>OV656772.1:17017103-19417103 GCA_927399505.1 Luperina testacea | reverse complement strand
ATTTATCCGGAGTAGGTTCACTCCATAGTGTCGACCTAGTTCCGTACAGTAACCGGCGATAAATATTGCACATCGACCTATTCGATCCTATCGATTTTATAAAAATAACAAAAATAATTATCAAAAGAAGCAAATCATAATTGTTTTAACAGCTCCTAGTAGATACCGGACTGTTTGTATTTCGTGCGACAGAGATAACGCTCTACGAAGCCGAAATTAGCCGATTGGCTCTTTCCAAAGGTCGATGTGCAATATTTATCGCCGGGTACTGTAAGAGCCCGTATCTTCGTTGACGCACTAACAGAGTCTCCAAAGCTCAAAAGCTCCGTCAGTTCGCTACTGCAATCAACAACAGTTGACATGCACTTGCTTTCAACTTTAATTACATTTACTATAAACGTACTCTAAAGAGCCTAATAAAATAACAAGTATGTTAGTTTGAAGTACTTTCTTTAATCTTCAATAGACCTATAAAATTACTTCGGTAATTAATTGGTACTTTCCTTGTTAACTAACTTTAACTGCTTACAATAAACAAACCCAGTGAACAATTGGAAAGTAATCAGCTAATAGATTTATATTTAACGGATCGTTTATTGTTACAGGTACGTTTATACTGCTGTAATCAAGAGTGAGTGGTACCTCCCCCTCATTCTGCCTTGAGAGGAGGGAGGGGAGGGGGTGAGGTATTGCGATGCAAATGAGATGATCGTCGTGATTCAAGTGAACTGCCGTATCGACGAGTGGATATGGAATGTAACGAGGTGAGTTTTGTGCAGGGACGCTGCGTTTTTTATTTGTACGAGTAGGTACAATACACTTAAACCAAAGATGTAAGTATTAACAAGATATAATTTTAATTAGTAAAATCAACCGACGATGTCGTAGAGGATATTAGATATGACTTCACGCTCCCATTGACTATAACGTCACGTGAGCACGTGACTTATAGCGTCATCGCTAGGATAGTTTAATATTTTAACGAGGCTTTTACACTGTAGGTATATACCTACAGTGTAAAAGCCTCGTTAAAATATTACAGAAACAGGCAGAGGCATCAAAATTCTGTAATATTCGCCATAGTCGGTTAGCATGAAAAGCGGCCGCAGCCGGCGCGTCCATGTTATGGCTCCGTATGTTCACAGTCACGCCGGGTATAGGGCAGGGCGCGTCCCCGCGATATCCGCGACCCGCTGGATTTGTGCCCCATTGTGAGGACTCGCGACTTTGTACCAGTTTACTGCACAGATATAGCTCCTTAGGCAAGTAGGTGCTCAAGTTTTATTAGAAACAGTTTACTTTGCGTTCACACAGTAGACAAGTGGATATTTTTGGAACACAATTCCGAATCGTTCAAAGGATGAAACCGAATCAAATCGTAAGAAACTCGACTGTCCACTGCTGCGTAGGATGTGCACGGAGAGTTAGTCACGTTAGCTGCGCCGTTCATTTGTTTGCCAGCCACGCATTTGTCATCATACAAAGCGAAGTTAAGTTCACATGCGTAGCTTAGCCGTGGTTATTCGAAAGCCACGCTCCACAGCAGCTGTGGAGCGTGGCTTTCGAATGAGATGCTTCACAGCGTCTGGATTTTAATGTTGGGTACTTGTTAACTTGACAGATGATACCGATACTTACTGATTGTGATTAACCTCATCTATAAATGTTCTTTGGTTACTTATACAAAGCTTCCTATGTGATGGCTTCTTAGCTACTTCTGTAGCAGCAGCTATAGCTCATAAAGATGCCTTCTGGTAGTCAAACTACGCCGTTTCAATAGTCTTATTTATATAATTATTCATGACACTATTTCCATGATAACTTTATCCATATTTATCCTGAGAATTGAACATAACAAACGCACTGACGACTTATTTAGACATGAATGGTGACATAAGTATAACTTGTAGTATTAGGTACGGTCGCGTGGGCGGAGTTCCAGATACCTAAGTATTCAGTAAGTACACAATCATAGGAAATATTGCGGTATCGTATTATTGCACAAGTAGTTTCTCAATTGGCATATTTAGTTGCGCAATCTAATCGTTACCTACGGGCTACGGGTCAGATTGAGGGTTTTTTTTTATCTAAAAAGCAATTAAAAACAAAACATTTCAATGTATCTGTATTGTTTTATTCAGTTTAATCCTTGAAACAAAATGAATCGTTTTGTATCGTACCTACTCTAAGTCAGCATTTCCTTTGACCCATATTTTGTAATATCGGTCATTAATTACGTGTTTCCTAAAATTACGCTTAATGGTACAGCTTTGCGCAGGGTGTCTAAATTTAAGTACTTAGGACACATGCTGACCTCTGACTTCAAGGACAATGATGACATCGAGAGGGAACGGAGGGCACTGGCAGTGCGGGCGAATATGATAGCTCGCAGGTTTGCACGTTGTTCGACAGAAGTCAAAATTACACTTTTTAGGTCTTATTGTACATCATTTTACACGTGCAGCCTGTGGGCCGACTATACTCAAAAATCTTACAGTGCCCTCCGAGTCCAATTCAATAATGCATTCAGGGTGCTGTTGGGGCTGCGGCGATTCTGTAGTGCATCAGGGATGTTTGCTGAACACCGCGTAGACTGCTTTTACGCTACGATGCGTAAAAGATGCGCATCCCTGGTGCGTAGAGTACGTGGCAGCGCCAACAGCGTCCTTAGCATGATAGCTAGTCGGCTGGACTATAGCTACATCAATCATTGCTGCGCCATTTGTTATGGAATGGCGCAGTAATGATTGTGTGAGTTTTGTTTCTTTTATTGTTTATTTCTTTTATGTTTTGTTGTGGGTAGTTTTAAGTATTACTAACACTAGTCTATAAGAACATTGTTACTAACAAAATGGACACCATGGTCTGAAATAAAGTATTATTATTATTATTAATTACACAATATGGTTGTTAGTTACTGTAGGTACATAAATGTAAGTGGCTAAGGTCATCACTTTTCGCAATAGTTCTGCCTATCACTCACTCACTCACCGCTCACTTCTCCGTGGTCACTGTGAGGGCCGCCAAGGACTTGTCTTTGATTTCTTTGGTGTCTGTTGTCAATAGGCGTGTCCCCACAGAACAAAGCCGGTATGTTGCGGAAAAACCTTTCGATCTAACGGACACTGCACATCTCTGTAATTAGTGATATTCGGCCGGGAGGAAACATATCGTTTTCTCGTAGAATGTTTCAGGTGTTTCGTGTCTACTTCACAAACACCAATATGACAAACCGCCATTTACAAAAAAAATATATCTGCCAATTAGAAGTTTCGCAGTAACTTTTACAATATTACAATAATGCCGTAATGCCATGCCGATTCCATGGTAACTTTGATTTACTTTATCTGGCATATAAAATAATACATTTTATATGCCACCTTTAATTACTTAATTATTTTATGTACATAATACAATCATGTTTGATACCAAGCTCCGCAGGTTGGCTCACGAATCGCACTCATTCGTAGTAGTATCTTAATCTCTTTGAAGAGCTGATAACCAACGACGATTTGAAAAAAAGGAAAAAAAGAAAAAGAAAAAAAAAATCTATTGAAGTACATAATTTTTGTACCAAATTTCTCGATTTCTCTTTACTATGACCAAATAAACGTTCAATACTAAAGTAGTGGAACAACTATCACCATGGGACCAAATCTGAAACGCAGAAAAAAAATCAGCTGTTCCCTACATTTATGTTCGTCAAAATGTAGAATGCTGAGGAGGAGCTGATTCTGTTTTCGCGATTTTAGGTTGGTCCCACAATAATAGTTGTTCATAATAATAAGTACAATGACCCCTTAAGAGGTTATCCATTAATTACCGGACACCCATTGTATATAAATGGGGGTTATTAGTAAAGGCACAGCCCAACCGAACTGGATACTTTTTAAATATCTCCTTGGGATACCATCGAAAATTTGTACAATGCCCACATAAATTATATAACATATTCACAGCGTACAAGTACACTATCAGAGACACTCACATACGGCCTATCAATAAATTCTCCTTCAATGCGAATGTTCAGATAGATTGCGATCGTCTTTATTGCATACATTAAGAAGTTCGCCAGCAATGCGTTGAGGAACACAAAGTTCTTGTAATTACGGAACTTGTGGATAACGCACCACGAGGTCACTTCGCAGATCAAGATAGCAGTTGTCAGCGCAAACATTACGTAGCGGATCATCAATTCGAGAGTTTCGTATGATGATCCCATCGTGGACGTCACTGGCAAAGTTTTAATTCATTCGATTCTAGTTTACGAATAAGAATTTGTCAACAGCTTGACTCAAAGCACTGCCCTTAATACTAGTATGGTGTTGCTTCTAAAAGTATCGATGGATAGTTAAAACTTAAATGTTAGGAACCAAAGAAAAAGAAATGACAATTTTCAGAACTTATTTTATAGTTTTATAAGTTTCCTGTTCCTCCGTATTAGTAGAATTAATTACTTAATTCTTAATTAATCACAATAGATCATGACTAGAATATACATATGTTTGTAAAGGAATCAGGAAAAGTAGGGAAATATTATTTGAACTGTTAAAGCGTAAATTAACATGGATACTTTTAATAAGTATGTTGCTACTTATTCTAAAACTTTTAAAAATATCTGCAAAGCAGCTAAAGTTTCTTTCATTAGTAACAAGGTTAAATCAGCAGACAATAAAATAAAGACAGTTTGGAAAATTATAAGCAATGAAACGAACAGGAACAAAAACATAATACTGATTACACACTGGACACTTCCCGCGTTCTTACTAGCAATAACATCGATGTTGCTCAGGAATTTGCAACTTTCTTTACCAATATCCCAAATAAAACTACAGAAACTTTAAATTCCTCGCCCGCACTAGCTATTGAATTATTAAGAGCGAATGTCTCAGCCTGGGTGCTTACTCTTGAATTAAATTCCGATAGATCGATATTGGAATTGTGACGTTTCGCACTCTTGAGTTTGATGCTAGCGCCAAATGGTTTTTAACTTGGGTGTCCATTTTGGGGAACTAAGTGGAATTGGGATCGAACTTGGCGTGGGGTAAACGGTACTCTTAAGTGTATTTTGACAGCTGTGTATTGCGTCAATATTATTGCGTTGGGATAGTTTGTTGATTGTGATTTTTTCAATAACAAAAATGTAACTTTTTAGAAATTGTTTTGCGTTTTAAGTGATTTTCTGTGGGTTCTAAAAGTATCATATGGCACGATAAGCAGTAATATATAGTATTTTACGTAATTCCTATAAAAAACAACTGAAACAAAGACGAGATGAGCGTCGGATCAAAAGTGCCTGTACAAGGTTTAATTGAAATAAATGCTTTGAGTTTGAGTTTGGTTTAGGTTAGGGGGAACGTTCAAACAACTAATGTTATTTCCGAAAAGGCTTAGTAGTAACTTTATATGATATTCAAATGAATATAATGTAGTTATACTTATTTATTTTTTTCTTTTTTAGGTTTTGTCTTGTAGGTTTAATTAGATTAGCTTTTATTTGTTTTATTGTAACGTGTTTTTATGTGTACTATGGATCTATGATCTGAAAATAAAGATTTATTATTATTATTATAAAGTCTGTACATATCTATTCTAAACATATTATATACTTCTTTATGGGCATTATTACTTAAGTTCCCTGCTGAATATTGGTACATTAAATAAAAAACATTTTGTTTGGTATAATAAATATAAAATAATAACAGCTAAGATAATAAGAATAATAAGATCAACCTGTGCGGGTTGATCGATCAGGTTAAGCTACGCTTGCCACGGTTGGTCTGTGGATGGGTGAACATCTTTACATACCGAGACCCGTGCCTCGGAAAGCACGTTAAGCCGTTGGTCCCGACCGTCATTCGTGGATCTTTGACAGTCGTTATGGGTAGTCAGAAGCCCGAATGTCTGACAACCAGTCTTACCAAGGGGTATCGTATTACCCAGTAACTGGGTTGTGGAAGTCAGATAGGCAGTCGCTCTATGTAAAATACTGGTATTCAGCTGATGAATTTTGTTCAACACATAACGTAAAACAGTGCTGCAATTTGCACAAAACGTAAGAAATTTAGATGCAAGTTACATGGACGAATCCCCCTTAAGTACCATCTTGAAGAACGTGCATCGTACAAAGTGTGCAGGTTGCCGTCTGTAAGTTGACGAGTTTATTAGCGACGCTGATGGCTTCAATAATTCAATACTGCCTGACGGACATGCCCGATGAATGCCTGATCAACGATAACTGTATACACGCAGAGAATGCAGGGGAAACTGGCTCTATTAATTCATAATGAAAGTTTATTTACAGTAAGAAGTTTATTTGTTGTATAAATGCTTACCTATTACAGGCATTTTGAATTGCAGAAAGCGTTATTTATGACTGAACACAATGTTATGGGAATTGAAACACATACTTTTGATTTATTGGATTACATTAGCTAGACCGTGATTGTATTTAGAGCTGAAACAAATATCCGATTATTATCAGTTTAATTGAAGCATTTTTTTTTACTGGTCTGCTCTGTTTCACTCCTGGGTAAAGGGAAACTGTCCAAGTATTAAGAGAGAGACAATTTTAGGTAATATAAAATTAGAATGATGACTGTAATTTACCACAAAAGTAACTCTCAACACTATATACCTTTGCAACGTAGCGCCGTAGACCCGTAGACACATATACCCGTAGACCTATAGACCCTTAGACCCGAAGACCCGTAGACCCGTAGACCCATAGACCCATATACCCGTAAACCCATAGACCCGTAGACCCGTAGACACATAGACCCGTAGACCAGTAGACACATAGACCCGTAGACCCATAGACCCGTAGACCCATAGACCCGTAGACCCATAGACCCATATACCCGTAAACCCATAGACCCGTAGACCCGTAGACACATAGACCCGTAGACCAGTAGACACATAGACCCGTAGACCCATAGACCCGTAGACCCATAGACACATAGACCAGTAGACCCGTAGACCCGTAGGTAGACCCATAGACCCATAGACCCGTAGACCCGTAGACCCCTAGACCCGTAGACCCGTAGCACTTACCTGCCAAATTCATATCTTACGACTTTGATAATTTGCAGGTCAGTGTCAGGTTGTATGATGATCAAAATATGATTCGCGACTGTAATTACAGAATTATGATTAGAATCATCATTACAGCTGTTTATGTGTTAGCATTGGCGTCAATTGTAATGATTTCATAAAATAGCAATTCAATAGGGCAATTTGACTTTAAAGAGTTATATTGATGATTTGAGTTATTATAATTCCGTAATTACAAAATTGCAAAAAAATGTAGGAAATTTTGAATTTGTCAGAATATCCTATCCTCAAGTTTCACCTTAACACGTGTTTACACAAAACGTTACAGCTCGGTCATTGTATATGCGCCACAACTTCATCACGCGGAGCCTAAGAACCTCACCCACTAGCTGGCACGGACGGGCACGTCGGACGTAAACACGTCGGACATAGACACGTCGGACATAGACACGTCGGACATGACTGCCGCTAAATAAGGAGGTAGCTGTGCGAGCGAGACACGTTATGATGTGACCGCTCTATGCATCACTGTGTCCACATGATTTGTTAGTCATTTGAATAATGAAATCTATGGTTGATGTTGAGATGGACAACAAAGCGATCGAAGCCCACTGCTGAACATAAGTTTTCGAAGAAAAGCGGGTCGTAGAACAACATGCATACGTCGTTTTATTTTGCCCCAGAGTAGTCAGGCGCTAGCTTTATTAAACTTATTAAATATATTTTATTTGGATAATAATTATGAAAGAAAGCTGCTAAAACTTGCTGGAGTTTGAAATTTGTATGGTTATAATTTATCCTTTTAAGTAGGTACCTAAGCTAAGCGTTAGTTAACTAACAATAGTTACCGATAGTTCAGTTACTGCGTGAGTGTTTATTCGCGTGTGTAAATAAGGTTGAAGCAGCCATTTAAACAAGCAGGCTATGGACACGCTGTGCGCGTGTAACCTGTCGCGTCGGTTCATTCGTCGGTCCATTGAGAGGCAAATAACACTTTCAATCAAGTTTGATCTGCTCGCCATATCGGCTATGTTCTGCTCATGTATTAAGGCTATAATGTACTGTTCATCACTCTCCTGTCCGTATCCTAGTGTACAGACGCCAGCACATCAAGCTACCCGAAACTGTCAAATTTTTCCAATCAACTTTGAACCTTATGCTTTAGCGATAAAGTTGAAAATCTATTAAAGAAATTTGACAGATTGTAGTAGCTTGATGTGCTGGCGTCTGTACCTATGTGGGGTCGACGCAACGTGTCTTCTTCTTCCGTACTTCTCTATCAGACTCGTCTCGACAGTCACCCCTATTCTAGCCATATCATCTTTCACACAGATGTTGTGCTATTGTGCACTCATATTTAGCTGCTGTCAGTAATAAGTAATGCACAGTCAGGGAAATTAATTGATGAGCAAATTGACCATGAACCTAAATTGTCCGTATATTCAAATCACAACTATCAATCATTGACAATTATACGAAATGGCTATAACAGGGCAATTGACAAAAGGTGTCAGTTTGCTTAACAATTAATTTCCCTGACGGCACAAATTGTTTATTTAACGCGCACATTTACCGAGAACTGTACAGGTTTTCGGAAATGGAAAACGTCGAATTAATAATACCTCGTGCCTACTACTTATGTATAATATTATGTTGTGTTTATTGTGGCCAATCATAGCTGATACGAACAACTGGTTTATATCGACCAGAGACAAGGCAGACTCCAATATATGTAGGTACAAGAGTCTTTCAGTATTGAGCTTAGACCGGTGGCAGCTATACTTGCGACTCTACATCAATAAACCTTAGTTTTAAAGCTAATCAACGCATCCGGGAGGATGCACATTTTCACATACCTATAGGATACCATCTAGCGTCTAACGAGGCTCTTGGAAGGCCCTAAACAAATGTCTTCGACACCAATAGGCCAGCAGCCGGGCATCGCGGCCATCGGCTAATAACTCGGGGGTTACAAATAGCCGCGCGACACAACCGCGCCGCCGCGCCGCCGCACCGCAGCGCATTCCCACTGATGCAAATTGTAAGCACAGTCCTATCTGATGTAGTGTGGCCATGGGACGGGACTTATGAGACCAACATCGAGGAAAAACTAAATACAGTTGATTTATTTATTACTAGCTGACGCCGGCGAACTTCGTACCGCATCAGAATCAATAAAAATAAATGTATGAGAAAATTAATTATTCTCATTTTTGCCCCTTGTTTTAATATTTATTCTGCTATTCAGGGCGGAGACAAATCGAACAAATCATAAAAATCGGTCTTGCTGCTCTTGAGTTATATATGTAACTATGTGTAGGTGTAAGTAACCCGACTTTGTTTTATATTTATATAGATTTTCATTGGAAAGTCACAACCAGACAAAGCTGTGGAAATTCCAGTTGAAAGTCATTGCATTGCATTGTTGGTATTGTCTTCCACATTGTCCTTCAAAATCAAAATCAAGGGCCTGGGGACGATCCGAGGGTCGGGGAAAGTGTTATTGGGTTTTTCCATCAGCAGTTTTTCACTAGCAGTCCGGGCTACTCCAATTCCAGACTCCGGAGTCTGGATGTCTGATTGTAGCCGATTAATGGCAATCAATAGGGTCGCCTCCTGTTACATGGAACTGTTTACGTAACTGGCGAATTATTGGTGTACCTACTATAGGTACTCTAGTGGTGCCCAACCTTCCGGGTATTACTTGCGTCACGTTATGTTATGTCACTTAAATGTACATTAGTATTTAGTTAAACAATTAAGTAAATAATCACATTTCACGAGTTATGATGTACATTTTTTTTTTTAATTAAGAATGTTTATTTGTCCCAAAACAGTTACATGGATTATAAATGAGACATCCCCAGTAAGTAATTGATAATACTTGTGTTGGGGTTGGGGGTACTTACTTCCATTATTTCCCTTCAGTTTTTCTTAGGGAAGTTTTTATCTTTATCTATAGCTTGGTGCCTCTAGCGCGATGGTATCCGTGCGCCTGCGACGATTTACATACAAGCAGTGAATTGTATTGCAGCTGTAGCGTATTGGTTATTGTGCACTTAATAGCGCTATCTGCGCAGGCGCGGGATTGTATTGAAATTAATATAAAGCGAGGATAGCTGGAAACGATTGAGTTATCACGTGGGAATTAAAGTTATAACAGCGAACATATAACAAAGTCCTTTGGTACTTAAGTAAGAACTAGGTACTTGTTACTATGAAATACATATTGAACTACAATGAATCTCTAAACAAAGAAAGATTCACCTAACAGATTTGTAGAAGAACTTTTCCCACGGGGCATCGACTTAGACATTTACAAACTCCCATTCATATCTTATTCATTCCATCGCCATTATAACATTTATGAGAATTCGAATGCTTCAAACAGAACTGAAGGTTAGAAACTCGATATTCAAATCTAAACTCGCGATAAGACCGGTCCGCCATTCTATCAGATTTACAAAGGGTCTATAACTCAGTCATTGCGCTCACTTCATTGTCACCGGCGCGACCATGCATGTCAGCGGACAGACTGCAACTGACCGGTCCATACATTAGCCGAGCTGTCAGCGCGCGCCGCTAGATGGCAGGAGCGACGCCTCGGTGACACGTCTCATCCGGTCAGAGATAAATCTTATCAGTGGACATGTGGCCGTAGGAGTACCGTTATGAAAACGAGTGGAATTTTAGGTATTTAGTGTTTAAAATATAAGAGAATTTCTGAAAATAGATTATTAAAGTTTCGTATACAAAAATTATACTCAAAAATCAGCGTATCAAAGTATACACTGATTTTGAGTAGAGTTTTTGCCCTATAAATATATTACTACCAATATCACTTATTAATAGTTTTTATTGACACAACCTCTGCCATCTCAACTTATGGCATTATACCAAAGGACATTTTCTTCTCCATACTTTAGAGAATCGAGAGCACGAATAAGTTTCCGAAATGAACCCATTGATTAAATAACGTCCTATTCAGATCAAACCCTTCGCGCTGCACACAAGCTCAATAGCTTCCTGCCTATAATGTAGGTTGTAAGTTCTTGAATATAATGTAGGTTAGTAACGGTAGCAACAAGTGGCCGGTAGTGGGTTCGATGCCGTGCGGTGCATTAATTGCTCCCTATCTGTGGAAGCTGTTGTGTGTAGTGTAAAACGTTTGCTGATTCTATTGGTTTGGAGCGCGTGGTTCAATGGGAAAGTAATATAACGGTGTAAGAAGTAACTGTACATATTATTATTCGGGGTAGCCAATTAGAAGGTGTACAACTTTAAATTAAGATTATTTTTATTACAAACGTAAATGGCCAGATATTTTCCCATAATTATACACATACAGGGTGGCAGGCTCATTGATGCGCGACCATTACCTGTTACCATGGATACAGTTCCTGATACTGGACACACATGCGTAGATTTTTTCAATACATTTTGACCGTGTTGGTTGCTCACATACTCCATAGGTATTTTACTAACAGAGTACAAGTTTTTTTTAGTATTCACAATAGATCACGATATGTCTCTAATAACTTCACAAAAAAGTGTTGAATCTGGTGAATTTCCGGCCAAAAAAAATTTTTTTTTTGGAATTTATTGTTTTGGAAACATTCCTCTCAAAGTTTCGATTGTGTTTCATGCTGCGTGGTTTCTGGCTACATTTTATTGAACCCACGTGTTTTTTGGTATACGCGATTGTTTGATGAAATAAAAAATAAAAATTTTAACACTATTGCGATTGCCACTCGCTGTAACAGCAGCACTTGCCCTGTAGCTCTTTCAAGGAAGAATGGTGCCATTACTCCATCTAGCCAGTTAGATAAAAAAATATAGGGGTTCTGTTGGGGTTAGAATGACATGTTAGTTGTTAATTTATAATAATATTGTATGTAGTCTATTCGTTTCTATGAATTTGCATGCCGGAAGGTAGAATGTAGCGGTAACCTTCAGCTAACTGTATCATCTTAAACTTGTACCTACATTGATGGCAAGTAAATAAATCTGAATCTGCGCGGGTCAACAAAGGTTATAGGTACCTACTTCTCTACAATAGCGAACATTTTACATTTTTATTACAAATCCTCTGTGATCAAAATGGGATAAATCACAAAAAATGGTGGCCAAAAAAGTTGTATACATCGTATTTCACTATTCAATTAAATTTTATTTCAAGTAACCGTGACTCATTTGATAGTAAAAAACTTATCCTATGTTAGTAATTAAGATTACTTTTAAATGCATCCTAAGCAAAACAAATTCCTATACAATACACAAAGCGGCAGTACTGTCCGACGCATCACCGCGGCTGCACCATTCCATGGGAAATGGCGCAGCAGCGATTCACATACCGACAGTCCAGCCTGCTCGAAATTAGAGACAGGACACTGTTGTTGCTGCCCCACACCGCACGCACCAGGGACGAACAGCGCTTACGCATTGTGGCAAAGAAACAATCCACATGTGCGTCCGCGAACATCCCTGGTGCACTGCAGTAGCGGGGCAGCCTCAACAGCATGGCACCCGGAACGCGTTGTTGTATTGCACGTGGAGGGCACTGTATGCGGGAGGAAAAGAAATAACAATAACCCTCAAAATCAGCACACAAACAAAGGGTAATCAATTTCTTTACAAAAATCATCTAATTTGCTTTCATAACTTCGTAGTGAACATTGACAACGAACTCATTAGTTTCGCGACGAACATCGGTCGTTCGATTTTCTCCTGAAGTTTCTAGTAATAGTAGTAGGTATGAAATACTGCAATATCTAATGATATTGCAGTATTTCATACCAATATTTCTTAACAAAGCAAAAGGATGAATTGTAGCAGGTGGCATTCTGTAGTTTCTGCCTCCCTCACGGGAAGAAGGCGTGAGTTGATGTGTGTGTGTGTGTGTGTGCGCCATCGCAAGCTCTGCCTGATGTGTGTGTTTTATCACAAGCTGTGTATGATGTGTGTGTGCCATCACGATCTGTGCCTGATGTGTGTGTGTGTGTGTGCCATCACAAGCTGTGCCCCATGTGTGTGTGTGTGTGCCGTCACAAGCTGTGCCCGATGTGTGTGTGTGCCATCACAAGCTGGGTCCGAAGTGTGTGTGTGTGCCATAACAAGCTGTGCCCGATGTGTGTGTGTGTGCCATCACAAGCTATGCCCGATGTGTGTGTGTGTGTGCCATCACGAGTTGTGCCCGATGTGTGTGTGTGTGTGCCATCACAAGCTATGCCCGGTGTGTGTATGTGTGTGTGCCATCAAAAGCTGTGCCCGATGTGTGTGTGTGTACTATTACAAGCTGTGCCCGATGTGTGTGTGTGTGTGTGCCATCACAAGCTATGCCCGATGTGTGCGTGTGTGCCATAACAAACTGTGCTCGATGTGTGTGTGTGTGCCATTACAAGCGGTGCCCGATGGGATTGCCTATTGGCAAAAATGACGATCTTCCATAAAAACTTTCATCACCTATTTAACCCATTTAGGCACCGACCTCTATCATACAAGTACGCTGAACTAACGAAACTCTACGAAATAACAGATGTTTTTTGCGCCGATTCAAAGCGGCCCCGCTCGAAGTCCTCAGCTACTAAAATTGGCACGTTCTTTCAAATGGACGTTGAGTTGTTTGGTTCGTCTCTGATGATTTAGGTCTAAATCGTGCAAAACTCCATTTTTTGTTTACTACGTGCCATTTAGAACATTTTTATTATGAAAGCATGCCATTTTGTAAAACTCGCTATCAAAAAGGCAGCAGAATAACATTTCACAGGTAAGTGAATTTTATGACTATACATGTTTCGATTGCTTGTGTGAGCATTTTCAATACTATTTTATATTTAGAATAAATTTTTCATTAATATTTCATCATATTGAAGTGTAATTAGGGCTCAGTTTTCACATATATTGAATTCAATAATTTGAATAGGGTTGTAAATGTTCTATGTCGATAATGTGTCGATAATTTTCTTCAGACAGTTAACAATTTTAAATTTACGTCATTCAAATAGAAATTTACTGTCGCCAGAAATTTCTGCAATTGGATTAGCTAAAACAAATTATCAAATACTTTTTATCTCTTAACACATTGAAGGACACTGAACGAGACACAATAGAAGTTTTATTGTTATTACGTCGAGGGGCGTTTAGTGTCTCTCAAAGTGTTAAGCATGGTAATGCGAATGACCTATATGTTACTGGTACAGCTCTTGACACACGAAGACGACACAATGTTTATTTTTTTTTTCCGGTTGGGATGTCATGAAATGACCCCTCCCGCTCTGGGTGGAGTGGAAGGGAGTGTCAGACTCTTACTGACTAAAATCTACCCGTGTTCCTTCCTTAGCCCTTTATGTTCCGAGCCAGCGGTAACCCTTTTGGACAATCCCGCTGACATTAGCAAATACTTGTTAATAATTTCAAAAGATAAATATTATATGTAATGTGTACAATGTGTGCCAGTCTTGTGCAAAATTTCTACTTCTAGACGTTTACGACTGATGACTCTACGGCAGTTTAGGTTGATTTTCGTCAGAGAATGAATTTCATACGTAGGATTATATTACTTCAAACAAGTGAATCAATCATTAGGATTAAGTTAATAAGCAGCTAACTAAACAGTCATCAAACGCACGTGGTGCTGACCGCCCTCTCTATGATTATGTTTACTATAACACAATACGTAACAACTCAATACTCTCGCGTATCAATCACAACAGCATCCTTCAGCTAATCAAATACGTTGTTCAGCACATGTTGACGGCCCGACAGCGACGCTACGGGACTCGGGATACGGGACCCGGGACCCGAGAGCGTAGGGCGGCAGTCGGCGCCCAGCCGCCGCGCAGTCTGCCAGCCCCACGCGCCGCCCGCCCTACGAAACGCGAACATCGGACATTATTACGATAACATATGGAAATGATAACTGAAAAGTTTTTGTGATTAGAAAAATATTCACGAATTATAGTAATTTAAAGAAGTGTTCGCGAGTTGAGTGGAGCTGATTTTTTTTGAGCAGTGTTTATTTTTTATGAAAAGTAATAACAACTTTTTGAAAAGTTATTTGTTGGATTTTCACTGTTTATTTTGTATTAAAAGTTGAATCTTGTGTATTTTAGTACAGATTTTGGAAGTGATATAATAAACTAAATATCGTTATGAATTTAGATAATAATTAATTTAGATGACTGTTTGGGAATGTGCATATCGATATAGATTTATTTGTGAATGATAGTGACAGTGACGGTGAGTTAGAGGCTTCCCTGTGATCTGTAATGAATACAAATACAAAGGTAGGTCCAGTGCATTCATAAATCTTATTTATTAAGACAACAAATGTCATCACACACTATCTTTTTATTGAAGCTTTGTAATTTTTGTCGGAAACACTGCATCAAATTTTATTGTTAGCACTTATTTAACTTTGTTATACCTAGTTAAATTTATTATATTTGGTATAAGCTGTTTTTTACGTATTATATTTTAGTATAATTCAGAATAAACAAGTGTTTGTTTACCTACATAAGTGTGTAAAATATAATTTTCGCATTCGGTCAATACACAATTTTAATTTTCACCCAGAATCTCGAGCCGTCCTTGCTGAATTTATCTCCCCATAAGGAACATTTGATAAGAGTGGTAAATATGCAATATGCTGCCCTTACAAAGTACAACGATATTAATAATATGAATAAGACCTAACTTAGAAATAATTTGAGCCAGAATTCACGAGTAGCCTGTCACATGGGTTCGTCGCTTATAAGTAGATACGAGTAGGTGCTGCACAGACAGTACCTTATTAGGAGTTATTAGTTGGCACAGAATCTATTTAGTCGGTGTCGAGTTATTTCATCACACTTCAATCCTAGTTACTCATAAAATACTAACAAGTCTATAAAAATAAATCACTTTATTTTATAAAACCGACTCATTACTCGTAGATACTGATAATCTCATACTCACGCTTTACCTCATCCAGCAGCCATACAACTCAATCCACATCAATAGAGCAATATCTGTCCCCCCGCCACACATCATTTACCCTTCCATCACAATAACGCTAAACAAAATAATCACAAGAAGCAGTGCGTGCGCACAGTACACCTCCACATAAAGGCTAAGTGCCACATTCACAGATATGCTTAACGAACGCTTATCCGCCACTTAAGCGAACTGAGCGAAACGAGCATCACTTATTCATTACTTTTTTGCTCAACTTTGGGAGCCAATTAAGCGAACCACTCGATACATTAGGAGCTTTATCGCTTCCACGTGATAATTCAATGCTAAGTGAGGATTGTATCTATATTGTTGCGCCCGCGTCGTCGTCGTTCCGAATAATCGAAGAGTGGAATAAATAATGGCGGTGCTAGGATTGTGATAAATCTCGATTTAATTAAGTCCCGCGTTCACTTTACTTAAGTTATCATTGTACTTGTTAGGCTCAGTTTTTTTTTGTGATACCGTTAATGAATAAAACATTCAACTTCAAGGTGTCAATTAGACACGGAATATAAACGAGAGTTGCAACAACGTTGGCAGTGCAATACTTACGCGTAAGTTAAATAAATCGACTGATTTTGTTCTAAGTATAATATGGCAGGTTAGAGTAATCTTAAAGCTCTTACACATACAAATATTTATATATTTTTTTAAAGAGTGTAACTTACGGTAGGAAAGGGAACTTTTGTTAAACATACATTTCAATTCAAGACATTCAAGCCCCAATTCGATGTACCTACCTTTATCAAATCTCGTGATATTTGCATCATCAATATTTAGTCGAACCTAAAAATAAATAAAATTAAAATTCCCGAAGTGAGTGATGAATGTGTAACATTAAGTAACATGGCTACCGAGGGCCACCTCTTACAGATCACGTCTGTTACTTCTCATTAACATATCTCTTGATTTCACATAACTCCCTTGAGTTAAAAGTCTCATTAATTTTAAAAGGGTTTATAAAGTTTCCAATTCAAAAATAGATATTAAATGCATTTATGTATTTTAACAGGACAATATATTAATAAGTTGATTGATCTAACATTTCAAAAATTCTTGGACCTACTATGTTGTTGCTGTTAGACTTTGAACTTCGCATCTCAACCAAAAAGATCTATCAATAAGTATATAATATCGTGTTAATATACAGACACCATAGGAACGAACCACAACCCAATGACATGAACTACAATGTCCCCGGTACACCCACAGGACTGCATACCCGTGTATGGATACTGGTATCAATACAAGACAATGATCAGGTATACCGCTTGTATCGACACCAGTACCGAGGGGTAGTGTATGGCCACTATTAACAGCACCATTCGGAACTAAGTCGCAACACAAGGGCTATGTTAGCACTTACCTACATGTAATGGGTGAGCTAAGAGCTTAGATCGCACACTATTTATAGTTATAACATGTACATCTGTAGATGAACCGAACACTCTCTTTAATAACTTAGGTAATTCAGCCCCGTAAGATATATTACTTTATATGCGCCAGCCAATGTTCTTTTCCGAAGTCTTTAAAACATAATGATAAGACATAACAAACTTAACTGCCTTCACAAATACACAATACCCAATACGTTCGAATGCGCAATAAATAATAGCTCGGAGTTCTGCCAGTTAGCGCATTACTGCGCTGTGCACCGTACACTATGCCCCTGTAGCCGGTAGCCTGTAGCTCGGACTGCAGTCTGTAGCCACAAACATAGCACAGAAATAGCTCCGGCCGAACTGTAAGTAATAAACAAACGCAAGTTAAATCTGTCACGCGATGCTACGTTTACACTGTAGATATAGCGAAGGCAGTGGCTGGCGCAAGTAGCTGGAATAGCAGTGTATCCATCAGTGTCTTATATAAGTACTTGCATGACACTTAATATCAGTTGTATGTCATACCTAGAAGAGCTTTGACTCCTAAAACACAGGCTTTTGGCCTAGTTTAGGAGGCATCAGTTTGCCCTTTAATGTGACTTTATTGTACATATACATTAAATCTAGTGTACTTATGTATGTTTTTCAAAATGTACAAATAAAATTGTATTATTACATATTAGGTATAGTATCTACTCTTTATTGGTTAGTCAGTAGACATTGAGTCATTCACCGAGAAATATTGATTGTTGTATTATACTATGTTTTGCTTTGTCCCGACATCCTTACAATAGCTGTCTATATCTAAGCAAGTACGTTTATTTAACAGAAGGGCTAATTATGCATTTATAATGATTGGTGTTATTAAATGTGTATTTAATAACACCAATCCTAGAAGATACAAAAGGTAAAATGAAAATAGTCTGGTCTAACGGTAAGGCCGAGCCAGTTGCTGAAGCCAGTAGCTTCTACGTATTAAAGGACTGACATAACTATGTGCGAACTAAAAGTAATAAACAAACGCGAGTTAAATCTGTCGCATGGTCGCTTTGCACGCGATGCAGTGTTTAAACGTGGTGGAGGGAACTGCTGGCGCTAGTTAATATTAATTTTGTTATTGAAATCTGGAACACGTTACTGATAAAATTGGGTTGGCGTAAAATTTCTTGTTCCCCCGACTTGTCACGTCGCATCGCCTCGCCTGCCCGTACTATTACTTTGTTTTCGCTTAGCGTTCTTCCTGACTTTTTCTTTTTTCACCGAAGGGTCCTAGCGTGATGCTATATAGCCTATAGCCTTTCTTGAGAATTCAGCTATCAAAAACAAAAATATTTTTTCTATCCGACTGCTAGTTCCAGAGATTAGTAGTGCGTTCAAATAAACAAACTCTGTAGCTTTATTATTAGTTTACATGCATAGAAAATTATGTATTTTAATTCAAAGTTAAATTGTTATTGCTCTCATGTAGTACAAAAGTTAATACGAATACTGTAAGGGAACAGCAATTTTTACAATACTAAATGACATTGATGATATTTTTCAAAGCAAACTAAAACTTACAAATGCTAACGTATAGTGCAATCAATTGTGATACCTGAACGTATTTAAAGCATGCAATACAATATTACGCATTTCACACAGGAAATCCTCTATCGAATAAACCACGCGTACACCATACACCACATTGCATACACTTGCTAAATAATAACAAATAGCCGAAATCAAACTACATAATTCGTATGGCAAAAGTACATTGACTTCCTTACGAGTTTTACAGTCCTCTATATAACGACTTCGCGTGTTTGCTTACTTACTGGCAACAGAACACCATTACGTCCAGTAACAGGTCGAGCTACTCACCCTATGTGAACGGGGCTCGGCAGTCGCACGTGGCAGCGGTGACCGGATACACATTAACGTTACACAGTCACTTGTTGAGTATTTTAAGAATATTATATTTTGTACCTGACAGGTCAAATAAACAATATTTTTTGTATTTGAATCGCATTCCGAAGGGAAAAGATTTTATTTTGAAAATGTGCCATTATTTAGCAGATTTTTTTTTCAATGAAAATAATAAGTAACGTTTTGACTTTCTTGTAGGTATAACAGTAGTTTTTACGGCATCAATCAACTCTTCAAATGACATTTCTTAGTCAAAAATCTCGTTTTAAAGTGAGAAATGTGTAACGTATTTCCCTAACCGCCGCCATCACTATTTCATTGCCGTTTCCCAAACGTTCCCAACAACATTGAATCTCAACTTTGTTACCAGCCCACACTCCCTTCCTTCACCCGCTGACGAAGCAAATAACGAAACTATTTCACTAAAGGGTGCGGAACTCAAAAATGAAAAGGCACATTCTTGGTTTCCTTGTGAAATGTAAATTGTGGGGCCCGTGGACCCCGTGGGCCCCTGCCGGTAGAACCTTCGATATTCTATTAAGATAAGGGCTGAAACGACGTCGTTTTATTATTGTGACTCGCGCCATATTTTCGGCATGCTGAAAATCTGTCAACTTGAGATATGGCGGTTCGGGCTTAGGAAGTCTTAGACACGGCGCGGCGCTGTGGGTACAATCTGTTTTTTTTTTAAATAAAGGAGACTGTTTAAATTTGTATGGGAAGTGGTCTATGAACCAATAGCGATACTGTAGCGGTATTTCTGTGGACACCTCAACTATATTCTTGTGCAAAACAAAAGGGCACCAAAATCCAACCCTGCAGTCTTGAGAAAAATAATACTTTAGAATTCACATTTCTTTTTGCTTTGCTTAACACGAGCACATTATTCTTCTATAGAAAATATTGTGTGAAAGGCCAGTAAACTCACATTATTATTATAAATGTAAAGTTTCACCTCTAAAGATTAATAAACAAAACATATATCCTAGTCTCGACACCTCTACCCTTTCTGAGTCTACCTCACTTCCCCACAAGACGGCACGCGAAAATATGAATATTATTCAAAGTGATTTGTCATAAATTGAATAGCGGCACCTCAGCGGCACATCACGGGCTGCAGGGCTCCGGGCTCCGGGCTCCGGGCTCCGGGGCTCCCGGGCCAGAGTGCCATCGTTATGTTTAGCCAAACAACTTGACATTCGTGGCACTTGAGCATACACTGGCATTTTAATCAATTCTTTTGGAAAAAGATAACTAGGTATTTGGGTTTCGTATTTCGTTCAGTAAGTTTGAGGGATGCTTCGAACATATCTTAACCTTTTTAAAAATCGCTAAATCAATGTTTTCAGGCAACTTTTGATATTTTCAGGCACCTCTTTGTAATTTGGTTCTTCTTTTTTTATTTATAAACACTTACACAACTACAAGTAGGTATAGTGACAATAGTGAGAGACACTAGTGTCTATATCGCACACACACAGTGCTGTAACTGCTTGCAATTTTATTCATTAATGCAATATAATGACATTGATTTTTATGGAAACCTTAAAATTTTACTGCACTATTCGTAACCATTGATTTATTATTGTTCCATTACTATCAGCCAATTAATATCGCTCGCCTCCCGACACTGACTCACGACGCACCTATTACCGCCACAGCTGCATCGCCTCTCGATTACTTCGCTATTCGGCTCGATCACCGGCTAATCACCGGCCGGTTACCGCGCCAACCTTAATCACCATTCTGTTAATATTTGCGCTCAGTGGATGCGCTAAGACGTGCGCACTCGTTTACTTAATACCGGAGCGAATAAGTGCATTAAGTGGAGCAATCAGTTCCGACATTCCGCAGTAAATCCGAATTGAGGAGTTCGTTTGATTGTGAAATTCTATGGTAGGATTGCTCCAGGAAAGATTGATACTTTGAATGACTGGCTCGTCGACGGCTGACTGTCCTGTAGTATAGATAGATAGTCACAGTATCACACTAATATTATAAAGGCGAACGTTTGTGTGCGTGCATGTGTGTGTTTATATGTTTGTTACTTCTTAAATTAATAGGCTACTTTTTATCCCGATATTCCCACGGGATCGATATTTACGCGGGTGAAACCGTAGGGCGCAGCTAGTAGTTTTATAAAAACCATTTCTATACATTCAAGATTGAATGAATTAACGAAGGAGATCAATATTATTTTGCTCTAATGTCCTAGTTGGCATCTACGAGATTTGTGTATTCCGTGCCGATAAGTATTATAATATGACGCCTAATAAATATGCAGTGACCATTTTGCATATTTTCATAAAATGCTTTATTAAACATGTAAAAATATACCCAAAAGACAAACTTATTCTGAGCCGAAACGCGCCGAAAATTAAAACTGTTTTTATAAATTTACTTAATTAATATTTTTCCTTGTTTCAGGTAAGGACATTCCCAATTAATTCCGGAGACAACCCTGCGCGCGCGTAATTTATGCGCGGACATGTTTGTGTCGTCCCGGCCCTGGACTCGGGACGCGGGATGCGGGATCGTGCGGAGAGTTAACAACGGTGTTTCCGATAGATTCGTATGTTTTTATTTTGCACGTTTGCATTTTTTTTGTACGCAGTAAATATTGCGTTGCTTTCAGCGTGTAAAAATACTTCGGTATAGAACACTACAAAGTGCCCAGCCTTCAAGACCACTACTTTACACTCTGAATGCCCACAGACATTTGCGTGGGCATTCCCTAAAGTTATGCAAAAATTCATGAAAAAAACCCATTGAAGCAATTTTTGCCTAATCGAGATGTAACATTGAATATAACTCTCCCGGAACATGTTGCGCCGGCTCTCACACTGAACTGCAGGCTCATTGCGTAACACACTGCCAGTAGCAATGGGTTTCATGTTGCGCCGGCTCTCACACTGAACTGCAGGCTCATTGCGTAACACACTGGCAGTAGCAATGGGTTTCATGTTGCGCCGGCTCTCACACTGAACTGCAGGCTCATTGCGTAACACACTGCCAGTAGCAATGGGTTTCATGTTGCGCCGGCTCTCACACTGAACTGCAGGCTCATTGCGTAACACACTGCCAGTAGCAATGGGTTTCATGTTGCGCCGGCTCTCACACTGAACTGCAGGCTCATTGCGTAACACACTGCCAGTAGCAATGGGTTTCATGTTGCGCCGGCTCTCACACTGAACTGCAGGCTCATTGCGTAACACACTGCCAGTAGCAATGGGTTTCATGTTGCGCCGGCTCTCACACTGAACTGCAGGCTCATTGCGTAACACACTGCCAGTAGCAATGGGTTTCATGTTGCGCCGGCTCTCACACTGAACTGCAGGCTCATTGCGTAACACACTGCCAGTAGCAATGGGTTTCATGTTGCGCCGGCTCTCACACTGAACTGCAGGCTCATTGCGTAACACACTGCCAGTAGCAATGGGTTTCATGTTGCGCCGGCTCTCACACTGAACTGCAGGCTCATTGCGTAACACACTGCCAGTAGCAATGGGTTTCATGTTGCGCCGGCTCTCACACTGAACTGCAGGCTCATTGCGTAACACACTGCCAGTAGCAATGGGTTTCATGTTGCGCCGGCTCTCACACTGAACTGCAGGCTCATTGCGTAACACACTGGCAGTAGCAATGGGTTTCATGTTGCGCCGGCTCTCACACTGAACTGCAGGCTCATTGCGTAACACACTGCCAGTAGCAATGGGTTTCATGTTGCGCCGGCTCTCACACTGAACTGCAGGCTCATTGCGTAACACACTGCCAGTAGCAATGGGTTTCATGTTGCGCCGGCTCTCACACTGAACTGCAGGCTCATTGCGTAACACACTGCCAGTAGCAATGGGTTTCATGTTGCGCCGGCTCTCACACTGAACTGCAGGCTCATTGCGTAACACACTGCCAGTAGCAATGGGTTTCATGTTGCGCCGGCTCTCACACTGAACTGCAGGCTCATTGCGTAACACACTGCCAGTAGCAATGGGTTTCATGTTGCGCCGGCTCTCACACTGAACTGCAGGCTCATTGCGTAACACACTGCCAGTAGCAATGGGTTTCATGTTGCGCCGGCTCTCACACTGAACTGCAGGCTCATTGCGTAACACACTGCCAGTAGCAATGGGTTTCATGTTGCGCCGGCTCTCACACTGAACTGCAGGCTCATTGCGTAACACACTGCCAGTAGCAATGGGTTTCATGTTGCGCCGGCTCTCACACTGAACTGCAGGCTCATTGCGTAACACACTGCCAGTAGCAATGGGTTTCATGTTGCGCCGGCTCTCACACTGAACTGCAGGCTCATTGCGTAACACACTGCCAGTAGCAATGGGTTTCATGTTGCGCCGGCTCTCACACTGAACTGCAGGCTCATTGCGTAACACACTGCCAGTAGCAATGGGTTTCATGTTGCGCCGGCTCTCACACTGAACTGCAGGCTCATTGCGTAACACACTGCCAGTAGCAATGGGTTTCATGTTGCGCCGGCTCTCACACTGAACTGCAGGCTCATTGCGTAACACACTGCCAGTAGCAATGGGTTTCATGTTGCGCCGGCTCTCACACTGAACTGCAGGCTCATTGCGTAACACACTGCCAGTAGCAATGGGTTTCATGTTGCGCCGGCTCTCACACTGAACTGCAGGCTCATTGCGTAACACACTGCCAGTAGCAATGGGTTTCATGTTGCGCCGGCTCTCACACTGAACTGCAGGCTCATTGCGTAACACACTGCCAGTAGCAATGGGTTTCATGTTGCGCCGGCTCTCACACTGAACTGCAGGCTCATTGCGTAACACACTGCCAGTAGCAATGGGTTTCATGTTGCGCCGGCTCTCACACTGAACTGCAGGCTCATTGCGTAACACACTGCCAGTAGCAATGGGTTTCATGTTGCGCCGGCTCTCACACTGAACTGCAGGCTCATTGCGTAACACACTGCCAGTAGCAATGGGTTTCATGTTGCGCCGGCTCTCACACTGAACTGCAGGCTCATTGCGTAACACACTGCCAGTAGCAATGGGTTTCATGTTGCGCCGGCTCTCACACTGAACTGCAGGCTCATTGCGTAACACACTGCCAGTAGCAATGGGTTTCATGTTGCGCCGGCTCTCACACTGAACTGCAGGCTCATTGCGTAACACACTGCCAGTAGCAATGGGTTTCATGTTGCGCCGGCTCTCACACTGAACTGCAGGCTCATTGCGTAACACACTGCCAGTAGCAATGGGTTTCATGTTGCGCCGGCTCTCACACTGAACTGCAGGCTCATTGCGTAACACACTGCCAGTAGCAATGGGTTTCATGTTGCGCCGGCTCTCACACTGAACTGCAGGCTCATTGCGTAACACACTGCCAGTAGCAATGGGTTTCATGTTGCGCCGGCTCTCACACTGAACTGCAGGCTCATTGCGTAACACACTGCCAGTAGCAATGGGTTTCATGTTGCGCCGGCTCTCACACTGAACTGCAGGCTCATTGCGTAACACACTGCCAGTAGCAATGGGTTTCATGTTGCGCCGGCTCTCACACTGAACTGCAGGCTCATTGCGTAACACACTGCCAGTAGCAATGGGTTTCATTTTGACAGTTCAACAACATTCATAGCGTAATTTACGTTGTTGAGGTAGACACATTTTCGAACATATGAAGCAATGGATTAGTGATATCCTTCAAAATGAATCAGATTGAGGTTGTAGTATGTTACGCTATTGGGTGCTGCGTCAAGAATCTACCGGACAGACTAAATATCTCCAAGCTATACGATACACACGCATCAGCTAATTAGCTGCCAGTGTGTCTTACCAAATAATGTTAAACGTATATCTTGTTTTTTGGGGTTAACCTAGCTATAGGTATATTAAGTGTATTCTAGAAGACTAGGTGTAGGTAGGCAAATTATCTTGTCTTTTTTGTAAATTGCAGCAGGTAAGCAGAAACAATTACTTTATATAACGAAGAATATATTACACAAAATAACTTAAACTAAACATCCATGTTTTACACGAATCCACAGTTAGAGCACTTGGGAGTGATCGTGAGTAGATTTAGATAAGTAGTAAACGTTGCTACCCGCAAGTACTTACCGCGTCTTTAATACGAGGATCGTGCTCACGCGCAGTTATGCTGAAATTAAACTAAAGCCAGAAATAAGAAATGATCCAGAACTCGGAGGTATTCCAACAAGCTGAGGCTGCACGCTATATCAGGAGAGGAAATAGTCTAATGACTGCACGGTCTACTGCACATTGGAAGTGTAAGGTACTAAAGCTACAGAAAAGCAAACTTTAAATTTATTTCAACGACGAAGTCGTATTGTCTACTTATAGAGTATTTCGGAAATCTCCCCGCAGGGGCAAACTTTCAAAGGTTGGTCGAGGGAAATAGCTATCATAAAAGAGACAGGCCTCAGCAGACTTAGGGATAAACAAAAGCAGTTTGGTAGGAAAACCAGATATTGCAATCAAAGAATCTATGGGATGAACTATATTTGACGATATCACAAACCATGACGGTTTGTGATATCGTCAAAGATAGTTCAACACAGCTGAATCGTAATGAAAGTAGCCAAATTGAGATTTGGCGACGTGCGCTCCTGATACTGATGCACTCCTGTTGAATAAGAAAAAACGAAGACAACCAATAGAAACACTTCTTTTACTTATTATGCAATGTGTACGTCCCCTGCGTTTCATTGCTAATTCCTTGCAGGTTACAAGCACTATTCTTTTTATTAAACACAAATCACGAGAATATAAAATTACACCACACACTCGAAAGCCAATCAAACTCCAATTTGAAATACACTTATTGCAAAGTTTTTAGTACTTTCTTAAATTAAATCAATTATTTGAGTTTGCACACTATAATAATACTTTTAAAAGGATGGCACGCCGAGGTATATTTTAATGTATAACCAAGAAAATCATAATTGCAAATGTTTTAACAATAAAAAAAAGATCGGCTATCGTAAAAATGTTGTGTGCCTGATATTGAACGTTCATATTTATTTTAGAAGTATGAAGAGGTATGTATGTAAGTATATTCTCATATGACTAGCTTCTGCCCGTGACTTCGTCCGCGTAAAATTTTGCCCTCCCCCCATTCACCCAGTTTAGGGGTGGAATTTCGAAAACCCTTTCTTAGTGGAGTGGTGGTTTGGTACCAACTCTTCGAAAAGAACACACCCTCCAAATTTCATGTTTCTAGGACCAGCGGTTTAGGCTGTGCGTTGATATATCAGTCAGTCAGGCTTTGAATTTTATATTTATAAAGATTTAAACTAGCTCCTCCCTGCGACATCGTCCGCGTGAAATTCCTTGTTCCCCGGCCCATCCGTCGCATCGCATCGCCTGCCCGCGCTGCTACTTCCTTTTCGCTTAGCGTTCTTTTGACTTTTTTTCATTTTGCTCGGTTCCTCAGAGTCCTAGCGTGATGTTAAATAGCCTATAGCTTTCAATAAGAATTGCGTTCGCGAACACGTAATCGCGTTCAAACAAACTCTTCAGCTTGATTATTATTAGTACTCGTATATAGATTAGAGAATTGATTTTGATTTTATGTGCTTATTTTGTTTTCCCTTCTACTATTAAACACGTTGCCTACATCTCTTTTTATGTACTCTCCTATCACGTTATGCTGGAAGCGATTTCTTAAATCAAATAAGCATCACCTTTGTACGTGATTTTCTGTTCCTTTCTTCTTGTCTGTTTAATGAATAAATAAATTGTCTGTATTTATTTATTCATTAAAAAGGAATGTGAATGATAATAAAAAACATTAGTTACAATCCACCCTCAGCTAAACAGACGAGCTACAATACAGAAGATATCTTGACATCCAGAAAAACGACGAGTTTGTGGTGAAAAATATGGGACGCGCAGTACATTGACACAGGTTCCGCAAATATTATATGTATTTCACCTCTCACCAAATGTCAATGCACTTCATGTGCACGCTTGTGGCCGACATGTAAATACCGTAACTAAGTAAGTTGACGTTCTACTAGCAGCGTGAAACTTGGTAACAACAGTACCTACTGCGTAAGAACGAGGCGACAGTACAAGTTGTGTTGTCCTGTTTGAGCCAAGCTCTTAAAATTTGTGCCAAAGTCTTCCAAGATACACAAACAAACCCACAGTTGTTATTATTATTATAAGTGTAAACTTGTAGAGTGCAAGTTGTTTGCAGTGGCGGGTTAAGAATGTTGAGATAGAAGATTGGTCACGCGGCCCCGCGTCGCGGTGATGGGGTTGATTAAATTTGAGAGAAAAGGTGTTTTCGGTTTTTGTTTTCTCTAAATTATTAATTTAGGGAGATAATATATTATGTTTTCGTGATATTTAGCCAACTATTTATCTACGAATAGTCAGTCGTAGGGTCCACAATGCATCATGCATTGTGGACACTACAATTATCCGGTTGTATCCATTCCCGTGGGTTATGTATGATAAGAGACGAGGACTGCGGGATCATTTTGATGGTCAACAGCGATTTCTAAAAGGTTATCGAGTAATACTGTCTCGGTAAGTAATGCAAAACTCTGAAAGTGACTTTTGCAAATGATGCTGAGATAATATTATATTAGGTACTGAAATGAAGAGTGACTCTGTTCCACTTCAGATTATTCTAAAGATTTATTACTTAGGGTGTTATTATTATAATCTAAAGTAAGAGCAATAAAACTATCGAATTTCATTAATTCTGAGCGTGACGCGTGCCGATTAGGGTGCGCGCACACTGCAGCCGTACCAAGAAAATATTCGGCAAAAATTAATCGCCATTTCGAAGTCCATTGCACATTTCATTGCATTTCCATCTTTTGTTGAAATAGTAATACCGCAATGGATTCCAAATGAGGGAAAACATGTGTGTAATAGATTTTAGGTGACGGGTTGCGAAGGGGAGAGAGTGGGACACGAGACACCGATGTTTAATGTTTATGCGTTTTGTCGCCACGAGGGGGCGCCACGAGAAAAGTGTGTATACAAAAAGCACAGAAATTAATTTAGAATATTGTGTTAGTCCACATTGTATGGGGCTCAATTTGTTGAAGTTTATTTGATTTGATCAGTCATGGTTTTTTGGGTTGTCATAAATAAAATAACATTATTGCTACACATTTTGCAATCAAATTTTTATTCGTAGCTATAAACTCCTTGTATTAAAATAAGTATTTCTGTATAAAAAATAAACTACACATCCTTCCAATACCTTTGTTTACAAACATGCACTATCGAGGAAAACTGCCAATCCATGTAAAGCACATTACTGCATACATCGCCACAAGGTCACCGCCCACCCCACCCCTCACTCCTCCTCCCCCCACTACGACGACAAATGAATGAACAAGGGGTGCGCCGGACACACGGGGTTGATTCTAACAACCACGACGTCCTAAAGTTGATACTTGAGCAAAAAGTGACGGGAGACGGCAATCGAATAAATAACTGACATGCTGTAAAAAAAAAAATTCAACTGGCATTTAATTAACGGTCATAAAAAAGTCTTAAAATAATTAATAATCAAATTACCTAACTTCGATGATTGCTTACTTTGATGATAGTAATTGTCAGTAGCAACATTGCTTAATAGTTTAGATAAATAACATAATTATCTGAGTTAATAATGGTATGTATTTGTGATGTCTCTAAAAATCATTTTTTGAAATTGTGATTAGATTAGCAACACATTTAACATTTATTGCCATCATAAATTAATCCGTAATGGACTGCAGCAACCGATTAACAGCTCATAACAAACTCAATATTTACGACTGCCTGTATACCTACTCTTATCTCAATTTCAAAGCCTGGTTTGTGTGTTCTAGCAAGGATCAAGTGTGTTAGCGCGGATAGATATTTTACGATCGCGCCCCGAGTGCACGCAGCAAGGTTAGGTTAGTTCACAACGTGGCCGCACAGCCGCGCCACCTCCCGCCGTTCAAATTCAAAAGTACAGACGTTCTTTATTTTGAACATTTCAAATTAAATAAATAACTGGGCAATGTCACTGTAGTGACTAGTGCAGTGTGTGAGTGTCTTTAAAAATTAAAATCTAGTGTTGTGATAATTTTCGACAATGTTTTGGTTATATAAATTGTTGTTGGTGAAGTAATATTTCTAATTAGAAATATGCAAATATAATTCGCTCGGGTTGTCCATAAACAAAATTACAGTAAAACAAAGAAACCATTGTTATTACACGAAATGCAACTTATTGATCATCGAATTTTCCTCCAAATTTTCACATGTTTTCTTTAATTATTTGCATTGAATCTATTCATAAATAATATTTGTTGAAGTTGGTACGTACAAAGTGCAAGTGTTTACAAACAGCGGTGCATCGATTTCACATAAAGTGGCACCCGACATAAGGCGGGCGCCAGAGGGGAGCGGGCGCGGGGGCGGGGACGGGGACGGACGCAACTTACTGTCAAAATGCAGTCATTCCCCTCGTGGAAATGCACCATAAAAGTTTATTGACTTCAACACTAAAACAGCATTATAGTTTGATAATAGTTTTGCAGTTGCTATTAATTTTTATTTTACAACCGAAGATTCTTGGCAAAAAAGGACTCTTTGTTTCGACGATTTATTTTAAGATAGACTTTATTCATCTCCGATTCAAAGTGCACGCAGTATCTTTTGTCCTTACTTTAGTATTTTACACAAATCTCCCTGCGGAGTGTGCCTTCCTATACTGAAGTCCCGCTGCCACGCTGAGCCCAGCCTTACGTCCACACACCGGCATTCAGCAGCGCGTTGCGGTGTGAACGCTCCGCTCGCGCCTGTGTGAGTTAGGACTTTACTATGAGTCACGCTGCGGCTCGCTGCTACTACGCGAACGTTAGGCGCCGAAAATTCTGGACGGATTATACTATATTACTTACTATATTAATATCTTACTACGAGTTTTTGGCAGTAGTTCATGATGCGTAGCTAATCTGTGTAGTCTTTTTAACATTTATTTGAATAATTACTAGAACTAGTTCTGGTGTACGTGTATGGTAAATTAAAATAAAATAACCTAAAACTAGATAGCTTTATATTCCTTCAAATGGGATGCAACATTGTGTAAGTAATCAATAATATGCAAGTTTAACTTTCTTTCAATCTCTAGTTATACATTTTTAATAGTCTTAATCCTGAACAATCGTAAAATGTACGCGAATGTGTTTATTTTAATTTCGCCTACCTATAGCATAACAGCAGACTTGTCTAAATGGGGAAATCATCCCCTCCGTTGAACATGCAAATTAACTTCCACCATAAGGTTGTTAAAATAAGGTTGTAATTTAATTGGTAAACGTTTTGTTTTGATTCGGCTCGCGATAATGAAGTGAAATGTGGAAAAGTGCAGCTAAACACAGGAGATATACCTATGTACCTATATCATATGAGAGGGGTTAATGGAAGAGTTTACTTTGAGAGGCTCTGGGTCTGTTGCCCGGTTGTTGAAAAGTTTTTTTTTTGCATGACTGAAAGTACGATAATTTGTTGTTTTAACACGTTGGTTTATATTTTTCTATATTAAATCACAATAAGCATCTTTTATTTTATACAATACATGTAAATCAAAAAGTGCTATCTTTCAATTTTGATGATGAAATGACTGAATGAAACATTTTTATTCAAATAATAGGTTTCTCTGCCCAACGGGTATCATTATAATACAATTTGATAGTTTACAATAACTCTATAATTATAGTGTCCACACCCCGTACTTACAATGATTTATTTGATCAATATCTTCGTCGATACTACATACATTTACGCGCACCTCGGTATGTTTACAGCGCACCCCACAAGTTCAGCGGTGCATCCCTTTGCATTATTATAGTTTAGTGATCAACATAGATGGAAATGGAGAGGGTGTACAATGGCTGATTAAATAAAAATTAATCAACGTTCCATAGTGAAAAAAATAGAAGTTCGATGTTGGTCACGCAGTAAAAATGTCGTAGCTCGTAGCCCGTAGCGCTACGGCGTAGCTTGGTATTCCCTCTGACCTCTACGACCACTACGGTCTACATATTTTCGGGAATTTTCTCATCAAATTTTTGTTGGACATTATACTCATTTTATACACATCTGCTATAAAATCCCTTGCTTAATAAACTTTCAGCTTTCAAAAGACACTGAGTTTACTGAAACTGCCGTACATTTTCCGAGCGACTTCATAGAAACAGTTCTCCGACTCATAATACAGTAGCGTTGGTTAATTCTTCCCTCCCTGAGTGAGAGGGAATGTTCCCTTTATTGGGAATAGTGATTTATTGCTGCAGGGCCCATGGTCTACTGTTCGCAGTGAGTGACGGAACGAATGTGCGATAAACGTAGTATTGTGTTAGATAAGTAGGTGTGTTGCCAGTAATTAGAGAGTTATGGTTGTCTGTTTAATGGGATTTGTTGTAGGTGTTTTCTGGGGCCAAACCGGACATATTGTATTCATAGCGATCGTCTCTCGTTTGCCGCTGTAGTGACAGTGTTCAATGACGCAACGCAGGTTCGACTCCCGCCCGTTTTATTCATATTTATATGGCTTGCTTATAGTGTTAATAATGCGATCCGTAATTTATACATTGTGCGTCACATTTAAATGGTACCTATATCTAGCGTGAGCTAACGATAGTCTTGTAAATTCAATCACCTTTACTAGTTTAGTCACCATAACTGTAGATGTTTTTACATGCAATGCAGTGTTGGTATGTTCTAACTAATTTACGAATGACCTAATGTAAACACACAATCACAACGCAATGCTATTTATACATAGATTAGATACGTATCTAATCGCCTAAAGCACCTACAAATCAACTGGTGAAGGCAGATGTAATCACTCTAATCTTAATATATACTGTTTATCCCCCATGCACCCCCCCCCCCGGCCTACTGCAGTGGATGGGGGATGGGGCGGCTCCCGATGCATTGTGATAACTTTAATCAGAGCAAATGTATTGAAAGATTACCGTGGCGTGCGGGGGACACTTGATTGAAATAGTTTGGCAATCAATTGTATTGGCGTCTGTGGGCGGTCGCGACTGATGATGCGAGGTACCTACTGGTGCCTCTTTGATGTCTGATTGAATGCAGTTTTTATTCAATGTATTTGACTATAGAACTAGACTGTTGTCTTGATCCATTTATGTAAAAACTTCTATAGTTACCTCCTGACTCTCTTTGCAATTGCAAAATTGCATAAATTGCAAGTGATTTAAACTTGTACTGTATGTAAAATGGGCATCCGTTCTTACTCTGACCTCCTCATTTGTCTCATACCAAGTAAACTGGAACAATGCACCTTAAACAGCTTTACATTTAATTCGTAATCTGTATAATCAGCTAATTCCACTCCCTCATACAAGGTTATAAATAGCTTTATGTCCCAGTAAGACGTGTGCCTCGCTAAACATTACGGAGACGTTACGTGTATCGTACCGCTGCGCACGCGACAGACGGTGTTGCACGATATTCCCGGTAAGGTTGACAAACACAAATTAATTTGGTGTGCAAAATAGGCGATGGTCGGTTTATGACGGTTGCTTGTAACTAGAGAATGACCGAAGTCTGAGCTCAAGGGAGGGTCCCCTTTTCAGTAGTATGCTTTACCTTAACAGACATGAGACGCTGAAACGCAGACTTAGTTTGTATTTTGTGAAAAATGGTGTACCAATCTTCGTTTATTCACGACATTCTAACCCCTTACTGATATCTTCCTAACCCATTCCTAGGTACCTTTAGTATGTATACAGCGCGGGACTTCTAGACGTTGTGATCGCTGCACTAGTCTCTAGCATAGTATATCTACCTTAATTCAAATACCTAATGATTCCCCCAGTATCCCAGTAGGTATGCAACCACACGTACAGGGCGGTCTGTCACTGGCGCGGGCTGTAGGCAGCCGCGCGCCGGGCCGGTGCACACGGGGCGATGTTTGCAAATTCATCAGTTATAAATGTTAACGCCCGCGGCGCTCAGGGGTCGGCAGCGACGGTACTTACATACGTAAACTGTTATCGCTATTGTTGTGTGACGGTTGGGATTGCGCATTTCAGTTTCAGGGTTGTTTAGTATAGTTGGGATTTTGAGTTTTAGTGTCAACTGTTTTTCTTATTTCCCCTTTTATCAGGGTCTTCTTCACGCCTATGTTTATTTATGTCAAATACTATTTATAGTAAATCTTCTTCTTTTTAATTTTCTGTAGGTACTGTAGAATCAGTTACAGTAAGAAGTCTTGTAGAGTCTCGATCCGGGTCTAATAGGTATATCCCTTCCCAGAAACAGGCATTCGCAGATACAACCTAGCAGTAGGCATAACCAGCGTTTTATGTATCGACATAGAATTAAGTATAAGCAAATATACTATGTGCTTCCATCTTGATTATTCTTGCAATGCAATGAATATCATCCCCACAGATCATACCTTTATTACGAAGATTGTAAATCTCAGCGGCGCGACGGAGCAATAATAATAACTCCGATGGCAATAGTTTCCTTCACCCCACCTTTATGAAGACTCATCCAAGAATTTCATTCGCTGCACAGTATGACGTCACAGGCATAAGTGTCGCTATGAATTTTCTATACACTCCTGCCGGCTCCCTACCGTAAGGGCTTGAAGATTTATTACCTTACTTATACTAGTGCTCCTTATTAAACGCTACGCTTCCGATTCTCATGCGTTGTCCTTTACTAATCGTAAAGCGTGTGAGAGGGATGTAAGCTGATTCGACTTATATTTCAAGAATAAGACTTGAAAAGGGAAGTTTAATAACGGTGTTTTGAAGGGCGGTCATGATTCTAAATTCTTACATCTATTTTGAAACATATCTTGTAAAGCATAGCATATGTTTTCGCATGAGAAGTGGTGATATTCCTTTGTTCACTTAGGAAAACTCTTTACCTGTATGGGTACACCTTATTCCCTTGAATTCAAGGACTCTTTTGGAGTAACCAAAACCATTGTCTATATTGTTTGCAAGGTGCATGTGCAGTCGCTTTGATCCTTATGGTATGGTTACAAAGGTTATTTTAGTAGATCCAAGTGGTAGTTTTCAGGACTGTATTCTACTTGGAGCTATTATCAATCATTGTTTGTGAATCTAATAAGACTTGAGGATTTGAAGGATGAATACATGGAGTGATGGCGAAAGCTTAGGAATTTCATATATTAGGTGGTTATTTTACCATAGCTCAACAGTTTGACGAGAACTGTCATAACATAACAAAGAGTGGACTTCGATAGCATATGATGAGGATGATTGAGACAACGAAAAAAAAAGTAGGCAGATTAGGTGCTTTCCACGCATCTCAAGTCGTCCGTGTCTTGATGATACTTTTCATTGTATATAATCATTTCGAGTTGCATGTCGGCAGAGACGAAAACTTAGTAAGGTTACGTAAATCAGATGATATTACCAAAGATCAGCAAATTCAAAACATAATGAACATTTACAAAACTTTTAAAACGTGAACTTTTAAGTGTAGTGTTTATGGGTCAAAGTGTTAGTGAATAGGCAGTGAGCCTCCGCAACGATGACGGAACATTGGTCGTGGCTGACGGGGTCGCCGGCGGCTGAGTACACCTATAGTCCGCCGACGAGACCTAGTCGGCCACCGCAGAGGCCGCTGGTCAAGCTCGCCACCAGCGCGCATCTGCACACTATTGCCAGGTAAGTGATGATGACGACACAGCTTGCTGGCAAGCTCAGTGACGATAATGGATGATTTTTTTTAAATTCCTTTTCTAAATATTATTCGTTTATTTTATTGCAATATTTGTTTGGGAAGTTCGTATTCCATGTTAAAGAACAGATTATCGAACATTTATTAGACCTTCAATGAATCATACATGAATGGTTGTAGTGTGTCATGTAAGTAGGTCTAAACAGAGAGGAACTGAACCTAATATATGTTATGTGGACAGGACCCTCGTATAATAAATTGTAGCGGTTGACAAAATGACTTAAATACTCGGTCAAGGTAAACGAGCAGCAAGCCACTACTTATCTTGTCAACTATTATGAGCGGATGTGCCTACCACGAGTTATTTTACTAGCATTTTTAAAACCCTTGTAGAACATTTTCTACCAGAAATACACAAATTCAGTCATATTAATTTCGAAATAAGGGTTCCTTTACTGTCTTAACACACAAATGGCTTGTTTGTCGTGAATGTAAACTCGGCGTTATAAAGTCATTGTTTCCTTACATTTGGTATTCAACGCGCTGTTTTCTTGAAAAATAGTGAATTCCCCTTGGAGTCCATTTCTTCCAGTAACCAATTTATCTTTGCCTACATTGAAATATGATGCAAACAAAAACCAACCATATGCCTTTGGGAAAAGAAAAACACTGCTTTACAAGAGTTTTCAGGAACGCTAAGTTACTTTGTGAAAGTTGACTTCTGTTTTGACTTTTACATTTTTTTTTCACTTTCATTTTAACACGTATTCTGTAGGGAAAAGATTCATTTTTCCTTGTTACGTCTGCATAGAGAATTTACTAATGGTGTTTTAAAACAAACTTTTCCTTGCACTTCGCGTGGCCACTTTAGCAAAGATTGAGTGTATTTTGAGGTGCAAAAGATAAGTTGGTCGCAGTGCAGACTGTACGGACAGCTTGATGGATTGTTGCAGTACCTCTGAGGATTTCATTAAACTTGATGTATGGACACATACGTTGTGTATTAAGAAGGAATATTGACAAATTTTAATGTTTCAACAGTAGGTAATGTATACTATGCCTACATACGCGAACCCACTCCCAATATTAGCATTAAAATTATTTATTATTTTATCTTATTAAATTCGTTGCACAGGTAAACAGAACTAAAGGTTTTACTATATTCCCTTAAAAAAATACTTTCGGCATTTTTATTCAAGCAGCTTATTATGATATATTTCTATCTAATTTCATTAATTTTCTCTGCAAGAGAAAAAATACCAGCTATTTTAATTTCCGCACTTTCTGCTGGTGACAAATCCTGTGCTTTGTTATTGTATTCAAGCTGGCAGACTTCGGCAAATATTAGCTTTTCGCCAGCTGCTGCAACCAATTTAGAGACGTAAACGAAATACATCTCATTTTCAACAGTCGGGGAATGTTACATGGTTATATTTTATGCTATTATGGAAAACTCCTAGAAGTGAACAAAACATGCGCCATAAAGTTAAGTATACATATCATCATCATCATTATCATCTACAGCCTTTTCCCAACTATGTTGGGGTCGGCTTCCAGTCTAACCGGATGCAGCTGAATACCAGTATTTTACATGGAGCGACTGCCTATCTGACCACCACAACCTAATTTCTGGGTAAGTTAAGTATACAATATAGGAAAGTAAAAATAATAAAAAATTGACATGTTATTTAAAATTCGTAATTTAGCGCACGTTCAAAACGACAATCTCTCTCGATTTTATTGCCGAATCAATATTTTCTCTACAAATATTTTCCCTTTGTCGTTGGTTCGACACCTGAGCCTTTTATTGTAAAATTATAAAACCACACACGGCACAACTTTATTTGATGGAAAAAATATAAAAATTTACATATAGAACAGGCCGCGGATTTTCGCGGGAAATATTTATTTCTCCCCTGGCAACACTACGTGAGGCGAATGGGGAGTGATCGCGAGGCTGGCAACATCGACTATTACTCATTGTGGGCTTCCCCTTTAGTTTATAGGCTGTATACTGTGATTGTTTTGTGTCTTTGTGGGTAAAGAAAACAACATTCCTGTGTTTACTTATTTCTTTTTCTTAACGGAATTGGTATACCTACTTACAACTGGTGTTGAGATCCACATGTATCCCTTTGAACCCACAAAGCGTACTGGAAAGTTTCTTTATTGTCCACAAGATCCCTTTTCCATAATGAAAAATACAACACAAGCACGCGCTGATTGACATGTTGATTACTAATGACTAACAACTTTCCTTTTGCTTCAGTCAAAACTTACAACAACATCCATTTCTTTACCAAATTACCATACAATCAGACAGAACTATGAAAAATCACATTTCTACCCTATACAATTTTAGCATCATTAGTAGAAAAACACGAACGTACCTATGCTATCAGAACGGTGAAAACCTTCCATTTTTCTTGTTTCCCTCCAAAAAAACCTGTCAAAGTATTCTCATTACTGTTGACAGATCGCTGTAGCCTGCTTACTCTGTCACGTATGATGGATGGGGAAATTTCACGGTGAATAGTTTCGTCTTCAGGGAAATTAGCGGTTCTAATGATAGTTGTGAAATAACACAGTTTAACGCTATTAGTGAAGTAAGTAACCGAGGAGGTCTGTGATAGGTAGTCTGTGCGGATATGTTCACACTTGGTTTTATCGAGTCATTCTATGTTTCGTTTTTAAATTTAAAACAGTATTTGTTTTGCGAACCAATATTCTATGAAAAGTAGATGGGACAATGTAGGCTACTCTCCGAACGAATACATGAACTGAAAGTCATCAAAAAACCTTCCAGACAAAACATAAGGCCGCTTGTATACTTACGTCCGTTTTTCGTCCGGTGTCCGTTGCGCGTAGGGGAGGCGGCGGCGGTGCATCCGGCGTAAGCTCGCCGGACCTGTGTCCGATGCATGTGCACACATTCATTATAAATCATACATCACCGCGAATCCGGCGTAGCAAAACGGTCCGTTGTCCGGTGAAAAAAACGGACGTATACAAGCGGCCTAAAGGCTCCTTCAAACAGGCGCGACACGACACGCGCCACAAAGGCACCGCAAGTCGCGTGTCGCGCCTGTTTGTAGGAGCCTTAAACCGAATTTTCCTTAAAATTAAATTAAATTTCCTTGAAATTTTCCCTAAAATTATCAAACAATTGTTTTTACCAAAGTCAGAAAAGGTCCCTGAATATATAGACGACTTTGACCGCACTCTTCACTGTTTAAAATCCGTCATTACTAACCCCGTTCAATTGCACCGTGAGACCCGTTCCTCTGCTTACTATATCCAGACATCAACATGCATCAATTCTTGTTACATTCCTCAGGTCGCCATTCTGTCTTGCGAGAGGATGCACAAACTCTGTCTAGTATAAACATAATTATGTATGTAACGTTCCTAACGTTAAGCCTCCATACATAAGCAAACCGAAGTACATCAATAATGTAGATGAGTTAGTAAAATTGTAAAGGTCTTACAGACTAATATTGTAAGAAAGTGATGATGATTTCTGACGAGAAAATGTATCTCTTCCCAGCACTCTGTTAACATAAGCACACATTATGCTAAAAGGCAGCGGGGCGAGGTGAGCATATTGCAACTCAAATGCATACCTACTTGACACAGATGTTGAAATGCCTAACTCCTGAAGTTTTCCTACTTTCTGATTGATTAATCTGTGGCCGTTCGCATTGATCTAGATATGAATAACACAATAATCTGGAGTATGATTACGATTCACTTTAACTAAAATGAAAAAAAAAAAGATTGACTTTGACTTTATGATTGAATATTATATATTGTTGTTAAACTCTTTTAGCTTTAAAAATATTAATAAAACTGCACCAGCATCCTTCTTTTTAAATACGGTAGAAAATAAACCAAATAAACGATTTAAAACACTTTCAGCTCGTTTCGTTGTAAATTGCAGAGTGCTATACCGCGTCACCCTGAGCGCAATGCATCACGCTTGCGCGGGAGCGGGGTGGGCAGGGGCACACGTATGGCACCCCACAGGCGCGACCAATGGTCCGTGCTATGGGAAACGTGACACGAATCCTGAAATAATGGTGGAAACTAGCCAATTGTTTGTACGAAATACGATTTTGTTAGTTTGAAGAAATCTTGGTTGGCTTACCTGAGTTTTAATGGTTCTGTTGACAAGAAGGGATAGTCGTATTTCAATATTTTAACACCTTTATAAATGTCGGGTAATATCGACCTTATAATAGGATTCTTTACTCTCTTTTGACTCAATTCTCAGTTTAGAATTCTACCTAGTAATCTATTTATAGATCACTAGCAGCGCCCTACGGTTTCACCCGCGTAAGTTTCGATCCCGTGAGAATATCGGGATAAAAGGTTTTCAGATTCTATATATTAATCCAGGAAATGGTCTATCTATGTGCCAATTTTCATCCAAATCTGTTTAACGGTTTACGCGTGATTGAGTAACAAACATCCAAACATTTTCACATACTTTCACATTTATAATAGTAGGTAATTAAGTCATACTGATACTTTTTTCTATGTCCCTAACTAACTGTTTTTCTTCAGATTTTCTTCTCTCAATGACATGACAAAACACACATAATGTCATTTTAGGCAAAATATTTCACTGCTGGGATCGATGTGGTAATCTAATAAATTTTTTATTTAAAAAAATCTCAATATTATTGGACAGAAAATGTGTTCATATAGAGACATACAAATTCTAACTCTTTTCTCTACAAGCCACGTATGACAAGCTCAACGTAGGTGGTCTCTCAACAGCTGAGCGTGAGCACAACTTACGACGCTATATTATTTACAGCCTATTGATTCAGCACAAACATACACTTTATTAAACGTCGAGTCTCCGGCCTGCACTTAATAACATTATAGAAGTAGGTATAAGTGGACTCCGCCGGCAGTCATTAGCTAAACCACCACGTTTGATATGACTGGCAACATACGATCACACCACAATTACACACAGCATACGTATTACCTATGTTTTTGACCAAATCATCAGTTTGTAACGTGCAAAGGGAAAATTGCTACTACACTATAAACTACACTTTATCTGGTTGAGATAGGAGTTGTTGTAACTGCAAGTAAGTTGGTTTGCTAAATACCATACAATTGAATGAATTAAAAAAAGTTTAGCTAACATATAAATGTGTGGACGACTGCTGACGGGTCATTTGCAGATAAGATGACTACCAAGTGTTGTTTGTTGCTGGTTGTCATGGCGACCGTCACCAGCTCGGTGATGGGAACAGCGGAGGTGATGAGTCATGTCACCGCACATTTTGGAAAGGCACTTGAGGAGTGCAGGGAAGAGGTAAGTAGTATTAGCATTTTACTTATCCCAGTTTGCCTAAATACCTACTATCAACTTGGATTATTTAAATCTAGAATAAAAGCTGAATCTGCACTCGCATAATATGTCAATCTGATTCGCATTCCAAACATTCGCTTTCGCGAATTTCTAAAATACATCATTCTTAATAGTAACATTCCTGATCTGAACCACATGGGCCGGTTGTTTCAAACGGTTGGTTAACGTAACATACGTACAACAAAATAATATTAACAATTAGGTACAGTCGCCGGCACGTAACTTGGCAAGGTTTTAGCATATTGGGAGTAAGTAGCGCGTGTTCACTTAGTGCAACAAGAACATGGTCACTTTTATTGTTTGTCATTATACTATGGTTATTGCCATAGATTATTTTTAAACATGTGTGTTTTCAAGAAAGTCAAAGAAAGGAAAAACACATCTAACGACTCTTGCCAAGTTACGTGCCGGGGACTGTACGTAAGATGTTTAACGTTCGTTAAACAAAAAGCAGTATTTCTCCGTTCGCGTTAAATTTTGAAGTGACAACTAACAAGCTTGTCAAATGATAACAAGCCACCGACGATTATTTGAATCTTTTGTGGCGATCAATATCTATTTACCACATCACTAGTGCACAGAACTGGCAACACTAGTTCGTCACCTGACGGGACCGCACGCGGGCGGTACACTTCGTACAGTACGAGAAATTCAAGGAATATAGAGTTAAAGGTGATACGGACGTTTTATATACACCGTCACCCTCCTCACTCTGATTGAAATAAAATTAAAGAAAAATGGATACTACACAGTGGCGAAGGGTATGACAGAGGTAAGCCGGAACAAAAAAAAAATTCAATAAACGGTTTCATAAAATTCCTATTGCGATCTACTTTTCTAAGGTATGAGCTTCATGTGAATTAGCGAAAAATTACAGTAAGTACCAAATTCATGTTCTTAATGCTAAAACACTCTTTATAATAATAATATGAATTCGTTAGATTATTAATATCTGTAAAAAAACCCTTTATTCCATAAACTACTACAATCTAATAAAAGTATAATAAACATGGCACGGCGTAACTCAACGTGTTTCTTATTTTCAAAACTTAACCTTGAAAAGCATGTTTCCTCACGAATCAAATAATTTGTCAAACAAACTACTGCCAATAATGCTATCCTAATGATCCTAAAAAATCTAGTCTAAATAAGTAATTTCAACTTAATTAACTATCTACTTACCCCAAATACCTAATTGTAACGTACTTTCACTACACAACACAAAACAAATTATAAATCTAATACTAAATATTAATCACTGTTTTATTACAAACAATGTCCAACGGTTATACTAATTAATTCAATGAATACAACGAACAAAATGCACATTAACTACAAGTGTGAACAAATTATTACGTCAAAATAATGTTCTACACATGAATTGTCAATTATAATGATGTCCGATGTCCGAACTCCGTCCCGATAGTATTACGAAATTCCACGAAGTCGACCGGATGGCGATATTGCTCCATCTCGTTCACACGCACGCATTTTCACTCATATAAGCCGATCTTTTCCGGCTTGCTGGCGCTCAAAAAATAGGAAGCTACGTGACCTGAAGAAACGTCATGTCTCGTTTATTTTCTTTAAAAATCGAAATTCATGACAAGCCGCGCGCATCTACGAGTTATATTATAGCAAAACTTTTTGTTGTTTGGAAAGAAAGACAAAACATTTTTAATGTAGGCGTTTTGTAATGTTTTAATTTTATTGCGTATTAAATACTACAGTATAATATGATTATATTTCAATGATGAATTGAGTATAGAGTGGTTGTGTTCTGAATTTTAGAAGGGAAGCCGGTGGGAATCGGCTTATATGGAAACTTCGCCACTGATACAACACCAAAGTCAGTATAGTACCTAATATATGTAAATGATAAGCATGATACGTTTACGTTTGGACTTCACGTCAATTTTGAACATCTGCTTGCTTAGCTCGCTGGAGCATATCATATCAAAATCAAAAATCAAAAAGGTTTTATTTCATTATTACATGTTTATAAATTATACAGTTGGTGGCGTCTCCTTTTAAGCATATAGATGCCTGTGCCAGGAGGCGCCGCTCTTTTATATCTACAATTAGTCATCATAGTATATGCACACGCATAATTGATCTGTGCGCTACCGGCGTCCTACAGCCTGCCATCTGCGCCCGTTGCCTGCGGCCTGCCCGGCCTACAGCGCCGGTGCTAGCAAGCAATCCTGCGTCCCGTGGTACCAAGGATGGTACCCGTCTCATCCTACACGTGTGATAGTGCGCAGAACAGTGTATCATTGTGACCCACGGAACAGATAATCTGTTCCGTGGTGTGACCTTACCCACGACCTTGCCAACTTTTATCATACTACACTTAGTATGATAAAAGTTGGCAAGGTCGTGTTCTTTTATCTTACCCTGTTAGTTTATCTTACCCTGTTAGTTATCAGCCTCGCAGCCTACCTGCAAAGCCCTAGCCGTTACAGTGGCGCTGTTTCTCATTACGTTTGGACTTCACATGGTATTTTTTTTTTACAGAAAACGCTCTTTAAATTTCTCAAAACTTAAGAAAGACCGGTTTGTCTCTGATTGAGAAATAATTTAAAGAAAGGATTTAAATATAGCTGGCGAAATGTTCGAGACCTCTGCTTAGGCAGATTTCCGGCGTGATGTTATTTTACGTACATTTTAACTTAAACAAACTGAATGTTTGTTACCTGGAGAAAGATTTTAAGTTTTTAACACTAGGTACTACTTCCTACTTTCTTTGAAACTATGAGCTACTTCCTTTGAAACAGTATCTTGTAATAAGTCCCTGCTCGTCCCTAAGTTTAGGTTTTTGAATAATAGAGTTTTTAATACCTTTTTCTTTCTTTCTACACTATTTGTATCATCATCAGTTTGTATGAACGATCGTCGAACAAAGACGAATACAAAAAAAGATAGTCCATAACGTTTTATTTAGCTTAAATAAAATAATAACAATAATGTTTTAATTATTATTATTATCTATTTAACCATTTATGAACACACATTATAGAAACATACAAGAAGAAAAGAACAGAAAAATAGGTACAGAGGTAGGTTTGTCCCAGATGTTTGAGAATAAAATTACAGTAACCAGTGGGTATGGTACCGGTTACTGAACACGGTTTTTTTTTGACGTACGTCCAAGCCATAATTTTGTGAAACATCGCTTTTTTTTGTTTGACGATCGTTAGCGCCATTTTTAGGGTTCCGTAGTCAACTAGGAACCCTTATAGTTTCGCCATGTCTGTCTGTCCGTCTGTCCGTCCTCGCTTAATCTCTGTGACCGTTAGCACTAGAATGCTGAAATTTGGTACCAATATGTATATCAATCACGCCGACAAAGTGGTAAAATAAAAATTGGAAAAAAATGTTTTATTAGGGTAGCCCCCCTATATGTAAAGTGGGAAGTGATTTTTTTTTTAATTTAAACTCTAACGTGTGATATATTGTTGGAAAGGTATTTAAAAATGAATAGGGGTTTACTAAAATCATTTTTTGATAATGTCAATAATTTCGGAAATAATCGCTCCAAAAGTAAAAAACAATGTGTCCCCCCCTCTAACTTTTGAACCATAAGTTTAGAAAATATGAAAAAAATCTGAAAACTAGAACTTTATAAGGACTTTCTAGGAAAATTATTTTGAACTTGATGGAAACAACAGTTTTTGTACAAAAAAGACAAAAAGTTGTACAAAATAATTTCTGGACTAAGTTTGTAGTATAAACGTATATGCAAGCATTTTAACACACTTATTGTGACGGACGGGAAACTACGGAACCCTACACTGAGCGTGGCCCGACACGCTCTTGGCCGGTTTTTGACGTTTACGCGTGCGTCAAGTGGACATGAAACAACCCGCCCTAAAAATACTTAAGCCCTTGTCTTCAAAGACTCCAGCTTAATAAATCTGGAATAGAAATAAAAACATACCGCCATTCTAATCTCCAAGCACTTCTTATCCAAAACTTATGCATGTTATCCAGTCAGGATTGTCGGCCGAAGTCCTGGAGGAGTTTCAGCACTTCTGGCGTGAGGACTTCGAGGTGGTGCACCGCGAGCTGGGCTGCGCCATCATCTGCATGTCCAACAAGTTCTCTCTGCTGCAGGACGACAGCAGGATGCATCACGTCAACATGCACGAATATGTCAAAGGCTTCCCTAATGGTTAGTCCTGCTCTTTTGATGATGGTCTTGCAGACATAATTATACAGTGTGTGTGTCCTTGAGATGGAGCAGTAAGGGCAGCTACTTTAACCGTTACAGGAAAACGTTCTTAGGAGAAAAAAAAAACACACTTTCCTTAACTATTTGAGTAATAATTGCTAACTGCATTATGAGATTTTGGAAAAATGGTAGTTACAATCAGCTAGAAAAACGTGAATTCGTGGGAATAAGATTTAGATTTAGCAAAATTCGAAAATTGCTTCCTTCTTACCTAAGTCAAGATAAAAAATAAGAAATCCTCAAATTCCGAATTAGATGAAATATTATAAGTACTGCAGCAAACTTTGTACGCATATATATCATTTCTTTCATTAACAGCCGTCAAGAGATCGAGAATTCGTGATCTAGTCACGATTAGGTATTATTTAGTTCATTCAACATCTGAAAAGTCAGTAAACTTTGTTTAGCAATGCATTCCAAATTATTCTTTCTAGTTTCACAAATTGCATTTCCTTAATATTATTCGTATTTACTTGGACTGCTACATGGTGAGTTATTGTGGTTATACACATAATTTACTGCCTCAGTGTACATGCAACTGAAACAAAGGTCACGCGATCCAATCTGTCAGGCATATTGTTTTTTGCTGAATTTATCGCGAAACTAACTGCAAAGTTAAAAGCTAATGTTCCTGGCAAAGGGTTACATAAAACAGACTTTACGTAACAAGTAGTTTTTAGTACTTTATTATCTAAGTACATGTTTGTTAGCAATAGGATGCAAAAAACTATAGCAGTAGAAATCTAATGTAAAAGAAAAATAGTACATTTATGTAAGGAGCAGTGGAGGCGCACAGATGCGGTACTTTGTGTAAATTATTTCATTACCACTGCTCTCAAGAACGGTGAAGGCAAACATCGTGAGGATGTCCTAGAACCAAAAGTTCGAAGATACTATGTGACATCTACCAACCCGCACTGGGCTCGTGTGGAGGATTGCGGCCCACTCCCTCTCACCGAGAGGAGGCCTGTGTCCCAGCGTTGGGAACATTATAGGCTGATTATGTTAAGTTTATGTGACTGGGGATTCATACAATGAATAATAGCGATAATATAACCTTCGTAAACGTATGGGGGGCTGCCAATCTCACCAATGATTGTCGCATAGCTCGTGACATAATTCATCATTCTTTCTTAAACCACCATAGGCGAACTCCTCTCCGCAAAACTGGTGGAGCTGATTCACAACTGTGAGAAGAAATACGACAGCATAACAGATGACTGCGACCGCGTCGTGAAGGTCGCAGCCTGCTTCAAAGTGGACGCCAAGGGGGCCGGCATCGCGCCCGAGGTCGCTATGATCGAAGCCGTCATGGAGAAGTACTGATGATAATGCTGAACCGGCTCGATTTGGACTATCGACTGATTTTGTTAGTGTTAATAATGCACGCTCAAAAAAAAAAAAACAAAAAAAAAATAAGAGTTGTTTTTTTAGTTTATTATATTTTGTTGTGATAGTATGTTTGTAGTTTCGGTTTTTTGATTCCTTAAGTTTCCTTTTACTATTATTGCCTGAATTGTCACTATAAAGCCATATGAAACCAATGTTCGGCCATTTCCTGCATAACAGCTGAATCACCTGACAGTTTTAGGGACTTGCTATCTATGGAATGAATACACCCTCATACAAACGCTATTGCTGTCGTGGATGGGTAATGAATTGACTGTATAAAGGCAGTGGTAAAATTATGCACACAGTAATTGATTTACTTGTTTATTCGGGTAGAGTTTCCCCTTACAATTATTAGCATGGAGTGAAGTACACAAAACCATCGCTTAGCGCTTTTATAATACTGGCTGGCTGGCGGCTACTTCACCTCCCCCGGCTCGGAATTTGGCGGGGCAAGGCTCACGTAGTGGGGAAGTGACGTGCTAGTCAATTGACTTCCTCTTTGCTGTGGCTGCTGTGTCGTACTTGGTTGTCATGGCTTGGCTTGGCTTGGCTTGGCTTGGCTGAGGCTGTGGCTGTGGCTTTGGCTGCACCCAGACGACACGGCATGGCATGGCTTTGGCATGGCTGGGCGTGGCGGGCTTGACAGCCGGCTTAACGGCTGGCTACCGACATCTAGCGTTACACTGTATAAATTCTTTCTTAAGTCTATTTTCTGCCCATGTACAGATAGAACGCTGTCGCAGCAAAGTACATTTCTATAACTATTATAATCAATGTTATTATCAAACTGTTATTGGGTTTTTCCACCAGGAATATCTCAGTAGCAGCCTGGAATTTGGAATCGTGCCTAGTTGATGGCAATAGGCCCCTGTTACATCATTACATGGGGGTTTAACTGACGAAATGTCTTTAGGGTACCTCTGCCTAATCCTCCGGGGAGTGCGGGCGTGAGTGTGACGACACTAATAAACTATGCTTTATTCAGAGCGTCTGCAATCTAGATATGAACATCCAAATGATTGGAATATCAAAGAATCCGAGAAAATTATACCAAAGTGAACTGAATCGTTGATTATATAATTACATATAACATTTTATTCCTACTAAATATTTGTTAATTACTTACGGAAAAACAGATGAACGGATTTGGATGAAATTTAGTACACAGATAGTTTGAAACCCGGATTAACATATTGGATTTTTTGGTCGATAGTACGTTCCTGTGGGTAATTCCCGACATCCACGCGGGCGAAGCCGCTGGCAATAGTTAGTAATATACGAGTAAGATATACCGTCGTCGGTGTCTACGTTGATGAGTTGTTGAGACAAATCAATTCTGTTTATTTCTCAGTGTCACATTTTTAATTATCAACTGCTGAGTGTCATTTTGAGACATTGACATCATGATAATACCGGGTTGGTAAAGCAGATTCTATCGAGCACGGAGCAAGCAAAAATAGACCTTAATGTGATGAACATTTTTTTACTATGACTGCACCTGTAATATAATTTTTATGTAGCTACACCTGAATAGGCTAAAAATCAACATGAACTAGCACATTTAACAATAATGCGCCTAAAGTTGTATTTGTCGGATTTTCTTAACAAAAAAAAAGCAATTATTATTTACACCACACTATGAATTCGTAATAAGAAATGTCAACGGAGAGCTTCATGAATGAAACGAATGTTCCCATTGTAAGTATCTGTTGATCAGGCACTGTGTTAGTGGTCACATGGAACTACAAATAATAGCTTGTTCAGCACGTCATTTGAATTTCCATGAATGAATCCACTACACTAATTAAACCACGTCTAATCAAGCCGAGGGCCCTCATTGTCGCGTCGCCATAACTCCTAATTAACGCGATAATTAAGCATGCATATACGCTTGTCCATCCGTTGAGCCGCCACAATGGCGCTGCATCGATCGCCCACCATGTCGGCACGCTTGGCGTTGCATCGATCGCCCACCATGTCGGCACGCCTGGCGCTGGTGGTGATCGGTAGTCTGTTCATCGCGGTGGAATGCTCTCAAGAAATCATGAAGAATCTGTCCTTGAATTTCGCTAAGCCTTTGGAGGACTGTAAAAAGGAGGTAAGTTGCTCAAAATTATATTTTAAGTTTATGTGAAGAGAGGTAACCTATATTATTATACCCCAAGGGTTTTCGTCAGAACCTTAAATACTGGTTCAAGTGATAGTCATAGTTCCTTAAACTTGCCCTAACAATCTTGCCCGAAAGATTATCTCAATCAAGCTATGTGCAAATTATAACGACTATGCAAAGCATTACCCCTAGAATTACAAGCCTCACTCCTAAATTATTGTAGATGGACCTCCCGGACTCTGTGACCACAGACTTCTACAACTTCTGGAAAGAAGGCTATGAGTTCACGAACAGACAGACAGGCTGTGCCATCCTCTGCCTCTCATCCAAACTGGAACTGCTCGATCCAGAGCTGAAGCTGCATCACGGGAAGGCGCAGGAGTTCGCCCAGAAGCATGGCGCTGGTTAGTTCAGTCCTATTCATAGCATTTTTTTTTCAGGATTGGAAATCATCAAATAACCCCTCACGCTCTGGGTGGAGCGGAAGAGAGTGTCAGATTCTTACTGACTGAAACCCACCCATGTTCCTTCCTTAGCCCTCTATGTTCCGGGCCAGCGGTAACCCTTTCGGACAATCCCGTTGACCCGGCAGGCTTCGGCCCTGTCGGGCCCCTTCAATTACTGCTGACATCTCTTTGAGGCGCGCGTGGAACACGTACGCACCGTCCGGCAAGGGCCTGGTCCTGTTCGGACGGTGAGCTACCCATTACTCTTCGCCCGCAGGCCCGCGCCTACGATGGCCGGGAGTCGTCGCACGGCTCCCGACACCCGGAGCATCTCCCGCGGCGGCTGGGGCGGGAGGCTCTCTCCCTCAGCCGTCCCGCCGCCTCCTTCGCTAGCATGACTGCTTCGCAGAATGAGGCGACGGCCCCCCACTCCCTCTCGCCCCGGACTATGGCTTGAACAAGGGCCGGACGCAAGAGGTCGCCGCCGCTGCCGATCGCCTCTCCGAGAACACGGCGGTGCTCCGCCCAAGCGGGGCAGACCTCCACCGTATGCTCCACCGTCTCCTCTGGGCGATCCTGGCAATGGTGACACCCGGGCGTTTCCTCCCGCCTGATGATAGGATATGTGTAGGAACCTCCCGAAACATCCCGTGTCCGGTGAGGACCTGCGTCAGGCGGTAGGTGAAGGCGCCGTGACGTATCTCTAGCCACTCCTCAAAGAGGGGTCTTATCGCCGCTATCGTGGCGTGCCCTCTATTCATAGCATTAGGAAACCATTTTGACTAGGATTACAGTGAGCATATGCTTCAATTTCATGTGTAAGGAGTCCTTGGTCCTCATAAGCATATAAAGCACTAACCACGTTAGATTAATCTCCGGGTTCTCTAGCCAATCAGTCCCATATCGTCAATAAATAAAAAGCTGTGTCAAAATGACTAGACATAGTTCGATAAGGGAGTGCTTTATAAAATTAAATTGTGAGTCAGCGAGATTTCCGAACGGTTGAAGCGAAAAATTGAAAAGAAACTGTAATGTCACGCAATTTCTATTGGAAAATAACTCGGCATAATGTCGTTCTACATCAGTCTCTACAATCATATTTAGTGCTTATTATGTGAAATAAGATCATCACCATTTGCGATTATTCCCCAATATGTTTTAGTAATACCAGCTACAGCAACTGCAAATGGCAACTTATCATTACAAATTTTAATTCCAAATTTTTCAGTGACGTTTCCCCCATACGCGATACGTGTTGAACTTCATATAACATATTTTATTCCTTTTAACAATTCTTCAGATGAGGCCATGGCGAAGCAGGTGGTAGGCCTGATCCACAGCTGCTCGGAGACAACCCTTGAACCTGCAGACGACCCCTGTATGAAGACGCTAAACATAGCCAAGTGCTTCAAGGCCAAGATCCATGAGCTCAACTGGGCGCCAAGCGTGGAACTCATCGTGGGAGAAGTCTTGGCCGAAGTGTAGCATGACCGTCAGACGCCCTTGGTCCTTTGACATACCTTTATCTTCTCTTCGTCGTAGAAAGGCCATAATTGCATGTTATAGTGACTCTTTACTGTTGTTTTGGTTTTAGTCAACGCAAAACACAGTGCGTCAACTTCAGTTGTGTTGCTTTTGCGTTTTTAACTAGTGGAATACCACTAGTTAAAAACGCAAAAGCAACACAACTGAAGTTGGCGCGTTGACAGATTTATATTTAATATGATTTATGTAATAACATAAATCATATTAAATATAAATCTCTATCAGGAAAATATTTACCAGTAAAAAAAAAAACCTTAACGAAATGTATAAAATGTGTCGTGTTATGATGGCAATCCGTTTCGTTTCTGCTTCTACTTAACGACCTGGCTTGTTCAATGGACTACAGTTGTTTCTACAGTTAGTTATTTTTAAATATTAAGTAGTTCGTGTGAATCTCCTGCCTCGCCAGTTTGCATCAAAGGGAATGGGTAGATTATAAGCTGCAGCTACTTGATGTAATAATATAAAAATGTACATCATTGTTTTGTTTTATTAATATCCTTAGTTGATATCAGATTTCTCTACCTATTGTTGACATGCATTGATAGTAGAACCCCTTCATACAACATGTTGCTATTAACACTACTGGGGTGCGCTAACCTTATAATAGTACCTAACTACAGCTTTTTGTACTGCATAACGTGTGCAAAAAGTGAAAAGAGAAGTTCAGCCTCTCTTGATTTAAGTGATGTTCGAGATCATGAAATAACTGAAATGAAATTTCTGTAAATAGGATATCAGAATCACTTTTACACGTCATATTATAAAAAAATTGTAAAATAAGCTAGATGAGGTCACAAGCACTTGACCGGTCCAAGTGGAGGTGCTTGTGGGAGGCCTATGTCCAGCAGTAGACGTCTTTCGGCTGAAATGATGATGATGAGATAAGGTCGGCGTTTCCTATTTGACTACTTTGAGAAGAAAGGCCGAAACAAACTTACAGTATCTTTTAAAGCCCAGACATAATCTTGGTCAGATCATGTGAAGACCATGTAGATTGATGTCTGAAATAGTCTTTTAATGAAAGGGCCACACAGATTTGACTGGGTCAGTCCAGTCACTGCAAGCATTTCTCAGTGCTCGTGTAGCTCTACTCAAAACATAAGGAGCTCAACTGTTAGGGTTGACCAACAATCTCCCATCTAACTCCAGACTGCCACTCAGCTAAACCACGCAAACCTCCGCTATATCACATAAAATGAATCCAAAATTCGTAATCAATATACATCTCAAACACAAATCCAATTAACAAACTAATTATTCCAACACGTTAGCCAATTATTCTGATTTCTTCGCCATTTACAACATTACAGCTGTGGCCCATTATGAAGAGAAATACTGAAGATTTTGGAATACTGCTCAAAATGAAGAACTTATTAGTGTTTTGTTCGTTGATATTGTCGAGTGTGGGAGAAAATGAGGAGTCTGTGATTCGGCACCTCAGCTTCAGTATCGGTGACATGGTGCTAGAGTGTCAGGCTGAGGTACGTATATGTAGCGCGAGCTTGGGCCCGCGGCTTTGTCTTTGTGTATTTAATCATTTTTAGTGCAAATATCTATGAAGAAAAGTAGCCTGTTTTCTTCTCCAGGTCGCAGGCTGCCTATCAGCCAAACATAACTATCGGTTCAATGGTTCTGGCGTGAAAAGGTAACAGACAGAGAGATAGATTTACTGTCACATTTATAAAATTATTACTAAGGAAAGAGTGTATAAATAGAGATAGAAGAGAATATAGTATAGATACTACATATATGTAGATAGAAAGAGGTACATATAAGCTCAACAAAGAGCCAGGGAAAACTCTCATCATCAAGCTGGACGATGAGGTAGGCTACGAAAGACTTTAGAAAATAGCATTCGGCTGTTTTTAAAGATCTCCTAGTACCTAATCTAGATACTTGCATAGAATCCAATCGCCTTCGTTTGCAATCCTTTTACAATTTATTCATAAGTCTATTGGTAATATATGATCTAAATATCCGTCATCAAAATTTTTATTACCAAAATCTTCAGTTGGAGTTCAAAAATGACGTAATTCGAGATTTATTGGACTTCTGGAATGAGAAGAACGAACTCAGAAGCACGGACCTGGGCTGTGCCCTGGTCTGCGTGTTTGAGAAGAATGAGTTTTTGAATGAAGATGGCAGCCAGGTGCAAGCAGCCAATGTGGATGCGTTCTACAGGTCGGCAGGCGCTGGTAATAAACACCTTTGTTTCCATTGACGTACCTCAGTAATTTTGTCTCAGTGACGTATTTATGGTATGTGCCTTGTATTCACTGGGAGACCAACAATGTCCTTTGATTTGTATCGCCTCTATCATCAATCTACGCTTCACTCAAACCAGGTTTTATCAGACACTTAGCAATTTGGTAGCCTTTCAATCTTCCTGTAACCTGTAACAATCCAAATTGACTTCCACCCCCTATATGTATCCGTTTTTGTCATGTTCATTCTACCAAATTATGGCTAAGATAAAGTGCCAAAATCACTTTATGACTTGGTCACAATTAACTCGTTACTTGTCAAGACTGCAGTCTTGACGTCGTCATTTGCACCGTTGAATACGACGAGATTCTAAGTATGGTTACCTACGGCGCTATGTCGACGTGATTACATAAGTTGCTTCATATGAACGTATTCGTAATTGCATCAGTCAGTGATCTAAAAATTTGTTTGCCAAATAGTTACCCACTTTCAGACGAGATAATGTCGCGCCAAATGGTGGAACTGTTCCAACTGTGCAAGAAATCCACGAAGACTATCGAGAACATGTGCGACAGTGCGCTCGAGATGGCCAAGTGCTTCCGCTACGGCATCTTCCAGATGCACTGGTCGCCGGACCGGTACTACTGGAACCACACTGAGGTTAACCCTGACTCCGAACCCGAGCAGGTCTCAGATGAGACGTTGCATGCAGAACTGAGGAGGGAAATGAATAAAAGAATAATGTTCACTAAGCTTTTCAGAAGTTGTCGCAAATAAATGTATATAATGCTTTGATGGTATCATTTTGACATGGGTGACACAGTACTAACTTGAACATATTTTGTCATCAGTGGCCAGCAGATGTTATGGTTTATAAGCAGCAACAACATGAACTGCCAGCTAGATCTCGTCCTTAGGATAAATTCTTAATATAGATATTCATGTTTATATCCTCCGCTTTTTTTGCAACTCCGAAGTTATCAGGATTTCCGGATAGTGTGAAACATGCCCTTAGCAGTGCATTCGTTATTGTTCACTAAATTTTAATTGACCACGTAACTCATGCCTACGAACAAAAGATTACCGAGAGTTTCCCCGGCTGCGCTAAATTTTTAATAACCCGTCATTTGCTGACACCAAGTACAAAACCACCTCATCATCAAACCACAAATTACCACCTGGTGTTAACAATTATACACCATCGGTAACTAATCTACCAATTACTAGTATATAAAGGACAAAGTTACACTTCTCACATGGACAAACCTTGTAAGAAATGAGAAGGAACAACGTCATTATCGCGCTCGTGGTGATGGCAGTGGGATTGAGAGGGATAGAACCATCGAAGGATGCTATGAAGTATATCACTTCAGGATTCGTCAAGGTTCTGGAGGAGTGCAAGAAAGAGGTAAGTAGTGGCATTAAACATGTTCAACAAAATATATGTGACGAGAAAAATATGTAAATAAGCGTCGTGTTTTTCTTTTACCGGAATTTTCTTTCAAGGTCCTGAATCTTTCGTCGCATTTTCCCTTTATCAGAATCCATCTCTTGTCGAATAAAAACCTCTTGATATTAAAAATTTACAGCGGTTTTCCGGGAGCAAATCCATTCATCATTCCAAGAGTTGTCACCCATCCTTAATTCTTCTAGCTAAACATGAATGACCAGATCATAGCTGACTTGTTCCACTTCTGGAAGCTGGACTACACTCTGCTCAACCGGGACACAGGCTGCGCCATCATCTGCATGAGCAAGAAGCTGGACCTGCTGGACGCCAACGGGAGAATGCATCATGGCAACGCACAGGAGTTCGCTCTCAAACATGGCGCTGGTTCGTAAAACCTTTATCCCCTTATTAATAAACGCGGATTAAAGTTACGCGAAACTTAATTCTCGAAAAATGTATGATTAATCTGAAGGTATATAATATCTACAGGTTGTAACTTTGCTCCAAGTTTGTTAATAAGGGAGTTAAAATGTTTTGAGGAAAATACGTAAGGTTCGAAAAGCGGGTAGATGGTCGAAAATATTTGTGTGAGACATATTTAGTAGTCAACTAGTGTAACGATGACGTCAATATTGACAAGAAGATTGAAAGTATAAAGTGTTTATTTATCTAATTTATTTATTTATTGTCCACCAGAAAATATATAAAAAAAAAAAAATTAATTACAATCAGACAATAGGCGGCCTAACCGCTTTCTACCATATTGTTTGCGGCGTTTTTTATTTACAAAAATTAAACAAATAAAATACAGGTGAAGAAGTAGCTGGAAAGATAGTGGCCATTATCCACGAATGTGAGAAGAAGTTCGAGCGAGATGACGACGAGTGTCTGCGAGTGCTGGAGGTGGCCAAGTGCTTCCGCACCGGCATCCATGAACTGGACTGGCAGCCCAATGTTGAGGTCATCGTCAGCGAGGTGCTCACTGAGATATAGGGAATAAACCTGGATAGAATGATAGTGTTTTATTATTTTATCGTTCCTCTTCTAAGAATTGAAAAGTCTTTATTTATATTTGGGTGATACAGTTCTTGTTTTAAGTTTGTAATTTTACAGAATCTGGCGGTGCTTGAATATTATAAAAAGTATTGGAAGACTACCTCTGTATCCAACACAAACATTTATTTTTTCACATCCACAATTTGTTACTTTGTTTGTGAGAGGTGGTAAACCGAGACGATTTAAAAAAAACTGCTGTTGTGTTTACACTTAATGATTTTAACATCTTTGCTTATTTACGTGCGACAAACCGTTAGAATGCACACTTACCCACCCTGAAATAGCAATTGGACATATTATGTATGTACTTAAAATAATATCAGAAACACTTTGTTCGCACAATGAGTACATATTCTAGCCTACAGCCAAGTGCCCAGGATAAGTGCTGTGAACACACGAGTACAAAGCAGTGCCTGCCGTTCATTACTCCTTAGAAGGCGTGAAGTTAACCTTTCTCTTGTACATCGCCTTTTACTGCGTAATGGAAACGAATGTCATCGGTTGAGCACTGACCATAATATATCGAACGGGGAAAAGAGAAATATGATTTCACTTTTCATAAATACTTGTCTTATCTTTTATGTTGGTGGTGCATCGCCTTTGTTATTAGCAAGTTGTCTTTATTAAAATGTATTTTAATGGTGAAAATATTCGTGTCGAGTCGTGCCTTCATTTGCAATTTCATGTTCAGGGACATCTACAACGTAGACAGGAGAATTTTTTATTTACTTATTTCTTTATTCTCTCCCTGGTTTTTTTTTCTTAAAAATTATTCTTAATAAGACAAACAAAGTATCATTAACATGGCAGAAGTTTTGCTGGCACCTGTCACCATTGGAAGACATCGACGCAGGAAGCAACAATGTAACCGTTCTTCAACCTGTGAGCCACCAACCCTCTTAGCAACTCCACGGCACCCACACGTCCTAACCTTCCATCAACCCTAAACAATAAACCGATCCAGGTAAATCGCTTCACACGGGTTAACCCTGCGCCGCCACGTGAGTATCGGTGCGGTTAATTGCCCCATAACTTCGGACTATCGCCGCCATTACGCGACAGCACAATCGCGGCGTGCGCTTGCGCTGCATGCACTACCTACTGTGTGTGGAACTGTACATAAATGTGCACAGAAGGTGGATAGCATGAGGGGTTGGAGCTGTGTAGGTGATACTGTGTGAGAAAAGTGATGAATATAAAAACTGATTTTTCGTTCGTGATTTTGTGTTCGTGATTGATCGTTCAATCACCGTAATTGGCCAGAGGTTAGAGAAACCTTGTATGAAGTCACATCAGGTCCGGTGTTCTTTGAAAAAGATAGGTAGTGGCCAATTGAGTAGGTAACCAAACGTTTTTCGCTTTTTAAAGCCTTGTTTATACATAATCGTCTTCGTAATTGCTTTATCATCCGACCTCATCTAGTTTTTATTAAAATGTGATTGACGTGTAAAAGTATTTGTGCAAACCTACTTACAGAAATAAAATCATTTATTATCCTGTCAAAAACTGCCAGTAAATTGAAAAACTAAACTTCACTAAGGTTGAAACTATCTCACTGTCACATGGACCAATAGGACGCGCAAATGACATTGAACCTTAGGGTGGTAAAGCTATTACGAGGTCGACTACACGTCGAGCGGGTGTGTTTGTAAGTGTGTATAGATCTATATACCCGATGAAGGTACGGAGCTGCAGTGCGATTCTGTAACCATCTCACCGTGAAAACTTAGGTGAAGTGAGCGTGGAGTGAACTGTCAGTGTCATCTTACCAGATACTAGGGATTGACCAAGCATACATTTACAATCATAATCGAGATTTTAATAATATTTTTTAATGCTAATCCTATTGATATTTTTATATAATTCAAAGCTAGTATTTTAGTGGTCAAAACAGTAATATTTTGTGGGGTTTTACTTACAATAAAATAGCAAAACAGAAGCGCAGTCAGAATCTCAACCTTGTTTTTTTTTTTCTTTTTTCCCTAGACTAGTAAGTCCTTATATAGCCAGACAGCGCCAGCGCCTAACGCGCTTGCGCGGCGTGAAATATGGCTCATTCCGAATTAAGTCATCATCGCTCACATGAATAATTTGCTTTCCGATTTAGATAAATCACCACTATGGCAGCTGAGAGTCAGTAATATACCTATTCACTTGAATAGTTACTCATGGTTGGATTATAGTATTTATTTGTGTATACACCACGAATTTCTTCTTCTTTGGTAAGGTGGCGACTGTAGCCAGAAGCACAATTTCGAAAATGCCACGTTAGTTTAAAGATCGGTGATAATTATTAATTTAGGCCCTAAATGAAAAACCGACCATGCCCTAAATTTTAGGGCATGGTCGGTAGTCGGCGTTATCGCAAGATGGCACATGCCATGACTTCATATATGTCGATTCACGGGACATCGTTATCGCGTTCACGTTAATTCAGAAAAGGGCCCTAATTCACTATGACCACTTAATGATTCGTTACTTCGAAACCACGTCAATTCCTTAATAACCTAATCACTACATCTGCTATTAACGTATTCTCTATGACACAATGACCGAAACCGGTTTGAACTGTCAAAATACCACGCTTGACAAACGTACGGCGTGGTAAGATTATGCGGGGAATAATAGATAAATACCATACAGCAGAATTGGGGTCAAGGTGTAAGCACGCTGTAGTCGATTACAGTGCAATTCGGAATGTACCATATATCACTCCACTCGAATCTCGTAACCATGGCAACACCACCTCGGCGTCAACAACACCTCCACCAGCCGCGTTTTGATTGACGAATACCTCGTCTTTTTCTACTTTAGAGTTAACTAATTTTAATTGAATATTGTGACTAATTCTAATTTATGATTATTTATTTATGCATTGACTGTAGAAATGATTCCATATTGTTGATTGTATTTAATTAGCATGCAACCATATTTGTACGCCTCTTGGCATAACATAGCGACCTATGAATTTTAATTTAAGAACTGTATTTACTACCTATGTTAGACAAATAAAAAATGATTATGATTATTATGATTACACATTTTGAAAATCGCTCAACGAAAACTTTGCTTAATCTGCCCCTTGGCAGACTCTAAGGCAGGGTCGCCATGGTGTATTATATTAATTATTAATATTATTACCATAATTTCCTAATGTTCTTATACATGACGCCTTACAAGTTAAATATGTAAAAACAAATCTCTAATGTGATGAGTGACTAACGCGCAAGCGCGGCGTGATCTTATCACTTCACCTTCACTCCACCCGATTCACGACATTAAATGTCGTGAATCGGGTGAAGGGAAGGTGAAGTGATCACGCAATCTGCAATGTGATAATGACAGTGATTAACGCGCAAGCGCGGCGTGATCTTATCACTTCACCTTCACTTCACCCGATTTACGACATTTAGTGTCGTGAATCGGGTGAAGTGATCACGCCACACAAACTACGTGGGAATCAAAAAATTTCTTTTATGATTGTAAATGTTTGCTTGGTCAATCCCTAGCATCAGTAGGATGACACTGACAGCTCACTCCACGCAAGTATTCACGGTGAGATTTTTACAGAATCGACATGCTGCTCTATTTTACCTATAGTATTGACCGTAGTCAAGATTTATGTGCGATGAATTACGTGTATCGCTAAGTGCGCCTTCTGCCTCTTCTTTATTCTTTGTTCACTAAGCATGCAGCGTTAATCGAACTCTGATGTAGTGATAACGGCGTGAACAGATTTACTTAGTGTTTAGATAGTTTTTGTCTCTACGTCTACAGTACTATAGTGTAGCTCTTTGAAAGGTTGGTGGAGGTGCTGCACCTCCTTGATGTGTCGAAGTGTGTTCCCATCGGGATTTATTAAGGCTCCTTATTATTATCATTGTTATCTTTATCGGTATTTGTAACTTATCTGTTAAATCTTAATGAATCATTGATCCGATAGAAAGGGAATAATAATAATTTACTCCAACATCTCGCTATTTTTATTTAAATATAATAAGATGACTATAGTTAGAAGACAAGTAAGTGAGAGGTAAGGGGGGGGGGGGTAAATTAAATTGCGGTTCATTGAAGATATCAATGATCATCAGTCTATACGAGCTTTAGTAAAACAAATAATACATTCGTACATTCGGTACTGTTCAAGTGTTTTCTTTACCCCTTAAGTTGTATAAAAAAGCTTGAATTATGAGCAAAACAAGTAAAAGTTCAGTATTTATGAACAGAAAGCCAATTCCCGTAATTAAAAATCGTTCAAAATCTAGTCACAATCTCATCACAGCGACAATTAATGTCAAAAATTTGTCAAAGTGTAAGTAAATTAGAGGTATTTTTGACAGATTGAGACAGAGATCAGACTGAACGTTCTTAAAATTACGATCTGATCAGTAATCAATGCCTTGTTCTCGGATATTTTACCATCTCTTCAAATCATTCAATTTTACAATTCTGCAATAAAATGGTAGCAATCCCGACCGTCTCTGAAGATGCGCACATTCCGTCAGCGGGTCCCGTATAAACCAGCTCGACAAACAATCTATTTGAACGCGCGCACCTGAGACCAGGCGTTATTTACTTTTATTGCGGAACCCTAACTGTGCACACTGAATAAGTATATTTAACAGAAGTATCACTGGCGCTTTTGTGCAACAATATGCATATGAACATAAATCATGTTATGAACCTATATACTTTACAGAAAATCACATGGCGTGGTTTTATAACTCAACCGCTCAACCCTCATGTTCTTTCTTGATTACTCTATGGAGGACTGTCGCCGCGAGGTTTCCGATTTTTCTAGATTTAAAACGATTAACTTCTTCCTACAGCGTAATTGCGTAGCACACTCACAGTCTCTGACTTGACTGACTGAATTTTGACAATTGAATAATAATTGGGTACCTATACATTGCATTATTTACGTTGTACAGCAGGCCAATTTTTCAAATATGTATATGAAGCAATGTATTATGAGTTCCCTGCAAAATCCTTTTTCTTATGATACGTTATTGGGGTGCTGGTCCTTAATAAGGAATATCATTTTCGGTCACGTCTGAAAAACCGTCTGAGAAAATACTGTCACGGTATTGTTCCCGAGCTCTATCAAAGTGGACCTTTTCCAGTTCCCTCTCTACACGGCAGCACTGGGAAGATGTGACTAGAATGCGATACTTTTCCTTATTTATAATTTTATTTGTATTTGTCGGCGAAGCTGTTGGTTGTATCGATACAGCGATACAAGACGCAGGTGCAAGGTTTTATTGTCGATTCACAAGACGTGTGGCTTATTGAATCGCAAGTGTTATGCTTGTTAAGGGGGACTTTTACACAATCTGTTCCATAGTTGTGCACTAAATACATTTAATCAAGAAATAAGGACATAGAGCTTTGAAACTTGTTAGATGTTTCTTCTCAGACTAGTCTGCTAGGACACACTGAACTCATCTACTTTTAATCTTTACGAATAGCGTTATTTTATTTCTTTCCACAGCGAAAGCACTAGTAAATGGTGAAGGGCGGGCGTTTAGGGGAACTGTCTTTTGTAATTTTGACGTTCGAAAAGTGCTGATTCTCAGCCTAATTTGAATAAATGACTTTTGATTTTGACTTTAACCCAATTTACAAAATAAAAAAAAACATGAGGGGAAATCATTTAAAATATAGATTTATTCTGGTCTGATCCCCTGAACCCCCCTCCACCCCCCCCCCCCTCTTGGGTCGATCCCCTGCTAGTTATTCTTCTGTTTTAATCTCTGTCTTATCCACTTTAAATGTTTATGCAGTTTTCCTAGACAACAGCTGATAAACTGTTTAAATTTTTTCTTATTATGAATGCATATTGTGGTCTTGTTTTATAAATGGAACCTAGTAATATATAAGTCAATGAATGGAACAGCATGCCCAACCTTTAACTATTAATTTTCAATATGCCCTAACAAAATACAACTTTTTACTCTTATCCATCCATGATATTTCTTGCGATCCTGGTAAACACGTGTGCCAGTGTAAACTCACCTTAAGTCGTGACATATTTCTTGTTGTTCTCAGTATTACAGCAAACATCAGAAGTTATTGGAAACAGTGATAGCTTTACGGCTTAGTGGATTGGACGTGAAGGATTCCCCACTGTTGAACGAGGCACAGTGGGACATTGGGATAATAATGTCGGTTCCAGACGTCGAGGTTAGCTCAGGCGTGTCATTATTTTTTTAATATTTTATATATTTATTGTCGTGTTGTATAGAAACATGATGGTGTCAAAAGTAATGATTGAGCACTGGATGCAAAGAAATTTGTCCTTTATCGTAAGCAAAACAAGACAAACTAAACATAATGTACTTTATTTTAATAGAAAGAATTCTACCACCTTTTATTATTAAATAATAATAAGAAACTGACGATTTAAGAGAGATGTTAGTAATAATAAGCTATAATCAATAAGTAAGAATCAAATCACCGACACCTTCCAGGGACCTATCCCTGATGGGTTGTATCAATCGTTGATTATTGAAGAACCAAACGAGGACAACAAAAACTTATAAGCACTAACAATTAAGTAACAACCAACCTAACAATTCCTACAAAAGCTTTCCTCAGTAATTAGTACAGTCGACCTCGTAATTGCTTTATTACTAACGTTGAATCTCACTTGCAAATTTCACTTCATAAAATTACATTTTGCTTTTAAGAGCGCGTATACAGAAAGTGGGCAACCTCGCAAACAGCTGTCAAATATTTCCCTGTTTTGATTAATTTGTCAATATTACTGTATGAAAATAAGAAATATGGCTAACTAATGAACTAGAATATTAATAATGAATTGCAATTAAAACACTGAATTTGATGTTGTAACCGTTTTAGGTGTAAAAAAGGCATTTGTAAAGTTTCCAAATACTTTTTTTACATCTAAAACTAAATATTCGGTGTTACGATATTAATTATTGCATTTCATAATCAATATTCTAGTTCATTAGTTAGCCATATTTCTCATTTTCATACAGTAATATTGACAAATTAATCTAAACAGCGAAATATTTGACAGCTATTTGCGACGTTGCCCACTTTCTGTATAAACGCTCTTAAGACCAACGTGACGAAGTGAAGTTTAGTGAAGTTTCAATAGACTGGGAATTGTTGTCAAAAGTGATACAGCCATAACCAAGTCGACTTTCCACTGCTACAAGGATCTGTTGGTGCTCGACTCGAATGAAGTTGACAGGGGCGCTATTGGTAAACACTTGTTTGCAAATGTTTTGTGAAATGAATTGAAAAAACAAGATGGCGGCGTTAGTTTCAAATTTGGACACACGCCGAAAGATCCTTGTACAGCTAAAGCTACCTCTTTGAAAATGGACTTTGAATATAGCTTTGTCGTTTTGAATAGGTATTCTATTTGAAATAAACAATCCTTTGGTTTTGTTCTTCCTCTTTCCTTTACACGTTCCTATTTCACCCTCAACTTATGCTTCCTCTCCCCCCCCGTTCCACCTACACAGCAGTCATAATCTCTTCCATGGCGACCTCCATGTTGGGCGCCCACTTAAGCTCGTGCATCTTGGAGCGGAAGCACTTGGCCACCTCCAGCGTGCGGCTGCAGGGGTCCTCGATGGCTTGGTGCTGCGTCTCGCAGGCGTGGATGATGCCCACCAGCTGCTTGGCCAACTCGTCGTCTGTAGAGCAGGAAGGACTTTCAGTTACAGATATTTTATCACCTCAAGCTATCTGCCTGATGAAATTTTAAGTACTTAGTTGAATAGGTAAATGGAAACGAAATTTGTTATCCTTGCTTGTTTAGTACTAGATCAGTTCTACAGTACCTTTTAAAGTTGACACAAAATATTTCTCAATTTACTTTTAGGTATTCCTATTGCATTCAGCTCACTTGCAACGATAGCTTCGTTATTGAATTGATTCCTTCATTCTAGTTGGAACACTTTATAATCGAATTCTTACTTAGTTTCATTATATTCTAAAATGTTAAAATCGACATACCAGCTCCATGACTCTTGGCGAACTCTTCGGCCTTCCCGTGGTGCATCTTCTGGTCGTCTCCTATCAGGTCCAACTTGGAGGCCATGCATATCATCATGCAGCCCAAGTCGCGGTTCACCAGTTCGTACTCCTCGCGCCAGAAGTTGTACATGTCTTGCATGATGTGCTCGCCCACGTTCAGCTAGAAGAAAAAATATGCGTAAATCTTGGAATCGTTTCAGTTGAAGATCTGAAAGGGTTCTTCTGAGGAATTGATACTTCATATCTCTGCCACCAAGCAATATTGCTGGGTTCTTTACGAAGGGTACTGGTAAAATTACATTACACGCGTACATCGTGCATCGTATCATACGTTCAATATTCTTTCGAAGGTTGACAACACAAAGAGTTCACACCAACACAAGCCATTTTGCAATCATCACATCATTGTTATGATCTACCCGTAAATGTCCTAGATTGAAAACGGTCATCATTTACTAGATTGAAAACGATCATCATCTATTCTCAGGTTACAGTATTAAAGTCTTACCTCAGTTTTACACTGATCCACAGCCTTCGCGAACCCTGAACTCATCTTCGAGATCAGCTCCTTGGAAGCCATCACCGAACTTGTCATAAACATGACGCAGATGAAACACGCGAGCCGCCATCTCAAATCAGCCATTTTGAATAATGTAGTGATCTTTACCTTTCATGGCTTTTTATAGTCTAGTAGTGCCTGGAATAATTGTTTTAATTGTCAGTCTGTTGTAATTAGTAGGTGAATGTAAGTTAATTACCGAATGTGCGATTAGTTTTGTCATGATATTTTTGTTCAGCGCTCGTGATATGATCATTGCCGTGCAGGGAATGGTCATTAGAATTAATTTGCTCGTGGACTTGTGGTGGAGGTGGTTCCATTCAACCCGATTGTTCTGCGAATTTCCTTGTGTTTAGTTGGAAAATTAAATGTATTAGCAAAGGCTCCACAATACGTTGTAGAATCATTCTTAAACAACTATTCTTATTATGTATTTACCTATTTTATAATAAGCACCCTATACCTACTTTACTTTACTTTTTTTAACGTAGGTAGTAATTCTACATTTTGTGGCCATATAGAACTTCAAAGGCTACCCCTTCGGGAAAACAGACAGACGTGATAACGTTATGCATGCAATTGTTTTATTCCTCTATAGTTTACAGTGATGTGGGTCAACGTGGTACACTTAACTCCATCGAGTTAGTCCTCCAATTTCTTTAGTCTAATCTTAATATCTTACACAGCTATACCTATTTAAATGTCCATCGTCTCCTACTCAGAACTTCATTATGAATGCACAGTTCGTGCGCGTGCAACATAACGGATGTGCGACGTCCTTGTGTCGACGACCCGCGCTTCGTAGCACTTGTGTATTAATAGCTGCTGTGTTGGAGGAATGGGCCACAGACTCTCAACTAGGATTTTCCTTTGCCAAGTCTGTTCCTGCCGCCAATAGATCGCGTACATATGATTGCTACGCAAGTGTTGCGTCTTACTTATATTATTATGTCTCTGTAGAGTTATAAATATAAGTGGTGTAAAAATAATGGTATACTTAACCATTCCCGAAACATGGCCGAACTTATGAACCCAACAAAAACATTAAATAAACAATCCCAGTCTGTACCAAACAATAGTGTGTGTAACTCTATAAAACTTATTAATCCTCGTACAGCTGGTGATGGGTATCGCTAATTACCCGCGCAGGCGACACGGCTGCGGCTATGTGTTTAGACGAACATTAGCTTGATAGCTGCTGGCTCCCCGCTGTGGTGCGCGGTTGCGCTGACTAAGGATTTCCAGGACCATAGATCGAAAAAAAAATACTTTTCACACCACCTGCTCGAAAATGTCAAATTATATGTCAAGCAACCTTAACCTAAAGTGAGTCATTAGTGGCCGGGGGCACAGCCGGTCAATAATGTTGTACTGGATTTCATTATGACCCGCTGGTCAATAATGTGATTTGAATTTGGAATCTCACATGCTCAGCTAAATTGGCAGTATAGTACTAACAAACACCCTTTGGTGCCAGAAAGAGGAAAGCTATTCTCGATACCCTTACTACGCGTGGATGATATTCTCGATTTCCTACAAAATCATAACGACTGCTTCTTCATATCGTTGCCATGTTTTCGAAGACATAATATTGTAAGAATAATTAGATAACTACAAACCATTTTTTAAAAGGAATGGAAGTGCATATAACTAACTAGTTCTAAATATGTTATTCTTACTGTTTGTTTATTTAATAAATACTTTGTTTTTCGTACTATGGCTATTATTTTCTCACAGTAGGTGTAAAAAGTAGAGTATCCTCCTTTGGGCTAAAGGTGTCTTTGCCTTGGGCTAGCGTGAATCCCTCGCTGCATTCAGGATTCTTGTATTAACTCCATTGCGCTCGAGATTCAATATGACGCCCGTGACACTGACATAAGACACAACTTTAGCCCCTCGGTGCATAATCTACTATTTGTGACTTTTTCAATTAATTTATTTGCTTTTTGAGTTTATCTTGGACATTGAACTTTCTGTTTTATTTATCTATGACATCACTGGCATTGGTGAACGAAAACATCGTGAGGAAACCTGGACTTGTAGTAATTGTCGGTGGAGTTTGTTGCCCATTCTTCTCCATTAGATACGAAACTACCTTTTGGAAGGGGCAACTAGAAATATTTTTTTGACTTGAATAATAGTTTGAAATCACTAACCTGCCTTGAGCAAGCGTGGTGATCAATACTCGTGCCTTCTCAATATGAGTTAAGTTCTGTGCCCTGCAGAGGGACAGTAACAGGCTGGTACTCGTGGTACTGCACCTCAACATGAATTATCAAACAAACGTAGCTAACGACTTACCGATAAGAAAAAGAGTTTATGTTTTAAATCGACAGCGAATGGAATTATCATTAATAAATCAGTGCTTTTGTAAACAGAGCCTTCATAGAATGACCGCGCAACCTCTTGTTAGCAAGTAGGTAAGCTGTGTGAATCTGCTTTACCACGTATATTGACAAATGTATTGGAAATCGTAATATAAATTGAATATTAATTAAATCATATTTTTTGATTGGTCGACTCTTGCCTGGTTTTATATGAGCCAACTTTACCGAAACCCGTAGATGTCCCGACACGTGACCCCGACCCATGAGCCGTGTGATGTGTGTGATTCAATCTAAGACTAACAATGAGTCTTCTTTACGTTATCCATATTTTTTACATTTTTATGTCGTTATCTTTAATTTCAATTTTTTTTTTGTATCATTGACGGAGGTTGTTGTCGTATCGTACGCACACTGTACCCGCTCCCTCCGTAAGTCTGCCTCGCTAATCTGGTCACAAATAACTCCGACTGCTGTGTCTAAGTATAGTGTGTGTATGTCTCACATGGCTTAGGTTAGTAAGTAAGCTTATTAAAGCTAGGAATTATTATAATTTACTAGTAGGTATAATGGCTTCTATTTCGCCAGAGTAGTATTCAATGATGTGCATTGAATAATAAAATATATTACCCAACTAAGTAATAAGCTGAATGATTTTCCATATCTGTTATTTCCATAGATGTAAGAAAGAAGTTTTTTACATTTCTATGGTTCTTTCTTAACATTTGCAGCCCTTTCTGGTAGTCAAAGTCGTCGAATAATAATAGAGTAATAATGATATAATTCTGTAAATACATATTCGTTAGGGTCGCGGATGCGCGCGATATGATCCACATTTGATCGAATTTCGCTTAACCACCAATTAATAACCACTTCACTCCCATTATTTTTGAAAATAAGTGCCAACAAACGGCAAAATAGTTTTCATGTATGCAGGTACATCGTGCATAGGCTCAGCGGTTCAGTGGTACCTACCTAAGTAATACCCCTCAGTTGGTCGCGATCATTTATTAGCTACGTGCACCAGCGCACAGACGTGCATTACACACGATTGATTCCGCAGACTGATTTATTGTCGCTGCTGGTTTTTGGCACAAAAGCCGCGGTTTTAGCTAACGTTGGCTAACGTTGGCGCGCCAGGATGAATGTGCTCGACAGCTGAACGTATCGAGATCGTATTCGAAACCCCTTTTATCTAGGAATGGGAGGGACAGCTTTTATTTATGTTCTATTTCTTGATGAATTTCACAAATGAAACTGAACGCGGGTAGCAAAATATTTAAAGAGCGTTCAACAGCTGACAGTGTCAATATTCCACAGCAATGATGACACTGACAGTTCTTGATCGCGGTTTTGATTTGCTAATCGCGTTCAGTGAAATTCACCTAATTGCCAGATTGTATTTTATTTTATAAGTATTTCACTTACTGGGACATAATTATGAATCTAATGTTTTCGTTTTCCACTTGTTTCAGGTATGTTTTGAGACGAATAGAAAAATTGGAGCATCGAGAAGTATTTTAGCTACCTATACTATATCTACATATAGTAATAAGTTTCATCTACTTAACGGTATTAGGTAGTATGATCAAGGGGAAGACCACGTTTGTGACTTCGTTTTGAACTAATTAAACCTTTCTGTTTTGAACTAAGGTAAATATGCTTGCTTTTCATATTTGTGACGTCTTGATTTTAAATTGTGACAACAATAAGAACTTGCATCTCGTTCCTACAACCATAGAGTCCACCTCCAACTCTCAATGTAATCTCCTTTAATTAAATCAATTAAATGAAATCCCTTTGAATCCCCATCAACGTTTATCGCCGATAAATCCATATAATTAGCGACATAACGCGCTGTCCACCTGGTGATGCCCCGGGGTTAATCCCACGGGATCCCGGGTGAATCCCGCGCTGAATCCCGGCCAAGATTGAGACAGCTGCGCGAAACGGCTGCCCGCTGACTGATCGCGGGCGATTTGTCTAACTGACCCTTAAGGGCCTTACTCTCGTTTAGTACCGTAACTCGGTCACTTTATGAAGCTTATAACTCATTAACGGTTTGGTTAGAAGGTCTGTAAAAAATATATGTTTGCTATAGATTCATGTACAGCATTTTTGAAACAGGGTTTTTTCATAAGGCTAATACTTTTGCCTTAAAAAAATATTTACCAAAACGCTATTTTGGCTAATATTTCCTTATAACTTCTAAACGGCTTTGATGTTTGGAAATATTTTTACACTGAAAAATTGATGGTTAGAAGTACTACATATTTGAAATAGCGTTTTTAAATCAATCAACAGTTGCAAAGACAATGCCCCATTTTGAGATATAGGTTCAGAGGTGCTCTGCGCGGGCGCGGGCGGCAGTCGTGCGTTAGCACTGAGACGGGGTGGCTGTGTCGCTCGCTGCTCCGCCCGGCTATCGATCGACTACGCGCGTTTGGCTGTGTTAGTGCAAATATTTATGAATGAATTGTATCAGTATGCGTCTATAGATTAGCTCGCTGCAGAGGGCCCATTTCTATTGTCCGCGTGGACGCTTTATTAGTTAGTGGTGCCATTTCTAAATACAGTTTTTGTTTATATTGTTTATTTTGTAAATATAAGATAATTTCAAATTTGTAAATAAATAAAAATGGCAAAGCAAAGCAAGTCAAGAAAAATACGTTTTCTCTACGACGACGCGACGCACCGTTTTATAGATATTAGCGAAAAACTCAAAAGTGGGAATTTTTATACCCCCCACTCCGGCTCACCTCCTAGACGCGGGGACTTTTAGTATGTTTACTCCCTAAGCACTCTGAGCAACTTTCTGAAGAAATCGCTCAGGGCCTAGCTCACGCACTCTACACCTCTCTTCGGGTTATTCGTTGAGTGGACTAATAAGTATCTATACAAATAAATAAAATTGGAGTGTCTGTTTGTAATATTAAAACAACCGCTTCAGGCCATTTTATTTTGACTGTTTAGAAAATAACTACTTACCCACAATTAAAAAAAAATGTTTTCAAACACCTTAATTTATAAAAAATGAGCGTTCTTAGTTGTCAATCTATGAGTATTTGCATTACTGAGTTTATTGATCACTACCTTCTCATATTCTTGTGCGGATTTATTTCTGTGACTGGGACTTTCACTAGCAGATAGGTGAATAAGGAGTAACTTAGGCTAGGTACTTTTATTTTAGAAAAAAAAAGAAACTAGGTTCCCACGAAAAAAAATTAAAACCTATGAAATGAAATATTGAATAATATCCGATTCAAATAGGGAGGTTGTATACTACGTTTATTTAGGTACTTAACCAAATGTAAATAAATCATAATAAAGAAACGGAGTATAGTTTTTTTTTTATAAGTGGATCCTATACGTGAAGATTCCTTAATCTCCAATGAAATTGATTGAATAAATAATAAAATAATATGTATAGTGTTTTTGTTTTGGCCCAAGGAAATCGTTCACCAAATATTGTATATCTAAAAATGCAAAAACGATCAAAAAGAACTAAATGGAGAAATATTAGAAGAATTTCATTAAAATTAGCATAGGTATTTCTTTACGTGGCGGTGAATAGACGACTTTTATGTATTTGAGGGGGTGAAGCAGATGAAGTGGGATACGAATAGTTCCCGCCTACGGCGGGGTGTACCGCGCGAATTTTGTCGATGAGCGACTTCCATTATATTTGGAAGCGTAATTTCGCGACTCGAATAACATGCACGATTGGCTCCGCGCTCTACTGTCCGGATTCTCACTGCGTAATCACTAGGTTCGAATCTCAGTGGACGCATATCTTTTGTTTTGTTATTTTTTAATTATAATATCTTTTGTTTTGTTATTTTTTAATTATAATGTGCTTATCTTTTGTTTTGTTATTTTTTAATTATAATGTGCATATTTTTATTTTCTTATTTTTAAAATAATTCAATAAGTAATTGTTATTTTAATAAAAACAATCATTTTTATTCCTATAGTTATTTTTCTTCAGAATCTAGAGTTAGAGTAATATACCGTAATAAAAACGTCCACCAAGCTTGATTCGGAAGAAAAATAATATACCTACAGTGTGTTACAAAAGAGTGTAAGCAATAATAATGTAGTCTGAAAATTTTCAAACAAGAAAATCGGCAAAAAGTAAAATAATAAAAAAACATTTACTTATATCAAATAAGAAAATCAACAAAAAGTATAATTATGGAAAAGGTTGGATTTGAACCCGGGCGTTAGTGCAGAAAACTAAAGTGACGCACGAGACCACTAGACCAATCGAGCTGTTATAATACATGTCGAAATTACGCGTCTATAGATAATCTATACAAACAAAATATGGTGTGTACAAAAAAGTAGGTAGGTACTTACTTTAGAATTTGTTTCGTCGAATATGATCTCTTTATTGCCTGCCGTTTATTTTCTTGTTGACCATTTTTTATACACTGATTGCTTATTTATACAACTTATGAGTAGAACCGAAACAGTACAAACATTTACACCAACAACATAACTTAGAAAAAACTAATCATAAAATAAAATATAATAAACAGCTTTCATCAACAAACAGATACCAAAGTATGTACACTAGGTACCGACCCGAACTAATTGCAAGACTTCAAAGTACATATTTTATACGTCTACTCGCTCAACTACATAGGTACCCAACCGCGTCTGTTTTCGCAAATGCGATCATGCTCCTTATCAATTAGAGTCTACGGAACAATTTCGTATGAAAGTATCTTTACTTTAATGGTTTGTGAAAATATTAATTGTAAACGCGATTATGCTCCTTATTCATAGAAGGTAACGGGTCAATTTCCTATGCAAGTATTTTTACTTCCTTAGGGCTTTTGAATACGCGATTGTATTTCTTATTTGTATGAAGTCATGGATCAATTTTCGATGCAGATAGAAAATACTTGAAAGTATCTCGAGCTATGGTTTTTTAAGGTGGACGTACTTTGTAGCTCTGGTACTCGATTTTGCAAGTACGACCCATGCTTATAATTCTATGGACCCATGCCTAAACGCGATTGTGCTCCATAAGTAAGAATTCAGAGTTCAATTTCCTATGCAAGTTTTTTTTCTTCCAACAGGGCTCTTGGTTGGAATAGTAGTAGAAACTTTAATCGTCTATACTCTATAAGTACGTATTTATTTGTAAAAGCGATTTTGCTCCTTATTTATATACATATAAGGTTCAATTTCCTATGCAGGTAGAAAATACTTGAAAGTATCCCGAGATCTAGTTTTAGGACGTGATTTCTTAAAGAAGTCGTACTTGTAAGCCGTGGTACGCGATTTTGCAAGTACGATCCATGTGTAGTCACTGCTGTTTAGTTACTTATACTCTATGGGTCACTGAGTCACTGTCGCTCCGCGTAGAAATGAAAGAGAAGCTAAAAAGACGCCGCGATGGCGCGACGGTTCGTTCGACTCGTTAGAGTTATTTATCATTAAATACAATTAATCCTTACAAATATCTTATTTCAATCGATAAATAAAAACAACAGTTCCCTTTATTATTATACATTACATCACTGTTATTAATTTTTATCAAGATTTGTTTATAAATAACACAGTTACAATTGCAACGATTTCAATTTTAATGATTATTTTATGATTTTTTTCTATGGAGAAAATTTACCGAAAACGTGTTTTGAACACAATGGTCCACTCATAATATGATCAAGATTAACATATTTTTTTTTTGCTGTTCTAAAATGTATACATTTGGCTAAAATATTGTTTTGCGAAGCCTATTTTGACTAAGTACAGCGCCTTAATAAGTTATCGTAAACTCAACAATAACTTTTTTGTTAAATTCCACACGGACGAATTCGCGGGTACAAAATATATCAGCCTTGCATCCGCCATTCCCTTCTGGAATCGTAGGCAAAAATGGCGACCTACGTGCGGCATGTCTGCGCCTCTTCATATTCTTTGATCATAGTTTTAGTGTAGCGCGCCACCGCACACATTTTTACGTATTCGGGAGTAGGGCGTTTAGCTCCACCCACATGCACAAGGTCAGTGAGCCATCTATACACCTTAAGAACTGCGCTGTAGAGCTAGGAGGAAACAAGATCCGACACTCTGCAGTTATATTGGAAAACCTAACAGACCAAGACCTCGTATTTTTTTAATTTTACAACTTTAATAAAAACAGAAGTTTCAAAACAAGTTAGGTAAGTACCTACTTACAAAACAATTACGATTTATTATTACCTACAACACATACCTGGTGATTATTCTTTTAATGATGTTTAGATGATTAGCTAATAAATCAAGGCCAGAGTGTCCACTGTTCTCCAATTAACGAAGTTGACTGTAATTAGGTAGATAAACAAGACAACGTGGAATGAACTCATAGTATCGACACACGTCTGTAAAACTGAACCTTTTTTAGAATTACTTCAGAATTTATTATAGCGAGGTAAATTATTATCTAATTTCTCTTAACTATTGTGGTGAACACTTGTGTGACCATTAAGTGTTTTAAAGGCGAAATAATGGTGGTGATTGTATAATGTACAGTCACGAGCACTAATATGTCAACACTTGGCAACTTTCAATTGCGATTTTTTCGTGAAATAACGAATGCAACGTTGAAATACGACCCTTTACACAAACCTATGGGTTCGAAAATACTTTGTTCGTAATAACATAAAATTTCATTCAATACTAAAGGAGAAAATCGTCTTTGCATAAAGCCATGTGTATAATACTTATGCTCGTGACTGTACAAGTACCTACTTATTAGTGCCGTGCTGTAGGTACTATTTATTTAAATACATACGAGATCTGTTACTGTGACAAAGATTGTGGGTTAATATAAAACTTTAATACCTGCTGGACCCCAGCTTATGGGACGACCGGACGAGTGATTATTTTTTTCGCGATTACGATGTTAGTTGGTCCAACGGAGAAAGTTGTTCAGTTTAATGTTCTGAACCACATACTTAAATGTGATCACATATTTCTGATACAAGCTGTATAAATAAACTAGCTTCTGCCCGCGATTTCGTCCGTCTAAAATGTCTTGTTCCCCGCCCACCCTGTCGCATCGAACATCTGCCCGCGCTCCCACTTCGTGTTCGCGTACCGTTCTTTCCGACTTTTAAATTTTTGGTCGGCTCCTTAGTGTCATAGCGTGATGTTAAATGCTATTCAACGCAACGTTATTTCAGCATATCTTTCGTCAGTAATTCAAATAGCATTGCAGGCGTAATCATGCCGAGCTTCGGTCGCGTACCTTCGTCATAGTGTGTTTAGACACTTAGAGACTCAAAACATTATTATTTCCCCCTTCTGTACCGTTCCCCTGTCTATGTCAATAAATTGTTCCTTAAACTTAGTAAACGTCTTCCTCTTATCTGTAGTAGCGGTACAGTTCGGACAACCGGACAGTCGGACACCCGGACACCCGGATTAGTGTCCGGGGGCCGCTCGATGCGTGCCGACCGCTGAAGATTGCTGATAGGGTTACGAGATTACAGTTGTAAGTTTAAGGTAGTTGTAGGGGCAATAAGACCTGCTGTTGTACATTTTGTTCTTCGATTGCAGGCGAACTCAATCATTTGGATTTCTCAACGACGGAGATTTCTTGGTTGGAAAATAAAACTAATATAGGTAACATAAAGCTATGAATGATCTTAGGAAGATTTATTTCACAAGTGTGTTTCAAATACGCGGTTATTTTTTCTATAGAAATAGGTACCTAGGTATGTCGGCTTTTAGTCCGAAAAACATCGCATTTGTATTAATAAGTAAGTAGGTACTAACCTACCATCGCTCTATGTAATATCTTAGGCGTAAGCTTTATCCAGCAATATACGATTGTAGCTGTTTTTATTTGCCGATAGTAAGCGACAGGGACATTGATTTTCTTTTTCGCATATTTACCTCAACTCTAAGTACATACTTAGGTACCCAGTAGGTACATTAAATGATACATAGCACACATGACTACATCATCACCCCACTGGCTGTGCAGCAAAAACCGCGGCTCGGCGCGAGCAATAAATCGCTCGACACCACCGCGTGTCGACGCGATGCTGCGCGACTATTTATCGCGTGGTCATTATCGGTAAATGTCGCATGCATGGCGTTAATGTTGCGATCACTTGCGCTCCATTAAAAGGATTATAAAGTTTAATATACTTTTTAAGCAAAATTACATATTACATATCTACCAATAACTTTCAAGTAGACAGATATCTACCTATTTGAACAAAATGGTTAGGTTAGGTTATTAAGATTGAGCTATAAACATTCTCAGGTAACATATTGTTTAATTAAATCATTAACCTTAAACGAAAACCGTGATCAACGCAATAATAGGTTGTATCTAATTATGTGAGTGGGTTGCTCACGATGTCGCAAAAGTTCACAAACCTTTCATGGAAGTGAATTACTATTAGCATAATCAGCTTATAATGTTCCCACTGCTGGGACCCTTCGGTTTCCTTCCTTTGGGTGCGAGGGAGTGGGCCGTAATCCACCACGCGGGCATAGTGCGGGTTGGTAGATGTCACATGTCTTCGAATTTTTAGTTAATCTAGGTTCATGCCGGTTTGCTCATGATGTTCCTTCACCGTTTTGAGAGCAGTGGTGATAAAATAATTTACACATAGTAAAGCACCTGCCTGGGTTCGAACCTACGAGCTAATAGGTAGGTGCAGTTTGTTGCCGCGGCCGCTACCACTGCGCCACCACTGCGCTACCACTGCGCCACCACTACTCCCACTATTAAAGGCCTTTTAATTATTCAACCAACACTTGAAGCTGAAAGCTGGCATTGAATGAGTTAACTGAATATACCTTCAGCATCTTTCTGGCTACTCTCAGCCCAATTGGAAGCTATGGCATATTATGGTATCTTTAAGGAGCTTACAGGACCTAAACACAAAAAACGCAAGTTTTAGAAACAATAAAATTATGTGATCGACTACAGTACACAAAATCAGAAACAGTTATTTATGATACTAGTGCGGTAAGTTGGTTTTTACAAACGAGTAGACGAATGTAAGCCCGAGACGAAGTCGAGGGCTTACCATAGTCACGAGTTTGTAAATACCAATTTCTGCACGTGTGTCATACAATGTTTTTCAACACATTTGCGAGAAAACAGTACAGTATGTAATTAAACAAACTTTTTCATTTGACTATTTTTAGAGAACAATTTAAAGTCGCAACAATTTTTGAAGTTTCTAATATGAAAATGGCGCGAATTTGCAAATGCAAAAGCGCTTCCAAGGAGGTTCGATCAGTCAGGTTGTTTATTCTCATAATGTAACTCTTTGGTGGAATTCTTATATATTTTTTTTATGGAAATTAAAAAAAAAACCATAAAGAAAACGCACGGTGCTATATAACGGGATATGCCGTAAAATAGGTACTTAGATGAGAGTACCTATTTTACCGCACGTTCCGTTGTATGGTGCGTAATTTTTAAGTTTCGAACAATGTATACAGGCTTTGTAAATGTATTTTTCGAGCAAATGTGTTGAAAAATATATTATATTATCCAGAATATATTAGCGTATATCCTGAAGAATGTAATATATGCTATTCTTCAGGTTACATGCTAGGTAGATAGTGTGTTGAAAACATAATACAACTAATTTGATACGATAGAAAAAAATCATGAAGATTCCTCTAAAAACTTTCTTTTTACAATAAAAACCATATTAATATAGTTACATACAACCATTCTGATTTTTTGTCAGATTATTCTACATGCAACATACTGAAATACTAGTGTTTTAATTTTTTAGTCCAAACAATAGATTTTTTTATAATTAAATAATTGCTTCATATTTCGCAATAAATTACCAGCGTTGTGTTATCGCGCTTCTCTTTCTTTTCTACGCAGTCCGACAGTGACCGCGCTTTAGGTCATGTAAGCCCCTTAAGATTACTGTATTTGAATTTATCTTAGTCGGTAATAATACTGGCACTGCGACTGCTCCGTTTAATGTTTTCAGTCTTAAAGCGAGCAGTTAGCATAGTGTGAGCCATCGCGGCTATAAATTATGTAAAATTACCGATAGCCATTGATTTATGCTGGTGCAAGTTAATTGTGAACTAACCAGTGATCTATTACAGTTAGTTCCTCTGCTGTGAGCGCTGCTTTAACTTTATCTGGAACTTTAAAATGAGGTCCAGAAAGTCTAGGTCTAGATGACTGAGGGAACATACACTTTTGATAATTAAGTATGATTAGGTAAATTTGAATAAGTAGTTTGGTATTCATTAACTCGTGGTTTTTTGGCTAGTGGCAGAGCTAAACGACCTGACTAAACCAAAACGATCATTTTTGAAATAAAAGGAACCCTGTTTCTTCCAAGAAAAACCTAAACGGAAGCTACTTAGCTTCATATACCTAGTAGTGGTGTAATAGTCGACGACGACCCAACAGTCTGGACATACTACACACCTATAACCGATCCATAATCAAATAAAAAATTGCTAACGGTCATCTAGCTATCGACGTCAAACTATGAATTAAAGCTAGTTGTTTAAATAATTTAGGCAGGTTTTGTTGTTCCCTCAGTCGTCAGTTGCGTAATTTACTCACATATTGTTCCCTCAGCCGTCAGTTCGTGATCCACTCACATATTGTTGCCTCAGCCATCAGTTCGTGATCCACTCACATATTGTTCCCTCAACCGTCAGTTCGTGATCCACTCACATATTGCTCCCTCAGCCGTCAGTTCGTGATCCACTCACAATATTGTTGCCTAAGCCATCAGTTCGTGATCCACTCACATATTGTTCCCTCAACCGTCAGTTCGTGATCCACTCACATATTGCTCCCTCAGCCGTCAGTTCATGATCCACTCACATATTGCTCCCTCAGCCGTCAGTTCATGATCCACTCACATATTGTTGCCTCAGCCGTCAGTTCGTGATCCACTCACATATTGTTCCCTCAACCGTCAGTTCGTGATCCACTCACATATTGCTCCCTCAGCCGTCAGTTCGTGATCCACTCACATATTGTTGCCTCAGCCATCAGTTCGTGATCCACTCACATATTGTTCCCTCAACCGTCAGTTCGTGATCCACTCACATATTGGTCCCTCAGCCGTCAGTTCATGTTCCACTCACATATTGCTCCCTCAGCCGTCAGTTCGTGATTCCCTCACATATTCTAAGCGTGTTACGGTGTTACGTCTGTCGTGCTTTAGACAAATCATCAGCTGTCTATCTAGCCATTACCTAGATTTATTGGGGTCAGCTTTAAGTCTCCATGTAAATACTGGTATTCAGCTGCATCCGGCTAACTGAATATGGCTGAATAATTAGAATGTATTTTAGGTAGGTACTCGAAGATTACAAAAACTACAGTTTTGGGTTTATTAGTAATTTATCTTTATCTTATTACATACCTACTTATTTACTTACTAGTTACTGCCCGCGACATCGTCCGGATAATTTTTCTTGTTTTAACATAATTACCCATGCTACTCGGTAGGTAATAGGTAATACTGTATAGCAGCAGCTTCCCATTAGTGTTAGAAATTTCGGAATCGGATCAGTTGCTAGTTCCTAAGATTACCCTACGTACAAACTCACTAGCTACCTCTTTATACTAGCAATGATAGCCGAGGACAACAATGTACCTAGGTATTCTCTGCTGAAGCAAGTAGATCTTGCAATGTAGTAACTAGTAGTAAGTCTCCTAAGTGTAGATTGTCGTAATACTACCTACATACTACAAGTGCAGACTGCATACCTACTCGCGCTAGCGCTTCATCATTTCGAGGACTTTAATCTGTTAGGAAGTAGGTAGGTAGGTACATGAACAAATAAATAAATAATTAGTAAGTAGGCTTTTTTGACTCCTGTCCTATGGTGGAGCTATAGTCGTATTAGTCGTCTTTGACGTCATCAATTACGTCACGTCGCGGCTGCCCCTGCCTTCAATAGTATTTTGTTCATGTGTTCGGACCATTTAATTCCTATTCATGTTATGTTGACTGAGCGGCCAGACCCGTAACACGTAACTAATGCCATCTATTGGCCGACTGAGGCAGCTACGGAGCCGTTCGAAATAGTTTCACTATTCGATACAAGATGGCAGCAGTTTCATTTATAATTGTAAAAATTATCTGTAGAAGTGTTTGCATATTTTTAGGTTACAATATTTAACATTATTTTGGTGGGAAAGTTTTTAGAGGTATCTTCATGATTTTTTTCTATCGTATCAAATTGGTTGTATTATGTTTTCAACACACTATCTACCTAGCATGTATCCTGAAGAATAGCATATATTTTTCTGATTTGTTTAGTCTAGTCGTTTATATACTTTTATTGTTTCTAAAACTTAAAAGAAAAGAAAATAATAATAAATCAAAATATAAAACCTATTTGAACCACATGAGCATGACATACATATTTTCATTACAACTAACCAATCTGAAAGGATATCTGTCCTAGTTATGTCTTTAGTATTACTTGTCTGTGACACACATTCATATACCTATGTATATGTACTTAATAATCTCTGTGTACAATCCTATAAGGGACTAAATTTTAAAAGTGGAATTTTGCGCGTACTGGCATGCAGCACTAGTATTTACAATAAATATAAATATTTATAGGTTCTAGAGTAATTTTTACACTAAGTTATAGGTCTGCACCCGATTTTGTTAAAATCTAATTACAATGAATACGTGAAAATTGGCTCTAAACACCAAAACTCGTCAGTTTTCCGGTTGTAACTGGCCTATCTTTTTTTACTCAAAGCCCTTTAAAATAACATACTTGTAGAATAAAGTGATAATTGTCACTAAAACTATAAACTAGAATAGTTTTCTGACTGTTTAAGACATATTGTAAACAAATTTCACATAATAGATAGGCTTACAATCGTTTTGCATTTTGCCACTCGGTTTTGAGATAAAATTCCGGCGAGATGTATTTCCTAGTAAAAACACACATTATCAAAACTTCACACCGTTGCCGCTTAGTAAGTTAGAGAAATGCACCCCGCCCCGCATCCCGCACACCCTTTGAAGGACTACAGTCCCTCGGCCCTTTAGTACGGTCGCATCAATCGACGAGGAGAGTGCCGTTGCCAGCCGATTTGTAAATGATTCTTAAACTTTGGTAAATGATTTCTATCGTAAGTTTTTAGATAATTTGTTTTATTTTAATGTAGAACGATGAAATATTTGCTTAATTTATAGGTTTATAAGGTTGAGATTTAAAAAATATATTTTAAAGATCCGTTTTTAGCCAAAAACTCCTCGATCATCAGTATTTCACGTCAGTATTCCATTATTCCGACTGGCGGAATACTGACGGCTTACGGAATACTGATGACGGCTGGTGGAATACTGAATTTATCGCTTCATGTAAGAGTTACCAAAGTTTATGAACCACGAAACCAACATCATACACCAGTACCAGACACTGAAGGCACTGAAAGAAAACATGACTGAAAAGGATGCAGTGATCCATTGTGACTTTAGTGAAAACTATTGTACAAAGTATGATGAATAAATTCAGTCATTCCACTTGGGGGATCACGTACTCAACTGTCTCTTCACACTGTGGTTAACAAAGTGCTACTGTACTGTTTCAGATAATTTGTCACACAATAACAAGTTTTCCGAAAGTCAGCATTCCTGTTTTTTTTCAAATTCCTTTATTTTTGTTATTTCTTATCAAATCGGCTGGCCGGCTTCAAATCCTAATAAAGCAACCCAAAAGAGTTCCCCAAGTTAGGATTTAGCGAAAAAATCGTCCAAAAAGTGCGTGCCGAAAGCATTCCTTAATTATTCCACTCTTGAAATTTAGTCCCATAACTACAAAAATGTCGCCACTCAGACCCCCCAAGATACAGGCAAACGCTTAGTTTGGGTCAACGTCCAAATTGATTAATAAATTAATTAGAATTTGTGTCCTCGCGTAAAATGATGATGCCAGTGCCCAAATATGATTATACTTAATAAAAATGTTTTCTATCAGCGGAGACCTTGAACGCCCATGTTTGGCCACCATAAATAAACTAGACACATACACAGCCCATAGACGTACACTCTACTAAATTGTTGACCTCATCGTGTAACCGGACACTGTCCAAAACACTCACCACCATAGTTATGGGGTATAAACTATCGGCCGTACAATTTCCGGGTCTCTACCACAAGTAGATAAATGTTACCCCATGTAGAGATAGTACGCGAAGATTTGATGATTTAGGTAAACCTAGTTATGTCGTATCTCATTTACAATATCGTCTCACGTCGCGTCGGGGAGACCACTCGAGGCTCAGCACCGTCTGTGTTGGACAAAAACTGTATCAATTACGTTAAAGTTATAACTTATTCTTCTTCTTTAAGTGTCTGTCAGTGTCAAGGTGAGGTTGTCAAGTTTATGGTTAGTAAGTAATAAGTTTTCGTCAGGAAATGCAGTCTTCATCAACACCGGATTAGATACGATACGTCGACTAGGTACGCTTAGTTAGATAGGTAATCTAATAAGCAAATAGTTATGTACAAAACTAATTACTTATTACATAGTACATACAACCTGATCTCTATGTAAATTCGATGAAATTAACAACAGTTATTGATTGATTATTTGTCACAAAATTATGTTTTTAGAGACACATTTCAATGAAAAGGCTAGACAGAAAAAACTCGCGCCACTAAAAAGTATCACCGGGAGTTTAATCGAATAAAATAGATTGGCAATGTCTGACCCCTGATATGGAATCCGACAAAAATTAATGAACGAACAATGAACGGAAATTGGATACCTAGTTACCTACGCATCTCTTTTACCCTACAAGACGAATGAACGATACGTAATAAGTACTTTCTTTGAATGTTATAACATGACATTTCATTTTAATCGTAGTATATGTCAGATAGCTATGGAAAAATATGTTATAAGTTTTTTTACAATTTACATTTATTTTAAAAGTTCATAAATATATTGCCTGCTACCGAATTGTCACTATAATGTCGAACAATATAAAATGAGTTATCAGCAGTACTTTATAACGTCAATTTATTTTGACAGTAACTATGCTAACCCACATAATAGCGACTTAACTCTCCCACATAGGTGGGTTAAATGTTTAACCCTAGGTTTACTTCTAACTCTAGTTACTGGCGCAAGATGAATCATTTTACTAACCCTGAATGAGCCCATGAACGTGCAAGTGGGCCTTAGAGATATCAAATCGTTAGATTCATAACGGAATGAGATAGCATAGGTAAAATTAACTACAGCGTCGTGGGCGTAACCTATTCATTTGGTCAATGCCATTGACACTGAAATAATTACCAATTTTAAATAATTAATGAATTTGTCCCACTTTCGTATCGTATTGAGGCTGACAAAGAATTTTGCATATTGTGTTGTTTGGTCATTGTTCTCAAATTAAAATACATAGTTTAATGGGAGAACAATGACCAAACAACACAACATAAGTCATAGGACTTCAATGGCGATTGTGATTGGAAACAAAACTACTGATGTCATTTGCAGAGCGAGGTGATGCATTCGCTGAAGAATTGAAAATATAGTTTGACTAAATTTCACATTGGGATGAGATGAGACCTTGGTTATACGATGAATTATTGCGATTAATTAGAGCGTTGAGGGCTTTGACAACCCTGTTTTCTATTCTTCACAAACCCACTTCTCCTTCTTATCTGACTTCTCTTTGTCAATATTTATGCTCAGCACACAGCAAGAATCTTCGTTCCGAGAATAATTGTCTTCTTCGTTGTCCTTCTCATCGCTCTGGTTTTATAAAGTCTTCCTTTGTCCAGGCGGTTTTCCTTTGGAATGCGCTACCTCAGAATATCAGGACGGTTACCAACCGGTTCACATTTAAAATGAAAGCTCGAGAACACTTACACAAGAAGTTAGCAGATTCCTCACAGAATTAAGTTGTTGTAGGTTTCCTTGTTTATCTCTCTTAACTTTTTCTTTTGTTTTGTTGTATATATTTTTTTATATGTATGTATAATATATGTATTTATTCTTATATTTGACTTATAAATATTTTCTATTTGTTTTTTTGCTATTGCACCTACTGAATGTTGTTTCTGCATCACCCTAAGGTAGACTGGTAGAAAATGCCCAAGGCATTAAGTCCGCCTTTGTACAGTTTTTTACTAGTGCATAAAGTTTAATAAATAAATAAATTATTCAAGTGTCGCTGGCTATGCTCTTGATAAATCCATTCCGTCTGTATATTTCTCCATAATTCACAGGCGACCTAGTAATCAACTCCTTTTACAATATAATAAAGCGGAATCATCCCGCAGCGCTCGGCAGGAATTTCATTATTCGTTATAAGTCTCTCTGGAGGCAAGTCAAGTTAATGGGCGATTGCGTCATGGACACGGCCATTTTCTTTTATGAATACTGTTAGTGTACGCGATGTACGCAGTACGAAGGTTTTAATGTAGCGATAGTTTAATGGCAAGCAAATTGATTCAATGGTGAAAGATGCAAAATAAAAGGTTTGGCTGACATTGAATTATTAAATTAGCACGCGGTGATATAGGTTTACCAGAATCTCATAGCATAAAAAAAAAAACATTGTGATTTTCATATGGATTGACATTGCCATATGAAAATCACAATGTTTTATTTTTTTATGCCATGAGATTCTGGTAGACCTATACTGTTTAAAAGCTTCATCTAAAGGCATATTGTAAGGCATTTAGTGAACAAGACATAATATGATGATGATGGAGATTATGATGATGTTAAAAAATAGAAAATCTAAAGTCAAAGAAATACTCTAGTTCGTACTAGTAAATGTAATAAGAGTGATATGAGACATTGGCAAGTAAGTAATGTTAGCCGTTCGATAATAATGTTCAATCTATGATTTAGTGTTTATATTATTATTGGTTGCCTTCTGTTTGGCGTCACTTCCTTGATCATTAGTTGTGGCACTTGTTCGAATTTCGAGACACTGGGAACTAGGGAACTAATTTAACCGTCTGTTCTATGCATACGAGTAGAGAGTATTTGCTAAATCTATACACAACAAGAAGACACACATTTTTTGTAAAATAGTCATTCTTCCCGAGCGGTACGTCACTGCGGCACGTCACAATCTCCGCGCACGCACGCGTGTTCTTCTTTGAATAAGTATATTGTGTCTTAACCTCTGGAGATAAAGATGATACTTCCATGCGGAGTTTAGTTTCAAAGAATACAAGTCGAAGTTGTCACATGGTCACGTCGCTAACGCAAAATGTGCGAACAACAAGTTATTATCCACCTTATGAAGGGAGCGATTAGGTTCGTTTTCAATCGGTTGGCGTATAAGGGTTGTAAACAAGTGGGACGCGCGGGGGTATCGACCGCACCGCCGACAGAAGTGTCGGAGCGCGCGGCGATGGTTGACGCGCCGCACGCGGAAAAATGCCCGCGCGATGTGCTGGCGCCAAGTGTCCAAGTTCCAGAAGGCCCTGTCCGTCACGCTGTTCTACCTGACATTGTACCTGCTGCTGTCGTATGCCCTGGCGCCGGACGCCTCCGTGAGCTTCGTCAGCGACGAGCTCCGGATCGGAAACAAATATGTGTTCATGTTCCTCGTCTCGCCGAAAACACCGGTCTTCTCGGACGCTGACGGTGCCGCCGTGTTCACGAGCAGGCAGTGCGGGCGATGTTTCATAACGAACAACAAGGGGCTGCTGCCGATGAGGGAGTACGACGCCGTGCTGGTGTTCGGAGAGAGAAGTCTGCTGACGCAAACAATGGCGGTCATGGATCCCGGGAAGAGGTACCTGATTGAAGCGCACAAGCGATGTGTGAGGAACAAGTTGAGAGATTGCATGCGAGAGCCGCGAGTGACGTCGTTCAGCAGCCGCGAGACGCACGACCTGTGCGGCCTGTGCCGCAGGCTGGTGGAGGAGCGACACGATAATCTCATGTGATGGGTTGCCTTGTTAGGTTAAGAGAGGATGGTCCCCTCGCCACTCGCCGGGCCCTGCTAAGGTTTGCCAAACGTAACGCTAGGATAAGATTGGTGCTTTGTAATCTCAGATATAGTGGGTCGCAAGCCATTATTGTTGTGTTTTTATGTTTAATATTTTTATCAAAGAGTTTTGTTGTTAAGTGTACTCAGAGTTTATTCGTGTATGATTTAGTGAATATGAAATATATGTAGATGTACTCGTAATTTTAATGTCATTTTGCCCGCTTTAAGTGAATTTACGCAATGTTATTTGTTGTAAGTTTAGTGATCCCATAGACAAGGGGTATTTTAACGTTATTTATTCAGTGCCATATGGGAACAAATCTCACATAAAGTTTTAAGAATCTTTGTATTATGTAAGGTTTTAAAGAAAATATTTATGGTGTCCTAGCAGCTGTTTCTTTTAACTCAACGAAAATCTTTGTCTCGTAATTTGGTGAGTTTTTTTTTCTCAATTATATTGATCGCACCCAGGTCGTCCTGAGCTCCTGCCTCTCCATAGCGGCGCATAAACAATAATTTTATTTTCTTTTGTTCGGAATCTCGATGCTTGCCAAAAATCTGCGGCCGCTCTATACCGACAGTCGGCAAATTGTTTATAGGAAATCTAATATTAATTAACATTTGTTTTACCTCAAGTGGGATTTCCTAGTTTTAGTTACACGGAGTTTCCTACTCGCAGACCACAACAAACGTTCCTTCCCCAGAGAACTTGTTTATGTGTTATGGTGACAAAATACCTAGATATAATAATTATTACTTAGACATGCTAACAAATTACAACAACGAATAACAATTTTTATTAAAACTCATTAAACAATTTTAAGCTGAGTAGGTAGGTACCTTGCATTGTTAACCTATATTCTAGACAGATCAATACAACTACCTTTGTACCTACCAATTACATACTAGACTGGTTCATTTGATTGTGATGGCAATTGTGCATTTATAAGATAATAATGAAATCATTCCCACTTAGGAGCGCCATTGAGAGAATTATTTGAATTAATTGATTTTAAATATAGAATAATAATAGTATCTACTGTGCGTATATTTCCTAATTGACACATTTGTAGGAGCGAACCTCACCAAATGAAAGAGTTGTCCTCCTCACTCCTCATGTGCCACTGCTGGTCTAAGGCCCCGTATAAAACCCATAAATGATACACTAAAGGATAGGTACCTCCCGTACCTCCCGTACCTCCCATACCTCCCGTACCTACGCGGGGTCGCATGAACTTCAGCTGCAAAAACCGAAACAAGGTTATGGCAATTACACTCTCGCTTTATTTTAAGCGACCCGTGTAAGTCCAGACCGGCGCGGCGCGCGGCGCTACAGTCCGCTCCCTGCATCAACTCGTGCCGCGTCCTTCAGCTAACTATTTATATCGCATTTATGTTCTTTAGCTATTGGTCCGCATTTTTTATCAATGCTCATGGCGTTTCTATTAAAAACGTAAGAATTATAAGCGTGGATAATGGAATTTCCATGCTACGAGGTTTATGCAGCTGCTAAGTTCGTTATACTTATGATTGTATAAATAACCTGTCTTTTACGAAGGGTTATAAAACATCTAGACCACTTCCCAGTCACGGCTTTATCAGAGTCTCCTCAAGATATCATTAATCATTTAATTATATTAATCACGCCTGTATAACTCTTGCATCCGGGTAATCCCGGAGAAGTAGGCCGAGGACTAACACCCGCACACCGACACTAGTCCCACGTGATAGGTGGCGATGGGGCGAACCCATTTGCCACTAGCTAGTGCTACTGAGAAATTACTCATTAAATTAATGTATTTCGAATAATTATGTTAGTTGAGCTTGCGTTTACTTAATTATTTAACGAGTCTGTCTCGGCCGACTGCTGTCGGTCTCAGCCGACCGCTGTCGGTCTCAGCCGACCGCTGTCGCAACCTGGGGGGTTACTCTCCAAACTAATTTTAATTCCAATGAGATGCCAATATGATTCCAATATTAATTTTACAGTCACGTGATTCGGTACTCTTGAAAACAATATTGTCAACAATTACCCCACGCCAAGCCCGAACCCAATTCCACTTAGTTCTCCAAAATGGACACTCAATCTAAAAATCATTTGGCGCTAGCATCGAACTCAAGAGTACGAAACGTCACAATTCCAATGTCGATCTATCGGAATTAAATTGAAGAGTAAGCACCCTGAAACTTACATAGAAATTAAAGTGTGGGAAACACAAATTGTATGAAAGAAAACTTCTTACAATACCATACAAAGTCGCTGAAACAAAGTTCGACGAAATATGACAAATGACAATGATGATATGAAACATGTGAAACTAACGTAACAGGGTTTTTTTTTAAATTCAGGAACAAATAGGAATACTTCGCTTATGTTAGTAAGGTCCGGTGGATTCTCGTAGATATATTTAAGAAACTAATCTCAATTTGTCACAATACGCTAATAATTTCTCTACATTTTTGAAAATGATTGTCGCCAGCGACTGCGACTATATTTTAAACGTTTCTAATTGGCCCTCACTACAAGTATGTTGAGATGTGTTCCAAAATGTGACGTCTTATACATGTAGCGAACTAATAGTACAGGAACCAAAATCCTCGACAATTGGATAAGCCCCTGCTACTTTATAATTATTACCTATGTAGGTTACTGTTGTGTAAGGAAATGTGCATACTAGCGAATAAATGTGTGTTTTTTTTCGACAGCCTGCTCGATTTTATAAGATAAAGTTTGGCTCATAGACAAGGAGCTCAGCTCTGCTAGTTTTATTTTAAAAATAGTTTCATGTAGGTATGCACATTTCTATACTTATTTGTTTAGTTGTTCGATGTTGAGTGAGAATGTAATATAAATAAGAACTATTTTCCTACGCCCGCGCGCCCGTCACGCATGTGTTACATATAAATACAATATTACAATGTTTTCCTTGTTTTTCTTACTTGTGGTTACTCAGAGAGACTTGTATCAGGCGTCTAGGTACCTACACTATACCTACCCACTAAATAGGTATGTTGACACATTCTACGAGCCGTGTGCCCGATGAGATTGCCCACCGGCAAAAATGACGAACGTCCATATTTAACCTCTTTATAGGAGATGAATTTTCAAAAGTCCTTCCATAGAGCATTCATGCCACGCGGGCTGGTAACCTCGTGATTAGTTTACTAAATTTAAAACAAAGTACAATTTTTTTTACAGCCAAATACTAGATCGTTGGTATTTATAATTATTTTTACATTTACTCTTGAATAAAAATGTTTAATCGTATTAAGAAAAAAAAAAAACAAAATAATTGACAATAATGTATATTTTTATAATTATACAAAAATAACTTTAAAGAAATGGCATATGAACTTATAAATACCAACGATCTAGTACTTGGCTCTAAAAAATTGTGCTTTGGTTTAAATAAAAACATGAAAAACCACTAAAAATGCGACGTTGCCGGCTCTCGCGGGATGAACGCTCTTAACCTCACCTTTGTTATATTTATAAGGAACAAATTACACGCTTCTAGACTAACTGGTATAAGCTGTCCGTAAATTTTATTAAGTAGATAAAAATGACAGACACCACAGTGACTTCACTATCCAAGGTTGACAACGCACAGCAATCGCCCTGGGGCGGCTGTGTCAATGACAGACGGTGACAGCTTCTGGAGTGGCCTGTTTGCACACCGATATAACTAAAAAAATATTTGTGTTGTCTGCGTAAAACCTCGGTAGCTTCTGTATCTATATTTGTAGCAAATGATAGCCGGCTTATGTTTCAAACAAACACTAGTAATATCAATTTTTTTTTGTACGTATAAAGTACCTGATACAGTAATTGCACCTTTTTTGTAGACTAACCAGCCGAGTTCATTCATTATTTAATACTTAGATTAATTTTATACACAGGGCCTAACATGTGTCACTGTAATGACTGACTCCCACACAATTCCAAAGAAAATATAAAAACTGATTGAAACGTCGGCGTCGTCGTAGGATCGAACTCGGGCCCTACTTTACTTTGTGCAATTTATGTCATCACCGCTGCTCAGAACGGTGAAGGAAAACATCGTGAGGAAACCGGCATGTGCTAGAATAGAACTAAAAATTGGAAGACATGTGACATCCACCACCCCGCACTGGGCCCGCGTGGTGAACCATGGCCGCTTCCTCTCATAGAGAGGTCTGTCCCAGCAATGGGAACGTTGTAAGTTAGATCTGCTAATGTTACAATAACGCTCACGTAGCAGCTTAGGCCTGAACAATGAAAAAGTAGTCGAGTAGAACCTACTTGCTAATCATAAAACAAGATCAACCCCCGTCAAGCCCTCGTGCTAATAAATCTCCATGTCAAAGTTGTCGTAAGTGTTGGCACCGTGCCTGCTCCGTGCCGGCTGCAAGCACTTTTTGTAAGACCACGTAATCGTCTGCACTAGTGCGCGCCTTATCTTAAAGTGACCAACTTTCAGTTGATTAAAAACGAAGCTTTCATAAGTAATTAGTGTTAGGTTTTGTAAATAGAAGCTTATGTTTTAAAAGATAATTGTTAAAATGAGTAAATTTGGTTAGGATTTTTGTTTAATATAAGTAAATATACATATGTTTTAATGTTTGGGAATGTCAACCCTTGACTTAATATTGATTGGTGCACGGCGGGAAAATGTGTCGCTCTACGATTGGATTACGACATTAGGTAGTATCGCCTGATGTCGTGGGCCAATTGGAGAGCAGGATTTGCCGTGGGGATGTTGGGGGTTCGTTGGCTAGGAGCGGGTGCGCAGACGACATTCGCTCCTGGACCATCGATTGGGACGTTCGATTAGAATCGGTTCCAAATAATTGTAATAATAAGTGTAACATAGTTGTTTAGTTCTAAACCCATTAAAACTAAGTGAACAGTTTGAGTTTGTATTCATGGTCTTCCCGACTGGAATAGTATCCTTTTGAGAGTGGTGACCGCTGAGGCTGCTGATGTTCACACTTCAGAAGTGAAAAGCACCCAAAACGCAATGTCGATGTCATCGGGTCAACGGAGACTAGTGACTCCGGGTCACAGGGAGCCCCACACCGCCACGCGGAGCCGAAGTCGGCTGCGAAGTCGAAGTCCCGAGCCGGACATCGAGTTGGGCCGTGACCGGCTTCGAATGCTTGAGAATGAAGTACGGCGGGAGCGCGACCGTTTGCGCGCCGCCGAAAACCTGCACCACGCGTCGCGTCGCAGCGACGAGCCACGAGCGGACAGCCGTGTCCGCAGCATCTCCAAGTCAGCACGGCGACAGAACGCCGAGCCGCGCGCAGGGCAATGCGCGGAGCGCAGTCCACGGCAGCACGACCGTGCAGGACGGATTGGAAGGTCACGTAGCCATTCTTTTTCAAAAAGAGATTTTTTTGACACAAGTTACTAATACTTGAGAGATGGTCTCGCATTACCACATGTAAACCAAAGCGCACCACAACCACTACAGCAAATTGATTATAACAATGTATTGCCAAACTTTGATCCCTCGTCCAAAAACCAGCGAATGGACGTGTGGTTAAAAAAAGGTGAACGAATGCGCTTCGGTATACGGTTGGGATGAAAGATCCACCACTCATTTCGCTATGCAAAAGTTACAAGGTCTGGCTAAGACGTGGTACGAAAGTTTAAATACTATCCTATGTACCTACTTGGCAAGAATGGCAGGAGAAGCTATTGAACGCGTTTCCTTGCGAACATAACTACGGCCAGACCTTGGAAGATATGATTAAAAGAAAAAGCAAATATAACGAATCCATAGAGGTGTATTACTATGAAAAATTAAGCCTAGTGAATCAATGTGATATATGTAGTAGGTACCCGTGCAGCAGAACGCATAATACATGGCATTACAGATAAGACACTTAAATCAGGAGCTTTAGCACTGCGTTGTGCCCATCCCGATCAGCTGTTACAGTATTTACTCAGTAATAGTAATAATCATTTATTTCGAGCAACAAGTCTCATAGTGTTAGTAACAATATTATACTTACAAACTATGTTAGTAATAAAACACAAATAATAGGTAATAGGGACTTTGATAATTCTCACGTTTCCAATACAGCGAGCGCTAGACCTAGTACCAGACCGAGCCACATCACATGTTACAATTGTAAGGAAAAGGGACATAGTATCTTGCACTGCACTAAGCCGTTGGTAAAATGCACACGTTGTAATAAGGTCGGACACACCGCGGAAAAGTGTTATAGTCAGACAGATAACAAAGTAACAAACACTAGTGGTGCAGCGCAGAAAATTATGAGAATTGATTTTATAAACAACTAAGACGCGCACCTAAGTAATAACCCTGGATCTAAATTTATAAAAGAAATAAAAGTCCATAGTTATGTACTTACAGCTTTTATAGATTTCGGGAGCAACGTTACCTTGATTAGGGAATCCGCTGCCAGGAAACTAGGTGTATCTCACGATAATGTCCCCACACTAATGTAAGGATTTGGTGATAGCGTGGTCCAGTCGCTAGGAAGTCTGACTCTTAACATGAGTGTCGATGAGGTAGAGGCTAGAGTTACTTGCAAGTCGTGGCCGACTATTTATTAGAGGTCCCTGTGCTTATGGGATAAACTTTCACGGAGCAATCTCACATATCGGTATATAAAGATAGAAACAAATTGCGATTCGGAATGAATTGCGTTGTTCTGAACTTGCTGATGACAGCGATACCCTGTTCAGGTTTTCGACATCTAGTACAACTGATATCTATGGTCCTGCATCAGTTAGAGTGGAGACTGAACTTGCGTTTGATGGAGATGTTCTTTTGAAAAATAGCGTAGCGGGAAAGCCTAACGATCAGTATTTCATCGTTGGAGGACTTCATCGTTCGATTAATGGACGTATTAACGTATTGGTTGTACCTTATTTAGGTATTTGCAGAATTTCATCGAAACTAATATTTTGTCGTGCTGAGAGAGTCAACGTTGTGAATCGAGTTGTAAATGAACCGATTGAGTTTAAGTCAAAAGATAGGAAGCGATTCGATGAATGTCAGGTGCGTTCTATGGTTGGAAATATGTTAGATGCTGGCGTGATACGAGGGTCAGTTTCCTACGATAATGACCATTAGTAACGAAGATTGGCTTCATACGCTTCAACTAGGCGACTCTGAGCTGCGGAGGATAATAGATTTTTTGATAGTAACTTAGATGAAAAAGGCATACGATACATTAAACAGAATTATGTCATTAGAAACACTAGGTTATTTCGCTATTTAGACTGTGATGATGTAGATGAGGCAGATGGGTATTACCAAAAGGGGCAAGGTGGCAAATATGTAAGCTCAATTACGACGGCATTGGACGTTTCGGCATTGAGTAGACTTTGAAGAGGATTAAAAATAATTATTGGTTCCCCAAAATGTCCAGGTTAGTCAAGAAGTATGTGGGCGCTTGCATTGAGTGTGCATATTCAAAAAACAATACAAGCACTCGCGAAGGGTTACTGCACCCCATCACAAAGGTAGAGATTCCATTCCACACTCTTCATGTGGACCATCTTGGGCTCTTTGTGAAGTCAAATAGGGGTTTTACTCATCTGTTCGTGGTTGTAGACGGTTTCGCTAAATACTGTACCTTAACACCCGTTAGGAAAACCATCACTCAAAATATAATTAGGGCTTTAGAAGATATCTTTAGTACATTCAGAAACCCTGACCGTCGCATAAGCGATCGTGGTAGTTGTTTTACCTCACATACATTCAAGCGATTTTACCTAGACAAAGGCATAAAACACGTTTTAAACTCGGTAGCTAACCCCAGGTCAAACGGGCAGTTCGAGCGTTACAATCGCATCATTCTCGATTCCCTGAAAGCGTTAAGCACTAGGCAGGAAGAAAAGAACTGGGACAGCCATTTGAGTAAAATTCAATGGGGGCTCAACAATTTAATGCCATTCAAAAAACCATAGGAAGGACACCTTCAGAGGTAATGTTCGGAACATGTATGAGCAGTGAAATTAGTCCCATGCTTAATGTTGTCACAGTAGTCACTCGCAATTAGGATGATTTAACGGATATACGCGACGAAGTTAAGGCTAGAATAGATAGAGAGCAGACAAAACAGAAGGATAGGTATGACAGAAATAGAAAACTCGCGCGCACCTACAGTGAAGGTGAGCTCGTAAAAATAAGAAAGACTTCTTTTAGTAACAACGGACAGAGCAAAAAAACTTATGCCTTCTTTCATAGGACCATACCGTGTTAGCAAGGTTCTAGGTATAGACCGTTATATAGTAGCACCGATACCGGGACTAGTCGATACAGGAAGTAGACGCCCAACAACTGTCGCTGCGGACCGCATGAAGCCGTGGATCCATGTGACCGCTCTAGAGATCGACGAAGATGATGTTGATGATAGCTGCGATAGTGACGACATTAATATCGACAATAATTAGAATTAGAATATGAGCACCGTACTTGATGCGTTGTGTTGAAATTAAGACTATATTATGTACAGAATATTATTCGTTGTTACAGATCAAGCACGCGAGCATCGATCGGTTCGTGGCTTGATGCAAAAAGTGCCCAGTAACTTGATGCAAAAAGTGCACAAGGAGAGGCTGGATGAAAAAGTGCCCAGTAACTTGATGCAAAAAGTGCACAAGGAGAGGCTGGATGAAAAAGTGCCCAGTGACTTGATGCAAAAAGTGCACAAGGAGAGGCTGGATGAAAAAGTGCCCAGTAACTTGATGCAAAAAGTGCACAAGGAGAGGCTGGATGAAAAAGTGCCCAGTGGCTTGATGCAAAAAGTGCACAAGCAGTGGCTGGATGAAAAAGTGCCCAGTGGCTTGATGCAAAAAGTGCACAAGCAGTGGCTGGATGAAAAAGTGCCCAGTGGCTTGATGCAAAAAGTGCACAAGCAGTGGCTGGATGAAAAAGTGCCCAGTGGCTTGATGCAAAAAGTGCACAAGCAGTGGCTGGATGAAAAAGTGCCCAGTGGCTTGATGCAAAAAGTGCACAAGCAGTGGCTGGATGAAACGGTTCGTGGTTTGATGCTGATGGATATCGTTATTTAAACCTTTTTCTGTGTCATATACAATGTTTACACAAAAAAAAAAAACTTAAAACTTATATTTTCTACAGTTGTATGTAATGCTATTTTGTCTTCACTATTTTGTTTGATTGTTGTTAGTTCATTAAAAGAAATTAATAAGTATCAGTAGAAGTAGTTATTAATTATTATTGTAATAAGTTCAAGCAGTTGGTCAAAAACTCGATTGTCTAAAAGGTTCAATAATGCTATTTTGTCTTCACTATTTTGTTTGATTGTTTTTAGTTCATAAAAGTACCTAATTAATATGTAGTAGTAGTTATTAATTATTATTGTAATAAGTTCAAGCAACTGGTCAAAATCCGATTGTTAGGTTTCCACCTGGAGCCGTGTGCAGGGCCGCACACGGTGTCAGGACGGACGATTGTTAGGTTTTGTAAATAGAAGCTTATGTTTTAAAAGATAATTGTTAAAATGAGTAAATTTGGTTAGGATTTTTGTTTAATATAAGTAAATATACATATGTTTTAATGTTTGGGAATGTCAACCCTTGACTTAATATTGATTGGTGCACGGCGGGAAAATGTGTCGCTCTACGATTGGATTACGACATTAGGTAGTATCGCCTGATGTCGTGGGCCAATTGGAGAGCAGGATTTGCCGTGGGGATGTTGGGGGTTCGTTGGCTAGGAGCGGGTGCGCAGACGACATTCGCTCCTGGACCATCGATTGGGACGTTCGATTAGAATCGGTTCCAAATAATTGTAATAGTAAGTGTAACATAGTTGTTTAGTTCTAAACCCATTAAAACTAAGTGAACAGTTTGAGTTTGTATTCATGGTCTTCCCGACTGGAATAGTATCCTTTTGAGAGTGGTGACCGCTGAGGCTGCTGATGTTCACATTAGGTAGGTGCATAATTACCTAGATAAGACTTATTACCTGCTTATAGATAACACATGATGCGTGTGTTGACACAGACTCAATAATTCTTCTGACAAAACTTCAAATATTCTGACAAGGATTTGTCCATTTTATAAAAACTTTTCCTGGATGATACTTTCCTTTACTAGTGTCATAATTCATTTAAATTTTCACAACATGTGACTTTTTCAAGGCCTCGCTCCTTGACTGTACGTACCATGTATCATGGTAGGTAAGCGTGCGGTCAAGGATTTACAAACAATTTCCTTTTCCTCATTGCAGGCGTATGTCACTTCTTCGAACAGATATTTTCATTCAAAATGTTGACAACACCTACATAGTCCGAAAATAAAAAGGTGCAAGAACCTTAGAGGTGCTTAATAAATTAATTCCTTGACTGCACCTACGTAGGTACTTAAACTATTAAGAAATGCGCGCTAAGTAGGGTCAAGTACAGCGACACTGCGTTCATTGTGTTGTTCGTAAGTGGCCGCATGCCGAGATACGTAACGGTAGTGCACAATTGGTATTTTAGGGCTGAATGTTTTACTTGGTCACCTTTTCACTCACACGAAAAAGGGGAAAAACCAACTAAATCAAAGAACTAGGGACATTAAACGGGTTTTAATAACAATAGACGAGAATGTTTGGATACCCAAATGTGTATGACGGTAGGTTAAATTAGTATAAATATGTAGTAAGAAATATGCTTAGATATTTATTACCGAACAGTAAGTACTTATATTTCTTACCTTTTTTTCTTTCTTTGGAACTAGTAAACAAGCACACCATGCATTTACCTACTGAAATGTATGGTGTGTATTTCAGTAAATGCATGGTGTAAGTATGGTTATTCACTGCTTCGTTGAAGCACTGTCTATTAAAAAGGTTGATAAACATCTAATATCTGAATGGCGTGCAATCGGAGAGCTCTAAGTCCAGCAGTGGACTGCTGTCGGCTGATGATGACATTGATGACAGACAATGATACATGCATACACGTATAAAGCTGAAAGATAACATTCAGCAATAGATAAAGTACGTCTGATATAATACCTACATGCACTACTCCATCATCCCACGGTCGAGTGACGCGGCGCGTGGCGTCGCTCGGGGCCAATCAATAGCTATTATAGGTACGCGCCTATACATTCCACTACTATATACATATTAGCTATGGATTGTATAGATGGTGAGTTATTTTAAAAATAGTTAGCACTGAAAAAATTTAAGCTGTATTTTTCATTCTCCGAATGAAAAATAAACACTTTTCCCCAATATTTCGCCGGCCGCCCAACATGGTGTAACAATAATTTCGTGCTGAAACCGAACCACTAGCATGCACATGCACAGTGTATAACATATCTAAACATGACATCAACATAACATATTAGGAGCAAAAATATTAAGCCTGAAATTATTTTTTTCACTGATGTGAGCTAGTTTTCAGTTACTGACTCACAAGGATTACCGTACAACGCGTATGTTATCAGTGCCCTGTAAGTGTTTGATTGTATTGCACCGTTACACCAATTGCACCAATCTTGGTAAATAACATAATATTATAGAAAAAGTAAAGTTGCTGAAGACATTTTTAGTTTGTTTGATCCAATAAATCTTTATTTACGTAAGGATTGCTAAGTTTATTTACACACACTTACAAATATGTATGTAGTTACAATATTGTAAATTACGAAATATTTTTTGCGCTTATCGCAAGAAATACAGCGTGGAGTTTTGAGACGGGGCAGGTGGCTACTAACAGAAAAATGTTTTTAGGAGACTGTCCCTAAATTTTTGAGGAATCGCTAACTGCATTCACAAATTATGGAAAAATGGTACAGTGAGACTGATGTATTAGTGGTCGGCATCTGTCCGCATTTCAGTACTCCACACTCATATTATTTACATTCTTCCTAGCATCGTGCATCATCTCTCACACAATTCAAGATCGATGAATTGTGTTCTATTCCTCTTTCTTTTATAATAATAGTAACACCTAATTAAACAAAAATTAGGCCAAAAGACACAGCTGAAAAATATAACTGTATACATATTTTTACTATCTTATGAATAGTATCTGCAGTCAGGGAAATTAATGGTTTATCAAATTGACACTCTACGTCAATTTGTATTTGCCACTTCATCCAACTGTCAAAGAAAGATAATTGTGATTTGAACTTACGGGCAATTTAAGTTGGTAGTCAATTTGCTAAACATTTAATTTCTCTGACTTTACAACCTTCGCGACCTTCAACCTAGCAATACTATTAATTTGGTAGACACAGGCGTGAAGGTCGATGTCAGGTTACATCTAAGCAACTGTTAGTAACATTGTCTATATTCATAGTATGTTCAGGCAGACACTAGACATACTTAATAATATGTGGCCCTGAAACACAGCTGAATATTGAACACGATGACGTCACAGAGTCGTTTCTTTGAAGTTCGCGAGTTTTTGGCAACGAGCACATTATTTACGCACGGGAGTGCTCCCGCCAAGACCAGCCAAGTGAAGCTCAAGGGCACTGCCTACCTTTAACTAACCTACCTTTTCTCGAAGCGCTTCGTCGTTTTTTTGAACCCTCATAACTTGGGTTTGGATTATACCAGATAAACAAAATTCTCGGGATATGATGTCAAATAGTGGACTTATTAAACACTGCGCCACGCGGTTTCACCCGCATTAGTTTTGATCCCGTGAGAATATTGGGATAAAAAGTAGCCTATACATATATTCATCCAGGGTGTCAGCTACCTCTATACTAAATTAATAAAAATTGGTCCAGCCGTTTGAGCGTGAAGAAGTAACAAACATATAAACACACACACCCTCACACACTCACAAACTTTAGCCTTTATAATATTAGTGTGATTAATGTGATAATATATATAAAGCTTATAAAGTTTCAATTGCATAGCTATTATAATTTAGATTTTGTTGATAACTCCGATTTCGTCACTGACTCACTGATGATCATCAAAATTCTTAGGGTATTTCCTGAAGTCCTAGAAAACTGAAATTAGGTAGGTATGTAAGCTTGTACTATTAGTACACAAACAACAAAAAAATTCTAAAACTTGGAACTTTTACCCCCCAATCCGATTCGATACCATCACATGATAAATTTATTCACAGTTCATTACTTTTTCATACAATAGTTATTGTAGTAACGAAACGACCAAGCCTCATATTTTGTCTAAGGTGTAGAGTTTGTGAAGTTGGGCTTGTAGAGTTAGGGTGTTTAGAGTTAGAAGCTTGGCTCTACATGAGATCTGATAAGTTTTTGACAATGCGAGCCATATGGTCTTCTCTTTGCAACATTTTACATAAAAATGTTTTAGTGAGTTGTTTTGTAAATAATAATATCACAGTGGCGTCAGACTTTGCTCAAGAACTTCGAACTCAATTCAATTCGTTAAAACCAGTAAATGGCTCTGCACATGGTGATATAAAGAGCTTCATTTTCAAAGACTTGGCAACAGCCAGTCATGTCTTCTTGCGCAATGACACTGTTAAAGCCCCTTTAGTACAGCCTTACGATGGGCCTTACCAAGTCATTACAAGGAATGACAAAACATTTGTCATCCGAATTAGGGACCGTGACGTTACAGTCACAATTGACAGGTTAAAACCGGCTCATATACTGTCAGAAGGTCAATCTGCGCCTAGCGAGAATATCACAACTTATATTGTAAAGCAAAACGATCACCAAACCGCTGCTTCTGATCAACCACTTAATGCAGATAGCAACATGCAACCACAGCAACAGCATATTCCTCGCCGTTCTGGTAGGCGAGTTAAATTTCCTGATTACTATCAGGCAGGTGTTTCGTGATCTTTATCACTGGTAGGGGGGTACTGTGGGGACTGTGTCTTACGTACCCATCCCTTGCATAGTTTTAAGAATGTAATATTTTTATAGAGGAACTTATTGTAATTATTCTTAGAAAGTTTCATTTTTGTGTTTTTCCCACGAATCACATCTGCAAGCGATTTAAGTTATAGGTACTATTATTGTCTTTCATGATTCTTTACTTTTAAGGTTCATTGTTCTACACTCACCGGCACGGAAACTTGGCCACTCGTGATTTTGTTGATTATTTGCATAAAAAAATTTGCATTTGCATTTATGACAATAAATTAAGGGTAAGTGGCTTTAATACGTGTCTCTTATGCTATCAGGTCTTAGAAATTAAAAGATTACCTCACCAATAAATCAGTTTTTAAAATCACGCACTTTCACTGAAATTAGGAATTTTTCACTATAAATTTAAAAACACTACAAAATAAAAAATAAGGTCTTTTTCGTTATTGTCTATACGTTTTAATATCGGGTGTTTCCTTCTCTAGCCCTGATAACTGCCTGCATTCGATCTGGCATAATTTGGATGATGTTTCGGACATCAACTTGCAGTATACTGCGCCAAGCGGCCAGCGCTGCAGTTCGGAGCTGGTTTAGAGTTTCCGGCGGGTTGGAGCTGGACTTCATCTTTCTTTTGAGCATGTCCCAGATATGCTCAATTGAGTTTAAGTCTGGGCTACGAGCTGGCCATTGCAATTTTTGTATGCCAACCTCTTCCAGATATTCTTCAACGCAATGTGCAACGTGTGGGCGTGCATTATCGTGCATTAGGAGGAATTGGTAGTGCCCATGAACCCCGAATATGGCATTACATGTTCCTGAAGAACTTCCTCGATGTATCGAACAGCTATTAGCCGATTATCGACGATAACCAACTCTGTACGTGCGTCGGAACTTATACCTCCCCATACCATTATTGAGCCTCCATGGAAACTCACTGTTGGAGTGGTAGTAATGGGTAAAAACCGCTCTCCTCTTCTTCGCCACACTCGTTCTCGACCATCTGGAGAACATAAAGCTATTCAACACTCGTCTGTGAACAATACTCTAGCCCAATGCTCGTGGGTCCAGTTAACGTGTTCTAGTGCGAAGTGAAGGTGAGCTACTCAGTGCTGTCTGAGCAGATCTGGACTTCGTGCTGGTCTACAAGCTTTTAAATTGACTTCCCCCATTCGTCTTCTCACCCTACGCTCACTAACAGTAACGCCTCTCACAATTTGAAGCCGCTGGCGTATCTCAACAGCGGTCAGGTAGCGGTTTCTCAAAATCTCCAGGACAATAAAGCGGTCGTCTCGGGCCGATGTGCACCTTATGCCTCCACTGCCTGGCCTGCGGGTGTACTGGCCTGTCTCCTGGTATCTTTTAAGGGCATACTGCATTGATGACCGTGGTACGTTAAGAGCAATAGCAACTTCACGCTGTGTTAGCCCTTGGTTAATTAACGCAACGGCTTGTGAAACCTGTGCTGGTGTTAGAGGCATTTTTATTGCTTTTAAAGCACCTTTACTTATTGAATTAAAAGCATAAAATCACAATAATTCAAAAACCGAACAGTAAACTTTTCACAACACACAAATTTAAAACGTGAACTTGTCGCTCAAATGACCCGATTCAACTGTAAATGAAACGTTTTGTCGTGGTGCACTAAAACATAATGGATTACCCTCTTGAACTAAAAGTAAACATTTTTTGACATACCTGCATAACTAGGGTTGCCAGACGTCCTTTATTGTAAAGGACGTCCTCTTTTTCAGACCAAAAAATTCATCTTGTCCCCTAATTTGAAATCTTCAATAGAGGACAATACTTTGTCCTTTATTTTATGAAAAAGAACGCACGCGTATGGCAATTACGTTGAGTTGCATCAGCGTGGTTTCGCGCGATGTCACAGATAAGCGGCGGGGGTGCGGCGCGGGCGGCCGTGCCTAGCGCGGGTGCGGGCGGGGAACACGGTCGGGCAAATGTCGCATGGGTTCGCGCGTATTCGGCATTCCCTCTGCTAGTTGAGGTGACGCGTGAGGTTAGAGAGCGTTTTATTTCGTTTGTACGCAACAAAATACATCTTTTCTTGTTTATTTACTGCAGTAGTGTCGTGTCAGTGTTGTACGGAAGAGAACTACTTATCATACCTCACTAAACATACGCGAATCGCGATGTCTTCAGATACAGATTCTTCAGATAATAACAGCGGCGGTGAAGCAAGCGCAAAGAAAATCAAACGTCTTTGTAAATACAGGGAGCAATGGAGTAACATATATGCATGGGTAAAGCCGTCTAAGGATAATATTTTTAAAGCATATTGCACGATGTGCAAAAGAGACTTCCTGATTAGCTACGGTGGTTTGAGTAACCTCAAACAGCACGATCGAGGTACAGAACACCAGAATAAAGTGAAGCTGGCTAAGACAAGTAAGACTATTGATTACTTCTTCGGATCTCAATCTGACTCTCCATCATCCTGTGCGCATTTAAAGAAAGTTGCTGCTGCTGAGCTAACAAACGTGTATCATAACGTGGTGCACGGACATTCAATGCTTTCTCTGGATTGTACAAGCAAATTAGCTCCCATTGTTTATCCGGATTCAAAAATCGCTTGTGACATGCAATTAGGAAGGACAAAAGCAACTAAAATAGCATCTTCTGTACTGGCTCCTCTGTCCATAACACCAGCGGTAAAGCAATTAGTCGACCATGGTATATTCTATTCAATAGGGACGGATGCTTCAAATCACGGAAACATAAAAATGTTTCCACTGGTAATAAGATATTTTACCCCAGAAGATGGTTTGAAGCACTACCTTTTGGACTTTTACGAAGATGCTAAAGAGACCTCTGGTGACATATTCGTCAATTTAAAAAATAAATTAATTGAAAATGATTTAAAAATTGAAAACATTTCCAGTTACTCAGCTGACAATGCTAACGTAAACTTCGGTCGTTTTAATTCGGTGTACACTCGTCTCAAGAATGAGAATGACCATATACTCGAAGCTAGATGTTTGGCTCATTTAGTTCACAACACCGCAAAACACGCTATTGGGAAGATGGAATTTGACGTTGAAAGCTTTGTAACAAAAACGTTCACATATTTTTCCAGCCATGCAAAAAGGACCAGTGAGCTTAAGCAAATGTTTGACTTTGTTGACATCGAATATGCGCCTTTGCTGAGGCACGTGCCGACACGATGGCTGTCATTGTATCCTGCCATTGATAGACTCTACAAAAATCTTCCCGCGGTACAAGCATATTTCCTTTCAGCCTCTGACGTCTCCAATCATATTTTGAAATACTATGAGACAAACATAACTGGCACCGAGGTGTTAGAAGCTGAATTATATTTAGCTTTTTTTCACAACACGTTGATAATTTTTGAAGAAACTATTCGTCAACTTGAAGGCACAAACGTCCTAATGTGCAACGTATACAGAATCATGAATAATTTTAAACAAAAGATGAACCAGCGAATTGAAGATGCCTTTTTTGGAATGGCAGTGCAACAAATTCTTCTAAAAATGTCTACTTCTGCGGCTGAAATATACACCACTATATTTTTGAAGTGGTATCGAAATGTGCTGACTTATATAGAATCGCGATTCGATTTCTCGGAAAATAGTAATTTTCATTGTTTGCAGCCGCTGACACTGATGAAAGAAGTTAAGTACCAAGATTTGTGCAAAATGGTATCAAAATTACAAATACCTAATATTAACCTTGATGCATTGTACGAAGAGTTCTGTATATTAAAGCCTCTCTTGACGAAAATTATAGAAGATAAGAAGTTAGATAATACTCTTGAATTCAGATTCTCAAATCAACGGATGAAAACAAGAATCTGCTAAAAATAATACAATACGTATTTTCCATCCCAGTATCTAACGCCCAAGCCGAAAGGATTTTTTCCTTGTGTACGAATACGTGGACCAAAAACCGAAATAAGTTAGATATTGACACTGTAAAAGCAGAATTACAAATAAAATCTAACTTCAACATGCAATGCAAACAATTTTATCATTTCATTATAGAAAACGAAGAATCTCTTAGAGCAGCCAAAAGTAATACCAAGTACAAAAAGACTAATTAGTCATTAGTCGCTAATAGTCTCTCTGTCTTCATAAGTATTCATTATTGAAATGATAAAATTGTTTGTATTACATTGACTTCGTTTCGAGACAAACTACGTTAAGTTACATTTCTTCCTGTTGTTGTTGTCTTGTTTGTTTTTTTTTTATTAATAAATGTCGCTACTGATACCATAACAGCATTTTATTAAAAATAAATGATGTCCTTTTTTTTCATCCTATGTCCTTTATTTAATCTTATCAAATCCTCTAAAACACAAGATCGGAGCTGGCAACCCTATGCATAACAAACATTCATCAGAAACACTTAAAACTTTTGCTATCGCGAGATAAGCGCTTGGCCAAGATTCCGTGCCGCTGAATGTTTAGTTATCTTGTATTGTACCCATTTGCTATTGTTAGTTAAGGTTCATTGTTCTGTTATTTTCAGTTGTCTTGTATTGTAAAATGTAATCGTTTGCCGCGTCCTTTGTGTAAAATCGTTTTGCCGCTTCCTTTGTCTAGTGAACGGCAGATTTGGGAGAGTTTTGGTTGGGAGCTTCAGTCTGTTTTTAACCAAGATCGTGCGAGGTCCTCTCTGACCCCGATCATATTTTACTCGCTGAAGCTCGCCGTAACCTAGTGTTTCTATTCGTTTTACTCTTCATATAACATTATTTAATTTTACCTTTTCGTGTCAAGTGTAACTACTAGCTTTAGTTACTTTATATCGTAATAAATTAATCGTTACTATTTACAACATACTTCAGTGTATTGCTTGTCCACCACGGTCACGAATTCCCACACACCCAACTCTTGAGACTAAAAAAGATCTGCGATTCTTCTTAGTATTTATTAATGTCTACGTTAAGTACTAGTATTTCTAAGAAACCCTCCAATTCGATTAAATATTCTAGATACAGGGGTGGGTTCAATCCAGTGATGGTCACCCTCCTCCAAGTGGAACTGTTCGACCGCCGAGGCGATGGCTCTTGTTGGCCAGTCTGATGCCACAGGCCCATAGCCAGTGCCAGTGGTCTACTCAGTTCTGAGAAAGTGACGTATAATTTCCTGTAAACTACATCCCCTAAACATGTACCTATATTAGTCGCTAATAAAAATATACAAGACGCCTGATCCCAACCCTACAACGTAACTTCGACGAAATGTGTAAATAAATGGGCTCATGACGTAGGATTAGTTATAAACGCGACAAAAACAAAAATTGTACACATACATTCATCACACAATAAATGCTCCACTATGCCTACAGTTATACCACACGAACACACTTAGTTACATTATATATTATTAGAAGTATAGTCCGTTATTAGAAGTAGTTGATAAATACAAGTATATCGGTCTAATGTTTGATAGGCGATTCTGTTAGGCAGCGCACAAAGATTACGTATGCGACAAGCTGAAGTCTATTCTAGGTAAGCTTAGCATACTGAAATATAAATTCTTTACAAAAAGTTTATAATTTTATATACGGCCCTAGCAGACTCGGTTATCAGCTACGGACTCAGCAGCTATGGGAGAACCTAACATACATGCCTGACGGATATTTATAATTTACAATGACTATTAAAAGTAATTACGCCTAAACATTCAAACAAGAAATTTAAAAACAATGGTCCATTGTAATGTTATGAATGTGTTCAATGAAGTTGAATTTTATACTCTAGCGGAAGTCCGCGCGGAATTAGTTGACCACGCCTTAGGTATGTGAGCGGTGGGACGGAGGGGCGGGGGCGCTTTGTCATGACTCAGTACGTGCGTTGCGAACACTAGGCAACCCCGCCGCCCTCACCCCCGTCCCCACCCAAGACGCGGCCAACTAGTTTCGCGCGGACTGTAATGTATGTGTAGTACCTATTAATTATTAACGTTGTTTATAAAATTGATATGAACGGCTCGCCAATATTCAGATAAACCCAGAAAGATTTTCGTTGTGTGGCTAAAAGTAAATGTGAATTAGGTTGATTCAGAAAAAAAAAACAGTGGCACTCCAGGAGTGCCGACAGAAGTGAAAACAAAACACAAACAGAATACTTTTCCATCACTCACTGACATATCGGATATACATTAAAACCGAGTACATCCCGAGGGCAGCCGAACACATCCGAAGCAGGTATTTTTTTAATCGTTTTGTAAACAAAACACGCCCGGTGTCGCTTACGGCAACAGTGGCGCGAGTTCAATGGTTTTTCCCATCTCAAAAAATGCCCAACGTGCCTAAAGAAGTTTTCTCTTCAAAAACAGCCGCATGTTCACGGGCTGAGCTGATTTAGTTAACTGGAAATTGTAACTGTGAATTGTGCTGCTGGAGATCGTTGGATTAATATTAATTTCTGTAAGCAGGTTTGTACAAACACTTTTACACTACAAATCTATTTCTATGTTTAAATATAAAATTCAAAGTCCTGACTGACTGATATATCAACACACAGCCTAAACCGCTGGTCCTAGAGATATGAAATTTCGAGGGTGTGTTCTTTGTGAAGAGTCCACTAAGAAAGGGTTTTTCAAAATTCCACCCCTAAGAGGGTGAATGGGGGAGGGTGAAATTTCACGCGGGCGAAGTCGCGGGCAGAAGCTACTATTACATATTTACAAAATTATTTGACATATAAGCTTCAGGATGCTGTTGGGGCTGCCGCGCTATTGTAGTGCGTCCGGTATGTTCGCATTTTCGCATACCAATGATTTTTACACCATAATACGCAAAAAAACAAATTCCATCTTGTCAAGAGCGCGGTCAAGATCTAACGGCACCCTAAGTATGTTGATAGAGAAGTACGACGCTCCCTGGCTGTCGCACGCTGTGGAGGTGCTGTTCAGAAGACCCCACAGCTAACCTTACAATTTTCTTATTGTTTTTGTTTCTGTGTTTGTTTACTAACAATAGGTTTTTAAAACAATGTTACTAACAATTAGGCCTAGTTGCCATAAATAAACATATATTTAATTAAATTAATTGATACAAACAACGAAAAGTGACTTCAGTATCAGTCGTTCCTAATTGTATGTCCACAACACTGTAGATGACACATAACAGTATAAGGAAGAGGGTCGGTTTACTTACCATTATGGTAATAACATGGGTAATAAATTAAAAATATATATATATATAATGCTAAAGCTAAAGTCCTCGTAAGTAACAATAATTATTAAAATTATTAAGACCTACCTAAAGACATTAAAAATACATTGTCAAGGACGGTACGGTTGTCATCTGTCGGGCATGCCACCGTGCAATCCGGTGAATCAATCCGACATATTGTTTCCGGTTGTTCTCGTCTTACTAACAACGAGTACTTGCACAGACACAATCTAGTGGCTGGGTTTATCCACCAGCAACTCGCCTTGCAGTAGGTACCTACAACCTTGTGGAGTCCGAAATACCACACTACTAGTATGTAGGGTTGCCAACCGTACTCTAAAATAGAGTATTGTCCTCTATATCATGTAGGCGTACTCTATAATCTATAACACTAATAGAGTACGCTAAAATACTCTTTTTTACACAATGTTTACTTAACTAGTGCCAGTCTGTAATAATATGCAAAAACCCATAATCAGAATAAAAAAAGCTGTAAATAACTGGCTGTATTCACTAAATACAATATCTTTAAAAACTAATATTGAATTTAATCATTTAGAACAAATTATAGAAGGACAGTTTATATTCAGAAGTAATAATTTTAAAAGAACTCCAAGCCGAATTATTTAATAACACAGATTTTATACAAAAATCCACTGCAGAAAAATGGCAATTATTTTTAAAAAATGTCCTGAAGAATTTGATTGTTTAAAAAAAATGATTAGCTATTTATACTCTCTGTTCCCGCCACTTCAGCATTTACTGAAAGAGTCTTTTCGGTCATGAATGTGAAGTGGCGAGAAGAGAGAAACAGAGCTTCATTGAAATTGATCAAAAACGAGCTCTTGATATATGTATATAAATTTAGAGTTGGAATGTTTGGACTCATACAATTCCTTTAAGAACAATGAAAAATTGTTATGTGCTGCAAAAAGTACAAAAAATACCTTTTCAAAAGTACATAATAAATGATACTCTTTTTTGTAAGTCCGTACTCTTTATTTACCTCCTTTAAAATCAGATATACTCTATTTCTTCTAAAAAAAATTGGCAACCCTGTATGTGCTAGACCCATTTCTCAAGATTGGTCACGCCACATTGCACTGGATTGATGTATCATCACTGACAGGACTATTGTAGCCAACAAGCCTGATATTGTGGCGATAGATCGACGAGAGCGCCAAAGTAATAATTGTAGATATCGCTGTCCCTCATGACGAGAATCTCGTGAAAGCTGAGAAAGATAAAAAATCAAATATCTTGACTTAGCAATAATCGTTGCAGTAAATGGCCTAATAGCGGCGAGCTCGACCAATACCACAGGAGGCTCTCATTGCGCGGCTGGGTCAAGGGCTTGATCCAGAAAGGAGTACCTACTCCTGGACACGGCAAGCATAGTTAGGAGATTCCTTTCTCTAGCCCTTATCACCGGCAGCTTGGACCCTGTTCCTGATGCCATGGGCCACTATTTTAAATATTTAAAAATGTAATTAATATTATGTATGTAAATGTAATAAAGGATATGCCTAATACTTTACAAAGTAAATAATTATACCTACATATCGTATATGTCGACAACCGATCATTTTGCCGCAATCACCAATTTACTCCGGCACGCTTATTAGACGAATTAGTGATCGCTGAATGTTATTAGCATACAGTAGGACGCTGCTGCTGATCCTCTAGCCATAGTGGCGTTATAATACAAGGCTCACGGACGGAGAGCACTCTATTCTTAACGATGCTCCAATTTCCGACACACCTTGTGTATCATGTTGTTAGTTAATTAGGTTAAGAGGACTTTATGCTTTGTTGTCTCTGGGGAACTGTGTCATAAACACGACAACGTTCTAGTAGAACATTCTAGTAGAACATTCGCGATGAACCTGCGATGACTTGCAATGACACTGTAGGACGAAGGGGCTTGCTAGTCGCCGAGCGACGCGCCGTCGCCGCGTCGTCTCGCCGTCGCCGTCGGTACACTCAACAAAAGAGTGAGTATACATGCATGGGCACTTATGAAACGTCAGAAGCTAGGTACACAGTTCCAATTAATCGTTTCCTATAGAAAAGGGTCGACAAGAAACTCCACGGTAATTGTTCTTGTATACTGTGTATTTATAAGCAGCCAAGAGTCGTACAGGAAGAGGAATGTCTCTTCGTAGATTATTAGCTATAACTACTTACCAACTAAAATTCATTCTAAACTGAATAAAACGTAATAGCTTTTTCAGTTGGTTTTAAATTACTAGCTTTTTGATTGACATCCTAAACATAACATAAAAGACAACCTGTAAAGCATCCATGATCCATGCCATGATTGGTAAGTATGAGAAATACTTTACAGTTTATGGTATTGTATGAAGTCAAACTTCTGCTCACTACTATATTCAGTGGCGCTTCAGAACAGATTGCAAGACTAGGCAAGTGATTTATAGACAGGTTGTTCTGTTCCGGTACGCAGGTTACTTTGATATAACCGTTACAAATATTGCGATAGTGCGTATCCTATAGCAGTAACACTGTAGTCACAACTTGTGAACGATACCTAAGTTTTATTGTAGCGAGTGTAACGATACGCTCTGTATTTCTCTAATTCACAGATTAACAAGATTGGCTGTTTATTATGACGATAATGTTAAGAACATTATCGTTATTTAGCTCACAAGATTGCGATTTCTAAATGTGTACAAAAAACTAGAGAACCCTGAAGCATGATTAAACGACCCCCATTCGATCCGGATTCTGCTGTTTCCATTAAAAGCTGCCTACCAAAGATAACTGATTTCAGGCGCTCGGCCTCGCGAAGAACAGGCATCAATGTTCTTGTTACTAAATCATCATGTCATTGGAATATTAACAGGGCAATTAGAATGACCTTTACCAATTTCAAACGCCGGGAAAAAAAAGTGGGTCGGTCAATTAATTATTTATGTGCGTAGGCGGGCAATAAATTAATGTTGATATGATTGATTGTCATTGTAAAAAAATATTATTTGAGAGTCGCATACAAATTCATCCCTGATGAATTTGTACATTGAAAATGAAACTGCTCTACAAATGCAATCTTAAAATGTAAACTATGTAACACACTCTCAGCTCTATAAGAGCTCAATCAGAAAGTGTGTCTGTGTACCCATCTATACTGCGAATAAAAAACTAACATTACATTAGAAAACACAGCAAGTGAAAACAAGGAACCGCCGCTTGCAACACACAGGAACGTTCCAACTAGAACATCCGAGCAACATCCGCACGTCATCAGCTCACTGTCAGGGGCTGCCGACTGAGGTCACTGCAGACGGTTTCCCTACATCCCCGGTGTCGAAAGTGCAGGATGTGTGCGCCTGCGCATCGCTACTGCACTTCCACTCAGGATTGGCCAACGAAGCTGGCTGTACGTTGTTTTGAACAGTGGCTTGAACATGAAGCTGAGTTTTTTGAGGTGGGGTTCGAGTTTTGTAACAGTGTTTTGTAGAGTGGGTGTTTGATAATTTGTGAGTTTGTGTGTGGTGGATTACGACCCATTCCTTGTCACAGAGAGGAGACCTGTGTCCCAGCAGTGGGACGGGGGAGCTTTATCGGCTGATTATGATGTGTGGTGTTAGTTGGATTTTATTCCGTGGATGTCGGGAAAGGTCATGACATCCTGATTATTGCCTGCATGGTGGCATGCAGGTTTGGTCAATATTAAATAAAACTGGAACTCGTGAAATCGTTATCTCGTTATCATTTCTGTTGTGTTACAAAGTGCAGTGAATATAAGTTTTCACAATGTACACATTCGGAGAAAACAGCTGGCTACCACGGCACGGTAAACGCTAAAAGGTTTCTTTGCACTAAGAAATTGTTTGGTTTGTAAATGTATGCATCTCTTTTTCGTAATTATTATAAGAGTTTTCAGCCAAATCTAACTAAGCCTTAGTCTGATGATTAGATATTCAAGAGAAAACCACTTCGTCGTTCCACTTTTTAAAATGTTGGAAACTTAGCAATTAGATTTCTATTCGATTCGTAAAACAGTTGCCTAATGATAAGCGGAACTGATGTAATTTAAAGCATTTCAAGACGTAACTTCGGTTGTATTACCTGGAGTTTAACATTTGAGGTCAATTCATACAAACACGCTCGATACAGCCGATCTTACGAAAAATACTCGAACAATGAATAATTAATCATTACCTAGGATGATAATTGATCAAAGTTTAGGACCAAGTGAAGTTACCTACAAAACTTTTTTATGATAATGATGATTTCCTCCACGACTGATTGGTCGTCGAACCGACTGCAAGTCGATGCAGTCTGTAAGCACCTATCTTTATCCTTCACACCTACTCAACAGCATGCGTTTTCCCGCATAGATACTACTTTGTTACACATTTATATTATACAGTACCCGGCGATAAATATTGCACATCGACCTTTGGAAAGAGACAATCGGGTAATTTCGGCTTCGTAGAGCGTTATCTCTGTCGCACGAAATACAAACAGTCCGGTATCTATTAGGAGCTGTTAAAACAATTATGATTTGCTTCTTTTGATAATTATTTTTATTCTTTGTATAAAATCGATAGAATCGAATAGGTCGATGTGCAATATTTATCGCCGGGTACTGTAAAGATTGTGTATTGGTATTTGTGAGTTTGTATGTAGGCTGTAGGGCACTAGGGGCACAGAATAATTAATAGCACAGTTAACGTATAATCTTCGAAACTACGGATCCTATTCCGAAAATTATTTCACTAATGGAGAGCTACAGTATCGCTGAGTGAGATAATATACATTTAATGGAACAAGATAATTTACACAGAAGTATATTGTGGTAACAAAGAGTAAGCGCCTCTTCACTACAAAGCATTCTTAGAACCTTCCTATCCACAGCAAGGTATTGCCTACTTACGCACTACTGCTGGTAGCGCCTACCGATGCTGACCTGTTCTCCAAGGCGACGAGGACGAAGGCCGATGAGAGGGATCTGAGGAACAGCGTGTTTGACTTCATCATCATCGGAGGGGGCACGGCAGGGTGTGTGCTAGCGAACAGACTGTCAGCTGTCTCTGATTGGAAGGTAACGCCTTGGTTCTTATATTTGATAGGCTCCCCCTATTTTCTACCCAGCTTGATGGTAACGAATAAAGGCTCCTGCAAACAGGCGCGACCCACAACGCGAATCGCGCGCGACACTAAGGCACCGCTCGTTGCGACGTTGTAACGTTCCGTTTTTTTAATAAGTAGGTACTAAAATACATGAAGTAACTATTTAAATATTAGATATGGCTTCCTGTAAGCATATTACTTTTGTTTACCTACATATAAAAAAACTCAATCGCCACCGATCAATATTCAACGCAATGCGCGTGACCTTTGCGTCACTCAAATGTATTGAAAAGTTTTTTGGAATTGCATAAAGTTACGTTTTGTATTCACGGCAATACAAAATTGGCGAGTAGGTACTTTTATGGTTGTAACTACTCTATATGCGATCTCATCATCGCGCGTTCGTATTTCCGGAAATACACGCGCGATGATTCGCAACGCGCATACTTTTCTTCTGACATCTGTAAGTAATTTACTCGAAACATAAACACTTCAATTCACAACTACGCGTCTTGACGCATAGTTGTGAATTGAAGTGTTTATGTTTCGAGCAAAGAGAGAGAGACTAGGCTCGCCCTTGACCTTGGTCAAGGGCGAGACTAGTCTACCCCTAAGGTAAACTATTGACCATTTACTTATCTGAAGATAAGTATGAAATGACGCCGACGAAGAGGAGTTACCTTTTCACTCGAGACTCTCAATCTCAACTAAATAGCGTTTGTAAAATATTTCGATACGTGTGTTTTGGGACTGTCGACTGATAACGTTGCCAATGCTCGGCTAGTCCCAAACAAACACGGCACTTGCTATCGGAGCGGAAATGCCATTTTAAATCATTTTATTTTTCATAAAATTTTTATTTTTCACTTTTTAGTTGTACCTACCTACCCCAAACAAATTCATATATCACTACTTGCTGTGTGAATATCAGTTACAGAAAGCTATTGAACACATCTGCCTTCCCCTTTAAAGGGTACAGGCGTGATGTTATGTTGTGTGATTGCGTAAACAATGCATACATAATATGCTATAGCAGCAATCGCGGTTGATTTTCTGGCATTTATTGAAGAGTTCCGTCGTCTGTCTCCGAAACTCATCATCAGATCTTTACGAAATTTAAATGGGACCATTTTGGAATAAAGCTCTTTCGAACAAAAAAAATAAATTGCAAATCCGTCTATTTACGATGAAGTTATGCCCGAACATACATAAAAAAATAGAAACATCCGAATTAATAACCTCCTCCTTTTTAGAAGTCGGTTAAAAATGACCTTTGCTTAACTCTGTATCGATCTAGAATTTTAATTATGTAGGTAGGAAACAATCGCTTCATTGTAATATTCGCGATAAAAGGAAAAAATATTTTTTTTTGGCGCTATGTAGGATTTAGGTGCAACGATTATAATCGTATCATGCATGACATCAGATTACAACAATTTCCTTAGTAATACAGAACATTTTGTGCTTTAAAATGTATGGTGCGTACGTACGTGCGTAAACTCATGCTTTTTTCCTTAGAAGTTTAGGCAGTGCGCTACAATATGCTACGAACCTTCTATCCTCATTTTAACTTCCACATGCAATATAATAATAATATAATTTTAATTAAATAATATAGGTTACCATTTAATCTGTTTGCCTTTTTGTGCTCTGTAGCTAATCATATTAAACCCACTCATTAAAGATTGTACCTATTTCATGTTTTAATGAACTAACTAACTACTTCAATCAAGTAATTATCCCTCCGTTATAGGTTCTCTATATTCTATACACATAATCAGTACTACCTACATTATTTGTGGAGTAATTTCCTGTCAGACCTTGATATGAGTACAGCCTTAACGTACCTAGCTACTTATTGTAATGAAGAATACCTCTAAGTTGATTGGTATATAGGTACTAGGTACCTATTCTTCCCTGAGATGTTTATTTTATGTTTAATAGATTGGTTCGGGATGAAAATACACAATGGATGACCCAACACAGTATTCAGATTAGAAAGAAAAGAAAGAAAAGAAAGAAAATACGTTCGTAGATTGGTGATCAATTGGTTCATCTATCACCAATTGATCACCAATCTGAATAGGACATAGAATAGACACACAGGTGTCTATTCTACGTCCTTTTCCAGTTTCTTAGTGACATAATGTTTCATCTGTATTTTAGCGATAAAACTTACTAAAAAGGGGACTATACAATTTTATTCTAAAGTTGACATTACGAACCCCCATTCCAGGTTCTATTATTAGAAGCAGGCGTCGACGAGAACATAGACTATGACATCCCAGGAGTTCCCACGAAAGAATACCGCCCCATCCTCTGGAACTACAGAACTGAGCGGAACGGCTACTCCTGCCTCTCCAGACCTGGGGGCAGCTGCGAGGTGAAGACTGGCAAGGTGCTGGGCGGGTCCAGCGTGACCAATGACATGAAGTACACCAGAGGATCCAAGGTGGACTATGATGGGTGGCACAGCACGGGCGCTCTGGGCTCTCTAGACTGGAAGTTCGATGGTGTTATAGAACATTTTAAAAGCGTTGAGGATAACGGTGAGTTTCGATGGTGGCAGTTGCAAACCGGTCATACATGATACATGGTCTGCTTGCGCGCTATGTGCGACAGACATACCTATAAATTGGTTAAATACCAACAGCAACTTTATTCTAGAGCTTTATTTCAAAGATTCCAAATGACTTTGTGTTTATTAACAGATATTATTATAAGCATATCTTAATAGCATCAAACGATATTCGGTGGATAACACATAATAATAAATAAGGTATTCGCCTGTAGTGGACACAGTCGAAATTCAGAAATTATCTGCTGAAATTCCTGAAAAGTATCGTTGCATAATTATGTGTGTAGGAAGTAAATAATGGATTCACTTTTGTTTCTATTATATTCTAAAACAATTAATTTCAAACTTAACTAAAACTATACAGAAACTAAAAAATTGGGTCGAAAAATTCATCCGCATCGCTGTCGACTGGTAATGTACCCAAGAGACTGGCGGCATTACCACGTTGTATGGCGATGCTTAGCCTCTGGCCAAAGTAAAAGCCAGCCCTTGAGTCACGGGTAGTGTCAACCAGCCGTTTAGAAATTTCTTTAAAAAGACCATGAGCACTCGGACCCCACGGACCGAGAGTTTCAATCCCAAACGGCTCGAAAATATAATTTCCGATTAGGTTATTATATTTTCGCCGCTTGAGGTTTTCCGCAGCCGCAGCAGCAGCGCCAGCACAGCATGCTGAGCCAGGAAGATGGGATGGCGCAAGAGCATCGACACACGTTGCATCCCACACTAAAGGCCTACCCACCTTCCATGGAAATAAAGACATACCGTCCGGTCTCTTGCCATCGGCATCGTCGCGTGCCAAGCCATTGGGTTCTAATACAGCTGGAACGACGACGGTGACAAGAGCCCGTCGGATGATGTCATTAATGTTCGCGTGGCGCGCTAAGTGACCCGCACTTCGGCTGCAAGACAGGCCGTGGTGTCCGAGGCTGTTGACATCTTCGCCACAGTGCTAGCGATGGGGAGAACAGCAAGGAGTGCCTAGTCGTAGGGAAGCAGCGAGGCGAAAAGTAGTGTCGTCGAACAAAGTGCCTATGTTCGACGAAGGTAGTGCATGAAGCCAAAGACCCGACTCCCACCTACCCACAGCCAGCAGGCGCGCACGTTCCGCAGTAGTAGCAGACGAGTTAAGTAAATTGTTCTGTACTACTCTGCAGAGCGGCTCATGCCACCGTCTCTGGAAAGATGGATTGTCGGGTGAATATATATCTTCCAAGTTGTATTAAATAAATACATCGTTTTCACTGTGATACTAAATAGCTTATGAATTATCTATGTAGGTATTCATGGTTGATTAGTCGTCGAGGTAAAATAGTATTATATCTACCGATTGTAATATTAACTAACGTGTTTTTCCGTAAAATAGGATTTAATGATCGGATGTGGTGTACCTGTCAACAAAAAACTGGATTAATATTTCGGAATTCGTTAATCCCATTAAATATTATATAATATATTTATTTATTTGTCCTCCTACTGGAAAGCCATACAGCAATTACACCAAAGGAGAAAAAAAATATTTCATGGGCTGTTTTCCATCCATTCTGTGCGAGGTGGACATCGAACGGGCGGCGATGGATCATGCACACTCTCACAGCGTCAACTCCATAGTTCCATTACTCCATTCAAATTGCGCACATTCTTTGCACATTATTTTTCCATTTATTTCTTATATATTCAAATTGGGCTGATAATCAGCACTTTATGAACGTCCAAATTACAGAAGAATAAAAAAGTTCCGTGTTTTAAGCTGGGAACAAGTGGCGCAACAAACTGCCGAGCAGCACATCCGTGCGTCTGTCAAGTTAGAAGAACTTGATTCTATACCAAAGTATGCAAAGTAATTAACATTACAAAACAAAGATATAGAAATTAAATTAAATGATTTACCACGTGTTAGCTAGGCTAGGACACACCAATACAACAAAAACATTGAAAACTAATTTCAAGACTAATTAATACTACTACTACTACTATTATTATTACTATTAATTAATTGAAAGTAAACTTTATTCTAAATTGGGTATGTACTAGTGTTACTAACAATGAGTTATATTAATATTAATAGTTATTATATATGTAGAAATTCGTATATTTAATTTCAAGTTTTGGAACTAGGATGTACATATGTTATGTTGTAGTCTATATTGCCATTTCGGTAATACAATCCCACATAACTATAATTCCTGTAATCTTACTAAAGTTTTAATATCAAGGTGACTACGACGTGCTGATGAACTCCCACTACCACTCCCGAGGGGGTGAGATGCACGTGCAGCGCTTCAAACACGCCGACAGGTACATGGAGATCTTCAATGCTGGCTTCATGGAAATGGGCCTTCGTACCCTGGACATTAACACCAACATACAGGAAGCAGTAGTCAACAACCAATTCGCGATGTCCAATAATACAAGGCTGAGCACCAACAGCGCCTTCCTCAAACCAGTGAGACACAGAAAGAATCTTCAAGTGGTAACAGGAGCATACGTGACGAGAATAGTCATTGATAAACAAGAAAGAAATGTAGATGGCGTCATTTATGAAGTGGTGAAAGGTAAAGAACGACCGGCGTACGCTAAAAGAGAAATAATTTTAGCGGCAGGCGCTATCAATAATGTCAGGCTGCTACATCTGTCCGGTATTGGCCCCAAAGCTGACGTAAAAAAACATAATATTACACCGATAGTCGATCTCCCGGTAGGACATAACTATCAAGATCAAGTGACAATTGGTGGTCTTGCATTCGTGCTGAACGACGTCCCGTTCGTCACTGAAGCCGAAGTAATTAACGATTTTAAAACTTGGTTCCAAAACCGCAGCGGACCGCTAGCTTCTAGAGGCATCGCCCAAGTGTCAGCTTTCATACAACTTTACGAGAACTTCAACGCTCCCGATGTGGAGCTCGCTTTAGAAGGTAATTTTATTAGAAGCGATAAATTTATGCTGACTAACGTAAGTGTGCATGCGGCGGAGGAGACGAACCTGCCCTTGTCGTACTATAATTTAGTTAATATCAATCCTATATTACTGAGACCTAAAAGCAGAGGAAAGGTTATGCTTAATAAAAGGAACCCCAAATACGGTAGACCGATAGTCCAAGCGAACTTGCTCAAGGAATCTGAAGATTTAGATACACTTGTCGATAGTATTGACATAGCGCTTCAATTACTTGACACGAAAGAATTCAAGAAAACTGATATAAAGTTTGCACCGTTAGACCTGTTCCCTTGCGATAGACTAAGCAACAGAGATCAATGGAATTGTATCGCTAGACATTACACTAAAGCTATGAGTAATCCTGTAGGAACTTGTAGAATGGGGGAAAACAGTACCAGCTCTGTTGTTGATTACCAACTGCGGGTGCATGGGATCGAAGGGCTAAGAATTATAGACGCTTCAGTAATGCCTACACATGTTAGAGGCGGGACATTTGCTCCCACAATGATGATTGCAGAGAAAGGAGCTAAGATGGTCATAAAAGACTGGAAAGAAAATAATGGTCATTATTATAATAGGCGATGACAAAAATTTGGTTTAGGTAAATAAAATATTGTATTAATACCAAGTCGTTTTTATTATATCACTGGCTTTTTCAGCTATCATTATAACAGGAGCCGCAGTGGAGCCGCGGGTTATTTTTGGCATGATCGACGCATCGACGACTCTCAAATTGTTAACTCCAAACACTTTTAAGTTCGTATCTACAACTGAATCAGGATCTTTGGACGTGCCCATCTTGCATGTGCCGGCGTAATTGTGCAAAGGAGTTGAGAAATGTTTGATGATACATAACCAAAAATCTTCAGATACGCGCTCATGGTCTTTGCAGTCATTGTTCAGTATACTGCGGGGATCAAACACATACTCTGCACTCTTGAAAACATCTGTATCAAATAGTTTTACGATTTCTTGGATTCCTTCCAGTAATTTCTTCTCATCAGATGGGTCTTTAAGAAAATTGGGGTAAACCAATGGTTTTCCAAATACAGGATCTGTAGCATTCAAGATTACTTGACCACGGCTTTTAGGAGTCAACAACGATACACACATTTCAATTTTGTCGTAATACATGTTTGAGTCGTGACCTTTGAATCTTACCTCAATGTCAGGAGTTCCTAAAATATCAGAAATTGTGGTTTCTAAGAATGCTACAACTTGAAAGTTTGCTGATAAAGGTCCGATTCCTTTAGAGTAATATGTTGTAATATCTTTTAGTTTCTCAGGGAACTTCGATGTTGTTGATGTTTTTGTCAGTTTTATAACAGGCAAACAAACTGACACATGATCGTGAAAGTTTCCGCCTACTGGTAAATCATAGATCACTTTAAGATCTAAATATTCTAAATACTCCTTAGGTCCTATTCCAGATTGCATCAGTAACTTGGGACTGTTTATCGCTCCGGCACTTAATATAATTTCCTTCGTAGCTCTCACTTTGACTTTTGTACCATTTTTGATATATTCTACACCGAGAGCAGTTATTGTCTCTCTGTTGTCGTAAAAGAATATTTTAGTAACTAAAGCTTCTGGCAGTATTTCTAGATTAGATCTTAACTTCCTAATAGGTTCAATGAAGGCTGTGAATGCACTAACTCTTTCACCGAAATACGACATCGTCTGTATCCTCATGAACCCTAACTGATGTCTACCGTTTACATCTGTGTAGTTGTATCCTATTTCATTTAACGCACTCAATAAAACATCCACGTTATCATCGACGTAAGGATACCGGCCAACATCGAGCGGACCCTGTGTTGAATGAAAAAACTTGTTTTTTGATATATCTTTGTCGTAGTTTCCTTCTGAATATTTGAAATAAGGCAGCACCTCACTGTAAGACCAACCCTCGTTCCCGTTGATGGCCCACTCGTCGTAGTCAGCTGGGCTTCCTCTCATATATGCCATGTCGTTGATAGACGAGGTGCCTCCCAGGACTCGGCCCTGGACTACCTCGCAGCCTCTATCAGCTCGATTCTGACAGAACCTATAACATGATACAACTATATGATTGATAAAAACTACAGTTGCTTTATCAGGATCTGTCGACAGATTGATTTTTAGGAACTTGGTCTGAAAAACAATAGAAATAAGTAAAATAATATTAGTAAGCACTACGAGAGTGAAACAAACACGATCTCTACTGTTGAATAAGTTTGACTTAACTAGTAGTATACTAGTATTTTAAAAGTCAATCTCTTGACAGATCCCGAACCATAGACTGTAGACTGAATCTCACCCCTTTTTCGGCCTCATGGAGTACTGCCAGTCTATGTTAGAACCCTTGAACTCGCTCGTGAGTCCTGGAATCAGCGCCATCTTGGGTTCCTCAGGACCTGCTTCAATCATCAGAACCTACAATCAAGATGAGTATTTTATAAACTGACTGTTTTATGGTCAGATCAACGATAAGAATTTTGAACAGATTTAACGATACTAATAGTCTTTAATAAATAAATGATTAAGTAGATTTAGAAATTCACAAGTCTGGTAAAAATATTTGGCAAATTAAATACTGATTAATCATAATATTCATTTTAACTATGTTCCTACAAGAAAAATCATACTTACACATATCACACAGTGGACTGGAAAACATTGTTAAAATACAGGAGGGACGAGTGTCTTATTAAATTAATTAAATATACATTCCTTACCTTCCATTTCCTGTTCTCCGATAGTCTGCTAGCTAGCACACAGCCGGCCGTCCCTCCACCCACCACGATGAAATCATATTCATTATCGAAGTCTACGTCGCCGTTCTTCTTGCCTTGCTCTTCGGGAAACCTATCAAAGTACGTAAACTGTTTGTAGGGACCCTTTCCCTCCTCCTTTGTTTGCTCCATTATGTTCCTTTTGTTCTTGCCGAAGTAGTCAGGCTCAGGTCCTATATGGCCATACAGAGTGTGCACCAGGGATATCAGGAGGATAGCCGTCGGGGCACACTCGATGCGTCCGTCACATATCTTGCATAATTCATCAGTGGCGTTAGCACTCATTGCACCCTCATATTCTGCTGGGTTGCCGGCTATCAAATCGGAGGAAACCGGCGCATTATCTACTATGAAGGTCGCAGGTACTTCGATAGGAGGAATTTTGAACACTTGTGATTTGACATGTTGAAAATATTTTACAGCCCGTTGTGAAGCTCAATTCCATCAGTATATTCATAAGTCTCTAGCGTGCCTACGTTGTCAACTTTGAATTCTTCAAATTCTCAATTGTAAATTAACTTTGTAGGTACTATGAGTAGGTATCATTGCTGTAACTTATGGTATTTATTACTATTTCTTCATTAAAAACTTATTGGTTGTTGATTATCAACAGTAGATTTATTATTGATTTTCACTTTATTAGCACAATTGGAACTATTGACACAATGTGTGACAGTAGCGAGATATGCACAATTCGTCAGTAAGTAAGGCGACTGGCCGCGGCCGCGGCTACGTCGCGCTATGCCGCCGACTCTAAGAATTTGTGGTTTACATCCTTTGTTATGCTTGTTTATCGTTTAGTCATTGTTTTGAGTTCCAAGAGATATTTTTTACTTATAAAGTTCTTTTCATGTCGGTCGACACTGATCACTTTGTGAGCGCCAATAGCGACATATGTATGTACAAAGAAACACGACATGTGGGAGACTATGGAGTACAATCACATACGTTCTGAAATCGTAATTAGATATTTATAGTATGTACGAGAGCCCAGGGGGTCTACTCCGAAGTGGTAAATTGATCGTATCGGCCGAATGTTCGGTGATTTCCTACTACGAAGTTCATTCTATTTGGTTCGGTCGGTTCCGATCCAACTGAACTTCATTCTGGCACTTGTTGTATCGTAAACCCTACTCTGAACGAGAAAAGGCTGACCGATAATTTGAGTTTGACAAGAGTTACATCGTGAAATTAATGTCAAAATACACGACAGCAAAGTAGCTACCTTTTGAGTATCGTACACTTATCGAATTTAATGAATTATTACAATAAAATTTTATTGAGTTATGTATCTGTTTAAAGTGTTAAAGTGAATGTGCTATACTTAAAATTGTAGCGAAATGGCAGTACGTATGCTTTTGGTGGAAGAGGCTCTCAGACAAGAGCGTTTGGAGATGACTTTATGACTCCTTCAATACCAAATTAGTGCCCGACCTTGAGTTTATAGATAATTACATAGTATATAGCTTAGTTTTATTATTAGTTTTCATATCCTAATCCAATATCACTGTAAAATAAGTTTGTAAGGATTTTTTTGGAATATGTACTTACTTATGGATTGTTATATGTATAATTACGTAACTAGAAAATGTGATTTTTTGTTTATGTAGATATTGAAATAAATTTGGTCTCAAATGATAGAGTTATGTATAAAACTAATATTCCAATTGGATTTATGTAAATCGGACTACGCATTCGGAAGATATTAAAAGATTTGTATTTATGGAAAACGTACCAACCTACATTTTTTTAAGGTTTATGTTCTAGATTTTTTTTATTGTAAACAGCGTTCGCGCTCCACCATTGAACGCACATTTGGGATAGTCAAGAGTTGATGGAAGTGTCTCTTGGCAGCGAGGCAGGTGCACTAGGATGCAGATAGAGCAAGCAGAATAATCTTACCCTGCTGTGTTGTGCATAATTAATAATGTGCATTGTGCATAAGGGCCGGAGTGAGTGCTCCGGAGTTAACCCAAGATGATTTAGAATCAGAGAACTCCCGGAAGGTGACATATCAGCCTGCTACATTTGCCACAGATGCTTTGACGAGGGTACAAATAGAGAGGGAAAGATTGATACAATCATTAGAAAATAATGAATAATAGTTATTTGTGCAACAAGAGAGCAAAGTAGTTTTTTGCTGCGAGTGCTGATTTTGAATCCTGAGCAAGCGAAGGATTCAACGATTGAATCACGAGCATAGCGAGTGATTCTAAAGTTGAATCCTGAGTGTGGCGAGGGATTCAAAGGCACGAGATGCAAAAAAACTTTGCTCTCGTGTAACACACATAACTTTTCACTTCAGCAGCGAGAACACTTTAGGAGATAAAATAATAAACAGGAATAGATTGAAATAACTATTTATTGTGAATCAAAATAATTATAGGTAGATACCAATTCTATAAAATCTAAAAAATAAGATAGCAATACCGTCTCCGAAAAACTGCTTGCGCCCTTTGTAAGTCTCCATTCATTGAAAACATGGTATGTTTTCAGATATTTCTCGCGAGACTTCTCAGGTAGGAAACTTAATTCTGCATTAATAATATAACTTGTTGTGTTTACTCTTCCGGTGTTAAAATACTGTTCTCGTCGCTAGTTTTACTCATATTTTACGATTATTTTAATATTTTTTAACTTATTCAACTCTGTACGCCAGTCACGAAATTTTATTCCCGCTCTTTTATTTAAATTAAGGCGTGTTCGGAAATAGCACCCATGATATTTTATTATTCAAAATATATTACGTACCGAACATTTATTGAAACTAGAAATAAATATTTACAAGTTAAATATCAGTTTTATTTGCAGTAAATACTTATTTTCGTTTAAATACAACAATAAGTTAAAAATTCAATAAATTACATTAAAAGACAATTTTCTTTTTGCTTTAGTTAGTACGAAATTCCGAACGTGTTTGTCTTTGAGGTCGAATTCAGATTCTGGCGGGAATTTTAAAAAAGAGCGCTCAGATTTTTTTCTCAATTTTCTTTTTTATTAAATATTTACTAGTTTCTTGCTTAAGAGTGAATTAAAAACAATAGTAATAGGTGTACAAACTTGAAAAAATGGTGGGAAATGAGGGGGGCGGGGATAACCCGCCCTCTTCACATAAACGTCCTCGGTCCGAGGTCGGAGACGGAGGGAATGGGATGGACTGTGGTAATGGCGGCGGCGGTGAGCATTCTGACTATTCACCGTACATTAAACCTGACTATAAAAGACTACCACCACCACTTATGTAGACTTTAAAGTGTTTATTGAAGCTTCCAACAATAAGGATAGAATAGGCAATAAGAGCCCTATCTATCTCAATCATATATTCTCCAGCGAAATAAAAGGGGTGACGGCTATACAACGAATAAACGCAAATAAAATAGCAGTAATATTTAAACAGTATAATACGGCCAATAACTTTATTAACAACAGCGCTTTTCTTAACAAACATGGCTTGAAAGCATTTATTCCGGCTGCGCAAATAGAAAAAACAGGTATAATTAGATTTGTACCAGCAAACATTTCAAACAAAGAACTATACACCAAACTATCATCAATTTATGAAATAATAGCTGTAAGAAGGTTCACAAAGAAGGTAGGACAGGAGCGAGTACCACTACAAACAGTTAGCATTACTTTTCTATCGAATATTCTTCCGGACAATGTACAATATGATCTATTTTCATATCGAGTTTTTGAATATGTGCCCCCATTACAGCAATGTTTCCGTTGCTTTAAATTCAACCACTCTGCTAGGATATGCAATGGCAAACAAAGATGTTCCATTTGTGGAGGTGAGCATTTATATAAAGAATGTGATAGACCAACAGAGATCTGCTGTTGCAATTGCAGCGGGCCTCATCTTGCAATTTCTAGATTATGTCCAATTAAGTTAAATAAAATTTTAGAAAAGAAAAATAAGATTACTTATGCAAGTGCTACATTGACGAAACAACACACGAGTGATAACACTGAATTTCCACCTCTGCTACCTCCAAAAATGAAACCAACTAACTCTGTAAATAAGTCTGTACATACATCTGTAAATAAGTCTATATCTGTAAATAATACTGTACATAGTGTAAATAAATCTAAAGATATCCCTCCTAAAGTAGACATTAAAGCCCAAATAGTTGCCAACAACGATGTACTTATGGCCCTGGTACAGACGTTGGTGGAACTGGGTAATAAGGGAGATAATACGCCTACCACCGTAAATAGTATAAAAGAAACACTACTTAAAAATCTCAAGTAATGGATCCAAGTCACACAATATCTAAGCTACGTATTGCTCAGTATAACATTCAAAGTGCTAATAGTAAAAAACCCTTATTGATTCAATTCTTACAAAAACAAAATATTGACATTTGCTTACTTAACGAAACATGGTTTAAAGATAATAGTTTTAGAATACCCGGATATAATATTTATAATAAAAATTCCAAAAATACTCATAATGGTGTAGCAATACTGATTAAACCATACTTAAAGTACAAAGTTTTAAACACTAGATTTTATGAAGACATTCAAACTGTTGCTCTGTCTTTATCTACTGTACATGGTAGCTTGACTATTCTTTGTGTATACTGCCCTCCTTCTAGTGGACATATACGGATCAATAGATTACGTAATATTATTAATGATCTTCCAAAGCCCATATTTGTCAGTGGTGACTTTAATGCACACCACATTGCATTTGGTTGTCTATCCACTAAGGGTAGAGGTCATGATTTATTTAATATCATTGATGACTTGGATTTATGTATTTTAAATGATGGTAATTTTACAACTGTTAACAACCCGAGACGGAATCCATCTGCAATTGATGTTAGCTTTACTAGTGCTAACCTCGCATCAATATGCGAGTGGTCTGTACATGACGATGCCATGGGCAGCTATCACTACCCAACAATAACAGAGATTTCACTACATATAGATAAATATCATATTAATCCCCCTGTTGATAGGTTTATATATAAAAAAGCAGATTGGGAAAAGTATAAAACTATTTCTAAAACAATATTCAATGATTTAGTCTTAAAACTGTATGATCCTATTTTAACCTATAATGATTTTTGTTCTCGATTGAGTACTTTAAAAGATATGACAATTCCTAAACTTAATAAATCAAATAATTTTAAAAGCAGACCTCCAGCTCCATGGTGGAATGACATTTGTGAAAAAAGTGTAATTGCCTCTTACAATGCATTGAAACTATATAGAAGTGAACCTAGTATGGAGAACTATTTAGATTATAAAAGAAAAGATGCACTTAAAAAAAGAACCATATCAGAACAAAAAAAAATAGGTTGGGGTAACTTATGTAACACATTTAATAGAACTACTCCTATAAGTAAGATTTGGAATATGCTAAAAATGTTTAAAGGTATAAGAGCTGGCAATAAATCACATAAAGATGAGTTCATTTCCCAATTTCTAGATAAATTATCTGACAACAGCAATCTAAATAATGTTAATAGTTTAGGCAATATTTTCGAATTAAATAATGATAATCTAAATTCCAAATTTTTGCTAGATCCTTTTACATGGTCTGAATTTAAAATGAGTTTGTTATCTCGGAAAGACACTACACCTGGTTTAGATGATCTCCCCTATTGTACTATTAAAAATTTAGATGAATCAGCACAAAAAATGTTTCTTAATATTCTTAATTTACTTTGGCATTGTAAATGTATTCCACAATCATGGAAAACACAATGTGTCATTCCGATACTCAAACCAGATAAACCGTCAGAGCTTGCCAGCTCTTACAGACCAATATCACTGTCTTCATGTCTAGGTAAATTATTTGAAAACATGATTAAAAATCGTTTGGATTGGTATATGGAATCTAACGGCTTCATTCCACACGTACAATATGGATTTCGTCGAGGGCGAAGTTGTGCTGACAGCTTCACTTCCTTAATTTCAGACCTGAAACATGCAAAGGATAGAAAGTCACACACTGTTTGTGTATTCCTAGATGTTCAAGGTGCTTTTGACAGTCTGGATCCAGCTATACTTGTACAAGTTATGTCTAGGTTGGGTGTGCCTGGCCAACTATGTAAATGGATATATAATTTTTTGAATGATAGAACACTCTATGTAAGACATAATAATACATTGCATGGTCCAAAATGTGCATCTAGGGGTACAATGCAGGGTGCTACACTATCTCCTTTGTTATACAATATTTACACAAGTGAAATCTGTAAATTTGTTAATAGTAATGTAGATATTCTGCAGTTTGCTGATGATATTGTTATGTACAGTAGTAATTATAATTTAGAAATTGCAATTGACAATATTAACAGAGCCTTGTCCCAACTATTTCACTATTACAATGATGTGCTACATTTAAAAATTAATCCCTCCAAAAGCAGTGTTATGATATTTGGAAATGAGAACACAAATTCAAAAGTAGTTTATAACAGAGAAACTATAAATCCAGTAAATTCAAAGAAATTTTTAGGCATAGTAATAGATAGGAAATTAACCTTTGAGGAACATATTAAATACATATCAAAGAATGCTCTAAAAGGTTTCAATGTAATTAAATGTCTTGCAGGTGTCTCATGGGGAGCAGACCCGAAAATATTATCAATTTTGTATAAAAGTATAGTTAGAAGTCATTTTGATTATAGTTCACTAGTGTATATAAATAGTACTCATGTAAATAAACTAGATCTATTGCAGAACAGGGCTTTGAGAACAATTTCTGGTGCAATGTGCTCTACTCCCATAAGGGCCATGGAAGTGGAGACTAAAACTATGCCATTAATTTTGAGACGCATTCTACTTGCAGAGAGATTCTGTCTTAAATTAATTGCTGCAAATAACAGGAAAATAATAAACAAAATTGTACCTTCTGTAAGTAGAACTTTTGGGCCTCTAACAACAGGAGAGGATCTCTTGAATGGTAAATCCCCAACATTGTCCAAAATATTGCTGGAAACAGAAAACAGTTTTACTGGTATTAGAAAACAATGCCCATGGCCATGTTACTCCTTCTCTTATCAGTGTATTTCACATCCCGTTAAAGAATTACAAAATCCCATTAATAATAATTCAGATATGATACAGTTTTTGGCAGATAATAAGAATTATCATGTTATTTACACTGATGGCAGTAAGGGGAGTGATTATGTTCGTGCTGCTATATATGATCCACATACTAAATTCTCTCAAAGCTTTGTTCTATACAATACATGTACTATATTCACTGCTGAGGCATATGCGGTTTATCAGGCATTAATACATATTCGCCAAATTAGCAATTGTAAATACTTTTTGATTGTTTCTGATTCACTAAGTTTGATAAAAGCCCTAACTAACCTTACAGTTTCGTTTAAGTCAAATTATATTCTGTATTACATCAAAGAAATAATTTATCAATATTATCATAAGCACATAAAGATTGTATTCCTGTGGGTACCTTCTCACCGAGGTATCTCTGGCAATGAAGTAGTTGATAAAACCGCATACGAAGGTAATAATGCTATTGATGTTAGAAATGCAATGGGCATTCCTATGACTGACTTCTTGCAATGCATTAGTGAAAATATATGTAAGTTATGGTTAGAAATGTGGAAGAAAGACCAAGTCATCAAAGGAAAGTGGTATGGAAGTATTCAAGAAAGTTTACCTGTTAGACCCTGGTACAATAGATTGAAGGAAGCCAGCCGAGACTTTATCACTACGATAAATAGATTGCGCTTTGGCCATAATACTGCTCCGTCACACCTTGCTAGACTTGGCATTATTACAAGCAATACATGCCCACATTGTGAATCCCAAGAAGGAACCATGGAACATCTTATTTTTGGCTGTCAAAACTTCTTGCTTGACAGATTAGTGTTGGCTAGTGAACTTAGTGATGTGAACATTAAGTGCGATTCTTTATCCCGCCCGCCGCCACTTGAAGAGATATTAAAAGACAAAAATACATACAAACCGATATATAAATACATTAAAAATACTATTAAATCAATTTAAAAATGAAGTGATAGTGCAGTGCTCTTTAATAAAATAAGATTTGACCTAAAGGTCCAGTTACCAGGTCATAAAATTCCAAAAAAAAAAAAAAAAAAGGTCGAATTCAAAATCCGAACTTCGAAAGGGCTGGTCTTTGTCTCTCTCTCTTTCTAATGGCGGGAAAGAGATAGAGTGTGAATGTTTCGAATTGTATGATTAATCCAAGGATCAATTATATCTTCGCGGCTTTCTAAAAAAATAATTAAAAAGTTACTTTGTCTCACTCAGTGAGCAAAATCGCATTTTGCTCACTGATTTCACGCAGCAAAACCCCCATGTTTGAGCTACTGAAGTGAAAAATATATTTTTTACAATACTAAACAACTAGAACTAATCTTCAATTTGCTACAACTAAAAATAATATAGCATTGAGCGTGGTGCAAATTTCTGCCCACAGTCGATGATTCAGCGTACGACTGTCGATGCTCCTCAAGTTGCCTTGGGCCAAATCTCGATGAGGAGAGCATCAATTTGTGCCGCTGTCGGTCTGGACATGGTGACTTGTTCTTGCAGAATGTTTATTCATAACTTTCATTTCCAAACTTCCGAAACACGAACATGAGAAAACGATAAACCCAAGGGGCACTTTATCACGTGTAAAGTGAATAATTTATGTAGTTTATAGTATATTTAGCTTGTTTTTTGTATACATCTCATAACTTGACTTTAAAACTTTACACTTCAGTCAGCACTTGACGTTAAACGACCGAAATACGGTTATCGCTGTAGCGATAGCGACAGTTGAGAATTGGTTTGAGTTTAAAAGTACTTTTTCTCAATTTTGCAATAATAAAATCACAATCTCTTAAACCCCTTATTTGTTTACTTGTCATCCTTTGACTTTTATCCTTTTTCTTTTTATTTTGACAATCGGCAAAGCAATATGGTTGCCAGCAACAAATATATTATTTTTTCGAGAAATATTACCTACTTGCAACAACTTACAATGTTCTTAGGTTCTTAGGTTAACTAATAGAAAAGTTCTATTTACTTACTATAAAAATAATTTTACTCGAACCATTTCTGATATAGGTATGTCAAAGAAATTAGGCAGACGGTTTTATCACAATGTCTTGTATTAATAAAAATATACATAGGTTTCTTTGGCCAAAGACTAAGCATTGCCATTCAACCTGGCAATGCTGCCAGTTTTCTGGGCACGTTTCCGCATGACAGCGATGCGGACGCCTAAATGTCCTATTGTTTTTGTATTTATTTGTATAGTTAGTTAGTCATTTAATTTAGTACCTAGTGGAAATAGTTAGTTATCTATACATACAATACACAAATCAAATTATTTACCACCGGTATCGTCATTTTATTATGAAAAAGTTTGTTTTCAGACATTTTGCGATAGTCAGTAACTTTTCGATACTTAGTCAGAAATTATTAAAAAACCGTATTTGGGTCGTTCTACTTTTTTACCGACAATAGTCTGTCCTTGGTCTTATTATGGCATCTCGTTGGAGTATTAATATAAACGGTTTTTTAATTCGGTTCGAATAAACGTCCATATTTTTCTTATCTATTAATATTATGCCATTTTTCATGTTCTCTAACCAACATATTTTATACGTTGTTTTCCGTAAAATGGCGTGACAGAGTGGTAAACTGAAATGTAGTCTCTACAGAAAAAGGCCACTTTGTCACATTATTTCTTTAAAAACTAACATTAAAAAAAAATCAATATTAGCCAGAAAGGAAACTTTAATTGGTCCTAATGAAATACAGATGCAGTTTTTTTTTAATCCCACACAGAAAACAAAATTATAGATAGTTCAAAAACCAAAAAAACAGAAAAACATCGTTTCATTGTCGGTAAAAAAGAAGAACGACCCATTTACGTAAGATTAATAAATTAAAAAAACAGATTGCTTTGAAAAAGTTTGGTTTTGAGAATTTGGAAAATCCGGTCTAGTCAGAAGTGACGCGAAAAGTTTCTGAAATTAGAATACCTATTTGAATTCAGAATAACCAAATCTATCGATTTTACACGGTTTGTTCGCAAAACGATTAGGGAAAAATGTTGGTCATGGGCTCTCGTACTATTACCGAAGAAGAAAATTAAGGTAATACAGTAGCTTCCAATCATAAGAAGAAACAGGTATTAATTACATGCTGTTAGTTATTGAGTAAGCTAGGCACTAATGGACGAGCGTCCAGTCGCAGACAGACAACTGCTTTGAGGATTATTAGAGCGGCACATTGCTCAAGGGAGCATTCCGTCACTCGGCTAGCCCTAAACAATGGCGAGGAGTCCCCAATCTATGCTGCTGTATCCTTGGGGGTAGGAAAACAATATCATATGAGGTCACAGATGACGTTGACTAATCGAAAGGTCAAAATACGTCTTACTTAAAGTATAATTAAGAGATATGCAGAGGATATTTTCTATCTTATGGAGTGGCTATATTTTCAGAATAGAAAAGGCGCTTCTCTGTCGCTCCTTGGGTTACATAAAAGTTTATTATGGGAACTTAAGTCTAAATTTTGAAGAGGATGGGCAGCTCCTCCCCTCTGATTCAGAGGGGAGGAGCTGCCCATCCTCTACAAAATAAAAAAAATATGCCTTCAGAGGCTCTGAAGGCATATTTTCGTGCAAGGAGTAGCAACAGCATTTAACTATTTACAAGATAATAGTAACAAAATTCACATAAGGTGAAAAGTAACATGTTTTCATGAATTGTCGCAATATCCATGACACTTGCTCAACTTGCTAAATGTAGGTGTCTAACAAATAGTAGGTACAAAGGAGCTCACGTAGTGCTAGTGCATGCTAACTGTTGCTTCTGTTGTGCATACTGCTAAACTGTTTAACGCAGTTCCGTGTCCATATTAACAGTTGTTTATTATTTCTACATAGTGCTACTAACAAAATACAAATGTGTGGAGTAGGTGGAAACAGAACATCACGTTTGTCTCCTGCGAAAGAAAGGCAGTGGTGTTCCACGCTCACTCATTCGCTGTGTGTTGCTGTATTTAGAACATATGCGACCACTCTAATCGTGTAACACGAGTATGTTACACGATTAGAGTACTTGGCTCACACTCACACAATAGAGAGTTGTTTTTTTTTTTTTTTGCTTGTTGCTGAAAAAAATATTAAACTTCAACAATAATTGTCTGGTACCTACATGCATTTTAAACGTCCGTTACAGCCGCGGCCATAATGTGACGTCATTGTCCACGATACTGCTTTGATTACATTTTTTTTCCCCAAATCATAGGTAGGTACTTAAAATAAATTAATTTTTGTTCAAGCGGAAATCGCTCTTACTTACTTCCCTTAGTGATATTTATTCACATGGATAATATTATATCAGTTCTGGCACTGTCAAAGACGATGCGTTTCGCGGTAATTTTCCGTTCCACTAAAAAATGAAACATAAAATAATTCATTGTAAAATATGTAGGTAATACATTAAATAATGTAATGGAATTGGTTACTATACCACGTGTATTTAAATAGTGATCAAGTTTTGTATTATTTGTATATCATCTTAACAAAAGTTCCGTTTTTATTTAATTTTCATTTTTTCACTAATCAATAAAACCGTTAAGTCTAAGGTATCAATTTTTCCTAATTCCGAAACGGTAGTTAACTGAAGTTCGTGCCTCTAATCGCAGTCAATGTGGACATTAAACTTTACGATTCAATTAGATACTAAACACCATGTTGTTAATGTTAAAATTGTACACACGCTGGATTAAATGGACTTCAATCACATGCTAATGCTAATGCTGGTTTTATGTTGTTTCAGGTAAGATTGCAGCCTAATTAAGTGGTGAGAAAGTTTTGTAAGTGAATTTGAATAAAATGACAATAATATCAAACAAGACAGCAAAGAGAAGAAAAACATAAGAGAAGTATTTTTATTTGATAAGGACAAATTTATTGATATATCGTACCTACTAACACATCAACCTAAATTAATGGAAGTCAAAACAAAAAAAGGCTGAAATGTGCCTGTTCGAAAAGTTATAGCAACAAATCTTCCAATCACATAACACAACATTATGAGGCGCTCAACATCACTGTAGAAAGTTTATTCATTTGTATATATAACCGTTGCTTGGTGGTTATGCATGATCACAGTTGTACAATATATTATAAATTCATGAACTGCTTCGATTTTACGACATTCCAGTTGCTCCATGTTCGCGTAAAGTTGCACGAATGTGTCCCGAATGGTGAATAAGTAATTATTACTTTGAAATTCGTTACGCTACCGATATTCACGTAGGTGAAGAAAGTTCTCAGCAGCTAGTAAATAGCAAAATATAATAAGTTAACCAGAGGTTTACGCGTAAATGCGAGGTATGCAGGGGTGCGGGGCCCTACGTTTACCTACTGTTAGTAATCTAAGTAATGGAAAATTGTGCCTACTGTTGGATACGTGTCTCTTGATCGATGAACTACTTATTCAGTTCGTCCTCGGCCTTGCCCCGCTGTTCTGTAAAAACTGACGAATCTACAGTGTCATTCTAGTTATTGCTGTGTCAATAACTAGAATAACTCTGTATGTGTCAAATTAAATGACTAAAAACGCAGATATGGAAAATTGGAAATCAGTTTTGAATAGCCAGAAATCCTACATTCAATATTTTAAAAGCACAGTCACATCATAACACTTATTAAAAGAAAAATGCAGATGACAAATTCAAGCGTTGCTCACCAAAATTATTACCTACTTATGAAGTTATGACAAACATAAAATTAGCTGAAGTATGGTACCTATATAATACTATGAAGCATAGAGGTATAGTTAAATAGGTAAGAAACAGAAAAAAAAGGCTTACCGAAATGGAAGTTCAAAGCCATACCACCCACACGCATTTCCTGGGACGTAGGTACTTAGTTCAAAATAATTGTCTTTTTTGTAGACCACTTTTAAACGTTGTCATCACTAGACAATTACTCCCAAATGTCTCCAGATAGGTACCTTAAACATTGTGACATTCTGTTTACTGAAAACATTAGGCATTATTAACTTTATAATATGGGAAAAAGGTTGTAATTCCTTTGGTATTAACTTTGTAATAATCAGTGGAAGATTGAACAATTTCCAGTAATAGTGTTGAACCTATTATTTTCCATAACGTCAAGTTATTATTTATGTTGGATTTTATTGTTTTTCTGAGCAGTAGTGTGGGAAAGGAAATTATAAGTTTAGGAATCTGTTTCATATCCTAATGCTTTCATGGGAAAAATTTTATGATGTGATTTTTGTGACCGACCGAAAGTGATTTAACACTGGTCTGTCCATCCTGTTTAGTCACACCTACCTATAAATCAACAACATATCGGTAATGATCTACTTTATGTGTTAATTTTAAATGCCTGTTAGGTATCATAAAGTGTCTGTTCACACCCACAACCATAAGTACATTATTTAAATAAATACCTCATTTCCATGTTTTAGTTATGACATACGACTCATAACGACGCTCATTTTAATAATTGAGAAATTAACAATAATCCCTGGTGGTTCGCTCATTGCATTTAACACACTAACTCAAATTAAATGTACAATAACAATGGACTCTAATTATTATTGCTCACAAAATGGCAGGCTTCGCACTGTTATTGCGAAACCGAAGCGAGAAAGCGGCAAAAACGATAATAAATGAAAATATGGACGGAACCCAACCGCACTGCAATTACTTTTAATTCGATCCCGTAAGGGTTAGTCCAGTTATTTGAAATAACGCCATCTGTGATCGGGAGTCAGAGTTTTGTTCGTTTTAGTTCTGCTATCGGCCGCAACAGCGCTAGCATCGTAAAATGTTATTACAGAATGCAAATTATCTTGAACGGTGAATCGGTTTTTAAAATATCGTAGTGCTTTGCTCACCCTGAATAAATAATCCTTTTGCTTTGAATATTCAATAAGTATAATAGGTATCTATTACTGACTATTACCATTCAGGAATGTAGGAAAAATGCATGAGCCTGAGTTGGAGTTTAAATCTCATCCAATTTACTGGAAATAATGTTTTTTTTTTAAATTGTTTTACTTGTTAGGTACCTACAGAAGAATACCTGCCACATTTAAATCAGCCTAACGACCTTTTGCTGGAACTCAGGCCTCTTTCTATGTGAGATAATATTCTGTACAAGTAGGCACAACAATAAAGCATTTTTTAGTCTTCAAAAATCAAAGCTATCCGAAGCCAGTTTGTCCAGTAGCCAACATGACAAATGACATAAAAAAGTGTCTATTTAAATAGCAGCTGTAGGTAATGTAGGTACGCCAGTGATGCGGATAATCAATTACAAAATTGATTTTTCGGTTCACATTAAAGTTAAAGTGTTGTTGATTCGTTATCGCAGGAACTCGTTCGACACATCATTGACTGAGCCAAACATGCTCGTCTAGCTTTAGGCGATAGATATCGAACTATTTATTACTTTTTGTAGAAGATAATAATTGACTTGAATTTATGTAAATTCTTGAAATATAGGTTCGGTACCTACATACAACAAGTGTGTAGGTGGTAGAGGAGCATAGGCTATCATAACCAGTTTGGATACTATTAAGGCTCCTGCAAACAGGCGCGACGCGCGCGACACAAAGGCACCGCTCGATGCGCAACGTGCGGTGCCTTTGTGCCGCGCGCGATTTTATCGCGTGTCGCACCTGTTTGAAGGAGCCTTTATGCTTAGGATAAAAGAAAATATTATGATGTAACATGAACAACACCATTACATAATATACGATGGGTTTACATGTAAACAAAATCCCTCTAACCTTTAAATAACTCTGTCAGTGACAAACAAAATAATATCAATCTGGCATCCCGTTATGCCCATAAACAAACAAACAATTTCACACCAAACAGATATGCCAATAACATCGTAATCCCTAATTAGAAGCAGTAACCTCGCTAGAACAGTCCCCAGTGAACCAAGTTAGGTTACAATTAGGTGAACATTCTAGCCAGCGCAGTAGACTCCCTATGTAGCACGTTATGTAGGTAGGCACCTGTGTATGTGCAAATGAAATAATCCTTAATTACCTGCCCATACCCCTACAAGGATAAGCGAGATGTTTCTCGCTATCGATTGCGTGGAGGTAGGGCTGCCAAACTCCTCTTCATTTATACTTTTATCATGAGCAACTAGCTTCATCTTTCTGACTGGAATAAACCAATTACAGGCATTGTTGTATTATTGTCAAGGGGTCAGCCTTAACATTACAAAAGGACCTGTTATTTGTTTATTTTAAATAAATGCTTTGTTGAAGTTTAAATTGATCCTGTATTGTAGGTAAATAGTCAGGGAAATAAATTGTTTATCAAATTGACACACTACGTCAATTTGTCGTGTTATAGCCATTTCATACAACTGTCAAATAACGACAGTTGTTATTTGAATAAATAAAAATTGTAACCTACTCAATTTACTACACAATTAATTTCCCTGACTTTACAATAGATTGTCTCATCGCACAAAACGATTTCTTCCAAAGAAAGAAGAGAGATATTGTACAATCTTATGTACCAAACATCACAGATCACTACAACACGAAATTTGCTTTGGAAACTCTAAAGACACTGGCGCCCAGTAATTTAGAATGCTTTGTGTATGACTATCCATTGTTATAATACCCATCACTTTTTCGACACTGCGATGTTCATTTTGTAGTGAACAGTTTCTTGGCAAATTCATATCTTCAAAAATATTAGTTTTATTAATTCCGCAAGCCCTTAACATTGCCAGCCCTGACGGGACGTGTGTAAGTCCATAGCATCTACTAATGTATGTAAACGGCGGCGGCGAGTGAAACTCCTGCGCAGCTATAGGTACTGCTCAGGATTAGGTTTCGATCGCATAGCGCGGCGCTTTGGATCGGGCGCAGTTCTGAAGCACCGCCCGCACTGTTAGGTTAGTAGCCCCAGCCTGCGAGCCAATTTAAATATTAATTTCAATAGTTGCCGATTTGAAAGAGAAAATAGAGTTGATCGAATGGCGTGGGGTTTTAAGAGTTAACAAGTGGAGGCAGCTATTCTCTGTATCTTCACACACGTGGGACCTACTTTTTTCTGAAGCTAGCCGCGCTCAGCTCTTGGAGCGTGGTTTGAATTTGGAATACTAGAGCGGTGGAAGAAAAAGGACTATATCGTCGATTCGTCGGCAAATCGGAGGTTTGTCAGCCTCTTCTTGCCGACGTTACTTATATTAGGTAAGATAAATAGAAAAAGTTCGGTCTCTTAAATTGGTCTCTGCCGCTTGGATGGAGCGGGTAGTCCGTTACAATTTCTACCGTAACAATTGGTAAAGGGGAAGAGATGGACCGGTGTGTTTAATGACCAAAGGATGCTCTTTTAATAATTTTCGTCCTGAATATTTGAGCGACGTCGATTTGTTATTATAACTTTAAGACGAGTAGATCCTTTGTGAATCACAAAATCGTAATAGGTCGAAAGGCTCAAACTATTTAACGTTTCCGATCTAATAATCCAAGCTAAGATGTCTATTGATAGTCAGAGCCATAATAAGAATCGTGGGTTTCTTGCTTCTTCCTTGAAACAATACATACACCTACTTACCCACATATAAATCTTGCGCACTCCACGTCAACGCTTTCGCACTGCGTCGACAAGTTTTTGTAATTTACCTTTATGATCAGCGCGAGCAGCCAGGCTTGCTGTCAGGTGAGTGCGGGTTCACTTCCCGTCGCGTACGCAGCGGCCTGTCATTCAAACTTACCTACGTCGACGCGTTGAAGTGATAGACGTGGAGTGATCCGCACGGTGGAGTTGGATAATCTAGATGATGTGGCATTTCTGAGAGCACACTAACTTTAGAAAATCGCTCATTTGATACGATTTGTCATACGTCAAAGGAATCTGTTACTGAAGGCATTCAAAGCAAAACTGACAATAGCAACCAATCATTTGAAACGATTTTGTTGAACTGAATGTTTTTCTAACAAAACTTCTTTTCCTTTATTATATTTCCCTAGGTGTGTCGGGCGAACATAAGAATCGCTACCAGACGCCGCGCCGTGGAGGCTATTTTGGATGCAGTGAGTGACTGCTTGTGTTAAGACGGTTTAAATAACGGTTACAAAGAGGGAATTGCCGTCTCCAATTACCCTCCGTCTAACACCTAGCTCTTCCTTCCTATCGTAAACGAGGTACCTACGTCTTTAGTAAATAGCGGACATTTTTATGCAGCTATGTGCCCAGCGCGCCTTCTTGCAAGCGCTCGCGCCGCGCGGTGACATGACGCGCAATAGCGCGCACGCATGCACTTTCTACGTCACATACTCACTGCATAAGTTGTAATTGCATAGAGGGTACGTCTAGAGATTGGAAAAAATAACAGAGCAACTTTGATATTATTTAAAATGTGGAAATTGATTCGAATCTCACTTGAGTGACCGCACAATCATCATTCGTGTTACGAACTGATTCACACTGCTTTTGAGCAGTGTTTGGTTTTCCCATAAAGTAGGAACTTCGCAATTCTTCAAGCTGTATTGTTCAGTATTTTTCGAGGAAAAGTCTTACCACGATATAGGAAGGTAGAAATTCCAGAGAGGGGAATGTGAGTAGAGTGGCACTCAGTATGTTATTGTGGAAACCTCGGCGACACTTTACTAAGCATTGTGCCACACTAGGAATAAACACGCTCAAAAGTCTATTGATATATTTCTAAGTAAAGATGGTAGATAATTATCATTTTATGTCTCTGATACAATGTACTAGGTACCCGCCCTCGGTATGGTATTTGTTTGTAGGTAGTGCATTCAACTCATTACGGTTGCACCTGCTTTCTGAAACATTATTAACTATAATAAGTTTATATTAATAGTGTATTTTAACCTTTGTTTAATAGTCAGTAACTTCAGAAAGCAAACTTAATGTAACTATTATTTATTTTTCATAAGGAACGTATCTTGAAATTTTGTGAACAGTTGAATACAAAGAAGGGACCAGAGGGCGGGCCTATTTTTTGGCCAAAGAATCAGCATTGCTATCCAACGTGGCAATGCTGCCAGCCTTCTGGGCACTTTTCCTGTTGACAGCGATGTGGACGAATTTTTCGACGCCCTGTAACCCTTTTTGATACTTGTAAATATGTTTAATTTTTATTTCTATTATAGAGTTAGTGTGTAAATAATTACTAAATTAATAAACGAAATAATAATAAAAAAAAAATACAAAGAGAATTATTACATTTGTCTTAACCTTTCTTCTAAGTAAAATTAAATAAGGACAGAACTGATGGTGATGGCACCACGGTTTTTGGTAGAAGTGAAGTGTCCTCTCTCCTTGATGTAACTGAATTCGAGACTTAGTTTTGTCAACCTTGTTCATTAGCCATACTACTTTCATTATTTTAGTGTTTATCAGTGGAAACTTGTAAATGACCTTCAATTTCATGTTTCATGAACACTATTTAAGTTAGCTGTAAGTTTCCCGAACAGAATAAAATAAAATAAAACAATAAGATTAGACATACGGTATCGCTATACCGCTGACGTTATTCCAATATATATACCATTCCGATAGGTGCTAATGAGCTTTACACGGTGATGTCGTGATATGTAAAGCGAATAGTATGATAAGAATAAAACAAAAGAATCCCCACAAGGATTCGCCCCATAAGATGTAATATTAATAGCCCACTACGATTCCTTCGTTTTATTTGAAGCCCATATATTTTGTCCAGCGTCGCTTGCACCCACTGGGCTCCTAATTACTGATATTAAAATACGCATGTTACTGCTTGAACAAGCAGAGAAAGATTACAGATACTTACTTATGTACTAAAGTAAGATTTTAGATATGCTGAAGAGCAGAGAGAAATTGTTACTAAAGCTTCCCCTTTAATTATTACTTAATCTTGTAGGTAGGGCACAATTAAACTGGAATGTGTAGCATTCTCTTTATATTTTATGGTGTCAGTTAAAAATTAATAGAGAAGGATCGTACAACCTATGTAATATGCTACATATTGGCCCATTGTCGTTATATTGTGTGTAGAAATCCCATCGATCGTAGTACGATCAAGGTGCGAAAATGCTATGCCATTTTCAAACACATCTCTTTCAAACAATTTGGGTGCATGGTGCATGTCACCTTTTCGAAAATTCGACGTGTTGGCAAACGGTACGGTACGGTACGGTAGGTAGTCGGAAAAATAATAAGGTGCAAGTCAAATTTAACCTTAGGTAGTAAGGTAAGTACCTACACAGCTTATCTCGCCTTCATCTGATTTAACACTGTAGCATAGAAAAACAGGTAAGAGTCAGTAAACATGACGGTGTTGAGAAACAGAACCCACAAACTTGAACCTTCAACTTAACAACAATACACTAGATTTGAGAGATATTAGAAACAATTATAAGATTCCATCCGGTGCCGAAAGTACCAGGCGCCTATAAATCAGGTGGAGGCGCGTAATGGCGCATAATGCCAGGGTACGGGCCCAAGCTAATAGTAGTGTTCACAGGTAGACTGGAGCACGGGTTACATGTGTAATGGTTTGGGAGATTTTTGATTTTGTGAGATCTGTTGATGATATTGAACGTGAAGATATACTTACAGTTGTAAATGTACTTACGATCAGCATAACGAAATATACAGGCTGGCAGCGACATCGGCGCACAACCCGTTACTATGTATTAATTCAGCACATGAATCTGAAACCCCTGCGTTGACATGTTTCGGTTATAAAAAAAAAATTGTTGGTTCAGTTAGGTATAAAAAAAAGCTGTTTCATAATAAAGTGTTAAAACTACGCTACGCGGTCAAACAAATTGTACGCGAGGGGTCTGTTGACAGAATCATGTGCTGGATTCCACCCTGTATAATACATAGAAAAGAAAAACAACACTTGTGAGGATTAATTAATAATACACAAATGGATAAATGACCACTGGATCTGCTATTTTATTAGAGACATTGATTTTCAAAAAAGAAGCCGCCTTTCATTGCCACTGACGGAACTCAAGAATAGATATTATGAGATTTCCTATTGTTAAAACCAATTAAGTATGGAATTATCAGAACCTGAGCTGATATAATATCTCTTCAAATCTGACCGCAACAAATCTATAATTTGAGACCACCATACTTCACAATCCGTCAACGAAAATACTTCAAAGACAGGTGAACTATGAGCCTATGATGCAACCACGATCCCTACGATAACGGTCAACTCATTACCGAGTTATAAATTAAGGTGAAATTAATTTCCTTTAACAAAAAGGGTGGTTGCGTCAGCGTCCTCGCACGTGAATCACGCGGGCGACAACCGTTGCGAATTGGTGATCGGTGGTAGTCGCCAGCTGATGGTGGTATTGTGAGATGGCGCGGCGACGGCGATGTAATAACGATAGCGGTGCGATATCGGTGCGATATCAGCACGATGTAGGTAGTTATTGTATGGTACTGTACGGATTTAGTGATGGAGTTGAGGACTATAGCTTGGATGTGACAGAAAGGATTCAACGGTTTCGTATAAACAAAGACAGCTCCAGTCGAAGAGTAATTTCTGACTTCTTCACTTTCTTTCTCTTATCGTGGAATAATCTTCTTCTCAGTGTGCAGTAACAAACATCTCCCTAACATATTATCCTTTTACATTAATGTTTTTGATAAAATTCATCGAAATAAGTTTAATATGTAGTTTAGTTTTTGACGTAGAAATGGATTCATTGTGTGAGAATTTTCCCAATTTTTATTGCAAATAACAAAATATACGACAATATATCAACATCGATGACATTGAATAATCCCGTGTGTGCGACCACAGATAACTGCGGGGTGGCGGTAATGGATTCAACCCATTTAACTCACAGTAATGCGCTACTGCAACGGGAAACTGTTCCGTCTACATACCTTAATACGCGATCAGGTGACCGCGCGATGGATAAGCAATCACTATAGCTCACGCACGTTAATCTAGCTGAGATTAGACTGATTCGATGATCTGCTATATTTTTAAACGGACATTGTCCAATCAATCACGTGGCCTATCACTATTCATTTCTGGGAACAAGCCGCTTCAAAGTTCCGAAATATATCAAGATTTCCCTCCGAATCCAGTGACTAATTCAAAATTATCTGCTAAAATAGGCCCCACAAAGAATTCCTTCTTTGAAATCGTAACGAACGATGTTTAATTTGACCATTAAACAGCTATAAAATTCCATATTACAACGAGACAAATCATAGACCCGCTCCTTAAAAACAGACCACTGGTCCAGTCAGACGCCGCACGAGAAACAAAAATAAATTAGCTTATAATTCCATACACTCGCATTAGACTACTACTTAGAATTCAATTCGATGACCAACAGGCTAGTTAAACTCAAGCAAAAAGACTAAAAGCGGGCAAAGTTGCGAGCAATCGGCGCACACGCAAGCCTGATACGATCGGGTTCGTTCGGAGAGCTTCGGAGCCGATCGGCTAATTAGTGGCATGGCTGCCGCGGCCGCGGGCTATGCTACCTGGCCGATTCGCTTTACGAGTTCATTTGGTTCAAAACGATGGATTAGCATTGGCAGGAGTTTAACGCTTTATTTGTATAAGGTTGTTTGCATGAGTCTATTCTGCCTATTTCTGTTCTTAGTTATTCGCTGCAAGGGACATGGCACCCCATTCTCATTGGTTTCGTGAAAGTCGCTTAAAGTGTTGCATCGAGTGGATGGTCAGTAGGGTTTTCTGCTGCGACAAAATTATGGTTGTTTCCCATATGGCCGGATAGCATTAACTTTGTGGGATTTTTATGAAAAGATCGCTATGATCCCTAAATCATCAAAGACATAGATTTTCACGATCGATACTGGGTTAGGAGATACTCCTCTGTGTGTGTGTTGCATATTTAGTTTATTACTTTTAGTATTTCATTTAATTTGTATATATATCTATAAAAGCATTTTCTTTTCTTTTATAACTACTGTTTATCACATTCTTGAGTGATGACCTTCAAACGCAGCCGTTGCTCATCCCCTGGCAGGCAACACGCACAGAGCTCAGCATGGTAATTATTTCGAAATAAAACGGCGATGTAATTGAGTGCACGTTTTTGTCCAACTCCTGCGCAATTTGTAGTACTATGCCTAAGGCTGCGGTTTAATTTTATTCCTTCGTTTTGAAAACACGCGAGCCTTTATGTTGGTATTTTTGTGGATCATTTCAATGTTATACGAGAAGAATTGCCAGATCTAGCCATCAGCTGTCCCCTCGGGATCTGTAAAAAGACGCAGCAGCATTAGCAATATTCATCCATTTGTCAACACAATCATCATCAGTTTATTGTGGCGGACATTATTTAACTTTCAGGCAAACCAGAATTCCTAGGATATGAAACCCAATTGAACTGCTTTTTGTACATTGATACCTTAGATGAATGATTGGTCTCGCTTCGAGTGCAGCGAGACCAATCATTCATCTAAGATTGATACCATAGAAGAAGATCATTGTTAGGGTTCCGCACCCAAAGGGTAAAAACGGGACCCTAGGACAACGGGACACTAAAACTCCACTTTTTGTCTGTCTGTCACCAGGTTGTATCTCATGAACCGTCATAGCTAGATAGTTGAAATTTTCACAGATGATGAAAAACAGAATACAATAAATATTTAAGGGGGCTCCCATACAACAAACGTGTTTTTTTCGGCGTTTTTGCCTTGTGGTACGGAACCCTTCGTGTGCGAGTCTGACTCGCACTTGGTCAGTTTTTTTGTTCTTCAGGACTCCTTCAAAATGTAAAAGAAAAATATACTCCAATTTCTTGATTGAAAATATCACTGCAGATTATAATAACTCTTATGTTTCCTATTCCTATGAAGTACCGCCCAACGCCTTGACCAGTCTTAAAACTTTGTTTTAATAATAGGACTCAGTCCATGTGGGTCGATCGATGTGTTCGCAGTAACAACTAATAACTAAATAATACAGCTTCACTTCCTACAATGGGGTCACAGTTCCAACTGTCGGTCGAGGCCATCTTGATACGGTGCACTATGAATTGTGCAAAGACTATTTATCCAGTATTCTCTTTGGAATTAGTGATCTCCATCAGCATAGGGTTTGATACCCTTGAAGTCATCAACAGCCTGCGGCTTTCCTACACTTGATGTCATCAACAGCGGTCCTACACTTGATGTCATCAATTCACCATCACTATTCCAAACCATAAACCTTAGCTACTTAAGGTGCTTCAACTTCACTTGCATCTCATTATTTTATTCCGACTACGTATGAAAACATTCTGAATGAAAATGACAGTTTGAAAAGATGACATCCGCCTGCTTTGCCGAAATGGATTTTGTTTGAAACTTGCCTAACATTTTCGCTGTATGATCGTACACGGACTTGCACAAGCATGATGTCCTTTAAATCCCTTAGGTACACTTTTACGTACGCTTTATTATTGTCCCAAAAATGCGAACATGTTACTTAAATCAGACATCTGAAGAAATGTCTGGTTACAATATTAGTACCTTTTTTTTTTTTGTTGTCGGGGGGAAACCTTCAAAAGGCACCCGACCTCCCTGGTCGGGGAGTGTGGGATTTTTACCTCACTAAAACCGCCCCGGTGATCACCTTCAGCACATAGGGGTGGTCCCGGTTCCTCTTAAAAGACCAATTCCGGAACCCCCCCGTGCAACGCCTGTAAGGCACATCCCTGGAGAGACTGACATGTAATATTTCCAATAAACAATCGTGCTGGTTATAAATAGATCGCCACGTGTGGTCTCATTGTGATGCGCGTCGTGATAAGACCTACACGCTGTCGAGCACCTCATCATACAGTAATTGTCATGCACTTGCATTACATAAATCAGCACCTGACTTGGAATGCGCGCTAACAGATGCTGATATCGAAATGTGTCCAAAATTACAGATTGATACATACGACTGGCTAAAGCATTGTAATTACAAAAAATCGCTTATAAAATAATATTCTCACAACTTGAAATAAAGACCATGTACTAATTGCATAATGATGAAATGGGTGGGAACTGAACATCAATTCATTATTTCTGTTAATAGGTAAAACCAGGCGTCAAAGAAGCATTATAATGAGCATTGTTTAATGACTAAGAGTTCTGTGATCATAAAATATGAGTAGAAAATTACTTGTTTTTAAATCCAGGTTCTTAATTAGCTCAGTCATTGCTCTTTTCACACCTCTCAACAGGTCGGGTGACCTTCTGACCCAGCGCTGTGAGCATAATGAATGGAACAGATGCGTATCGTGACTCTGTCCTAATATGGTGGTGATTTATGATATTCAGTTGATCAACAGATTAGTCACGTTGGGAACTTTATTTAGAATTTATCGGAGACACTCATCACTTTGTAGATGTGGCGATGGTTCTATTGGAGCCGAGTCTTTTTATTTAGAAGTAACACCGTGCACCGCTATTCTGTCATTTTATTGTAATGTTCTTTTAACAAGTACAAAAAACTATCCTGAGACGAAGTAGCTAAACATTACATAACATCACGCCTGCCCCAAGGGTTAGGCGGAGCCCAGACCTTTGCCGAGTACACTCATATTTGGACAGTTATGTTTAAGTTCCATAAAATAGGGAGTGACCCTATTGCCATCAATCGAGCACAATTCCACTAAGAAATTTGCTACTGAGAAATTCCTGATGGAAAAACTCAATAACACTTTGCCTGACCTGGAAACCAGGAGCTCATGCTCAGCAGTACGCGTGCTACCACTAGACCAGTCGAAGCAATCAACCACGTTGCTAATATAGTCCAGTCAAATTAGTCCTTAAAATAGAGGTAAGGTTACAATAATTCCCATAGAGCTAAAAATTGGTATGAATGTTCAGAATACTATTATAAATGAATTGTGAAAAGTCCCCATCAATCCCCCTTGTGCAAAATTTTTTATTGATGGTGAAAGTTTGCAAAAATAGGTTTTTCGCGTTTTTCAGCTAAACGGTGAGTTTTACAGCAAAAATAGTTCAGACAAAAATTGTAGATCATCCGATTCTCTACAAAAAATGTATCCACACTTTTTTCATAATTATTGCCATTTCCGTGATATAGCGGTTGAAAGAATTGAAAAAAATATTTTATTCGTAATATGCACGTTAATATACTTTATATACATTTTTGAACCGTTATACGAGTAAACATATGAGTGCCTGTCTTATACATACAAAATACCAGACATTTGTAAAAAATCATGTGCAGTGTCGAAAAAATTATACTCGAAAAAGTAGCATTGATACCGTGAAAAGACGGCGCCAAGAAGAAGAAGCTGGTTCATCAAAAATAAGTCCTCCTCGTACTAGAGCACGAGTAAGTGAAACTACATAAATCTTACGTCGGTACTGCAGTGCTTTTTTCTTCTCCAACTCTTCATTTAATTCATTGCCGCAAAATAAACAACACTGATTGAAGCAAAATGTAGTTTCGCTTACTCGTGCTCTAGTACGAGGAGGACTTATTTTTGATGAACCAGCTTCTTCTTCTTGGCGCCGTCTTTTCACGGTATCAATGCTACTTTTTCGAGTATAATTTTTTCGACACTACACATGAATTTTTACAGATGTCTGGTATTTTGTATGTATAAGACAGTGAGGCGGGGTCGCGGCAGACCACGTAGGAGATGGCGGGACGAGCTGGATAGGTTCCATCAATTTTATTTTATTTATTTATTTATTCTTTAACTAAAACGGTTTACAACCAATTACAGAAGTTAAAGACAGTTTACACATAGGGTACACATAAAACATTAAATGTGGTCGTCCAAAAATTCGTAAAAAATAAAGGTGTTTAGAAGGTTGGTACTTGGGTCTATAGTTCGGTACATTTATGTAGTTTTCAGCTCTGTAGATAAGTCATTTCCGCCATAAGGTCCCTTTTGATTTGGATGACCACAAATATAAAATCAAATAAAATGTTAACAACACTTTCATACATCCCTCTCACAGTACTTCTGACATGCCGACAAAATCTTCGTCCATTCGTCCGCAAACCGATCGTTTGTTGGATTAGAGTCCAAGAGGTCATTAAGTGCGGCCAGAGTACGTGGTATTGGGGACTTAGCACGCGCAACTGTGCGACATGGAGGCACAGCAAACAGCCTGTGCCTCTGCCGCGGCAGTAGTTGTCTGGCACAAAGAAGCGAGCCAGAACAGCATGTAGATCAGGCGCGTCAATATTGCCACGGAGCGTCTTACAGGCTATGGTGAGCTGGTCTTTTGCTCGCCTTACCTCTAACGAGTTATATCCCAGGCATCCCAGTAGAAATTTAGTCCGATAGAGGTATGGGTAATAGCCGTGTTTACGCTTATAAAGAAACCTAAGGAAAGCTTTTTGTACCTTTTCCAATATAAGTACGTAGGTACTTTCGTGTGGATTCCACACGCAGGAGCTAGATTCCAATTTGCGAAAATCACGGCAATTACGCAAAACGAAACCCAATCTTTGGTAGGATTCCTTAGCTACCTTGGCGATGTGGTCGTGGAAAGTAAAAAAATCAAAACTGGAAGGAGGACGCGCGGGCTCGCGAAAGATGGAAGGAGTGGAGGGAGGCCTTTGCCCAGGAGAGGGACAGCGCAGGCTAAACAAAAAAAAAAAAAAAAGACAGGGACTCATATGTTTACTCGTATAACGGTTCAAACATGTATATAAAAGTACATTAACGTGCATATTACGAATACAATATTTTTTTCAATTCTTTCAACCGCTATATCACGGAAATGGCAATAATTATGAAAAAAGTGTGGATACATTTTTTGTAGAGAATCGGATGATCTACAATTTTTGTCTGAACTATTTTTGCTGTAAAACTCACCGTTTAGCTGAAAAACGCGAAAAACCTATTTTTGCAAACTTTCACCATCAATAAAAAATTTTGCACAAGGGGGATTGATGGGGACTTTTCACAATTCATTTATAATAGTATTCTGAACATTCATACCAATTTTTAGCTCTATGGGAATTATTGTAACCTTCAAAGTCTTATTTGACTGGACTAAATAAATGTTAATTCAGATCGAATCATTAAAGAACTGGCTAAATGTGGATGTACTCATCTGTGCCTATTCTTTCGCAAAATTATGTTATTTTATGTTAATGGACCTACCACAGACAACAAAAATCCTGCTCTCATTCTACCTGTAAAAGACAAGCTCTAAAAAGTAGAACGACCACAAAAACTGGCCGTCAATCATCGAGTGTTGACGTGAATAATATTATTATGTGCGATGAATGTTACAAGAATGATAATAGTCAGCGATTGACTTGTAGATGTGACGGTGTCAAATTATGCGCGGGAGTGACGGGAAAAACGCTGAGTGAGATCTATTGGCTGGGACAGTGACGACTTGTGAAGTGTGTGGCAGGGAAAAGTGAGGCTGCTACTATGTAGGAGTCTTTGATTGAATTAAAGTTTGAGATAATGTCTTACTGATGGATGGTGTCTTTACTGCTTTTTCATTTAATGGTTGTCCCGTGTTACTCAATTAATTAATTAACTGTCAACATACATCTCTTTTGATTAAAATACCTCTTTATTTGAATATCATGGTTTTAAGCTTCTTCTTTATCCCTATTATCTCTCAGAAAAATATTAAAAAGCCAAAGTGACATTAACGACACACTTGATTTACACTAGTAAATCAAGTGTGTCGTTAATGTCACTTTGGCTACGATAAAGCCTCGCACTACGATGCTCACAATCATTTTTAATCACCGATGAATTTATCAATCAGCCTTATTAAAATCTCTCTCCGCGAACATCATTGCGGCCGCTCCTGTAGATATATCGCATTATCCTCGTCGTGATACATCACCTCCCCACAATGGACAATATTAATCTCTTCGCCATTTACGCTCGAGCTTATAAATTAACACTGACACCTCAACACTGCCTAGAAATTTACACTGACTAGTTTTTATACTATACCAGTTCAAAAACTATCTATGAGTACAACGTCCATTGCTGGTTTTATTAATCTTTGTGTATCAACATTACGTTGTTCTCCAGTAATGGACGGTGGATGTGTGATACAATTTTTTTCTAGTCATTTTGTTTTGAACCGGATTTTGTGTTATGCAACTACATAATACATAGTTTGGTGCAGTTTTTAATTACGATTTGTATCGAGCTCGCTGGTGGCTTGATGGGATGAAATCTTATGGGTTTACTTTTAGAATTCCAGTTATGGCTTGATTCTAGTAAGTCATTAATTGATATTTCTCTATAGGGAATAGAGTGATATTTTATAATTGGCGATTATGTCGTGCTTGTTGCCGTTTGTTAATTGTTTTTTTGTGTTTGGTCGTTTTTTAACATTATAAGATTACTTGAAACAGCACCAATTCTGCTGATTCATCTCCCTGTTTGTAAAATACCTACTTAATCATATACTTTTTTGTTTCAGGTATGTATTTAGTCAAGGTTTCATTATTTGTAAGTATTAGAAATAAGTCTAAACCACACCACACAATTTCACAGGAACTGCATTTTACAGAACAACCAAGAATCATAAAATTGCCTAGATCCCTAGATTGAATCGTTTTAAGCCGGCTACCACCTTATCTGGAGTCCGTTACACAAATAGGCTATCCAATAGCCCCGGGCTATACTTACATCGGGCTAGAGCTACATATATAGCCCTTTTACAGACGCAGCCTGGAGGCAGCACGATTACAATTTCTTGCCAACTATCAATTAATCCTAGTTTTACATTAAGAAGTAGTTTATACCTAATTAGTTTGGTAATATTGAGATTAACAAAGTGGAGGGTACTAGATGGAGTAGGATTTAATTATAAACCTACGCAGTTGTTTCACGTGGGTTGGTTTGTAATGCCATGTTCTTGTATGTGTGTATAGCCGTAGGGTAAGAATACAAATAACTTTGACCGACATGTTTTTCTAAATTAAAATACTCCTGAATGGTAGGTAAGTCTTGATAAATACAAGGATGGAGAGAGAGACACCACCTGTCCCATGCTTTCAAACTTATTGAAATCTTCACCATTGTTACTTCTCTTTCTTATCCAACTGAACTCCTCCATTTAGTAGCAGTTTTCTTCAAAATTCAGTTAATACCTGCGACCTTTCACATGATAGCCCGTGTGAGCTGGTGTGAGTGGCGTGCGCAGCCGGAGGGCGGCGACCCGTGTCATAATGTTAATAGATTCAAAACATCTCGCGGCTAGCTGTCATTAGGTGTAATTTCGACGGCTCCACACAAGTCACCAGGGCTACCATTTGTTTTTTCTTAATCTACGTGATATCAGCCGCCTATTCTGTAAAAATCTCATTGTGATAACTTAGATGAAGCTTGCACGTGAGCTTGAACAGAGATGTCATGCTGTCATTACCTAGCATCAGGTGGAGTGATTTATATTCGGTATTCGGCGTATTCGGCAGAATTTTGAGGTATTCGTATTCGGCCGAATCATTCGGTTGAAATGCCGAATGTATTCGGTTTAATTGATCATTGTAAATCAGCCTTTAAGTAAAATAAATTTAAAAAATCCCATATTCTAACAATCAAATAATTTTGTCGATGTTGCCAGCCCTACAATAAACTGTAAGTTGTTCTGCTTCTGCGGCCTTCTCTAAAATTGCTTGTAATTTGAATGATTTCGAGTGTAGTGTCCAGTGCTCACCATTTTGGTTAAATTATTTTATTGTGCACTGAACGCTCTCAGATATTATGAATTTCATACAAAAACGTATCATTACGTTTAATTCGTTGATAGAAAGAATTTTGTACCGTTTAGTGACAATGTGCGGCTCCATTTTGGCCGATCAGGTATCCGTGGATTTTTAATATTGAATATGGAATGATTATTAACCATAATTTCCTTTGAGGAGTACGTAGGTACATTATTTTGACAAACAATTCCAATAAACTGAAACTTCACTAAGGTTGAGATTATCGAACTGTCACTCAGGCAAATAGACCTTGTCTATTAATGACGTGCACTTCGTTCTATGCGTGCAGGTGACAGTCAATGCTAAGGTGGTGAAGGAATTACGAGGTTGACTATACCCTACGGTTCTGAAGCCCTGATTCAACGAAGGGCTTATTTCTAACAGAGTGGCTTTTAATAAGCAACCTAGCTTACCAAGCCATCCCATGACTACAGCCAGAGCACCACAGCCAAGTATTTCTATTGAATTTAATTATGTAACCAATGAAGACATGTAGGTACTTTCCTTCCCATATTCTACCTCCACGCCCTTTCCAGTAGGAACTAATTGAAAGCCAAGTTTATCTCCTGCACACGAACATTGTGCGAGGTCAGATGTCCCTAACGAGTTGGTACTGTTGCGAGATCACGATCTGTAACAAGGCACATAACAAGATGTCTGCTTGAGGACCTACCTACTGCCTACGTGCTCCTAACTGACGGATATAGGTCGCAGATAGATACTGGCAGGTGAAAGGGCAACTTGGGATTTTGTAGCGGTTTTTTCATTATTTATGAAGTAGTCAAAACTCTAAATCTATTTATCGCAATTAGGCTGAGTGACTAACCTTTCTCAACGTCACGAACCCCGACACCAACACTTCCTAGTGTTTGGGTTAAGAAGAGGAAGTGGCGCTACTGACTCTTCAGTAACCTTTAACATGTTGGAGTGGACTTTACAGTAACAGATGGATAGTCATACGCACCTCATCTTCAAACACAGGAGCCGTAATTATTTTTCTTTACAATTTTAAAGTAAGATAACAATCTAAAACAGTAGAAATGGTACCATCCATTAGTACTTATAGTTTCTTTTCACAAAATAAAGCACTTACTATTTCCGATCGCAATCGAACTTCGCCACAGCAATGAGAAATTATTATTCTTTTAAACAAAACGCTGTTCTTTTGTTTTTAAATTGAAAGCAAATTACTAGCTTTGTGTTGAAAACAGAACAAATGAGTGGTATTATAATACCACCAATGTTATAGACAATTTGGATATTGTAACCACAAATGGTTCGAATATCTTCACGTACAAATGGGATTGATTTTATGTAGGTGTATTATTATATTTTTAGCTTTATTGTGCTTTACGGGTTTAATCTACCCGTTGCTGGATATAGGTTTCTCTTTGCTGATCCTAAAATGGATTGACTTACTGACTGTCTATTTGGCTGTTGAGCAATAGGATCCTGGGTTCGATCCCCCGGTCGGGTCCAATGTTTCGTGATGTTCACAAAGCCATCTGCCTAGTGGTAGATAGATGCTCGAGAGTGTCATGTCATGATAGACATAAAGATAGTCTTTATCTATACATAATAAAATAGTAACGAAGTCAAAAGTGTACCTATCTATATTGAATATTTTTGGAAAAAAGTAATTGCTACGAGGTGTGGGAGCGATTCTGATTCCGAAAATATAGATTTCAGAATTTTTGATCGTTTGTCTATTGATCTGTTTGTTTAGATGTATGTTCCGGATCGGCGCAAAACGGCTAAACAGATTGGGATGAAATATTGATAGTTTGATTAATACATAGGGTACTTTCAATCCCGGTAGTACCTTCCCGTAGGATATTTTCAGACTACCACGCGGGCGTATTCGCGGGCAAAAGCTAGTTGTACTATAATACGACGAACAACACGACACAAGTCATGCCTAGGCATGACTGAATGTCTAGACATTCCCAAACACTGTTGAAATAACTCAGCGCTAAGAAGACAAATAGATTCCTTTAAATCAAACAAGCATGGCGCAGTAAATTCCTAGCGGTAACGAAATGGTCTTTTGTGCCATATCGGGGACGTAACCCAGAGATAAAGTATCGGGAATATACTGAACGTGCTTGTTCTACATGCGTTCACTAATACTGAGTATAACTTCTACGTGACAATGAGTTGTGCACCTTTGAGATGTGCTTAGTCAGATAGGGGTGAAACAGGGAAAAGAATATTGATAATGTTTAATTGAAAATATGGAATATTGTTGACAGTTGAATACCTAGAGTGCTATAAGGATCTTTTGCCGCCTGAACGGCATTTTTTTTTTTCAGGATGGGAAATCATCAAATGACCCCTCCCGCTCTGGGTGGAGCGGAAGGGAGTGTCAGACTCTTACTGACTAAAACCTACCCATGTTCCTTCCTTCGCCCTTTATGTTCCGGGCCAGCGGTAACCCTTTCGGACAATCCCGCTGACCGCCTGAATGGCATTGACAGGATTATTGGTAAAGCATTGCGAAATTGTCACATTTGTATTGAAGAAGAGCAAGCTGGAGGTTTCGTTTCGATTGTGGCCACAACACACAACACACGCCGAAAGATTCTTGTAATATTCTACTGAGACCTGATGACATTACTTTACCTATTAACAAGTGAAGTTACATAGGCAAGTCCGCATGTAGCTATATACGCATTGATTACTTGGATTCATTATTACACAAAAACTATTAGATTTCTTACAACAGTTACCCAATCTTATAAGTTTGGCGAAGGCTTTGGTAAGGCCTTATGTACCCATTTATTTGATACTATGGGTACAGGGTGAATCCATGGTAACAGGTTGTGCGTCAATTTTCCTGCCACCCTGTATTTAATTTGCGTTCCTAATCTAACTAATAATAATCTAACATACATCATACATCACACACACACATCATATCTTATTCTTTGTAATCTATATTTTTTAGTATTGTTCTCAAGTAAGTGACTTATGTCTTTTTTGGGAATAAAGTTTCTTTAAACCGAACTACCTACTGCAATGCATGATGATTGTGCGCATGCTTGCTTTATTCTTCTTATAAAAATACAGTTAGTGAGTAAGTACTTACATTAAACGACAGTTCGTTACAATTATTATGATGTGTGCCGCTAAAAGCCCATGTTCCACTAGTGTTGATAGGATAAACTTAATTTATGTTAATTATTAATATTGGATTAAAATTACTAATTACAGGTTTCTCATATCAAAAACCAGCTCGTATTAAGACAGGTTCATTATAGTAACATTACTTACCATGAAGTACGTGAGCATTAATTTATCTTTGATCGCTTTTGTATATGAATTAAAAGCATCATTATGAATTGCATTATAGCATTGGCTCTCAATAGTCATAAAAATATTTATGATCGTTGAATATGCAAGTTAAGACTTTGAAGTCAATCGAAGTCAATCATAGAGAACAGAAGAAACAGGTAAAGCTTTAGAAGAAACATTTACAAACCTTGACCAGATATTTTTTTCCTATCCTTATAATTTCATTCATCGATACCAACCCACCTTGTGACTCAACTTCATCAACAAACCGTTTCTCCCAACCCGAGCCCAAAATACCACTGACCCTAACCTTCACCATCTAATCACCACCTTAATCCTTTCATCACAAAGTTTAAACTCCTTTGCCAGGAGTGTTGGCCTAATTGCGTCCCTGCCTTAGGGCATAGAGAGTCGTACTTGGAATGGGCGTGGCTATGTTTGGGTGTTAACGTCTGTCTGTAGCAAGAAGTGCCATAGTTTTAAATTATTAATTTGCTCTCCTTCTTTAGGAAATAAGGAAATATATGAGGCTATCAACCTTTAATGTTTTGTATCGGCTATGTTTACATTTTTCACTAGATTTTTCTTTTACTCCACATTTATAGGAAAAAAGAAGAAAATTTGTTTACTCCGCAGTAAAAGGACCACATAAAAAAATAAACACACTAATAATACTAGCTAAAAGCAGAGCTTTGTGAGGGTTCGCGTCGTTTTTCTGCGTGGTAAATTTTTTCGTAATTTAAATTATTATTTTTTTTACTGATAACACATCTACATATAAATAGAAATTATTATGTTAAAGCACAAATCAATAGGCGTAATAGTTTTTCCGTAAAGTGTACCACAAAATGCTCAGGTTGTGGGATATAGCAGGGCTCGCTTCGCTCGCCCTGATAAAGTAGCCAAAAGCCTAGAATTCAATAATTTTTTTATTGACATATGTATGTACTTACCAATGTTGATTTTGCTTTAAATAAAATTTTATTAGTAGTACTATGTATATTATTTTAATCTACACTTTTCCATTTGAACGCATAAACAGTAATCTTTATAGAGTAACGTGTTTTGCTAATGTGTCTGAACCTGACCACTTTAATCTTATTACGCGCCATTGAATGGAATCCTAGACTCGTTCAGATCAGTATGAACGTGTGACAATTTGCACGATCGATGAAGTTCTGGAATTATCGATACTTGTTGGTACCGTTGGTGAATTCGAGGATAGAGGTGTATATGATCACGATTATGGCAGAGACGTGAGTCTATTTGTACGTGAAACTTTGCCTTCTTCGTATGTTTTAGAAACGAAAATGTATCTGGATTATCAAGTAACAGAACTACTTAGTTGCATACTAAAACTCTTATTCCATCCAAGTAAGCAACAAAAACTTAGGTTTACCTACTTAAGAACTGTACAAAACGTGATTTTACGTAAAACCATTTCATGCAAATCTCCTCTTACTCTCACATATCCAGCAAATGAAATCTGTCACCAAACACTTTCCAACTCGTTGCAAAAACCGCTCATCTTGCGTTACAAGCTATTGTTGTGCAGACAATGTGCCATGTGCCATGCTCGCGTGACTATAGGTAACGGTGCCTGAGCCTGCAGGACCAGAAGTACTTAGGAAAGGCAGTATGTGGGGACTGGATAGTACCATTGACTCGAGATAAGAATGGGACATCTTTACGCCTAAATGTTTCTGTACGCTTGTAAGTCTAGAAAGTTGTCACACTCATCATCAATATTGAAATATGGGGTATTAGATAAATCAGTATGATATTATAATATCCCAGTGTTCTTATCCTATTCTGTAAACAATAAGAAAATGGAGACTTTTAATTAGCTCGAGAAATAACGATATACAGAATAAAACTACATAAAAACATTATGTGTTGTATCCTAAAGTTCTTTTGGAGCAAGAATAGCAGGGTGTTTCAAAAATCTGTTGGTAGATTATAAAAAGCGGAAGTTGATGACAAAAATAAATTAACAACGAAAAGTACAACAGCTAAGAATTCAGAAATAACCCTTCTTCAATCAAAAGCTATGAATATTATATGACAAATTCCTTTAAAACGTAGCAGACAACCAAGCTACTAAGTCCCAGACCTCAAAGGTTCGTGCCTGTAGGAAGGTATGGCCATACCAACCAGAAAATTGTGGCCGCACTGGCACAGGCGGCGGTATCATTTAATTTTGCTACCGCAATCAGCGTAATAACTACACTGGATGATTCGAACCGCTGCGCGCCGCGCTATCGCAGCAACTCGTGCGCGTGTCGCCTTCCTTTTCGTTTTATTTTTCTTAAGATCGATTGGATTGAATTGATGTCGTTTTATAGATAAATTCTGTCGTGTTTCTGTTATGTATTTGATGTCGTCGGAGTGTTTTTGTGTTACGCGATTCATTGAGATACTTATATTGTGTATGTGTATACAGCCAGTGTCTATGCTAAGTACGATGTACATAATTTGAACTTGTACTTATATTAAATGATTTTGTATCGCATTCATTACATACATCTTAAATGATCTTCTTCTTTGTCTCTCTTCAAATTCAACTAATTATGACGATCACTCTCCAAAAAGCCCAGACCATATTCACCTTCCTCTAAGCTTCTTGACTTACGATTTAGGTTATAAGCTAAGTCAGTTAGGTTTTAGAGTTTTTCAAATTCTTCACAGACGTTTCTCGAAACGAAAATCCTATCAACGTACAACAATGGTAACTCAGTTCGTCGCACGCGCTTCCATTCCGTTACCAATTGTTGTTTCATGAATTTCAGACCTAACTCATCCTCTGAAAGTTTATTTTTGCTTGTCACGGACTGAGCTCAACAAAACATCAATAATACCATAACTCGCAAATTATATCCACGCTATATTGAACACTTCGTTCCAGTTATTAAGGCATATTTTCACGTGGAGCGTGAAATTGATCGAAATTAACCGTTTGGCAGGTGGTTGTTGTGTATAACATTGTTGTTTTCAATAGATAGGCTTGATGTTGAAGACCTTTGCTATTTATGAAGTAACGTGCTCTCGGGGAAACTCATTTGTTGAATTCAGCTGACTGTCATAACGTTAACGTGGGTTTATTTAGTTACTGATTCTTTGTTTATTTATTAGTTTGTAATCTGTGTTGACATAAAGCTAGAGCTGCAGTAAACAAAAAAGAAGTAGTTTATCTAAGCGTGCTAGAACTTATAATAATTTTCTTGGCTTATCCGAGCTGGATCTTAAGAGTTTTCTGATATTTTACTATTACGTTAACTGGCATATCTTGCTTTTTTTGCAGCACAGTTTCTATATTAAGCTTCTGATCTCCTGTCTTAAATTTGTTTCCACCGTCTTAAACGTTTGATTTTTTGCTCGATTCCAAAAGAACTTGTCTTTTTCGTAAGTCTAAATATGGCGACGAATCACTTGTAATCACTTACATATTTTTCAATATACATATAGACAAGCTCACACGTCCAATTCAAAATTACCATATTAATATAGTCGCATTCAAAATGCAGCTTCATAAAGGCAAAGTCAGTAAATTGTGAGATAAACGGCGAGTTGTCTCATAAATAATATCTCGGAGCTTTCCAGCGTTTCTCTTCATTACGCTGCCTTATTAATTAGAAATAGTGAGATTAGTCAGTTTATCCGATGACACACATCGGGACGGGTTTCAGAGGATGAGGAGTTTAGAGGTGGATTGCATATGTTCTGCTGCGCTCAAGGAGTGGGACGTAAGTTTCGAAATTATCGTGCAGTTGATAGTTTGGTACTTGGCTTGCTTGGTTGGCTTGGTGGCTGCAGATTATCGTGTAGCTAAAATTGATTGGTTAGTTCCTCTGGTGTTTGCTTAATATTTTCTGATTTAGCCATGAAATGATTTTTCTGCTGGTTTTCTTACTGATGTTCGTTAACTGATTGAAACTTTCAAGATGTTTCATAAATGTCTGTTCATAAGAAGATGGTACCTTTCTTCTTCAACTAATTGCTGCTCGTCTTCCTACAGCAAGAGTACGGACTTAATTATCAATGTACTTTGATACATTGTTCTTACCTAGCGACACAAAGGCATTCTGCATTTCAAACCAGCTAAATTTCTGCTTGGCCCATCAATGGCAAAAGTACAAATATGTATATTATTTCTTGGTCTAGAATACGGCCGTATTTATGAGCAGACTTCACCAATAGGTAGACTAACCTCGGAATGTCGGAAGCTTGTTACAATCATATGATTCGTGTTTGTGATGTAATAACTTTTCTGATGAACTTTATGCACGTACTAGCGGTATAAGCAAAGTTTGATGGATGGCAGAGAAACCTACCTTAATGTAATGTCTAATTCATTTCATATAACGTTCTTCAGTATCGCAAGGACAGTGTAGTACAAAATATAATTAGTGTTTGCCGTCCACAGGCTTTTATGATATCTGCCTACATAAATTGAAAACAAGCACTATCGTGTAGGCGACTGAATTCCCAATCAGGATAACTATCAAACAGTCAAGAATTTTAATAACGCTCGTAATAATAACATGATATATTTTACTATGCAACCCGTTTCAATTAATGAAATAATAAAAGAGATATTTGTTGCCGGTTCAAGGGATGGTTTCATGCACAATTGCACAGGTTTCATGTATTTTCGTCTCTGTCTCACTTGAGTAAATTTTCGCTTTCTATCTCTTTCTTAGAGGCATCACGCGCAACAGTTGACTGGCTCTATGTCACTCAGTTGCGCACACGCAGCCGTGGGAAGCGTTCGCGTTTAAAATTCGAACGCTTTTCGCGCGAACCAAGATTTGCCAGACCGCGATTGGCCAGTGATATTTCGTTTTGCATTTTGAATTTTGGAACTTTTTGGATGAGGTGAAGTGTTGAAAAGGTGTGTTTTGTTGCGGAATTACGGTCGTATGCGTTTATTCGCAATGTTTTGTGTTGTGTAGAAAGTGAATCTCCGACAAAGGATTACAGTGTTATTGTTGGATACACGTGAGAAGTATTGGCTAATTAATGGCGTGCGGAAGGGAATGAGAATGGTTTATGACGTAAACTGGCAGTAGAGATATAGTGGTACATACACGTTGCGACGGTAATGATATGTGTTCCGTCAGGTGTGATATCACCTGTCGGTTCCGTTTCTAATGAAGGGTTAAACTAATGTTCGTTAAATCCAACATTCTTGGATATGTTGGTTGGAATTATTTCTGTTGAACAAACACGGAATTTATACGTTTAAAATAAAAAAAACGGGCCAAGTGCGTGTCGGACAATGAAGGATTCCGCAGTTGGAATGAATTTATCCCAAGAACAAACTTAACATTGTAGTTGAAAAACATGTTCTCCCATAAATTCCAACTGAAAATGTAAGTTTGTACGCACAAGATTGAGAGATTTATCATATTGTTTTAAGACCACAGATTTCTTATAGGTTTTACTGTAATCTGTAGGTTTTCTGTATTTTTTTCAAAATTGTAGGCACAGTGGTTTCGGGAATAGTCAATTTTCGTAAATAACTTTTACTTTAAATTATGAAAAAAATATATTTGAGATCCTCACAGTAAGCCTTTTCATTTGATATGTCACACGGTACAGATTGCGAAACTTTTTTTTTAATTTTCTATTCGCCCCCCATAAATGACCCCCATATTCAAAATTCATTTATATACATACGTTACACGTCTGTGTTTGTGTCACAGAGATTCATAATGCTTACCATATTTCAACTTAATGGGTCCATTAGATTCGGAACAAATTGGCTGTGACAGACAGACGGACAAACACACGAGTGATCCTATAAGAGTTCCGTTTTTTCCTTTTGAGGTACGGAACCCTAAAAAGGACTCTCATAAAATGTCATGTAGGTAGTAATTAAATGAAAATCCAGGTTTGGTTGAACACTGAGTTCTTTCATTACCAGCAGTTTGTAATAAACCCGTTACTACTATTCTATGTATATTCGTACACTCCTCATCAATCTGATACCTGATATACCTAATTACCATAATGAGACAACTATTGATTATTATTCTTCATACATTATTATATTAAGCAGCTCCTGCATCATTGCCCACCGGTTACACAATGTTGCGACCATCACCCTGCTCTAACCAGACTATAAAAGTGACTGTTTACGACCGATATCGTTCTGTTTTACGCAAATACGCTTCTATTTTATGCTCTACAGCTATTTAGTCAGCTACCTGGTACTTCTATGGTAAACTTAATATTTGCATTGACCACAAACCATTCTTGTGATAATAATAAATATTTTTTATCACTAATGGTGGTTCTTCTTACACTGTGCTCGAGTCCTTATGGTCTATATTATCATTTATGGTATAAGTGCACAGCCAAGGGAGGTTGGAACTTCCCCCGCCTGTGCCTTTTTCTATAGCGCTCACTGACTATTTGTGAAACATACATAATCCAATAAGAAATAATTTTCAATCGCAAAAGTTGACTAAAAATGACTGACTGTTCATCCTAAAGAGTATATAAATGAACCATGCTGCTTAGCATAAAGTACAATTGTAGTTATTGCTGATGAACCTAATATTACTTTCTTCTCAATTTTTTAAAAGACAGGATAGAGTCGCTTTACAATTTGTTAACTAGGAACATTTAGCAGTTCATAAATACCTAAATGCACCCACCGTCAATGCAAAGTCACTTTCGTATTCATCCATTTAAATTCAAGAGCTTATAATAGAGGCTTTAAAAGGAAAACAAAAAGGTATGACAGCGTTATCTAAAGTTAAACGAAATAATATCGAGGCAGATAACATCTCAGATGACGCTAGTTGTAATAAAAATGCGCCGCGCATTCTACTGGGCACGCGGTAGGCAGCAGACGTGGGAATATTTGCAATACTGCGTACCTATGTAATGTTGGTTATATGAATCCCAAACAGGAGAAAAAGGATTAAATTTAGTGCCAAAAGAATCGGTAGGTACTGTCGAAGTCAGTAGTCGAATTATTCATCGAGGTACCGTAAGTTGAAATAAGTATAAAAGTTGTAGACTGGTAGTAGAAAGTAAGATTTGCAGGTTACAATGCTTCTGTTATGCGGGCATTGTAGTAGGACTGTAGTTATTTCCTCATTGACCACAGTCAATGAGGAAATAACTACAGTCCTAGTCCTACAGTCCTACTGTATCACACACATGTGATACAACAAAAATACTTTTATTGTTTGACTTTTAAAAATAACAGGGTGATTGTCATTCTGTGCCACACAAAACATTCCAAAAGTAATCTCAATTGATTGCATATCAAGATTATTACTTAGTCTGCGTTACACCTTTATTCATCAAATCAATGCAAATGTTATCATGTTCGTGCCAAGATCTACTAAAAGCTCAGTAATTGAGGCACCACAACCTATCAAGATTTTCATCAGAATTTTAAGTAACTAACTTCATCGGCTTTCTATCATCAAGTTAAACCATAACGTTTACAGCCCTATGTATGGATTACATTATCTGAGGCTGTTCATGAAGAAATTACAAGTTTTATAGGTTCATAAACATGTAGCTAGGCATATATGAAAATTCTTATTAATGATAAACACACCCATAACTATAAAAATTGGTTTTTATAGCTACTCACTGTCTAATATTTATATTAAATCGGTTATTTAATTGCACATTTATGTTGCACATGCACAGGTTTCGATATTTGTCGGTAAAGTTTAGCTCCTTTACAGTAACGTAAGCATAATCCGCCTATGACGTTTTCATTACTGGGACACAGGCCTATACAGGAAAACATGTTACTGTGGAATTATTGGTAAAAATTACGTCTTATCTTATCATATAGGCGAATCACAAGAGTCCATTTGTATATCTAATTGAACACAATTTTACAGAGATGATGATGATAAGGCGGATGACGGCTGATAGACGTGTAGAAAGAAGACATGCTGCGCATAACATCAATAAATGGCAGGAGGATAATGAAATAATCTATTGAAAGAAGTATTTAATCACATAAGCATGCATGTAAGCACGTACTCCAGTTTTTAAAAAAATCAACCATCGAATAAAATCCAAGTCAACGAAAATATTATGCGACGTGTAAACGAAGAGAACAAAGCAGTGAGTTATGAACACAAGTGGGTCACCTAACATAAAGACAGAGTACTGAACGAAACCAAATTGGCCATTAAGATACGTTCAGACGAGAGAAAACCACGTATTGTGAGCAAACCATTGTTGAATTCGCTAAAGTAAAGTTAGCTTGTGTGAAACTTTTGTTAAACATAAGAAATATTTAGGTTCAGACTATGATTCCGTCAAAGTCCGCCTTTTGATTTGTTTCGCCAGCATATTATGCATTATCTTACTTAATAAACCGTCTTTTTTCATTTGCTAGGGTTGGATTCTGGTCTTACTTGCTGCAGCTCGACTACTATATTTCAGTTATTATCGTCCATCGAGCCTTCATCATCATCATCATCACAGCCTGTCTTCACCTTCAACCTTTCTTTGGTTGTGCCAGTTTCCACAATCAGGGGCCAGTTTCATCCAAGTTTGACTCGAGTTAACCTGATGGTTTATTATACGTGTTGGGGATTCCAGTAGCCAAAAACTTTCCAAAGATCACAATTTTTATAGGTTTGCGTACTACGAGGGGCTTTCAGACTCATTTAACTGCCTCGCTCATTGATTTATACGATGAGTTTCTCAAGCACTAGAAGTATGTAAAACAAAATAATCAGATGTAGTGTCAAATGCAAATTTATATGCATGAGAACTAAAATTATCATAAATATAACTGTTTTTATGTTAGTGTTATTTCTAGAGCTAGATCAGTTCAGCTAAGATATTCAAAATATTCTAGCAGATGTGTAAAGACAATTTATCTTTTATTTAAATTCCCATGTAAGGTACGCGTAGATGCCTCGTATAGTTTATTATGTTACTGGTAGAAGATCTCTCTACTACTGTACTAGTTTTGATTGGAATAAAAAGACTAAGCAAGAATGTTAATATAAGACAATGTCGACACAACTACTACAGACAGATTTTTAGATGTATAAGTTGTAATATTCCTTGCATACATTAATTACAAACTAAGTTGACCACTGATCTCATTCACACACAACCTCCAACCAAAAATCCTGTTTCTAAATCATGTTTGAATAAACCTCTGATTGAAAATAAAACAGATTTAATACAAATGGCCACAGATCACGGAACTCAACGGAATACTTCTCTTATAGAATCACGTATTGCTTCACTTCGGTGTTCGGTATGCAAGTAACGGAGAGGTGATTATAAATCATATCGACACGCTTCCACAAATTAAAATATGTTGTAAATAACACTCGATAAGAAAGTGTCTGTCCGTCTGTTCGTGTTGTATCGAGAACCGTTAGGCAAATTTTAATGGATATTTTTACTGTTGGAAAGTTTTCCGGAAGTACCTACGCGACGTGTTTTAGACGGAAACATGGCATCTTAATCCGATAATAAGTGCAACAGGTCAACTCCTTGCTAATATGTTTTGACTTCCTCGTTTGTCTAGTGATCCCAAACGGAACTGCTGAACGTAGGTAGTGATCCCAAACGGAACTGCTGAATGTAGGTAGGGTCTTGCTGGGTTCGAATTCCAGGTCTGGCAAAGTATTTTTGGCTTGCCCATTTGGAATTTGAGCTCGGTCAACGGCGGTATAAGGGGTTTAAGGCTATTGCCGTTAAATACATATAACTGGCAAAGTCGTGAACTGGCCCATTGATCTCTACCTAACCCTTTATTCCTTGGGAATGATGACTTATGAAACACTAGCAGCGTCTCGCGGTTTCACCCACATATGTTTCGATCCCGTTGAAATATCGAGATAAAAATCCTATGTGTTAATCCTGGTTTTATACTATCTGTGTACCAAATTTCATCCAAATCCGTTCAGTAGTTTTTGCGTGAAAGAGTAACAAACTTTCGGGTTTATAATACATACTAGCTGTCCCGGCCACGCGTTGCTGTGGCTAACGTTTTTGTGCAATAAAATAATATTACGATTGTAAATGGAGATGTGAGCTATCCTATCTTTCAAGTTGGATCAAACTGCACACGGTGTACAAATTTGATTAAAATCGGTTTAGTAGTTTAGGAGTCCATCGCCGACAAACATCGTGACACGTAATTTATATATATTAAGATTAGTAGTAAAAGTAGTATCAGGATAGCAAATAGGACTGTGTAAACTCTCAACTTAACTCTTTGAATTTCAACCTCTCATTAACTTTAATTCTTTTCTTTTGTTCCTGATTTCTCTTCGAAACAATAATATTGAAGACTTGTTTAGTGCTGGATACCTTTCCATCATTAGTTATATTATGATTACCTACTAGCATTCTCCCCACCCTTACTTATACAATTATATTTGCCAATAATGATTATAGTGGTACCTAAACGCTTCACACGCAATCATTTACTGCGCAGTTTATTAAGAGTTCTCTCTTTAGCAGTTAAATCATTTACGGTCTGCTATGATGAGAGTTTTAATAATAACTTTATTATGGTTCCTCGTAGAATAGAATAGAATAGAAAAAACCTAAAACCTGCAAGTCTAGCCCTTTTAGGTTTTCTTCACGTCTGTTTCCTAAAAGGTTGTTTATACTTCTGCCGCAGACGATATTCATTTAGACAAACATAGCATGAGAACTTAAGTGTCTAGGATGGAAATGTTTCCCAAAATATAATATAACATTTTACCGAACTGGCCTCCAGTTCGGTAACACGAGCTCTTAACGCGATCCATTTTAGGACCTAAACTGAACTGTTCTTCTAATTCGTACCATAACGTCAGTTTAACGATTCAATTTAGGCCATGTCATCTGACAGCGACTGTCCCAAACTGAGTCGCAAGTTTTGGTTTCAATCGTTCAATATTTTATTCTTGTTTGGTAGCATGGCGTTCATAGAGCAGCTCAACTGAAACGCTCAACTGTCAATATAAGCGATTCAATAAAAGTTACTATTTCTCTAACATAAACTGAAACGTTTGGTGAATTATTGACGTTTTAGTGCTAATTTAGTGAAATTTTACAAACACCAATGTAAGTGTATTTTAATCTTTCCTTTAAAGTCTAAAATATCTATTTCACCTTTTTTACCGCATTTGTTTTTCTTGGTACGTTCTAAACATAAACATAATTTGAATTTTACGTCGAAATAAAAAAAATCGTATAATAAATAGCAAAAGGTATCTAAATAAACATCTACTTTGACTAACAATTATTTTAACAATAGTTAACGTATTAGCGTGGAATCTTAAAAAGAATTGTTGACTCGGTCTTTTTTACTTTAAAGTAATGATACTGAGTTAAGATCAAATAAAATGTTACTTGCTTCTGAACGTGATAAATAAATAAAAATAAATAAAATGTGCGCAAAACAAACTTATTTCATAATAATAGCGTTGTCTCTTTTTCACCAAAAACGTTTCAAACACGGTTCAGCCACAAATTGCGATCTTTCATTCACTTTAAACGATCCAAATGCCGCTGGGCGTATTGGACGTCATGGTATGACAGTTTAGGAACCTAAACTGAAATATATTGCTTTTGAATCGTTTTTAATTAGATCATGGTAGGCCACCAGATCGAATGAAGCACTCAAAAACGTTGTTTAGTGCACATACGCTTTGATTTTGCCGTGTGAGGCTAGACAGAAAATAAATTAATTGTATTCGCCAGAAACACAATGAGGCAGTAAACTCCGTTTTCATAAAAAACCAACAATGACCAGAAGTGTACCATTTTACAGAAAAACGACCAATTTCTATTCAGTTTACAGATAAACTTTTTACTAATATCCCATAAGCAATAACTTTACCTTATACAGCGTGTTCAATAAATCAGGGCCAATAAAATGGTGTAAAAACAGTCGGTGAGCGCGCGCTGTATAAGGCAATATATGGGGACAAGGGGGTATATGGTACATGACTCTATTGCGCAGTACGAACACGGCCGAGGAAGGACTCGTATCTTGTGGTCTACGGGACTGTCGGGATTATACATTCCCTTTAGGAAATGGTAGGGTTTTTGTGTCGGTATGGTTATGGCGAAGAAGATAAATTTGAGAGACAATTGACTCGGTGATAACTGTCGGTGGCTTGGCAGATTTCGTTTTGGATGCACTCTTAAAAGGCGGACGAAAGTTTTAATACCATTTATAACTAAGTTGGCAAAAGCGACATAACAAGCACCAGGTTTTTAAATCTGCTTTTGAAAACAAATATTCTTACTTGTTTATATTCGTCAAACCCGAAATCCCACAAGACCTCGAGACCCCAAGAATCACAATCAGACAGTAACTCAATAAACATAACAAACTAAACGAAGCAATACATAACCGACCAGCAATTAACAAACAAATACCTGCCATCAATCCTACTCCTCCAACAATTAACCCTGAAGAACCAGACAATCGTTGCTGCGACCAATCAGCAGTCGTAATTAGCTCTAACCCTTGCTTCGACCAATCAGCTTCAATAATGAGCTCCTTAAATCTCTCCTCTACTAACGAAGTACTCGCGTCACGCGTCGTTCAGAATGCCGTTAACAAATTACGATAGAAAGCCTGAAGTAATATATCTTAACAGGTGCGATAACAGATTGTTAACATAAATATAGAAGAAAATAACTTAGTGAAGGACTCGTTAATTTAACGCAAATGAGGACTAACTTAATTGTTGATTTACCGGTAGATAGCCAGAAAGATCTAGCGACGTAAGTTATGGACGGGAAACTTCATATAATATATTATACCTTATAGGTATGTTTAACTTATACAGGGGTACAACAGGGGTCACTCAAATCTCAGTTTAAAAATGTGAACTTTGGGATATGTTGCAGATTTCAGGCTCCTTCAAACAGGCGCGACACGCGATAAAATCGGGCGCGACACTAAGGCACCGCAAGTCGCACAACGAGCGGTGCCTTTCTTCACTTCGGAATTTACAACTCAATCTGTATAACATGTTAAATGTCGTCGTTGCTTTTATCATGTTCAAAACATTTATGCAACAACATCATAAACTACCAAGTTAGGTTTATTTTGTGCCCTAAAAGTAATTTTCAACAAAACAACTCCAGCCGTTCTTGGCGTATCTCCTTTATGTCTTCCATCTCTCGAGACAGCGCCGCCATTTTTACAGCAATCACTATTAGTTTCTACGATGGCATGCGGTTGATTAGCTGAAAGTATAGTCTCGTTTTATAATTTGTTTTGCGTCGCTATGATGGCAGTATGATGTCGCCGTGATTAAACTGTGATGTCATGTACAGTTATGTTTAAACTAAATACGTTATTGCTGTGGGAGAATGGGCTTGTTGACGCGATAACAATGATGGAGTTCACTTATGATGTGGATGAATGGTAATAAATGAATAAATAAGTTATCAAGAAATCTAAGATGTTTATTCAAGGAATGTCTCAGTTTGTGAAGAATAATGCAGTCATATGTTACATGCATAGATATTATGACTGTAACGTAAGAAGTGCACTAATACTATAACCATAAACAATGTTAAAAATAAACAAATAAACAAACAACCGAATATATTTTTACGTTAGCTCATGGATGAAAAGACAGACTGCCTATAAATCAGATTCTAGAAATGACTTTGATCTTCTGCACACTAGCGCTGATGGGTTACTAATTACTGTTACGGCCCAACGTTGTGTGGCTTTTAGCCATAAATAATTTCCCTTGTAGTTAATATATTTACTTTGTAGCTAAGCCGCTACTGGCTTTAAATACACATACTATAGAGGCACAGAAAGTAAACTAGTGAAGCCTGCATGGATCACAAATTCACGTCGTGATTTAAGGAAAAAATAAGTCTGTTTTATCTCTCTTTCGGTTCTTCTCCTTCTTCGTGTAGCTTGCAGGACTGCATCTCTCCTTCGGTGTATGAGTTTCATAAGTCACAGCACCTTTTCCAATCTCCGTTCAAATACAAGTGAGCCTTATGCTACTCATCGAATAATATCCAAGTTCTCATCTGGAAGAACTTACACTGTTCTAAAACATTGCGAAATCTTCTATGTAAACCTCCTGAGGTAATTATGATATAGTGGTAACCTCGCCCTGACGAACACCGCCAGTCTTGGCACATACCGTTATTACCAACTTTTTACCATTACCATTAGCTGTTGAATACAAAGTGCGTCTGTCAAGTTCACCATGTTCCACCACAATAATACAGCCTTCATTCGGAACCGGGTGTCGGTCCACTATAATTTAAACAGGACCTAACCTGGGGCAGTCATTACTTGGCTACTTACTGCACCCTTATCCCAAAGTCACAAGGTCAAATATTGTGTAGCAAGATTCGTAAGAACAGGCATTATCTGCCTCAATAACGATCCTTTATCTCGAAGTCTTAAAGTTGAAAATGGCTTGAGAAATTTGAGGTTTGAGTGGCCCAACCTGTTGGCCGGGGGCCACCTAAGACTACTGCTTATTGTGGTACCCTTGTTTTTTTCTGTAATTGATTTTTAATGGCTTTTAGAGTTGTTAGGATGATTCTTGAAATTCGGTTCAATATTATTTGATGGGCATTTTTGGTTGATTCCCTTTTATGATAGGAGACAGAATAGCATAATTATATTTATTAGGGGGTAAGCAAAGACAGAGGAAGAGGAGTTTAGTCAAAATCTTGGAGTCATCGGATATCTTTGATTCGGCTCCTAAGGACTCTTTAAAACATTCCCTAAGAATTTCTTCAACATAAATATTACCACAACTCTCAGAGTATTTTCTCGCTTCTCCCTAATGAGCAGCCATAATTTTCCAAATCTAATTACTTAAACCAAAATTCCGTCTTAACTTTACGTTTTAAATATTTTAAAGCGTGTAAGTACAAAACAAATGAAAGCACACATGACATGCAATAATATTGTGCCGTTTCCTGTGACCCACCGGTGAATGTCTTAAATATTAGAATCTCGCTATTATAGACCCCTATCACTATGAGGATAGTACCAATCGTAGTTAAACGACAGTGCCCTTGGCAGAAGTACTTGAAATAATGACACAAATGGGCAACAAGTAGGTACGAGCCAGTCGGGCCTGAGCTGACACATTCATAGTACAGCACATAAACGTTTGTTTATCGTTACAGTATTTAAGTTAGTCAGTCCAGGCCCAGGCTGAGTTGATTGATTATAAGTTTATATTGATTGGTATTGCATCCTCCTAAAGAGGAAACAATATTGCTGTATCCATTTAAGTTTTGAATAAATACAAAGAGCTGGAGCCATATCTTACAATTCGTCGTCTTTTTCATCAAATGCATTAACTTCATAGCTATCTCTAGGATAATCTTTACAGGCAAGCCCTGTTTTCTGTGGCATGTGGTCACTGTAATTGTTTCTAGCCTTATAAGGTCTAGAAAAAACAGAATTAAAAATACTTTTAAACGCTTTGTCAACAAATAAACACTCAATCTTCTCAAACTGGTAACTAGTTGTTTTTAATTACTTGCAAATTGCTGAGACTAGATGAGCCTGTGAGACCATTCGAAAGGATGTGATTGTAGTAGCTATGATTCTAAAAGGTGCACGAATTCTTAAAAAATCGACATAAATAATAATTATTTCATTCACAAATTCGCCATTTGCGAATGATAAATAATAATTAAACTATGATTCCGTTATAATAACCTCAAATCTTAGCTTGTATTAGAGAAATAATAAACATATTATTTGGCAGTCTGTTCTTTTTCATCAACATAAAAAGTTTATAGATTTTCTGACGTAAACATAAAACATCTGTAGAGATATCATCATTTAGTTGATCATCGTCATTGAGGAGAATGGCCTGACTGATTGCTTACATACAGTTGTTGGTAATAATATCTTTAATTCAAAGAGTTGATAATGGATTTCACTTTATATCTTTTTGTATTTGTCTCGTTGTGTAAGATAAGGTAAATACTGGATTTGGAGAGTAGATAGCTTTGTGTTTTTTCTATCGATTACTTTATTGTTCTAAATTGCCTTTATTACGTCGGTATGTCTGGGAACTTAATTTGCCTCTACACCAACAAAAACTTTATCACTCAACCGCTTTCGGTGGGAACTGGCTTAAGGCACTAAAAATTGTGGGTCAGTTGCCATAAAAAATACTTTTTACCAAATTAAGGGCTCCCAAAAATTCGCTCCGGTAGCGGTCAGAAACAAAATCTGATATTACCATAATCACCGACGCTCGACAACCAATTTCAACGACGAAGGTTAAAACTCGCATCTATCTTTTTTCCTCCTACTGGTGTTCCCACATGAGAGTGAGATAGATTTATTTCTTGTTGTTTTTCTTGTTGTTCGGCTCATTTGCATGCACACGCGACGCAAGCGCAGCGAGCGCTCCTTGTTCGGGGTTAATAAGACGATATATAAATACGATAACGGTGGGACAGCCTGTTGTAGTCCTATTGACATTTTGTTAATACGTTTGTTAATGTGTCCCCATTATACGATTCTATCTCGAAGCAGAAGTTTCCAATCTGGTTTTCGTTGACAAAATTACTTTCCATAAATACTCTGGCTTATAATAACCAGGCAAGCAGAAGTTACGTCTTGTGAATGTCAATGTTCCAATGATGATGTTTGTACTCTTCTCAGATTGTCTATTGACTCTTTTCAAGGCTCTCGTTATAGGCTAGCTTAAGGTGCGTATTCTGAAAAATTCAAAAGGGTAAATATACAAAAATTGGACAACTTTTTGTCCTATTTTGCAAACATAATTTTTGACCATAATGTATACAAATATTGGTTTGTATATATATTTTATCTTATTAATAAACTATCCTATGCCAGGCCAGTCAGTTTTTCAAATATTTTTGGAGTTATTTGCATTTTTTCAAATTTTATTGCCAAAGGACTGACGAGAATTGCAGAGTACTGATTAAAAACACATATTCGTAGGAAAAAATAAGATTTAATGTTACTTTGAGTATTTGCGAGTACAAATAGCTTAGAATCTAATAAAGGCACATTACTTAAGAATTAAATCACATGAACTGGGTATTTTTAAGTACAAATATCTCAAAATCTAATAAAGGCGTATCTTATCAATAAAATCACATTGTAACTATTAAGACTACCTTTAAAATTATTGAATACTGAAAATTTAAAATACGTCAGTCTTCAAGACACCCTTTTCTATTTGTACTGCTTATTTTCATTTTAACGTACTTAGTTTCTTTAACATTGGACAATTCTAAGAAATTTAAAATTTGAACAAAAATTAAGCTGCTTACAGCAATACCTTATTTTCTATTACTAGGTAAACATTGCGTAATATAATGACTATTAGATACAAAAATAAACAAAGATCAGCTGTTATGCTGCAACAAAAATAATGTTTCTAATCATTAAAAGTAGTGGACGTATCAATAAAAACTACTTTTCAAAAACGTCAATCTTCTCTTTAAATTGGTAAAATATTCTATTCCCTTTTGTAACCAGGTTTGGTACAGGAAGTTTTTTTATTACTTGGTCCATTGGTACATCTGAAACATCGCTTTCGTCTAATTTAAACAGGGTACCATCATCACTACAAATTTTAAGAAAAGTTACTCTCAATTCACCATCTTCAGTATCGACAGAAGAACAGATCCCTGCATAATGATATTCTGCTTTTCTCACTATGTATTTAATCAAAACATAATCACCACTGCTATAATGATTCTGAGTTAGTGCTTTTGTGTAGTCACTAACTCTTGACAAAGGTGAACTACATTTGGAAGTAAAGCTGTAACTGTTGTTTTTTACGTAGGTAGATAGTGGAAGAGTATCGTCTTCAGAATCAGAGAATACAGTCGAAACATTTAAATGTGTATCTGGCAGTTCTCTTTCATACCTAATAGATCCTAGCTGGTAATGATGGCATCCATCAGGGTCACAGAAACAACCAAGCTTTTTTTTAATCCGTTTATATTTTTGACGTTCAGTATTCAATTTAGTTTTAAGATTTGTAATAGTAGTACTCATTGTCTTTAATTGCTTGTTTCTGTCTTTTCTCTGTCTTTGACTTCTCCTTCTTGCTTCTTTTGCTCTTTGGTCTTCCTTAATAATGATACATCTATTTTCTACAAGAACCATCGGTGGCCCTTCTTCTTTACTGTTTGAAGGTGTGTTCTGACGTAAAAAATGATTTGTGTTTTGGTTTAAAGTTAGCTTTTGCCTATACTTTAATGAATATTGTTTCCAATTTTTCCTAGTTATTCGTTGCTCTCGAGGTGTCATTTGTTTAATTGATTTTCTTTGACCTTTTTCCTTTTTTTTCAAGTATTGTAACCTTTGTTTCTCTTTATACTCTGCTAATGTCATTGGGTCACTTATAATTCTCACTAAACGAGCCTTTTCGGCTTCTCTTTTATTTTTTAACACTTCTTCCCTCGATAATTTTTGTTTTTTTTTTAGGCGGCATAATGTAAATAGCCTGAAATGAGTAAAACAAATTATTTAATACTTTGACATGTAGTAAAAAAGATCTGAAATATTTAAAACATCAGTTCCCTGCAAACACGTCAGTCCTATGGCGCAAGTTTGAACAGCGGACTGACGACAGGGTACTGATGAATTGGACATTAATTTGAGGTTATACTTGAAATTTAATTTTTTATCTATATTTTTAATCATTAACATAACATATTTATAAAAATCGCATGTAAAAATGCATAAATTAAAACAAAACATAGCTACTAAAGAAAATATAGACTTACCAGAGTACTGACAATTTGAGTGGATCAGTACAAACACATCCGGTGACAAAGGTGTTAGCACTGACCTCGTGATGGCTACCGTCGATGTGGCGCGCTCTGCACCTAACTTCATTACAGACATTCTAGCTGTATAACGAGTTGATCAAAGTTCGATAATATTTTGCAGGAATTTTAAATTTTCACTTAGTACAAAGGACTGATGGGTAAAAGTAATGACAAAGTTTGTTCATTCTTTTAAAATAGTATCTTACAGATTCTGTTAATAAATCTGTGAAATATATTTTAAATAAATATTATAGAATATACAGAAATAATAAGATTAACGATAAATACGGAATATTTTTTTATACAACCACTTCATTAAGCATTTTTGTGATTGTGACACGCCAGGGAACTGATGTTTTAAGTATTTATTGCATTATTTTATAAATTAGCTTTTAGATTAAGTGATTAAAATTGAGTGGATACATAAAAAGGAATTTAAAATTTCATAATATATCGGCACATAACAAAGTGCATTTAAATTTTCGTATTTATTGACTGATGACAGCAAGTTGGACAACTTTTGTATATTTACCCAAAAGTATTAAGCTATAGGATGATCCAAATGTATTGCAATACTATGAACATTCTCGTTGGCGGCGGATCAAGGTAATTCTTGACCAACACAAGAAACGTCTTTTCCAACTGTAGCACAATATCTGTTTTTATTCGAAACGATCGCATATCGCAATAAAGGAAACAAATTGTAACTTCTTGCTGCGCAAGAGTTATGACAGGTTATCTTGAAGTTTCATCTTACCGTTTGTTTTTCCGATTCCACGGAAGTGACCGATCAACAAATAAATTATTGTATTGTATTAATGTTTGCTAAACAAATAACAGATAGTCTAGCTAGAGCTGTTCGAGATACAATAAGCTACAAATCATCTCAGCTCACAATAGAGCTGCGCCCTGCATCGCATCGACTCGATACTATAGATAATTGCGAGATACCCTCTAGTCTATAATTAGAGGTGCTCCGCAAACATCTGCTATCGAGGATATCAATAATAATTATACAACACTTACTTGTATCTTAAGAAAATTTTGTGTGTGGGACTTTTTATCAGATTTTTCTTATCTGTTACTGAAAACTTCCCATTGCAGTTTACTAAAACTGAATTAGTTTAATAACTACAGTGGAGTCATTTTAATAGGTAACATTTGACGTCTGTCAGTTTTATCCTCATAGTGAGGTGACCTGCTTATAAACATCGATTAAAGTGAATGAATCGATACGGACTTGAAACATATGCGAATTTTAAAAATCATCAGGCGAATCCCTGTCCCATTATTATTATTTTTTTCGTAAATTTAAGGAGCAAAATAAGACAAGTACACAATTTAACAAAAAAATTGCATTTATTCAGTTGAACTATCAGAACTGTTAAAAGTATTGTCATCTTCATCACTGCTGTCAGCACTCAGAGATATTATTAATTCATTTTCAATAATATTGTCTATTCTCACATCTCGTTCAAAATCTTGTAAAATTATTTTCTTTGTTTTCTCTACGACTTTTTTCCAGTCTTCTGTAGTGACTTCTGCACACGCAGTTTTTAGCAGAGACATCATTTTAGCAGTACTGAAGGGTGGTTCAGTATTGTTCCGCGCTGCATAACCCTTTATTTGTGCCCAAATAAGCTCGATGGCGTTATACTGGCAATGGTAGGGAGGCAATCGAATAACTTCGTGTCCATGCTCTAGGGCTAGTTCATCGATTACATAGCGGAGCTTGGACGGCTTAGTTGCTTTTACTAGATTTAACAACTCAACTTTTAATAAAGTTGGACTTGCATCCACACCATTTCTTACCAGCCACGAGACAATTTCTTGCTTTTTATTTGCTTGAGTTGGTGGTTTATCAACTTGTACAGAATGATACGGTGCATTGTCCATTATAATTTTCGATGGGTTTTCTAAGCTGACTAGCAGCTTCTCAAACCACTCTTTAAAAACCTCAAAGTTCATTTCCTCATGGTAATCACTTGTAGTTTTAGAGGCGAATGCGAGGAGGCAGTCTGGAATAAAACCTTGAGAAGCTGATCCCGCGTGACATATAATAAGTCGGGCTCCTTTTCCCGGTGGAACTTTTGAGGTGGACGCCGCTGTATCATCGGTCCATGTCCGCGAAACCGTATGGTTCACATTCAACCATGTTTCGTCAATAAACACGACATTGTCCCAATCTGTAATTTTATTTACTTGACGTAAGAATGTTACTCTCTTCAAAATAATATCGTAGCGTTCTAGCAGGATTTTCCGCTTGTCAGATTTTTTAAAACTAAAGCCAATCGATTTCAAAACCTTTGATAGAGACGATTTACCGCCAAAAAATAAGCCTGCGTCTTTTAACGAACTTATTAGCTTTTCCCGTGTAGGATATTCTTTTCTCGAGTAATATCCATAAATGTGGTTGCGAATTGCAGCAGCATCAAAATTATCAATGCCAACAATTTTCTTGTCCCTCTTTCTTTTTTTCGGTGTACGTAAAGTATTATCTTCTGAGCCTGATGGTCCGTATTTCTCTTTCAGAATTTGAGTTACTGTCCTCTTCCCTATTCCCAATGCTTCGGCAACGCGTTCTCTCGGTTGTGTCAATGGTAAAAGAGGCCCATCGTTAATTGATTCCCGTTCAAAATAATTGTACAATTTCACCACTATTTCGCGAGATTGACTGTTTAGCGTTTTCCCCGTTTCGACATGGTAAGACTGTAATGTTGTTCTTGTTTACTAATCGTTAAGCAATCGGAGTCCAATTTATAGCCAGGTAAACGTAGTCAGTAAAATCAGTCCAATAAAAAAGCCGGGTCAGAAGAAAATAACAGAGAGCACACCAAAAACGCACAGTCACTTCGCACAACGACAAAAGACTGCGTCATGTAATGGCGACATGACATGGCGTCATCGACAGGCACTGGTGTTGCCAGCAACATACCACCTAAATTGTACCTAACATCAATGATTTTTCTATTTCATTATTTTTTGTATTTTTATACCTAGTTAGTTAAAAGAATAATAAATAAATGTTTTATTATAATCACAACGTGGTTATTAATTTATGGTGATATTTCTTCACAAGTCATCATTGCATTCGATTCTACTTATCAGCTTTCGATTTTTAGAGTAACATCCCTAGTGTTTAAAAAGAAAAATGGTTAACTGACGTAACCTTGTAACGACGTTCAGTTCTTTAGATCAGAAATTGTTTATTATGTTAAGAATGGTTTATTAATGAAAGCAAATCGTAAAATTACTCGTATCGGTCATTATTACAATAAATATGTAATCGTAATTGAAAAAAGGTAAGCAATTGTGCAGTTCTAACAAAACGAAAAAATATGTTATTTTATGCCCGCCGTTACAAGGTTACGTTGTTGAATATTTGATGAATTGTCAAATGTTACCTATTACAATGACTCCACTTTACAATACATTTTCCAGGGTGTCTTAACTGTCACTCTTCTGTTCATATCAAGTTCTTATTTTAAATATCTTTTAATACTCTGACAGTCTAGCTAGAAACTCAGTGCACTCACTTTGAACAAGACTCGTCCATATGATTAACGGATGATTCAGAAATCACACGCTAAAACTTTTTACGACTCATTAAACATTAATTCAAAGACAATAAAACCTGTTAAAATCTCACCTTTTTGCTCACACCATAACAGTAAAATAAAAGTCACACCCACGTCTGAAATAGAAAGTGCAATACAATCTGGAACACAATTGTCAGATAAACCACGAGAGTACAGCCAGGCACAATAGTAGAGATAATGGCAAATTGAGTGGTTGGCACGGTATGGTAAGATGGTAAGACTTGAAATTACGTAAAAGGTAGTGATCAAGTGATACATCAAAACCCAGTTGGGAGAGCTGAGTGTACTGATAAATAAGGTTAAATTATAGTTAAATAATAATAGAGCTTCTGAACTGGGAGTTACTTGCTTACGTTATGAATAATATCTCGATGATAGTCTTATGAAAGAAACAGAGAGGACAAACTGTGGCATCCTGTAGCTTCCTACTGATACTACGTGCGTCCCATCGTGTTCTATATCACGTTTACCTATGTTATTATGTTATTTCACATTTTACTATCTATCATTCTTGCGGTTGCTGCAGTGCACTGCACTCATTTAAAAAATAACTAATTCATAATGACATTATTACAAAAAATCTCGGTTGGGTTGAATATGAAAACGATAGCAACTTACATTTCTAATACACTTATAAAAAAGAAAATGTTCAAAGAAAACGTATCCAATTATAAGATAAATCACGCAGGGCCAGCCGGTACAATGCGATCATAATCGCTGCAGATTCCGGAACGGGTAACCACGGTGTGGAGAGTAATGACGAAGGGCGCGCTGCGGTAGTAGCATGGCAAATAATAAATAACAGCGGAATGATGGCACATAACCGATTGATCGAGATTCCGAAGTAGAAATAACGGAATGAACACAGATTTATAATAAAGCTGATGAATTGTTTTTAGACTAAGATCTCGATCAAAGGTTGCTTAAGTTAGACAGAGTTGCTCCGCACGAAATTGGAAATTGCGTTTGTGGTTGAATGAGCAACGTATTTGTGGCCCAGTTAAATCGTATTGAGTAGGGATAGATTAGACTCAGATAATAAACAAAAGTAAAATTATAAATAGGGAGCTGCTAGCGCTGGGCAATAATTATAAAATGCAATACCTTATCCCTGACCATATTAGCCGTAAGGTACATCTGACCATTATAAAACACTCAGTTACTTGTCTGAGATTAATGAATTATCGCTGAACATACCATATATGAATAATTGATATCCTAGATAGTATTAATTTAGTCTCAACACGCAAGTCATATGCCGCATTCAAGCACGATTCTCCCTAAAGTCTAGTCAAGATATTTCAAAGTTTACACGGAATTACTGACTGCCAAAGCTGAAACGACTAAACGGGGCTTCAGAAGTGAAAGTATTTAAGGGCTTGTAATAGTTCAGCTGAGTGTTAATCAGTTTTCAAACGAGGCATTGATAACGGCGGCTTTTAGTAACCGCAGTTTCGCATCTTAGCTGATTTATTAGCTAAGCAAAAGTTTATCTACAGGTTCATGTGCCGTAATCTTTGTCATACCAAGTAATCCGCTAGCAGTTTTATGTTTTACTGTAAGATAGGCTACGGTATTATGTATTTACGATAAACATGGTTTCAACAACATAAAAGTATAATTTCTTAAGTTTACAAAGAGTGCCATATTCTTGTGTTTGAATTGTATATTATATTAACTTTGATTTTCATCATTTTTAACCCCCGACGCAAAAACGACGGGGTGTTATAAATTTGACGTGTCTGTGTAGGTGTGTGAGTGTGTCTGTCTGTGGCATCGTAGCTCCCGAACGGATAAACAAATTTTGATTTAGTTTTTTTTTGTTTGAAAGGTGAATTAGCTGGAAGTGTTCTTAGCTATATTTGATGAAAATGATGGCCGGTCCAAGATGGCCGGGGACCTCTTAGAATTGGTGGTGTTCCACAGAACGGTCCCCCGACTTCCATATGAATTTATCTGTTTTAGTCTCGTTACATAAATTCTTTAAGTCGGGGTTTTTAAATAATTTATCCTTTTCCAATTACATTTAACCGTCGTGGGTTTTTTCAAAAATTTTCATTTTTACCATTTTTGTTCTATTTGTGGCTATTTCTTCATATTCTTTTTAACTTGTTTTAGTCTTTTTACGTTCATACTAATTTTTTATAATTATTATTTTGTGTCGGGGGTTTTTTAAATTTTTAATTTAATTTCGACAAATGGAATTATCCTACTTAAGAAACGTATTTCTACATCAGATAGTGTCGCAGTCCCATTTTATAAACTAGATCTGAAATATATAAGATATCTAATAGCTATGAAATACTTGTACGAAAGTTGAATAACTAAAGGAAGAACAAGAAAAAGGATATAATAAAGAAAGAAAGTCTGTTTAGTCTTAAAAATGATTCTTCAACTGTAAATTAATAATTATTTTTTGACGGCTAAAAACTATTAAACACCAAATTATCTGAATCTTAAAACGCAAGATAATAAAATAACTGAAATAAAAAAAATAAGGAGTCTCAACAAAAAGCATGAAATAAAAAATTTAATTCTAACTTTTTACGTTTATACTATTTTTTTATTATTATTTTGTGTCAGGGTTTTTTTAAATGTTTAATTAAATTTTTTATTTCATGCTTTTTGTTGAGACTCCTTATTTTTTTTATTTCAGTTATTTTATTATCTTGCGTTTTAAGATTCAGATAATTTGATAACAAGTTAAACCCGCTATGAAAAAATAGGCACAAATAGAACAAAAAAGTTAAAAATTTGAAAAATTCCACGACGGTTAAATGTAATTGGAAAAGGATAAAATGAATTAAAAACCCCCGACTTAAAGAATTTATGTAACGAGACTAAAACAGTTAAACTCATATGGCAGTCGGGGGACCTCTTAGAATTGAAGGTGTTCCACAGAACGGTTCCGACTTCCATATGAATTTATCTGTTTTAGTCGGGGGTTTGTAAATTATTTTGTCCTTTTCATTTATTATTTTGACATTTAACCGACGAGGGTTTTTTCAAAATTTTTAATTTTTACCTTTTTTGTTTTATTTGTGACTTTTTTTCATAGTGGATTTAACTTGTTTTAGTCTTTTTACGTTCATACTATTTTTTTATTATTATTTTTTACTTCCATTTCGTCTTTGATTTCATTCAACCATCTACGAATGTTAATTATTTCAAACACACTAACTTTTCTTGGACTTTAATCGATTATTCGAATCGATTATTTCTTATTCAAATGGCAATTAGACGTAGAAAGCGTAGCATAGTGCGTAAAGACAATTGAACGTATAAATCACGTAGTAAACTGCAAAATGCCAGCAGTGCACAATAGCTCTGGGTGAGGTAACCGCACGGATTGAGTCAGTACCACCGCGGCGCATGCGGACGTAATGACAGGCCGTGAATGATGGCTTACCGAGGTAGCGACTGGTAGGCACAGTTCAAGGTTTGACGACTGTTTTATTTATGTAGTACAGGGCAGCCTAGCAAATATAATAAATCAAAAAGCCACTTTTGTTTAAATTATTTTTATATAGAAAATCGTATCATTGCATCCTATCTCACTCATGTCTACGTATTCTACGTCATAGCATTCTCATTCGTCCTTTCAATCGTAATTATCTTTGTAGCAGCAAAATGTCGGCGACGGCGACAAGACATGTAAAGTCATCCAATTCGGCGAACATTCTTATGTGCAAACAATGGTGGAAAGTGTGCTGGATGTACGGAGACCAGGAAAAGTACTACAGACAACTCTATGGCAAAAGAAAACTCAATAATCTAAACACAACGATCTTAAACTTCAATGATACGGACACCAAAAGACCCGGCGCGCAAATAACTGAACTCACAGATGATTTCTTTGAAGATAATTGCTCACAAATTGAACCAGCACCAGACGAAGTGGACGCTCCAAGAGAAATACCTTTAGCAGCAGAACCCGAGCCTACCTACGGCTTCGATTACCAAACGACGTGGCAGAAAGACCAAAGAAGACAACCCATACAACAAAGTTACGATGAATACATGAACACAACAGATCTAGACAAAATATTAAATACAAATCTCAACGCAGATAGTATTAAGAGTATGTTAGAAAACGGTCTACCTCAAAGATCTAAAATTATTGATGCGAAAGAAGAAGTAGTAAGAAATGGGAATACAGTAGGGAAGAATTCTAGAACAGTTTGTAGGACGAAAAGGGGAGCTTTAGTTACTGACGAAACTGAGATCTCGACTGATGGGAGAACTTTGGCGAACCTGAAGTTTCAAAGGTCTACTGTGAAGACTGGCCCTAACAAAGTGAAGGAAGTGCTTCAGCCGCTGAAAGAGGAAAAAGTGTTGGACGAGTGCTCGAGGAGGAAGTGCATCGGAGACCAGCTCACGACCACCACCACCACGCTGGTGACGGTCACGCAGACCTCCTTGACTTCGTGCAATGAGTGAGTATTTACTTATTTAGTTATAGTTTCTCGTGTATAGTTTTTGAAGTGAAAACTTCTTTAGCGGCGCTGTGTACTTTTTTTGGAATGGGTAAAAACTTCTAAATTCGCGTCAGGTCACGTGACCCTGATCGAAAATTCGTAAGACGTAAAACGTCAGACGTAAAACGTAAGACGCGCGTTGTTGAGGACAGCGCCATCTATGCACATCGGGAAGAACTACGAGGGCCTCGCGTACTAACGTCAGACGTAAAACTTAAGACGCGCGTTGTTGAGGACAGCGCCATCTATGCACATCGGGAAGAACTACGAGGGCCTCGCGTACTAACTACGTAGTTCATCCAACAACGACGAGATGGCGCTGAACCACGGATATATAACTGTGTGCTTATTTGTAAATCTGAATAAATTCCTTTCACGAGAAGAATAAACCAGTCACTTTGGTCATCATACCTGATTTGCAAAAAACCCTATAAAATAAGGAACACACCTTAACACGCGTGTTTTGTTTATAAGACGATTCACAAAATACACTCGTAATTGTTCAAGTTTTCACTTCTGTCGGCACTACCGGAGTGCCAGTGTTTTTTTTTTTGTAGGTTTCTGCAGTGTTTTTTCGAAAGGGTTGAAAAAGCTTTATACCTACATTTTCTATTACTCACCGAATTTTCATGTGGTTATTTGCATTAATCCTTTTTCACAAATGTTTGTGTGAACTACGATTCTAGTCATGCAACATTGAAATAAAATTGATTTATTATTTATTTATTATTGAGCGACCATAAATATGATAAAAACAATATCAAGTTCAGATACAGTTAAATCAATCACATCAGGACATGTCGCAATATCTGAACCAAATTCTCTCCATTGTCAATTTATTACATAATAATGCTGCACTCTAATTTAACCACAGTCACCCACACAATAGAATTCATTTTTCCTCCCCACGTCTTTCGCCACAAAGCCCCGTACTGTACTGTAGGCGGCGTCGCGAGCGCAGCCGCATGCAGTTCCGGTAATGACGTTATTGGAATCCGCCACGATTGCTGTCTCGTGGTTTTCGAACATGGCAGGGACGATGTGACTGTATAGTTTCATGGAAATAATTATGGCAAGAGACTTGGACCTCCAGCGTTAAAATAGATAACAGAAATAACAATTACACATTTTAAAATACGATATACATAGATAACGATCTTTCAAATGTAAAAATAAACTTATTGTTACCCTACACAGTTACCATGGTTCTTATAATATTTTCCCTTTCCATCTCGCTTATAACAGTCAACGGATAATTTTTTGCTTTACATCCATACTTAATATTACAAACGCGAAAGTGTGTCTATCTGTCTGTCTGTTACCTCTTCACGCTTAAACCGCTAAACCGATTTAGATGAAATTTGGTATAGAGATAGTTTGAGTCCCGGGAAAGGACATAGTATAGTTTTTATCCCAGAAATCATTCTTTACGGAGGTGAAAAGGGGTGTGGATGTTTGTATGGGGAATCCATAACCGCTGAACCGATTTAGATGTTAGTATCGAGATAGTTTGAGTTGTGGGGAAGGACATTGAATAGTTTTTATCCCCGAAATGGGGGGTGGAAATTTGTAAAAGGAATCAATAAAAAAGGACTCAGTTACCAATCAATCATTCAGTGACCTGTTTACTTTAATTCTGGTTGTACACATTATTTATGTTTTCAAATCAAAACCACTAATCTTTTTTTTATTTGATATTTAAATACATAGTAAGCAGATTGATGAAAAAGCAGACTGGATAAAAAATAAGCTACCCAAATTACTAATTCCATGCGGATGAAGTCGCGGGCAAAAGCTAGTACTTATACATTTTGTTTTTTTTTTTAATTTATATAAATATTGTCATAAAAACTCATCAAAGATTACATTACTTACCTCTACCACCACAAAGTAAAAGCCAATGAAAACGCCGCCATCTTGAAATTGACAGCCCGCCATAAAATGAGTTACCACGTAAAAAAAAGATATTTCCATTCAATAAAACAGTAGATTGATATCGTACGATTTATTGCGGCGCGGGAGCGATTTGTAACGAACAATGTAATCCGATGCCGCTTAGTGCGTACAATTTAACTACCACGTTACAGTGTTGTCGTGTAATTGACGTGAAAAGGCTTGAAATCCAATTTAAGGAGCTCTGTATAGTCCACTTTTATAATAATTGTAAAACGCTCCTTAGGTCTTTTATGGACTCTGATTATTAAAAATCAAGCTGTAAATCGTTTACATCTATCCTTAAGGGCCTTACTCTCGTTTAGTACCGTAACTCGGTCACTTTATGAAGCTTATAACTCATTAACGGTTTGGTTAGAAGGTCTGTAAAAAATATATGTTTGCTATAGATTCATGTACAGCATTTTTGAAACAGGGTTTTTTCATAAGGCTAATAATTTTGCCTTAAAAAAATATTTACCAAAACGCTATTTTCGCTAACATTTGCTTATAACTTCTAAACGGCTTTGATGTTTGGAAATATTTTTACACTGAAAAATTGGTGGTTAGAGGTACTACATATTTGAAATAGCGTTTTTAAATCATTCAACAGTTGCAAAGACAATGCCCCATTTTGAGATATAGGTTCAGAGGTGCTCTGCGCGGGCGCGGGCGGCAGTCGTGCGTTAGCACTGAGACGGGGTGGCTGTGTCGCTCGCTGCTCCGCCCGGCTATCGATCGACTACGCGCGTTTGGCTGTGTTAGTGCAAATATTTATGAACGAATTGTATCAGTATGCGTTTATAGATTAGCTCGCTGCAGAGGGCCCATTTCTATTGTCCGCATGGACGCTTTATTAGTGGTGCCATTTCTAAATACTGTTTTTTTTTTATATTGTTTATTTTGTAAATTCATATGTATAAGATAATTTGTAAATAAATAAAAATGCCAAAGCAAAGCAAGTCAAGAAAAATACGTTTTCTCTACGACGACGCACCGTTTTATAGATATTAGCGAAAAACTCAAAAGTGGGAATTTTTATACCCCCCACTCCGGCTCACCTCCTAGACGCGGGGACTTTTAGTATGTTTACTCCCTAAGCACTCTGAGCAACTTTCTGAAGAAATCGCTCAGGGCCCAGCTCACGCACTCTACACCTCTTTTTGGTTTATTCGTTGAGTGGACTAATAAGTATCTATCTATCTTAGATACTTAATCTTATAAATAAAAATCTTTAAAACTTTATCTAATAAATAAAATTGGAGTGTCTGTTTGTAATATTAAAACAACCGCTTCAGGCCATTTTATTTTGACTGTTTAGAAAATAACTACTTATTCACAATAAAAAAAAAAATGTTTTCAAATACCTTAATTTATAAAAAATTAGCATTCTTAGTTGTCAATCTACGAGTAGGTATTTGCATTACTGAGTTTATTGATTACTACCTTCTCATATTCTTGTGCGGATTTATTTCTGTGACTGGGACTTTCACTAGCAGATAGGTGAATAAGGAGTAACTTAGGCTACTTTTATTTTAGAAAAAAAAAAGAAAATAGGTTCCCACGAAAAAAAATTAAAACCTATGAAATGAAATATTGAATAATATCCGATTCAAATAGGGAGGTTGTATACTACGTGTATTTAGGTACTTAACCAAATGTAAATAAATCATAATAAAGAAACGGAGTATAGTTTTTTTTATAAGTGGATCCTATACGTGAAGATTCCTTAATCTCCAATGAAATTGATTGGATAAATAATAAAATAATATAGTGTTTTTGTTTTAGCCCAAGGAAATCGTTCACCAAATATTGTATATAAAAATGCTAATACGAAAAACTAAAAATAAATAATAATTAAACTAAAATGCAAAAACGATCAAAAAGAACTAAATGGAGAAATATTAGAAGAATTTCAATAAAATTAGCATAGGTATTTCTTTACGTGACGGTGAATAGACCACTTTTATGTATTTGAGGGGGTGAAGCAGATGAAGTGGGATACGAATAGTCCCCGCCTTGGGCGGGGTGCACCGCGCGGATTTCGTCGATGAGCGACTTCCATTATATTTAGAAGCGTAATTTCGCGACTCGAATAAGATGCACGATTGCCTCCGCGCTCTACTGTCCGGATTCTCACTGCGTAATCACCAGGTTCGAATCTCAGTGGACGGCATATCTTTAGTTTTGTTATTTTTTAATTATAATGTACTTATCTTTTGTTTTGTTATTTTTTAATTATAATGCGCATATTTTTATTTTCTTATTTTTAAAATAATTCAATAAGTAATTGTTATTTTCATAAAAACAATCATTTTTATTTCTATAGTTATTTTTCTTCAGAATCTAGAGTAAAATAATAAAAATAAAATAAAAACGTCCACCAAGCTTGATTCGGAAAAAAATTATATACCTACAGTGTTTTACAAAAGAGTGTAAGCAATAATAATATAGTCTGAAAATTTTCAAACAAGAAAATCGGCAAAAAGTAAAATAATAATTAAAAAAACATATCAAATAAGAAAATAAAAAAAAAACAAATATGGAAAAGTTTGGATTTGAAGCCGGGCGTTAGTGACTAAACTATAGTGACGTGACGCACGAGACCACTAGACTTAGACCAATCGAGCTGTTGTAGTGTATGTCGAAATTACGCGTCATAATCTGTACAAACAAAATATGGTGTGTACAAAAAAGTAGGTACTTACTTTACAATTTGTTTCGTCGAATAAGATCTCTTTATTGCCTTCCGTTTATTTTCTTGTTGACCATTTTTTATATACTGATAGTACAAACATTTACACCAACAACATAACTTAGAAAAAACTAATCAAAAAATAAAATATCAAAAACGGCTTTCATCAACAAACAGATACCAAAGTACGTACCTACACTAGGTACCGACTCAAAATAATTGCAAGACTTCAAAGTATTTTATACGGCTACTCGCTCAACTACATAGGTACCCAACGCGTCAGTTTTCGCAAATGCGATCATTCTCCTTATCAATTAGAGTCTACGGAACAATTTCGTATGAAAGTATTTTTACTTTAATGGTTTGTGAAAATATTAATTGTAAACGCGATTATGCTCCTTATTCATAGAAGGTAACGGGTCAATTTCCTATGCAAGTATTTTTACTTCCAACTAAGATTGAAAATAATAATTGTAAAACAAAAGAATCTTCGTTTATTTGTAGAATATTTAACATAATTATTGGTTAGCAACTCGGCATTCTTATTTCACGTGTATACTTAAAAAATATTTTTCATGTTTGATGTGAGACTCGAACCCGAACGTTCGCCATGTGAGGAACAGTGCTAGCCACTTTGGCCACCGTAACGCTTGCAAAACTTATTGAAATTTGTAATAACAATCATGTGGCCAATTTGTAGTGTTGTCAAACATTCTTATAGTACTAATATTGCTATGCCATAGTTTTGTGAGATTGCTAGTCGACTTCTGACTGTTTTTGTAATATATCAAAATATTTTTTTTTACAATTTTTGTCTGTCTGTCCGTCTGTCTGTCTGTTTGTTCCCGCTAATCTCTGAAACGGCTGGACCGGTTAAGACGGGACTTTCACTAGCAGATAGGTGAATAAGGAGTAACTTAGGCTACTTTTATTTTAGAGAAAAAAAGAAAATAGGTTCCTACGAAAAAAAATTAAAACCAATGAAATGAAATATTGAATAATATCCGATTCAAATAGGGAGGTTGTATTATACTCCGTTTAATTAGGTACTTCCAAATGTAAACAAATCATAATAAAGAAACGGAGTATAGTTATGTTTATAAGTGGATCCTATAGCTACGTGAAGATTCCTTAATCTCCATAGAAATTGATTGAATAAATAATAATATAATAATATAAGTAGTGTTTTTGTTTTAGCCCAAGAAAATCGTACACCAAATATTGTATATTATATAAAAAGGCTAATACGAAAAACTAAAAATAAATAATAATTAAACTAAAAATGCAAAAACGATCAAAAAGAACTAAATGGAGAAATATTAGAAGAATTTCATTAAACATGCATAGGTATTTCTTTACGCGGAATACAGAATTAATAAGTTATATCGTAAACTCTGCGAACTCAACAATAACTTTTTTCTTAAATTCCACGCGGACGAAGTCGCGGGTAACAGCTAACTACAAAATATATCAGTCTTGCATCCGCCATTCCCTTCTGGAATCGTAGGCAAAAATGGCGACCTACGTGCGGCATGTCTGCGCCTCTGCATATTCTTTGAATTTCGTTTTAGTGTAGCGCGCCACCGCACGCGTTTTACGTAGGACGCTTAGCTCCGCCCACATGCACAAGGTCAGTGAGCCATCTATACACCTTAAGACCCGCCCCTAAGACACTAACCCTTAAAAGATTAAGAAAGAAAGAAAGAACATACGTTTATTTGCGGCAAACATGACGCATAAAAATAAAAAAAACACAAACAACAGAAAAACAAAAATAACAATTTGGGAGAAAGTATGCGTCACATCTACGCAAAACGGCCAAACGCTCGGCATAATGCAATAATGCTAAGACCCTATACGTGACAGAGAACAACACACATAACACGAACACAATAACATTTAGTAGCAAGATGCTTTCATCTTGCAAGAGGCTTTCCTCTTGATATAAACTTCTTACGCCAACGATGAGAAGCTAAAATGAATGAAGAACGAATGAAAGATGAAAATAAAAATTAACAGCATTTAAAACTCTCTTAAAACTGCCACTTAATCTGGCAATCCGGCAGACTATGCATCGCCTTTGCTTGTGCGCCAAAAAATGTAAAACTAAAAACGAAAAGCAACATGGCGGAGAACGGGCGATGTTATCTCTTGACTACCGTTTACAACGGCCCCCGTGTCCCTTGTAGTCATGTACCGACGACGGGCAGTGATCGATGACTCCCTTTAAACAGTTTTATTAATAAATGTTGTCACCGTATTCTGTAGTTTATTTGTTAATTCACACTTAATTTGATAAAGTAATCGGCGAATTTGTTAAGGAAGATAATATTCGCTAATTAATTTTATGTGTGGGCAGAAAAGTTGGGTGCACTCCACATTACTTATTTGATCCCTGTTGGTTTTATTGAATAAATAAAACCAACTATAATATATAAAACTTGACAGCTTCGAGAGACAAAATCTGGAATGAGCAAGTAATGACGGTAACGGTACTTACGTAACTAAAGGTGGTACTTACTGAAGAACAAAGTCTTGCCACTGCTTGCAATTTTCTTTACACCATAGCGGAAACTTTGTGGTCACGATAGTTACTAAGATTTTAAAAACTAAATTGATACGCTTTGAGCTGTTTTAGGATCAAAATCGATATGATCATCAATGTTAACAGTACACAATGTAATGCCCTTCAATAAAAAGCACAGATAAACCGCCTTCCGTTATAATAAGGCTTCTCTTTACAACATCCTTCCATAGTGAATCACGATTGTGTTTAATTTCAGAGACAAATTGCTCAAATTAGCTATTACGACATGTAAGAAATCAAGTTTCTAAGTAGATCTGTAATGCTAGAAAATCATACAGTATATCAGATACTTAACCAACATACTTTAGATTATACGTTAGGGTAGGACTTAAGAAAAGTTGCAATTTCTCATGAAGACGACGGAATGAACAGATTTGAGTCAAAGCTGTCAAAGTGACACTTTGTTTGACAGACTACGGTATAAGAAATCGCATGATATAGTGACAGGATGTCAATACTAGGCCGTCATCAATATAAACTAGTTAATTCTAGTTGACAACAACCGTGCTAGGGGAACCGTTTCATCTTTATCCGACTTTAGCGGTGTGCGTGATGACACGAGATACGGTAATCAAATAATTCTTTTATAACTGTTCCCAAATCCATGGCGTTGATTACCCAATCTTACACAAACAATGGGAGTTTGATAAAACGCCGTCGGTATCGAGGTTAATTGATATTACTAATCCAAATCTTGTTCAGGTTGTCAACTAAAACTTTTTTTCACATAATGAGCCGAGATGGTCTGCGGCGTCAAGGTTATGCAAATATGATAGGAATAAGGAACAAACCCACATTCTTTGGTTTATGTTCCATCGCTGACTATAAACCGTAACTGTTGTGCGGTTCACACTTTGTGCTCGCACCGCGTATATTCCGGCTCCCGCGCCGCAGCGGCGGTGCAATAAATACAGACGCGCTTGTGTGCAGCTTGATGGGCCTTACAAGAGGTTTCAGCTCGGATGGTCCCCCCTGTATATCGCTACGACATAGTTTATGAGTCAATATTAATTTAAATAAAGTTTTCTCGGAGCACCTTCACCTCGTCATTCTCCACACAAGATTTGTATTCAAACCTAGCACTATACACTCCTAAATCAATAAATACATCTACATAATATACATTATGCATGGAATTTCCTAAGGTAACTGCAATAAACATTAAAAAGATAATAATTATACATAAATCATAGGTCATTCTCACCGCGAGAGGCGGCGGGGGTCCGAGTGACGCCGCGGTATTCGTAAGTGAGTTACGTCTCGTAGCTGGTGAATAATAATAGGATTTGATGATGCATGCTGCTGGTGCTTCAGGCAGTTTCGGAGTTCGAAGCTTAGAATTCTTGATGTAGATCCCTTTATTAATGTAGTGTCAAACTGCCAAACTGGGAGGTGCTGAGACAGATTACCAGTTTGGGTAAAACGTAATTGGTAACTGGGAATGCACTTCTTGTTTCTTCAAAACTTAATTAATTCCTCGTCTTTATCCGTCACTAGGAGGTGGTCCGAACAACGATGTTCTACCTTGCTATCTTCTCATTAATCCTAGCCATTACCTACATTGTTAATCACAAGAGAATCTATCAACTTTATATTTAACACCCACAAGTCGATTAATACTACATGCTCTTAAATCCCATTAACATGAGCTTTACAACCTGAATCCATGTCGATAACCACTGACACGATACTGAATCCATATCGATGACAACTGACACGATACTGAATCCATGTCGATGACGACTGACACGATACTATAATGTCGATGACCACTGACACGATACTATAATGTCGATGACCACTAACACGATACTATATTGAAGTTACCAACTAAAGCAACTGTACCACCAGCTTCCTTATCAATTATGAGGAGGTTTCGAAGCGAGCGTGGTTTATCAATCAGCTGTAATCTGACTTAATTATCTAGTTAATGATTTAACTAAGCCGCGTATACTTGACTTATTATATCGGATGCTAAGAACTGATATGAGACACGTTCCAATTTTACGTCTTTTAATCTGCAAGATAAATCAGACGTTGTATCTGCAGGGATGTCGAATTTGGATGTCATGGTGGAAGAAGTTGGAGGTTTAAAATATCTTCGTGGATAGGTTAATAGGAAGCTTCTATACGATAAGATATGCCACGCCGCAGAATTTATGAGACAGCTAAGTTTTCTCTGATACGAAAAATAAATTAGTAGGGAAGCCATCTATATCTATTTACTATTAGCCCTTCCACGATTTGATGAAAGAATCTTTGGTGACACAGACACATATCTATTCCTTCTCCAGAAGGCCAATGACCCTCCAATTTCAGCACAATCCGTATCTAAATACCACAACAATATATCGTTCCGTGCTGCGCTGCAATAAATCCGAACTGCAAGAAATTGGAAATCTGCCACGCTAGCCATTAATTGATACGCGTAGATATTATAATAACCATCGTGTTAACACGTGGCGATTAATTGAATCTTAATACAGATTGACGGTCGCTGATTGTCTTTTACAATGTGCACGCGATTGTGATAGGTCGTTGACTGAAGACATTTCGTGTGTGAATTCCTATATGAACTATGATAGAAATTGCTGTGAAGCGCCTTCTACCTATCGTCAATCTTTTAGTGGAAATTACAGATAAATTAGATAACTTTCATTGCTATCAAACTGTCGACTGGACTGGAAACTTTATTCAATAATGCAAGGAAAGCTTGGGAAGTAATGATTTCCTCTTTATCCGTGGAATCTTAGCTTTTAGTAGTCTTACTCGAAAGAATGCTAAACATTCCGCAGCTGTGTTAGACAGGTCCTCAATCAATTAAAGCCGCCTCCGCGAGAAACTTGCGCTGCTTTGGCAGGATGTAGTGAAAGCTGATTGAGAGTCTACAATGTGTTGGTTGAGGATGTTCGACGTAAAGTCAACAAAAGAGATAAGTATGCAAGATCGTCGGATATAGTTGAAGTTTAGTAAGAAACCAATGGATATTGTCGACTGACATTTAATTTGATAAATGAGCTGTTTGTTTTCTATTAATAAAATTTAATTTAATTCGAAAACATCCATCGGTTTCTTACTAAACTTCAACTATATCCGACGATCCTGCATACTTATCGCTTTTGTTGACTGTATATATAACATATTGGGTTAATGGAGGTGTAGAATGTAACTGGAGATAAAGATCTTTGATGAAGTCTTAGAACGCTTGTACATCTTAAACCCAAAATCATGATCCCAAATGATTTTCTTTATTTATTTTGTTTAATCCATTACACAAATCTTCCTGATGAATTATTTTATAATTATTAATTATTATGGGCCTAGCTTTTTCATTTTCATATGGTTATTCAACGGTACGAGGTACCTATAACCGTATCAGATACAGATCGCTCCTGAACCAGGCCGAATAATGCTTCCAGAAACATATGAGTCAATCGAACTTTTGTCACTTGTAATTCCGTGACACAATCATGTACAGTCACGCTGACTATCTCGATTTCACAACTACACACCAACCCGTCCACCAGCTCCCGATGTTTATTCACACATTTTTCTTATCTCGCATCCCTCTCACACTTATGTGGTTAAAAAGGGCCAAAGATGCAAAGTTTCTCGGTAGCTCGATATGTTTGCAGTGCTCTTGACGTGACGTTGGCTCTACTAATTATTTACCGACAGGTGCTGGCCGGCCCGGAATGGTAAGTGGCAGCTTTTTACCATATTATGATGTAACGATATTATGGCAGGATGGTCGCGTGGCCACTTTATTTCCGATCTGTTTAGATAAAGTGCAGGTTTGAGGAGAATTGAGACCTTTTTAATTTCAACGTCTCCTACGTGAAATTAAAACATATTGTGCAACAGTTATATCCAGATATAACTGTTGCACAATATGTTTTAATTTCAATGACCCCTTATTTTTTGCACTTTATAACCCCAGGGTTATAAAGTGCAAAAAATAAGGGGTCAACAGCATCATGAGTATAAACAGTTCTATTATTATTAAGTGTTTAATAAATTCATAATTACATATGTGGTACTTTGACTTCTTCTTTTAAGCCTTGTATGGTAACATCGAAAAACTCTGTTCGAAAACCTTTAGGTAGAAAAAATAAGTATCAAGTTTTGGGTAGAGGATCATGTTCTCACTGAAGAGAAAGAAAGAAAGAAAATACATTTATTTAAGAGAAGTACTTTCCATCAGAAATAAACACTAATAAGAAAGTTTAAAATGACCCCCTATCCCTGCAATCTGCTATTAATTAGTTGCATTGCATACCACTTGATGTCTAAGTAGCCTATCTGCAACCGCATCTATTTCAAATTCCCAATCTATAAATAGTGCGATAATTAGGGAGCGTGTAGGGCCGAGTACCTGCCGCGGTGACTGTAGTGAGGCTATGCTCATTACATCCCTGCTAATGAGTACATAGGCTTGCCAGTGGATGTAGCCACTTATTGTACGGCCGTGTGGAGAAAGTTGGGCTGCGGTGGTCAAAGTTTTGAATAAGATTACTAATACGCTTACAATCCATTTTGGAATATAAAAATTATAAGGCTCTTCTTCGAATCTCCATAAGTGATTACATAATATATAATGTTGTGATCTCTTGAAGTTTCTCGGTTCGCATTTATATGGATATTATATCGTACAATTATAAACTGAGTTTACCAACGGGCCGGTCGCAGCAGTTACACCTTTCTCAATTTGAAGAGTTGACCACTTTGGAATCAACTCCAGTTTCTTATACCCACTTCACATTCGTTTTGGTGACTTGCTAATCTTGGTAACAAAAAAACATATTTTATTCTTCAGCTTTTATTAACCTTGTTCTATTATCTGCTTCTAACAGTCAATTCTTATTAAATAATTATAGAAATCTTCCTGTTCCACTCACAGCTGGCTTGAGCCGGCTCAGGCTCGACTCACAACTATTTACTACTCGATATTAGTCGAAACGAGCTTTAGTTTATAACGCACCTGTAGGCTTGACAGACTGTTGTATGGTAACGGACCTGCTTTAATATACACGTGAGGCTTTTGTATTGGAATTTTGTTTTTAAGTTCGACTGTAAGATGGACCTATGGAACTGTTATGATTGCTGATTATTGTCTGTACACCACAATTTCTCATTAAAAACATATTAGGTAAGTAATAACGTCAAAATGGAACTACCAACTGAAACTGTACCGATGAACATAATTATCATCATATTATCATTAGGTATCATATTTTTGCCGCTGTCACATAGGTACTACTTGGGGTCCGCGCAAAACCTTTTATTCCTTTCTCCCCTGTAAGAAACATATCGACCGACAAGACTACGGGACATGTGGTTACAAACATGTTTCAATCTCAATTCAATACATTCCTACATCCACCTACCTGTTGACTACAGCAGGCACGGTAGACACTATCCCTCCGTATGTTTCCACCCAAATTGGTTGGCGCGCTATCCCCAGGCAATAACCGGGTCCACTGTAACATGCGGGTCAGCTCAGAACACTGTTCTTGTTGTGTACATTTATGTGATAGCTGTTAATAATAGGTAAGTGGAGGCAAGTTTTAAGAGAGCAATCTGTGTTATGTTTTACGAAGAGACGCTAGCGTTGTAGATCTCTCTTTTGATTTAATTTCTATAATATCATCATGTGCCTAGCTTTTCCCAACTATATTGGGGTCGGCTTCCAGTCTAACCGGATGCAGCTGAGCTGTCATTCTATAAAATATTTGTACAAATGTAGTTGTGGCGCAACTTGTTACATGCAAGGAACATGGCAGCATTTACATATTCATTTTACGAAATTTATAATACACGTAAGTATCTCTCTTGCATCAGAGGCAACTAATTTATCTGACCAACTGACTCGACGTCTAAACAATTTAAAAATCACTCTTAGTAAGTAGTCTAATTAAAATAATTGGCCCGAGTTTGGCACACGATTTGCTACAAGCACATTACAGAAAATCAGCACTGGTTATACGTATACCCACAGACGTTTATTTTGATGTCTGTCCATCACCTATCAAGTCACCTGCCTGTTCATATGAAAAGAAAGTTACACACATACCTAATTACCATCAAATGCACGTGCCTACTTACAAGAAGTAAATCAAAGAGAACTCGTTGCTACTAATTGACGTGTGCGCGTTGGTTGGGACAGTCGTATTTGTGCTCCCAGCCTAATAAGCCATTGAATCAAAGCTAGATTATGTTAGGGCCAGGCTAGATAGGCTGGGTTCCCATGAGGATGATTAGGAACACCGTTGTAATAGCTGGGCGGAGAGATTCCATGGCACATGGTTACTTGAAGAACAGAGAGGTAATTCTCGTAATTTTAAGAACGTTCACAGTCTGATCTCTGTCTTTCAAAAATACCTCTAATTTCGCTAAATTTTTTACAAATTTTTGACATTGATTATTGTCGCTGGGATGAGATTGCGACTAAATTTTGAACGTTTTTAATTACAGGAATTGGCCTTCGGGTTTATGTAACAACATATAGGGAGGGAAGGTTGGATTGTGTGAGATGATATGGCTAGCAAGGGGGTGGCTTCTGAGATGACGGCTAATAAAAATGCATGGAAGAAGAAACGTGACGTGCTGACCCCAAGTAATTAGGCTAGGCCAGGAGAATGATGAAGATAAAGAGAGAAATATGACAACAAACCAATACCTACCTATGAACTATTTTTCGTAAGTGTGAAGATTACTTGCTAAAGCAGACTTGTCGACTTCAGGAATAAAATAATGTATAATAAAATAAATAATAATAATAATAATACTCTCTACTTAACACAAGCCCTGTGTCAAAGTCATAAAACTCAGTGTTCCGCTCTAGGTACATAAATGAATACTAACGAGAGTTCACGTTTCGACAATACCGGAAAATCTTGCAATTGGCGTTGACACCATTACTCTGTGAATCATGATCGTAGTAAGATGGCGCTTTCTTATTAGAAACACAGGTCGATAGTGTAACAGTTAATCACCGGGGCTTTCCCTCTTTATAACGTCGTCGAGAATAGATCCACTGGGAAACAGCATCATCCCCTGCCCTCATCCCAATTTATTCGGTGTCGGCGCAACATGTATTTTTCTTCCACACTTCTCTATTAGTCGTCATCTCAGTAGTCACCCCCATTTCACTAGATCCACCACTAAGTATTATCTTCTTTTCTAAGGACCACAACAAACCAACCTAAATAAAACAACAACTCAAACTTTAAGAAGCTCCTACTTTCTTCATATCAAATCTAATCAGCCACTACAGATGAGCTCGATTAATCTTCAACAAAGAGTTTAAATAATGCAGTTCTTTCAGCTGCTATCCGATGATTAAGTGACGTCATTAATCACCCGCCACTCACTGGTGATTACATTAAATCGGTTATTAAGATCACTATCTATGGGGAAATTAAAAATGATAAAACTACCTACTGATACTTGGGTCAGGCACGTGGCATTTCTTGTCTGTGGTGTATTATAGATATGAATAACTACATGATTTTTAATTAAGCTTGGGATTTGAATTAATTATACCTAAAGTCTCGATTGAGACTATACTTGTTTAATATGGGCCACTCCGAGGTGAGTTATGATAACAGAGGGGCAATTCCCATTCAAGAACACTTACAATCTAATCTCGGTATCAATCTGTCAGAAGTGCCTCTAATGTCCCCTTCATTTTTAACAAGTTTTTGACATTGATTGTCGCTATGTAGAATGTGATTGCGACTAGATTTGAACGTTTATAAATACTGGAATTGGCCTTCTAACTGTTACTTTCCTATATCTGGTTGAAATTCAGATATTAATATATTCAACTTGAACATTTTCGCCGCCAGTTTAAATATTTGTTGGGAACTCGGCTTCATCTACTGTCAATGGCCCTTCAGCAAACTGGAGCAAATTGTAACGGGGATATTTTGTTCTCATTAAAATCTGGAATGTTATCTTTTAAAGGAACTTCGAGTATTTAGTGCAGAGGTATTTGAGAGCTATTTAAATAATTATTAAGCAATTCATTTAATTGGCGTTGATTGAGTAAAGCTCCACGCTGGTGTGAAAAATATTATTCCTTCCTGGAGATTCCAAGGGTTCATAATTAGCCACAAACGCAGCTGACACCTTTTCGAAAACGTGTCCATTATTATTGTTTTAAAAATATTAATAATAAAAAAATGCAAAATAGCTCATTACGAATTTCCTGCGTGTTAATAAAACTTGAGTACTAGAATGTGTGAAACTCCAGGACAAAACAATATTCACATTCTGCAATTTCTCACTTCATAATACGTATTCCCATATCAATGACATTCGAGGTAAGTTCCAATTATTATTATTTACAAGATTCGGTCCTTTGGACACATCATGTGCAATAATCAAATGTAGGTACGTAACTTCTATGATCACTCTTAGATTCCCCAGAAGATTTGGTACAATCGGTGTCTAAAATCTAAATTTCTAGAACGATCTTCATGTTCTTTTCGTGTCCACGGTTCTCTAATTCAACTTCTTTATATTGCTTGAGCCCAGTACATACCCAACTGTATTCTGGTACCAATCCAACTAGCATGACCTCTTCCTCGTCCTCTTCTTCTGCCTGGCGATGGCGTTACAAATACTGAAGCTAGCCAGCTTATGCCTTTGTGCATATATTCATCCAGCTTGCCTTATCTTTAAGACTTGATACTGACTTCTTGTCTGTTCGTGACGTGAACACCTGCGGGGTAATTGCGTAACACACTAACAGTAGGAATGAATTTCATTTTGACGATTCAACAACATTTATTGCGTTACTTACTTTGATGAGCAAACATTTTCGAACATATGAATCAATGGATTAGCAAAATCCTTCAAAATGATTCCGATTGTGATTGATAGTGTGTTACTATTGATAGTGTGTTACTATTGATAGTGTGTTACTATTGATAGTGTGTTACTATTGGGTGCTATATGTCTCGATGACGATATTGTTCAAGTTCCATTTTCACAGAACTACCATCCATAGCAACAAGCGGTAGTTCCGTGAGTTATTTTTAGGAAACACTTGAGATCTACTGTGACAGATAGCGGTTCTGTGGTTAGAATAGTGGCAGCCAACGATAATGTAACTCGTTCCACTCAAATTGTCAGTTTAGTAGTTTCACATTCCCCAAACAGGATCCTGCGGACCAGAACAGGACTAGTATTTATATTTTAGTGTCTAAAAGAATTTTGAATAATTACCAGAATTTATAACTGTCAAAAAATTGCATATAACAATTTATTAGTAACCAAACCATTAAGTTTGGTTATTCAGTTTCGATTATACGCATTTATTTTTCCAAATTAAACGTAATTTGAAAAGTATAGTTCGGTCGGTTGGGTCGCACCCAATGCGAATAGACAATGTAAATAAATATAATTAATAACAATCATTAAAAGCTAACAACTAACAAATTATTAGCATTTTTTCATGTATGTCTCATAATCACACCAATTTGTAAGAAAAACGCTGTACCTACGTACAATTTATTTAAATGTCGATGCTCCGGAGAGAGTCGAAAGTGCTACTTTCTATTATATTCTTAGAGCGAGATACGTAACGCTGCATCTGCTGTCCTGATCTTATGTACAAGATAAACCCATATACGGAGCTTATTAGCTGATTCGTACATGTTTTATGCACACTTTCCTGTTTTTCTGGATAAAAGAGTAGTCGGGTAGCGATTCTTTACGATTTGGCTAATAGCGAAAACATACATTGTAAGCGCGAGAGACTTGGATTACAGTTACAAAATAAATCAGAACATATTTGACACTATGAGAAACTGACCAGCGATACGCGGACTCCTATGAACACGAGTCCTTTTTTTAACTCCTGCATGAATAGTTTATAGGGACATCTTGACTACAACTAGGCATTGTTTACCTAACTCCACTAAACTTACTACACAACATGCTGAACACTAGATACATTCTACCAGTCAACAACATACACAGAACCAACGTTCAAAATTCTAAAATAATAACAAATTACCATCCATCCCTCACATTAATTTCATATCCACTTATATAAAAAAAACCAAAAACATAGGGAACCCGTTACCTCCTAGCTACATGTGTTCGAGCCCGTGACCTGTCTATTACCTTCATGTCCAAACTAGTTTATATGAGAGCCGCCCTCTTTTGTTTCACACACACTACTCATCACAGTAGACTCGCTTCTGGGGAGTTTTTATCAGGTAATGGTACCTGTTCAGTTAGCAAGCTTGTAGAGTTCCATTAGAGGGTTAACGTGAGATACTAAGTGAGTACGCAGTTGAAGAAAAAATGTGTGAAGGGGTTCGAGAAAGGTGATATTTGTTGATTTTTAGAAAGATAATATTAAAATCTTCGTTTTGTTGTAAAAGTTACACATCTTTTATACTTTCAGAGAAGATAGCTTTTCCATAAAAGCTTAAGAGTGTTAACGAGCTCTCTAAGGTCCGAGTAAATTTAAATTACTTAAATAAAAAAATGAAGTTGTAAAAGCAGTACAATACATTTGCACTCTTATTCATAAACGTCCCTTAAAGTGAAGAGACGTATAATATAAATATCTAAAATGTATGGTTCAACAGACGCTAATCGTTACTTAACTTTAAGCAACATTTAATAAGTGGGAAATTGTTAAAAATGGTTAAAAAGAGAGTTTAATATTACATGTATGGTTATATTACGAGTATTAAGTTTAGTATACAGTCACCAACCGTTTATTGGCTGTCTTGTCCTACTAATTAGTCTATAAATGATTAGAATTTTCTTTCTCACCGTGTCGAACCTCTTAATATACAACAGGCTCTTTTGTCTACCAAAAATGCCAATAAAATGCCTTAAAATCCATAAAATACTTTAACATCCCACTCAAATCACAGCGAGTGTCAAAGCGACCGCGCGATGAAGCTATAAAAGTAAGCTATCAATAAAATCGGTGTCAATATAAAAAAACACAAAATATTCGACAAACGGTAAACATAAACATCAGACTAATAAACACATTTACATGATACCAAATACACGGAGAAGTTTTATCTATAAATAATGCTTATTAGGTAAGTGCCGGCTGCCGATCACAATCGCTCTACGATTTCTATAATCCATTCGGTTAGTTTCGCTGAGTTTTTCGTTTTTTATGAAAATGATTGAATCAACATCTACAGATTTATGATCTCACAGACGACAAACGCCCCTCACCATACCGAGTCGGATTGCAAGGCTAGGATGCTTTTCCCCGCAATGTTTTTCCGTCTCAACCTTCTTTCTTATAACTATGGTCCCAACAGTGAGTAGATTATTTCACACAAGAGTAAAATGGATGTGTATGCAACAATGCCAGGTTTAAATCACAAATTAATTATGCTTGAATAGAAAGACGAAACCCAGAAACCGGAAATATTGAGAAATCTCAATATTTCCAGTTTCTGGGTCTCGTCTGTCTTGCCTCTTATGGAACGAGTCTAACACAACATTTTGGACCAAAACTAATTTCCAAAATAACCTGTTTTTTTATTTCTGTATCTACTTTCATTGACCTAGCAGCCAAAGCTTATACCTCATATTTTATCTTAGACGCTAGGTTATAGACGACTATGTAAATGAGCGGTTATGTCGGTGAGCTAGTACTCCGACCTTGCCCGTAGTAGCCGTGACCAACAGCCTGCCCGACACGCCTGCCTGGTCACTCCTGCCCGATTCGCTTGCCCGACGACCATCAACCGTGCTACGATTTTAATCTACACTTCCCTGGTTTTATATTTTGGTTGACAATCCCTTTGACATATTATGTACAGACGCCACCACATCAAGCTACCCGAAACTGTCAAATTTTCCCAATCAACCTTGAACCTTATACTGTAGCGATAAAGTTGAAAATCCATTAAAGATAGTGTTGCCCAAATGCAAGACCAAGACAAGACCTTAGCCAGTCTTGGTCTTGGTCTTGCGTCAATACACCTGGTCTTGGTCTTGGTCTTGGTATTGCGCTCTCAGTCTTGGTCTTGGTCTTGGTCTTGCAGCAAGAGTCTCGCAAGTCTTGCGAGACTCTACTACTTAGACTAGACTACATTCAAATACCTATTAGCCTATTGATCAGGGTGGCAGGGACATCGACGCGCAACCGCTTACCATGGATTCAGTAGGCACAGACGCCAGCACATCAACCTACTACAATCTGTCAAATTTCTTTAATAGATTTTCAACTTTATCGGTAAAGCATAAGGTTCAAAATTGATTGGGAAAATTTGACAATTTCGTGTAGCTTGATGTGCTGGCGTCTGTACATGATTCTGGACCCCCTGCGTTGAAATTTTTCGTCGGCTTTTTCTTAATTTTTACTTTTTTTCCTGCAATTTTTTTACTCTAAACTGTATAAAATTATTATTTCTATCCGACCCAATGATATTTTTAATTAAAAAATAGTAAATTCACTTGTTTCACTTAAAACAGCAATGTAAATAAAACTCGAAAGGGCTACCTGATCAGCTGTATCGCTAAAGTTCATTTGCGAGGTCAACACTGTCTTCGTACCTACGCTATTCGCTTTCAAATGCCGCCACAAAGGGACCGCAGCGCTAAGCGGTCTCCTCGTATTATTAACGCACTTGAAAATAAACTTTAAAATTATTACAATAAAGTGCATAAATGCTTGAACCTGACAAAAAATGCGGAAGATGCGGGAATCCCCGCGCGGCGTCGAGTCGGCCATGAATCCCAATGAATCTAACAGACGCGTCACATGAGGCATTTTAATCATCTACATAATTGAATGACCCATTTACTACTTTTAGTTTAGATTCGTTATGAGGGGATAATTATTTTTCTAAAGCTTCATCGATTCAAGGGGGAAGCGCTAAGGTAGCCCGCGAAATTAAAATTTTCTTACGTTTTTTGCAATTTGCTGGTCAGTGAATTTCGCGGGCTACCTAATACCGCTTTCGCCTTAAGTAAAGAAGATTAAAAAAAAACGTGCAGAAGTGTATTGATAGTCACGTAATTTTTCGATATTTTTTTATTATCAACAATAATTTTAGTTTTGAATGCAATTCAACAATGTAATTTACTGTTTCAAAAAAAAAAATACATCCATTTTCGCATAATCGGGATTGAAACCAAATACCTACTATAACGCCCAAATCTCAGTTTGACTTTACTGCGAGACGCAAGAGTCTTGCAGGCTTAGTCTTGTTCTTGCTCAAGTCTTGCAGGGTTCAGTCTTGGTCTTGGTCTTGCTAAAATAAGTCGGTCTTGGTCTTGGTCTTGGTCTTGCAAAAATGCAAGAACAAGACCAAGACTGCAAGACCAAGACCGATTTTGGGCAACACTAATTAAAGAAATTTGACAGATTGTAGTAACTTGATGTGCTGGCGCGTCTGTACAATATTATAAATAATCATGTGCGGCGAGTGTGAACTATTTAAAACTGATGAATGGCACTAACCCTGGCCACCATGGTGTAGTTAAATGTGACACAATTGCGTCAATTGGTACAGATTCATGGTGAATCCCAATGTGAGAATATTGTGCAACAGTAGCATCAGCGTTTATCGAGCAGGGTTTTGTCAGCCACGACCGTTCATTGTGTGCGGAAACCGAAGAGAAATATGTCGAGTCGATGTTCAAATGCGAGTGTAACAATATCATAAAATTATTGCTAGAGAGAGTTACAAGTGATAAGAATTTTCCAAAATGCTATAAATATGACAGCAGGAACTGCTGTAAGTTATAAGTAGGTAAGTGCTTTATGGTCTATAAGGAATGAGTAACTGCTGTAAATTATAGTAATAAGACAGTACAACTATTATTCTTATAAACAAAGCAAGTCTAAGACCCTATCTGCGACCCCAATATAACGGAAAATAAAACATCATGTCAGTAAACAAACGTATTTATTCGAAAGAAAACACACGTATTTATACCCCAAATAAGGGCAAAACAATAGCTTCTTGTTTGTGGATCATTATAGCCCGAGCTGCTAACGATATCCTCCTGACAACTTGCGTAGGCACATTGACAGGTACACGTGCGGCGGGTAACTCGGCACGTGCAGGGTTACAGGTCACTCTGGAGCAGGCACAGTTTGACGCATGCTCGACGATAGAATACGGAGATACGTTTTTGCTTTACGAGGATTTTTTACAACCTGTCATGGTACTGTCCGAACCAGTTTGTTTCATTACTACAATAGCGTGTCTTAGAACTATACGTACCTATATTACATATTACATAACAAAAATGTTACCCCGTTACCGTCTATTTTAATATACAAATATTTTCTTCTACTTCTTCTTTAGCGGCTAACGAGATTTGGGTAGCTTTTTAGTTTAACGAAGTTATTGCCAGTCCCCTGGTTTCAAACGTTCACCAAATATCTTCATCGGTTTCAATCTATCTTTGATGCTACTTGGCCCGTGGGTTACAAAATTTTTAAACAAAACTCTACCTAGAAGATTTCCAACTGATTTAAGAATCTAGACTTCGAGAATCAGTCAACCATTTTTAATTCGCCGTATGTAGACGGAAGTTACCTACATTTTGGTCATTAAATACTGTACATTACGAGGATTGCCGAGCCCCATCCCGCCCTTCCTTTGTGTTTGATTGAAATCCCACTCCACCCGGGTTCAACCACGCGTGAATTAAATTTTGAGGTTGGGTTTGGAACGGACATTCTTGAAAATGGTTTCTTTGCTCTTTTGGATCAGCCAAATAAAAAGAACTTATCCTACACCGTGCACTGCTACCAAGCTGTTTGTAAATACTTACCTAAGTTGGTTCGCTTTCGATTCATGTGTCGCTTGAGTGATATTTGTTGCTTGAAGACAATTTTGTAAAAAGCTCTACTGTTTCTTATGTTATTGAAATTCTACCATTTAGGCGATTATCACACTGCCACGCATCACGCAGCGGGGTGCAGATAACGCACTCACGCATGTTTTTTTACATACAAATTCAATAAAATCGCACTCACGCGCGTGGAATTTGGCTCCGTATCCCGCACACCGCTGCGTGATGCGTGGCAGTGTAATAATCGCCTTAGATCGATATTCAGGAAAAGCAGATGTGGCTAAAGGAACGAAACCAAGGATATTATTTCAGGCATAGGAATTCTAATGAAGCGTTCTTTGAGCGATTCACGATTGACCACATAACAATCTTCTTTTTCTTCTTGCTGCCCTTGTCCTGTTACTTGGGTGCGGCGCAACACGTTTTTCTAGAACATAACAATCAAATAACGAAATGTCATATAGACTCCACCATTTGACATGAAAGTTAAGTTTAATTGTTATGGCAAACATAATTATGTTTTCTGGAGCCACTCCCCGTGGCCCCCCGTGGCCCCCCTGTGGTCCACAGACCCAAGCAATCACCACGTAATTAAATATATCAATTACATTAGATAGTATTAATGCACTGTCAATTAAATTAAAAATAACGATGTTTAAATTAATAATGTATGTTAATAGCTACCATTAATACGGATATATTTTGTGGTCCCGTGTGGTATATGACCATATCTCGTAGGAATGTTTATTGATGGACCTCAAAAGGTGGTGAGATATTGTGGTCTTTATTAAATATGGTAATTTGATGGTGTAAATATATGACAGGTATGGTCTATGACCATAGACCAGTGATTAACATTGACAGAATGTTATTTTTTGTTGATAATTATTATTTTATTCATGGGACTATGGTCAGTTGATTAATTATGTTTCTACTTGAAGTAGTTTTTACCATGTCAACTATCAAGCTAGTTATAATCGGCAAAAACAAATACTTATGTGTTTTCATTACAGCATTCATAATTTGATTAACAGTGTGGTGTGCTCTTGGTATTCTTTCAGGCCCTTGGCTCTTGGTAATCTTTCAGGCCCTTGGCTCTTGGTATTCTTTTAGGCCCTTGTTTCTTGGCCTTGGCTCTTGGTATTCTTTCAGGCCCTTGGCTCTTGGCCTTGACTCTTGGTATTCTTTTAGTTTTTGTTGATATATTTTAGTTATATTTACCTTATCCGGGGGAGCAGTAGTGGCCCAGTCGTAACTGCCCCGACTTACGAATTGGGTCGTAGGTTCGATCCCAGGCAGGCGCTTTACTTTGTGTAAATTATTTCATCAATATTACTCTAATAATTTTAATTATTTTAAAAGTTTAATAATTAAATTGTAATTATAGTTATTCAATATTTTTATTGACATTGTTTATCTGTATTATGTACTTTTAGCATCTCTAGTGTATTTTTTACTTTTGCATGCCTTCTGGTTAAATATGACTGTTGCTAATTATATTTCTTATGTCACCGTGTTTTGTACCCATATTTGCTAAATAAATATCTTATCTTAAAACGGTGATGGAAACCGACGCACGTGTCCTAGATCCAAAAATTCGAAGACGTGATATACACACATGTACCAACCCGTACCCGGCCCGCGTGGTGTATTATGAATGTATAACCCACTCCCTCTCGCCGAAAGAGGCTTGTGTCCCCCCAGCAATGGGAACATTATTATATAGTAGACATATTAACAGACAATTTTTTTTATTACTTGTTTAAATTTTTTCATCTATTAATTGAATAATATGTATTGTTTCAGGTGAGTAATCGTGATTCAATGCTGTCTTTTTATGAACGAGTTTCGTAAGTAAACTTCTGAAAATACGTCTTTTATACGTTCGTGTCGTTTTTTTACGTTTTCATGTCCTTGTGTCATTACGTGTAACGTTCATACTATCGAATGCAATGTATTGTGGAACGTAATAATATATCTGAATGTTTATCTCATTAGTGATCACAGCACAGGCTTTATTTCAATAATAAATAATTATTCGTTAGTTATAATAATTACCAATAAAACAAGCTATGTAAATAATGTCAAATGCAATCGACAATAATTTAAATAAACAAATTGAATTTATAATTTTCTGCATATTTTCACCCACAGTAAATTATTGTTCATGCAAAACTTCAATTAAAATTAACATAATGATATTTGATGGAAAACTTGTAAACACGAGAAAATATTGGTAATTACAGCTGAATACTTATGCAAACATGAGTTAAAATCACATTCGCAACTTACATGGAAATTAATGTTTCCAATACGGGAAAGATAATAAATAATAAAGCCTTCCAAGTATTTTCACCACTGGGGAAAGTCTTCGTACCAACTAAGAAAGACTGAACGTAAAAGACGGACTAACACTGAACGCTAAACAAAGAAACGTATAAAGGCAGTGGTAAAATTATGCACACAGTAATTGATTTACTTGTTTATTCGGGTAGAGTTTCCCCTTACAATTATTAGCATGGAGTGAAGTACACAAAACCATCGCTTAGCGCTTTTATAATACTGGCTGGCTGGTGGCTACTTCACCTCCCCCGGCTCGGAATTTGGCGGGGCAAGGCTCACGTAGTGGGGAAGTGACGTGCTAGTCAATTGACTTCCTCTTTGCTGTGGCTGCTGTGTCGTACTTGGTTGTGATGGCTTGGCTTGGCTTGGCTTGGCTTGGCTTGGCTTGGCTTGGCTTGGCTTGGCTTGGCTTTGGCTGAGGCTGTGGCTGTGGCTTTGGCTGCACCCAGACGACACGGCATGGCATGGCTTTGGCATGGCTGGGCGTGGCGGGCTTGACAGCCGGCTTAACGGCTGGCTACCGACATCTAGCGTTACAAACGATAATAATCTTTATCTTCTTCTTTACATAGTATAAAACAAAGTCGCTCCCGCTCCCTGTTAACTTAGATATTTTAAACCATATAATATATAGCAATAGATAGAGTGATTCAAGAGGAAGGTTTATATGTATAATACATGCATATTATAGTAGAGAAAATGAGAGAAATTCAAAGATTTGTAATGTGATGTCGTAACAAACATATTTTTGTGTGCTTACTTGCAAACGCTGGCTAAACTTAATGTACTTACTACGGAATTGTATATCTTAAAAATATCGATAAATAAGTTCGCAATGGTATTGTTTATCTCCTAAGGATAACCCACATTAACCATTTTTATCGTAGAGCAGCTGGCGGGGAGCGCGGGCGTCGCCGCCCCGGGCGGTACGATGTTCGCCGGGTCAGCTAGTTTGCTTATAATTATAAGTTCCAAGTCTTCTTACACTTATGTTTACAAGTAACTCCCATTCTTGATAAATTCAAGTAACAGCCAAAGTAACAAGTCTTATGAATTTAAATTAATATGCATAGATGATGGCGGCATTAATATTGATTAGTAGAGAATTAGAAATGAAATAGTTTATATGTCGGCCCTCGGCGGACGTGATTGATGACGGGGCAGTGCGTGTTTCCATTGAGACACCGCGAATTATGACGCAACTGGTTTTGATTTATGTTAGAGATCTTTGAATGACTAGATATACGTTGTCCATGATTCAAACATAGCTGTAAATAGATATTTAGGGCTAGGTTTATTCCATTATTATATAGGTTCCATTGTATGAAGCAGTACAATCTTTTCTATTGTTATTTTGTTTTCAAATGTTACCATTAAAATCTTTATTGTTTGAAAACAAACATCATTTTATTGATAGTTTCTACCACAGCCGCTCATACAACTTGTTAATAACCAATTGCTCATGCACAGTTAATATTTTATAATACGTGACGACTAGTTTAACGTGACGTTCATCAGTGGAAACACACACCACTAGTGAATGTGGAGAGGCATAGATAGATATTATAAAATTTAACATATTTTTTGTTACAACCGTCTGAAATCAATTTATTTTTGTAATTAGAGGAAATGAGAGATAATGAGTGTTTTCGAATAATCAATAATATGATCATGAGAGAATATAGGATCGCACTTGGGTATTAATAATATATGTTCTCGTACTAAGAACAAATGAGGAGCAAACCGGAAACCTTGCCAATAACGGATTTATTCTAGTTGCATGTTTTGAACAATAACTAAATCCTTATTTATTTCGCACAATGATTTGGTAGTTGGGTAAAACAGAGCGTGTGAACGTGTGAGACTTCTTAGACAATCTCCATCAGTGGTACACTACCAAAACCGCCCTTACTGCTACGACATAAGGCACTGTCATTGCAGGTTGTGCGGTTACCTGGACATTCCAATTTTCAATGTTAATTAGAACATAAAAGGAACGTCTTTCCAGCAAATGTTTATACTTTTATATTCAAGCTTCTGTGTGATCGATGATGTGACAAACTTAAATGTCATTACTTAAACACAAACAAACACTCGTTCCTATCGTGAGACTGATCGCAGGAAATCTTTAAAAAAATAAACAATTCAATAACACCGCATACTCCATCCGTCGTCCTTACGAGAATGGGCGCAACGGATGCTGCGCGCACGCAACCAACTGTACGACCACGCGATCGCGCTCTCCTCGTAATTCTGGCATACCATCATTTAAATGACCACTGACGAGCCTTACATGCTTAATTTTATAAATGTTAACGAGATATAAAGTGGTGCATCTACTGAGTAGGTTAGACTGCTCGCAGACCGGATTCAAAAATATCTGACACTATCGCTCTATGAAATCAATCATAGCGCATACTCTCAATAAAACTATTATTTTATTTTAGCAGACTAAACTATTATATCTACAACATAAAACAGTGTAAGTAACGAGGGTACTAAACAATGTGATATTAAAATATGAGGTTTACCAGAAACTCAATTATCAGTCCCCGATTTCAGGCCGGATGGATGTAGGTGCTGTGCTGTAGACGGGACCCGGGTCCCGTCTACAGCACAGCACCTACATCCATCTGGCTTTTAAGATAACCCCAGATCGTATCTGCTTAATATAGACATCTTAAAGTGGTTTAAGATGTCTATATTAAGAAGATATGATCTGGAGATAAGGTTGGGGTGAGAAGTAGTGTGGCACTACTTCTCACCCCAACCTTATCTACGAACTAACCCAGCGATACGAAACTACAGAATAAAGTCCTTATTCAAAACCCCGTATACGAGTAGGTACATCGCACAAAATGGCAGCTTTATAAAGACAAAACAGAAACCGTCCTCAACTCCAAAACGGTGGTAAGCGAGTAATCGCTTATTGCCGCGGTGAGTACTTGGCCAGTCAGTAAGGCGCTTGCGCACCTCTCAATTATGAATTATGGGATGCCAGTGCCTAGGGGTGGGCCTTAAAATATAAGATGAGCTGGTGGTGTAACTGTGTTTTAAACATAGTACTTTTTGATACAGCACTTGAAGGGTGTAGAATTATCCTCAAAATAAACGCCTTACTTCCTTTTTTTTTTACTTTTTGTGACGTAGGTAGGTTACACAGCATACACAAATTGAGTGCGCCAACACTTAGGCTTGGAACACATAGGAGTGTCCCGTTCAAATATTTGCCCCGACTCGGAAACCTGACCCACAATACTTAGCAAACAAAAGGGACGCCCTGGGACAGTGTGATAGCCCAGCCTCTGAGTGTGTTGAATTTATTATATTCCGCAAATCATTTGCGGTTGTTTTGACTGGTATTTAGATGCATCCGGTTAGACTGGAAGCCGACCCTAACAAATTTGGGAAAAGGCTAGGCAGATGATGATGATGTCAAATCATTCGGGGTTTTATTGACTGTTTGATTAACATTACGACTTTGGTCAAAATCTCGAACTGTTAGATTTGCAAGAACTTTTGCTGATCAATTAATTTCAATGTAAGAGTTTTACACTTTGAGGTTAAATAAAAACATGCAAGATTGATATCAGTAACACTCTTCTATCACCCACCAAAGGGTAGGAAATAACCCAGGCCAGTATCAGAGAGTGATCATTACCTCGGCTCGAACATTGCTGCGCCTGCGCCGAAAGCACTTCACTAACGCGCACCTATAAAGTCTCAATTATAAGATGCCATCGCGCAGGGGGGGGTCCATGTGGTGGCTGTTATATTTTATGAGGGTAGGTTACATAAAACAGTAAGTACATATAAGTAGTGCTTTTGCTATAAATACCACCACCACCACCACCACCACCACCACCACCAGCCCACCGTGCCACCGTGTGTTTATCACCATTGTATTTAGCTGTAAGTCTTCCAAAGTCCTTAAATAAATAACTAGCTAAGTACTACATAGGTTAGGTGTTCTAGCTGGGAATTCTACCTAAATCCACAATTTATTAAAAATTAAAGTCACTTATTATAATTTCCAGACCTAAGTAGCACTATGGGAACAGGTTACCAGCTATCCTCTAAAGAATCTTGTCTCATTTAACTACCCAATATTTAATTTTACAGTCCTTTTACAACCCTGATAATTTTATAATAATTCATATCTTGGACGGCTTTACTATTTCATTATGAAGGGAGATTAATATTAATCACATGTATGTATATCACTGGTAACCCTGTGCCGCGGGCTGCCCGCCACGACGTGTGAGCATTACGCCATTTTGTTTTTTACTTTTTAAAGCAGCGGCGGCGGCGGTTTGTACACAGCCTTATCTCGAAGGAAGCCGCTTATAAGTTTGTTATTTCTTTTAATAATATTTTTAATAGCCGATCTGATATCAGATGAAATAAGTATGAAGCTGTTAAGTAACTTTTTTTTTTGATGGATTGCACGCATGCACGCGACTAAGACAGGAGATTATAAAACGTAATTACATTTCATTTGGGTTGTGAATCATCGGAAAGAAATGTGATATCGATTGTTGAAGATCTAAGAACAGAGATTGTTTTAATAAAACATCAGTAACAAAAAAATATTCATCTCTCATATAATATAATCAGCCTATAATGTTCCCACTGCTGGGACAGGTGAGAGGGAGTGGGCCGTAATCCACCACGTGGGCCCAGTGCGAGTCGGTAGATTTCACAATTTGTTCTAGGACATGCCGTTTACACAAGCGTCTACCCAGGCCAGGCAGGCGCTTAACTTTGTCAAAAAATTACCACTGTTGTCAAAACAGTGAAGGAAAGCATCGTGAGGAAACCGGCTATATCATATAATTTGTTCTAAATAAGGATTGGCCGGCCATTCTCTCGTTTTCTTTCTCTTCTACTACCAATAAGTATTATAGTTAGTTTTGTAGTTAGTGGAACCTTATGATATAATTCAACAAAATAACACCACAATCTTCTCGGACTCCCAGTCTGCAATACAGGCGATCGCAGACCGAAGCAACACTCACCCACTTGTCACAAAAATACACAAAACCACACTCACACACACACGTGCACAAATACACCACTACATATTATATCCATCAAGTGGGTGAAAGGGCACAGTGAAGTTGCCGGCAACGACGCTGTGGATGCTGCAGCAAAACTGGCCACTCGACTTCACAAAGCTCCGGATTACAATAAATACCCGATGTCATATGTCAAACGCGAATTAAGGCAAGCTAACCTGGCTAAGTGGCAAGCCAGATACGTGTCAAGTGAGCAGGAACAACATACCAAATCGATATTTCCAACAATAACAGACATACACAAATACCGAAAATATACCGAACCAAACTTTTACCTAACTCAAATCCTGACAGGTCACGGATTTCATAAAAAGTATCTACACCGTTTAAAAATCACTGCAAACGACAACTGCCCCTGCCACGACGACACGGTACGACGCCTCGTCCACCTCCTCAGGGATTGTCCCAGATTCGCCATGGATCGCATGCAGTATGAGGCAATCTCTGAGAAATTTGGTATCACGGCATATGACATCGGGATGCAAACGCGCAAACCAGAAGTCCTAATCGCTTTCACTAAATATATCACAAAAATTTTAAGCGAACTGACGGCAACGGCACTTATGAAATACAAAATTATATACCTACATTTTTTTTATATAATTTTTAACGATAGTATATTTTATTTGTCTCTTAATATTAAGTATTATCCTCATCGCGACTAAAACTTCCTACAAAACAATAACTGTATCAAATAGCAGATAGCATTGAATCAAATAATGAATGCAATCCCACACTAAAATAAATAAAACAAATCAATTTAAAACAAAAAAACCTATTAAACCTCAAAAGTCACTTTCAAAGTTCCCATTTCCTAAGTGGGTCTAATTACATATACTTTTAAGCTGACAGACAAATCCTTTAATGGCCTGATACAGATAAAGGCGTTTTCAAATCTATTGTGACAGTAAAGCACGACGACATGTTGACCGCCATTAGTGTGACGTACACTGAAAAAAAAGAATGATTGATTTTACTAAATTCCGCGTAAATTTTATCAAATCCGCGGGTTATATAGGTCCTACACACGAAATTGTTGATTTTACCAAATGATTTTGTTAAATTCACTCTTTTTATAGTAAAATTAACTATGAAAAGGTAAAATTAACTATGAAAAGGGTTGACTATGGCAGTTCATTACTCAACCTACGCTACTTTAGTACATTCAACAATTCTTTTTTTTCAGTGTATGGCGCTGTCAGATTTGACAGATGTTTTTTTAATTGTCTTGTTTAATGGCCATGGATAGAATATGATGGATGTAGCATTTATTTTTTATTTATTTTGAGCTAATTATATATTTAATCTTCTGGTTTACCTAATTCAATGGACAAATGACACCTTAACCCAACCTTACCTTATTTATTATATTTTTATTTATTTATACCTATATAATCTGTACTAACAATAACAGACACAAAGTCTGCCAAACTGCATAACAGATTGTCGGTAGTTTATACAAGGTTTTATAAACTAGAAAGTTTAAGTTAGTATGTCTATAGGTTCTTTCATAAATGCGTGGTGGATGGTATAGGATCAAACGTCAATATGAACCTTCCAAATACCTAGAGCCTTTTCTCAGAATGTTATTAGCACAATAATAAATAGAAAACTAATATTTCTTTCACAATTTAAGAGTAAGAGCCGCTAATTACACCTTACGTACCAACGTCACGACTAGAATAAATACTTGTTTATGGAAATCACTGTAAACTGCACGACACGACCAATAAAAGTTTAATGTTGGCAATACCGGCCTACATAAAACCATTGAGTCCAAGCCGCCATTACAGATAAAATATACATTTATGCGGGAAATTGATATTGTACACAGGGTTTAAAGTGCAGGGATGTCATGTATAAAAAAAGCCTTGAAAGCTGTTAAAATGACATAGATTAGTTGAAGACCTTAAGATCCTGAAACAGTGGATACATAAATGTAGACGTACATGTTTAAGAAAATTATCTGAAACAACCATAGAAATAACTGAAACTTTCAGTCAGAACCATTCAAATCATGTGTTGTCACATGCAATAACGGTTAAGTTAGATAAGTTTGTTTATTGTTATTACGTTATCTTATCTTTCATGTCAAGCTCTCATTAAATTATGTACAGACGCCAGCACATCAAGCTACTACAATCTGTCAAATTTCTTTAATAGATTTTCAACTTTATCGCCAATGCATAAGGTTCAAATGTGATTGGGAAAATTTGAAAGTATCGGGTAGCTTGATGTGCTATCGTCTGTACTTACCTGAGACCTGAGATTCTAAATACCTGTTTTTTTAGCATCTTTAACCCGTAATTCAAACACACGAAAATCCTGTCACAAGCGAATGTCCACAAAAAACTTATCAAGTGACATCCCTACCACATACATGACATAAACCCTTTCAGATACCCCGTAAGGCTTAATCCACACCATTACATTAGTCGCGCGGTCGACGACAGACGCGATCCGACGCGCGGCGCTTGTGAGCTCACCGCTTAATGCGATCAATTACGTTTCTAAGCTAATAAGTTGATGACTCTGTAGGATATGCGGTTCTGCATAAATACCAAGGTGCAGGTGCTTTTAGGCCTGAGTTCACCAACATTCAAACCACCGAGGTATTTAAACAGGGCTTATGTCAAATTTCCTTAGGAAATTTTAAATATAGAACTGATTAAGTATTTAATCAGTTAATTTAAATGTTGGTGAACACAAGGCTTAAGGGATTATCAAGAGGTCACGTCTGGTCATTTGGGGTAGATACTCTTATTAACATCGCAACCAAGTCGATCAGTGTTAATAATAAATGTGCAAACAATAAGCTACCTACCTAATATTTAGGCATATCAATTGAAAACCAATAAAAAATAAACTACGTCCATCAACCCACTGACAGGTGACGCATGTCCGACACCGGTTACACAACACCACGTGTTGCACGTTTAATTTACAAATGTTTTCTGCCCCTTATCAGCCGGTGCAAGGTGCACTCCCGACAGAGCGAAATGGGTCAGAGCACTCCCGGTTATAGGTTGTTTACATGAGTGGACATTGAATGCAGTAACAGAAGAAGGCTGTTATAAATAGCAATAAAAAGTAGCAACTAGGTATAATAATCTTAAATGCATTCACTGACAGACAACGTACATTCTAAGCCGCTTGGTCTAAAAATATGAAATTTTGCAAAAGAGATCATTAAGTAACGTTTTTTTGAAAATTCATCCCCTAAAGAGTTCAAATAGGTGGTGAAAGTTTGTGTATGGAAGTTTGTCACTTTTGCCGATGGGAAAGCCCACCGGGCACAGCTTGTCAACCAATAAAACATCATTACTGGATATTGGAAAGCTTTTCCAGATTTAAACAACGGCCTGGATATTCATCTACTTGCCCTAATTTTGTAATACATTTTTAATTGAAAATTCATTGTCAGCCGACCGCATCCGCAGATCTGCTAGGGCAAACTTTTTTTAGAAAAAAAACTGTGCTTTAGAAATATTTAAATTCTCACCTGATCTCACAGTCACAGTCAGCCTCACCAACTATTGTTTTTAATTATACCAATATTTTGTCTGAACAGGTTCTGGCGCGGTAAATGAGACACAATGAAGTTTTATTGTTATGACGGCTATAACCGTATAGTGCCCTTGAAATTATTAAACCTCGAATCTATAACACATTTTCAAACCTGAGAACCAATCTTTAAAAACGGTAGCAGCCAAAGCATTACGAAGCTCAATCAGATCGATAACCATCAAACAGATACCAAGAAAAAAAAAACAACTTAAAAAATGTCACACACACAAACGCCATAATAATTATGTATCTTTAAATCACATCAGAAGGAATTAGGGCATCGTCTCACGGTGCGACAGACAGCGATCTCGATCGACAGACAATCGCAGCCGTGTAAGTAGCCTACGATTAACTTGGATAGTCGGAGCACAATGTGTAATCGGATGGAACGATGTTATCGATGAAACGATCCCGATGAGCTTTTTAATGACAACTCCATTCGGAATGCGTGGACCGGTAATGTGTTTATTTGTGCGTGAAGTATTCAGATCAATATTTTAGATAATCATAGATACTTCTTAGTTTTGGTCGCCTTACTTCATTTGTTGAGATTAACTGTCAATTTAATCTTCTAACTAGCTTCTGCCCGCGTGTTTCTTGTCCCCCGACCCGACCTGTCGCATCGCATCGCCCGCCCGCGCTATTACTTCGTATATCAAAAATTCAAAATTCGGCTATCAAATGCAAAAATAATATTTTTTCAAACCCGACAACCCGTTCCAGAAAATAAACTCAAACTCAAAGCATTATTTCAAATAAACCAATTACAGGCACTTTTAAATTGTCAAGCGGTCGGTCATTCCAACTGACCGATCGCTTGACAATTCAAAAGTGAAGCAAGTTAAGGAGTTCAAACAAACATAAAAACAAATAAACTCTTCAACTTTATTATTAGTAGGTATAGTAGGTATACTCGTATAGGTAGTAATATATTAAAATCAGTGCACGTTCCACCAGTGTGATCCCAGATGAGGCATGCGACAGTCTACTTAGTTACCTGAGCAAGAATTAAAAAATAGTCTTAAAGGGTTACACTTTGCAACATAACCAACGGGTTATATTTAATTAGCACCTTTAATTACCTACATAACCCATAAACAACACGTCGGACAGTTTCAGGTTACAGCAGGATTTAAACTAAAAGCTTTAACAAAATATGTTTATAGGCAAACGCGCCGTTAGCGAAAACCATTAAAATTTCACCGCGTTTATGCGATGTATGTGAATGTCCTATACCAGCTTCTGACCGCGGATTCGTCCTCGTGGTTGTCGGAAATGATTCCACGGAAACGTGCTATCGGGATAAAAAGTAGCCTCTCCTTCCCCAGGATGCCATGTATCTCGTCAGCAAATTTTATCGAAATCCGTTCAGTGGTTTAGGCGTGAAAAGGTAACATACAGACAGAGTTACTTTCGAATTTATAATATTAATATGGATAGCCGTTGTCCACGGGCCTCGAGCAACACTGGACATTTATAGCCTGGATGTTTTACGAGCTAATTAGTATTTTTATAGCCAATTAATTAAAGGCTTAAGAAAATTAATTTTCTAAGTTTATGGCTTTGAGGATTTTAGGCCTTTCATATATTGTACTTGTTGACGTTACTTAGCCTCGCTTGTGGTATTTGATGGGTAAGCGAGCCTGTGCCTGTAATTACTTCTAGCTCAGACAGTAAGACATGGACGGCCAATTGGAAACGTGCACCTAGCTTCTGACGTTTCTTGTGCCCAAGTTTATGTGAAATAAAATATTTTGATTTTGATGGGCTTTATTCTCATTAGCATTCTAAAGAGAGTAGGTAAATAGACAGTATGGTGTTTGGGAGGAAGTCAAGCGAGCAAATCAACGCGTATATTTTATCATTTATCTACTCGTAGACCCCAAGTAAGATGTACTGCACCTAGTAGAAAATAATATATCACACATTTTATTCTATGCGAAAATAATATGAAACTTGAAGCGCATAATTTGTTAACTCCTCAAAACGGCATGTTAAATCTCCGCCCACGTTGCGTAGGCGCGCTGCGCACGGGGTGCGACTATCTGTCGCACGGAATCGCGACACGACTGTGTCTGACTTGATGTATGCGCACGATCCTCCACCACTCTCCGGGGGTGGGACACGCGAGATTACTTTGAATTTATTGTAATTACTCTCTTCACTAGAAAGGTTCAAATTTATTGGCAATCTTTTCTATCGGTGATATTTGTGAGTTCACATGCCACAAGCGTTGCCACAAGCGTCGCCTTTACAAACAGTCTGTAATAGACTAGCGACCCGGCCCTGCTCGCACGGTTTTGATGACATGGCGAAAGATCGTAATTTCTTTATTATGTTAAGTAAGTTTCATATTACTGTAGGTATGATGCATACAAACCTTCCTGAATAAATTCTCTAAATGCTGGTGAAAATCCCGCATTGAAATCCGTTGGGTGACTTACAAGAACAACGCGCTCAAATAGACGGACATGAAAAGCAACTTCAATTTATAATAAATGTAAAGATAGAGAGATATCACAATCTGAACTTTACGACAATTAGCCCAGATACCTCAATAATTTCCAAATCAATACACAAACACATCTATATTCTTTTAAATCAAAGAGAAACGTTCTCAGTCATTCGATTAAAGTAATTAGTCGCTGAAGGCCGCGGCTCGTCGCCATCACTCAGCTCTAATGAAGTGGTGCGCGGAGCCTAATGGCCGTTTTCACGCACCATTTATAAGTCATTCAGTGGCTTTATGTGGCAGGAGTTTTAAAATTAATACATCATTTTTCCAAAGTGTTTCGAGGAGAACTAGCTGTTCAAAGATTAAAGACTTTGTAAAGGCTAATGAAAGAATTAAAGATACTAATTTATGCAAATGCAGACGGGATTTCTCATTGTATAAGTTCAATCAAATCAAATTCAAATGAACTCATATGATAAATTGAGCAATTTCAATTCGGAAAACTGAGGTTTCATCAAAAGCCAGGGACAAGCAAGCAAAACTGAATGAGTCCTCTCTCTTGGCAATTTTCTAAATTAACAAATTATCCTAGTTCTAGACAGATTTTGTTTATTCAGATTTTTCTCTGTGGCAAAATAAAATAAACATGACTAAACAGCAACATAATCCACGCACAATGATCCATTTGAAGGACTAAGTGCGGAAACCAAACCCATAACATAGAACAACAAAATAGACAGGACAGTATAGACATATTCCAATCATCTAATAGCCTACGTGTCTACAAATATTCTGCAAGACACTCCACACAGACACATTTACTGACCAATCACCTACCAGTCCCAACACAATCCTAATCAATGGGACTGCGACACGGTCGCATATGTCGCGCGACGATATCGCGCGGTCGTGTCGCACGCCCGTATCTTGCGACGAGTACATCAAAGTGAATGTTCCTTGTATCTCTGTAGCCTGTACTGTATTTGTCTAGGACGTGGATTGTCAAAGTTTAAGGAGCAGATTGATTGAAAATACTCCTTTTCAGCTTAATCACGACCGTAAGGTAATATTATGGCCCTTGTCAGTTAGAGCCATCTTCATGTGCGTATTCAAAAAACAAATCTCCTTATCTCGTCGTCTGAAATTTTAAATATGTAACCTGAATTTTAGTTAGAGAAAGAGAGAAGAGAGAATATCTGATTCGCTCGATTAATGCAATTGATATAATAATCTCTTCCAATAAACTAATATCCGCTAATTCGCAAAACTTTGAGCTCCGCGTCCCATCTAAGCCTGTGCATGCACCAGACGATGGTGCGATAGCGGCGCGGCTAGTCGCAACTAATGTGACACTCGGCGCGTAATGAATGGCCCTCTTTAGATTGCCGATAGCGGGACGATCGACGACAAAATGCTTACAATATGTGACGCTGTATGGAGTTAGTTTGTATTTACTTACTTACTTACAGGACATTAGTCCCCCATCGGCGGGCTAAGCAGCTATGGGGAGATATTGCAAGCGAGGAACGTTACTTGTAATGTTATTAATTGTCATGTTAATGGCTGGTCTAGGAATTGTACATTGTATAAGTGCGTTTGTTGATCGTAAATCAATGTTTGGGCAATCACACAAGTCGCAATAGCTTTCACTTGCAACCGACCAGTAGGTTATGGTTAGAAATTTGTCTCTCCGCTGACTTGATGAGCTACCGTCTATATGTATAACGATTGTGAATGCGCAATACAATGACGAGTTTGCTGGATAATTGCACACTACTTACTAGCAATGGCACACACTGTAGCAATGGCACACACTGTAGCTGGCACACACTGTAGCAATGGCACACACTGTAGCAATGGCACACACTGTAGCAATGGCACACACTGTAGCTGGCACACACTGTAGCAATGGCACACACTGTAGCAATGGCACACACTGTAGCTGGCACACACTGTAGCAATGGCACACACTGTAGCAATGGCACACACTGTAGCTGGCACACACTGTAGCAATGGCACACACTGTAGCAATGGCACACACTGTAGCTGGCACACACTGTAGCAATGGCACACACTGTAGCAATGGCACACACTGTAGCTGGCACACACTGTAGCAATGGCACACACTGTAGCAATGGCACACACTGTAGCTGGCACACACTGTAGCAATGGCACACACTGTAGCAATGGCACACACTGTAGCTGGCACACACTGTAGCAATAGCTTTCATTTTGACAATTCAACAACATTCATTGCGTTATTTACGTCGTTGAGCAGACAAATTCTTGGAGCATATTAAGCAATGGGTTAGCAATATCCTTCAAAATCATTCAGATTGTGCTTGAAAGTGTGTTATGCCCTTAAGGAGCTAGTCCTCACATCCGACATAAATACAAATGACTTAAACAGCACTTCCGTCTTATGAGAGTCAAGACTAACAATTCACCGTCGCGGTCGTGTCATCGTGATAAGTAAAGATTTCCTCTTATGTTCCTCGGTGCTCCAATGATTACCATTGCCTACGGGGAGGTAATTCTTATATACTAGTCAGTTCAGGACCTCAGTAAATAGATCCCTGAACTGACTCTTTAAGAGTTACGTCTAAGCCATCCAGGAGATTACGAACTACACCTGTGCTTTAACTCGACCAACATTATCTGTAATCCTGTGAAGACATCAGAGAGAGAATTATTTTATGAGATGAGAAGCAGCTAATTTGCACCAACATTTTGATTTTATTAATATCGTTTCCTTCCACAAAGTAACTGTATTGTGCAATCAACGTTTTTACGCAACATTTTATGATATCATAATGTTTTTGGTCTTGATAAAAAATTAACAGCCTTACTGATTACGTGCAGTGCCATAACTTGATATCTTTGAGCAAAAACTTTTGGAGTATCCGATTTCATGCGAGGAAAAAGGACAAAAAATATAATGTCTTAAGACAAAACGGGATAAAAAATAAATCAGCAGTGCATTAAGTGAGTGCAGTTTTATTTTGCATGTGGATGATTCTTATGGGGATATATTAAGGGTGAGTTTTCTTTGTTTTGTGTAAGTAATGATTATAAGGATGACTGGTACAGAAGGCGATAAGCGGTTTTGTAAAGTGAAAGTCAAATCATTTATTTCAAATAGGTACTTTTGAACGTCAAAAATTACAGTAAAATTGAATTGATTCTAGTCGCCCCTTCCAAAAGGTAGTGTTCGTATGGAGAAGAATGGGCAAGAAACTCCACCGTTACTCTTTCAAAATGTTTTACGGTTTTGTATACATAATATAATTATATGTGAAGACGATGCACCTAGAATAAAATTAGTCTACCACAAAAGGTTTATAATAATTATTTTAATATTATCATCAAAATCCAATCACAGTTTTCACCCAACTTTGTAGTCAAAATCAACGAGTTCTATTCAGACAAGTTTTTTGTTGTTTATTTATTTATTTAAGAACTTGTTTATTCAACAGAATTCCACTAATGAAGTTTCAAATCTAATGGAATCAAATCGAAGCCTAATATAATAAAATTAAATTAATGAAGAAACGTTAATTAGAAAGAAACATGTCAATTGACTAGAGAAGTCGCGTGACGACACCTGTCAGACAAACAAACCTTAATAACCTTAATTCCGATGTATTGATTAGGTATAGGTACTGTCTCCGTCTGTGTTTACACGTGCTTCGATCTAATATTCGGGACACGTGTAAAAAAATGGGTCAAAGCCAGGACAAAGTTGATTATTAGGGTTCCGTACCTCAAAAGGAGAAAACGGAACCCTTATAGGATCACTTTGTTGTCCGTCCGTCCGTCTATCTGTCAAGACCCTTTATCTCGGGAACGCGTGGAAGTATCAAGTTGAAATTAAAATCATATACTCAGGTCTACAGTCCCTTGAAGCTGCAAAAATATCAAACACCTAAGTTAACGTAAAAAATAGATACGGACGTTTATGCCGCAAAAACCGTATGTTTCGACACTCTCAAGGGAATCAAAATTGATAGGGTACTTTCCTTTAGCCCTTTTCCTTTAGCACAAGTAAAGGAAAAATCCGAAAACCGTAAATTTATAGTTACATATATTAAAAAAAACCCCGTGATAAACTATTTACATACCTACAAAGTACGGAACCTTCTGTGCGCGAGTCCGACTCGCACTTGGCCGGTTTTTATTTGTAATTAGCTTCATTCTCAATTTAGGTATATTATGATACTCCAATTACACGGCATTCAGCTCGATTCTCGGCAACTCTCATCCAGCTGCTACTAAACACCCTGCAAGATCTTTGCTCTACGTCCGACCTATACGATTGGCCTTATAATTAGTTGTATTCTATTCGTCACAACTCATAAACTTTCAATTTAACAGCCTCTACTTCTTTTTTTATGCAGAAAAGTCCCACAACATTCAATGTGATTTCCATAAATCTGTCACTTTTTAGATGTAATGTTCCCATGCCCCTTGCCAATGGCCTGCTCTGCCTATGACGCTTTACTTTGTGTAAATTATTTAATTACCACTGCTCTCAAAATGGTGAAAATAAACAATATAAGAAAACCGGCTACCCAAATGTCCTTTCTTTGGTATTGTTCGTCGAATCGTTGAGCTCCCCAAGTTCTGAGTTGAGCTGCACGATTTTTGACAAATGCGTGCACTGATTGGACAGCTCCGCTCAATCTGTGTGGTTCTTTCCTCAAAAGACCATTTCGGACACCAATCTACATGGTCTTCATACGAGCTGACCAAGATTTTGTCTAGGGTTTAAAAGAGACTGTGACCTCTGAGTTTGTTTCGGCCTTTCTTCTCAGAATAGACAGATAGGAAACGCCGAGCTCATCTAGTTAAAAAAAAATATGATTGACGTGTAAAAATGTTTGTACAAACCTACTTTCAGAAAATAAATCTTTTATGTCCTAGAATCAAAAATTCAAAGACATGTGACATCTCTACCAACCCGCACTGGGCCCGCGTAGTAAATTACGGCCCACTCCCTCTCACCGAGAGGAGGCTTATGTCCCAGCAGGAACATATAGGCTGATTATCTGTTCCTATACGTTGGTGTTTCTCATTGATTTTTTCTGTATTTTTCTTCCTAAATAGCCTGTTGGTTGCAAAATCGATTCCCGCGGTCCGCTTTCATCCAAGCCTCGCCTCACGCGAGATCTATAAAGCGATACATTATTTTTTCTCGTCTCGCGGCCGGTATTAAGGCTTTCTTAAGAGCCTTATTAAGCGGTATCTCGTATGAAGAGGTATACAGTACATCTTCTTTATCGAAGACGAACATCGAGGTAGCCGCAATAAATATCGTTGAAACATATTTATAAAGTGGAGATAGGCATCCAGTTGACTACATTTTTGGCCGATAACAAATACCTGTATAATCTATATTTTCTATTCGATTGGAATGTAGTAGCAAATTAATTCTGCAAAATTAAAAAACTAGAGATGCAACTGTACAGATTCTTTGTAAAACAGGGCAAAATATTTGACACCAAAATCTTGTTCATTTTCAATAAAGTGGCATTAAGTTTTCTTAAAATAAATTCTGGAAAAGACAAGACCTGCACCTTCAAAATCAGTTTCATAAAGTTCAAAGATACCATCAACTACAGATTCATAACCACCAGTTCTTAAACTTGTACTTAAACTCAAAACCGTATCATAATGTTTCGCTTCGATTAACGCGATGAGTACGTACAATCAAATCAGTCAAAAACTTTGTTTCAAGCAAAGTCTCATATTTTAGTTACGAACATTGTTTTTTAAAAATTTTTATTCATACACTATCATTAACCCATATTTACATATTACTAACTCCTAACTCTCCTATTAAAGACAACTAATTATAATTTTACAACGTTCATATTTATTTCCTGTGACAGTTATTGAGATTAATCGTTACCTATACTGTTTTAAGAGATTTTGAACTGTAACTCGTAGGCAATAGAGTAAGTGGCCTGATTTTGTAACTATGGTAATTGGTTGGACCCTATATGGGAATGTTAACATATAGACCATGTTTAGCGGTGTAGTTCAATCTTGTACCACTTTGTAGGGCAAGAACACATGACTGAAGGATAAATATTTCTTGCGACCACTATTACCGGCACACATCTATATATGAAAGAAAGGAGACGAAAGGAACTACATTTATTCAGCACAGACTAAAAGGCAGACAATATAATATAATAAGATAAAAACAAATAAAAATCAACAAAAAGTGACAAATCTAATGTAAGAAGGAAAGTGAAGTTACGTAAGCGTAATAATGTTATACAGTTGAACCTGACCTGTATATCATTATTACGGTTACGTTACCTTCAGCGAGGCTACATTTTTACTTTTTCATTACATTCAGGCTTCAATTCGATTCGATTTTTTATTGGAACTATAAATATCACTTTTATATCCCTGCGTTATCTTTCTATATCCACAAAATACATGATTATCTACGATTGCATCCAGCATCTTTACCTTAATTATGAAAATGCCTTCAGTTAACTGTATCCCTGATACTTGTATCCACGGCACAATTATCTCGTTAATAACTTCATTTGGGATCGTCTGCCAGTAATGATACCATGGAACCCTTTAATGTATGACGCCGATATTGAAGTGAAGACTGTTGTTATAATGCGTGTGCGCCTGATCCCAGTGCCTAGTAAAGGGCATGACTGTTTGTGCTCATTTTAGATTTTAGTACCTAGATGATCATCTCGCGTTTTGCTTTAGCGATAGAATATGGCGTTTAGCGTTATCATGTAGATTGACATTCCCCTCGTTTACAACTAGGTATAAAACAAGTATTCTACATGTTGTATCTATGGTTTTCATGTATCATTTACATGTACAACAACTTGTAAAGGCTAACTGTAAACAAAGTTTGTAGAAAACTTGTTACAAATTACAAAAACGTGAACGAAACAACATCATTTATTTTTATAGACGACATGTTTTTGATAAGTCTTTTAGAAGACTTATCGAAAACAAGTATTACAACTTGTATATGGGTGTACACGCACCCGGCGTTTACACCCATATACAAGTTGTAATAGTCCCTTAGTCTTCTTGGCAGGGAAACTTATTGGCTTCCTGTCTAAATGACCCACGATCTATCATCTATCATTTGTCTTATCTATGGTGGTCTACATATAAACTAGAGCACATATCTGTCCATCCTACACATATCCATAATATATGCAAGTAATCACTCGGCTATCCAAACACACTCCCTGCACATTCGTTTTCTTCGTCTATTGAACCAGTTCTTAATTTCCTTTGGCATGTTATTAAAATTACCATAGATACAGTGACCAGTTTATCTTGGCACGTAGCGCGGCGATGATTGCGAAGGCGATAGTCAACGATTTGTCATAGCTCCAAAAGCATAAAGACGTGTGATACGAGTAGGTACTCAAATTGAGAGTCGAAACTGTCCCTCCTAAATTCAGATTACTCATGATCTAGCTAGGAGAGCAGCGATTCACCCAACAATTCGTTGTACCTACACCATGTAACTAATAATGCTTACTTTGTAAGTCCCTCATGTACTATAAAACCTTTATGGACTTAAATAAATTATGTATATTTTGTACCTAATCCCCAAATCGAGCGATGTATCGTAACGACGTTTTTCTATTAGGATTTTCTCAGTAACATCCTGGATTTCTGGCTTATGACAAAAGGCTGGAATGACTAGGGAAATTTTGTTCACTTACACACCCTTGCCAGTCCCTTCGGAGAATATATGCATGATGTCGTGTTTCCACACTTTCCCGCGTATCAAGATATAATTGTCAATGCTGTGCTTACGACTGCCTTTCGCTCAGTCCGCAATTTTTACGACGGTTTATCTCGCGACGATAATGAACTACATTCTTTTCTAATAATTAAAGGGAACTAGTTTAACAGACTCTCTCTAATTAAGATTATACAGTTAAAGTGGAATAATCAAACTAATGAAGAAAAGTTGTATTCGTTTTTCGTATTTTATTATTGGAATGTTATGGCGTTATTGGACCTTACAGTTACTAATGAACCAAAGTGACGACTTAGAAATGTCTGACTTAAATTTTCATACAGTATAGGTACGCAATTAAAAAAGTACACAATAAATATAACATATTTTTGGTCTAAATGCAGCATAACTCAAGAATCAAAGCTCATTTATCACAGTTAGCAAAAGTGATTAAACATAACTATAACTCAAGTAAATACCCACGCCAGTTTCTCAATAATTTCCTAAAGTTAATATAAAACGTGCATGGTAATTAACCTAATCACCGTCGTTAATCAAGAAGATTAGAATCATCCGTTACAGACTTCCGGAGATTCACAAATAGCACCACACTGTTAGTTGGTAGGTAAGGCGTTCGAACCACATCTGCACACCCCAAATCCTACTGAGAAACAAAACACTACGAAATATTCTTCTTATATTATTTTCTTTTGCTTTGGTGACAGAAATTGGCATGGCATAAAGTTATCTTGTACATTGAACATCCCCGCGTGTATTGTACATGTTATAACTATTGTTTTCATTTATCGTTTAAACCTGAAACAAGTTGGAAAGACTAGTTGTATAAAAAGCTTGTAGAATAATTTTTTTTTAATGACAAAACCGTGAGCATTTTTTTTTTGTTTTGGCATTTTGCAGGTTAACCTAGCAAGTTTTCGGCTGTTTAACCGGACTTGCCTGTGGGTGCCTCAATAGCCTCCAGCCATGGCTTAAGAAATTAAACACTAAGCGACTATACGCTAAAGGCACCCCCTGTGGGGTACGGACCCAAGTCCGTACCCCAGCGACGCCCTAAGCTTGGGCTTAGGGCGTCGCTGGGAAAGGGCATCAAGGGACAGGCTGGATCGGATTATAACGTGAGCAAAATAGCGCGTACAGCCTAAATCCTACTGAGAAACAAAACACGACGAGATATTATTGGAACAAAAGAAACATACAAGGCCGCAAAATTAGCCAACCTTATGTTATCTCCGCCCGGCTATATCAAAACTATGACTAATGTTATCTGTCTCAATCTACAGGTTACACCAAAGGCGTGCGTCGCTCTTCATACTTGTGACAGTTGATGTGATCTGCCTCATGTATGGATGTGGACGATTAGCTAGACAATGGATAATGTAGGGCACGTGACACATGACAAGGAAGGACAGTAGGCTCAGTTAGGGAAGGCAAAGTAAAACGTTGCGCCAATGATGTTTCCGACAAGGGCATGCACTCTAATTGCGTATCAAATTATATTCAAAAAATTTGATGATTAATGTCGTTGAACTATCAAAATGAAAGCCATTGCTACTGATTGTTACGCAATTACCCCACTGAACTTTGCATATTCTCCTCTATCTTTTCTTACATAGCTCATACCAACATGCTTTTTCTAGTACCATAGTAATGTATCTGCAAAAGAAAGTATTACTGTTATCAAATAGTTAGTCAATCATGGTAATTTAGATTTGAAAACTTGAAATGTTCTGAGAGCGTTTTCTTTTGTTTATTCAAATTCAAATTCAAATTCAATTCATTGAGTCCATCCTGGAGAGATCTATCAAGTGGGCATACTGTATCTATCCTATGCTGTGCGCACACGCAACTTGAGACGGACAGGCAGACGGGGCGTGAAGCGTGAAAGTTAGCGTGTCGGGTAACAGGCTCCGGTGACGTCACGCTAAGAGGTTATGCGTCATTGTTGTACAGACAAATACATGAATACATCTCAGAGCAATGGGCATTGTTCATATTTTTTTAAATGTTGTAATTGAAAAACCATTTCGAGGAATAGCGTTACTGATCATTACGGACTAATTAATTTTGATAAATATTCATATGTTCTTGATATTTTTGATAAAATACGATTGACCTTCTTTGCCCTTCAAATTACGTCGGCTTTGGCTGTACAGTTTTGTATCGTTGCCTCAGAAAATAAAAAGTAAGAGGCAAGTATTGTCTACAATCTGTCAAATGTCAAATTATTGTAAATATGTATGTCAAAAATATAAACATTCTTGTTTATATCGCATTATTACATTACATATATTATTTCAATACTATTTAATATACTGGAAGAGTTATGGAATACAGGAAGTGCTTTGTTCCAACTTGCAGCAATAATAGTAATAATATCGCCGCGTGCGTTATTATTCTATTTCTAAGTCGCCGCGTCGATTGTTCTAGTGACGATAGAGAGTAGTATATTCCTTGGAGGACACTTACCTACACATAAAAAAACCATTTGTAAATAAATACGCTAAGCTAGGATTCGATTATTTAAGACGTCTATTCGTCCTATTGACACTTTGACAGATGTGACATTGTTGACGTTGTGTTGACAGATTAATATTTTTAATTATGTACTAGTAAGGCAACGGCACTTAATCTTTATGCCACTGATGACGTCACCTACCTTAAAAACTTAAAATAATTAAATATTTTTTTTTTAAATAACTATTGAGCCAATCATCAAAATATTCAAATTAGTTTCTCAAAATGCTCTATATTTACAAAAAATAAAATAAAATATAATGGTTAGAAATTTTGGACAATCCCCATTAGGTATCTATAGAATAATTTAAACTACATACAACAGATGGCTAATTATACGTGTATTGTATAGAAACTATTGGACGATCATCGTGACATACAACTTATGCTTTTTTAACAGTCATTCTTGTACTGTACGTAGCATAACTTATTACCTCACTGACCCAGTGCAGAGTCAATGGCATGCGTTTTCAAAGCTTCTAAGATAAAATTTATACTAAACCGTACTAAACATTAATGAAATTACTAAAACACAACCATTACGATTTGTCATAAAAATTGTTTTATAAAACTTTTCTACCGGAATTACGTGGCATAAAACACTGCTGCACAAAACTAAAATGTAGCATTGTTCATGTAATGTAAGTTTATCTAAACACCGCATCAACTAGTGCGCGACGAGCAGACAGACTTATTTAGAGAGACAAGGCGTGATGCGTGAAAGTTAACGTGTCAGTTTACGTAGAGGTGCGGCGTGTGACGTGACGGCGACGTGACGGACGGGAACGTGGATCGGCTGTCACTCTATTGTAACAGATAGGAAGGGATAAGGTTCCTATTGTTTTGTAGATGAAGTTTATGTTACTTGCATTTCATGCTTTCTTGACTAATATAGCATTCATCGTACCTCCAACTAAATATATGTAGGAGAACTTAATGATACCTAATATATTTTTGTTGCCGTTAATGTCCCACTGCTGGGCAAAGGCCTCTCTACTCTCTTCCCACCTCTCTCTGTCCAGAGCTGCCAAGGACCAATCTTTATCAAAGGATTCCAGCTCATCCTGCCATCTCCGTCTGGGTCTGCCGCGATGTCGTTTGCCATTAACTCACTGGGTCGTAAGTTTGGCCCATTGACCGTCAGACACGTGGCAGATGTGTCCAGCCCAATTCCATTCAAGCGTGGCAGCTTTCCGAGTGAAATCAGTTATTTTATTGCTGGAACGGATTGTTATATTCTTAACCCGGTCCACAAGTTTAATGCCCAGAATGCTGCGTTCCATAGCTCTCTGGCAAACCTCGAGCGTGGACCTCTGCTGAATTGTCAAAGACCATGTTTGTTAAAGACCATGATTAAAGACCTAGATATGCTAGATAGACAAAAAAGTAATGCTAAACATACGCCTATGTTACGTCACGCCCCAACCAAAATCGATCTATTTTATTGGAAAAATACATCTAAATGCAAAATGCGTCTGCGCAATATTTTTATACATACCATATTTTGTGCTGTATTTACTGCAAATAAACACTTTGACTTTTAACTGCCAATTTAGTTGGCAGTTGGATATATCTTGGTGGTCTTCATGTTTGTAAAGAACTTTGTCGTATCCAATATCTTGTGACGAATTGCAACAGCAGTATATTACTGGGCATAGAATCTTCATCACCTTTAAAGATCTATTAGAAGACGAGAAAACAAAGGAAACTAATTAAACTTAGCTGCTCTTAAAACATAAAACCACTTCGTCAATTATCCAAGTAGATACTTATTACTTAAAACATAATAAACACTGACACGTCATGAAATAGCAAAACCATAAAAATTGAATACCTTTCATATACTTTAACTGTGCGAAAACGAACGAAGTAATTAGATAATTCCAATAATAGAACGTTTGCTAGAAATGTTAACGTTAAATAAGTTTTCCTGATGCGTTTGCGCATGCTCCATGAGACACATAACATTCAGAAGCCTCAGTACAAATGCAAGTCCTTATACCCCGTCTTTTTACATAAAGATCTGTCGGAGACAAGATCATCATCATCTGCCTAGCCTATTTCGTAGCTATGTTGGGTCGGCTTCCTGTCTAACCGGATGCAACTGAATACTAGTATTTCACATGGAGCGACTGCCAATCTGACCTGTCAAAGATAAGATATACCTGTAATAAGGGAACGTCTGTAATTGTAATTGGATTGGTCCTACTAACACGATAAAATGCTAACAGACCCATATTTTAATTTGTCGCCAACAAACTCGGGTCATTGTCCCAAAAATGCAGAAAGTAAATGATTCAATTAAATAAAAAACCGAATTGTTGCAGTCTTTTATATGGCACATGACAGCCCTGTTGATGATTCAGTTTTCTAATTTATTACTGGTGGTCAGAATGGAGCTTCTGTGCCTTATTTGATGACTATTAAGCCCGCAGGCACGTTCCGAGACTATCGCGTCGCCATCTTGAAAAGTGACGTCACATAATTTATGGTGCCAGCCATCAAAAAGTTCATTTTCGCGGTCACACCTGTTGTGTCCTCGCTTTTTACTGTAAAAAGGTGGTCACGGAATGTGGTTCTTGCATATGAAAGCTATTTATTCTTCTATAGAAGGATAAATGGTTCGAATGTGTTTGATGATAAACCCAATCTCAGTTCTTCTCCATAAGAACCTACTACGCTTTGAAACGGGCAACTAGACAGTCAAAAGTACCTGTAAATGGTTTATTTGAAATAAATGCGTTGAGTTTGAGTATATCAATAGAAAGACTACGGAAAAATCTATAAATGTCTGTAAAGCAATCGTAGTTACTAAACATTGTAAGTTGTATTAGGCAAGCTGGGCCCTATTTAATGTTACTGACATTTGCCAAAAAATTACATAATTGTCACATTTTCACGAAGGTGTTTAACTATGCAGAAAATGGGATTTTCGGAGTGTCAAATTGTCGCCTGTCGGTAGAGGTGGTTGAAAAAACCAGTGGGGCACAAAACAGGAAGACGGTCCGTGGGAATTTCAAAAAAGAAAATAATAATTAGAGACCCTTGATCAAGAAGGCCAAGGAGGCCTTGATCACCTCACGATTCAGTCAAGGTTGGATGGGTTTGTGGTGATGCACCCCTTATTCAATAATACACTATGCGTGTTGCCAGGGCTTCATGTCAGTGCAACCTTTAAAACCTCTTCAATTATGGATGACATGACATAGGCAGCTACTAGAAATTGACAACCAGTCTTACCAAAGGGTATCGTACTGCCCAGTAACTGCTGGGTTGTGGAGGTCAGATAGGCAGTCGCTCCGTGTAAAAAACTGATATTCAGCTGCATCAGATTAGACTGGAAGCCGACCCCAACATAGTTGGGAAATGGCTAGGCAGATGATGAAAGATACTAGAAATAAATTAAATCATTCATATTGTAGTCGATCGATAGAAATGGTTGGTTATAGAATGTAATCGTAAATGATAAATGATTTTATTTCGGTAAGTAGGTTTGTACAAACACTTTTACACGTCCATCATTAGATGAGGTCGGCGTTCCCTACTTGTATGACTTCTCTGAAAAGAAAAGCCGAAACAAAATTTAGAGGTCACAGGGTCTGTTGAAGTACAGACATAATCTCAGAACGATAAGATTATGTGAAGACCATGTAGATTGATGTATGAAATAATCTTTTGAGGAAAGAACCACACAGACTTAAGTGGACCTGTCCAGTAATTCCGTAAATACAATATGTCAGTTTAAAACTTGCTTCGACACAATTAGTCGTGACAGATCACTATCGACTGAACGCTCGGCAAACTGATTAGCGACGGTAATTAGCATTCGTAAATACAACTACCGGGTTAAAAAAATGTCACATGTCAAAACAATTGCTGAAGTTTCAACTATGATACTCTGTCTAATTATTACAAAGTATGCTGGGGTATGCGGACATAATGTAAACAAAGGTGCATTTAATTATGTTTTATATTATGCCTCGAGACAATCGAGAAATAAATTAATATTCATAAGAGTTTCGTCTTGAAGCATCATAAAATCTTGGTTATTAATGGCGGGAGTTTATGCATAAACCTAAGTCGATAAGTTTTTACTGCCAATAGCTTGCTATAAAAGTATTTGAATGGTAAAACTTTTTCATTCATTCATTCTAAGTAAAGCTACGTTAAACGTCGTCATTAACGCCATAGATGGCGCTGCCGACAGTTATCACATCAAAACAAACCTTAATTGTTACTAATCTCCCATTTCCTTTTAACTGTACTACTGTTTTCTGCGACTGTACGCGCAAACCACATTAAACATGCACCTAACACCAACTTTATTTCTAAATCGGTAAAGGTGAATTTCCCATGACTCTTTACACTTTGTTACTTCGCATCTCCCACGTGAGAAATGTAGTTTACGTGGACTTTATTTCTTAGAAAATGTGAGTGATTTTCCAATGTGGCGGCGACTTCTTATGTGGTAAATAATGCGTCATTAGGAGTAGGTAATGCGTTTCCCAGCGCCTGTTAATAGTTGCGTGTGTATGATGCAGTCACTTTCTATACTGATCGTGTCTGTCTGTTATGTACTTTATGTCTAGATTTTTCTTAGATTTTTCTCAAGCAAATTCATATTATCCAAGAAGTTTATCTTTGCTGGAAACCACAGTGCATAACTTTCTTTTCGGAACACTAAAATAAACATTTTACTGTGTCGTCCAGTGGGTCAATCGGCGGTGCGTCAAAGATTGTAAAATATAAACTAATTGGTTCGTTAACGAGTCAATCGTTAACCTGTTCCAAGAAAGTAGAGAAATTACTATTCTGACTTTTATTGAAATTATGTGAAAAGGGTCGGCCTAATTATTTTGAACACATAGCTTTTTGTTACTAGGTTGTCCTGGACGTCCAAACTGCCTAAGAACGAAGATATATTGTCGTTTGCACAACCCTCAAAACAACAAGTTAGTTGAATCAACCGCAAAAAGAAAGTTTCCCAAAAAGTCACGAATGCTACGCTCGTAGCGCACTGTGTGCTACGGCGTAGCTGACCGCGCGTAGCGGAATTGGTTTATCTCTTTTCTAAGTGATTGACTATCATGTCATATCATAGACTACTATTATGAGTATCATTCGATCGGTCACTGCTTTATCAGCGAAGTCTACTCCCAACTATTTTAATTATTTGACATTAAAATTTAGTACTTCTAATGGCACTATTAGCTATTTCATAATAAGGTGGTTAAAAATATAAACGATAAATAAGGTGGTTACTTATAGTAAATTAAACTTCATGTAAAAGTGTTATGGAATAAATGAATTGAATTTTAACAGAATTATGACAACATTTTCGCCCACTCATGAGTGAAAGTATCTCAAATACTGAATAGCCTCCATTAATCAACTGAGCTCAACTGTTGCACAATGAAATGTAACTGATTCAACTTACACTTGTAATGTAATGTGATACACTATTTAAGTGAGCGCCGCATTCCAATATCAATATATACTATGTTGACGGGAGCTCAACATAAATCGGAATTGTCATGTTAAGCACCATTTTATCAAGACCTCTGTCACCTCAAAACTTATTCACAAGTAGCTCTCAGCGTGTAGTGGTTGCAATGAATACGCTCGTATAGAATTGGCTTCGTTAGCCCTCTTCATTTCGGTGCAACACTCAAACCAATAAACGTCCAATTTACGGCGTCGGCACTATAAATGTTATAACTTATAATGCAGGTAATATTTTAGAATATTTACTGTACCTAGTAATTCGGTTTTAATTAGTTGTAAAAGATGTGTGTTAATTGCTGAATGCGAGTGTTTCTTCAAAAGATAATTATGTATTACTTTATTTTAGTGTTTTATTAAATGAAGCGCCGGAGAATCACCGTTCGTTACTGTCGGACTTTAATGATTACTGTAACCGACTACCTAACCGGGCGCCATGTATGTTGTGATGCAAGTCCATAAACTGTCTCCACTAATGCCATGACCTATGTCTTGGCAGTCGTGGAGACGTGTTTAGTCAATTTTGCTGAATGACTCATAAACATATTATTACACAACTGGGCGACAGCAAAGACAGGATTATGTTTTTATACCATATCATACGCTAAATCATTAAATGACTTATCAACATGAACAGTCAGTTTTGCAATGTTTTATAACATTATTATAAGTTAAAATCAGTCCTGTGATCCACAAAGGGTAAGGCAGCGCCGTACCTATAGTGCACCCACATTTCACCAGTTTTTATATAGCATTATTATACCTAATGCTGTGTATACCTCGGTTGAGGTATACGCAAGACATAAGGCATGTTTGCCTTATGTCTTGCTTATACCGATCCTGCCTCTCAAGATATCACAGGTTAGATCACCCAATTCCTGTCCATAAACCAAGATATAAGTATAGGAACTAATTAGTGAGCAATGTAACGAATGCACTAAGATAGCTCGGCGTGGTGAGAAGTTAATTGTAGCGTCTCTGTCGCATAGCCCGCATAGCCCGCGTGGCTCGGCTGACTTACTGGCATGCGTGGATACCTGGTCTTGATCCAAGGTAGGACCGGGCAGCGGGCAGGTAAGAAAGGATTCAAGTAAGAGACAGATCATATCATGTTCCGTCTCGTAAACTTCAATTCAAAATTCAACACATTTTATTTCTTATGAACCTACACGCACACTTATGAAACGTCAATAGCTAGGTGTACGGTTCCAATCAGCCGTTTTCTATGGAGCCAACAAGAAACTCCACGGTTACTCTTTTAAAAATAATTGACAATAACAATATTTTCAAATTACAGTGTTAATAGGTATGGGAGGACAGTGTAAGCCTGTCAACAAGTACCAGGTACTTAATAATAGGGAATGGCCAGCAAATCGAAACATGTATCGTATCGGCATGAACTTATTAAAAATAACGCGTATATTTGTTATAAATGTTATCCAGTCAGCATGGACTATCCTGAATGTACCAGACATTCTTTTTAGTATCGCGACTAGCGGAAGATTCCGCGTGACACTACCTTTAACAAAGCAAAGAAATAAATAAGGAAATTTATGTTTAATTAAATACAAAAAGAAATGCATAAACTCAATTAGCCATTAAAAAACCCCTTAGGTATATAATTATCTTTAACCGTTGTAGTACCTTTGTCTTGTAAATAGTTAACATGTAATTATAATTAAACTTTCCCCCATGGCGCCGCTCGTGTGAAAGTAATCCGAATCTTTGTGATATTCTTAATGCTCTGGTCAACTATAACACTTTTTCTGAAAGTGCGAACAATGGAACTATGATGGTAAGAACAACGGTTTGATTACACAATCCCAATGTACTTGTAGCACACCAAGTACGAGTTGAATATTTTATTAGCTTTTAAAGTACTCGAGGAGGTGGCTGCAGTCAAGTTCAGAATCTTAATCCTTCATTAGTGACGCAATAGGTTCAAAGTTGTAAAAGTTTTCCACATTTTCAGTTTAGTTCAAGGCTGAATAATAATATTATACTGCTTATGGTGAAGTTAGTTCACGTCTCTGCAAAGATAAAATCACTGATTTAATTATTCATTCTTACCTGGATAATTACTTCGTTTCCAAAATCTACAGAAGGTGTCAGAGCCTATTCTTATTTTATTTACTAAAAAATAACCAAAATCCCTGTTCTCAAACTATTACCGCATCGCCACATCTCGGAACCTAGGCCACGAACAGGAAATAACAGTTTAATAACAGTTCATAATTATTTAATTCGTCTAAATAGTAACCGCGACCGGTTCCTGCTATTACCTCCACAGTTTACACTAGATCACATAATACAGCACAAACCAGAAGGCGCAGGCGATCATAATTCCATGTCACGCACTGAGTCCAAACACAAAAGAAATACTGACTCTCTGTCACCCGCGTAATAAGCCAGCTTTAGAACATTTAACCATTTTTGGGGAAAAATATTTTGTCCTTTTCATCACAAGCAATTTGATTTAATAAACACACTTGCCACTTCTTAAAATAAGGGTCGGGATAATGTCAAACAATATTATTTCCTTAGTTCTACGTACCTTCGCGCCTTCTGGTTCAATTTGTATTCTGAGCAAGATACTTGTATCTGGTGGAACTGTTATACAGAGGACATCACTCAGTGTCGCGTTGTCTATGTGCCAATAATTTGATGGAACACCTTCCTTAATTTGTTTATTTATTTTCTAGTTTATGTGTAGGTTTAAGGCGTGTTTTAATTTGTCGAGATTATACCGACATCCTGTAGGTACCAGTGGGTATGAGTTATATCAAAGACTTTACATCATTTAATTACACACTGTATTACCTACAAGTAATATCTGATCATGAATAAGCCCCTCCATCAATACTATGACAGTGTTTTATTAGCTTGGTCAGCTTAACTGCGAAGTTACGATTAAGAAATCTGTAATATTAATCTCAAACTGCGGGCAATTAATCTTAATCTGATACTATCGAAATTGGCATTTAATTAAAGGAATATAGTAGCATTTAGTAACTAGAGAAATCTCAAACAATTACATTCAATTGAAACTATTACGCTACATAAATAGAGCGATGTGAAAGGATAGTTAAAAGCCCTGTACTTAGTTATTAATTACAAAACACAGTTTAAGAAATCTAACAAAACGAAAACTATTTTTACTACTGCTATCTACTCAAATCGTCGTGTGTAGTGTGTAAGATATCTGTTATACTAACCATTCACATTTGTTATTTTATTTTTTGGTACCTTAGTAGGTACGAAAAACGGTATAAACTATGTTAGTACATAGTTTATAAGATTTCCAATATTAACCTCTCTATGGACTTATATATGTCTGAAAATAAACAATTTTTATTTTTATTTTTTATTTTTAGTCTCCCAAGCCAGAACATATCGCAGCAGCTGCGACTCCTCAACAGAATAAAGCACTCAAATTCGTAAATAAAAAAGCATGACAAAAATTTGCGTCGCGTCTTAAAATTCTCCATACATAATAATTAACAGCCAATTACATGGACAATCCACGAAATTATGAACGATACGTAACAATGTCATTCCATAGATTAAAAACTGTTAAAAAAAACATTGTTTTCTACAAAAATGGTAGGTTTAATCAGGTGTAATCTACCGGATCGGGCACGATCAAGGTTGACCGCAGAGTCTCAACAATTCCGGTCTGATGCACCAGGGTCATTGGCTTCCAATCTTTAATTAATCGGAAGCCGAACATTGCCGATGATGGCCGAAGCCTGATGAGAAATGTTACGGATTACATGCATGAAGATTGAACTCTGTGCAACGGATCGGAGGAAATTAACGCAGGGAGATGAGAAATACGAGAAATTTAACTCGAAATTAAAGTGAAGATAACAAACCTACCTAAAGCCTATACAGAGACACGATTTCTAGATAGACTTCTGGTTTGCCGCCCAGCCTAAAGTGCCGTGGACGAATCGTTGTTCCAGAAAAAAAAAACTTTGAATCGTTTCCGAATGTTTTTTCCCTGGTGAATCTATCTACTACATGTAGCAGCACCTTCTGTTTATCCCGATCCCAATTTGCATCAAAATTGGCGAAGAGATCATTTATTAACTAACAAATAACTGTAAAATCCTAGGTTCTTAATGAACCACACGCGGTGGGGCTCCGGGACCTACCCGTAAATTAATAAAATATTGATACGGAAGCGAAAAATCACCAATATTTTACCCACAATTAACTTTTTAGACAACTTGAATTCCGCCTCATACATCTTGTCTTACACAGCCAATGAGCATTCCGAATTAAGAGAAGTTATTTATCAAAATACCGACCGGTCGGGTAACGTTATTAACAAAATAACGGTTATTAACGTCACACGCCGCGATAAGTGCTACATTATTGTAATTATGCGTTATTATGTGGAAAGTGATACTGGAATTTAGAGTTGGGAGACATGTTTTTTTACAAGTATGTTTTTATGCTGATTCTAGCCGGTTCCCTGCGCCCGTGTTCACTAGCACAGAGCATTCATTAAAGGTGTCATTTCAATCAAATAACTCAGCCTATAGCAGTCCACTGCGAGTCTACTACGTGAATTCGACAAGTGGATGTGCGATTAACACTTTTGCGACAAAACTGTACTGCAACTCACCATAGTTCGAAAATCTGAAGCTCTACATCACGTTGGGGTAACAAGCGATCACCTTTTTAAGATGTCCTCTAGTGCTAGTGAAATCGAGCATTATTGTTCTCTGAATGGGAAGGTCTTTACTGTGCAGTGCGACAATTAAAGTACAGCCTGATAATAATCTAATCAGCGTGTTTCTAATTGGATTTGTCAGCTTAAAGGTAGTTAGAAACTTATCGAAGTCAATGTAGATAGTCAGCTAATGACATTAAAGTTATAACCCTTTTCAATTATCAGTGAGACCGCGAAAGTTGTGACTCAGTGGTAGGAAATGTGGCTCTAATACCACGGCTTGAAACTGTGACTGTGAAACTGTGCTAACTCTATCTAACACTCATAGTCGATAGCTCAGCACCTACTTCATAAGTAGGTACTATAACCCATTTGACTAGTTCCTCTAAGCCTTATTTAATATTCCACTTAAACATTTTCACGAAACCATTTGAAGTGACCTAGAATGAACAGCAAATCAACTCTACGCAAACGTGTCGTTGTCGATTAGTTGTTACAAGTAAACAAGATGACGCTGATTCTTGTTACGAGCTAATTCTCCTATCTTAATTTACTTAAGCCTGGATTTTCAATAGTCCCATAACTTTTATCTGAAGAATAATTGCAGCTTAGACAGCTTTTGTTTAGAAAATATGTCAACAATGAAAAGTCAACCATTAGTCGCCTATCATAAAAAACTATTTAGGTACTTATATCAAAGGAAATAATGAAGTTTTGCACACCTATTTTAAACCTAGCTGGTTGTTAAACAAGCTAGGTTTAATAATAATAATAATAATCGTTTATTTGCATGAAATATGGTGCTTACAGATGTCATAATACAATTCATAGTACTTCATATTCTTTATATTAAAATGGGATGTGGTTTTAAACACATCCTATTATATCATATATCATAGGAGGACATGGTGTTAACCATGTCCTCCAATAAATACCTAGTAGAATCTATTACTACGCCATGTTTGGTTAAAATAATACTCCAAACGAAAAATATACACATCAAACCAAAATTAAATTCTATATTTGTATGAAAACCAGCACGTTCGGTGTCCTGCATGTAATAACGTACATACATTTACATACAATTGTGTCCGTTTGTATGCGCATCACTCGCGACCTACGTGGGAATGTTCATCCGTCTGTTCGTAGCTAACCGCTAAACATAGGTGACATTATTTTAGTCACTTGTGGTTTTGACACAAGAATTGGGACATTTGTCCGTTAGGTGTTTTACATGTTCAACCATTGCTCTACCCGGATCCGGGGTTAATGGCAAAAGAGAGAGGTTATGGAGACTACCAAAGGATTCTCTAGAGATAAAAGCTGACCTCAGTTACTGAGCGTCAAGATGGCAGATTGCCAGAATTTGATCAAGCATCCACTATGACAATCTTAGTTTGAAATGCAGAATACCTACTAGCTTAGTAGTTTCAACGCCGACACAATGCAAAAGATAAAATCTCTGGGTTATTTTTCCTGGTTTAAATCTTACATTTGAATATCTCAAGTAGAAACAGAGGCACCTATTGTAATTCCCCAATTTGCCTTAGGCATCTTCTGGGCACGCTCGTATCTTCATAGACCTCATCCATCGCTTTCCATCAGGCGTGTTCGAGGTACAACAGCAGGCCCATTCAGCAATAAAAATAAATTAATTTGACTTCTAATCCTAATTTCATCATTAAGTGCACCTCCAGTAGCACTTAAATGCAATCAAATCAATTCCACCTCACTTCGAACAGTTTCCACTTCACACCTCCCGCACATCTCATACATAATTCAGCACGTAACGTTCACTTGCTAGTGTAATACAGATGTCTCACTGATAACAGCTATGAACAAATTCCGTGAAATTATGCGTTAAGCTCAAACTTAACGCGTCAGACCGCGTTTACGTTAATGATGATGATGATGTCGATGTGTGTCGAGAGGATTGTAAACATGCATAGATGATATGCCTGTTATCCTTACAGGGATATGCATGCAGATATATACACTACTACCTAGTGTAATTAGACCATAGATCTGTCTACGGTTCTTCTCTCGTGCCGAGTGATGCTTTAATGTGTCATAGAATCGCGCATAGAATAATTTGATTTGAGGAGCTTGTTGTTCGATGGATGGGTGACCATCTTTACATACCAAGACCCCTCCGTACCTCGGAAAGCACGTTTAAAACCGTTGGCCCCGGGGCGGTCATTCGTGGATCTTTGACAGTCGTTACAAGCCCGAAAGTCTGACAACTAATCTTACCAAGGGGTATCGTGTTGCCCAGTAACTGAGTTGTGTAGGTCAGATAGGCAGTCGCTCCATGTAATACAGCTGAGTACTCAGCTGCATCCGATTAAACTGGAAGACCCCAACATAGTTGGGAAAAGGCTAGGCAGATGATGTGTCATAGAATAATTTAAACTCAAACTCAAAGCATTTATTTCAATTAAACCATTTACAGGCACTTTTGAATTGTCAAGAAGTCGGTCAGTCAGAAAATATAAAGCTAGTTGCCCATTCCAAAGCGTAGGTACCTATGGAGAAGAACTAATATGAACTTTAATTTTATGCATGTGTGTAGGAAGTAATTATTTTCAAAGTTGAATAGGTCTGGTGGGTAATCTGTAGTCCCGCTACTTAGAACAGAAACACGTTATCTTAGATTAGCGACAAGATGCCTGCCTGCCGTCACACAGGATGGAAATCAATGCACTTTGAACAATCTTGACGTAACTTACTAAACTATGCTAGACAACAAACGAGTAGAGAAAACAAAAGAAAATCTAACAAAGTATCATAACCGTTCCTCTACTTTACAGGAAATTAATCAAACAACCTGCTATCCCTCTCATTTGCATATAATATGAAGCAAACAAAACATGTGAACCTGTCTAATAAATACGTGTCGAAAGTCCCAACCGTCCACAGCTCGGGGGTCGTAAATACCGACGCTCAGTATATCCGCCCAATTTGTTTTATTTCACACACGACAGCACATAAATTCTACTCGAACGAACTTAGGTGATAATGAACATTAGCAGGAGAAACATAAAGGTGATTTTCGCATGGAAGTAGAGTAAGAGAGGTGCGTTAAATGGGCCGGTGACGTTTGACCTTCTATGTGTTAAGTGATGGGTGCGAATGTGAAAATGGAATTAATATGGGATCGTTTATATTGCTTGCGTGTAGAGAAATGAAGGAATATGTTATATTGTATGCTCTTTAGTAATAAGGGTGATGAGAGTTTGGCATATTTAAAGCATTCTCTCTACTATAACCATTAAATTAACAGTGTAAGTACTTACCTATTGTTATGATCGTGAAGTAGTCAAACAAAAATCAAAATAAAATAAATAACTGTAAAAACTGACAACTGAGCCTTTTAGTAGAAGAAACATAAAGTGTTAACACAACTACCGGCAGCTACCTACATTTTACGACTTAAACTCTAACAAAAAGAAACATTCACATTCACGACACCTACTCAAACTTGTACAAAAACCGCCATTTTCTATACCCTGTCTATAAAATTATACGAGCTAATCAATCGAATAGATCTCGGTTCGCGCTCTTTTTATTAATATCACCGGCATCTACTGAGCAATTACTGGCAGGCGAGTGATGTATCGATACGCGATAGTATTCGACTCTCGATAGGATCGGTAGTGGTAGGTCGTGAGATCGGTCGATAGCGGTCGGAAGGACCGAGCGGCAGTCGCGGGGTTGACTCAAAGGGCTTGACGGATGACAGTGGCATTTTCGCTTAGTGGCAGGTCTTGAGATGACAAATGACATCTGTGATTATGATGATCTTGTGTTTGTTTTCGTTTTTGATTGATTTAATTTCCAAGGAAAAGAGAAGATTCAACCAGATTAGTAACTGGGATCTTTTGATGCGTGGCCGGAAGTAACGCTGCCATATTTTTTATCAATACAATTGTTTATGTTTACCAACAGGAGCTCTGTCAATTTAATTTAAGAGCCAATAGATCCTTTTATCTCTTTATCTTCCGATTAAAACTTAGTTATTGAAATGCAGTCTCACTGTCCTCAAAGAGAAACTGCTCTCAAGGCACGTCATCTCTCTAGCGGGCTAGATCAAGTGCGTGCTGAGCGAGTTTCCACCCAATAAAGTTTATTTACAGCCGCCGCCTGCCCGTGCGCATATCTACTAGCAAATTAATATACAAGGGATAGGGTCGCCACACTACTTGTTGTTTAGAAGGTGACATTTTTCACGAAGTTCTGGAGGACATAAAAGTGCTTGCTAGCGACTTTGCACGATTAGAATAAATTAACACGTCTCTACAATGTTTATAGGAACTGTGCAGTAAGTAGCACAGTTCCAGCCTCTGAGGTCGCTTAAAGGATGTACGATTTAAAACGTCTGTTTATTATAATATACCAACATAATGTCTGATCAATCATTAAAATATGTATTTCCATAATCATTAATAACTGCCTCATCGGAATTTTAAATGTAGATAATCTCAAACCTTTGTAATATTTCTATACTTATATCTGTAATTTTTATGGCGTAGATACATAATAAAGAGTTTTCTATGTATCTATTTATCTATCTCAAAAAAAATATTCAAAAAGCTTCTACACTAATCTCAGAACAGCCTCTACGCAGGATGTAATGGACGGGTACTGGCAATGAACTACTTTGTCTTCTCTCTCTCTCTTTCCTATTTTTTGGTCTTATTTAATTTCCATTACGTATATCATTTATTTTTTGCACAATCACTCAATGATTGAAATCCACCAATAAAACTTTACTATTTAAAGCTAGCAAGCAGGGTTGCTAGCTTTAAATAGTAAAGTTTGTAAATAATAAAGTTTTTAAAGCGTTCACAACTGTTGCGCGCGTTGTAACTTCTTATGTCAGCACAATGTCGCACTATTGCCGACGTTAAACCGCCATATAAACAGTTTCATTGCCGTCCAACGGGAAGTAAATGGATTTGGTTTACGAGGTAACGTGACTTTGAAAACTCTATTAGATTTTTTAATTATGCAAAATAGTATGTATGAACCGGATGTATGAACGAACACAAAGCAAAAGGAGAAATTATGTAAGAATGGTTGCAGGTGGCGTTCTAGTTTCTGCCTACCCCATGGGTAGAAGGCGTGAACTTATGAATGTATTGAACTCCTTGGATACACATCTCTAACTCAGAAATATCAGTCTTTAGTGGCCATTTTAGTACATTCAATATTTATGTTATAGGTACTTGTTACAATTTCTAGGTTAATAAAATCCATTAGGTATGTACATACGATTAATAAAACAACTACTTAGTCTAACGAGGCGATACTGAACATTATTATAATGGCGTATAACAATTAATTAATGTCATAAAACAAGATATTTATCAGCAAGATTAATGTTTGGCTAATGTACCTAATAGATCAATCAGGAGTATCTAGCTACCTACCTACCACCTACAATGATGCTGTGGTCACGATTGTTGTATTAATGGAATTGAACCTGAGACAGGCAAGGCAGGGGCAGTTGTTAGTCGGTGGTGTTCATTATGTAATTGTGTCATGTTTACTTGTGTTAGGTAGGTACATTATTACTCGCGTAATTATCACTGTGTTACCTATACAAAACTAATTGTACAGGTATTTATATTTCATGAAAATGTCAATGTGTGCTTTATGAACACAACACACAATACATTACGTAACAAGTAAAAGATACTTAGTTGTGGAAGAGCGGAGTCTCCTACACAGGTTTAGATAAACCTGTTAAAAGGAAACTCCAATCACTAGATGTTAAGGTTTACTTTACAACAATAACCAATTTTCATTTCCATTACATCCTGATTCCCTGCAGGGTTAGGCAGTGGCGTAACTTAATACTTAACGTCACTCCTTTTTATTATTAGAATCTGACATGTTTTATGCAAATGTTGTGCATGTCATGTATGGTATTGACGTAAACATTAGTCCCAGCCCACTGAAGTGCTACATGACCTTGTTTGTGTTGTTGACGCGCCATTTAAATAAATTAATGAACTCTTAATTTCTCTCTTTCCAGGCCCGTGTGTCGGAACTGCGTGGTATCACCAACTGGGTCGTCGCCACCGCCACTCCACGAGCAGGCGTCGTCACCACCGCCACCGGCGCCGGCGTCACCCCCCACGTCACCGCGACTACTCCCATCGCTCCCATCCCCACAGCCGTCACACAGCGGCTCGTCAGCACCCAGCCAATCAAACTCGCCACACCCTTACTCCTACCCGAACTTTAGAAGAAGCCAACCAATCCAGAGTCAGAACCAAAGTTACCCAGAATTCGGGTTGCTGCACAGTCATAGCGTGTCTCAATTAAACCAGCCTGGGCAGAGTTACCAGTCGCCGCAGTCGCCACAGTCAGCCATGTCTCTCTCTCCTCACCCGGTGTCCCAGGGCAAGTTCCGCGGGTTGCTGGAGCATGCCGAGCGGCTGATGAAACCGGGAGACCCTCACCGGCACTCGCAGAGTGATGATGACTCAGGGTGTGCATTGGAGGAGTACACGTGGGTGCCGCCGGGGTTGAGGCCGGAACAGGTAAAGAATTGTTATTATAAACTGTAATGTTGACTAATCTTAGTATCCTTTTATATAACAATCATAACGACCCTTCGAGCTAAGTTTTTCTTAATACTGTGCCTTATCTTTCCTATTATAATTGCGAGCGGGATGGAAACTGTTGCCATGCACTGTAGCTACTTGGGGCGGTTGCTGGACGCAAAAACTAGAGAATTTCTGTCTGCCAGATCAGCTGTTATGATTATAACAATTGTCAGATATAACTAAGACTATCTTATACGGAGCATGTGTCTCTGAAACCTTACTAAACTGTCTACTTTACACACAAGTAGTGTTCATCATTTTATCTAAACCCCGAAGCATCACTCTTCCATTTCCCATTTAACGAAAATCAAAACCCGCCACAAACGACGCACTACGCGTAGTATTTTGCATTCCCTTTTATATCGGAGCCCGCAACTCAGACGACGCGACGCGGTGACGGCTCTCACCGCCAGAGGGACGGACAAAAGTGGCCCGCGCCCGCTGTAACCACACCACAATAGCCTCTTTGTCCCTGTGAGCTATTGTTTAGCGACAGTTTGCTCTTTTTTGAGGCTTTTTGTGGCTTTTGTCAATGAAACTGTTTTTAGGGAAATGGCCTGTTTCAATGTTCCTATTTTTAAATGGTAGACCGTTGAGACTTTGCATATTTTTTTCTCATTTTCATCGTTATCCTTGCCATATGAATTATTTGCGGATTGTAATAAGAAACTATTAAAACGCACATCAATTTATTCATAATGACTGTAGCACAGGAAATGAGTCATACAGTCTTTAATTTCTGTCATGTTATTTAGTTTTATTTTAATAAATGACTTATTTTAAATGTTACGCTTCCCAAAATATTAAAGTAAAGAATTGACGAGGACATTTTAATTCACCGTGACTTTAGTAATGTCCTCCGCTGATGTTAATCTTTTCATGTAATTATCCGTCTGTCGGTCAGGTTATCTGTCATTATTTGAGTATCATTTCAGTGCATCAGCACTTATTAGGCCGCTTTCACATTAGGACGTTAGCAGCGCGACAGTAGCGCGGCAGAAGCGCATTCCTTCACATTATAAGAACAGCCGCGCGTTAGCAGCGCCGCTGCCGCGCCGCAGTTAAGTTCAGTGTGGCGCACTTCATTTCTAAAATGGATTTCGACGGTGAAACAACCTTGACCACCCGAAGGAGAAGTATCGTGGCAGAATAAAATGATATAATTAGGTACCTAAATAAAATAATAAAACTACCTGCTGCACTTTTTTCGAACCTACTTTTATTTTCGAAATCAGTAATAAACAATGCACATAATTCTTACCAGTTATTCTTTTTTAGGGTCCTGTTGTTGCAATTGTTGCTTCTTGAATCCCACAAAACAGGACGCATTTGAATTTCAATAATAAATCGTTCGGTATCAAACTCGCTCATTGTGTAGTCTATAATAATAATTACGTACGTTTGCAACACTGGCTCATCACCGACTGAGCGCACGCGGCGGCAGCGCGCGACCGCCGCGCTTCTGTTTAAACTATGAAATTCTGACAGCGCGACAGTCGCGCGTCAGCCGCGCGACTGTCGCGCTGCTAAAGTCGCCTAAATGTGAAAGCGCTCTAATGTCACAAAGCAGACACGGTCAGTTGCCATAAATCTTGGACATAGGTACTTTCTGATGAGTGTATCACATTTAACGTTTTATTTTCATTTACGTAAAATAAATAAACGAAGAACATGAATCTATGAATATTATTGTGGTCTCAACAAACAAAATTTATGGGTATCAGGTACAAGCACAAGTCAGCACAACCTATCAATGATTAATTAAATATTACAGACTAACCAACACGTGATACCTATCCTGTGACTCACATAGCGACCGACACAAAAAAAAAATCTTGTGCAAAATTATTCGTGGTAGGTACACATTTTTACCGGATATCTAAATCGCAGTAGATACCGCAAGCAAATCCATGGAATACCTTAAAAATCCAGTCTTGTACCCCGGAGGGGACCGCCCGCGGCCGCACGGTAATGACGCCGCACTTTGAATACAAGACATCTTCGGTATTTATAATTACAGTAAAAATAAAGCATTAGGTCGGAGGCAACGGAGCAAAAAATTAAAATGTCTCCTCGAGCCGCCGCCGCGCCGGCCGGGCCCCTTCGGTAATAAACCTTCTGCTTCGCGGTAGAAGGAAGAATTGAATGAATTTGAAGTTAGGGAATGACTTTGTTTGAGTTTATTGTAATTGTCATCAAGTGACTGTGGTATTTCAAGGGTTGGTTTTCCGTATTTATGTACTCTGCAATTTCTTACTGAAAGCATTAATTTCTCTTGAAGCTATTTCCTCGTTCAGTATTATTACCAAGTTTCTTTCGGCTCTTGTGATAAGGTTCTAGGCCCTTTTCATGCATCCTATTGAAAAGAATTATTGTCTTAAACACGACTTTCTTATATTTTACGACGTTATATAGCTAAACATTTCAAGTCACCGTTTAAAATCAAGAAAGTTTCTACGTATAACTCCAACATCTAAATAATAACAAATGATGTATTTTTTTGAAAACACAAGCAATATCTGTACGTTATATTGCTTGTGTTTTCAAAAAAATACACAACAATAAGTACGCACCTCACGTCGTGTGTTCATTACCGTTCCTCATCTCTCATTACCGCCCTCTGACGTCTATGTGCCTCGTTAAAATAATGTCGACCCTGTTATGAAATCCGGCTAGAGTTGGTTTTACTCACAGTCAACTCTCAATACTGTACCTACATTTAAACAAAAGTATGTGTTTACAATATTTTTATTCGGCAGTACCCTATGTACACCTATATATTTTTTTGTGAGAAACAGTCCAAAATATGTAACTTTTCTTACTGAAATGCAATGACGTTTTGCAAGTTAAATAGGTGCTTTGTCTAAATGGCGTAATTGTTTCTGGACCTCAGACTTACCCACACAAGTCCAATGTGTTTCTCCCACCCTAACGACATTCCTAAATCAATTACCGCGGCATCTCCGGTCACATTCCGCGCACTAATCTCATAATGCCACTATCAGTGTCCGACACCGTCCGAGCTATTATATCTGCTCAGTAATACCTTAATGCGTCATATTAGTGCAAGAAATATTATTATGGCAATCTTTCCTTTGGGAAAACTAAATTATAAGGAAGAAAATGAGAAAGTACAATCGTGTAAAAACAACTAGACTTATGCACGGTCTGTTTTAGGGTTCCGTACCAAAATGGTAAAACGGAACCCTTATGGTGAGACTCAGGCTGTCTGTCATAGCTGGATATCTCAAGAACTACTAATGCTATCAAGTTGAAATTTTGAATAGTTTTACTAAAAGTTAACGTTTGGCATTTTAATCGAACACAAGGACGCCATAGCAGAGCATTACCTAATCTAAGCACCCCTAAACATTCTTGAGACAAAACCTCTAAACTATAAAAGCATAATATCTCACTTCTGACCCAATTTACCTCAATTTCCAGGTACACCTGTACTTCTCAGCGCTTCCAGAAGACAAGGTCCCCTACGTGAACAGTGTGGGCGAGAGGTACCGCCTCAAGCAGCTGCTGCAACAGCTGCCACCCCAGGACAACGAGGTAACTACCACAGCACCCCCCAAGTTTAAGGTAACTGCCACATACTGAGAAATGCATGGGGGAGACGAGCATGTCGGGAACTTTCTTCTTTAAGGGGGAAGCGCTAAGGTAACCCGCGAAATTCAAATTTTCTTACGTTTTTTGCAATGTGCTGGTCACAATGACGTATTAGCTGGTCAGTATTAAGTTGTACGTCGATCAAAATATGATTCGCGGCCGTAACAAATATGTATTTACAGAATCATAATCATTAGAATCGGTAATACACAACCTGTTAGATCTAGAGAGTTAGATCAGCATCAATCATCATCAGCATAAATGCTACGCAGCCGGCGCCGGTGGAGACTCGCCCTCGATTTCTCGTCGTGCGCCTCGCGCGCCGCGATCTACGCGATGAGATGTTGGAGGCCGCGCGTGTACGTCGTGGTATGACTTCAGCAGATCTCGATATGCCTGGTCTGCCGGCGAGATTCTACGTCAACGAACGTCTTACGAAGCTAAATCGTGAGTTGTTTCGAATGGCGCGAGAGGCCGGGGGACGGCTTGGTTGGCAATTTGTATGGTGCAAACGAGGCCGTATACTTGCCCGATACAAGCCCGGGGACGCCACTTGCCAAATACGCTGCGAGGCTGATGTTCAGCGCATCTTTGTACCCATACCTGTACCGGTTACCGACGGCCAAAATATGTCCTAAATATTTTTGTTTTACTGTTACCATTATTTTTTATTATTTCTGCCTTTTTTGTTTCAATTATTACTGTATGTTTTTAGTTTCTAGCATACCGATGTCAATTTTATTGTATGTTGCACAAGTGTCATGGTCTTATCATTATTATCAGTTGTTTTCGTTCTGCCCGACCCTCTGGGGAAACGGTCGTGATACTATGTTATGTTATTGTAGTTTTACAAAAGTAATATTAAGTTTGTGTTGCTACTACCTGCTTACTTTTATATTGGTAGATGTGTGGCTCGCGGCGCACCTCAGTCAACTGTACGTAAACCAGTTTTATAACACTACACATATATATCTACACCTATTCATTACAAAACTACTTTTTCGCTTTACAAACCGATTACTTACATATCCTCTAATTACAATGTTTCACTTTCATTTTATTACATTCACTATTTACATATTATTTACAATTGGACTACGACTAATGTTTTTAATTGGATTTTTTACATTTGAATGCGCACGTATAATGTTGATATTGCTAAATGACGGAATTATCTTATATCATTCTAATGATGACTAAAGGAGAAAAGTTTCTGAAAGTTGGTTTTCTAAATGCCGGATCGTTGGGAACAGGTCATGATAATCTGATTGGTGCACTCGACAGGCATTGTTTTGACGTTATGGCCATTAACGAGACTTGGTTGCGACCGGGCGAGGGAGGGCGCGCTCCGGTGGTGCCGGGCTACCGTCTGCGTCACACGCCGCGGCCTGTGAGTGTGCGCTCGGGTCGTGGTGGGGGCGTCGGCTTTTATCTGCGGCGGGGTCTTAGCGCGCGAACTTGGACTAGCGCGGTCGATCCCAGGTTCGAATCGGTCGAACAAATGTGGCTAACGCTGTCAATGAACGGCAAAAAAATTGCTATAGGCACAGCGTACAGGCCACCATGGCTTGACCTTGTTCTTTTCCTGGATGCTATAACGGATTCACTTAGCTCACTGGGAAACTGTGACCATTTCATATTGCTGGGTGATTTTAATGTGAATTTGCTGGACACAGGCTGCGTAAAAACAAAAAAAACGAACGAATTTCTGAATAGCCTCAGTCTTACTCAATTAGTTACCTCCCCTACTCACTTCACAGCCTCCAGTGAAACTCTCATCGATCTCCTATGCACCGACTTAAGAGCAAGATACACGTCAGTGGAATCTTTTGGTTCAGCTAACGGTCACTCTATCATAGTAGGGGAATTTCACGTAAAACGTGACAAGTTTAAACCATACATAGTAAAATTTAGGCCACTTAAAAATGTTTGCATGGATAGTTTTAATATGGACTTGTTGCTTTTATGTCTTGAAAGTATTTCCTCGTTTGACAACGTAAATGACATGGTACATGTATTTAACTCCCGCATAGTTTCACTGTTCGATGTTCACGCGCCAATCAAAACATGTACTGTCAAGGAAAAGTCTTATCCGTGGATAACTGATACCATTAAACTCATGATGCGTTTACGAGACGATGCATTAACTTGTTCCAGGAAAACGAAATCGGATTCTAAAAAAGAATACTACAAAGAGCTAAAGTCCCTTGTGTTAAGTTCTCTGTACAACGAAAAAGTTGCTTTTTTCAAGCATAGTATAAATAATAAAGTAAGGAACCCTAAACTATTATGGAAAAACCTCAAATCTACTGTATCACCCTATAAACCCAGACAAGACCTTCCGTCGCATTTTAGAGATCCAAATTTAATTAATAATACTTTTTTGATAGTTCCCGGTAACCCCGTTGCAAGCACGACACTTATGACTTATTTCGAAAACCATAAGCATGGTGAAGCAATTTTCACAATCAATCCTGTGGAACAGAACGACATCTCTCGTATTATATCCAATTTCAAAAGTAACGCCGAAGGCTATGATAATATTACCTTAGATATGTTAAGCATGGTTCTGCCATACGCACTAACTTCGATAACTGACATCATAAATTGCTCAATAGTGACGTCAACGTTCCCTGACAAATGGAAAATTGCTTCAGTTAGGCCCTTACCAAAAAATGACAATCCTACTGAAGTAAAAGACCTTCGCCCTATTAGCATTTTACCATGTCTGTCTAAAGTGCTAGAGAAAGTCGTCAGCCACCAACTAACGCATTTTCTGGAACAAACTAACGTGTTACCGGACTTACAGTCTGGATTCAGAAAACAGCGCAGTACGGCCACTGCCTTACTGGATGTGACTGATAATCTTCTATCAGCCCAAGATAAAGGTATGTGTTCAATTCTGGTATTGCTAGATTTTTCCCGGGCTTTTGACGCAATAAATATTCCGTTATTACTAACGAAGCTCAATTATTACGGATTTGACCCCAGCGCTACGCAATGGTTCCGCAGCTACCTTAGTGATAGAAAACAACTTGTGGATCTGCGTTTGGGTGACGGCACTGCTCTTACATCGACTATTGCTTCCATTGAGAGAGGGGTTCCGCAGGGATCTATATTAGGCCCAATTATTTTTATTTTATACTGTGCAGATATAATTAAATGCCTCCAGAGATGCAAGTATCATATATACGCCGATGACGTCCAACTATATATATCTTTTAGTCCAGAGGAATACGACAGTGCCATTAAAGATCTAAACGAAGACCTTTGTAGAATCGCTGCCTGGTCTGAAGAAAATTGCCTGTCGCTTAATCCAACCAAAACGAAATACATGGTATTTGGCACAAGGCAACAACTAGCGAAATTACCCGCAACATTTCACCTGGAGCTAATGGGCGAACCAATTGACAGAGTCTATGAGGCGCGGAATCTTGGTCTTATTATGGACAAAGACCTTCGTTTCGAAAAACATATAGCCGACTCGGTAAGAAACTGCTTTTACCGCCTGAAAGTTCTGTACAAGATTAGGCCGTACTTGTCCGAAACACTACGGGAGCAGCTAGTTGAATCCCTGGTTTTGTCCAGGCTAAACTACGCTGATACAGTCTACGGCCCGCGCCTACTAGCTCGCACAGATCGGCTCATTCAAAGGGTCCAAAACGCTTGTGCTCGGTTTTGTTATAAAATTCCCCCCAGAAGTCACGTGACTCCATTTTTAAACAAACACTTCACATTGAAAATGAAATCGAGGCGCAAACTACACTTGGCGTGCCTTCTGTTTAGTGTAATTAAATACCAGAAGCCGGACTACCTGTACGACAGGTTGAGTTGGATAGGCAGTACACGTGAATGTGAGAGAAGGCAATGCTCGCAACAACTCTCGACCCAGTCGCATAGAACAGTCGCTTTTAGAGGTAGCTTCCGTTACGCGGCTTCGAAAATATGGAATAACCTACCACCACCGATTAGACAAATTAACACCATAGATACTTTTAGACGACGCTTACGGCAGTACCTCATAGAAGCGCAAAGGAAGCTAGATATGGTCACACTAAATGTCTCAATTATATGATGTATGTACCTACCCACTTGAGTATGTGTTAGTGTTTCGGTCGGTGAATGTTGCACAGAAATGTAAATAACTTGTTATAAATTTATAATACTATACAGTTTCATTGCTGGGAATTGCTCTGGCTCATGCTCGCGCTCGGGTTGGTTGGCTGGCTGGTGTCCTCTGTATCCTCGGCCCGGTGGTTGTGGTTGCGTCATCCGCGGCGCTGCTGCGTCCCATTCGCAGATGCGAGACCTGTAAAATGCAAGACAAACAATTAAAATAAATGTTATACCTATGCATAAGTGGTATTATGCATCGCTGAACCATGTTTCGCTTGTCAACGTACCAAATGTTGCCTGGCCTATTTGCACACGAATGAGACGTACAATGTCGGGATGGCGCCATTTTTTTACCCATCCTTCACCAACAACTGGCACTGGGCGAACCTCTGTGCAGTTTGTGATTTGACATCCATGAGGCTGTGAAAGGGAGACGGAAAATTAAAAGTGGGTAGTTTTCATATCTCACATTATGCCAGATTCATTATTTGCTAATTAAGTACATCAAATATTTCTATTATCGACTAACGCTTACCTTTCATCCTTTTATGTTTCGTTTGTTTGTGCATATTTTTTTAATTTCTTTTCCACTATCGCAAATAGTGTTTTAACTGACTTATTTAAAGACGTTATATCCTTAATATTTGGTTAATCCAAATGCAAACAACAGCTAAGACAAGTTTCAAAGCACACACAAAATGCAAACTGTCCGAAAATAGTCCGCCGCGCTCGGCTGCTTGCAGCGTATTGTGCGATGACATTACAGTGCACGGATTAATAAATTACTATGACAATGTGTTGGAGCACGGAAGTGAGGCATCGTTTTAAATTAAAACAGGTTTCTGTTCTGACTCGTTTCGGAGAATTTCTTTATTTGCATAAGAAGGTCTATCATGCGGTCATGTCACTTATCTATTTATCAGTATTTATTTATTTATTGTTTAGTTTTGCAATGTAACTCAATATCACGCTTTTTATACATACCTATTCGTTACTGTTTTTATGTGACACTAATTTATTTTTATTTATTTACTAAATTATGCATACACATTACACACATCACGATACAGTATAAAACTGATTTACATCCGACACCTCACACATCAGGTCCAGTTGAAAACCAGCGTCAGGCACCAGTTGTCTGGCATTTTTGCTGAACTGGGCCTTTTTGGCGCAGCCGTGAGGCACACTTTCCTGCTAATTTCTTACATCGGACTTTCCACTTTTTATTTTTTATCTTATTTTTTATCTGATGTACAACTAATATCTAACTACCTGATGTATTGTGTGTCTCTTAGTCTGTGCTAAATAAATGTATTTTCTTTCTTTCTTTCTTTCTTATCAGTATAATCCCAAAATGTCAAAATTTCATGAAATAGTCATTCTTTGGGATTACTTGGTCTGAGAGAGTTGTGTTGATGACTTTAATGATTATAATTTTGTAAATACATATTTTTTACGGCCGCGAATCCTATAATTATTAATCAACGTACAACTTAATACTGACCAGAAAATTGCAAAAAACGTAAAAAAAATTGAATTTCGCGGGCTACCCTGGCGCTTTCGCCTTAATGTATTGGCTTAAAAGCAATCACTGGTCATTTTCTTCAAAAGCACGCATATCTATTGATAATATTATAATATGATGAATCAAATTAATAATACGAGGTCACAAGCCATACTTATGTCGCACCATAGGAAAGCTATCAAGACTTGCATCCACCACATGTTTGGCCGTAAGATGTTATTTAATACGAAACACATGGCAGTCTGTCAAGCTCTTAAGTTGAAGAAAAGCTTTAATTAAACTTCTGAAGACCAATTCTCGTAATTTAAAACGTTCTAAATCTGGTCGAAGTCTCATCTTAGCGACAAATGTCAAAAACTTGTCAAAAAAGGGAATTTAGAGGTATTTTTGACAGATTGAGACTGAGATCAGACTGTGAACGTTCTTCAAATTACGAGAAATGTCCCTCTGATTGCTGCACATAGAGACTGTAATTAATTTTATTTTTTTTAATTTTCCCAGAGAATATATATTACATATTTTATTATTGCTCAAAGATCGTATGATTTCAAATGGATTAATTCTCATGAATGTTATGAATAGTTTAAAAAAACTATCTAAAAATTAAGTAAAAAGCTCAAATTAACATAAATCCCAAAGTAAACAAATCTCTCCTATGTATCAAGAACACAATAGAGCTATTTCTGAGACTAATTGGTTTTACCGCTGGTCTGCCTATACAACGATGACGTCACGCTCCACCTTCTCATTCCAGGTCCGGTACTGCCACGCGCTGTCGGACGAGGAGCGCAAGGAGTTGCGGCTGTTCAGCGCGCAGAGGAAGAGGGAGGCGCTCGGGAGGGGGCAGGCCCGGCAGCTGCATGCTCCTGCGCCGTGTGACCGGGTATGTCATTAGAATTACATACTTGATATCTGAAAATACTATATTTTTACCAGATACTAAGAATCTCTAAATGAAGCTATTCAGCTGAAACGTCAAGACTGTGATCATATAATATCGTCTCCGATCATCGAAGTCCTTCAGTGCTGCACAAATTATTTTGAAACTGAATAGAATATTGTTTATTCTTGTTAACAAAAAATAACAAAAAAGTTTTGTCAAAATTAAAAAGGTATCCCTACAACATATCTCTAGAGTGTACAATCATGAGAAAACCAAAAGAAAACAAATAAAAAGAATATTCTAACATCGAAAGGATTAACAGAAAACTAAATTAATTAATTATAGGTATAGTAGTATGTTATGAATAAAAGTACCTACAAGCCAAAAAAAAACTACGTGAAGCAGTCGAATACCGACAGTGTAAACTTTGCCTCATCTTGTCTGTTAATTAGAAGGTGTACGAAGACCACTCGGAAGACAATGAATATGAATACCAAATATTAATTTAACACCTCGTGCTACCCAAGATGCTCCTCATTCAATTACGTGAGTACGTGTTGATTAGCGGCCTGCTTACCTCCCTGGGCACGTCACCTGCATTTATAACTTCATCCCGCTTTAGCCCCCTTCATCCCCCAGGTACGGGGGTTAGCTCATCAGTGATGCAGTCCACGGGATGAAGCGGGGATACTTTTAGTTAGTAGGAAGGTACTGGTTGATTGGTTTTGGTAAAGATATCATGTGATAAGGGATAATTTTGTTGGCTATGATAGAAGCTTTGCAGGGTTCCTTTCTAAATTACTGCAGCATTTAAACCTCCACCTTTGCAGTTTCCGAGTCGATTTTCTTTGTTTCGTGTTCTCGATATAGACGTATTGTTATACGTCGGGGGCCGAAGGTTTTGTGCAAGGATCCAAATACATAGCGATTTGAGTTTTGACCACAATAAAAAGATGAAACTTATTACCTTGCAAACCCGCACCATATACGTGTTGACTGATTGATTGCTATCGAAGAAATACTTATCTGAATATAATCAGGAATACTTACCATCGAATCGCATAGAAGAAGAAAATCAAAAACACCTACTTATTTATAAAAGCAGTGTGGTAAGCACTGATATTAAAACACCAGACAAAACTAACACAAACTTTGTTAATACAAAATTTCTCTCACGCAAGCAAAATCGTAAAATCCACACAAATTCCTTACTTAAACTACGTTTTTTCACTGTCTTTGGAAAGCGGTTCATTATCCCTCGAGCGATTAGCAGCAGCGGTGTCGTAAGCCGACAATTTATTCAAACAGACAGTATTGACACTGCTCTCTTTTATATTTATCCTGCAAAGCTGAGGGTGCCACTGTGGCGGCCTTGGAAAAATCGTTGAGCTTTTTATGCCAGATTTTCTTAATACGGCGAAAAATGTATTAGCCTTACGACTGCAGTCGGAGCGCAATGACCTTGTCTAAATAATCAGCATAATCCTACCAATAATGTTCCCACTGCTGGGACCCAGGCGTCTTCTCTGCGAGAGGTAGTGGGCCGTAATCCACCACGCGGACCCAGTGCGGGTTGGTAGATGTAACATGTCTTCGAATTTTGTCATACCTAACTCATTTTAGAGATGTTGGGCTGTATCTTATGCAAAAACGACTACTGCAGTGCGATTCTGTAACCATCTCACCGTGAAAACTTAGGTGAAGTGAGCGTGGAGTGAACTGTCAGTGTCATCTTACCAGATACTAGGGATTGACCAAGCATACATTTACAATCATAAAAGAGATTTTAATAATATTTTTTTAGCCTAATCCTATTGATATTTTTATATAATTCAAAGCTAGTATTTTAGTGGTCAAAACATTAATATTTTGTGGGGTTTTACTTACAATAAAATTGCAAAACAGAAGCGCAGTCAGAATCTCAATCCTGTTTTTTTTTCTTTTTTCTCTAGTCTATTAAGTCCTTATATAGACTGAGGCGCGAGCGCGTCACGCACGAACAGTAAATAAAATTAAAACATTCACGTTTATGACAGCTAGACTGATGAAAATACGCATCGACATTGTTTGGTTATTATGAGCAATTGTAGATCGAGTCTAGTAAAGACTGCGACGATGTTCAGCGTTGTTATTAACCCAAAACTATTGAATTAGAAGAGATAACCGAGTGTGTCAAGTCATCGAGTGCTAACGGATGCCTAGTTGACGGACCATAGAATGTAATCCCACGTAGTTTGTGTGGCGTGATCACTTCACCCGATTCACGACACAAATGTCGTAAATCGGGTGAAGTGAAGGTGAAGTGATAAGATCACGCCGCGCTTGCGCGTTAATCACTGTCATTATCACATTGCAGATTGCGTGATCACTTCACCTTCCCTTCACCCGATTCACGACATTTAATGTCGTGAATCGGGTGGAGTGAAGGTGAAGTGATAAGATCACGCCGCGCTTGCGCGTTAGTCACTCATCACATTAGAGATTTGTTTTTACATATTTAACTTGTAACGCGTCATGTATAAGAACATTAGGAAATTATGGTAATAATATTAATAATTAATATAATACACCATGGCGACCCTGCCTTAGAGTCTGCCAAGGGGCAGATTAAGCAAAGTTTTCGTTGAGCGATTTTCAAAATGTGTAACTCTAAAGTAGAAAAAGACGAGGTATTCGTCAATCAAAACGCGGCTGGTGGAGGTGTTGTTGACGCCGAGGTGATGTTGCCATGGTTACGAGATTCGAGTGGAGTGATATATGGTACATTCCGAATTGCACTGTAATCGACTACAGCGTGCTTACACCTTGACCCCAATTATTCTGCTGTATGGTATTTATCTATTATTCCCCGCATAATCTTACCACGCCGTACGGTTGTCAAGCGTGGTATTTTGACAGTTCAAACCGGTTTCGGTCATTGTGTCATAGAGAATACGTTTACGCAAATTTATGTGAGCGCTGTGTGCGATGATGACTTAATTCGGAATGAGCCATATTTCACGCCGCGCAAGCGCGTTAGGCGCTGGCGCTGTCTGACTATATAAGGACTTACTAGTCTAGGGAAAAAAGAAAAAAAAAACATGGTTGAGATTCTGACTGCGCTTCTGTTTTGCAATTTTATTGTAAGTAAAACCCCACAAAATATTAATGTTTTGACCACTAAAATACTAGCTTTGAATTATATAAAAATATCTATAGGATTAGCATTAAAAAATATTATTAAAATCTCGATTACGATTGTAAATGTTTGCTTGGTCAATCCCTAGCATCAGTAGGATGACACTGACAGCTCACTCCACGCAAGTATTCACGGTGAGATTTTTACAGAATCGACATGCAGTAAGGTTTTCTTGAAAACACACAACCCTTATGTCTGTGCCATTACCATAAGCCCATATCGAATCACCTCGGCTAGGTTATCACCACTTTTGTAAACACTAAACTCGTCGCAGATAATTGCTTCTGCATCTTTATTTCCTTTTGACTTCCACATTACAGTTTACTGACAAACAGGAATAGGTAGATTAATAGATTCCATACTATAATATAACGCGAAAGTAACCCTATCGGTCTGTCTACCTGCTGCTTATTCACTCCCCGATATGGTTATTTGGCACACAGATAGACCATGGCCCGGGATAGGACAGAATATTTTTATTTTGGTAGTACGTACCCGTGGTATAACTTCCGACCTCTATCTGGCCGAAGCCACGGCCAAAAGTTAGTACTAGATACCTGTACAAACGAGAGTATCTCTAACTTCTAAAGCCAATAATATGAACTCCACATAACACCCTCCCCGCTGCTCCCTGCGACCCCTCACCGCAACGTTTTAATCCTGTACCCCATAAATCATAGGTTCCCTAACTCCTTGTTACAATTGATACCAGCTCGCATTTTTTGCCCCGGCCGTGCTGCCCACCCCAAGTTATGTAGTCAGTTGTTTTGCAATATATTGTGCTAACACAATGTTTTTGTTAACTCACAACTGGTGCTTGATTGGGAAAGATGGCTGAAGGGTACTGAAATAGAAAAATTGGTTTTTAAATTGGAAAACCCGTTTTACTGTTCCGATTAAGTTATTAAAGGAAATGGTTTACTTTAAATCTTTTGGCAGTGAGTTATCTAAAATAACCAGAACCGAAAAGGAATTAGCAGAAAGTTAACGTTATATTTAAGTAAACGAACGTTTCGTTTTCATTCAAAGCATACCTACCTCATAGAATTAGTATGTACTATTTAGGTCCTTGAAAAGAGTGACCTTGACGATGACGTCCTTGTAACCTACCATTATGTACATACTTAGGTGAAATGTTTTGAGGGCACAATTCGTTGAATTTAAAGCCCATTTTTAGTTTGTCCTTATTTTTTCCTTCGTGTAAGGAAGAATGATAATGATAAATAGCATTTCCCCTAAGGACTTATAGATTTAATAACTTTTCTTTAATTGCAAGACTCCGTTACCGTCTTAAAAATATGCAAAGTTATCTCCTAAAAATTAGTTAAGACTGATTGCAGTATTAATTTAGCCACCCCCTAAATAATTAAGAATTGCAATTAAACAGAGCAGTAACAATTACCGGTGGGCGATGACCCAGGTTCGACTCCCCGACGTCTCAGCTCCTTAATCGCCGAACTTTTAAATTGCTTCAACTGGATGACTGAATTTTTCCTTGTTTTAATTTTAAAACTCGTTAATTCTAATTGTGAAAGTCGTTCTATTACTTTCAAGTTGTTAAAAAATAATCGTTTATTTTCGCATCGTTACAATATTGTAATTTTTACGGGGTTAACTTGTCTGCATTGTTATGATTTGGAGTCATTTTTAATGTTATTTCAGCGGAGATCTTGTGGCTTACGATAAGAACTTTAAGTTCTTAATCATTTAATGGCTGAACAAAACCAGCGTTAACGATTATTTAATTGAATATGCTAAAGTAGCAAAGTAGTTACTTGAGTAGCAAACAAAAAGGCCTTTCCTCAAAGCTGTTACATTAAAATCACTCAACTTACGAAAGCTAAAATGCAAACGTCTTAAGTTTTTCATTCCTGAGATAATGCTCAATAATTCACGACGGGACACACTCGGGAGTTGAACCCTAGACTGAGACATGCCTAGCTCATTTAAATGTCTTGCCGGTCACCGGAAGATAGTGATGTGAAACAATCGATATTCTCACTTCTGAGTTAGAAGAAAAGTTCAGGAAAACTTCAAAGATAATGCAAACTTAAATAGTAAGGATATCGCAATTCACTGCACTAGGTAAAGGTATCTTTCAACTATCACCACGAGACCGTTTTACAACTGAAACCTTTCAAAAGCTTAACTCACTATGGTGGCGCCTTACACCAATTACTTGTGCGGAAAGAGAAGTTATTGCGTTTATCCCAGACGCTGGGAGCTGGTTGGATAGTGGACTGTATTATTGCGGGGTTGTAGAAGTAGGTACGTGGATAAATCTGAGCTTGCAAATGCGACACGAATTAGGACGACGAAGCTGTGAATGAGGATAAAGGAATTTGGCAGGAACCATGCAACACCACTGACCTGTAGATTCGCCGTCTTCCTCCGCGTGGGTCGGCAGAAGGTTCGAGTCCTTGCTGAGTTCAGGGCAGCGCACGAGGGGGCGCGCAGACGCCGTTTACCACATAAACACGCACTTTCTAGTGTTTTACACAATAGTTCGTAAATGCACTCGCGGCAATTCGCAAACCGTAAAAGGAACCGGAAAAGGATGGGATATGGTAGGATAGTGACGCATTTTGCAAGTCATTTCTACTTCTACCCTACAATGAAAATTATAAACTAATACGAAATCCAACACACTATAATATACCTTACCTTACTACGAAAATTGTATCTTAGAATCCAACCGCAAATTTTAAAAACATCGAGAGAGTTCTAACCTCATCACTACTACGAGTATATCTAAATCTTCCAGCAGACGTCTAGGGGCAGGGGTGGGCAGAGCAAATAAAAACAAAAGCCACCCTGAGACGCCACGACCCCCACACAGTGTCCTTCAGAAAACATTCAGAGCGACGTCTTTTATTTTATTTTATTCGTTTTCGTAATGAGGGCTCTTAAGAAAGGATTCTATTTAATTTTACAAGTATTTTTTTATGTTATGTGTCTAGAAGGGGGTCATAGCTTGTTTTTAAAAGCTTCGTCTACCTGCAAAGAAATAATTTCCGCACATTCGGTGGTCATTTTAATTAAAATAATTTTAAATAAGTGAGTACATAAGTACTTGTAGTTGTAACTTACCGACACCACTGTTACATAAATATTAGCAATCTGCACTACCATTTTCATTTCTCAAATGAGCTCTAAATATGGTATATTATGCACTTTACTAAAGATCTATTGAGTATTGATATTTATATAAAATGGCCTACGATTGAATAGAGAGACCGACCCCACCATTTTCGATCGCAAATTGCTAAACGAGAAAACTCAATCAAACTTTCACTAAAGCCCGACCAAAAAAAGCACTAAGCAAACCTCAGCTACGAACCAAGAGCACTTGTACAATATCATCCATTCGTTTTAAACTTTGACATCCTCGCTCAGGGCGCATTGGTGCATAAAACCAGTATAATTATGAAAACCATCGCAATATGGCGGCGGCGGAGTGCGCGACTCCGTGAAATCATCCCCCCGCGGTATTCACCCCCGCACAATTAGCGGTTAATGTGCTGGAAACACTTTCCACAAACGAAAAGCAGTCTTTCATTTTCTTTGATAGTGCATTTCCATTAGTAGACGGTACGAGAATCAAGTAAGACAGACTTGAAGATGCTACGCTACGAGTGCCAAAGATTGCCGGACCCGGTATTTAAATGGCCCAGAAGCTCAGTACTATTAGTTATTCTGTGCCAGAAGTGAGAAATTGATGTTGTCTCCTCTAATGTTGGCCATGCATTACCAAATGAATAGTTCTCCAGACAGAATTTCGGCCATGGCAGCCAATCTCGGCTACTAGATATTCGGCTCTCGGAGACTAGCCATCTACTCGGGAGATATTATAGCGCTCAAATGTGTGTTCAGACTTAGGGCGCATTCCCACTATGTCGTGACGATTAATTTATCGTTGGACAACCTGGAGTCGCAAGCTGTTCCCATTATATCGACTGTTTATCGTCACTGTGCTGTCGAAATATTTTATCGTTGAATGACTGTCGTATCTAGCTGTTCCCATTGGATTGTGACGACATTTTTACTGTTCATGGCAGTCGCAATATCGCATGCACATTAGTCGCCTCTACGTTCGTTTGAAGATCAGTAGTGGTATAAACGTGTGTACGTATGTGTGATACGTGTGTGTGATACGTGGCTACAATAGATACTTGCAATAACGACACATGATTTGTCGTCACCATAAGTCGTGGCGTTTTTTTTATCGTTTTACGACTGTCGTGCTATCCGTTCCCATTGACTTGACAATCTGTCGTCACTACAAAAAAGTCGTGGACGACAGTTAATCGTGTAGTCCTTTATGTGAACACCTCCATTTAAATACACAAGCAACGACGCTTTAAACGACACGATAATCTGTCGTCACGTCTATGGCGCCACGTCTATGGCGCCACCAGTAGAGGCGCAGGCACTCTTCTCTTACTCACATAGTCCGATGGTACATTACTACATTACCAAACTACATGGTGTGTCACGTACCTATGGGTTCCGGTACCATAATATGTACTTTAAATTAAGCCTACTACGTTATTTTTGTACTTATTTTATTAAAAGAAACAAATTAAGTTAGATTATTTCACTGTGATGGAAAATCCCGTACCACTAATTTCAGTGTACCGGATAGCAATGTAAACGCATTCCGTCTAAACTTAACTTTCGTTTGCTTCGTAACACTGCAGTGATTTTACGACACCACGCAAATGAAATCCCTGGACGAGACTTGTCTCACCGATTTTATTTCATTATTTGTTTTAGTTTGTTTAAAGTTAGTCTTTAATAATGTCAGTAGAGGCCCTGACTTTTAATTGACCACGAAAAGAAGAACCATAAACTCTGATTTCACCTAATGGCCCGCTTCTAGTCCTTAGGGCTAAAACCTGAACTAGAAAAAAAACAATTATTATTAAAGAAAGTTTTCTAAACATTTAAATCCCGAAACCTAAAAAAAAAACAAAACACACAAACCTGCGTTTGTGTTTCCGAGTGCATACAACCCGAATCTCTTCAAAGTAAGAGTACAGGCTTCTTCTGGGTAAGCGACAAAGTCGACGATGGAGTGATCCATCGTCGACTTTGTCTCTGTCACCTCTGACCTAGACTAGAGTCAAGAGCAAACCCATTTCAAATTAAAAAAAAGACCTACCTAACTTACTTAAGATAATGAATAATCCATCTGTTCTGTGTTATAACATTTTTTTGTTTACACTACTGTCCCACTGCTGGACATAGCTCTCCCCCAAGTCCTTCCAGGGAGTCCTTTCCCGCGCCGCCTCAAACCAGGCCTCGCGGTACACTTCCAGGTCATCTCGCCATCGCTTTCTGGGCCGACCTCGGCGGCGCCGTACCTCTTCATCTTTGTTATAATAATATATTTCACATTATTTTAAACTAAGCCTGTATCTTGCTATTGCTTCTAGAGCAAATACTAACTAGAATACTAACTAGAGCAAATACTTGTTTAGATCATATTTTTATAAAGTCCATAAATAAAACTTCGGGAGCAATATGCAAATGTTCTATCACGGATCATGACATAGCGATGGCGATGACCTGCCTAAAATACAATCAATCTTCCTCCTCCAGACCCAGATGGAAAACTAAAATAAACGAAAAGCCGTTGTCGCTGAGATAAATAATCTGTCTTGGACTGAAGTCCTTAACCATGAATGTACAAACTCTGCCGTTAATACTTTTATTGGAGTTATCACAAATATCATTAAAAAACACTCCCACAAAGTTCGAACAAGCCGAAGCAAATATAACATCAAGCCCTGGATCACCCCAGGCTTAATAAAATGCATGCGACATCGCGACAAACTCCACTTAGCTTCACGTACCCACCCTGATGATCAAATGCAGCGACTCGTATACACCCGTTATAGAAACTTCTGCAACAATCTGCTACATAGATTAAAAACAGAATACCACAGTAATTTAATCGAGACCAACCGCGCTGACCCCAAGAGACTTTGGAAGTGTATAAAATCTATATATAGCGACAAAAAAACATCAACCGATGCTTCGAAGTTAGTCACAAATACAAATGACCCCACAGAAGCACTCAACAAATGCAACACCTATTTCACTTCATTAGGCAAAAATCTGGCTGACCAAATTCTAACAAGAACCTATGAAACCCAAACGTCTCTTGCCGATAATTATAGTCCAAATATTACCTGCCCGCACACATTTTTCTTGCACCCCACTGATGAAGATGAGATAAATAGCCTTATATCCCAACTCAACAATGACAGTGCTCCTGGGCCCGATAATCTAAATGTAAGATTAATTAAAAAAATTAAATCTACTGTCATTGCACCCCTGACCCATATATTCAACCTAAGCTTGGGGACTGGAATCTTTCCGGACCGATGGAAAGTAGCAGCTGTCAGCCCAATATACAAAAATGGAGCAACAGAAATTCCCGATAATTATAGACCAATCGCCCTACTGTCCATATTATCAAAGCTACTCGAAAAGATTGTAAACAGAAGACTAACAAATTTCCTTGAAAAACATAATTTAATTTCCGACAAGCAGTTCGGCTTTAGGAGGGGTAGATCAACCGAAGACGCAGCTATACTATTAACTAACTCTGTATCATCAACTATAGATAAAGGCGAACATTCCATGGGGGTTTTCTTAGATTTGGCAAAAGCCTTCGACACGATTTCTATAGAACTTCTGCTCAAGAAACTGGAAGCCGCAGGCATACGTGGCACTCCCCTGGATTGGTTCAAAAGCTACCTATCTAATAGAAGGCAATTTGTCAAACTCGGTGAACTGTCTAGCAGCCTCCTCACCATCGACTTTGGAATCCCGCAGGGTAGCACACTCTGCCCAACTCTTTTCTTACTCTACATAAACGACACCATAAATCTTTCTCTCACCAATGCTGAATTAATAGCCTACGCAGACGATACAGCGATCTTATTTCATGGTGGGTCTTGGGATCAAGTATACAGCTATGCCGAGAAGGGACTACGGATAGTAGCTAAGACTCTAGATAAAAACCTGCTGACCTTAAACGTAAAAAAAACAAAGATAATAACATTCTACAAATCCAAAGCATCTGAACCCCCCACACACCTAAGTCTCAAATTTCATACTTGCAACAATAGCCTCCACCCTCAATCCACAAACTGTTCATGCACCGTAATCGACCGCATTCAATCCATGAGATATTTAGGAATTACCTTAGACGAGAACTTATCTTTTAAACAACATATACACACACTCTCCGGTCGAGTAAGGAAACTTATTCACATAATGAAAAAACTACGTGACTGCACACCCATCCCCATACTCCGCACTATCTACCTAGGTCTCTGCCAGTCTGTCCTTCAATACGGAATCTCCGTTTGGGGTGGTGCTGGCAAAACTGCATTTATCGAAGTCGAAAGAGCACAAAGAGCCGTCATTAAAGTAATGCTCAAGAAGCCTTTCTTGTACCCAACCAACAAACTCTACAGTGACTTCCCGGTCCTCCGTGTTCGACAGCTGTTTATCCTCAACGCAATACTTCACATTCATAGAAAACTAAAATTCAGGACAGATTACCAAGAAATAGTGTCAAAGCGCATAATAAGAATTCCCATTCCCCAAGTAAACTCCCTTATGGCTAGACGTTCCCCGAACTATTTATTTCCACGCATTTATAACAATTCCATAAGGTGCTGCAACATAAAAGACCTCAAAATATCCCTGTGCAAAAACGTAATAAAGAAATGGCTTTTTACTCTCTCCTACGACGAAACAGAAAATATAATTTATACCTACTTAGGTAAGCAACATTAAACAGACTAAATGTACTCCTTCGTTCTTGCTGACGTCCACAACACACATACCAACACACCCCTGTTTGTACAGACACCCTTACGAGGACCTTGTTAGTCCTAGAACGAACCGAGGACCCTCCAAAAAACTGGTTTAAATGCCTCGTTGGCATTTTAGAATAAGATAGAAAGAGACAGGTGAGTAAATCTATAGTGATGCGCTTATTGGGATAATGCTATCTCAACATTTTTCTGTATGAATTTCGGCTATCATACTGAGGACTTGAAATACACAGCTAAATGTGACAAGCGATGCACATACGAGGACTTTGTGTAAGCCAAGCGAGGACCTCTTACGTAAGCCCTGAGACGTCCTTCCGAGGACGTATTTTTACACAATATTTCTTATAGCTGGTACAAAGTGAGGACGTTGTGTTAGACTTTATTCCACTAAACCGAGGACAGTTTTTCGCGTAGAACTTGTACAAACCGAGGACCAGGAAAAATCTACCTACCTAAAACATTTTACGTGTAAGATAATAATTATATCAGTGATTTATTTCTTACACACTTTTTCTAAATGAAGTACCAAGCGAGGACGAGTCGATGTATTTACGTTTGTCGGCGCTTCTCAAAGGATTATTAATCAAAGAGAGTCGAAAGCAACGGCTTGCTTTTAATGTAAAGTGTAGGAATAAAAAATATTGTCCAACATCGGTATTTAGCCGTATTACTCATAAAAAAATAACAGTGAAGTTCTAAAAAGACCTTCAGTCAGAGGACACATTATTATTTTCGTGATATTGTGTGAACTGCGGACCGCGAATAAGAAGGTTGTAATCACTGTGCAGGAAAAGTAAGTTTTGTAATTTTTTATAAACAACTTTAAAATGAGTATATTATTATTTTAGTATCAGATTCTGCAGCCAGGGTCGTCTCTTCATGACGGTACTCCTCAGCACTTGATAGCATCGTCTTCAAATTTGGCAGACGCGTTAGGTTTATGTAGCAAAACTAAAATAATTACCAGTTTGTGCTGATGCTGCAGCCAGGCTCATTTATTTATGAGGGAACTCCTCAACAGTTGATAGCATCGACTTAAAATTTGGCATACGTGTTATGTTTATGTAGTAATACTAATATAATTACCAGTTTGTACTGATGCTGCAGTCAGGGTCATTTCTTTATGAGGGAACTCCTCAACAGTTGATAGCATCTCGTCTTCAAATTTGGAATACGCGTTGTTTATGTAGTAATACTAATATAATTACCAGTTTGTACTGATGCTGCAGCCAGGGTCATTTCTTTATGAGGGAACTCCTCAACAGTTGATAGCATCGTTTTCAAATTTGGCACACGCGTTATGTTTACCTAGTAACAACACAATAATTACCAGTTTGTACTAATGCTGCAGCCAAGGTCGTTTCTTCATGTAGAAACTCCTCAACAGTTGATAGCATCGACTTAAAATTTGGCAGACGCGTTAGGTTTATATAGCAAAACTAAAATAATTACCAGTTTGTGCTGATGCTGCAGCCAGGGTCATTTATTTATGAGGGAACTCCTCAACAGTTATAGCATTGACTTAAAATTTGGCATACGCGTTATGTTTATGTAGTAATACTAAAATAATTACCAGTTTGTACTGATGCTGCAGCCAGGGTCATTTCTTTATGAGGGAACTTCTCAACAGCTGATAGCATCATCTTTAAATTTGGCACACGCGTTATGTTTATCCAGTAACAACAAAATAATTACCAGTTTATACTGATGCTGCAGCCAAGGTCGTTTCTTCATGAGGGAACTCCTCAACAGTTGATAGCATCGACTTAAAACTTGGCATACGCGTTAGGTTTATCTAGCAAAATTAAATAATTACCAGTTTATTCTGATGCTGCAGCTAGGGTCGTTTCTTCAAAGGGGAACTCCTCAACAGATCTTATTCAAAAGTTTAGTTTGTGAACAAGAGAATCGGTGCCATTAAGTTGTTAAGTTTTCATCCTTCCCAAATTATTTTGATCTCACTTGATAATATTTCTTTGTTGTTTTCTAAGCATTGTGTTTTGTAATTTTATGTTAAGTTTTTAGCCCAAATTATGTCGATCTCTTTTAATTATGGTTTCTATAAGTCTTTTTGTTTAAGTCGTTTTCTAATAACTGTTATGTAAGTTTTCTAATCATGCTTCTCAAAAATGTTACTGCAACGTGATGTTTATTTGATGACGTTGGTAAAAGTTTGTAAAATAATTTGTTTCATTTTAAAATAAACCTACTTTTATTTCAGTAAAGTTAATGTGATTTTCTTTAGTACGTTCATGTTCTGTATTTCTTTGTACTTTATATTTGCTGCAAATCTTGCTGCAGACATTTCACCTAGGAAGGCATTTACTTTAGATTATTTAAGAAAGTCACACATATTCAGCTCCTATGACAATACAATATTATATGGTGCAAATCATAATGTGGTATAATATAAGCGGGCCTAGGTACTTAGCACATACTGCAGAAGAAGCATGATTATTCCTCGTGCACCTAGTAGCTACTAACGATTTGTTTAAGGATTCAGTCTACCTTTGATTTTCTCCTTCATAATTTTATTTAAATGATAGCATAATATATGATTTATCTTCTACACACGAGGAAAACTGTCGAAACGAGGACTAGTATACACACTGTTCGGAAAATCTAGCAAACCGAGGTCTTAAATACACATTGTGTGGAAAAACTACCTAACCGAGGTCTTTTGTGTTAAAGTTAACACATAGGTCCTCGGATAATACAACAAACGTGAAATGAGTGTAACGAGTCTGTGTATGAGGCGACAGTGGCACCGTCTGGTGGATACACAATGTTTGTGTAAGATTATGAATAATCTTGATCAAACCGAGGTTCAGACAACTTTTTCGTATTAAGTATATAGAAAGACTCAAAATCGCTTGCAGAATACGAATCTTTGGTCAAGTCAAACCGAGGACCCTCGAAAAGGTCCTCGCTTTGAAAAGGTCCTCGGTCGTGCCTTGTGTATTCATACGCACGTCCTCGGATGGTACTTAAAACAAACACACACACACACCCCCTCACACACACACACACACCCCTGTTTGTACAGACACCCTTACGAGGACCTTGTTAGTCCTAGAACGAACCGAGGACCCTCCAAAAAACTGGTTTAAATGCCTCGTTGGCATTTTAGAATAAGATAGAAAGAGACAGGTGAGTAAATCTATAGTGATGCGCTTATTGGGATAATGCTATCTCAACATTTTTCTGTATGAATTTCGGCTATCATACTGAGGACTTGAAATACACAGCTAAATGTGACAAGCGATGCACATACGAGGACTTTGTGTAAGCCAAGCGAGGACCTCTTACGTAAGCCCTGAGACGTCCTTCCGAGGACGTATTTTTACACAATATTTCTTATAGCTGGTACAAAGTGAGGACGTTGTGTTAGACTTTATTCCACTAAACCGAGGACAGTTTTTCGCGTAGAACTTGTACAAACCGAGGACCAGGAAAAATCTACCTACCTAAAACATTTTACGTGTAAGATAATAATTATATCAGTGATTTATTTCTTACACACTTTTTCTAAACTGAAGTACCAAGCGAGGACGAGTCGATGTCTTTAAGTTTGTCGGCGCTTCTCAAAGGATTATTAATCAAAGAGAGTCGAAAGCAACGGCTTGCTTTTAATGTAAACTGTAGAAATAAAAAATATTGTCCAACATCGGTATTTAGCCGTATTACTCATAAAAAAATAACAGTGAAGTTCTAAAAAGACCTTCAGTCAGAGGACACATTATTATTTTCGTGATATTGTGTGAACTGCGGACCGCGAATAAGAAGGTTGTAATCACTGTGGAGGAAAAGTAAGTTTTGTAATTTTTTATAAACAACTTTAAAATGAGTATATTATTATTTTAGTATCAGATTCTGCAGCCAGGGTCGTCTCTTCATGACGGTACTCCTCAGCACTTGATAGCATCGTCTTCAAATTTGGCAGACGCGTTAGGTTTATGTAGCAAAACTAAAATAATTACCAGTTTGTGCTGATGCTGCAGCCAGGCTCATTTATTTATGAGGGAACTCCTCAACAGTTGATAGCATCGACTTAAAATTTGGCATACGTGTTATGTTTATGTAGTAATACTAATATAATTACCAGTTTGTACTGATGCTGCAGTCAGGGTCATTTCTTTATGAGGGAACTCCTCAACAGTTGATAGCATCTCGTCTTCAAATTTGGAATACGCGTTGTTTATGTAGTAATACTAATATAATTACCAGTTTGTACTGATGCTGCAGCCAGGGTCATTTCTTTATGAGGGAACTCCTCAACAGTTGATAGCATCGTTTTCAAATTTGGCACACGCGTTATGTTTACCTAGTAACAACACAATAATTACCAGTTTGTACCTTTGTACTAATGCTGCAGCCAAGGTCGTTTCTTCATGTAGAAACTCCTCAACAGTTGATAGCATCGACTTAAAATTTGGCAGACGCGTTAGGTTTATATAGCAAAACTAAAATAATTACCAGTTTGTGCTGATGCTGCAGCCAGGGTCATTTATTTATGAGGGAACTCCTCAACAGTTATAGCATTGACTTAAAATTTGGCATACGCGTTATGTTTATGTAGTAATACTAAAATAATTACCAGTTTGTACTGATGCTGCAGCCAGGGTCATTTCTTTATGAGGGAACTTCTCAACAGCTGATAGCATCGTCTTTAAATTTGGCACACGCGTTATGTTTATCCAGTAACAACAAAATAATTACCAGTTTATACTGATGCTGCAGCCAAGGTCGTTTCTTCATGATGGAACTCCTCAAAAGTTGATAGCATCGACTTAAAACTTGGCATACGTGTTAGGTTTAGCAAAATTAAATAATTACCAGTTTGTTCTGATGCTGCAGCTAGGGTCGTTTCTTCAAAGGGGAACTCCTCAACAGATCTTATTCAAAAGTTTAGTTTGTGAACAAGAGAATCGGTGCCATTAAGTTGTTAAGTTTTCATCCTTCTCAAATTATTTTGATCTCACTTGATAATATTTCTTTGTTGTTTTCTAAGCATTGTGTTATGTAATTTTATGTTAAGTTTTTAGCCCAAATTATGTCGATCTCTTTTAATTATGGTTTCTATAAGTCTTTTTGTTTAAGTCGTTTTCTAATAACTGTTATGTAAGTTTTAATAATTAATTTAATTTTTTTAATTAATCATGCTTCTCAAAAATGTTACTGCAACGTGATGTTTATTTGATGACGTTGGTAAAAGTTTGTTAAATAATTTGTTTCATTTTAAAATAAACCTACTTTTATTTCAGTAAAGTTAATGTGATTTTCTTTAGTACGTTCATGTTCTGTATTTCTTGGTACTTTATATTTGCTGCAAATCTTGCTGCAGACATTTCACCTAGGAAGGCATTTACTTTAGATTATTTAAGAAAGTCACACATATTCAGCTCCTATGACAATACAATATTATATGGTGCAAATCATAATGTGGTATAATATAAGCGGGCCTAGGTACTTAGCACATACTGCAGAAGAAGCATGATTATTCCTCGTGCACCTAGTAGCTACTAACGATTTGTTTAAGGATTCAGTCTACCTTTGATTTTCTCCTTCATAATTTTATTTAAATGATAGCATAATATATGATTTATCTTCTACACACGAGGAAAACTGTCGAAACGAGGACTAGTATACACACTGTTCGGAAAATCTAGCAAACCGAGGTCTTAAATACACATTGTGTGGAAAAACTACCTAACCGAGGTCTTTTGTGTTAAAGTTAACACATAGGTCCTCGGATAATACAACAAACGTGAAATGAGTGTAACGAGTCTGTGTATGAGGCGACAGTGGCACCGTCTGGTGGATACACAATGTTTGTGTAAGATTATGAATAATCTTGATCAAACCGAGGTTCAGACAACTTTTTCGTATTAAGTATATAGAAAGACTCAAAATCGCTTGCAGAATACGAATCTTTGGTCAAGTCAAACCGAGGACCCTCGAAAAGGTCCTCGCTTTGAAAAGGTCCTCGGTCGTGCCTTGTGTATTCATACGCACGTCCTCGGATAGTACTTAAAACAAACACACACACCCCACACACCCCCTCACACACACTCACACACACATACTCCACCCTAACACATACTCACGCTTACACTCTACACTTTATTTTATAAAATAACTGATTAGCTTTTTCTTGACTTTTATTTTGTTATTTTCGTTATTACTACTTATTATTTCGTTATTTAATTGATCTCACGCTTATGGCAATGTATATTCTAAGATTTTTATTTTTCCGTTTTTTTTTATATTATATTATTTTAATGTACCTAGTTGGTTTTAGTTTAGTTACATTTTAGTTTTTGTTTTCCTGTCTAATGGTGGCAATGTACATTCTAAGATTTTTATTTTTCTGTTTTTATATTATATTATTTTAATGTAATTGATTTTAGTTCAGTTAAATTTTAGTTTTTGTTTTCCTATTTTGCAATAATCGCTATTTAATTGATCTCACACTGTTGATTTACTTTGCTTAGTTTGATCTCACGCTAATGGCAATGTGATTTCTAAGTGTATTTTATTTTTATTTTAAATGATTTTAGATTAGTTAAATTTTAGTTTCTTTTCCTGTCTTGCAATAATCACTATGTACCAACTAACTTTTAAAATGTCGCAACACTCATAACTTTTAAAATGTCGCAACACTGACTCCCAAGATACAGGCAAATAATGCCTAGTTTGGGGGTCACAGTCTACTCTATTCCTGTACAAATTGTGACTAATAAAATAATTTGAATAATTTGAATTGACGTCTATCAATGACATCAAGAATTGAAGAATTGAAGAAACTAATAAAACTTTCTAATAACAGTAATATGTTAGGAAAACACGCAGGTCGCAGAACACGTGTTGTGCAAAGTTTGGCAAACTCATAACTTTCCCAGTTAGAAGGCACTCCCTGTGTTTGCTCCAGTCGCTTCAGGTGAAATGAAACAACACACCAAACATTATCATACATTGCGATCAGTGCCATCTGTTTTTGGTAATAATAGGAAGTTGCTACACACCTTCAAAACCCCTCTGAGCTTTCCTAAGAAGCTCGAGTTGCGGATAAGTTTTCTGGCAGATAATTCCTTGAAAATTCTATCTCTAGGGATCTAGTAGCGTTTATCTATCCAGTAGTATCCAGTCATTCAAAAAGACTTCTCATACTAAAAGATCTTTGCCATACCGAAATCATTATAAATCTCATGGCAAACAACTAGATACAATTTCAGCTAGGAAATTAATGTTACAGCGGCCCATAAAGTATCCAAAATGAACAAGCCCGAAACTCCACCAATTTGATGAACGCCCAGAACATACACTTGCGACATAGATACTAGCACCAAATCCATTACAAGATGTCCCTCTAATACCTCACTAACAAATCAACACCCAATAAACTCATTAACCCTTCCAAAACACACAGTCGAGCAATAAAGCAACGTAAAGCACCTCTACAAGTCTAGACACCAACCTGCCATTATAAATCTCGCCTCTCAACCGCTATCTCGCTGTACACCTCATACATTACGCGCTACAAAGACACACGCCACGTGTGGTTGCTAAATAGCCCATTAAATGACGACGTACAATGCGCAGTTATCGCAGCTGGAGATGTGAGGACTGGATTAGGGTTGGCGTAATTACTTTAGGATAAGGTATTGTTAAGTTTAGGAAGTCGTCTGGGATATTAGAAGATCTATCGCTTTTCCGATAGGTGACTTTGAGGTTTTTAGAAGGATTACGTATTTATAATAACTAAAGTTATTCTATTTATTTTTATTTATTTGCCAGAATATAGGTTACATTCTATTTTCGATATAACTACAGTTGATTCACATAATTATGTTCATAATTGGTCGACTGAACTACTAGTTTACTTAATTAATTTTGATTAAATTAAAATTAATTGTACTAATGAACGATCAATCTAATTGTTTTTTAAGATAGGTATTGAATATTTCAACTATGTATGAAATACCTAATGGACGACTCACCTACAGCTTATTAATACTGCGCGCTCGTTTTATTTCTAACGACGTCAGATCGACGGAGCCCCGCTCAGCGGGGCTCCTATTTCTGTCTGCAGGGTTTAAAGGAACCTAACCAAACCGAACCTCGGGGTGCCCCTGACGTCGACCGTCTTCTTCTGGTTCAAAAGCACAAAAACAGACAAAATCAGGTTTTTGTTCAAAAACCAGTCTGTAGTCGAGGATTTTTTTTCTAGCTTATCGATCAGTTTTTTTTTTTAAGGTAAGTTAGTATAGCATAGGATTAATAGTTTAGTTACGCGATGCCGATATTTTACACAAAATAAACTACTTAGGTATTATCCAGCAAAAAAAGTGCCGTGTGTCGACAAACTTCGCTAAACCTTTTCCTCAATAAAATTCATACAAACTCTTCTAAAAAACATCTCTAAACTTCTCCAATAAGTTCCCCGGCGCACCTGCACCCATCGTTCGCAGTTACACTCATAAACACAATCTTTCCCTGCTTTTCAACTTTTCACAAGATAAATTACACAACTTCCAGCGTCCTCTGTTATGATACCAGTGATTTATTGGTGCAAGTAATGAGCACGTGTCGTCAACAGATGGCGCCACTGAGTTGTTTATTAGACTCCTGCCGATTTATTGCACGGGGGTTGGTAGAACAAGTAAAATGCATATTACCCGACTGCGCCAGAAGGAGGGTTATATTTTTCGAGTCTATGTATTATATGATCGTTTCTTTGAGTGCAAATGTGTGTAGGATTGTACTTGAGAAGCATTTTCAGTGGTAATAGCAGTGGTAATGGCTGTTACTTCAATTCCAACGTTTAACCTGTAGGTATTTTCCCCTAGAGTAAATAATGTTTCTTGGTTTTTACCCGACTGCGCCAGAAGGAGGATTATGTTTTTCGAGTGTATGTACGTAATGTATAATTCTTTGGCACGCTCTGTAGCCTAAACAGCTTGATCGATTTCAGCTTGAGAGGTGCCGTTAGATTCGTCTTAACAAGCATTTCTCCTAAATAAATACTTATGTCTCTTTGCTAATGACAAACCGCATGCAAGACAGTCAGATAGGTAAGTATTTATGGCTTTGTAAACAATGATACAAGTATCGTAACTAAACGAGAAAACATTTACTGAGAAATAAATCACTGGCAAATTGATAACAAAACGATTATTACGTGAAAGTTTTTTATTACCTAGGTAGTTACTGATATTTTATTTTCACTTTTACCATAAATAGGCACTTAATCGTTATTGCTAACCGCATTCAATATTTTCTTCAAGTGGTTAACTTAAGAAATGTTTGAATATTTTGTCATTTGTTGTTGTGAACCTGAAGAGATAGGAAGTGGCATTTTTTATATTTATTATGAATCACAAAAGTATTATAATAACAGAAATTATCCAGGTAGGTGAGTCATAATTTAACCTTCTAATTTTAGTAACATTTTTTGATCGTTGCAAACTTTTGAACATAGCGCCATCTATTCACTTTACAAAGAACTTTCGTACAGACCGAGATCTTACGTAGTTCATCTACTCGCCACTAGGTGGTTCGTTTCTAAAGCGCCCATTCCACTGACCTCTATAGACTCTCTGTCTCTGACTTACTTGTACGACCCGTTCTACAAGCATACATTACCACTAGATGGCGCTAGCCTTAAAAATACAACAAATCTAAACTAGATGTCGTTCCAATCCGCTTTCTCAAAACTTTGTAAACCAAAGAAAGTTATGCATCCATTATTATTTTACATTCGTAGTAAAACAGTCTTAAAACGTTTCCGCGAAGGTGTGAAAATGATTTTTGTTTTTTTTTATATTTTTTATTCAGCGGCGTGGGAACGTTGGGCAGGTAGTGTGTATCACAGATTATAAAGCGTCATAAAACCGATGGCGCAGCATTATTGTTGTTTATTGTGTTTAGAAGTTTGTTGCATCACGTTCGTCTGCGGCCGAGCTTGTCCTACTACGTGGCATTTCGAATCGTCTCACCATTTTCCGATTAGATAACTTGAAGTTGTGCGAAGACAAAGGAATCGCACAAATGTTTATTGTTTCAACTTAGGAAACTAGAACTAGTGCATGCCTTTTATGTAGACTTGCGTAATACGCGAGCGAGTTGGAGCTTTGTTTCTTTATGAAATAAAGTGCAATATCGATCAAATTGAATTTTTGTTATACTTCTAAAAATAAATAGAATGTTAAACCAATTTATTGGTTGATAATCTACCTACCTAAATAGCATCTGACATTTACCTTGGCTACTTAGCCACGAGAACGAGTCGCCCGTGGGAAAATACAAAAGTTCATAACTTTCAAACTACGTGTCTTACAAAGAATAGACACAAAAGTCTACACTCGCCGGCCTCGTTACCCAAAACTGTAGCACACAACTTTATGATTACCTAACCCAGTTAGAAAATACAACACACACTATCGTGTAGTAAAACATCGCTTTTATCTAAAAATATTCATTCAATTGAACATAAATCTCGTTTCGACACTATTCTCGACCTTATTCCGTTGCTATAAAGACGTAAAGGTTTTAGACAAGAGGTTTTTATGGGGTAAATAAAACAGTTGAATGAGCAGGTTGGATATTTGTGGATGTTAGATGAGTCCTTCGGGGATGTGCGGACGTTCAGTGCGGACAGGTCGTTAAAGACGTTTGGGGTAGATTCACCGTCAGTATTCCATCAGCCATTGATCTGTTTGATTATAGACACTTAGGTAATTAGCCTGAAATTAATCCAAATAAAGCTGGTGAATAGCTAGTACCTAGTAGATATCTAATACAAGTCCCTTAAATACAGCTCTATGTAAAAGAGCATAATTTAAATATGAAAGCTCTCTGTTGTAAAAAGCACAACTATGTACTAACTTACTTATGATTACCTACATTTTGACCTCCCAACGCACTTTGCTTACCTGTCAATTTGCATAAACGCTGTCTGCTCATTATAACAATTCAATAGATTCGCAGATATTCATAGATACTTACAAGTTTATAGTGTTTCTATGGTAGGTACTGGAAGGGTCAAAATTCTAGCAGCTGCATAGCAGTACACACTAAGCACGAATCCGAAACATAACTACAACAGGCTCTCGACATACAAATCAATCATTCAATCAATAAACATGTCCCAAACATTGGCCCAACATATAATAATTATGAATGACATTAGACAATACTCCATTGAAAAGGCCAACATTTGCTCAAACGGCCAACGTTATGAATGAACTCAGTGCGGCTATATTTAGCTTCGTTCTCGGTGCATTCGAGGCTATAAAGTCAGGAATCCGCTGACCATTCATAGCATACGATGCTCTGCTAACGTGGAGTTGAGCTAAATTAGTATTTAACTGTACTCGTTACTACTTACTAGAAACTGGTAGAGGAAAATGTGTCTTAATGTATTGAGATAGGTGTGGCGCCATCGTAAAAGTTTGAAGGCATTTTTAGGTCGGGTTAGTTCAGTCTTAGTCCAACTCCACTTAGAAATACATAAGTTACAAATGGATGACTTTATCCATTGAATGTTCGTCTTGTGATAATCATTTACCAATTCCAACTGATCTTCCTCCCTTAGAGACTAGGAGCGATGTGCTAGAATCTTTAAAACAACCCTATGTCACCCCCTTGTAAACCTTCATTCCTATGATAATCTAATGTTGCATTCGTATTTAGATCCTTTTCACAAACAGTTTCCTTCAAAACCATGGTCATTCCTCTCCAAATCTCCACTTTGTTCGCTCTCGGCATTCGTCGGTTAGACAGCTTTTACATTACCCATCAGCTTTCACATCCAACCACTTCTGTGGGACACACATTAATAATGTGACAGTAATAAAATGCTTGTACCACAAAAAACAATGATTGTTAATAAAATTTCAATAAAGGCGAACACAAAAGTTTATAAAAAAAAGCATCTGATGGCGCTTGACGTTTTTTGTGAAAAAAAATCGTATTCAAATCGTGAGGGAGGCTTTTTGCCCTCTCTCACCACCTGCCACCTAGCGGCTGACGGTCACAACACAAGGAGGCTTTATGTAATAAATATCCTCTGGGGAAACGGTTTCTGGGGTACTAAATAATTACATTAGTTGAAGTTTAACATGCTAAAGTGAACATGGAGAAGAAGTGAAGAGTAAGAATCAGTGCAGCAAAGTTAAAAAAATACATATAATGTTCTGCTTGCAGTGACTCAGTTACCTAAGATTATAACTGTCTGACAACGGTATCAAAAGGGTGAGCAATAGGTTTGTCCAAGCTAGGAGATTAATTTTATACCTAGTTAATTTAGTTCGATTTGCCCCGCAGCATTGATCGTAACAGTTTCTAATAACGAAACCAATCTATCAAAAACTTTAAAGGATCACAAAAAACCGCGCAATCTAATCCAAAAAGAAGCATAATTGCGCACTAAAAATAACAATTTCATCTAAATGTCTGCAGGGTTTTTACCAAAGCCATAAGAACTTTAAGATCAAAGCTCAGAAGCCGCTGGGAGCATGCCGCTGGGATGAGTTAGCCGTCGTTTTGTGTAAGTAGATCAACGGAGCAGGTTTTTGCGAATACCATCGATCGGTAATCATGGCGGTTTTTATAGTGTTACGCGAATCAAAAAGGTTTAGTATATAGCAATAAAACCTAAGCACGGAACAGCGTGAACCTAAGCAACTAAAGGATCCTGATCATGTGACTTCGGTTGAGTGGATGAGAAGTTTTAGAATTTTAGCAATTTTCTTAGTGGTCCACCTTAAACTATGGATTATCACGTCTTTTCTCAGACTAGCGCTTGTGAGTTGTGACTCAGAAATGTCCAGAAGTATTTGTTCACTCATTCACTGTGAATCAATCCGTCCGCCTTCATTTACCATTGGTGATCCCCAAGGATTGGTCATAAGTAGATGAAAGTAACATAACGCAAATTCAGAAGCCACTAATACCAAACTTTTCAGCAATAGAAACGCTAACCCACTTACTCAAGACCTGTAAAGCTTACCCCACTTAGTTACCAAGCGTGCACAATGACTTGGTAACAAGCCAACATGATTAATGTCAAATCTAATAAAATGAATGTGCAATACATAGGTAATCGTAGCGATCGCAATCCGCGCAAGTGACGGACGATCGCGACAGATGTGCTGCGCAAACGCATTATAGCTAATAGGGCTAGCAAGTTCTGATTGAGATGAGCTTAATTGGTTGTCTGTTACAAAACTGGTTGTTTGTAAATATCGCGTCACATTTTCAGGGACTGTAAAAAAATTTAATGCTGATAATTTTGGGACTTGTGGTGGCACAACCGCACAACGTTTTTTGTACAAATTTGCAAATACAAACTACCTCCATTGAGCAGAAACGATGTCTTATTTTGCAGTTAGTTGCGTCTGCGTGGCAGACAGTTCTAACCGCACACTAGCTCGGCGCGAGCAGCCCTACAACTTCAAACGCCTCCCGTAACATCCTCTATTTAACCTCAAACTTATAGTTTTTGCTGCACTTTTTCCGCTCCTAACATTATGCTTATGTAACAATTTTTTCTATTACTTATCTGTGTTTGATGACTAAAAAAAAACTTTTTTCTTCTCCCGACATATGGCGCGCGGCGCGTGCGCTAGCACATTGCGTCCGTTTTTTTCGCATCCGATTCGAAATTCAAAATTCAAATATGGCGCATGTGTGCAGACGAATATTGTTGTGGGTTTTTGTTTATTTTTTTTTCGTATTATTTCTTGTCGATAGACTCCCGTCTGGTCTTTGGAAAAAATTAAAAAGTAATAAACAAATAAAGTGGTATTATGCGCGTGCGCACCAGGTGGACAGACGACCTGGATAGGGATAGAATCATATAAGGGGGATAATGTAATTGCTATATTACATTGATCTTAATTTTTTCTGAACTTCAATGTGACTGTTATGGTAACACCTGTTTTTACATCAAAATGTCTCGATGTTTGTGTTAAAACCTTTGACTGCAAATAGTACTACGTTTTATGATAATAATATGGAACTGGAAACTAGTTAGTTAAGTTTTAGTATATTCTAATATCTTTACACTGCATATGCATTCGTTGACTTTTTTTTTAAGGCTCCTTCAAACAGGCGCGACACGCGATAAAATTGCGCGCGACACAAAGGCACCGCAAGTCGCGCAACAAGCGGTGCCTTTGTGTCGCGCGCGATTATATCGCGTGTCGCGCCTGTTTGTAGGAGCTTTTATGCTAGTTTTGCTCAAAATTATCGATACCCTGACACCCAAGCCACCCAATATAATATAGTTACCAAAAACTTGCGTAATTGACACTCCTACCAATAGTACCGATCCGATCATAGCTCCCAGAATGATAAGTGTATCCTCGTGACATCACCCCCACATCCACAGGGTGCCCACATCTAGTACACAACACACACATTTTTTGCCACAACTTTTTCCATACCGCCTGTTGAGTTTTTCGAGCTATTACGACCTTTACGAGACGAGCGCAGTCGGGGTGACTATTATATTTTTAAAAGACTTTTTTAAACCATGTCTCGACATCTTTGGGGTGGTTTTTAAATTAATGCGTGTGCGGGATTAGCACTTCTTGATTTGCTTTCTTGTTTTTTAATTATAACCCGTTAACGTGTTGAAAAGGGGTTTTTGTTTATTGGTTTTTATTTATTTACACAGGGGTATTTTTTTGTGTCGGTCCTCTCCATCAATTTTGTGTTTACGAAGTTTAATCTCAAATGAAAACAAGTTTCTGGAAAAAAAATCTCTAGATCATAGAAATAATTTCCGACATAAAAAAATCCTCGCACTAAAGCACAGAATAACTAATAGTAGGTACTTAGACTAAAGACAGACACTCCACCACTACAGTGTAGCATGTTCATTAATTAACTGGGCAATAAAGTTTCCAATAATTTGATGTAAGAGTGTGTCCGTCTCCTTTCTACAATAGTTAGGTGTCCTAGTTTATGGCGCGATAAATCTGCGAACTCCTAAATGTGATCTAAATAGAACGTAAACGGAAATATTCTGGTAGGTAATGAAGCGATGGGACATCGATAAAAGTTATGTTGGACATTTTATTATGTGTCGTCCCTCTTTCCGCGTTAGGAAAATAGTTCTACGATTTATTTTTTTGTACTCATTGCACACTATAACAGAAAAAATATTAATTGTGGTCGTCCAAATCAAAAGGGACCTTATGGCGGTAACTAGTTTCCGAGATATTAATAAATTTGTAAAATACCTCAAAAAAATCGTTTTTTTATTAACTGTATTTTTAAAAAGATGATTGTATTTACTACATGTAGATGTGTTCAACTTTTCGAAAAGTCAATTTAAAAAAGTTTTGTATTCATCTAAAGTTTAGTAAAAAAGGAACCTTATCGCGGCAAGACCTAACAAATCGTTTTTCTTGTAATTCAAACCATATATTATATCGACATTTTAATATTGCAAGGTAGGTATAAACTAAACTATTCATCGTATATCGTATAGCCGCCATTTTTTTTTTTTTCCAGTATGGGAAATCATCAAATGACTCCTCCCGCTCTGGGTGGAGCGGAAGGGAGTGTCAGACTCTGACTAAAACCCACCCGTGTTCCTTCCTTCGCCCTTTATGTTCCGGGCCAGCGGTAACCCTTTCGGACAATCCCGCTGACCCGGCAGGCTTCGGCCCTTACGGGCCCCTTCGTTTAGTGCTGACATCTCTTTGAGGCGCGCGTGGAACACGTACGCGCCGTCCGGCACGGGCCTGGTCCTGATCGGACGGTGAGCTACCCATTGCTCTCCGCCCGCAGGCCCGCGCCTACGGTGGCCGGGAGTCGTCGCGCGGCTCCCGACGCCCGGAGCGTCTCCCGCGGCGGTTGGGATGGGAGGCTCTCTCCCTTAGCCGTCCCGCCGCGCCGCCTCCTTCGCTAGCATGACTGCTTCGCAGAAGGAGGCGACTGCTCCCCACTCCCTCTCGCCCCGGACCATGGCTTGAACCAGGCCCGGACGCGAGAGGTCGCCGCCGCTGCCGATCGCCTCAACGAGGACACGGCGGTGCTCCGCCCAAGCGGGGCAGACCTCCATCGTGTGCTCCACCGTGTCCTCTGGGCGATCCTGGCAATGGTGACACCCGGGCGTTTCCTCCCGCCTGATTATGTGCAGGAACCTCCCGAAACTTCCGTGTCCAGTGAGGACCTGCGTCAGGCGGTAGGTGAGGGCGCCATGACGCCTCTCTAGCTACTCCTCAAAGAGGGGTCTTACCGCCGCTATCGTGGCGTGCCCTGCGCTGGGTTGTGACAGTCGCTCTTTCCATGCCGCCATGAGATCGCGCCGGAGGTCCGTCCGCTCCGCCGCAATTTGCTGTGGAAGCGGAGTTTCCCCCCGGCGTAGTGCCTCCGCGCGCCACTCATACAGGCGCGCGAGGACTATCGCCTCCAGATCCCATGGCGGCAGTCCGGCAAGGAGGCTTGCCGCCTTGCCCGAGATCGTGCGGTACCCCCGGATCAGCCTAACGGCTACCACCTTCTGGGGCGCGTTCAAATAATGGGCGGCTCGCCGCCGCAGTGAACGCGCCCACACCGGGACCCCGTATAGGGCCATGGACCGCACGACCCCCGCGTAAAGCCTCCGGCAGGAGGCGTTTGGCCCCCTCAGGTTGGGCAGGAGCCGCTTGAAGGCGGCCCCGGCCCGTTCCAGTTTGGGAGCCAAACGTCGGAAATGCTCGACGAAGTTCCACCGGCTGTCGAGGACGAGACCCAGGTATTTCATCGTCGTCTCGACGCCGATGTGAACCCCTCCTACCGTTAGTTGGGATCCCGATGGTGGCGTATTCCGGGGCCCATGAAACGACATGGCCTCGGACTTGTGCAATGCCACCTAGAGACCCAACTGCCGGATCCTCTCCACGACTATCGCAACCCCGCGTGTCATCGCGTCGGCCGCCGCCTGATGCGACCTCCGCTGCGCCAGGACTAGCGTGTCGTCAGCGTAGCGTATAGCCGCCATTAGATAGTGTCGCACGCCGCCGCATGCGGCATTCTTTGTATATGCGTCTTAGGTCTAAGGTCCCACTATTGTAGTCCATATTTTGTTTAGGTACTTTTAATAGAGGTAAACAATCTTGTTATGTTTTTTATCATAAAATATATTTTTAAAATAGGCTTTGGCTAATTGCAAAAGTAATTCATTATAACACCTGTTATTTCATTTTGTTTTATCTTGTAATGGCTATAAATTATTTCATAAATGTATTTTTCGACAAAAACGTATCAAGATTGTTTACCTTTATTTAAATACTTAAACTAATTAACTATACTAAGAGATAAGTGTCAGCAGACTGCAACGGACCGCCTTAAGGGCCCTTTTTTACGTATATACTTGTTACGAACATTTTGTTAAATAAGTAACATTTTTATACCTTGTGATAATAAAAAAAAAATTTGTTAAATAAGTAACATTTTCATACCTTGTGATAATAAAAAAAGAAAATTTAAGTTATCTTGAATGTTGCACTAAAATATTGATTATGCATGCTAAAAATAAAAAATATTGTTTAGTGCCTACCATTAGGTCCCTTTTTTAATTTGTTTGAAGAAATTGTTCAGTTCTCTATGTAACTTTACAAGATCATAACTAACAGATTGATCTCTTAGCTTTATTAGCATCTAAACCAATTATGTATAACCTATTTAGTGATTAAGTGTTGATTTTGTTACTGTCAGATCTCAAAGTTTATAAAAAATAAGAATTCTTGCTAGTAAATAAAAACAATTTTTTTTAAATTATGTGTTGTTTTTATTTACATCTAAGGCCTTTCGCAAATCTATGTAATTAGTAGCAATATAAAAACGATAAAAGTTTAGTGAGAAACAGGCGGTTTACTTATTTTTAATACTATTATCGATACTTTGCATCTCATTGATAATGCATTATGTTGGCGGGTCTAGTTCCCACAACAAACAAATTTATGCAAGGATTGTAAGAAATTCCATTAGTAATAATCATAGTCAATCAAAGTATACCATCAGTTACATAACTTCACACTAAAACATAACTTTTTTGTACGGCATACTTAAATTGCGATTTTCTCGAAACTTATAATTTCGATCAGTGAACTTCAAAAATTCGTAAAAAAATAACGGTAGTGGTTAGAAGGTTGGTTCTTGGGTCTATAGTTCGGTACATTTATGTAGTTTTCAGCTTTGTAGATAACTCATTTCCGCCATAAGGTCCCTTTTGATTTGGACGACCACAATTTATTTTTAAATTCATTACTTTATGTCCTCTAGAGGGAGCCATATTGAATTTCGTGTGACGTCACATAGCCAGGCTATAACCAGCGGACGGTCAAGACGCTTCTAACGATACCTCATTTGTCAAATTATTATAAGTACTTTTGAAGTTACGACGGACCAGATCAACATACATACCTACATAGTACCTACATACCGGTCAAATCATAACCCTCCTTTTTGCTTCGCCGTAGTCGGGTAAAAAGGAGGATAGTCTGTTAACTAATGGTCTTCAACTGCAAGAAGACGCCTACTCAGAACTGAAAGAAATTAAAGCTGGCGTACCGCAAGGAAGTGTGTTAAGTCCGGTCATGTACCTACTACGAGTACCTATACACTTGCGATATTCCTGAATAAGAGCAAAACACGATTGGGACCTTTGCTGATGATACAGCCATAATGGCTGCAGGAAACAGCCACGAAGAAGCAGTAGGAAAGGTACAAATGACTGTAAATCAAGTTTATGACTGGACCAAAAAAAGAAGAAAAAAGATAAACTCGACCTCCGATTTAAAAGAATGCATTGACTGCATGGAGTTCCTTCCAAGGAACTCCATGCTGTCCGTGCAAAATAAATTGTTGCTATACAGACTAGTCCAGATGTCAGTTTGGTCTTATGGTATTCAGCTATGGGGCTGCACCACGCGGTTTCACCCGCGTAAATGTCGATCCCGTGGGAATATCGGGATAAAAAGTAGCCTATATGTTAATCCAGGGTGTCAGCTACCTCCTTACAAAATTTTATCAAAATTGGTCCAGCCGTTTGAGCGTGAAGAAGTAACAAACATATAAACACACACACACTCACAAACTTTCGCCTTTATAATATTAGTGTGATACAACGATTCCAGAACAAAGTGCTAAGGGAAATTCTAAATGCATTTTGGTACATACGAAATGATGAACTCCACCGGGACCTAAAAGTTGAGTTCATCGAAAAACTGATCCAGAAACTTGCAGAAGCTCACAAAAAGAGACTTCATCAGCATGTGAACGTCGAGGCAATCCAGCTTCTCGAGCACACAAACATAGTTAGAAGACTAAAAAGAACAAAACCGTTCGAGCTAGTGTTTAGTGATAGTGAATAGTGTAAAGTACGAAAGTGCCAAACAAACACAAGAACGAAGTGTTACGCTTTAATAGAGACAATAAGGAAAGTAGGTACTATTGGACGCATTCTTACTAAAGACAATTTTTAATAGTTTAGGTTATAATTAAATTACTTATTAGCCTACCTAAAAGGCTAGATTGTAATAAATTTAGGTTCCATCCTATTGTTGAACCCTAGGACAAGGGGAAAAAAATGGTCTTCAACTAATGCATGAATACTTGCTTCAACTACTTAATGCATTAATTACTACCTTAGCGATACTAGACCATTATACCTTTCTTTTTTACATTTATATTTTTTTTCATCTCTTTTTTATTGATATTGTTGAAATGTGTTTAAATAGTGTAATTAACTTCAGCCGTTCTATTTAAAATAAACAAAAACAAAAATAAAACCACGACTACGACGACGAATAGGTTGTAGATAGGCTTAACAAAGAGGTTCTACTATGGCCGACGAACTGGTGATTGCAGCAGGCACGAGAACGCTACCTACTGCTCATTATCCTCCAGACGTAGGTAATAAAATAATTAAACAAATAAATCACAATCACAGTCCTTTACGTCAGTCAGTATTGTCAGTATGGTGCGCAGACGCAGCGAGGCCCGCGCATGCGCCATACGCGTCGCCCACTGACGAACAACGACCTCGCGCTTATGGGGATAATATGTCTGAACGTGTCATGCCGTCAGTACAGCGTTTTTATCATGTGTACATCATGGATAGCCACCGACTGAGGCTTATGTTGGACTTCAACCGACTGAAACTTCACGAACAGACTTCAGCTCATACAGAGGTGCTGCAGTAGCACAGCAGTAGTTGGAGGCATCGGTGCCTTTTGATATGCTTGTTGCACGTCATCGGGACACGACTGTTTCTTTAGTCGAACTGTTTCTTTAGCTTGTCGGTTCACGGCAGCACGAGATCTCATCATCATAATCAGCCTATAATATTCCCACTGCTGAGACACAGGCCTCCTCTCCGTGAGAGGGAGTGGGCCGTAATCCACCACGCGGGCCCAGTGCGGGTTGGTGGATGTCACATATCTTAGAATTTTTGGTTCTAGCCTTCTAGGACATGCCGGTTTCCTCACTATGTTTTCCTTGCTATCAGGGTTAGCTCAGAAATCCTGTCCGTTGTGGCTTCAGATATTCCTCGTTGTAGAGGATTTCCATGTTTATCTGTGAACTCAGAGACGGAAAATCCTTGTAAAAGTTCCCAAGTCAAGTGTCCGAAAGTTGCAGAACTTGGTCAAATAGTTGAAGACATGAAATAGGTGTATAGTAACGTTTGGGCGGCAGCTGTTTAGGTGAAGTAAGACAGGTAGCAGACAGCAGTCTAGCAGTCCAAGTTCTTCCAAAAGAGTGAGCTGCAATTGAGCATCTTATTATTGTCGCAATCACGACTTCACGAGTAGGTACTTCATATAGAGAATTTTGCTTATAATTTGTCATTACTATCGGAAACTTGCAAAAATGAAGTCAGACCGGAGTTTTCCGATACAACAATAAGCGAGACAGTGGCGTAATGACGACAGTATGAATGCGGGCGGCGGGTCATTGACCTTTATCTCGATATCTCATTGTTAGTGATGCTGTAACGTATGTGTTTTGGCAAGCGCCGCGCTTGGTTACAGCTCTATTCTGTCGCCCCTCTCTAGCCCTTGTAAATTATGTTGGTAGGCGGTCTAGAATAGTGAGGGGATGGGCCGTTAATTTAGTATCGATGCAAACAATATGGCTTAAGTTTTAAATATGCATAGCTGAATAAAGCCAGTAAAAAATAATATTTTTCTCTTATTGGTGGTGTATTCATAACTAGTCAGCCTTACTACAGTTAATTACTCCATTTTATTGAAACAATATCATCAATCGCCTTTCAACTAGATCTCTCTACTTTCTTCAATCTTGCTGCATCATTAACAATGCATCAAGTCCAACACTAGACAAAAATAAAAAAAAATATTAATATCTATTTATTTATTCGATATATATCCCACCCACCACTATCACGGTACTAGTAAAGCCTGCAGTGTCCTTGTCGTGCCAAGAGTGAGGGTCTGCTTGCCATCCATTTGGCAGAGACACCACGGTCACACCCACTCCCCATGGAAAACTTAGCCTTCGCTAGATTTATGTACACACAGCGTATTGTATTTATGTCTGCACTATCAATTTTTTTCACGATTTTTAAGGTTCCGTACCAAAATGGTAAAACGGAACCCTTATGGTGAGACTCAGTCTGTCTGTCTGTCTGTCTGTCACAGCTGGATATCTCCAGAACTACTAATGATATAACTTGAAATTTGGAATAGTTTTATATGACATTTGCCCAACTATTTTGCAAATAAGAAAGAAATAAAGATACATTATATGTATATATATTTTTTGCAACAGGGACTGAAAGGGGGTCTTAAAAATTCGAAGTGGGGCTACTAGGGCATATGGGGTATTATAGGAAAGAGCGCAGTTTGCACATTCTCAAACCATTTTTTCTTTTTTTTAGGCCGCATAGTTTTTGACTTTTGATGAAAAAATGTAAAAAAATATACCGTTTCTCCCCCCCCTTATCTCCGAAGTTTGCAAAGACAAAAATCTGAAATAATTCGAAAAATAAAACGATGTCTCTAAATAACACACTTTTTCAGAAATCATCTACAAAAGTTACACTAGTTCCACTATCGATCAAGAGATGGCGCTGACCTTAAACTGCAATATTTTACACCGCAGTGCGCAGTGTTAAAATTCTCTAACGAAAATAGGCCTCGCCGATGAAAATTTAGAAATATATGATGGTACGGAACCCTCGGTGCGCGAGTCCGACTCGCTCTTGCCCGGTTTTTTTGGCAATGACTGAGTTAGGAAATATATTATGGGCAATATTTTACTTATATTTTGGCTTCACTTGATTTGCTTTGCGAGAGTTAAAATAGCTTCCACGAATGGCAGACTCAACTTCACTCAAATTGCTCACCAGCCAATATTCTAGCCTGACTCCTTCCTGTAAATACGAGGGCACAAGTACCATCTACTAGATTGTCACATTACCTAAAAAGTTCCAAAGAAGAATATTGTGGAGTAGGTTCCTTATTGTTGTAAATTAAAATAATAAGTAAGCAAATAATAACTAATAAATAATGAATTAATAAAAATAACAAAATTAAATCCTAACTTAACTAAAACTATACACAAACTAAAATAAAGCGTCGAAAAATTCATTCGCATCGCTGTCGACTGGTAATGTACCCAAGAGACTAGCGTTATCACGTTGTAGGGCAATGCTTAGCCTCTGGCCAAGGTAATAGCCAGCCCTTGGGTCACGGGAAGTATCAACCAGCCGTTTCGACATGAGCACTCGATCGCCGCGGCCCGAGAGTTTCAACCCCAATCGGAAATATAATTTCCGATAAGATTATTATATTTTCAACGCTTGAGGTTACTTGTACTGATATATTACATTGTTACTGATCATTCACAACATCCACGATAGTAGGTACTTATCGCCCACCCCCCACCTCTTTCTTGACCAAGGCCCATTTGGCAAAATGTAATCCAAGTCACGTTCCTCATCTTACCCATTCCTCGATGATCAGTAGTTGCTCCGCTCTATATCCCGGCAATCAATATGGTAATGAGAAGCCTTATTAATTCCCCAGGCCACAACCCTCGAGACGGCCATGATAATCATACATTACAATGATAATGGTATGACGTCATATGGAGAGTATTGGGGATCCAATCAGTGTTATGACATAGTGGCACGAATGTAGAGATTATTGGAAAAATATAACTTGTGCATTGTACTCGTATGTTCGATAATTCATTTATAGTGTGTCATAGCATGATCAGTATATAATGTTCCCACTGCTAGGACACGGACCTCTTCTCGTGAGGTTGTTATCCACCACGCGGGTACAGTGCGGGTTGGTAGAAGTCACATGTCTTCTAATTTTTTGTTCTAAGACATGTCGGTTTTCTCACGACATTTTCCTTCAACGTCTTGAGAGCAGCGGTGATGCAAATTATTTACACAAAGTTAAGCTACTGCCAGGTTCGAACCCACGACCTATACCTCGTAAGATGGCGCCGCCGTGACCTCTGGGCCAGCACTGCTCTCCCTGCTGCTTGTCTGTTGCTTCATTTCTGTTGCATGTACCAAATAAACGATTTATCTATCTTTCTTGTATCATTGCAATTTTTTTTTTGTGAAATTTGGGGTTTGAGTTCGTTTTTTTGGTCGATAGAGAAATGTCGAGATTTCCTTTTGGATCATTTTGTATTATAGGATCAAAATTTTTTCGAGACTTTTCGTTCGGGATAACGACATTCAACTTAAATTCCAAAACGACGTCACAGTCAGGTCTAACTAGTAACAATGCCGAAGAAACCCCACTCTGTCTACCTAGCTAACAATTAAAACCAATTAAATCATCGCAAGTATTCGTATCAGGAGCTTGAGCGCACTAAAATTAAATCGCACTTAATCTAAGTTTAGCGAACATCTAAATAAGGAATTCGCGTATATTTGCGCCATGTGGTAGCCCCGTATATTTAGCGATCGTCTAGACAACTCAGTCACAATAAATATGTAATGAATGCTTAGGCCATTAAACGGGAGACTGACGCATTTCCCGACTAGCGGACAAAGTGTCTGACTGGCCCTGAAGGCTTAGGGTAAAAACGTGCCGAAGATGCCTCACCGCGATACCTCGCGGTCGAGGTTTAGCTCGCTACCTCGACGTCAACTCTATGTAAAACAAATGCATGCTAATAGACACGCACGCACATGCCGACGGATACCTCACTGCGATATATCGCAGGCTGCTTGGGGGTTTACCTCGATTCGATGCCTGGCATATGCGTGCGTCTATTAGCACGCATTTGTTTTACATAGAGCTAACATCGAGGTAGCGAGCTAATCCGCGACCGCGAGGTATCGCAGTGCGATACATCTTCAGCATGTAATCTCCTTGAAAGGGTACCTAATTAATACCTGCCGATGCGGTTAAACTAATATTTCAAATAACATTATGAATGTTGCCATCCTTAACCTTGGCCATCGTCATGGTTAGCAGCGAGACTGAAAAGCAGGCTGGCTTATCAAAACCGCATTCAGTTAAGAAATAAGTCTTGTTGCGAGAAGCCTCAAAGTTGTCGAGTTTATACTGTGGCTTGCACAGGCATGATCATAAATGCACCATCAATCATCATGCACCTGGATTATTTCTTTATTCTGCAGGGTTAACACACAGACGTTGAGAGGTATCAATTTCTGGCGCTTGACAAAAAATAATAAAATAAAACGAACTTGCTAATTAGAATTGTCGTACCCAGTTAATATCTACACTCCACTAATGAATGTTTCGACACTAGAGTAAATTGTTGCCATGCGCTCGCGGTCTTTTTGTCCAGCAGAGGATGTAATGAACACTGCGCATGCGTCATACGCGTGACGTCTAGAATGCACTGTGCAGTGTCGCAGTATCTGTCATTTTATCAAGCGTAACTCAAAAATATGCAGCGAAGTAGAATACATATTATATAGAATTCTATACTTACTCTTTATTATGTACACCATATAAATAACAAATAAGCGATACAAATCAACGATATACGATAGTACCTAATCAGCTGATCAGGCGCCACACATTTTTACACAAATTAAATTACAATTAAGCTTTCAAAAAAAAAACCTTAACGCATAAAAACTTAATTACATTTATCGCAGAAATCATCAAACGAGCTCAAAATGGCAACGCACAGTGGTTACACCTCGGTACATTTGAAGGAAAAAATTATTCACTTGCAAATGGCGACATTTTCATTACCCTTTTATTTTACGAGCGAGGATCCTCGATAACCATCAGTTCACACAATTAAAGTTAAAATGATTGCTATTTAACCACCAGACTTTCAATACACGACGGGGAAATGTCGTCTTTCCATATTATCTTCATTATTATATCTTTGTCGTAGACTTTAATTATCTTTTGATTGAAAAGAAATGACAGTGCTTTGCGTTTGATTATTTCGCGTTTGATGGGTGGTAGGACGAAGTTCTGAGTGCCATTTGAACTTATGAATAGGGGAAATGGCACGCGATTTTGCATGTGGAGACTTCTACGTACTGGGCCTAATGTAATTAGGATTTAATAACAGCCAATCACTTATTTTCAAAGAAAATGTTAGAAGAAAATTTCTCAAATGGATTTGTTCCACGTATTTCCCGTAACTGCCTGGCTAGTAAAGCCATTAGATGATCAAATGAAGACACAGTGGAACTTACAAACAATGTCCTGAACCAGTCAATATTTACGAAACACTGTAAATTCAGCGAAACACAGGAATTCACGTGAACAACGCGTCATCAAAGTTAACTTGATCATTCACTATAGCGCGATCATATGGGCGATGTTACTCGTCTAAGATTTCGCGAAATTATTTCTATTTCAGTCTGTCTGTGACTGTTTTGATAGCATTTAACTGAACGTAGCTTTTAGCCGCGTTGCAAATAAACGGCGCGAGCGCACCGGCCCCCTACAGACTGACGGCGCATAGAGTTATGAAGTGAAAATATGTGGACAAAAATATTTACATATATATTTTAAAGATATTTTTAAATAATTTAGTTCTTAGGCATAAGTAGACAATACTATAGCCGTTAAGTGTGTTGATAAGGGAATTTTCTTTTGATTTTTTCAGTTATTTAATACACTGTAAAGGAAATAAAAAGTTGAAAAAATACATTTCAAAATTTATGCTTATGTAAAATTATTTATTTTTTAACACGACGACTATATTCAACCAAATTTAACAAGCATTTAACGACCCATCAACACCCAATTAAGAACAACAATTTTTATTGTTGTAAAATATTCGTGAGTGTTATGTCTACGGCGTCGCAGTGCTACTCGTGCGCAGATCAAAGCGGCCACGCGACGGGATGCGCAGACGACGTCTCGACGCATCCCGTCCCCGCCACCCGCGTCGCACCCTCACCCCCTCTGTGGCCATGGCGCCTGCAGAGGATATTTGCATGCACCGCGCAACTATTGAATAGCATTTACATTGTCAATGATTGACTTCGTAATGTGGGAGTATCGATGAGTAATTTATGGGTTAATGTTGGATGCAAATTCATTTTTAATGAGTGTGTCTGTAATCTGTATTGATATTTGTAAACATATTGAGGTACATGCTTGCATATTTGAGTATGGAATCGAAGGAAAGGAGAATGTTAATGTAGCGCTATAAATACCTCGTTGTCTCCTGCTTATGTCCGGTGTAATTAAACTTGTCTGGGGCCTGACTGCCAGTGTCCGTCTTCCATTTTAAAAACCTCTACTTTTCACTAGACACGTCTTGGATTGTCTCAAAAGACCAGAGATCTACAATGAATAGACTCTGAACGACCTTTGCCAACGCATCTTTGCTTGGCGACCGGCTAAGAATACATCGGTATTTGACACTAATTATAGAATCACTTGCATATTATAGTCATTTACATTTCCTTCATTCTCTTGGCGCATTAACTATTTTATGTTAACTAGTTTATGGAATAGATCGTGCGCGATTCTGAAGAACATGAAATCCAACATATTAACTTCATTAGTGTAAAAGCGATACCTATGTAGGTAGGTACCTATTTTGAAAGTTATAGATAGCTTCATGGAATTGCTAAGCCCAGCTAGCAACAGTAGGAAAAAAGCAGAGTCATAGCAAATTAGACAGAATTTATGGCTTACTGCTGCGGCAAAAACGGACAGTAAAAAACAAAAACAGCCTACCAAGTAATGTTTCGCCATAACTTGCGATAAGCATCCTCTTGTTATTCTAATATGTGACCAAACAAGATTGGAGCAAGTTTTTATGCTACACAATTTGATGTGTTTTCACCAGTTTCCCTTCATTTTCCGTTCCTTGACCTCTAGACAGAGTCAAGGTCGTCTTTAATCAAAGGGGTTAAGTATACTTTTTCCATGATCGTTTCTACAAATTACAATTAAAAGGTCGATATAGCTTCAAAAAGTATAACATAGTGTGTAATGGAATTAACTCTATTGATTTATCATCCTTCATTATTCGCCCTTCACAAATCCCTGTTTATTTCAGTTACAAAAGAGTTCAAAGACCGTGCTGATAATTTTGGACGTCAAAGAATGACTAACATGTTCCTTTATTTGCTATATCACTTGGATAGAAAGGTTTTTTGTTCATATTGTTACAATCTTAGGGTATATTTAGAAAGTCCTAGTCATCTGTATTAATAAGTAGAGTATGTTTGTCGGTAGGTAAGTTAACACCAGAAAAGCACCTCAGTATAGGCTCTTCTTCTTCCACTGTCCATTTCCACTAATTTCTGTTAATTTGTATTATTTCATTGAAAGATCTTATAAACAAGTAATGACTGGAAAAAAACTCTTCCGATTGCTCCTGTTTGCCCACATAAATATCCAATCCTTCCTGAACCTATTGTCTAAAAAGTAATCAATCAATTTGACTGACATGTCGACAATCGAACAAATAAATTGGCACTCGTACAAGAACTTTATTATCATCCTCTATTCATATTTTCGCTACGCTACCTATCTACGTTTTTCTCAAAGGATTTCCAAAGAAGTAGGTACACAAGTTTTCCGTAAACAAATTTTTCTTCACAGTTAACTAAAGCATATTGGTCAGTTAGCGTTCAGTGAACTCGACCTTGGAATATAGATTTTCCCGTAGTCCGCTACAACGAACTGTCTTCAGGAGGTTTAAATATTCACGGTTGGCAGGTGATCAGTGATCACGTTATGATATAATCGATGTGGTCTATGACCTCAAACTCCCCCTTTACAATTGTCTACAACAATAATTTATGAGACATAACAAAAGTATTTACACTTATGAAGCCTATAAACCACCTTAAAAACTAGAACCTTAAAAACTACAAAGAAATCTTTCCAAATAAAACATGAGAGGTATCAGTTTCAGGACAATAAATCAAGCTTAAAAGCAAATTATAAGATTAGAAAAATATCATGCAAACTCGGGGCATGCACCTAGTTCCAAAGTTGCCTATAAATTATAATGTTAATCTTTTGTTCACAATAGTGCGAAATATTAGTTTGACACAAAGGCTGAGGTATGAGATGCTTCACCTACGCGACGTGAACTTGCAGACTGGATGCTGCAAGGCAGACGATGTAGCGGGTAAAGAACAGAGAGAAATCAATAAAGCGAAATTATAAAAGGAGTTCTTAAACGTGCAATTAAAGAGAATTGGAAAAATCTACTAAAGTTCAATATTTATTTCTTTAAAAAGATTTTTCTTTTCCTCGCAAATTTTGCAAACGTGCAAATTGATGCAATCTTTTACAGGCGCCTTGAAATAATAAGAAAACTTTTTTCTTAAAAGTCCAATAAAGAGATAAGTTAAAGAAATTCATAGTAATATATTTTTGTACCTATTTTTCTGTTCTGATTATTTCGTATCTGTTTATATATGTGTGTACATAAATAGTAAAATAAAATATATTTTTTCCACAACTTGTTTTACATTAGACCACCGGGTAAAAGTTATTACGGAGCAGACGTGCAAAAGAAGGTTACGGTGCGTATTTTTAAGGAAATTTTGTACATACCTACCAAAATAAACGTAGGCGTCCTAATCACTTAGCCGACTCTTTCTTATTCTAACACTGTGCTAATCATAGCAAAGTCTAAGTAGTCATTCTCTGTACCTTTTAACTAAAAATGTGTTCGCTGAAAATAACCTCCATTATTAGAATGTCGAACACAATTAGATTTATATTCTATACACTGTTCTTTTTTCCAAATATAAAACAAGATTCGAATTGTTCTTTTTATAAAATAATAATCGACTAACGACAAGTGAAATTTCTTTTTTTATCGGCTGCCAGACATTAGTTCTTTTTCGTGTAATTTATTTACGGACGGAAATCGGCGTGGAGTCGCGGTGACATACACAAAGCTTACACTATCGTTTATGGAATACAAATTATCAATAATTGTTGGTACAGTTACGTTCGCCTACACGCCATGTCGACTGGTCATATCAAATGTGTGCCATTGAATATCAAATCGCATTTAGATAATATAATTCATTGGTTTCGATGTCTCAGTTGGCAGACACTTCTGTCTGCACATTATCTTTGTGGACTAGTGAGACAATACGAGTACTATCTCTTTTGGTGATATACTCTGCTGTAATAAGTATAATAATATGACTAGACAGATTAACTTACATACAAATGTGAATAAAGAAGCTAAAATTGATTGAGTATTTTAGAAGCCTAACTTTGAACAAAACTGACCATTGACCAATCACATTAAATAACACAAAACTATAGATACATTTGTCTTCTCCTGGATACTGGTATGACTGATAATCCAACATGCAGCTTTATCTTTAATTAAAGCCATAACAAAAAATTAAATGACGCCAAATTCCTTCAATTCAGTTATCCAAATACCGTAACTTTGAAAAGCTCATCACTTCCAGTGAACTAATTAACATTGACACTTACAAGTTACACGAAGACAGCTGACACCTCAGGACACGCATGCTTTCACAGATAAACTAACAAATGATAATTGTTTTAACAAATTGCCAACATTAAATTAATATTTACAACCTTCTTTTTATTAAAAATTGTGTTTTTACGCTTTTTACGACGCAAACGTGATACGAATCGAAACTTTTCCCTATAAAAGTTGACCCACATAATTTACAAACATTATTATTATAACAAAGCACATTGCTTCAAATAACAGGATCAGATAAACCGCTACACATTGTAATGTTGGGGAAAAAAAGCCGCAGCTTCTAGACGACATCTCGAAAACTAGGCGCGACATCTGGCGGCCCGCGCGAAATATACACATGTCTTTTTGTCCAGATGTCTTAGCATGCAGCACACTATGCATTCTTGCGCTTATTTTAACGAAAATAAAGTCGAAATTAGATTGTCAATTTTGGATTTAAAAATATGTTAATATAAATAAATATTGGGCTTTACTCGTGGGTAATAAAGTTGGTTTTGGTGTATCGGTAGTTTTTTTTCTGAATTTTTTTCGGAAGTAGCATAATTCATATGGTAAGGAGCGTGTCGGGTTTCGCGGCAGATGCGCGCGTGTTTTAATTTCTGCGCACGCGTCTCTCTGCTGGTGACGACACAATTTTAAGCTCCGTTTAGTTTTCCAGTTGTTGGGATTTTTTTCGAAGAAACCCTTGACTTCCACTAATAAGTTGTTGTCTGCTAAAATGTGGGTTCTGTCCTACTTGTTTGTTTAGACATCTTGAAGCTTTCGCTATAAGACGAAGTTTGAAGTTCGCATCCACTTACACAGATGTTGATGCTTTTTCACTTTTTTCACAAAATATATTTCTGACCTCATGTTACAATTAAAAAAGCTGGTTTCCTTTTTTTAAACGGTGTTGAAATATCAAGCTGAGTCCTGAGACTGCAAAACTTCATCAGCTTAGTATGTAATTAGCAAACTAGCTCAGTATGTAATTAACAAAAAAGAATTTATACTGTAGAGATAATAAAATAGAAATGAAATAGACCAATGGAAATGAAAAACTTCAATTTTGTAAGTAAAGAACTCTAGTAAGCCATAACATGAATTATGGCACAGACAGAAGGTACCGTTACTGCTTCCGTGCATATACACCAAAAATTATGGCGCAAGGACCGATCACTTGAACCATTACCGTAAACATGTTGTGTACCTTAGGACCACGCTCACAACAGAGTCCAGCAGGACCAACTGCGCCACAATCTGCCGCTAGCCGGCACTTTCCCCGACACATGCAAATCGCATGAACTTGTCCGCACGTGCGCTATACCTGCGCGCGCGTCGATCTGCACAAAAACTCCCCTCAGCTGCGCGCACAGCTGCCGCTAACTGCGCAGCCACCAGCTGGACCAGACATGTGACGCGTATTTATAGATCCTAGATGTAGAGACTTGAAATGAAGACTTGGATCAAGAAGTTGTTCTGGAATGCTAGACTATATTTGGACTATTTTGAGTAAATTTTAGAGCAAAGGTCATAGCTATGGTGAGAGTTACTTTATGTGTTTCAAATGGAAGGTGTGTCGCATTTCCTAGGCGTGCAGGATGCTTGAGATGATGGACTACATCAAGATTCAAGGAGTGCTTTTGGGATGCTAGACTATGTTGGGAACTTGGGACTATTTTGTATAGCATTATTGTTTGTGATTGGGGTTGTGTTTTTCATGGGAATGCAACTTTTGACTTGAATGCCAGAAAACAAAGTCTGGAGTGGTTTAGACCGCACAGATTTTGAAGATTCTGCAGCTAATGTATTGCACTCTGAGTGTTATAATTTTCAGGGTATGTACCTAGGTATTACTTACGTATAGAATTTAGATAATGAAATGGGAAGCAGGATTTTAAGATTGATTACAAAAATACCTAAGTAATGAACGAGCTTTGATGGAGGGCTCTCAGTGTATTGAAAACACTCAAAACTTAAAAAGCCTCATTTTAAATTCGCAACAATTTCCCAAGAGCGTTTTTTGATTCCTTCCTCATTTGCGTGATGACACGAACCCTATCTCTTCTTATTACGTAAAGGTTATTTAATATAATGAATAATTCAGTATAAACACGGAAAATGCCGGATTGGCCCGATCTTCCCCGGGGAGGCTACTTAACGGCATGATTACCGCCAAACACGATATCTTCTGATTAGTTTGAAAATTCGCAACATTTTGCCTCGGGATATCGTTTGGATGCTTAGAATTTGATAATCATCGTGTTTTTGAATAATCATTTAGAGTATTCGAATTTTCGTCACGATAGGGTCGAGTTCGGGTAGGTATTGGAATTGGAATGTGGAAATCTTAATGAATATCAAAACAAACCTTGAGATGATGTCCAGGGCATAGAGGTAGAGGTTAGGTAAAGTATTTTTTCCTCCTGTGCTATACGGGTAGGTACCTATTGGGTTTTTTTAAAGATGTAAAATATTGCGCAATAGTTTCCTTTCCTTTTGGAAAGAAAAAAAACCAAATCATAAAAGATTGAAAAGCATTGCCAAATACCGAATTACCTACTTAATTTTTTTTCAATGTTGGTTGTTATTTATTTTAGACGGTCTGTCCTTGAAAATGCATCAGACGTGTTTAGCTTCATCGCTAATTATTAATTTAACAAGTTAACATGCAAAAAGATGTTTCGCGTGTTAGTAACCACCGCAGGTGAGCCAGCATTACTATACCGTGCAATTACACTCGGACGCGTATCCGAACGCACGCGCGCATTCTATTTTTGAAATTTGAACTTTTCGCTCCATAATCATAGCTTGATTTTTGTTTTATTTTTTAAACATTGCATTCGCGGCATCGATAATGATATGAGAAAAATAAATAAGTCGTAATTCGCTGTCTGTATAATTCTTCTTTTGTTCATCTCGATTAAAAACATGAAATGTCAAAGATGTAAAAAACAGAAGAATATGAATTCCTACTGTTTTTTCAAGTTTGTGTTTCTGGTTTCTACCGAAGTTGTAAATCAACATATTTTACTAAACTGTGCATTTTTATTTTAGCGAATATTGTGTGCCAATTTTTCTTAAACAACGAGCTTTTTTTCTGAAAATTAAAGAAGCACGTATGAACCGCAAGTACCTACATAAAAACGCTACAAACCACTTAACTCATAAAAGTAGGTAGCGCACTGTAATTTGAAGAACGTGCAAATATTTAAACCACTTTTCATACATTCGCATTGCACTAAACATTTTTATTTTTATATTCACAAAAACGAATGCCTAATCATTCTAAATACGCTAAACGAAAATAATGGGAACCACAACGCCACTACTTAGATCAAATTAAACGTGGTAGTTCTTATAATTTCCTAACCGCACTTAGGGGTCGCGATTTCTGAACGAAAAAATAATATTTAAGGAGTCAATGCCCCCGCAACTCCATCTGGCGTGCGCTCGCGCCGAATAAGGGTTGCTATGCACTGGACTGTAACACTGAACACTTGAACAGTGTTGAGTTTTATATGATGCTCGATATTTGGACAGGTACTTAAATTACGTCACCTGTTGATGATATGCCAGCAGAAGTTTATTGCAACAAAAAAAAAAACATCGAAATCTAGACATGATGTAGGTAAGTACCTACTATTACTGACGTGGTGCTACCGATGTAGGTACTTATTTCTGACTATTTAACTGAATTCTATGAAAATATTTCTAGGGTTATTCTTTTTTTTTGGGTTTGATAGTGTAACTACACTCAAAATCAAAATCAATGTCTATCTAAATATTTGCTTAATAAATCCTCTGCTTGGCTATAGGTTTCATAAGTCTGCATGTTTGCTTCTTTGACTCTATGATAGATAAAATAGATAACTCAATTGAATATATCTTTAGTAAAACCAAGCATTCGCAGCTGTCTGGTGCCCGAGAACCCTTACGTCTTGAAACAACTTTTTACAAAATACACCCCTTAATTGCTATACAAACTTAATTTTACGTTTCTTTAACATTTCTCAATTAATTGTGAACTTTAAGACCCAAAACATAAGCTCGATTTATAATTGACTACTCGTAAAAATTAAGGGGTAGATAGTAAATGCACACAATGATTTCTTTATTGCAAAGACATAAAGTTTAAAATAAAATGAATAATTTGGACAATATTAGAGTGTTTTTATAGGGAGATTATAAATGATAATTACTATCATTAAATTAACGTTTAGTTAGCATTAAATTGTGATCAGTATCGCTTGATAGTTTGATACCCTTACATGGGGGATCGAGGTTCAAGTTTATACGGATTTAATGTTTCTTTACTCAAGAAAGTAATCTTATCACCATGTTGGGTTAGCAAGGCAGATTTTACACCACAATGCCTTGCGGATCTACCTGAAAGTTTAAAGCAAAGCTAAGTTAGTTCTGTTGACCGATTAAAGCATAAAAAAACAGTGGCACTCCGGAAGTGTCGACAGAAGTGAAAACTTGAACAACGTGTGTATGTTTTTAATCGTCTTATAAACAAAACACGCGCGGTGTCGGTTACGATAACAGTGTCGCGAGTTCAATGGTTTTTTCCCATCTCAAAAAATGCCCAAAGCGCCTAAAGAAGTTTTCACTTCAATATTGCCGAACTTGTACGTATCACAAGACCAAAACAATGTATCTGTAGATAAATAATAGGTAAATGCTCACTTGCTATAAGTACAGTGCGTGCCACGTAAGAAGAGACTTGACCCCGCCTCCCACGCCACTTTCCGCCGCCCCTATGACGTCCGGTCCCGTCCCGCACTCAGACCTCATACCGCTAAAGATACCTAAAATCGTGTTCTGCGCATGTCAGACCACGTGGTGTGTCAAGTCTCTACTTATGTGGCACGCACTGTACGCCACAGATCAGCTACGAATCTACGATAAAAAGTAAAGCTATAGGTACTAGAGATAGTGTTAGTTGAAACTACGTTCACATGAAATATTCAAACAGAATCAACCTGGGCAATGGCTTAAACTTTTGTAGTAAGTAACTGAGCACACTCTCACTTGTCTGTGTGCTGCCGGACTTAAAAAATAGCACCACCCCATACTACCCGTGGGTGTCGTAACAGGCGACTAGGGGTCGCACCGGAGAATGGGCAGCAGCGTTCTCTATGCATTCCACCACCATACCATACTGCGATCGCCAACCCGCCTGCCAAGCGTGGCGATTATGGACCCCCCCCCCCCCCCAAGAATGATAACCACAAAAATAGTGAAGGTCGCAGGAACCCGTCGGATGTGAGAAGCACAGAACCGGTCGAAGTGGAGGTGCTTGGGGGAGGCCTATGTCCAGCAGTGGACGTCTTTCGGCTGAAATGATGATGATGAACTTAGCACATAGATCACGTGAACAATATCCATAGAACCTTCAATATAATTTCTGTTCAATCGAAGAACATTGATTCAATGTCAAACGACTGTATCATTGTGTTCTATTGTAATGATCGCAATAATTCTATGGAATTGTTTTACCTCGGCATTGCGTTGTTTACCTGCGATAAAAAAGCGTTATTAAGTTTTATTTACTAACAAAATTGTTGCTTTATTATTATCTATGGGTCTTTGTTACTTGAAAATAAAAGATTTATTATTATTATTTTATTATTAAATACCTTTGTCTTTGACCTTATTCCCTTCAGAACCTCTATACCTATCAACTACGTAGAATGTTCTATTGTAATTGCTCCTATGCCTGCATAGAGTCGTGTGTACACTGAGTGTTCTTGGTCCTACAGTAAAGTTTAAGGCAAACTTGGAAATTAATTTTCCAGAACTGCCTAATTCATTTGAAATATAAATGGATGCACGTGCAACCTCTTGTGAAAATATAAATCGTTTCACAGAACGATAATATAATTTTCAGTGCCCATAGGTAGGTATCTACCTACATACATATGGAGGGCAAAGCGGTGAAATATTCAGTAGTTTATAAATAGGTGCCTATTAGTACAATAAGATCGCTTTTAGCGATAATAAAATTGCAAAATTTCTACATTTATATAATGTAATTTATATGGTGCAACTCAGTAGGTACATTTTTCACCGACTACTAAATTAAACTACCCGACGCCGACGCCTTAATAACGTCTACAAACAGTAACATTCCAACTGCAAATCGAATTCGTCCCCAAATTGTTTCCCAATTTACAATAGCTTTTCGTTCGGTAGTCTCGTATGAAAAATTCTGAGTTTTCCCGCACGTACGGTACGATGTCCCCTGTGGCCGGGGGAGGCAGTAGGCACGGCGTGTAGCGTGAGTGACGCCGGCTGTTGTCAACCCGCTCGATATAACCTCGCGGCGGATTTGGCCGACGTATTGTTGGGGAACCGTATATTGGCACGAATTGGATTATGATCAAGGGAAATGGAAAAGGAGTATGAACAGACTTTTCAGTGTTTCTCCCACAGACAATGGCCCACGTTTCACACTGCACATGCTCTGTCACCTGTGCACTTGATGATCTTATAACTGCGTCAATGAGCGGAGTTCGCGCAGCTGAATTTTGGGCCAAAAATATTTAAACTTTTTACCATCGGTACGCTAAGAAGAAGATGTGTTTCTTCTTGTTTGTGCCTATAGTTATTTCTTACTACATAGACGTTTTCAATTAAGTAAAATATTTAGCTCGAAATCTACCTTTGACTATGTTCTAGCACATCAAAAGCGTGACTATTCCGTGAACGTTCCATTTTATTTTCTCCACGAACAAATAGCGTGTGACCATAACTATTACAAATACAAAACTTTTAACACATTTCTACAAACACTTTGTGTTCAATTAAGTTTTTGCGAAACAAATGCGAGTAAGTGCTGCATTAGCATTCATTGCATGCTATAACACAGTTAAAGTGAAGCACGTGTAAGTCTGTCGCAGAAATTACAATAGTCACACAGATTTTTTACTTATTTAATACTTAATTCCACACACAACTTGCACTATTGATAAACTTATGCTGACGGAAATAAGAACATAAAAACCCGACTACCACACGCCAATACTCACCAACCCCACTATAAAGATTGTAACCATAAAAAAATCTGACTAGGTAAATCATAAATCCCTATGAGGTATAACTCCTATAAGTTGTATAAACCATAGCCCCCTCATCATATCCTCACGCGACCAGGAGTTCCATTAAACGGTGGAATTTGGAGATCACAATCTTGACCCAGGTTTTACAACGCGCTGTGACAAACATTGCCGCCCCAAGTTAGATGTGCGTGCCACAAATAAGTTGTTTAATTTTTAGGTTTGTATGGTAATTTTCTTAAAGACTGTTTTGTTAAAAATTGGCATAATTTTAAGTGAAGTGTGTAATGGTAATGAGACTATCGTAAAAGCGTATTTTTCTCGCCAACGGTACATACTAACAGATGTATTAAAAACCTTATCGAACAAATTATTTAGCTCGGACCCATCCAATGCATCGACTGGTTTTAGCATACAGATACCGATACTTAGGCACTTTTTCTCATTTCTGTGTCAATTATTAGCTATAAAACCTGGAACCGGTACCCAAGGCAGCTGCTTAGACACACTAACCCACATACCCTTACGGCCCGGGAATAAGTTATAATCAACAAAGTGCCTTAACGAAGTCCGTGAAGTAACTGATCCCATTCAGATAACAGCATATTTGCGTTATCGATATTGCGTTATATTGATTGAATCCTTATTGCCACTTATCTTTTTTCACCGTTATAAGTAAACGATAAAATAAAACTTTTCTTATTCGTTTCAAGTATAATAATGATACTGGAGAGTTTACAATATCCTCTCCTACTATATCGTACAGGGAGCATAACCTTTGCAGTTCGTACTTAGAACATTAAATCTATGCATGACTAGTGACATAACAGTTTCACATAAATATCAACCACCCACAGCGTTCAATAACAGCCATTATTCACTCGTATTAGCCTCTTACTGACCCCAGCCGTCCCACAGTGACCCACTCGACGCCCAAATACCACTCGAAAACTACCAAATCGGCAAACACTTACAAACACCGGAAAAACATCATAGACATTATTTGTGTTCGCTAGTTATACGGAAGTTAAAGATGTGATGGTTTTTCTGCGAGCTACGCCCCTCGCCACGTGGCAAAAGATGCTGAATATCTTCTAAAAGCGGGCCTAGTGTAGACCCTTGTGGCACACCTGCCTTTAAATACGAACTTACCAACATTTCAGACAAGCGAAAATAATCTTTATCCCCCTCTGATAGGTATGACTTAAACTGCTTTGTAAAATGGTAAGTGACAAGCGTATATTTGGCAGGAAGAGGGTGTACTGTACATTGAATTATATTTAGTCGTAAGCTCCCTACGGTTATGATTGAACAAACGATACGTCCACAAGGTGTGCAAGACACGCTCCGCTTTGATAATATTTTCATTACGAGCTTCATATTTACGTACGATTAATATTAGGTACAAAACAGATTTTTCTTTATCGGTGAAAGCTATTAAGCTATTTGGTGGGAGCTATTTTTTCTGCTGAATCATGAGCCAAACCGTGTTATTTGGAGCAATATTTTTATTGATATTACAGTGTTGTTTGTTTCGATGAGATCTTAACACGCGAAAACAGGACTTAGGATTTATCGCTACCCTAAGTTTATGAATCAGCTTTGCACCTTCGTATTTTCGGAGGCCATTGTCCGTATGCTAACTTTTTTTTCTGCCATGGACTGTTATTCAGTTACCACCAGATATGCATTACATACCGACACGTGTACAACCTTTATTCATTTAACATTCTGTATCACTATTATTACCGTTACCTGCATCTGTATCAGACAACTTAGCTACATCTTCACTAACACATATTCCTCTACCAACAAGATTCAAATTCCTTTATCGTGTTAGTTTATCGTCTGTAAGTTTTATTTGTAATCGAGTTACACAGTTGCCGTTTCCCTTTCTGCCGATTTTTGCACCTTTCGTCAATTTATATCGGAAACCAATTTTATTGATCCACCATCTGTTGCGAGGTGGGCGACCTTTTCTAAAGACCCTATACAATTTATATCTAATGTGTTTTTTTTCTTTTCAGGTAAGTGTTTGCAAGTTTGAACAAAAAATGGTGGCATTTGGCGCAGCACGTGAGTAGTGCGGTATTGTTGTGGATGTGCTGAATTATGTAGAATATTTGGTGAGAACTATTTGACGGCTTTGCTACACTCATAAGGCCTTTAGGAATAGTTATTTATGTTTCGTAGAATGATTACTCATCATCTTCCCGAGTCTCGTCTTGGGTAATTTTACTTTATTCACTTTAACAGCTTCACTAAATGCAGACATACCTAGGTATAAGATATCTTTGATTAGGCTGCCGTTTCGTAAGATTCTAGTTAAATGTTTGTATTCAACGTTACCTATACTTCTGTTTTCCAATAAGAATCTCATTTGAAATCCATCGACTATTAGGACAACTACTAAATTTTCTTCATTATGGCAAGACTTGCCTACCAACATTAAATCTATCTCCATCTTTCAACATCATTACCGCCAGACGTTATTTCAATCAAAGCTGTAATGTTGAATATAATCAATTACCGGCATCACGTCGGTGCCTGCCCGACCGCGGAGGGGACAGGTGTGAGGGTACTGTGGATGCTCGTGGATGGTGCAATCACGGGGATGAACTCAACTGTGAAATGACAGGGGGTGGACGAAGGGCAAGGAACTGCAGTGATTGGACTAAAGTACATGCGATAACTGCTGATGGTTCTATAGCTAGAGAAATATAAGAGGACGGTAACAAATCAATCCCGCAAACGTGTCCTTTTCATGCAGAGTTTGACTAAGACAATGTAGGTCCTGTACTATGGTTATGCTAGGATAAAAACAAAATAATCGAGTCGAATCTAATTAATTTTGTTAACAATATTGAACTGAGTGTATAGTATCTACCTGTTTACGAATTTAATAAGCAACATCTAAATACATCCTTCTGTAAATCACATAACATACAAGACTGGGTCAATGTACAGATGATGATGTTGAGATGTGATGGCGGCACATCAAGCTACTACAATCTGTCAAATTTCTTTAATAGATTTTCAACTTTATTGCTAACGCATAAGGTTCAAAGTTGATTGGGAAAATTTGACAGTTTCGGGTAGTTTGATGTGCTGGCGTCTGTACTTTAACTTGTTGACATCCTTGATTACGTCAATTATTCAATAGAAAATTCAATAGACTATATCACATATGTATTACAAAATTAGTAACCTCTGTCAATTACGTGGGTCTTCTCGTGTGTTCTTAATTGCTACGTATACCTATGTGAAAAATAAATAATAATGGCGTAACGTTATTATTTATTTTAAAGCTGCCTTTTACATGAAATAAGCTTTAAAATATTGGAATCAAATATATATTTATCCTTCCAAGGCATAAAGAACGTAACTGTAATACATACAAGACATACTAAATTGTACCCATTCGGTCAGGTGGTGTGGTCACTTGATAAATGAAACAATAAAAACAAATGACATTTCCTGTCCGTTTGTCTATGATTGCGTGCCGCTAAAGGCGTTGAAACACCATGAAATTAACCTTCGTTTTCATGGAAATATAAATAATTTGCTCACTTAGAGTTATAGTGCGCATTACTCACATTTTCAGACAACCATTTTGTCAGGCATTTTATATTATTTTCTATGAAATGTGACATCTGTTCCAGTTAATTTGAAAACTGACACAAATAGTTGTGTTCAGCTTGATTGTTGTATGCTTCTTGAGTGTAATCGTAATAATGTATCATGCATTTCTTTCTTGAGTAATTTTCTGGCTTTCGATTGTCTGGATTCCACACTAGTGTAAGGTGCAGCCTACAGGCGATTGGAAGATATGAAAGTGATTGCCAAACTATACAAAAGGATGATGGACATAAATGTATGGAACCTGGTACCCGCTCCAACAGCTGGTGATGGTGCTGATATAACTAAGTCAACTACAGTGATGGCAGGTTGTATGTAGACACATAGGTAGGTACACCAGGCGGCACCGGCCCACCGGGCACGTCTCTGAGTAGGAATGACTTATTTCAATCTGCGTAAAAGAAAAAAGAACACAAGTAGTGTCAATCCCTTTTCAACATTAGTCATGTGAGATGAGAAGAAGTCAAAGAAGTCAATATTAACGTTTTATTTTAGTTCGTACAAATTCTGTAGCCGTAGTTTTGGCACCATACGACCAACATGTTCCAAAGCGCAGACTAAGGTCAATCACACATAAACCAACATATAATAATAAAAGCTCCGACGTTTATCTAAAATAAAATATATGAGTGGACATAATTTAGGGCGAATTTGGTGAAACGCGAAGGTCGACTAGTCGGACAGTAATTACTTGTGGCCTAGGCTGTATGCTAGGCACGCCACCGCGCCACGCCTGGCGAGAGTTAGGTGGAATCAAATTAGGAATAGTACACATTTGCGATTTTGCAAAAGAAGAAAATATTTTTCATGAGATTTTTTTTATACGGTTCTACTGGGTGTGTAAAAACACTTTTAACGAAGCTGAGAATCACTTGTACTCCCCGTCATTGTATTTTTTTTTACTGGTCCATACATGGCCTTCAATATCTCTGTAACCAGAAGATTCCAACTTTTACTGACTTTTTTGCGTAAACAAATTTCTAATATTATAACATAACTCTTAATAACCCCACGACCCCTGTATCGTTGCATGCACCCATAAGCAACAATGTGTTGCATGTGTTGGTACATTGCGCACTACCGCAAACAGCAATTATATTCACACCAAAAATAAAAGTCATTTCCCAATAATCATTTTTGTGCAATGTTACTTATGTACAGAATGCGCAGTTGACGGCTATGTGATGGTTCTTTTTGCACCCTGTATATTAGGAATAATTAGCTAAGAATTAAATCATTGTTTTTATAGTCATACGTACTAATTTAACTGAATGTGATAAATGATGTTTTTACTTCATCGCTCATTTCATCGCCACCTGATTACTGTCAATACTGACTGTCACTTAAATCACACAATTGTTTTCTTTGACGCAACAAGTAAAGCTCAAAGGATCAGTCTTATGAATGATTTAAACATTGACCATGTTCCCATTGTTGACCTGAGGTCCGAGGGGTCCGCGCCATCCCGTACGTGACACTTCGGTGAGAATGTCCCTCTTGGCGCTAAACACGGCCGGTGTACACGCTTCCTCAAACACGTCTGAGAACAAACATCTCATTGAGTGAACACGAATGAATGAACGGACAATGATTGATCACCTCTTTGCTTACACTTGAAATGTTCGATGTTGTGTTGTGTAAGAATATTGGTTGGGCCTGAAAGGAAAGTTATATTGGAAAAAGGGCGTAAAGTAGGGACATTATTAGAGAGGTTTATATTCTTATAACCTAACTTATGCATCGATTCAAAACTACAATATACTTAGGAACCTATATTTTATATAAAAGTCTTGCCACGTACATAACAATTAGATATAATGAAAGGCGACATGTTTAGTAATTTTAACATTTAAATTAAATAAAGCATTGTAATACAACATAATTTCGCATTTCGTATTAAAATACACAGTTATAAGTAACCCATAAAACCGTTGTCGTGTCCAGGCGCACGATTATTATTATATTAAATAACAAATCAACGTAAATAATCATTAGTCGCACGACTTGTCGTAAGTTTGTACGGTGCCTTAGACGTGTCACGCAGCTTATTTTTATGATCCTCACTTGTTTCGTGTAATATTAAAGGCCTAGTCTGTAATAGTTATTCTGTGGTAATGGCGAGGTTATGGTGGTAATGGCGAATTTATAAAAACGTCTATAAAGAGTGTATCTATTTTTTTTTCTTTGTCTCATCGTGTATTGTGCGAGAATTCTGTGTACCCCCTGTACGTGTGTAAGGTACAATGAAATGATAAGCTGATAGGTAGGATTTCAACTTGTGTATTGATAGTTCAAGTACAACATCCAAAACTATGATAAATGATCGACTCGCGGCGAAAGAGTCCTTTTGATATTAAAGTCCAAACGAATACCATGCGACTACTGCTCACTAACTCAAATTACTTATGTTTTATTCATTCGCGGCGCGTCTGTTGCTCGTACTGATATGAAAGCAATATTGTGATCACCAATTCGATAAATCAAATTTAGATAGTTAGTTACAGAAATCGATTTGCACAATCCATCATACCGTCATCCCTTAATAAGGATTAAGGGGGACAACCCACATGCAGCAGCAATTACCATTCTGTGATCTGCCATCACACAGCAGTAATAGCTATTACCTACATCTTGTTTAAGCTGGGTGCACCTGTGTGCACACACTAGTGCACTTTAATATCTCCCGCAGAGATGGCTAGTCTCCGCTGAGATTGCCCGCCATGGCCGAGATTCGTTCTGGAGGAAACTTCGTACTTTAGCTCAATACCAACCCACATTTGATTAAACTTATGTAACCAGCATTTTATTTCAATAAAACCATTTAGAAACAGGCACTTTTGAATTGTTATAAGAGTCGGTCTGTCAAAATTATGAAGGTAGTTGCCCATTCCAAAGGCGTTTCGTTAAAATATGTCTAAAACCTAGGCACAAAAACTAGCCATCGCGTGAGGTCTAGATTTTGTGGCCACACTATAAAACTGCCCCGTGCTATAATAATTGCCCCCACTCCACGATCCACAATCTCTTGATGTAATCGAAGCAGTCGACCGTTATTGCCTTTCAGCCTTCACTGAAGTGTGTGATGAAAATTACCTTTCAAAAGATTCATATACTTACGTAAATTAGTGACTATTTCATTGTTAGTAGTAAGGCAGTTAGTACTATTTCAATATATTAAGTTCGTTTTTACCCAGATACTAATTTGACAGGTGTAATGTCTTCTATACTAAAAAAAACGCAAACACAAAAGACTTAAATGTCAGATTACTATCTGGGATTGGAAAACGAACTTTAGGATTACTAAAAAGTAGAGGTTTAATAAAACTTTAGGTGATTCGGAAGAAAATAAATTAAAAAAAAACCAAGAGTCTTCTTAGAATTTCTTGAATTCCATCTTGATTCTGTGGGGACTGTGTCTTACGTACCCATCCCTTGCATAGTTGTTAAGAATGTAATATTTTTAGAAGTACTTATTGTAATAATTTTTAGAAAGTTTCATTTTGTGTTTTTCCCACGAATCACATCTGCAAGCGATTTAAGTTATAGGTACTATTGTCTTTCATGATTCTTTACTTTTAGTTAAGGTTCATTGTTCTGTTATTTTTAGTTGTCTTGTATTGTACCCATCTGCATTTCTCGTGTTTTATTATTGTACTTTTAAAAGGCAATCGTTTTGCCGCTTCCTTTGTTTAGGAACTGCAGATGTGGATTTGCCGCGTCCTTTGTTTAGTGAACGGCAGATTTGGGAGAATTTTGGTTCGGAGCTTCAGTCTGTGCTGAACTACGATCGTGCGAGGTCCTCTCTGACCCCCGATCATATTTTACTCGCCGAAGCTCGCCGTAATAGTTTACGGCGAGCTTCGTGTTTCTATTAGTTTTACTCTTCATGTAACATTATTTAATTTTACTTTTTCGTGTCAAGTGTAACTACTAGCTTTAGTTACTTGATATCGTAATAAATTAATCGTTACTTATTAACAACATACTCCAGTGTATTACTCGCCCAACGCGGTCACGAATTCCTACAATTCTAATAAATATGAGAAGGAAAATCTTTTTATCTTATAAAGATATCTACGGATTTCCCTAAATCAATATCTGCGGTGCTATTCTGTAAAAATCTCACCGTGAGAACTTAGGTGAAGTGAGCGTGGAGTGAGCTGTCAATAGTGTCAATTCCTAGCAAAAAAACTCACTTCACCTAAGTTTTCACGGTGAGATTTTTACAGACTCGACCGGCAGAATCATTTCAAAAGGGTTTTTGGTTGGCCACATTTTTCATTCATTTCCGATTTGGTACGGACAGTTTTTAAGCAAAAATCTGGTTTTTTTTTTACAACAAAACATCTCAATTCCGAAAATTCGACGCTCCACTACAAGTTAGGGAGCACTCATCCAATATAAATATATCACGGGTCTTAAACTGCCAATATACAAGAATATTGTTAATTTATTATTATTGCCGATCATTTACGTCTTATTTTTAAAACAAACACTCCGCACTCGGAGTTAAAATCGAAAATCTGACAACAAACTTAACATTACAATCGTCAAAACTAAAATCTCCGTCGAAAAGTTCAGGCAGCAAGTTTTTGGGTGGCAAAATATAAGTTGGTTGGGTTGCTCTGAATGATTCACATACTAAATGGGTCAATTCATTATCTGTGTCCTGATCTGATAAAGGATCGTTATATATTTATTTCTTTTTTTATTTTTATCGTGGACGGCACATTCCAAGCGCTCTTGATCGGAGGTGTGAAGCGAGCACACTCCGTTATGGATACGGCAAACTTTTACTAGGATAGGATAGGGTCGGTTACCCATTTGACATGCACTGCAAACGAGATCATTGTCCAATTCATAGTGTTCCTCTGATGTTTGACAGCCTTTCTTTTACCTAAATTCAAACTAGAGATGACAAAACATTCAAAAAAGTTGACAACTACGATTACAAAACAACTTGTCGTTTCCAAATCAACTGGCCACCTACACATAATCTCAAACACTGGACATCAACTAAAGCTCATGCTAACTGCCTCATCCACATCTTCCGGGCTCCCCAGCGAGCCTGTTCCAGGAACACAATACATTGATTCTCGCTTAGCAGCGCACCGCACCGTGCCGCACCGTGCAGCACCGGACCGCACCGCGTCGCGCACTGTCCGCCGATAACGATAAAAACACTCGTGAACCATCGCACCTATATGCTCAGGCGCCGACGGCACATCGACTAGAGAGAGATACTTACTAGATGTGGCTAAGGTGGTAAAGTGCGCTCTGAATATTAGGAATAGAAGAAGCGCGCACTTAGTCCTAGTGCGCGCTCTCGTGGGCAAGCGCTCGGTAAGTTCTCACAAATTTTAATGAAGATGGATATTTACTTGAGTTACAATAACCATCTTTAGTTGTGATTTTCAGCTGAGTGTGGGGGACAAAAATAATATACTGATAATCTTTTATTTTTATTATAGCTTTTAAAAGTATAACCACTCATAACTAAAACGATCCAAATGTCCAACTTAATCCGTCGAACTGGAAACTAATCGTTTAGTTTCCAGTTCGTTAGAGGTTATAACCTCTAGTTGACTTCTCCTGTGTCTATAATACTCATTTCTCTGCTCTTTAGTGATGTGATTTAGATTCACTTTGTAATACTATTAAAACTACGATTGAAATAATTCGCCCAATTTTGGTCATGGCGAACTAGACCTACATCTTCGAAGATCTACCGAAAGGCCCATTCCGCAGTTTCTACATCCGCGTCAGATTCCATAGGGCGCCAGGACCCTCATCTGTGACACGATTGGTCGGTGGTCACCCAGATACCTCTCAGATATAACTGCCAGATATCGCTAAACGATCGAGATCACCAGATATGGCGTTATCCTTAGGACTCCGGCCATATTAATGATTTCATTAGGATGCCAATTTATACACGCTATCTAAGTGCTGTCGGATTTGCTGCAGTCTAGTCTCCTGAAACACGATGTGGGTTATGGATTCTTAGTACAAATGACCATCTTTAGAGAGCCCAGGAAGGTTGGTGTAATAGATTATTTTAATCAAGCAAATAGGCAGCAGCGTCCTTTCGTAGAACTGATGATGATTTCGATAACATAAGGAGATAATACCAAACTTATCTGTTCTTTTCACCGGTAGTCAGTATACCTAGATATCACACTAATCACACTACTTAATATTATAAAGGCGAAAGTTTGTGAGCGTGTGTGTTTATATGTTTGTTACTTCTTCACGCAAAAACTACTGAACGCATTTGAATTAAATTTTTCACACAGATAGTTTGTAACCAGGATAACACATAGGATATAATTTTTTATCCCGATATTCCCACGTGATCGACACATATGCGGGTGAAACCACGGGGCGCTGCTAGTAGCCTATATATGTATATCTCAGTCATTGGTAACATTCCCACAATAGAATCAATTTCAAATCATTTTTATTTTACTTTCGAAATCTTGGAATCTTGAATAGTAGTAACTATTCAAGAATAAAGATATACTCTAAGGTCAGTAGAGTACAGAATACTGTACTCTACTGACCTTAGAGTATATCTTTATTCTTATAGTTTTTGTATCTATAACTTTATTCAATTAATCATTCAGCTACCATCCCATACTTAACAACCACAACCGAAACATAATATGAAATAAATTATTAAAAGAGAAAAAGTGATGCTCGTCTAAACAATGTATTTACAATACAAAATTACAATAGGTTCAATAATCGTCCATTGTTTGGACAGGATCAATCAAAACTATGGAGTATAAATGTCTGCATTTCTATCGCCCCTCAATCAGAATTACAACTCATTATAATACCGGGCTTAGAATTTATATTTATAACGATTGTCAGAGCTTATTGTCAGTTCCAAAAGCTTTCTACAAATACTAAAAAAAGTAATATTTAAAAATTAAATCGACTTCAAAAAGAAATTAACTCAAAATTATGAAATAACATTAATTTCGGAAGTCGGTGTCTTGGGATCTGTATATTAGTTTTAGTTTTTAGCCACCGACTTCCGAAATTAAAGTTATTTCATAATTTTGAGTTAATTTCTTTTGATGTCGACTTATATTTTTTTAAATTACTTTTTAATTGAGTAATTTTTAGTTATAAGTAAAAACTGGACATGTTTGTAATAAGTAAGTAATAGTTTTGTTGTAAATATTGCACTAGAATTTGACCAAGGTTTTGAGATGTTTTCCCTTTGACACTACACCCGTAGCTCGTATCAATAAGCCAGGCAGACACTTACACGTATTAGTTCTTAATATCTTGAAAATTACTGAATCGGTTTTGATAAAACTTGCACTGTTCCCTAAGTTGAAATAAATGTAAGGCAATAAAAAAATGGTCACGATCCGATTAACACCTAGTTGCGGAGAAATGCGTTCGGGTTTTGTGTCTTGTAAACACCGTAGGAAACACTACCATCTTACAAAAGACAGGAAGAAGCACAACCGATGATAAAAATGGCATATAAATAGATGAAGGTTATGATCAATCAAACTGTATTAACATATGCAGCTCAAATCAAACGCGGACTATAAAAGTAATACTTACCTATGATGTCATCATCTCCAAGATAGTTCATCAGGATCTATTCTGAGAGCCACGACCCTTCCTCTCAGTGCTGCTACGTCACATAGCAGGCGTTCGGCATGCGCCGCGCACACTCGAGGACGTGCCCTGACGTGACGGCTGCGCCTGCGCATGGGCATTTGCATCGGTTTCCGCCACCAACAAACACACCGACACACGCACGGATTATAACAATATAGGATATGGAGCTATTAAACTTATGGGAATGGGAGTTGGAAGACTATTGTAAACTTTGACCTATTACCGGGATGAGTCATTGGCACTGCCCATCAACAAGTGTTGTTAATAAAAGGAAAATGAATTTTGCCAACCCACCCACGGTTGGGAAAATTCATTTTTCTAGTCAAATTTTATTCGGTCAAGTAGTACACAGGGAACTAATGATCTAGTAATTAGTATTGCAACATTTGAAACCTCACCATCGGACTTTTGCCTTGCCGTCTGATTCGTTACCTTGAAATCCGTAGTTTCGAGCGAATGTACCGGTGATTCCTACTCCGTATAACGTATCACCTACGGACATAACATTAGTTTGGGGCCCGACCTAACAATGAATGACACCTGGATTTGACAGTTGTCCCTACTCCCGACGTGATTTTGCCCGTCCGGAAAAGTATATATTCGGTAGGGTTCATTCCGAAGATTTGAATTACTTTCGATCGGGCCCGTATCATCGTTGACGGATTTGGAGAGTAGCTGATCACGTCTAACCCAATTTTCATCTGTTTTGTTCTGGCAATCTAAAGTAGAAAGCTCACTCTCCTAATAACTTCTTATCCAGCCCCATTGACACACGAATAAGTTATCATAAGTTGATCACATCCGATCTCCTCTGAATCATCCTCGCTGGATATTGTGTGGAACAGGAAACCTTTCCATTTTACTGCCGACTACTAGTATTATATAGGATGTTGTATGTACATAACTCCAGCTTCCTCATATGTGATAGAACAATTCTACCTATGCCAAAATTTAAGGCATAATAGCTGCAATCAAAGTTCCCAGTCTTATTTTAGCTGCCACAAAAACTTCGTTAATATGAGCCGTTTAGTGTGTGTTAGCTGGAGTGACGTCACCCCAGCTGCTCATGTCATATCTTCCAAACGAAAGAAGATATGATTATGTATTATAGCTCAAAAATTAAGGCATAATAGCTGCCATTGGCAGCAAAATTTTCAAATCTCTGGTCAAAACACTCTATGAGTTATTAACAAAATAAACATGTGTAAGCTGGAGTGACGTCACCCCAGCTGCTCATATATATCTTCCAAACGAAAGAAGATATGATTATGTATTATAGCTCAAAAATTAAGGCATAATAGCTGCCATTGGCAGCAAAATTTTCAAATCTCTGGTCAAAACACTGTATGAGTTATTAACAAAATAAACATGTGTAAGCTGGAGTGACGTCACCCCAGCTGCTCATATATATCTTCCAAACGAAAGAAGATATGATTATGTATTATAGCTCAAAAATTAAGGCATAATAGCTGCCATTGGCAGCAAAATTTTCAAATCTCGGGTCAAAACACTCTATGAGTTATTAACAAAATAAACATGTGTAAGCTGGAGTGACGGCACCCCAACTGTTCATGTCATATCTTCCGAACGAAAGAAGATTTGATTATGTATTATAGCTCAAAAATTAAGGCATAATAGCTGCCATTGGCAGCAAAATTTTCAAATCTCTAGGCCTTGTAGTTTCCACGTAATAAGCAAAAAAACAGGTTCCGCGCCAAAAACATCAATTATTACTTCGGAGGAGCCAAGGAGCGGCGTTGCCGTTCCGTGCGCTACATTATCAGTTTGAACTAGATTATAGACTGGGAGCCGACTACACACTTTAATCGTACTATGTAAGTACTGAGGTTATTTATAGTCAATATTGTGTTTTCAAACATAGGACAAAGGAAAATTTAAAAATCTAAGTGTAACAATTTCGTATATTTTTATCATAAATCACATTTTTGGCATAATTTCTTTCAGGTTTCACACTCGATGTGCCCGATCAGCATACAAGTATAAGAACTGAGAGACCCCACGTAAAGGATATATTTTACGATTATTTATTTACCAACTGCAGAATTTATTTCTACAATTTATTTCAATTTATTCGGGGAGTGTGGGATTTTTAAAACTATTTACATACATACCTACAAATTTTTACGGAACCCTCAGTGCGCGAGTCCTTCTCGCACTTGACCGGTTTTTTTAATGACATTTGTTCTGATTCGATGTTACTTTAGTTTTGCTTTATGTATAGAATTGTTATCAAATGTCACGTTTTCATGAAAAAGTCATTCAATCGCTAGTAATATATAGCATTCAATAGACCAATTCTATCTTATTTAATAAAAGAAAGAACAAGACAAAAAAAAAACCAATAATAGTAGATACCTAGTTCTCTCGTTATCCAAAGTTGATATGAATCTACTTTTTATTTATAGTTCCATTAAAGTTCAGTCGGCTCTCAGTCTATATCTTCAATATACAAAATTAAAATTATTTTTAGCGCAAGTTAAGATGACTTCTAAAAGAATGCCTGCTAAGTGCAAACTTGGTTGCAGTATTGTAGCGCACGGAACGGCAACGTCGCTCCTTACTTCCTCCGAAGCAATATAATTGATGTTTTTGGCGCGGAAACTGTTATTTTGCTTATTACGTGGAAACTACAAGGCCTAGAGATTTGAAAATTTTGCTGCCAATGGCAGCTATTATGCCTTAATTTTTGAGCTATAATACATAATCATATCTTCTTTCGTTCGGAAGATATGACATGAACAGTTGGGGTGCCGTCACTCCAGCTTACACATGTTTATTTTGTTAATAACTCATAGAGTGTTTTGACCAGAGATTTGAAAATTTTGCTGCCAATGGCAGCTATTATGCCTTAATTTTTGAGCTATAATACATAATCATATCTTCTTTCGTTTGGAAGATATATATGAGCAGCTGGGGTGACGTCACTCCAGCTTACACATGTTTATTTTGTTAATAACTCATAGAGTGTTTTGACCAGAGATTTGAAAATTTTGCTGCCAATGGCAGCTATTATGCCTTAATTTTTGAGCTATAATACATAATCATATCTTCTTTCGTTTGGAAGATATGACATGAGCAGCTGGGGTGACGTCACTCCAGCTAACACACACTAAACGGCTCATATTAACGAAGTTTTTGTGGCAGCTAAAATAAGACTGGGAACTTTGATTGCAGCTATTATGCCTTAAATTTTGGCATAGGTAGAATTGTTCTATCACATATGAGGAAGCTGGAGTTATGTACATGATGTTGTAATGGTCACACAAGGTAATATAGGTGGTTCGACGTTTCCGTATTGACGGAAAATGATTGTACCTCAAGAGGCTCAGGCCGAGATCTATAAATGCTACTTAGCACGTACTTTAAGCGTTATTCTGTCACTCTGTCGCACAACTATCAAACTACGAGTGCAAGATAAAGACGAGACATGATGGACAAAGCATGCATTTTAAATAAAGTTTATAGATCTCGGCCTTAGCAGAGAGTAACGTTGTTAGACCGGTGTTTTGCAAGTAAATAGATACCGGTATTCTGTCGTACCCATGCTACAGGCGTTCCTGTACCGTGTATTCCCGTTGTCCCCGTAATCCGTGTCCCCGTTAAAGGGGACAAAGGGAATTTAATAAAATAATTAAAATTACTTCCCGTTGTACCTGTGCAGAAATACTTACATCAGCCTTATACCTACCGCTTGATAGACGGACTGAACTGCTGAAGATTGCAGTGAAGTCAAGCACAAGGATGTTGCCAGCTATCTTCTCTTCTAGTCACTATTCTTTTCTTGTATTCCAGCCACTTTTCCAGAAATCATTGAGGATGAAGAGCCTAGCTTATACTCAGCAGGAAATCACACGGTAGGACGTATAGACGTATATACAAACCAATTTATACGATGACACAACACGATTTCCTGACAATAAAATTTTTAATTCCACTATGTTATACTTCAACAATATCCAGTGATAGATCACATGCACAATGGTCCATCACACCGAAAGTCGTGGACAAAAAGCTGTAGGTACCTACTTACTATTTTTGAAAATAAAAATATTTCAATACCATAAGGTGCTTACAACACAATCGTACAAAAAACCAGTTAAATGGCGCTCAACAAATAAAATTAAGTTATTCTAAAGTAACCCTTCGCCCGACAGCGCGTCATAATCCGCTTTATCAAGATCATCTTGAAAATATACCCAAAGGAGAATAATCTTTACTTCTGTATAATAAAGTTCGTGTTGGTTTGTTAATAGTATTGATATAAAATAAACAATCATTGAAATGCGTTCACAAAGTGGCCTCAGCAATTTTCTTCACAAATAAATGAGATCAGAGGTGTTAGCTTATTAGTAATTTTAGTTATTTTGTTGTAATAAATATAATAAAAATATATTCGTATGCTTTAATATTTTAAACTGGACAGATCATTGTTTGTTAGTGTATTTGATAGGTACAGAATTTTGCTCCTATCTGCAAAAAAATAACAAATTTCGAAAATATGTTGCTGAAAAACTAAATCAATTAAATGATTTTGGTTGATTCAGGTTTTCGACATGTATTTTACTTAACACCATAATAATCCAAATTGCCCAGTGTTCAACACTAATTCTTTGTGGACAAAAAACAGTAACGCAATTCGCTATCAAACGAGCTTTTTATTGACTTGTTTTACTACAAAAAAGCACTCCCGGCTTTGATAAAATGCAGGAGTGTATTTGTCAAATAATTGATAAGATTGCCCCCACGTGCCGCCACCCCGCGCTCATTGTGATTAGATTAACAAATATTGGCTTCTCAATAATAAAGTGTAAGTTTTTTTGTGTTTGATAAGGGCAGGTGCTTGGGCTTCATAGTGTGGTTTTTGTATCTTTATCTGCTACTTCCTTGGATTGGCAGCCGGAATATCATTGTGGTGGCAAAAAATAGATACATTCATGTAAAAGATTCTCTCGCTAACGAATTTAGTAATAAACGGCTGTCAGATATGCGTTGTACAAAACATCTAAAGATGCAACTTATGAACCATGTTGCACTCGCAACAACTCAATGACAGCTAATTAACACCAGCCACCGCTATCAACCACTAACCGCGGCGCAGTAAAAGAGAAACTGCACAATTTCTCAGAAATCAATTTAAACGTAAGATATTTTTTATGACAACTTCCTTCCCACGTCCATTCGCAACAATACTTACAATTTCACCTAAACAAACAGACAGACATGATCTTACGAAGCCGTGGCAAATATTTAACGGTATATGAATTAGTAGGCTCGCTGGGCTCCCAGACGCCCCGGTGGGCCGAGCGTGCACAACCCAGCAAAAACCTATTGTATTTTTACCTTATTATTGAATTTACACCTCGGCTGTGGGACAACAGTGCTGATTCGAACTGCCGTGTCCGAAATCGCGAAAAAAACCTTTGAAGAAATAATCGAAAACTGTCACAAGGAGTTTTATTGTCACCATCCGGTCCGTGTTTAGAAAATACACCAGTGTTTAGAAATGGTTTGGGTTGCTAACTGTGGATTCGGAAACACGGTTTTCTGTTATAATGTCAAGGGAAAATAAGTAGTAGTATTTAAAACTAAAACGTTGGTTTGTCTAAAAAAATAAAAGCTCTACAATGTCCATTTTTTGCTCAGGTAATCAATTTTATAACCAAACAATACAATGGTCATTTATTGTCATTTTCCAACATGTCTACTGTAACGTTTAGCTCCTACAATGGGCGAATCGTTCGCAAGTATAATATCATTATAACGCTTCACCTCAAACCTGACATAATTACATATAATGTTGCTTTCCTCCATTGTGATGTATCGACGGAATTTTATGCCCATTTCACTATAATGGCTGTCCCTAAGCCCCGTACAAACAAGCATGATGGATGCGTTGCGGCACTCACAAAAGAACCATTGACAGCATTTACGTACCCTACGTCCAATTATAACGAAAAAGTAAAGATTTTGTCTACCCGCGCCGATATCGACCCACTGTGTCAAATAATATTAACAGAGCGCGCTGGTTTGTTTGCTAATGAAATATATCTGAGAAAATACAAATATTTATTTGATACATATAAATACAAATACATAATTGTATTCTTTGCAGAAGGTTCTTGACTAACTTAGTCAAGAACCTTCTGCAAAGAAGGATAATAAAAAATAAATAAATAAATGTTTTATTCAGTATTAAAATTGGTAAAATTATTACACAAAGTCTTAGAAATTATATAAAACGGTTTAATCATGTTAGATGCCTGTACTAGGATAAACCTGTATTACAGGCAGCATGAGCATACATAACATATAACATTATATGCATTGTATAAATAATTCGAGCATCACTGACAGTGAAACAACGCTTCTTTTTTTTAAGTGTTTTTATTGATAAATAAAGCACTGCTCTACCACTAATGTATATCGACAATACTTTTTGAATTTGAAAGATCATTGCGGTTAAACTTATAACAACAAGGGTTTAATAAAATAAAACTTTACTAATATTGACTCGATATTAGAAAGTTTTCCCTTCCCCAAATAAGATAAGGACAGGAGGACGATGGCTAGGGTAACCTGCCTGGTCTACTGGAGCAGCATATGGCTGGAGGTGACGTCATGCGGCCTGCCCAAGTGCTGGGCGCAGGACCGCTGGTGCAGTTCGCAGCAGTAGGCGCGCGTAAACCTCTGGCCGCAGTGCCGGCACACGAACAGAGCCGCGCGAGCGCTTTTTAAGTCGAGTGCGTGGCGACACACGCAGCAATCCCTGAAAAAAGGACAAACTAAGTTAATTAAGATTATGACACGAAAAATACCACTTCTAGAACACAGCCCTCATATTATCTGCTTTAAGAAAATCACTACACAGCCCAGCGAAACGCCGCGACAACTTAATCTCAATTTTTCTCGTAAATAAGAGTCTCTGTCATAGCTACAAACTAAAAAAAAAACACAATTACCTTGTCCTTCCCGAATTGTGTTGTTTAACGTGAGTAGTAAGCTGCGACGGCCGCCCGAACGATGCGCCGCAGATGTTGCAGGTGTAGTGCGGCGCACAGCGCTTGGCCGGCAGCAGCAGCGGCAACAGCGACAGATAAGAGTGGTAGTTCAGGTTCGGCACGTACGATAATATCCGCTTCACCGTCTCCGTAGACACCCTCAGCAACGCCAACAAACCCAGAGGATCCGTGTTCACGGCTATAGTCATCGCCCTGTGATCCGCAGGTGGTCTGTCTTCAAACAGAGGCTTCTTATCAGGTTTGTTTCTAGCTCTAGACAGAGAATCAGTTACTTCAGTTGATCTCTCTTTTGTTGGAATATCAAATGTTATTTGCAGTGAACAACTCCTGTCGTTACTCAGTTTCAGTATTTCTTCGATGTCGCTTTTAGCTTTGTCACTCTTTTGAATTTCTTCTAATAATATTTTTTCCATTTTAGAGATACTAGAGTTTCCGTGTTTCCTCAGTTCATTAGGGACAATTTCAGAGATCGTTAAACTCCTGGAACTGTTACTGTACTGTACCACGTAATCTTCATTTCTGTAACTGTAAGGATCGCTGCTATGTCTGTTCAGCATAGTTCGGCTGGTGGCAACAATCTTACAAGCTGATATTGCGGCACTTCTTTTGGTTAAAAGAGTGTTTCTCCTTGCTTGAATGTCTGTCATGATTGAATTCATAGATTTCATTAAACAGTCTATCTTTTCTTCAATAGTGGCTAAAGATTTTAATTTTGTATCTTCTTCAGATTGTCGGATTTTAGCTTTTAATTTTATAATGTTATCAGTAATCTTTTTAAAGTTTTCTTTAAAACTTTCACTCTTTTGAAGATCAATATCATTGCCCACGTCATTTTTGAAAGGTTTCTGTATATTGCAAGTTTGTTCATCCATTTTGTTTTCCAAAGATATAAGTTTAATGGGAACATTTGAGTCCTTGTTATTTCGCAAAGATTCGTGTTTAGAGGGTACATTCACATCCTTATCAAGTTTGCTAGCTTCTTGTGTAAAGAGAACACCAGCATGCACGTGGCGTTTTAAAGATTTATGTTTTAGAGGTACTATTAAATATTGGCTTCGGTCCAAACTTTCTTCTTGGGCACTAGTTTTTACTTCCGTGCAATAAGGAAAATATATATTATTTGCATCTTGGAAAATTTCAGCTTTAGGAACATTTAGCTCCTTGTAGTCTTCTTCGTTAACTAGAGGTAAGTTCGCGGTCTGAATAGATGCAGGTGCACGTGGTTTTCTTGTATAAGGAGGTACAGGAAAATACGGTCTAGCAGTGCCTTGTACATAATCAATACCGTATGCTCGGTTGTTATCAACCACTACGCCGTTGCCATGAAAGTACCTACCAGATGGCCTAGTGCGCCAGTTGTATGCATAACCTTGCTGTTCTTTATTTAACCTGAGCATATTAGCTTGTGAACAAGTGGGATAACCAAAGCGATCATTATCGTAAATAAACGATCCGACATCTGGTGGTATACTGCTGTCATAATTGTGTGGATATCTGCTGTGTGTAGTTGATGGCGAGTAATCATTAGCTCCGTAAATGTCTTCCAGCAAATTCTGACACGGATTTGATTGGTGGCGCCAGTTGAGTCTCATGTTATAGAAGTCATCGATCATCTCCGGGGTGTTGTGGTCGCCCGGCACATACTGCGGCGATATCCTACTCGGCTCGTTACTATAATATCCGTGTTTATTCTTCAAATCATTGATGTAATTGTTCCATGCTTCTCTCTGTTTTTCTCTTTCCCGCTCAATCACTAGTTTCCTCACTATTTTCTGTAACTTTGCGTTTCTTTGCATAGTTCTGTATACGTAATCCTGATTATACATATTCTGTAAAGGGCGGCAGTAAGTGTTTTTGTCACATTGTTCATTACCATCTTCTATAATATGGTCGCTCACCATCTCGTTAGTAGAGGACTCTTCGTGTCTGTTATTGTCTTGGTTATTATCGTCTAATTTCAGTTCATCATCATAACATGGAGTTTTATACACGTCTTTTGAACAAAACGAGTATTGTGTGTTGAACGTGTTCGCAGACATGCTCACCATAGGCTGCGCGCGAGCTCTTTGGTTCCCTCCTCGGTAAGCATCATACTGGTCCTTCAAGTACATTTGTTCGTTGTAGTTATTGCTCTGTCCGTAATTTCTCAACATTTCATTCACGAGCCCTTTGGAAGACATTTTATTGGTGTCTTGATTCGGCTTATTATCAAAAATATTGATAAATTCATTGTTTCGTTGATTTGGCAGACTTTTCCTGACGTCGCCAGCGTTGCCTCCGACTGTATCAAAGGCGTTTACATTTTTCACAAATAGTTGGCCTGCGTTGGTTTCGTAATAACGACTGTTGTGTGGATGTTCACAACATTTTCTTGATTTCTCGTCATCTTTCAAATCCATTATTCATGTCACAGAAAATTTATGATGGCCGAATTGTGGCTGACTATGGCATTTTTTTTTTATTTTGAGTGATGAAAGAAGAAAATAGATCTGTCAAGTTTTCTCGCTGCATACAAGTTTTTAGCAACCAACCTCTTTGGATACCTAAGAACCACACATACAAAGTAGCTTAAAGTACACCCACATTTTGCACTACTTAGCTTTATTTTCGCTCGATCGATGTAATAATAGGCATGAGTTCGCATATACAGGGTGGCCCGCGGTGGTGGCCTGCGGTGGTGGCCCGCGGTGGTGGCCCGCGGTGGTGGTCCGCGGTGGTGGCAGGCAAATAGACGCGACAACTGTAACCATGAATTCAGCAAATAATGAATATGAGCTTTATTTTTTTTATGAAAAAAAAACCCAGTGTTTCATAAAAAAGTGCGCAAAACTACGCGGTCAAACAGTTAAAAATGTTTTTAACAACCGACGAAATATTTTAACGCACCTCCATCTGATGACGAGCTTTATCAGATAATAAAACAAACACATACAAAACTGGCTAATAACGTGAAGAATCAACAATAAACTTATGAGTTTAAAGTCAGAAAAATGCAAATAAAGTGTGTTAGTACAAGTTAATATTGCGGCGCATACAGAACACTGTAACGAGGCGGAGGTGTGTGGCCCGGCCCCTTTGGCCGACAACCCGTAATCACGACCACCCAAATATTAGCGGAATATTCCTTGTGCCGGTGTATGAACGTATGAATTCATTTAGTGGAGTTTATTTCATAGTGTTGGAAAGATTATTGTGATGGTTTGATTAATTTAAATTAAGTCCTACATGTGGAGCAATTTAGCAATGTGATCTTCACTAAAACTGATAATAATCATCTGCCTAGCCTTTTCCTAACTATGTATATTGGGGTCGGCTTATAGTCTAACCGGATGCAGCGAATGCCAGTATCTTACATGGAGCGACTGCCAAGTCAACCAAGTGACTGAATACAATACCCGTAAAACTAATATTATTCACAAAATAATTAAGTACCTAAACAATTTTTTTTTTTTAACTTTCTAAATTCGCAGCTTGACGCGGTTATATTTTCTTGCGGTTATATTATAGCGGTTATATATATTATTTATTACAGATTAGCTAACCCGACAGACGTCGTTTCGATGTTGTGTCTTAAGTTAGTACAAACATCTCATAACAACAGAATGTCGTTTCTTTCAGAAAACTAAAAGAGTTTTGAAAAACACTCAGTTTTCCCGAATTTTACAATTACAACAACAAAGCGTTCGTTCCCTAAAACATTATTATTCAGACAATTACAAACGATTAATAAAAATAACCAATCCGGTCCACCCACGAACAGCATTTAATTTTTACTAATATAGATTTAGTTCTATATTTAGATATCTATAAACTTGATCTAAAAATGCTATAAAATAAATATTATCAGTACGTAAACCAATAAAAAGGCATCAAAAACGATCAAAACGCCATAAAGAATCAATTACGAAGTATCCAAACACATCGAAGGGGAAACGTAACAAAAACAAAGATTATCGAAAGCACTACAGCCACCACAGGCATTATACAATCGATTTAGATTACACATCGCCACGAGACAATTTTTTACATTATCTTTTTTATTAGTTTATAAAGTTATGGCCGCATTTTTAGGGTTACTTACTATTTTTCCAGGAGAATTTAGTGCTAAAACAAAAAGTTATGATTCGTATTTACTGCCATTAGATGTAACGGAATTTGGTAAAATAACAAAATAGACAAATTCATTATTATTTTTGACAATTCGTTAAAAAAACAATGTTTTTTTTTGTTTTGAAAATTTTCTATACACTCAAGTAGTGATACGTATAATTAATTTTAATTCATTTGAAAAAACCCAGGTTTCAATTAAATAATGTACAGAACACTCAATGCTCATTCAAGCTCGATCTCGTCACCTTTTTATAAATTTCCAAACTTATGTTTGCATTTTGATGAGTTTCTTTACGCGCGTGACACACCCGCTCTGGTTCGCAGCTTGTCGCGATTATGTTAATCGTCACATAGAATATTCATTGAAAAAAACACACCCTTATACTTTATCTTATATTGTTGCTTTTACTGTTCTATTTGACGTGTCCGAGCCTTCATGCTTGCCTGTCATCTGTCGGTGACTCGGGGTTTTTTTCCCCAATTGTTGTAGTGTAATGAATATTTAAATTGGGGCACGTTTCGTCTGGATACGACAGTACCTTAAGTATGTTATCCCTATTATGCATAAACCGTCAAACGTTCCATTGATTTTATTGCCTTTTCAAGCAAATAAACATGCCTTTTTATATTATATCGTACGTTGGAAAAATCAGGAGTATAATGGACGGCCTTCATCACATATAAAAAATGTCTTGTAGTACCTAGGACAAATTAAACAACTCCCCTAAACTAAATTCGAATAGTAATAATTCAATTGCCCAATTTACTGCGTATACCGCTGAGTAAACAACTTAATAACATAAAGGGCGTCCTTCTAAGGGGTCACCTTAGAGCAGCGGTCTTAATAGCCCACCCTGGGTACTCCACTCCGGTAACGCTTAGAAAAAACTTCCTTAACTACAAGAATCCACTTATTTGTCTATTGTACATTGATCTTTAGCTTCCGTTAGAGGAAGATACATCTCGAACACAAACAGCGATGTAGTCGATGTAAAGTAGGTGTGTGACTTTATCGAAAGCTTTTGGTAGGAAATCGTTCAGTCTAGACGACAGTATTAAACGCAAGGTGAAGGTTGCAGCCTGCTGCGCCGTCACTATGGGGATGAATACAAAGTAAGATGATTGTAAATTAACCTCGTATTGAAATGCGTAATTTCGTTTTCATTAGACTCAATTTGTCTTGTAGGAATCTTACATAAACGTGACCTAGAACTCGCGAAGATAAGTGGCTCTTGTTGATAAGGAATTTATGAATTTTCAATAGTAATTTGAGGAGATTTTTCCTGCTTATTTGATTTTCAGGTTTTTATTTCGCTCCCACTATGTTCTTATAAGACTTAACAAACATGAAATAAGACTCAACTACAATAGCACGAACAAAACATAAGCCAAATACCTCATTACATTATGAGAACATCAAACTTCATAAAAAAACTTGCCAAAATATTTAAACGAGTTGCATCAAAATATCAGCCATAAAAATGCCAAAACATGCAGGTTGACCAATTAAGCCATCAAGTGGGCAAGTGGGCACTGGTATCGCTCGACAAAGCCGAGCCAAATGGAGCTATCGCCGATAAGATAGCAGTAACGGGCCGCAGTTCCCACGGCGACAGGCAATGTTTGGATAGATAAAGAATTACTTGAGGAAAATAAAGGAGTTGTGTTTACTTGTATCTTATATGGACATGTGTCGAAAGGTGTTTGTTTTTCAGTTTTAGTTCAACAATTGCAATTATTGAAGCCATATTGAAAAAAAGTTATTGTTTAAATGCAGAGACGTTTGGATCTTATTTTAGTTCATCAGCATCACTAGGTGCTTTGCTTTCAGTTAAAGCTCTTCTGTAGATGCGTCTTTTTCAAGGCTAATTTCTATGAAAACTTCATGGAAATTATTCTTCCAGAAACGCGTCGCGCCTGTCTGCGCCTTCAAGCTGAAAAATCATGTTCATTATTTTTTACATTTGTTAACCATATTGTATTTCATTTGTATACAAAGCTAGTTCGTATCAATAATAACATCCTTACATTTGTTAGTTCTCTCTATATCGATATATCTTATAAATATTGACTTAGTTTTGAAACTTGTGGCGGAATGTTCCATGCATTGATGGTGACGTGCCAACAATGGTGCGCCTCTGTGCGTCCACTTTGTACCGCCGCGCCGACGAGCATAATCTCCTAAACTTCACATTCCTCACATAAAATCGTGGTGCGAACAAAAAATCTTTATGATTCCGATTTTACTGAGAAGGGATCTGTAGTTCTGTACGCCTTTTTATTGGTAGCTTGGTTTTAAACTTTGTTACTGATAAATATTACGACTAGGCGGCTGGAGGAAGATGATACCAAATCAAAGCTATCGAGGATTTCCTCGACAAAATGACAAAATGAGCAAGATTAGTATGAGAGAAATCTCTCATTTTGTCGATTACATACCTTTGCTCTCTAGCTGTGTGTCGGTCTAAATTAAAATTTCAAGACCACAAATGCTAACAATTTAGCTCTGAATTATACGAGTATAACCTAAAATTTTTCCGAAGGTCATAATCTTTTCTCACTTCATTGGGCTTAAAACCTTAGCAAGATTCTACCATCGTCCAAAGATCCCTAATTCCAGCCAGCCGGTCGCGACACAATAATGCTTACCTATGAATAATAAGATCAAATAAAATAAAATAAAAAAAACACTTGGGACTGAAGCACAATCGTACACGGTTGTAGACAAACCATTATATAAATACAATGACATATTGTGGTCCTGCTCTGGCGCCGTGTTATAAACGCACTCTTTTTATTTTCTGTCTCATTCATCTGAATTAGCTTTATAGTTTATAATGTTAAAGAGGCTGTTGATTGTGTTTATTTGGTCTGGATTAATTTCAAGTCCCGAGGTTGAGGAAGGTTACCAATACATAAGTATCTAATCACTCGGTTGATGATTCTTTGATATTATTTTTGTCAAAGCCCGTTTCTAAAATTGATCATTGATCAATGGCAACCATTTTTTTTATTTCAAAAATGACTGCTTTCTACACCTAGTATCATAGCCATTAGTAATGTTTATTCATCATAATTAAACTCTTGAAAGTATTCGATTTTATTTGTCGTTCTAGTGTGAGCTTAAAAGTAATTATTTAACTTTACAATCTCTGCGAGCCTGCATCATGAGTTTCAAAACGTTATCAAACCAATTAATTCAAATCCTTACCTTTAAAATTCACATCGAAAAACAATTAAAATTCCTTTGAAAACTCAGCAAGGTCACATGCCTGGCATACCCTTAGGAACAAGTCCTGGTTCAAATGGAGCTCCTTCAGTATGGCTGCCGACAAACACATATTTTATTTCAATATAATTTAAATGGGGTTCTGCGTTACCACGCCCACCGAGATTAGAATACCGCTGTTAAGACCAAGCTCGAATTAATCATATTAAAATATCTTGGGAGAAAAAAGGGCTGATGGATATAAGGACCAAACAGATTTTGTTGATAGCTGAAGAAACTATGAAAATATATCGAATCGTGGAATAACTTGAAAGAAAAAAAACTGTCGAACACCTATTTAGTAAAACAAAACAGCTCGTTGATACAGTGAAAATGCTAAGTTCACGTTAGTAAGGGCAAGTCGATCTTTTTCTTTTCGAGTCACTGGCAAAGGTCAAAATATTATATTATGTTAGACGAGTTGAACCCAGTAGATAAGTCGACATATTCCTAACTTTTCTCATTTTCGAAACTAGTCGGACCAGTGAGTGTCAACCATAACACTGGTCTCTCATGTTCTTAAAGTTAGTCTAGTACTTATAGTGTCCTATAGAGAATGAGTCAAGACATACCTTGCTAACTACACTCATACCATATTGAGGTAACATTTTTACCCATATGCAGCAGGTTCACTTTAATTCTGATAACATATTATTCAATCGAGCTGAAGCTGACCCATAAGCGGAATGCAAAAATTTCAAGAACGTTAATCGACAGTTGGCGCGCGGCGTTTAGCTCTCATGAAATTCCATTATTGTTCTAATATTTGTTTACGACCCTTTGGTCATAAAATATTTTTTTTTAGGATTTCTTCTTTTCATAAGAAATTGTCTTGACCTTGTCTTGTCTTTGACCTGTGAGAAACCTGATGGAAGTTTCAATCGTTAAAAAAAAATATAAATCCTGCGATATATTGTCAAATATCAATGCGGACAAAAGGACCACGAACAATTTCCAAATAAATCAACACTATCTTCCCCACCGATAACAAAAATAAACACCAAACCAATCAATTAGTCAGTCCGTAAAGCCAATTGGATTAGATTCCACAGCCACGAGAGAAAAAAACAACAAAAAAAGTTAGGAAAGGCGCTATAGCCTCCACTTTTAATTATCGTTTACCGACGTATTGTTTAGCGTGAAAAAAAGATAAAGAAAGAAAAAAGTTAAAAGAATATAAAGTTGTCGAAGATAGAAGTGATCCATTTGGTGTCAAGACGTAAATCTATCCCTCGAGGCTCGAGGTATCTGTTACACTGACTGCCGGAGATAAAGATAATTATTGACCATCTCTGTTCATTGATAATTTAAAATTATCTACTAATTGTGTTTTATTGAAATTTTTATGACGAATGAACTTAGATTATAATTGATAAAATAACAATGTGTTTTCTAAAAGTTTTGATGATTTTGTTAACCCATAAAAATCGTATCGTAGCCGTGTCGTTACAATTGAAATAGCTTGTCTAATAAGTTGTGAAGGGAAATTCAAAGAAATGTATTGAAAACCATAAAGAAGCATAACTGCTGTTAGCTTGACGGAGATAAATCCGAGACGAGATCGCTGTTTACCGTAATGAGGTAAATGAATATAAAGTGCCACAAATGGCGCCAGACGAATGGCAGCGTCAGTCGTAACACTGTCTTCTCGTTCTCAGTAAATTGAAAATATTGTATAACATTCTAAGTAATTACATACGGAAAATAAAGTAGATTCTTAAACGATAGATCATTTCACTAACATTACTACTTCACTTGTAACTATCGAGTGACTGCCTTAAAAGTATTAACGAGGGGGGGGGGGGTATCCATTTCAGAATGTTTACATCTGCTTGCTGAAAATATTAAAGCACGACAGTTACAAGTGTAAGACACTTTACCTGAAACCTCCATCATCATAATTAGTATTTTCTTCTTTTACGATTACGACGGTGTCTTTAGAGCCACAGTCACAATCATGCCATACATGCCAGCCAGCATCTCGCATCGTTACCGTCCCGCGTCCTCTAAACCCGTGATTTCAACAATTTTTTAGTGAGGCCATCGCGTAGTGGCGGCGATTTCACGGGCGAGCCGTTTCTCACACGCGCTGCAGACCGCCCGCGCGCCCGCGCAGAGCAACCCGTTTTTTTACTACTACGATGGATTGTGATGTCTGCTTTACGATGATAGAACTCGCAGCTTTGACAAAGCTTTTAGGTTGATCGCCTTTCTTGGTGATAGAGTTTGTTTTAGGTGGCTAGTGAATAGTGATGAGTTGTTGATATTGCGACTTATTACGTTCCATTTTCTATATGATCAATTGGTATTTCCATTCTTTTTTAAGTGTTATGTAGAGTTTCAACCATATACATAGTTCAATCACCCGCACTGACTGTCTATCTGTCAAATAAAATATATGATCTAAAACTTGCCAAGATGCCACGTCGAAAGCACATCAAAAACTCTCCGATTCGATTAAGAGACCCAAAAAATATGTCAAGAAGTAACAACATACTTTAGTGTCGTGTCCGTGATTCGTCGAGTTGAGTGAAACGTTGAACTAGACATTCTATTACCTAATTCCCTAACAACATTTAAGTATTATGATTCGAACTCTTAATTCTTTAGACGCGAAATAATAGGTCTTCTTTGTTAGTAAAACACTACTATGTTACCAAAACAAAAGGCATTAGTCTGTAATTCCACGTCAATCTACTGAGATTGTAATGTCTTCGCACATAAACTAAAACAGAATTCCTAATAAGAAGCCTAAGGCGTCACAGAGCCTGGAAGAGGCGGCTTTAAGAACCAACGATGAACGATGCCACAAACAAAGTGAGCAAACCTCTCGAGTCTCCCACACCGCGCACCGTCTGAAGTACAAACACAAACATACACTTAGCTCTACTGTGGCCGATGTTAGAAAAACACAATGAGGTGTCGCGCTTTTTATATTCTTTTACTAAACTCTCCATGATAAAACATATATGGTATATTATATATGGCACAAAACGAGAAAGACATTATGTGACTTTAATTAGCAAATTTCCGCCCAGCTCACTGGTAATATTATAATTTTAAAAAAATGTTCCGATAAACTTTTGTGGTTTGTTCAAAATGTATATGAAATAATCGACCTACAAATTCCCCGCCAAATACTTACTGTAAGCTTTCCCCCTTTCGCCATATTTTTTGGTATTTCGGTCCGCGCAACACTTAAATAACGTTAAGCCTGCACGAGGCTCAAAATTGCTCAATTTGACGGCAACTTGGTGTTCTACTAACCCCATGGCTTATGGCGTGAAAATACATTTAGTTACTTTATAATAGTTTATAATACCGCATAACATGGCAGAGGTGTCGAACCGAAAGTTAAATTTTACTTGCTTATTGCTTGGCGAGACTTTTAGAAGACATTTCTTGGAGAATAATTGTTTGCTTCTCGAGTGAATGAACTGGCAATGCCTTCTACTTTACAACATGAGACTTTAGTTTCATGAAATCTCTCTTTGATTGCTGTTGTTTGTATTATTTATGGTCTTACCAGATTATGGAATTTGTCAGATTCCTGCAGTAACAAGATTTTTAGATGACTTGAAACGTCAAATAATTAAAGTTTGAAAGTCCATTAAACTATTTTTACAGTTCGCTACAAACACTACTTCTGCTTAGGTACTCAAAGAGGGCTTCAAATGTCTCGTCCGTACATGAATCTAAAACATGGCAGCACATTGTTTGTCAATTTGTTTGTCGAACAATACCGTCGTTTCGCTAGCGCTTTCCCGGAACGCGAGCTATACGTGATCTCGGTTCGATCCGCCCGATATTACGCGACCACCACGCGTTTCCTTAAAACTCTTCACTTCACTACACCTTGACGTGACATCCATTGCTACTAACAGAAGAGACATGAAAGTAATGATCTATACAAAAGCAGCAATGATTTTGAAGCAAGCGATGTTGTGACTAGTTTGTTACGCCGTCAAAGCGTTAAAGTGTCTGGGGGCACGCTGCAGGTATCTTCGGTTAAAAAAAGAAAATTAAAAAATAAGACAAGTGTAGGGGCTTCGCGTGACGCACTCCAGTGCTGTGGGAATTGTGGGAAACAAGGACTTGAGGATGGGTGTCGTGGGAGAGAAGACATATGTAGACTTGGTATCATAATCATAAGCTACCACCATGAAAGCACAAGATAATATGGCGTCAACTGAACTTCATAATTAGCTAGTTTCAAGAGCAAATGCAGATTGGGGACACTTATGTGATAATTTTCTTATTTATAACATTCCACTTTTTTATTTAATGTTTCATGAACCGTTGCCACATAAATGTTATTCTTTATTTCTTCCCATATAATAACCTAATATCAACATGCTGCTAAGACAATAATCTCAAAAGCGACTTCAACCAACAGTCTGTACTGCAGCTGCAGCTTAAGTACTGAAAGTAAAAAGCTTTCATATAACACGTTTACAAGTCTTGCCATTTTGCTTCATGCTTTAAATTACACGGTGAAGCAATTGAACTGTTAAACGCTGTCACAGTCTACAACTATCTCCAATATTATTGCTAATAGAATTACGACAATTAGTGATGCTCTATTAACAAATCCGCTTTGCTATAAGTAAACTTTAAACACTATATTTTATATCTTGTCGATGTTTGCAAATCGCACTGGTTTGTCACAATCAGTTTGTGTCTGACTGTCTGGGTCAATCGTTAGCAGTTATTAGGTGCATAATGATAGAAAATGAGTGCTGTCAAAAAGATCTTAATATCTTAAAAAGATTCCGACACAATCATTTGCCACTTAATCTTTGTACACCCTGAGAATTATAAAGGCATTATACAAACACGCCATTTCAGCTAATATCTCCCAATCTATCTAAAAATAAAGTATCTTGAACCTGAACATTACTTTTTTCCTCATCAATTAACCTCCATATGGGTGGTCCGTCAGTCCAACACCAATATTTGCGATATATTTTACAAATCGTCAGTACATCGCACCTTGTAATTAGCTTGCCGAAACTTAGGCCAAGTTTTTGCTAGAGCTTAACCAACATTGGCTTTGCTATCCCAGGATTTTTTTAACTTCTCTATGTGAAAGAAAATAAGGTTGGTTTTTGAATAGAAAGATGATTCCAAGAGGGTTAAATTCGTTTTCATAATTAGTAATGATCCACGTCGGCGTCTTTTCAAGTCCAAATCGTTTTTGATGGTCCACGGGGCGGGTCCTATGGACCTCTGTTTGATTTGGTCCTTGCCGCTTGTGTTTTTTAACAAATTAGCGCCGATTTGTTCCCGGCGGGGGTCTATTTCGCCTGTGATGACTTTTTTGATGATGATTGGCCGTTTTTCATATCATTTGTGTGGTCCTCCCGTATTTGTTTGTTTTTTGATTTCGGAGATTCCGACCTAGAGAGGAAAGTGTAACAGTAATAAGGTAGATTATGAAAATTGCATTTAGTGCCACTTCTTATACTAATTCGTAAAATATTGCTAAACAACAAATACTCTCTCTTACTTAAAAGTGGACTCAAAAATCAAACATCCAACTAAACTACTACTTACGTACTTCCAAATCAATTAAATCCCGCATTGCGGTCTAATATGCACGCCGCAGCCTAGCAGCACGTGCATCGACTGCGCCATGAGACAAACAACCGACCACTATAACCCTCGCTTAGCATTCACAGCATCGGGGTGACTGGCCACTCTAGCCTGGGAAGTCGCAATTTCCTCAGGCCGACATCTAAATCACTACCGGCCTCATCATCACCGGTTGGAAGCTCCAAGAATCGTAGGTGAACAATGGTCGTCCTGACTCTGACGTCACCTCCGTTTCCGCTCAGCTGACCGTCCGTCCGTCTGTCACGTAGCAGTGAAAGTCAAAGTATTACTCATGGTGCGCATGCGCTGATACATGCGTTAGCTCGCTGTCCGGGCTCTATGAATGGGTGGCACCGTTCGGGCGGTGTTTGAACGATGCTGCTTATTATGCATTGTCGTTTGGTAGTTACAACTTACATGCAATTGATTTGATCGTGTGTGAATAACTCATGTGTTAAGAGCGTTTACGCTGTACGGCATTTTATACAAACTTTCAAGTCCTATTTTTCGAAATGAATGAACCGATTTTAATCAAACTTCATACGCGTAAGCAGGATACAGCGGTCTAAAAAGTTAGTAGACAACATTTTCGAAAATAGTGTTACAGCCAAATTAGACCGATTTTAAATTTTCCATAGAAACAGAGATTTCCAGTTATCTTTTTTTAAATAAGACATTTCGAAAATGTTCTCTACTAACTTTTTAGACCTTTGTATCCTGCTTATCGGTATATATAAAATCGGTTCACTCATTTCGAAAATTAAGGGCTTGCAAGTTTGTATGTAATGCCGTACGACGTAAACGCCCTTAAAAGATTTGCTTCTGAGACTGCAAGGACGGGATCTGCATTTTCGTAGTAGGTTGAAATTACTTTTGCCAAAATCCACATCTGCAGAAAGATTTTAAGTAAAGTAATGGAAATGCACTACGAGTTTGCTCGAGCGGTACTGGAGCCTGTTCATATTCTCCCAATTTATTTTAAGGCGCATAAATAAAGAAGTATCGGTAAATCGAGTCCGAAGTTTCCACTATACCTACGCCCACATGGTCATGTAACAGCTCATGCGGAAAATTTACTCCTAAACCTTGAAATAAAAATGGAACGGTACATAACCGACGAGAGCCAAACCATATGTTACCACAATTCAAAGAAACTGATTGATTGAATGGAAATAGAACGAATCAATCTTCTCTAGAGTCTCTATCTAGAGTGCAAGGTTGTCGGAATTTCGCCACATTGTGGTGTCCGAGGCGGACTCGACCGGCGCGGATGGCTAAAGGTCAACTAAGTAAAATTTACTTCATTGTACTACTGCAATGCACTTAAAGTCGAGGTTGTTTAATTATTAGATGGAAGAGTGTTGCATACATTTTTATTTACCGACAATATCTGGAACAGATTTTAAGAATTGATGAAATCAAAATATACAGGGTGGCTGTGGGACATCGACGCGCAACCTGTCTCCATGGATCCAGTAGGTACATGATTTTGAACCCCCAGTTGAAATTTTTCCCCGGTTAATAAATAAAAATTTGATGTTCCATACATTTGAACCACGTAGGACACGTAGGGCACGTAGGACACGTAGGGCACGTAGGCACTTTTCTATGAAATACATAGTAGTTTTTTTTTTTACCGACGAATAATTTCTACGCTGCGGAGTTTAGAATCATGTGTTGAATTCGTGGTTGCAGTTTGTGCGTCGATGTCCCCTGCAACAGGTTATCCAGCAGAGTACACAATGGTGTTAACAATGCTATAAGAATCTTGCAAAATAAGAACAGTCTTATATACTAGTAACATATGGTTCTACAGAGGACCAGATTTGTTAGCTATCGCTTTTCGGTCCTTGCATCTGGAAAAATGACTGTATCATTCTTGAATGTACAAATATGAATTTCAAATTTAACATCAATAAAAAAAAAATATTTATGATTGGAAATGCTCATATTCGTGCTGGTACAAAACTTAACTTAAAGATTAGGTACTACATACACTAAAGACTTTCTCCAGCAAATTACCACAACATACATACTTATTATAGTTTTAGAAGACGAGAATTGGGTCGGATTGCGTGGGATTACAATATAGCTCCTACATGGACTTATAATTATTAAGTGAACTTCGCAAAACGCTAGTATAGAGTGTACCTATAGACAGATGGTACTGTGGCTAACTTCAGAGAACTCCTAAAAAGGAGGAAATTACCACCTCGCTGGGCTAGCTGTGGTCCCAAGGGCCCAAGGGTAACAAGTCTGTGAGACTTTGAAAGATCTTATCGAAATCCCGTAATACTGTAGCAGGGACTTCAAAGACTACCATTATCCGTTCTGGCACCATTTCAAGCACTGGTTTCCATATAAGGTAGAAAGCAAGTGACACATACCTATAGTTAAAAGTTTCTTCCATTGTTAGTAATGATGCTACTTTCCGCTTTCGCCTGTTGCTTGCGCAGAACAAATGTTGGAAATGTTCCTTCTCTGGTATTTTCGCCCTTTAGACATGTCCTGTAAAATTTACACAACATTTATAAACGCTCCATCCCCACTAATTTATAGCTTCTACTATCTAATACCAAATTTACCCTTCTCTTGGTAATTACTGTTAAGATTTATGCCCGGTTCCTATAACAAACGACTCGTCATACGTAAAATTTACCATCCGTTTTCTAGTTACCAATAACGAGCCGTAATTGGCGTTCCTATATTTTTTTGCATCATAAACGAGCTACGAGCCGTTATCCGTTTGTTTGTTACCGAAGCCCTCCCTGGCGTCGTTCTGCGTTTTGTTAATACAAAGAAGCTTGTTTTTGTTTAACACATTGAAGGACACTGAACGAGACATAAACAATAGAAGTTTTATTGTTATTACGTCGAGCGTTAAGTGTCCCGCAAAGTGTTAAAGTAAAAAATGATGTAATTTTTTTATTATTTGTCGTTTTGTGTTTTGTAGATATTAATAAAATATTAATCATTAATATTTTATTATAAATATTAATCATTAATATTTTATTATATCTTCATGTTAAATATTCACTTTCACAAAAAAATATCATTCATTTGCCATTTGTATAGAAAGTAACAAAACGCGTTTTTTATGCAGTCCGATGCGAATGCGAGGAAGTAGTTTTTAAAACAAAAATTAATTTTAACTAACTTTAAAATTTGCCATGTCATACGTTAGTAAAGTAAGTACTATTTTACTAGCATATTTAATTTGAATTGGTAAGGAATCCTACATACCTGGCTCCTTTCACCCTCAAATGAGGATGTATTTCCATAAGTAGCCGTTCTACAGAGGATTTATCCAGTCGAAATCTGATAATAAATTCACTACAATCCAGAGTCGTCATATGGTCAACCCTTGTTTGATACCTGCGACCACTGTATTCTTCATCTGAATCCCAGTCAGATAACATTTGTAAGTCGCTTAATTCAGAATCACTAGAGTTAGACATTTTTCAAGCAATCACCAATAATTAATAAAACTTAAACTCAAAATAGTTTATTTTTTAAACAGCAACCGACAGAATATTGGCGGTAACAAAACCAGATACGCCTCGTAAATTTGACAGCTCTTTAACGTTTCAAAAAATTTATAGGAACGCCTTGACTGTCCCTAGCCGTACATTATTACTACGACCCGTTACACGTTATCCCTCCAGATGCCTCCCATCGGTAGATGGCGGCCATCGGTAAATGAGCCTACGCCGCGTTTGTTATAGGAACGGTAAATAAATACGCCTCGTAGAAAATGCTACGAATCGTAAGCAAAACGAATCGTTTTTAGGATATAGGAACCGGGCATTAGTGTTAACAATAATATTAAATTTGTATTTTCTCATTCAACAGCTTTTTCATAAAATATAAGGGCGCATATAAATAATTTATCTTCTTCACATCTAAGGCACCTGCCGCTACCGCTTATAACTTGCTCGGTGGTAGCGTGGCGGAACAATGAGTCATGCGCGAGAGCGTCTGGCGGTGCAGACGCATCGCAGCGCGCATAGCACGCCCAGTACTCGGTACTCTGTAGTAATCGTGCCTTGAATCCGCGCCGCGCAAGACATTCCTAACGAAATGTAGCCATCACTGCTCAATGGACGCTATGGATAGCGCTGTGGAGTGTACGTAGAAGCGTTGCACTTTGCGTCTACGCATGTTATACTACCGCGACCGGCGAAAGCGATAAACTATGAAGCTTACTTTAGTAGAGTCTTTTACAAAAGTTTTGGTGCGGGTATGCAAGGACCACCGTGACCAACTTGTGTTTAATCAACAGAAGTTGGGTTGAAAAGACCAATAAGGACTTGTCGGAAGATTACGTTTTTTTTTATGCAAAGTATAACAGAATAAGCGCAAGTCCTGAAAGTAGTTTGTTCATAATTGACTACTGAATCGATTTTAGTAACTTAAAAAAAAAAGTTTTCAAAAATTATGTATTTTGCCATACTCAGTTGCATCCGGTTAGACTGGAAGCCGACCCCATCATAGTTAGGAAAAGGCTAGGCAGATGATAATGATGTATTTTCCCATACTGACCGCCGATTGAGCCAAACAAAATTAAATAATATTTCAACAGCAATTTCTTAATTAAAATAGTTAGCTTTAAAAAAATTAAGGTTTGGCCATTGTGCTTTTAACGCAGTGATCTATTTGGGGTGTTAAAGGTCTTGCGTTAATTATATTATATACGCAATACAGCATACACAGAACATAAGACATAATACATCTTATTTCAAAGCAGAAACGCATACGAGTGGACTATTCCACTTCTCTCATATTATTATTAAGCTCTCAATTCGCAAGAACCTTCTATATTCCTTTACAACAACCGCATCGACCAAACGCAGCTCCAATAAAGCCTTAAAAGGTCCCACGATCAGAGAAGCCGACAGCACCGACACAATGACATTATATGTTCGTTCTGAGAAGTTGTACCCGTACGTGCGTAGTCCCAGATCTCTGCTTACCTCACACGCGCGAATTTGTGCCCTTCACGACAATGTGCGTGGAATGCGGCAAAAGGGTTCTTTGTTTATCAGAATTTATTGTACTAGCAATGAAGTAGTATTTTGTGTGGACATTTATTCAAAACTGGTAGTAATGAATAATTCTGGCCAGGTTCTGTTTGAAGTCTTGAAGTGCACATATTAAAATCAAGAAGATCGTTCATGAAGATGAATTGGAATATCAATCGTCACTATAATCATTAGAGACACCACAGTCAGGCAATACTAGCCATACATGCTAACAAAGACTACATATTTTGTTCTTTTCTTTTGCATCTCCCTTGTTTCCTGAGCCTCAATATTATTATTTTGTCCCACTTGCACTACATGCGTTTAGAGATAAACGGATTTCAAAACATACTACGTCTCTTTCAAACAATTGACAGAAATAGAACGATGATTTAAATTGTTTTAGCACTTAACTTATCTTTGTTTGTGGTGCAAGCGGGCCTAAGACTTGTCTTGAATACGTACAGCTACTCAGTACATTGCCATTCCCAAAGAGGGTAGCAAAATAAAATCAACAACCATCACCTTTACCTCTAGCGCTCTTTACGCGTGAATCAGTGCGCCCGCGCGCCCGCGCAGCTAAAACGACCGCGATCATAAGGGATGCCGCGCCGATGACTTGACTACTATTGTTGCCAACGCCATTTTAGGATCGATCGCGATGTGCGTGTACTTCCTACACTAGACGTTCATTCATTAAGATAGGTTGGATTTAAATGTCAAATGGCGAATTTGAAAAGTTTAGGTGTCAACGTCAACAGTTTCTTAAAAGTTATTCTTTCTCAGGTGATCTAACGTAAGCTCACTCCATCGTCGACTTTGTCTCTGTCACCTCTGACCTAGACTCAAGAGCAACCCATTTCAAATAAAAAAAAATGTGTTTGACAAACCTCCCAAACTAGCTGTGTAAACGGTCAAAATGGTCTGACTCAAACCACGATCTACGAATCTGAATCAAACGATTTGACCGTCTCGGGAGCGCTTTAGATGTTAGTAGATGTTAATTTATATAGCAGGCACAAAATTATTATGTTTTTACAGTTTCCCGACTCATTCATTTCGAGAGAGTGAATACTGTGTTTTTGTACAACCTTCACTCCATCATAAGTCTACGCTCCTGGATAGAGGTCACTTCAATGGTACGCCACAGAACCTAACACGTCTTACCGACCCAATATTCTGCTACAGTTGCATCAAACAAGGATAATTTGTGACACTATTTGGGATCAATTTAGGAATATTTTGGTCCTTTTACGTATAGCCGTTGGTCTTTCCATACGGAGAACAATGGTCGTCCTTCTGGCCGAGGTGGCGAGGTGGCCACAAGGTCGCCACTTATGGACAATCATTATAAGTGGAATACATTATCTGGTCGGAAGTTAGGCTGTTTTCTAATCTTCGCGAATTTGTATGCAGAGGCAATAGTCGCGCGTGCCGATATTGTAACAGTAGATATTTTGTTAGTCATAGTTGCTTAAATAGATGGTCGTAACTCTAAGCGGTTTCTGTAGGATATGTTTTCGGTAGCCCCATAGAATATCATAGTTTATGATCTTTGTAGTCATAATCCTATTGAGCTGTGTGTGTCGATGACTACTAATATTGGAAGACTCATTGCCTCCAATTTGCGTGCTTGCCAAGCGTGAAGTCTATTTTATAGCCTCTAGGACCGTTGATACTGAAAATAATTTGAAGAGTTCAATACATTTCTGATTTCATTTTACTAACAGACTGTGAGGTGACGTACGTATGCAGGATGTTCGTGAGTTCCATCCAAAGGATCTCTATGATATTTCAATCCTATTTGGCCTGTAATATAATTGCTCTTTCAAATATTTCACCATGACTAACCACCCCATTTCTTCCACAGTGTGAGGAGTCGATGTCAGCGGGCGACATGTGCGTCTCCGCGGCACGTGCCGGTCCCTCCGCGCGATGGCATCCCGGCTGCTTCGTCTGCTCCTCATGCCAGGAACTGCTGGTGGACCTTGTGTACTTCTGGAAGGATGGCCGGCTTTACTGTGGCAGGCATCACGCAGAGACGCTCAAGCCCAGGTGTTCGGCCTGTGATGAGGTAAGGATCAGTTGGTTTCAATTGTTTTGAGATTGAGATGCGGTGACCGGATTATTGATTTTATTATCGCAGCATGAAAAAGACATAGACTGAAAGAAAGTTAAACGTCAAAAATGACTAATGAAAAAAAAAACCCCTTAACATTATGCATCAATTATCTTGCAATAATGAACCCTTTAATTCACTCATTAACTTACAAATCAGATCAATTAAGTACAACAAAGTTAATATTCAAAACAAATTGCTTTATCTTATCTGTAATTTACCACAAAACGGCCATTACTTGATTCCCTCCAACCTGCAACATTATCATAAAATCGCGACGCGGCGCGTGCGCAGACCGCTGACGCAATTGTGCGTGCAGTTGGCAATATCCGGCCAACGGACCGGAAGTAGATAGCATCGGGGTGGGGGGATGCACATCCCCTGTATTATTCAGACATTTCACGGTGGACGCGTCCATACATTGCGGAATTTATGCTGATCGGCCATATGGTTGTGTCGAATTGTGTGCTGGATGTTATGCAGAGGACCGTTGTAGCGTTGTAAGTCATTCTTACATATATCACCTTATTCAAGCATTTTAGCACCGCAATTTAAAAATAATGGAGCAGACACATTATTTTTAAATTACGGTGCTCACAACTCTAGTTTTTCAATAATAATTATATTTAGCAACTCTTGAATGCAGTGCTGTTCTCTAATGCGTTTACTCACCGAGCAGCCTGATCCGAGCAGCCATCGCCAACATTAGTGGATTCTTTTATTCAAAATTAGATATCTAGAATTCTCTACCTATAGAACAGCTTCAAATATCAACATAAATCAATTAAAACCACAACGAAAACCTTTTTAAAGTTTCCTGTTCCGGTTACAGTACCTAATTCTCTTTAGCATATGCCAAAAAAGCCACAAGTTCCGCAAACCACCGCGGGCAATCATATAATTCCGAGATTAAGATAACAAACAAAGTAACAGGCCACACTTACATTTACCCCTCACTCAGGAGACTTTGTATTCGTTCGACGTCCTAAACACTTTACGGCCACCACCTGAAGGGTGCAACGACCCCTACGGTCGAACGATTAATAAAATTAATAATGTTAACTTTGACTTCTCCAAAAGTTCCTGATACAACCTGAAACTATTCATATCATGAAATTCAGGGACATTGATAATGGTGAGTAGTGATCATAACAGGCGCGGAAAAACGAAACCAAACAGAATAACAGAAAGCAACGACGAAGAACAGAGCAGTGCAGAGAGAGCATGTGGCGAGAATTGCCCATCATAGTGACGCCACAGACTCGTGAGGGTCAGGATCAGTTTCGTAAGAGTATTGTCATCTATGGCGCGTTCCAGAAATATCTGAACACTGAACAAACACAAACCCTGTTCAGGTTAAATTCTTACTCAAACACTCACTAAAGGGAATTAGTAACACATTCATGGATTTAGAAGGTTTCTACTTTACGCTCCACCAGTTTTTCCATTACATTTTAATTGAAAAATCATGGTCGAAATTTGAAATGATCAAGTTAACGTCAATTGACAAATGAAAAACAACTTAAAGTTGATTGAATTTCTTGTGTTTAAGTATTCAAATAATCGAATCAAAGCACTCAATTTGTAGGTAGCACTGCAAATTGACGCCCACAGGTTTGTGTTCTGATCCATTTGTTTACATTTTTTTTATTAAATTCTTTTGGAACAAACACTTCTTTGACACGTAAAAAGTGGAATACAAACCACCCTAATGAACTTACAAGTACGGTGCTTGGCAAACTGCTAAAGACCACTACAAACCGCTGCGCCACGCTGCCGGCACGTTACCGGCACGTTACCGGCCCCGGCCCATCGTCTGCGCCGGAAACATCCAGGCGGCCGGCCCTCCACACGATACCGCATCTAGGTCGAGGGAAAACATTACGAGTAAACATTGGGGGACATTAGGGGTACATGGGGGAAGGCTCGTGATCTCGCGCCGATAACCAATACTTTGAGTCCGTAAGTAAACTGTGATTGGGGTCAAGTGGCTTTTACTTATGAAATGTAAATATGGGTACACTTTATTGAGTAGGCTTTTAAAATACAAAGCATTGTGTTACATAGAAAATATATTCACCTATAGTTATTGTAACAACGCTTGGCTCGGATTATTTTTCGCCGTTTCGTGTTATTAGAAGACAGCTCACTTTACTAAAGTACCTAGATATGGAGTTCTTTGCCCCATTCTTCTCAATTCTACCTTTTGGAAGGGGCACCTAAAATTTAAATTAATTTAATAAACTTACACATGGTATGGTTCACAAACATACATTTAACATGCAAGAAAATCCAACCAACAGAAAACTTGGCACAACCTGTATCTTAGTGACCCAAACACTACACAAAGTTAATAATATAATGTATTTTGCAAAGGCAAAATTGTTATTGATAACTTCATAATATAAATTAATAATATTTACAAAAATATAGAATTAACATACGAAAACAGTTGAGGTGAGTAAATATGGGGCGTAAGTGTGTGTAGTTGTGTATTTTACCAGAGAGTGTAGAGGGTAGTAACTTAAGCTAGTAAAATCAATTCTATTTTCTTGTTTTTGACATTCAAAAGTATTTTTTAAATGCCTAATTAAAATAAATTATTTGACTTTAACACTACAACGCCGGATGAGACAAAGTTGCCCATTTATTAATAAACGTTAATATTTCTTTCTTTCTTTATGTGCCTGAAACTTGACACCAAACAAAATCACATTTCATGAGAATAGCAGGTCTATGCGAAAGTAGTCATAAAAGTATAAATTGCAAAAGCAGATGAGGAAATGCTAAAGTTGCATGTTTGATAATAACTTGTGCAAGGCCATGGGAGACTAGCTCGATGTCTTCATTAGTTTGTAGCTATCTGGTGCAATTAGCGCAAATTATACGGCTACAAGTAATTAATGTGTCTGTACTATACCCAATCTGCGGCAGTAAAGATGGGTCGTGATAATAGATTTTAGAAAAAGAGTTAATTTAGATATAATATGTTTTTATTGCTCTCAGATTAAGTAAATAATACGTATAATAGTGTTTCTTTACTGACATTGCTTATAGAATAGGTCATTAGGAGAAATGTGGATTCCACCAAGGAACAGAAAATATCCCTTCTTATAGTACGTACTCTGGCCGACTTAATGATCTCTTGGACTCTAATCCAACAAACGATCTGTTTGCAGACGAATGGACGAAGATTTTGTCGGTATTTCAGAAGTACTGTGAGAGGGATCTATGAAAGTGTTGTTAACTTCTTGCTTGTTGATTTTATATTTCATCTTTTGTGTATGTGTAATACAAACTGTCTTTAATTTCTGTAATTGGTTTTAAACCGTTTTGATTAAAGAAAGAAGGAAAAAATATAGGTAGCTGTTAAGTAGAGGACTAGCAGTAGCGTCCATCTTTCTGCAGAAAACAACAGTGTTCACTAATCTTTGCTTTCCCCTTTAGAGCCTTTCAATTGAAGTAATAGTAGTAGTAGTTGTAGTGTAGTGAGTGATGGTAGGTTTAAATTAGTGAACATAGACAGCAGCTAATTCTTATTATGTAGGGTAAACTACAATCAAATCAAACACATTCTGAATTTCTTATACCAATGCTGAAAATATCCCAATAGCTTTAAGCTATAAAGCTGATTACGTGACATTTCATGAGTGAAGGAACTTGTCGTGGTGGTGTACAAACTCGCTAATGAGCTTTAAATACCATACCACAGCTAATAAGCCCATAAACACCATTGATTAATGCCCTGCGACGTCGCCCCATGGAGAAAAGCATATAATTCCAGATCAAATGCTGAGATAATAAATAATCTAGAAATATTTAATGGCTATTAATATTTCTCATGTAGCTTGCCCCGCTTATGGCTATAATTTATTTCTTAAAAATGCTTGCGTGTTGCCTTATCTGAATCAGTTAAAAACTGAAGAATTCGTGACGTTTTCGTGTTTAAGATCTGTATATTTTTTCATATGGTAACATTTTTAGGGTACAAAGCGTGGTTTTATCGCCCCCAATCATTAAAATGTCGAATTTATTTCTTTTATTTCTCTTGCAAGTATTAGAATAAGTGGTCGTCACGAATTGTTGAGCAAACTGGTAAAATTATATTATTACCTTTTGTAGGTACTTTGTTAAAATTTCGATCTTGTTTTTCTAGTAGTTTGCATAAATAACATTTCTAAATGGTCCAAGCTCGTGTTATCCAAAACCTTTTTTTTTATCAGTAACAAGGTAAACTTCAATGTACTTAAATATTTTATTCTCTTAATGTTTATAATTATTTTTCACGAAAATTCCCAGCATATTATGAATATTAATTGACTATTAACTTGTTTGAATTACTATAATGTCGTTTATTGTGTGACTTTTATTTAGTTTTCAAAAATCAATCTAGGCTTGATTCAAATATCTAAGATAATAAATACAAAAATTGAGAAAGATAAGAGAAAGAGTAATTGAGAAAGATAAGAAATACAAAAATTGAGAAAGATAAGAGAAAGAGTAATTGAGAAAGATAAGAAATACAAAAATTGAATCTCTACGATTCCACACGAGCGCACATCAAATAATGTGCAAATAATATACAGCACCCTAATTGCGTAACACACTATCTATCTCAATCTGAATCATTTTGAAGGAACCAACCAACCAACCACCAACCAACCAACCAACCAACCAACCACCAACCAACCAACCAACCAACCACCAACCAACCAACCAACCACCAACCAACCTCCAACCAACCAACCAACCAATAACCAATTGCTTGATAAGTTCGAAAAATATGTCTGCTTAACAACGTATCTAAGTAACGCAATGAATGCTGTTGAACTGTCAAAATGAAAGCCATTCCTGCTGTCAGTGTGTACTCGGGCAATTACCCGCAGGTATCATAATGGGGAAATGAACTCGCCCCGTTCATTTAAAAACTAAGGACTCAATTCTACATCCATACTAATATTATAAATTCGAAAGTAGGTAACTCTGTATGTTACCTTTTCACGCCTAAATCACTGAACGGATTTCGATAAAATTTGGCAGAGAGATAGATGGCATCCTGGGGAAGGGCAGACTACTTTTTGTCCCGGTAGAACGTTCTCGTGGGATAGTTTCCAACACCCACGTGGGTAAAGCCGCGTGCAGAAGTTAGTACTTAATATGCCTTTAATAAACAAAACACTATAGGAATGCCAGTTTAACGTGGACGCGTAACTTGCGATGTGTAACACTCAGTAGTCATTACTAATCATCCCAGCTAATTATGCATGACCCCTTACTGCCTAATTGCCTACTTATACTTACAATCCCCATATAAAGGAGCATTTATCGAATTAAATCAGGTAACATGCAGATCTCGGTAGCACAGTGCGGTGCACTCTATAACGATGGGTTACTAGCCAGGCAAGCATGGAACCCATGGCATACCATGGCGGCGGCAGAGGTTTATATGCTGGTAACACGCGAGCCACTGCGACCATCGCTATAGGACTGCATTACTGATTGAGTTGTCCGTGACGCTCGTATGAAATTTGCTTTAGTAGCTAGATAAGCTCACTGATAACACGTAAATAGTCTGCTTGTTTTGTAGTAGAATAGAATAGTTAAATTTTTAATTGTCATCATGTGACAAGCAAAATCGCTATTTGCAATATGTCGCTGGTTGGCTCAATATGTGTTGTTGTTTTAATTGAATCTTTACACGTTGAGAATCAAATTCTCGAAAAAGTCTGCTTTTAGTTCGGGCCGAATCGGGGGGGTTCGGGTGTATTCTAAATCAAAAGAGCCAACATAATTATAATTAATATTACAATGACACATAAAGATCACCTATTAACAACCCATTTACATGCACAAAATATCCCTATCGAACAAAAAGTTTTTCCACCCATATATATTTTCAGCAATTCTTCCATTTTTCAGCCTGAAGATTTTCCTAACCCACTTCTGTCTCCATAAAGCTACATTCCTCGTAGCAACAGTCTCGTTACTGGTGACTGCGCCCAAGTTTCAGTTATATCATGCCCCGCTGCAGTAAGTAAGGCTGAAAGGCCCTGAAACGTTGCAAATGTTGCAAGTTAATATATTAGGCTGCAATGTCAAGAGTACGGCAATGCAGATCAGCAGTATTTATGTCCGGTACACTCGCAACTGGTAACGATATAATAGTTTTGGCCCTGACTTTGGTTACATTTAACAATTAGGTACACATTAGAATAGAATAGAATACTCTATATTATATATATAATCATTTATATAATATATTTATATATTATATAATTTGTAAGGTGTACCCTATTTTTTTTCAGGATGGGAAATAATCAAATGACCCCTCCGAAAGGGAGTATCAGATCCGTGTTCCTTCCTTAGCCCTTTATGTTCCTGGGCAGCGGTAACCCTTTCGGACGATCCCGCTGAAGGTATACCCTTACAAATTATAGATATAGGTAAATGCAGACATTTTATAAAGGGTGACACACTAGGCGGTCTTATCGCGAAAAGCGATCTTTATTATTATTAGGTAGGTACTTTAACAATATTTAAGACTGAATATAAGACTTAGCGCCCATACAAACCGAATCGCTTCAAAGTAAGAGTGAACAGGCTTCTTCTGGGTAAGCTCACTCCATCGTAGACTTTGTCTCTGTCACCTCTGACCTAGACTAGACTCAGAGAAAACCCATTTCAAATAAAAAAAAAATTAAAAAAGACTTCTTATTACTTTCATAAATGCATTGCAAAGTGATTAGTGATTTGATTATTATCTGCTCTTTTTTGTTCCTTGGAACGACGCTCCCATCTTTCTGGCAAGCTTCAAATGTTCTTTTATTACTTTTTCATGAATTCGAGTCTGAAATCTACAAACAACCAACGTATATAACATTCAATATTTGTCATGTTGAACCAATTCCGCATTCTGGCAAGGCGTAATGCACAGCGATGTATTTTATATATAAACCAATTCCAATCAAATGAAGCCTATTCATATTTGATGTAACTTTATTTATTTATTTAAACTTCTCGCACAAAAAGGTACAAAGGCGGACTTAATGCCTTAGGCATTCTCTACCAGTCAACCAAGGGGGGTGAAGAGATTGGATGGCAGGTGCTTTGAATGAGAGAAACAATAATAAAAAAAAATCAATTAAAACTAGTTACACAAATACATAAATAAATAAGTTATATACACATACTTTAACTTGTTTTTAACACATTGAAGGACACTGAACGAGACACAGCAGAAGTTTTATTGTTATTATGTCGAGGGGCGTTAAGTGTCCCGCAAAGTGTTAAGGTTCTATTCAATTACTGAAAATATTTTAAACTAGCTTCTGCCCGCGACATCGTCCGCGTGAAATTTCACCCTCCCCCATTCACCCTCTTAGGGGTGGAATTTCGAAAAACCCTTTCTTTTACTCTTCACAAAGAACACACCCTCCAAATTTCATGTCTCTAGGACCAGCTAGGTTTAGGCTATGCCTTGGTATATCAGTCAGTCAGGACTTTGAATTTGTTGACACTTGACACCAGTTACAGCATTTTGAGACATGTATGGCTCAAAATGCTGTAAATGATGTTAACTACCCTTAAAGCTTTGCACTCAGCTTCCAAACAGCCTGTATATAGATTACATTTGCAATATCAAAGTATGTCGTCCATCAGTTGAAAGGACATATTAAATTAAAAGTTTTCCCTTACTATTACATAACAACATAACAGCACGCCTGTATTCACCGAAGGGTTACGCAGAGGTGTCCCTAAAGTGCTCCCACATTTCGCCAGTTATATTGGCTTACGAAGAAAAGCCAAAATCCTTGACATACTGTTTAAAAATGTTCTATGCATACTAAATAAACTTACATAGCCACATGACTACATTAGTTCTCTTGCATAACATTAACTCACAAATTACACAACTTATCCAACAGATCCTTGTCACAGGTTACGTAACTACAAAGACATGATCAACATACACTTATCTACATATTAAGTTATCTAAGTAATATAATTAGTGTAAGTAATATCGATGATTCACCGCCAGATGTCGATCAACCTTAGTCACATGTTACATTACTATATCGATAAACAAAGCACAACACTACTCATAACATGATAGTGGTTCCCATAACATCGCAGGACAATATGTGACGACCTGAATAGTCCTGAAAACGAAGTAACTTATAGCTTGGGTCCATTTTCAATTTTCAGGATTATTGTTTGGGGAGGTTTAGTACAGTACAGTAGTATACGTACATTTAAAATAAAATCTATTAAAACGTAAAATGTAGATATATGTAACGTTGAATTTAAAGTCATTCTAAACAATAAGTAGCTAACTAGAGTATTGAAGATTTACTTTATTTTCTTATTTTTCCGAGCGAGACCAATAATGATTTCTTTCCTGCTTCACGTTATATTTCACCAGGAAAAAATCTTTAAGAGCTACCTACTATGTAAAGCCTCTTCACCTCATCTCATCCCTCTCATCATCATCTCGAGTAAAATCAAGCCAATAAGAAGACATGATAGATAGGTTCGTTCAATAGCATAGTTTAATTTATACGCACTAACATCCAACCATAAAAATAATAAAAACCGCTTAGCAAAACATCATAAAAGTTAATTTCCAATTCAAGCTCACAAAACATACTACAGACTGGTACCAACGCCCTAATAGTAGCACCGCAGCAAGAAAGAGCAACAATAAAACGGTTGCCAGTGATAACATCGCTGATAACTCGGCTCCCAGGCCCCCAAGTGCTGGGAGACACGTGACCTGGCTCCCTGCCTATCCGCCAACATTGTTCCACGGGGAGTGGCTACTGTCTGCTTCGGAATTAGCCTACGTGTTGCTAAGTATGGAGATTTAATACGCGGAAATAAAAATCATTCGATTTTGCAGATAAATTATAACAATGTACTCAGTATTAGCTGGAAGGGTCCAAACTGACTGCCCCCCCCCTCCAAACTTTCCAAGCTAGGAGTTTCAGCTTGTCAGATCTAAGAGGTTTTTACTTAGATCTTGTATAGGTACTGGCTCTCTGAGACCTCTCGTCTCCAAGTACGGGAGCCAGGCACACTGGGTCCAGTATGTGGGACGTACATTGATGTTGATATGTTTTGAGTTCATACAAATAGATTTTTCGAACATCATTTTCAATTTTAAAAAGTTCTAAAACTACACTTACAAATGATTTTAAAGCGTTAAACACAACTTAGTACAAAGTCTTAGTCTTAGTGATTTCGGCAAAGTGGAATGAACTATTATCTATGTCATTGAATTAACAACTTCACAACTGAATTAATAACTTCACAAATAGCTTATTATTTTGAAGTTCTATTTAATAAAAAAATATGACGTCAAAAATAACTGTAGACTTACAAAACGTGTGTATTGTGGAAGCACAGTGCGATGTCGTCGATAACGATCAACTGCAACGGTTAAACATTAGCACTGAATATATCATGATTGTAATAAAAACACACGGATTCAACAAAATATTAAAACTCTTTGATGGACAAACAGCACGAAAATAAAACACCTACGTCCGACAAATATAAATAGGTATGATCTTCAACATTCATCGTCTTTACCTGTGGTATTGTTAAATAGAGCATAAAAGGTTATGTCTCAAATATTAATAGATTACAAATTAGCTATATTTAAAGACAATGATTAAAGACTAAACTTTCCAAAAGGCTTTTTAATCCTAAACATGTAGAACTACCAAACAATGCATTCCTTCTTACATAACACACAGAACAATAACCCAATTCATCCGCCATTGCACCAACTTGAAGAAACAGAAACACGGAACCGATCCGAACATCGAACAATCGCAGTCCAGCATGGCGGCGCGCGGCGTGCATCCACGACACAGAATACCGTTTCTGAAATATTAATAATGAGTGAATAGTCCACTAATGATCATGAACAAAATATAACTCGCGACCGTGGGAGCCGCTCCCATGCCATTGTCGCGAACCAACTTTCTTGGGGTCGGTAGCACCGGCTAGCACTATGAATAATATGCATAATTAAACCGTGTTTATCCAGATCATTAATTAAATTGAACCGGTTTACGAAAATATGGTGTAATTGAATATTTGTATATGACGATGACATCCTAGTGCGTGGTGAGGATGTGGACAAGCTGTTGCGTTTGTAATTAATTACTGTGCACTGCTTACTGTGTAAACCGTCTAACATACATTTGTTACCTCTTTTGTACGGTTATACGAAGCCTGCCTGCTGTTATTCATAGTCATATGCTAAATGGCTTAGGGTTAGAAGGCTTTGGATGACACTGTAGATGTTCTTAAGTATATTCGCCGAAGCCCACCATAGCCCACTTTCCAGTGCAAACCAGATTTATTGCCGAGCAATTCCTAAATTCTTGAAAATGATCTATTTGTCCAAAATTGCACTTTTAACCACATTTCTCTTTGTCCCCAGATAATCCTAGCGGACGAGTGTACAGAGGCGGAGGGTCGTGCGTGGCACATGAAGCACTTCGCGTGTGCCGAGTGCGCGCGCCAGCTCGGTGGGCAGCGGTACATCATGCGCGAGGCCCGCCCCTACTGCCTGCCTTGCTTCGACAACTGCTTCGCCGAGTACTGCGATGCCTGCGGCGAACCCATCGGCGTCGATCAGGGTCAAATGTCCCATGAAGGACAGCACTGGCACGCCACAGAGCGATGCTTCGCCTGCCATACCTGCAGAGCAAGCTTATTAGGCAGACCCTTCTTACCAAGAAAAGGAGCGATATACTGCTCTATAGCGTGTTCCAAAGGTGAGCCGCCCACGCCGTCAGATTCCTCAGGACCGGGACCCAGACCGCAACGTGTGCCAAAGCCGAGAAGAATGCCATCACCTAAGTCCCCACCTAGATCACCGCATAGAGAACTCTCGCCTCATAATATAGACGCGGATTCAGAGCCGAGCGAGTCGCTGATACGTGAGTCTCCTCCTCCTCCTCCTCCTCACCCGCCACCACCGCCGCACGCTTGCCTCAGCCTCGACAGAGCGCTAGCAGACCTAAGACTAGACCAGTCCATCACCGAGCATCAGATACAGCCCACACCGACGTCTGATGACCATAAAGACGAGTCACCCGACGACTGGAAGCCTCCGCACCCCGTGGAAGCGCAGGCAGTCGTCACTCCAGGACACTCGTCATCAATGCCTGAACTAACGTTAGTGGACGGTAAGAAGTCACCGCGGAAACCGAGAGGAGGCCGGACGGTGAGGTTTTGTGGGGATGACAACGAAGCGTTCGAGCCCGACGAGCCGCCGCGGAGAGAGAAGGTGAGAGACGAAGACGCCAGCAGCTACTGCAGCACGTGTTCCTCTTCATCATCGTCAGCAGAGTCCTACACACTCCCCACGAGACGAGCGTACGGCGGCGTGCGCATCTCGTACGTGCCCAACGACGCTGTCGCCTGCGCCAAGAGAGAACGACAGAGAAAGAATGCTCAACACGACAAGAACTGCATCATCTCGTGATCCTAGCTCTTCGTAGTACCTCCCCTCTCCTAGTGAACCGACCTCCGATGTAAAAGACTGACTTTTTGATAGATTGTTGTAGCCCCCACGCCATAGTATTGTTAGATAGATTACAAAAAGTCTTCCTTAGCTGCTTTGCTATCTTGCCACGGCGGGCCTGCTGCGAAACACGCGTAAGTCGCGGATAATAGAGACCAGGTGCACAGCGCGTGTGCGGTGGTCATGTTATGACGTACACAAAGTATTCATCGTTATCTATAAAAGGCTTAAATTGTAAAGGCTTTGGACAAATTTATGTTCGTACGAGAGTAATTTGGGATTAATCGGTTTAAAATGTGACGGGTTCATTCATTTGTAACACCTTTACTGGTTTTATTTGAAATGGATCTTTTAGCCTTGCTACTCGCCGCGCACGAAACAAAATGTTGGTTGTAAATGAAAAAATATGCGCAAATTTTGTAGTTTTATAAAGGGGCCTAAAGTTAAGTTGATATAACGAGCGACGTCAGCTTTAAATTATTTCTAATTTAATATATGCGTAGACATATCAAATGCTTTCTGTAGTTTATTCTCGTTCATGAAATGATTAATTTAAGACATATCCCACTTTGCCACTTAGCTGCTAGCTCGCTGTAAGTATACCCTAAGTTAGAAATAAGAAATTATTGTAAAATAGAAGTACAAATATAGGTACATGTTATTTTGTATTACAGTTTTATACTTTTGGAATGTGTTCAAAGTGTAAATAAGAAGCAATGTAGGCGATATAAGAGTTGTAAGAATCTTGTGTTATGCCGATACTCTTGACAAAGTCAAGTACCAGTGACTGTAGGAATAACTGACATTTTTTTCATAGTCTTCTTGCTGGATGAGAGAGCCAGATTCTAAGACAGCATTCCTAGTAATCACTAGTACATAGGTATTTTGTAATAATTGTTAAATTCCTTAAACTGGCCTGGGTATGTCGTATAAAAATGGAAACAGAAAAATATTATTATAGGCCACATTTTTCATGAATGGCTTCTATGAATGTCATGAATAATTTTACCTACTCTTACTTTATCCATATATAATTACTCAGTTACAATAACTATTCTACTATGAAGTTATTTCAATGTTCTTTCCTAATTACATAATACTCAGATTCAAAGAGAATGCTCATAAACTTGCATTTGTTCCAAAAATGTGTATTTAATATTAAAAAGTAGCCGATAGTTTTATACGAGAACCACAAATATTGTACAAATATATCGAAATGTAACAATAAATTAATAATGTACGTAATTTTATAAGTTTTTTGTAATAAGAAAGGATGAATAAAATTATTTGGAATAACTTGGTTTTACTTTAGCTTCCCATTCCGGAACATTACGATTGTTATCGACCACTCGTGGTTCCTTTAAGCTGACAGGCTTTGGCAGTCGGCCAGGAATAATTTAGGAAAATGGGGAAGTCTTAAACTATTTTGTAGTACGATACTGCTACGATACAATTAACTATATCGCTTCATTTATTCAGGCGAAAGACGTCGACTGCGCGACATAGGTCTCCCTCAAGCATCGCCACTTAGACCGGTTCTGTGCTTTCCGCATCCAACTGTATCGCTTGCAAGTAACTAGTCCAACCTATGATATAAATTAAATTCTAGTTATAAAATATACCTCCGATTCCTTATATTTAGTTCCGGAGCCAACGTGAAAGTTCACAATAAATAACTTGCAGCCAACCTCGCGGTCTAGCATTTTACTAGAATGGGTGCCTCAACCAGCTAGGATAACCTTGTATGTACTTGTAGATGATTAGACTGCCTGTTCGTCTAGTGCTCGCTGAGCATGAGGTTCTGGTTTCGACTCCCAGGTCGGGCAATAACTTGTTCTCCATCAGGACTTTCTCAGAAGCAGGCCGGAGCATGGATCTGTGCCCGGTTGATCGCAACGCCTCGCTCTCTATTACATGGGACTTAAACATAACTGGTGAAATGTGGTCGTACTATAATAGGCAGGTTCACTTCTGCCGGACCCTTCGGATATTACAAGCGTGATGCACCTATGTCTAGATGATTAGACCAAAGGCACAGACCCTAATCACAGGACGACCGCTGACAATTCCCAAATTCTGGACACCTATCACCACTATCCCTATGTCCACAGACACAGTGCACATCCTGGAGCGATCAGTGAAAGTGTGCACTAACAATATCGACACAGTGAGCGATGTGGGAAAACACCACCAACACAACAATGCACGTGACGACGGGAAACGCATTGTCTTAGAAAAAGTTATCGCGCTGATCAGACGATAGAAATATTTCGACTTGATGTCTGATTGAGTATCTGTCTTACTGTCTCATTCCTATGGAACCGTACAACTTCCATATTTGTGTGGATTAGAAACTGAAGAGAATAATGTATCTTGTGTATCATTCAAACCACTCCAAGCCAAAGTAGGACAGGTAAGAATGTCGTCTAATAGAAGAATAGAAGAAGAACATACACGACCCTGTTGTACACAAATCTTATGCAAACTCTTCAAAAAGCTTAGTTACCTACGTCGCAAAGCCAACATCTCATCCTTCTGCCCTTATATCTGGGGTTGGAACATGATAGAATAATATCCTCCATATCATCATTCAGGATAGAATGAATGATGTCTTCCATAACTACATCTCCGTTAGCTCAAAGCCGTTTTCTCAAAAAAAGGAAAGACCGGGCATAAATCAAAACACACAAAACACGGACGTTAAATATCTGAAATTGCCAAAACGCGGTAAGTTAGGTACGACCCCAGAACAAATTGCTACCATCACAGGTGGTGTCTTCACTGACCTGTGAGATCAAAGGGAGTTACTCCTTCCAAGTTGCGCTACCATACCCACTGCGCTTTTGCGATTTCAGATATTTAAAGTCCATGTTTTTATTTCATCAAACTCAAACCAGTTTTCACATAAATTAATTACAGATACTTTTGAATGAGCATGAGATACTTCCAAACGCCAGGGTACATTCAAGTCCATGAAAGACTTACACATAGTAAATGGTAGCTTTATAGTACTGTACACGTATGTGCCTAGTGCTCACACGTCTGCTATGCATCGTCGTCATACATCGAATCAGCTGTTACTTAATTGCCCCAAAGCGTACAATAGAAACTGTCACATTGATACATTTCTTATCAAATATTATTCACTATAAAGAGATTGGACCCACTCTGTTAGTTTTTGTCATGGTCTGGCAGTTTGAGTAATTTATGTGGCCCACCCAAATTTCCTTTCTTTGGTATTGTTCGTCGAATCGTTGAGCTCCTTAAGTTTTGAGTTGAGCTGCACGATTTCTGACAAATGCGTGCACTGACTGGACAGGTCCTCTCAATCTGTGTGGTTCTTTCCTCAAAAGACCATCTCAGTCATCGTAATGGTCTTCATAATTATAATCTGACCAAGATTATGTCTGAACTTTAAAAGAGACTGTGGCCTCTGAGTTTGTTTCGGCCTTTCTTCTCAGAGTAGTCAGATAGGAAACGCCGACCTCATATAGTTTTTAAAAATGTGATTAACGTGTGTTTTTGCAAAACTACTTACAAAAATAAAATCATTTATCACGGCCTGCGTTAATTCGTGTCGTCATTTCCTCAACTTTCCCAGCAATGAAAGAAAGAAATGTACTGATATCAGATTGAATGAGTTTCTATGGAGCTTATAGATTAACTGATACTAACTTGTCATGTGTGTGATTTATATTATGAGAATGTTAAATAACTTGTGAATAAATGCAATGTTTAGCTTCCATTTGAGTATGTTAGAAAGGAATATTTTAAATTCATTCACGCCATAAATAAGTAGTATTAAAAGAAGATAATTAATGGATTAGCGTTCGGCTCTTATAGCAAAATTAAATATATAGGTACCTTGATTACTAAAATGAAATCCGTCAGCGTGATACTTCTCACAGTGCGATGAGCACACGTTTGGCAAGATTTATCAATGACATATCTAAGTAAATCGTGAAAAGAAAGGAGTTCTGAAATAAATCTTTTGTTCGTCTAGTTATAAGGGCGTTTTCCTACATTATCCAGATAAAGTAAGGACTAAAAAGCCCTGTGTATCTGTAGAGGAATCCTCAAACACGAATACAAGCAAAACAACATTAAATATTTCCTCCAAACTACTCGAAACAGATAAACAACACTCGAGACAACTATAAAAAGTTTTCAACTAAACACGACGACGACGGCGACATAAACCTCAAACAGGAATCAAACTCCCTACTACTTCGCTAACTGCCAGTGTACAGCTCTTGGGCGACAGTCGCCAACACGACGCGCTTGGCAGACAGACATGTCTGACAGAGTATTTGCTACGATGTTTTCATGCGTAAGACTGTGTACAGGATGATTTCTTCGTTCTGACGGTGCGCGGTGTGGCGCCATCTACATCGCCACAAAGGGAAAAGAATGCGGAACACTCAGTGTGATGGACACTTGAGAGGTAGCTAGCTACAAGAGGTAGACTCAGAGGATAAACATAACAAATGATAACAAGAATAATCATAATACTAGCTTATAACGTAAGGTAACTAGCAAAAGCTTTCATCAAACCGAACTATGGCACTATTTTTCTTACGACGGCCTCCAACTCCGGAATCAGGGTTTTTTTTAATCAAGATCTAGTTGTAGGATAACAAGACGATAAACGATGAATGAGACAAATTATAGCTAGATAACAAGTAAATTCGCCAAACATTAAAATAGTTCTGAGTCATATAGGTACAAACATTCAGCCTGCTATCAATCCACCCTATATACCAGCCTATTACATCCAGACTTTTCACAACAAGTAGCAACAAACAACACAATGTTAGACCTAGCCGCGGCACGCTGCAAGCAGACAGATACCCTTGCCAAGGATAAGATACTATTAAGCCGGCTAGACAGACTAAACGAGGCATCATTCCAGTTCCTTATACACTATTACATTACACTGGAAGATTTTGGTAGGAGTTTTTAATATAGGTAATTTTATGACTACTACGCACCTAGTTGTAAAATGAACAATTTTAAGACTAAATTTAAGCGGTTAACGTTTACTTCGGTACTTTAAAGAGAACAACCGCACAGGTCGATCGATCAGGTTAAGCTACGCCTGCCGCGGTTGGTCTGTGGATGGGTGACCATCTTTACATACCGTGACCGCTCCGTGCTTCGGAAAGCACGTTAAGCCGTTGGTCCCGGTTGTCATTCATGGATCTTTGACAGTCGTTACGGGTAGTCAGAAGCCCGAAAGTCTGATAACCAGTCTTACCAAGGGGTATCGTATTACCCAATAACTGGGTTATGGAGGTCAGATAGGCAGTCGCTCCATGTAATACTGGTATTCAGCTGCATCCGGTTAAACTGGAAGCCGACCCCAACATAGTTGGGAAATGGCTAGGCAGATGATGACTGTTAAGAGTATAGTGTAGAATATTCTGTGGCGGCGTTCAATGATGCTGTGATGTCCCACAGCATGGCAAAGGCCTCCCTATTTTCTTTCCACTTCTCTGTTCAAAGCTGCTCCGGACCAGTTCTCACTGAAGGAGTCCAGCTCATCCCGCCTTCTCCGTCTGGGCCTGCCGCGATGTCGCTTGCCATTAAGATGAGCCTATTGGGTCGTAAGTTTGGCCCATTGGGCGTCTGACATGTGGCAAATGTGTCCAGCCCAATTCCCAATTCAATTTTAGCGTGGCAGCTTTCCAAGTGACATCAGTTATCTTTGTGATGGAAAGGATGGTCGTATTTCTAATCCGGTGAGTTATCCCTAGAATACTCCGTTCCATAGCTCTCTGACAAACCTCGAACATAGACGTTCAAATAAAACGTTATAATTACAGAGTTTATTCCGAGCTAGAGAGAGTGTTTATATGAACGCCCCTATACCATCACTAGCTTTTCTAAACAAAAACCTAATACAACAATTTGAAGCTCATTCTAAAATCGCTTGACTGTTGGAATGCAACCAAAGTAATTTTACTTCCTGCCTGCACTACATAAGGTCAACTTTTGCAGACCACCTTTACAGTACTGATAACGAAGGGTGATGCAGACCACCTTTACAGTACTGATAACGAAGGGTGATTTTTAAATAAGAAACCGAGGCTTTCTTGGCCTGTCGGGGTGCTGGTTACAGCTGCATAGACAGCATATTATTAAGAGATAGCGCCTCTGCCCACAATTCCACATAGGGGACTATATACTTCGAATATAGGGAAGAATATCAACATTGGTCAGATGAGTTTCCGTGTAAGTTTGAAAATATGTGACAAGTTTGTAAGTCACTTTCATTTATCTAAGGGCTGATTTGACCAAAGGAAAAAAGTGCAAAAAATTCAAAGTTTATTCTCAGGATAAGACTTATTCTAGGTATAAAAGTTTGGTGAAATTCGCCCTTAGTTAATGCATCGGTGTCAGGTTAAAAAACAGTCATCTGCATATCGAAAATCAGAAGTTGAAAATCATCATTTTCAAACCAACCCCGTAGCGTTATCCCGTAGCAGCAAATCTCGTAGTAGGTGCTACGAGGAACTACAAAATGTCTAGCTTTACATCCGGATTATTTCATCGACTTCGTCCGCGTGAAATTTCAGTCCCTGACCCATCGCGTCGTATCCCATCGCGTCGCACCCCATCGTGCGCCCGTGCTACTATTTTGTTTTCGCTCAGCGTTCTTTCCGACTTTTTTTCTTTTTGCTTGGCTCCTATGGGTCGTAGCGTGATGTTAAATAGCTCATAACCTTCCTCGAGAATTGGGCTATCAAATGCAAAAAGAATTTTTCAAATCCGACTTCTGAAACTTACCCCCTACCTACTTAAAAACAAACAAATTTTACCTCTCTATAATATTAATATAGATGAAAGTTAAATATTAAAAAGACACTTGTAAAACAAAATAACCCTTATTTAAAAACCGTCAATACATTTCCAGTAACCTGTCTCTATTAGCAACGCATTACACCCTAACCCTTGCACTGACAACCTTAAAATTGTGACCCCAAGCGAAAATATCAATTAAACATACTTAACCCTGCGCGCGCTCGTTACCCATAAGTTGTGTGTCTCGGTCATTACGACCATTAGGGGTGTATCAACAGCTTGATTAATGAACTTCACAGCGGAAAGGGAAGGGTTGGCAAAGACTAAAAAGTTGGTCGTTTTTTCCTGGTATTAGTCATTTTGTTGTCAAGGGGCGGTCGGCAAGTAATGTGATGACAAATTGCTTTCTGTTATCCGGGAATTTCTTACCCTTTCGACGTAATTTTGGTAAGGATGTTTGGGTTGACATGGTTAACGTTTGTGGGTTAAACGATTACTTTGTTAAGTGATGAAAGCTTTAAGCTTTTATCGACTTAAGTACTAAGCGAGCCTAACAAGACACATAAGCCTAACGCTGTTACCTATCAAATAGAACGAAAGAAAAATATTGTTGAGTCTAAGTAGTTGCAAGCTGACTGCTTCAGGTATGTTATTTTATTATCTTCTGCGCCCTCATTGCGTCACACACTTTCAATCACAATCTGAACAATTTTGAAGGATATTGCTAATCCATTGCTTCATTAGTTCGAAAAATTTGTCCGCTCAACAACGTCAAAAACACAATGAATGTTGTTGAACTGTCAAAATGAGACATTACTACTGTAGAGTGTTACGCAATTAGGTACCTCGCAGGGAACTTATATCTAGCGTATAGGTACATACAGTGTTTGTAAAGAATATGAAACTAAAGGCCATTTACAAGGTTCCGCTGATAAATACTCAAATAAAAACCAAAAAGGTCGGCACACAGCATAATAAAGCAAGAAAAACAAAGTACAATACGATCGAATAAGTACACTTAGGTATCAATAATTTCTAACAATCTAATATAGTTTACGGTGTTATTTTCCAATACTTAATACATAGTTTATAAATACATATATGTTTCTTCTTTTGTACTTCAACGTATGGTGGACTTGGTGATACTGTCGTTCACTATTCAATACGCGACGCACATTAACAATTAAGAGGGCATTCATTTGTTTTGAAGTCACCTACTGTTCACAGAGAGTAGTTAATATTAATGAATAAATAGTACCTACGTGTGAAGATTAAAAAAGATGCCGAGAATAAAATAATCTCACTTAATTTGTTTACATAGAGAGTATTGATACTCTCGTATGAAAGTATTTAGTATGTTGTGTCTATATCAGAATCAGCCTATAATGTTCCCAATTCTGGAGCACAGGCCGTCTCTATGTGACAGGGAATGGATCATAATCCACCACGCGTTCCCAGTGCGGGATGGCGGATGTCACGTGTCTTCGATTTTTTGGTTATAGAACATGCCGGTTTCCTCGCGATGTTTTCCTTCGCCGTTGAGAGTGCAGTGGTGATGAAATAAGGAACACAAAGTAAAGTGCCTGCTCGGGTTCGAACCCACGACTTACAACCCGTAAGGCGTGTTCAACTGGACCCGCGGGTCCAGTTCGAGTGGGTCCTGTTGACCAAATACTCGTAGTTCCATCAAAATATGTCTTTTCATCTTTTTCTTTTGTATAGGTTTTGTTTCTGTAGTATATTCTCATATTTATATTCTTAGAGGGTTTGTTTGTAACATTCGATCGTTAGCAATTTCCGACAGATGCAGGAATGTTTTGACAACAATTTTTCCTAAGACCCGGAGCTAATCAAACTAGCAGAAGACAGAAGAAACTTTAGAATATACCACAAGTGACATGTGAGACACTTGGATGAAACAAGATATACCTACAGGTTGGCAGGACATCACGCGCAAACTGTCACCGTGAGTTCAGCACATGTCTCAAGACCGCCTCGCGTAGACATTTTAACTTACTATTTTATGGCAAAAAAAAATACCTTTGCACCAAAACAGTATTCGTAAACCACACAAACTATCACATCTACAAGTTTACTCTTTGTCCCCAACACGAGGGCAGTAATAACCCCTCAGTAATTATTCAGTCGCCTCGCTCAGTATTTATAACAATTTTTCTCTTCAAGGCAGAAAGGTTAATTTTATTTATCTTGATAAGTGTCGTTTTGTTCAGCGAATGTAATTTTTATAAGTCAGTTTAATTGGCTACGACACGAAAATTAAGGCTTTTTGTTTATAAGTATCTAAGTAGGTACTTACCTAGATATTTAAACCCAAAAAAGTGTTTTTTTTTTAATATGATTCTGTTAGCAAACAATAGTCATTCATTCATGTTTAGTTATTTCATCCGAGAGAAATAAAAAGCTTTCTGTATCAACAGACAAACCTATTATGTAAGTACTCCATAGTGTTAATGACACTTGTACATGTCAAAACGAAACAATACTATTTTAGATGAGGTCGTTAATGGGCTTAAATATCTTCCCCAGCTGGCATAGAGCTGCTCTACAACTTACAACCAAGCCATCAATCACAACAAGCTGTAGGTCAGTACTACTGTCTATTCTATGCTATAGCTATCTGAGCAGTGAAATTCTCAACCTCCCCTCTAAATCAGTTCATCGTCTAATGACTGGCGGTGGAAATCAATAAACAGTTCAGGTGCGCCCGCACCGCGTGACGACACCTGTGCTTCACGCTCGGCGCGCGGGGGACAGCTAGACTGGTCGGCAAATTGCAATGTAATGATGCTAGCCGCGGTTTAGGGGTCGTTGGAGAAGGTAGTGGTAGAAAAACCTTTGGAAAACTTTAGGGATTTGTAACCAGAAGAAAAATTCAAGAACTATTATAAAGGATGAATAACAGAATACTCGTACAATGGCTGAGGAGACGAAATAAGCTCGCGGTCCGATTAGATTAGTCCTTCATCAGCATTCTCCTGCTCTTATACCAATTTTTTGGGGTTTGGCGCAATATGCCTTTATCGTCCATACTTCTTTCTTTTTTTTTCATAAATGATTGATTTATTTGCAAACATGGGTAAGAGATAAGAAATACATAAATATTTTTCCTTATAATAAAGTTATCCATAATTATTTTACCATCACATGAGTATGCAAATAGCGTAATACAATTTAAAACTATCAATAATGTTAACTAAATTCAATAAATCACAATTCCAATTCGAAAAACAACAAAAAATAATTTAAAAGAAATAAATAACGACTAAATTAAATAATAATAAACATTAACATTAATAATATATGATTATTAAATTAAACAAAATATTAATTAATATTAAATAATAATAAATAATACATACCAACGATTAGAATAATCAATATTAATTAAGTTGAAAATAATAACAGCTAACAAAATGATATTTCCTAACATAATTAGATGTAGCAAGCCTAGCATCTTTAATTTAAATACTCATTAATATGATAATAACATTTCGCAACTAAATATTAAATAATAAAAATATTAAATAGATCTATATTTTCAATTCCCATGTGTTTAGGTAATTTATTGACTTCTCGACTATTAGCCACCGTGTCGAGTCGGAGGGGCTAGTGGCTAAGTAATAGCAGCCAAACGGGTCGACCGGTCAGATTAAGCTCCGCTTGCCGCGGTTGATCCGTAAATGGGTGACCATCTTCACATACCAAGACACCTTCGTGCCTCGGAAAACACGTGATTCCGGCTGTCATTCGTGACTCTTTGACAGTCGTTACGGATCGTCAGAAACCCGAAGGTCTAGCAACCAATCTTACCAAGGGGTATCGTATTACCCAGTAACTGGGTTTTTCAGGCCAGATAGGCAGTCGCTCCATGTAAAATACTGGTATTCAGCTTCATCCGGTTAGACTGGAAGCCGACCCTAACATAGTTGGGAAAAGGCAGGCAGATGATGACTTCTCTATTAGTCATCATCTCGGTAGTCACCTCCTTTCTAGCCATATCATTTTTCATACAGTCCAAGCATCTACCCCTATAGGTACCCTACTTTTAGATTAGACCATAATTTACCCAAATGTTCCGGCCATTTTAGTAAAGAATAAGTACCGTCAGCATCAAAAGTCGATTAACACTTCAGTTTTTTTAATCTCAATTATTGAGCAAAATATTTGTTCAAAATTGCAGCAGAAGTACAATGCAATCTTGAACAAATATTATGCTCAATAACTGACATTACAAAAACTGAAGTATTAATATTTTGCTCAACAATTGAGATTAAAAAAAACACTGGCACTCCGGTAGTGCCGACAGAAGTGAAAACTTGAACAATTACGAGTGTATTTTGTGAATCGTCTTATAAACAAAACGTCAGTTATATATCCGTGGTTCAGCGCCATCTCGTCGTTGTTGGATGAACTACCGTCGTTGTTGGATGAACTACGTAGGCCCTCGTAGTTCTTCCCGATGTGCATAGATGGCGCTGTCCTCAACAACGCGCGTCTTTCGTTTTACGTCTTACGAATCTTACGATCAGGGTCACGTGACCTGACGCGAATTTAGAAGTTTTTACCCATTCCAAAAAAGTACACAGCGCCGCTAAAGAAGTTTTCACTTCAAAACTGAAGTGTTAATCGACTTTTGTTGCTGACTGTACCTACTAAATTATTCTAGACGTTGCCAATTGGAGCACTGCCCAGTGGTCGTTTTATAAGAGTAGCGTTTACGATAAAGTATTTATTGGTGAACACTTTTCTGTTACAGACACAGAAAACCTTCAGAAGAAATCTCTGAAGTTCTTTCCCACTGTGTGCTCCTATCATCATCATTGACAGCGCTGTCACCCACTGCTAAGTATGCTTCCCTGGTCTGTGCTGTACCCTCCCGTACTCCCAAACTTTACTAAAACTATCACGCTGCTGTACGGAACCACGATATAATTAAATATTCCAATAACCAGTTGACCAGTTTATTATAATTAATTACGAACGTAAATTTAATATTTGGCCGACATTTCAATAAACATGAACTAATCGATTTAGTTCACATTAAGTATTGTTTGTGCTTATTCTAGTTTGTTATAATAAGTAGGTACGTCAGTATGCTTGGTTTGTAACAGAAACACGATAAGATGAGAAATAGCTTTAAAAAAAATTGGTTTTGCCGATTCCTCTCCTCTCCTCTTGTTAATGGCAGGGAAAAAAAGACTTCACGTTTTTTGTAACGACTTCTTTTCTAAATTTTTCCACCTAACAACTTCACATCTGTTAACAAACCAGAACCAAGCAACAACTCGTAGATACCGAAACTCACGATAATTGCACAACTATCGCGCTACCTGTGGCGTTACTGCCGAATGTGAAATGTATTACATAATAGTGTTCTACTTTTTCAAAAAACCAGGCTGTTCTACAAAAACTGTTCAGTGTTAAACGATTTTTGAGTTTCTTCATTCAATTTCAGTTCCAATAACATTAAGTAACATTTCTAATAGGCAAAACTTATCAACCAAATCAACGCTTCGACTGTGGTCAGTCACTGGAAGATTAGTACTCGTATGCATCCCACTAATAATATGTCGCCTTTTATTTTCTAACCATAAAAACGCACTCCCAAAGCCTGCTCCACATTTCATGAAACCCAAGCTCTAGACATCCACGTCAGCCGGTCGATAGTCGTCATTGGCAATAAAGATGTAACGACACTCGCTATAAAGCAACTGCTTAACTACTGCGATACAGCTATATGATAAGCACACACGTCACCAACTTTCGGCTATGGAAGTTTTATTTTATGACTGTTCACTTGGTCACGGCAGGGAATATGTTCATCCTTTATTTATGATGTAAGATAGATTTATGGAATACGTAGTTGCGTGATAATTCATTACAATTGTTAAGTAGCAGATACATCTGTCTCTTCAAAAGGATTGCTGAGGATGTCAGGGTGAGCGGGAAACCGTAGATGATGTAGGTAACTTTATGCAAACATCAACGAATACGTCTCTATTGTAACCCGTGATCTACATTTTTGAAGAGAAAACCTTTTCAGGCGTCCTATAGCGCTCTTTCTGAACAGTGAACGAAACAGAACCGTCACACTCGGGTCGGTGACGCTGAATCAGGTATACTCGGCTCCAGCGGGTCAGTCGGCTCCAGTCGTCATCAGCTGTCATCAATCTTATAAGTTTTGACTTGTATCATGTGGGGTGTTGTTGCGCAGCCTGGGACAGGTCTACGTCCAGCAATGCACTGCGGTAGGCTGAGTTGATGTGCTCATCAGCACACACCATCTTTTTTTTCAGTTTTCTAATATGTAGTTTGTTCAGCCGCCATGCCATGCTTTGCCATGACAAAGTGACCAGACCAGCTACATAATGCCTGACCAGAGAGTACCTATAGCAGACAAAAGAGACTAAGTACAGGAGTTCAGGCTTTAAACATAAACCTAATTCTTGAGACGAACACAACGATGCTTGGTACCTACGCTTTCCTCATTAATTCAACAACTCACTTCGAAATCAGCTAATGGCCAACATTAGCAATAAACTCAATTAAAGTAAGAGCTTACTTAACTTGATAATGAGCGTATAATCGTAAAGTAACAGTTGTATCGAGTTAGTTTTGTTTACAATCGATACGAAGGCGTTACCCTTGCGACACCCGACACCCTGTGGTCACAACCATGTGTGTAACGGGTTTTAGGAACCATTTCCAAGTCCTACTTAGAGTATTGGTTAACGAAATGAACACTTATTATAATTATTAGAATTAATGATTAATTTTATTGTTTTACAAGTTTACAAATGAAACTCGTACAATATTTTTGATTCCCGCCTTAATTTACGTACCTATAGACATTTTTCAAAAGAAAACTCATTTATTTGAGAATTATAATTTACCAAAAAGTCTAGATAACCCCGTAGTTTATATTTGGTTTTTGGTAAACTGCTTTTGAATTACCTACCTATTACTTATTCTTTTATTCATTAATGAATTATTCTTCAAACTAGTTGCCATGCTCAAGCTCAATATTTCGAAAATCTGAAACATATTTTCCAATGTATTTTCAATCTCGAGATAGTCATCTCAGGCGAGAAAAATCGTGCAGCCCTTGAAAAGTGCAACTCACGTGCAAGAAGCGCGCGTAGTCTGTATTTATTGCAAAGATTCCTTTTGATCACAATAACATTAATTAATTGTCGAGTCAAATGACAGTGTGACCTTTTCTTACAACTGTCTATTTATTTATCCGTGCAAGTTATCTAAGCTATTGTGCATAGACCTGACGTCACAAGGGAACTTCACGTGAGATTCCAAAACAAACTGCATCTTATGCAAGCATCGCGAATGCCTCCGTAGTGAATCATAATAGATAATAAAACAAAGTTCCTGCTGCGTGTGATTGTAAACAGTGTGGAGCCCTGACACAGTCCGCAAGGACGCGTGTTAGTGACTCAACTGAGTAAACATTCAATAAACTTGTAGAACCTTACTTTATCTAGTTTTTTAGCGGTGCTAGTCGGTAAAGGCGCGGACTGGCGAGTGACAGTTCTGGAATCTTGTGATATACCTCACATTCTCGACAGACCTACAGTAGGCCACTCATTGCACTAGGTAGATATTTTTTTTTTTAGCTCATTAGGTGAAATTGTAACCAGGAATACTACCCGATTATGTGCAACACAAATTGCCTGAAACCTTAAATTATAAAGCCTGACCTTTGGTTTTATAATTTATATTTCTTTTTTACTTTCAAGAAAATGTCATGACCTTAAAAAATACCACAAAAGGATTGGCTACTTTCTAGCTCACAATAATTCGTACCTAACACAAATACACTATGCAGCATTCATTCATCAATAAATGACCTTTGACATTTGAACGATTAAAACAAACAGGCCCACACGTAATCTGTGGTGCGTCAGTTCGCGGGAAAGGCCGCGGATTACCGCGAAAACTGCGACATTGAACGTTTGTGAATCATTTCATTCACCGAAATGAACGAAGCAAAGTTGGTATGCGGAATGCGTTTTTGATCAGTGCGTTAATAGTTTTTTTTTACTTTTATGGAACGAAAGCGAACTCTGTGATTCACTGTCTGACTATTTTATAAAAAAAACCGGTGTAAGTTTCTCAGACGTATGGTAAGTAGTAAGTACCTAAACATGCACCTGACATCGACTGGGGCCGCTGGCTTTTCTGCATAATGGCCTCTATTTTGAATCATCATCTAAGTATCTAAGATTTTCTCTGGGCTGTCCGAGGCCCGTGGGAGTTTCGATGTTTCAAGAAAAAGCTTGAATAATATGCTTATTTTTGCTTCTTTTATCATTCTTCTACTTTATAAATTACTGTATTTTCCACAGAAATAAATGTAACAATATACAATATTAATTGAAAAATGAATATAAAACAACGACAGTATTTGCTCTATAAATAATGCTAAGTCCTGTTACATTACTTTGTGTTACTAATATTAATTTGAAAACTCAGGCCAAACCACATGCTGACGGGTAAACGATCCATTGGTTCGCTCTTGAAGTTATCTTGTGCATTCATTATTACTTGATTCAAGTTATGACAGTGCTCCCACTTACGATACGATTACAATATGAATAATATTATGATTTAAATCTATGTAATCATGTCAGCATAGCAAGCCTTTCCGGTGTTTTACTGAAAGTTCAAGCATCTTCTCATTTTCAGGATTTCAAGGAGCATCAGATATCAGCATGCTATAGCAGAGTGCAATGGTGTACCGTGTACAAGTGGAATTGTTTTTGAGAAGCTTTACCTACGTACACATTTTAATTCAGTTAATGCACCTAACTAAATTAAGGAACAAACTTCACAATATTACTATGAATGTACAGTTGCATGGAAAGTACGTATTTCCACAGATAGGTACCTAATTACTGAAATGGCAAATATAATGACAGCTAGGTTCGACGGACGGTTCGCGGCGCGGCGCGACACAGCACGCGTCAAGCATCTGCAGACAGCCTAATTGTTGGGTACAGCACAACGAGTGAACGGAATGAAGTAATGAACTGGTGAACTGTCTTTGTCGATGGTCGGTACTACAAAAAAGAAGAATATGGGAATAAATATTCACAATGTTTAGTAATTTGCGTTAAATGATTACATTTTCTGTTGTATTGTATTTTCTTTAATAACAACTATTCTCCTTTCCGTTTCCAAATTTTCCTTTGTAATTCCTTTTATTATTTCGCGAGTTATCGATTCTTACGTTTTGCTATAATCAGTTTAAATATTGTCAGTGGCAATAAGCACGAATAGTGCAACGCCATAACAAAAAATAAAAAAAAAATGTTTAGTAATTAGTTATGTAAATTAGTCTCGTTGTAAGGCTGTTAACGAAGGTAATGTGTGTGTATAGTTAAGGACTAAGGAGGTTCCTAGTCCTTAGGAAGGTCTATTAAGTACCTACACAGTTCTGCGTACAAAGTGTGTGCTGAACTAAAGAACCTCGAAGAGAACGACGAATAAAAAAACTTTTTCAGTTAAACGGTTTTATGTTAAACATACATTGCAATGTTTAAGATAAATGTACTAAAAACCAAAAAATAATAAAATAGGTACAGTCGTGGGAATTATAAACATATGCATAGACTAGACTAAAATAAAACCGTGGGGCACGTCAATTGTCTACAAATTGACAATTGACGTGCCCCACGGTTTTATTTTTGAATTTCGCGGGCTACCACTGCGCATTCACCTTAAAGATTTCTTAGTTTACACATGACTGGACTTTATCGAGCTCTAAGTCTGAAAGTTGAGCTAAGGCTGGCCTGTGGACATCTGGTACCACATACCCTTATCGACAAAAAGCAAGAAAATACATTTATTTAGCACAGACAAAAAGGCACTCAATATAATTATTACTTACATCATATAAAAAACATTAAAAAAGTGAAAAGTCCGCTGTAATAAATTAGCAAGAAAGTACCCACAAAAAGGTCCAGTTCAGCAAAAGTGCCAGACATTAGACAACTAGTGCCTAACGCTAGCTTTCAACTGGACCTGAAGAAGTCTGTGTCCTATGGATTGCGACTGTGTTTCGATGGTGACTAATTAGTACCTAGATGAGGCGTCAGACGTAAAGCCACGCAAAACCACCGCAAGTCCGCCATTCCTGCATTTTAAAGAAGTATTTCCTTCCACGTTACCTTTGATCGTGATGCATCTTAAACTGAGGCAACTACCTACCTACTAGGTAGGTAGGTACCTACGTGATTCCGTGAGGTTGCAGTGGGTTTTTCATTTACGTAAAATATCTTAGTGCTATGACTAAATAATGAATTTACATAAACAAATACCTAATCTTTATTATGGTGAATAAGAGCAACTAGTACAAGAGGTCACTTAAAATGCGATTTCAGCTAGCTATACCATCCGTGGTTTCTTTAAGAAAGCCTGTAAGGTCACTGTGCCTATAACAATAAGTAGGTACAGACTTGCAAAAAATTGTGGAGTCATCGTAATTATTCTGAATCTATACGAGATCGCAAAAAATTAGGCTTTTGCAGTGATTTTAAACTAACCATGTCGAGTAAGTCACACACATACTAAATAAATACCCATTGCCTTACTTTCCCCCACAAATCACACCTTCCACCACCCGGACATCCCCACCAAACTACACGGAAAATGGAAAATTCCCAATGAGTCACACGTCTGATAAGGATGTCAGGGCACGGGCCAATCATGCAATCATGCGCAATCATCCAATAACAGGTACGAGTACGTGCGCGTGCGACGCCGCCGCCGCCGCCGCCGCCCCGTGCGTGGCGCCAATTCACGCTAATTCGCTGTTTGTTCAGGATATAGCTCGTTTTGCAAGCCATAAGACGCGACAAGTACCTAATATACTATGATCATGAAGTCTAAATGCCAATGTGGGCAGAAGCGTATACATTGTAGTTATATAGCTCTTGGATGAAGGTGGAATACGTAATGGTTACTGTTTGTAATGATAGCTATTGCTTAACAGATGGACACTTACTATTAGTACATACTTTGCAAAGTATAGCATTAGGTAAGTTTCCAGTTAGTTTCCAGTAGTAATTGATGGAGACATGGTCTATGACAATAATTGTTAAATAAGTATGTATCTACATAACTGAGTAACCATTACTTCGCATGAGTACAGAAACATGTACAAAACTTTACGGTTCTTAGCCTGTACTGTATCTACCATGAGTTTTTATCGAAAACAAGTCAAATAAACAGCGGAATAATCAGCACAAATTCTACTTTTAAAGTTTCAATTGCTAATCTACAGTTTCTGATAAGCTCACGTCTGGGAAATTTAATCAAACTGTTGTTTTAGTGACGCCTTGTTAGACACTTCTAGAAACATTGATCGGTTACTAACACCCATGGGCCTGATCTAATTGGCAGTCAAAACCTCGAAACATGGTTGAGGTATTATACCACTACTTATAGGCATGGGCAATCGTACATGCTTTACCTGCATTTCATATTACAGGGTGACCCGCTTACATTCGATAAAAACGGAAATTTAGTAAGAAGCCTCTCGACAATGGCTTTCCAAATTTACTGGCCACCCTGTATTTCGAATAGGGGGGACCCGAAATTCTGTAAAACACGCACCTGTGCTATTACTTTCGCAAGTCCAGTGAGAACCAAAGTTTCTTCTCCCAAGGCTTTAACCCTCATGGTTCGCGACAGGACATTTTTCTACAGGATGTCGAGACATGCTCCAATCATCTACCTTTTTAGCGCCTGCGACCTCGACCCTTCGAAACGCCTATACCTCAACCAAATGCAGACAGCTGGAAGCCTTTCACATCATCAATACATATCAATGAAAAATGTCAACCCTTCCGAATCGCATAACGTTTGCTTAAACGTGAAATTTCTTTTTCTTTCAATTACGTAGTAATGTTATCATTAATAACTACAAAACCGATCACAAAGGACATATTTTTTGCTTAGAACCAAAACAGTGCAGAAATGTTGTATAAAATATCATGGTTGCACAGTTTTTCATTAATGCACTGTTTTTTGTTTATTATTTAGATATAAATTTACCACAGAGGTTTAAATATAAAATGTATGCATTAGGTCAAAAAGATACTGGCTGAAAATAAAAATCGCCTGAATAAAACCGACTCAGTGAAAAAAAAAAAACAAATGGCGCGCATTTTGTACCATTGTGAAACTTTGAAACTTCATATTTAGCAAGAAAGGGTTAAAAAATGGCGATAGTGATATGAATGCAACTCCAGAAAGTATAAAAACAGCCGCAAATGAAATTGTTAACAACCTTTTGCCGCAAAAGTCGCGGCATAATATTTAAAAACTTAGGTACCTAAACTTTGTTTTCATTAACTTGAGTTTTTATTTTGAATAGGTATATTTTATCATGGTAGGTAGATTGGTAGTTGAAAGAAAAGTAGATTACGCACCTTGCTTAAGTGAGTAATTAATGCACTCGTGTTAATTTCGTACATTAATAACTCACTTTGTGCTCGATGCAACAATCTACTATTTCCATTGCTTTTAAAATTATGTTCGAAACCGAAGAGCCCAGCAGAGCCGCATTCGGAAAATGAGTGCAAATGTCAACTACCTACGTAGTTACCCATTTGTCTCTAAAATGTGGGAAAATCCGAACACACTTCCCTACCATGAGCTACATGCCTCGCTAGGATTATCTGCTAGCGCCAATAAAACTTATCGGCCATTACGGAAACCCTATGACGTAAGCACGTCGTCGGTCACTTCCTCTAACGTGACGCAAATGGTTCTTACGTCAACTAATGAGTTTTTCACTTTACAACATTTACCTAACTGTCGGAATTCGTAGATTTCCATGTTAGGTAAACGCTACCTCGAAAATCAAAATTCTTCGAAAACCACTAAGCGAGCGAAAGTGATGCAATTACTTTTGAATCGCAAAAGAAGTGTGTAGTGTGCGTGCGCTCGGAATAAAACGAATTTACTCCTTTTTTAACAAAATAAATGAATTAAATTTAAAACTACTTTGAGTAAACTTTGATATGATAATTCTCTATGTATTAAAGTAAATAAATAAGTAGTATATAGTAGTAGTAAATTCCATTGAATAACTCATAAACATTACGCCGAGATGTCGAAAAAAGTTAAAATAACTTTGCAATTTTTTTGTATCGAGAAAAATTCATTGAATTGTGTATTCCTTTTACATGATACTAGACCAAAGAGTCAAAAAACATATATCAAATTGTTAAATCCCTATTCCACTTACTTAACAAGTTACACGAAATAGAAAAACCAAATTTTTTTCAATATATCACCTTAAGTGTTTACCTCATTTTTTTGAACATTCGAGCAGTTTTCCGGCAATTTGGAACCGTCCACTTTTACGTGTTTCCTTCGCAGGTGCTATCAGTTAGGTTAGGTTAGGTTTTTCGTACTTTTTCATCATCATTCTCCTGACCTTATTCCAATTTATTTGTGGTCAACGCAACATGACTTTTTCTTCCATAATTCTCTATTACTCGTCATCTGGGTAGTCACCCCCTTTGCTAACCAAATCATTAACAAAGTCCATCCATCGTTTGAATCGTTTCTTTGGTCTTCCTACTCTTTTCGTACTTTGTGACGGGGATTATTCGCTTTCCTCTCATATTCAAGACTCTACAAAAATATAGCGTTTATTTCAATATTAGTATTGGAAATTCTTGTCTATCTACAGTGACATCATGACCACCTAACAACACACGAGTAAAGCTGCAGTCTTCTATCAGACTAATGTAGTCCGGTTGAGAAGTCGATTAAAGATTCCGGATCTATACAGTTATGTTAGCTAGCCAGAATCATGACTCCTATTGGAAAATGTATAGAAACCGGAGTTGAACATTTCGTAGATTGCTTCCGGTCGAAGGAAATGTTGACTTCGCACAGGTTACTGGTAGGGTAAACGAAAATAGAGCCTACTTATTAGGTATACCTTTAACGCTTTAAGAACAAAATACATAATTATAAATACACAATAATAACTCACAAGTGGGACAGTTTCCAACACACAATAATATAAAAGAGTTGCGTCGTTTTGTTGCGCTGACGCATCACTAGTACGCACCTCATCTATAGCAAATGACATTTACCACAATTTCGCCTTATATGGACAATAAGCTACGTAAAATTGTTAAATCGTAGGAACCCGTTTAGTTTGTGGCCATTTCTGAACATGAAATTATGATAAAATAACGTAACGTCAATCAATCTGCCTAGGCTTTTCCCAATTATGTTGGGGTTTGGCTTCCAGTCTACCCGGATGTAGCTGAATACCAGTGTTTAAATAGAGCAACTGCCTATCTGACCTCCACAACCCTGCAGTTACTGGGCAACACGATACCCCTTGGTAAGACTGGTTGACAGACTTTTGGGCTTCTGACTACCCGTAACGACGTGAAAGATCTCCGAATGACAGCCGGAAACAACGGCTTAAGGTGCTTTCCGAGGCACAGAGGGGTCTCGATATGTAATGGATGGTCACCCATCTACGAACCGACCGCGCGCACGGCGCACGCTGATATTATTTGGCCACGAGATAAAACGTAACGTAGGTATACCTTCTGTCAAGTAGATAAGTACTTACCTAAAAACGACACCATTTTATTGGCAATTTACTGCAATTGCCCGACAAATTAAGTCGTGTAGGCCAGATAGCGATAAATCGTTACAAACATACAATCATTCGGTAGCCAATTCCAATGGCCAATTCAAATTGCGCTGTCAGCCATTATCCCGCTTTCTAAAATCAAAGTCGTAATCGTCGTATGTAAAGGGAGGGTGAGTGCGACCGCGGCCTTCTTCTTTCAACATTCCTTCCACTGCCGCATCCCCCCTTTTGTTAAAAACCTTGATTACAACACAATCACTAATTTTATGGATTCAGAGGGTTTGATTCTAACCGGTCAGTCTGTAAAGTGACAGTTCTTTTGCGTGATGAGATGAGTGAACGTAAGACTGAATAGCAGGATTTTTTTTTCAACTGCGTCCACTGTTCTGCCAGAGTCTTATGTAGTAGTGAAACAGTTTAATTTAAAAATGTTTTATAAAACCGAAAGATGAATTGAGCATTTCGCCAATTCAACACTTTACGCAGGTAGCACTGGGGAATTACAGAAACATAATAATTTACTTAGAATTTTAATCTCACATTATTATTAAGGTAATGGCGAATTAAATAATAGTTAATACCTACTTATGAATAATATTATGCAATGATTCACATTTTAATATGAAAAACCACAAACATAATAAATATACCTACCTAATATTTAATATAGGTACACAATAAATCCAATGCACGCTGTTATTTAACGTCAACATACCTACCTATTAATAGCAAGTTAATCTGAAGTACCATAGTATGGGGAAACTGTTCCATTCATAACAACTAAAAGGAAAATAACAAACATCTCTGCTTTTTATTTATTCAAGTCTAACCTAATACAGGATAGCAGGGACTTCGACTCACAACCTGTTCAGCACAGTCATGATTCTAGAACACTCTAGCGTAGACATTTTTCGTCTTTTATCAAAAAAAAGTCTAATGCCTTTTGCCCGCTAAGACGAAAACCATGCTTGTGCAGACTTTAATTTTCCCTATAATCGACTATGGTGACGTGTGCTACTTTGACTTGAACGCGGTTTTGCTGGATAACCTCGACAGATTGCTCAACAATGGTATCCGGTTCATATTCAATCTCAGGAAATATGACCATGTGTCGTGCTATAGGTCTGAGCTCAAATGGATGTCCATACGACAAAGAAGAAGTTTGCGCACGCTACCACCACGCTTTTTTCCCTTCTCAACTCTCCCACTCCTCCTTCTTATCTCGTGTCTCACTTTCAATATCTATGTTCTTCTCACGCTAAGAATCTGCGTTCTTCTAACAATCTTCTCCTACTCTGTCCTTCTCATACTTCTGACTTTGTTCATTCTTCCTTTCATATTCAGTCCATTCTTCTTTGGAATGCACTTCCTCTTGATATCAGGACGGCCACCAGTCGGTATGCATTTAAGCGAAAATTGCAGAGGTATTTTCAAAACAAATAGCATAGAGTCATCTCAACACCTCTCTCCCTTGAATTTGTATATATACAGTATGTTAACTAACAGAGGGCGTTCCCGTTAACCCGCAATAGTATAGCATCTATACATGCTAAAAAAAATATTACCATTCGAAAATAAAATGTTTTTATTTTTTTTTATATTAAAATATACACTAAAAATCGTAAATTGATACGTTTTAAAGAAACACTCTGTACACGCGTACTTGAAGGACAGCAATGTCGGAATTTATTTAATTAAATAAATTAGAATTAATTAAATAAATAGAGTATCAATTTACGATTTTTAGTGAATATTTTAATATAAAAAAAATAAAAAAAATATTTTCGAATGGTAATATTTTTTTTAGCATGTATGGATGCTATACTAATGCGGGTTAACGGGAACGCCCTCTGTTAGTTAACATACTGTATATTATAAGTATATATTATAGTAAATAGTATGTATGTGTATATAACCTATTTATGTATTTGTGTACCTAGTTTAATAGATTTTTTTATCATTGTTCCTCTCAACCAAAGCACCTTGCCATCCAGTCTCTTCACCACCCTTGGTTGACTGGTAGAGACATTAAGTCCGCCTTTAATAAATAAAATGTATGGAAGAGCTTTTTTTTTAAATAACCGAATCATGTACTGAATCCATGGGAACAGGTTATACCAATGGGGTGGACACATTTTTCGCCAAAATTTCAACGCCGGATCATGGTCATCAGAATCATTCGAATCAGAAATTCAGAATCATGTAGTGAATCCATGTTTACTGGTTGAGCGTCATTTTGTCCCTGCCATCCTGTTACATGTTTTTTTGTAACAATTATTATGTACTTAACCTACACCAATTTTTAATCAGTTTCGATACTTAGCTACCCACAACATCAAAAAAATTAAACACGTGGAAAAAAAAGGAAATATATATAGAAATCGATTACCTACTTACCTTACCTATTGGTATTTTATGCCTTTATAAAAATAAACTACAAATAAGTTATATTAGGTACAATAAAAAGCAACTAAAATAATGTTGGGAATTCCCAGATGATCTGAAGACAGGTAAATAAGGTAAATTAATACAGCCTTATTCTAATTACTTGCAGAATGATGTTTAACTTGTTCAATGTTCATCTATGGCTAGGCAGAACGGCTTGTGTCCTTTACATTTTCGTAATAGCACAGGACAAAATGCATTCAGCCTATATCCCAAACAGATGGCTAGGAAGGATCAATAACACTGTGTATTAAAATAAATACAACAATTAGTTTAAAAAGTAAACACGTCAACAACCTGTAAAAACCAAACCACCACCACCGCCATCCATACCTGTTAAAATAATAAGGATTACCGTAAGCTAGAGGTAGGTAATTACTAAATGGGTGCAGATAAGAATGAGAAAAGGCGGCAAAATTGTTTTGTTTAAAAGATGATCATAAATCTTATGATATTATTGTCTTCTGAGACTTATGCACAGAATTTGTTTTTGTTTTGTTACCCCTTTTTACGAAAATCACCTGATTGTATTTTCTGACCTCACATTGTTAAGTAATCTTCTTCGCAGCAACACACATTTTTTATTGCCTGACTAAACGTACTAACTGTAAAGTTCGTTTTTTATTTAAAATCAGATAGTAATTTGACAGTTGTAATGTCAAACTCCGATAAGTACAGCAAACACATAAAGATTTTAATGTCAGATTACTATCTCAGTTTAAACATGGAACTTTAGATAGGTATTGCTTAAATCATGAATTCATGACAGTGTTTCATTCAGCCATTCACTCAGGAAAGCAGCACCTACTGTGATGGTACTAGTGTACTAAGTTACGTAAACATAAAGCTATTTAGGTGCGACGTTCTCTAGATTAGCTGTTAATGTGAGACAATCCTTTTGTTTGTGTCGCGGGACCGGCCCAAGATAACGCGTGCCGACCGTGGGAAACGCGTGATAGCTCGGAAAACTGACCAGGAATGTCGCCAGTTTGTTCATAATTTCCTACTTTCATAATTAATTTTCCATTGCGTAAACGAACTAGTTTGATGACATGTCTTAAAGAAAATAATGGAATTAATCAAAGCAGAGGCATCTATCATCACGATTCACATCATGATCTCTTTTACTCGAAAATGAAGTGGCGCAGTCATTCGGGGAAAGCGAAAAACCTCGCCTCTGTAATTTTTAATACTAAGTGAAGCTGAGAATATCACAATCTTACAGCTAGATTATTTTCCCATTGACTGGAGTCAATGCAATAATTTTGATATTGACGATGTGTAACCATTCACCGAATTTATATATTACCGAACACACTGTTATCTTCTATTTTCAGCAGTATAGTAATCCGTTCATGACGAATCTAAGCCAATTATTTACGATACCTACCTCATCGCCAAGTCGCCAACGAATTATTTTTGTGAATGAGTAACTGAACGGATCAATCGCTGAGCGAAAGTATTATCTCTACTCAGCCTCTAATTTTATTACGACATGTTATATTATAATTATAACTAATCTGCATGATTCACGGATCTATTGTATCAAATTATTCAAGAAAATTATTAAGAAATCAATGAATCGTTCATTAAAAATACACAAAAACGTCGGCTATGAAAAACTAACGCAACCTTTGATACAACTTCGGTGAATAAAATTTTAAATGTAAAACTGGATCATGTCATGTCATTTTACTCTTTCGGAAATTCGCGAATTCCTAATTTGAATAGGTATTCGATTTTCCCATCTGTACCACTCTGTGGTTCGTACAATAAAAAAAACTAAATACCTAATACACTATGCGTAGATTGCATAGTGCCATATACCTAATTTTCCGGTCAGCATGACATTGTTTAACATAAAGGGCTAAGGAAGGATCACGGGTGGGTTTTAGTCAGTAAGAGTCTGACACTCCCTTCCGCTCCACCCAGAGCGGGGGGGTCATTTGATGATTTCCCATCCTCAAAAAAAAGCATGACATTGTATGTACCTATTTCAAATAAAATAACCACATTTTAGTACACTACCGTAAATGGTAAGGCATTAACATGAATGAATTCTGTCTGTCAGGATATAGTAGGAGGATATTCAAAAGAGAACAAAGTAGTTTCTTACAAACATTGATTGCCTTATTTAATATGAACCTTTATAAAATTATGAATGAAACTATGAAGGTGCACCGTGCGAACGAACTAGACTAACTTTTTTTTTGTCTTGGTAAAAAAGGATTTTTATTTTATGAAAAAGGTATTGACACCTGTAGAGGTTTACAGCCTAGTTGGGTAATGTGCATTGTTCGTTACGGAGTCTGTGGAGACTTTGTCTATTGTGAAATAGTTTTTGCGAAAAAAATGTTGTCATTCCCGTGAGAAAATTCAGTTTTTGTTTGTAGGCAATCTTCTTTTTAATTTCAGAACGTTCATTCAACTCAGTGTTTGTATTTTTTTCTTAGATTTCAGCTACCTTACAAAGACCAGTTGGAATTTAGAAAAATCGCAAATATTACGAGTTTATTTAGCCGTAATTAATGCGTCATTAAAATACAATTCTCAAAAAAAGCAAAAAGTAAATTGGTCCTTGTGTACCAAAGTTCACGAGAGAGTTCACAAGTAGAAGTCTTAGGTAGGTAATTTAATTTACGTAAGTAGATAATAATCTAAAGTCTTTACACCTCATATCATAGCAAACACATATTTTATCGACACCCATGCTATAAATCCTCTATAAAAGTTTCTGAAACAGTTAGCTTATTGCCAACATTAAAACAACCAGTAAGTATATCAACCAAACGAGTGTTATAATGTACTAAATTGCACTATGCAACTCCTTTTCAAAAAAAGAACATTGTCATGCAAGCGCGTTTCACTACCACAGCGCCGTAATTTAAAAAAAAAAACTTATAGTTTACCGCGGTTTCACCCGCATAAGTATCGATCCCGTTGGAATATCGGGATAAAAACTATCCTATGTCCTTCCCCGGGATGCAATCTATCTCTCTGCCAAATTTTATCAAAATCCGTTCAGTGGTTTTGGCGTGAAAAGGTAACATACAGACAGACAGACAGAGTTACTCTCGAATTTATAATATTAGTTATGGATTCGAATTCAATACTAATACCGCCATTTTTGTTCGGTATTAGTATTGCAAAAAATTATTACTTTGTTGTTTACAAAATTGAGTGATACAAGCTTTGACAACACACCACCAGATATTTCTAATGAAGCATAAATAATTCTATTATTACCTATACATAGTTTGTTTGTATTAGATACTCGGCAATTAAACTTTCCGTGAATTTACAATAGTTCTTACAACACTGTACAACACCCTTTGGTATTAGAACCTTTTATAGAGGAGGTTTTTTTTGTGTGTAAAGTCTTATATGCAACTGTACATAATTAGGTATTCAAACAGTTGCATAAATAACTAATTCTGTTCTACAAACCATTGATTAATGCCTACCTATTCATGACGCACTATTTGCGCAGTATTAGTCCAAGTAAGTACGTGGGTACACTGTGCTCGGCTCGTGCCCACTTGCCACATCGCTAGGTACACAGCGCCAGGTCGCCTGTAGTCTAGACTAGGCACTAGGCACGCGCTAAATACAGGACACGAGAGGGACTAATATTAATTTCATTAGCTCAGTTCACGCACCTTTTGCCCTGACTGGTCTTTTAGTCGGTTGAATGCCGTAATAACAGAAACAATTTAAAAGCCGTAGGTATGTTAAATCATCTTCATCATCATCGTCTTCCTAACCTTTTCTCTTGTTGCTTGGAGTCGTCGCAAGACGGTTTTTTCTAAATCTGGTAAAACACCATCCGTTGAGGAAAGAAACACATACAAGTTTTGTATTTTTTTCTGCAAAAATATTGTGTGAAAATACTGCACTAGGTAAGTACCTACCATAAATATCTATAGCCACAAACTTACATACCTATTATATGAGCGTACTTTCCCGTCTTAGTAGTACATTTCAAGTCATTAACTTTTGCATAACCTACAGTGTTGACGTGAGCCTTAGCATATAGACTGCTGAAACAATTCTAGGGAAATAACAATGAAAACTAAGTTATTTATTTGACTTGTTGCTCTTAGTAGCTACCTTTTCAAGCAGTTGCTGGTGCTCATCAATTTCATGAAACTCTCAGTTGACCCAAAGGACCAATGAGGACAAATGTCTCAGCAATCTCTTGAATACTATCTTGAACTGATTGCAACATGATTACAAAAAGTTTTGACAGTTCATACAAGTAAGTCTATGACTACTGCACAGCCCTGTAAGGAAACCAGCGTGGGAGAGATCTCTTCTCAAAAGAATACTCCTTTTTCTAATAATTGTCCCTATTGCAACATTAAAATTAGTTAAGATCGATTCAACACGAAAACGACATAAGCTTTGCTTGTTGGAGTTCAAAAAAGAAAACCCCTCAGTATCACTGTCATGGCGATATGAATCACTGAGTATATAATATTACAAATGGCCTTACATTGACAAAGTGGTTCAGAGACAATAGTAACACGTCATCCTTAACTAAATGATAACACATTTCCTTCACTTTGTAAGCAGTTCTAGGAATATAGGAAGAAACTACTTGAAAACTAGTTAGAGTATCATAACACATTACTGAACATCCTTCAACCTTCCTGCTAACGCTAGTCATCACGAGTGAATTACGTACAACATATTCAAAGAGGGATTACGAATAACAATTTTAATTAGCCTACCTAAACTGTGGCTCTTTTCTTTAGGGCTATTCTAAATGAATATAGAAACGCTAGTCAGACTACCTAGAGGTTATTGTGCCGCGGATCGCGAGTTCTCTTGAGCATTAACAAGGCATCACCTGGCAAAAACCAATCCCTAAAACTTACGAGAAGCAGTCGCAGTCAAAGCAGACACAAACTCTACGTCTATCAACGGATCAATCCACACCAAAATACGATCTGAATGACATCATTAACTATCCAATAGTTGAGAGAATTCCTCCCCATCCTCAACAGAAGCTAGTAAATTCGCTAGTATCCGGACTGTACAACTGCTGGACGTCCTAGCGCCAGGAGCGCGCCCACTGCTTCCGCCAGCATGAAGTCATCCGTCCACTTGCGAAACTTGACGACGGATACTCATCTCGTGTCAGTTTTGTTATTATGTCTTGAACTACCTTGATAATGAAAATTCGGAAAAAAATATAAGTACTTAATTAAAGTGCTCGAAAAATTAAAGGAATAATTAATAGTGTTTTCTGATACCTATATCAGTAGTTAAGCCAAAGGCATAGGAGACAAGCGTACACCAATAAAATGGAGGGTTGCCAAAATAGATTCTTCGAAGCGAAAGAAAAGGGTGGTTTCATTGTCGTTTAAATGGTATTTTTGGGAAGGAATAGTGAAAAAAATTGCAATTATTATCTTTTGCCAAGTGTCTACTTCCTCCCTTCCTTTAGTGTCAAAGTCAGCAAACGAAAACAGCGGAATTATATTATTGATGGTCGACAACAAAGTGAGAACAATATGCCAAGTTATAATACGATAATATTACATCAAACGTCGGCTGACATCACACACTCTTTTACCGATGTACCCATCAATCCACAGCTAAATATTTAATGTGACCACATGACAGCTTTAATTAATCTATCACGTTAGTGGACTAGCTGCCGCACGCCGTCGGCGGCCATCACTCACCGCGCGTCACTTTTGCGCGGGAAATGCCACCATTACCAATTGCTTTAAGCAGGAAACGACTGATTTGCCTACTACTGCCACTTCTCACTGAATCACGATTACATTTTAGCACGAGAAAATTGGGGAAACGCTAATTGGACGATTTAAAATCGCAGCTAAAAGGACCATTTTTAACTCCAATCTGACCTGACCAATCAAATGTCATGTTGATAATGTTACGTGAACTCTGATTGATGCTGTATGTATGGCGAGTTAATTTTCACAGTGTATTGTTGAATGGCGGTGTTCCGCCGACAGATCGCATTGAAGGATCAGATGACCTAGTTTTTATCCATCATTATTACTTACGCAACAAAATAGGTACCTACTGGACACCAGGTTACACCGTACTTTACGAGTATTTTACCTCGTTTATCTACATAGCTGCTTCAATGACAACATTGTAGACAAATCCTGTCAAATATTCTGCCACTGCAAAAAATCAAGAATTTTCTATTATCTCGAAACACTTCGCCAAAATTTCTGGATCGAACACCTGTTTTAGTCAGACAAGACATATTTCTGTTTAAGGCAAATAGACGACATTAGTACCTAGGTGTATAAAAATGTAAAAATTACTGAATGACGCGGGGAAGAGTTGATTTTTGGGCCATAAAAGCGAAGTACCCACGTCACGGACGACATCCGAGCCCGATATTGCCAAGTGGGCTGGTAGTGACGTCACCATACCTTCTGGGGTCGAGCCCACGCTCCACGCTGCTCGTAGGTATATTAATAATTCCGAGTTAATACCGATACAACCATTCATGCGATTGAGACATTCACAGATGTCGCGAATACGTACGGTACAGTCAGTAGTTGTAAAAATTCTGGAGATGTTCCAGAAATGTTTAAGCTACTGGGAATTTGTCTGATTGTACTGTTTCGTAATATTCCTTCGAAATATTCACGGAAGGACACACACTCCATGCGTACCTAATGCTTAGGATTAGACTTATTATGACTTCTAGATGCATCTAGTTCATTGTGCTTACATGTCTAATAAAAGCAGTTACAGGAAATGCAGTTGAGTCCGCATAATAATTGACAAATCTTCTTTTGATTATCATTTCTCATTATTACTGAATGCACTCTGCCTTTTTGCTGAGAAGAAACGATTTTTTGGTCCTTGGCTACGGAAACTAAAAAGTCGTTTAAAATGTTCTCTTTTATTCTTAGAACATTATAGAATCAAGTTTGATAGATGTCATCATCCAAAGAATTCAAAGATTTCAGAAAATCAATTATAACTATAAGTGATTCGTTTTAGGTATTAAACTAAAAGTCCAGTGGGCGAGAATTAAAACAATAGAGAAGCAAATCAAGACAAGGCGTCCAAAACGGGAGGACCATATAGATGTGATATACATAGACTGTCTCTGAGCTAAGCAACTAATTATGAGCCGGCAGACTGCCTGACCCCAGACCTTATCAGTTTGTGCAACCGGAATGTGTGGACATGTCCTCGAGACTGAATGTCCCCAAAATTCTTTAATTAAGAAGGGACTAAGTGCCATTCGAGGTCAATATTATGAATTTACAACTTGCAGATTATTTAGCTCTATAGATCCATATTTAATTTTGGGTTAGTTATGTTTGTTTCTTATTATTATATTTTATGCTGTCATAGTTTACCCTTTAGCATCTAATCATCCATATTTAGCATCTACATCAAAGATTATGAAAACTTAATTTTCATCTGCCAATAATCTCATTTTAGTACTCGAATCACATAGGTAGTCATTTCGAAGAACTCCTACATTTTGCTCATGGCCGCCTCACATTCCAAACCATTGTTCATTCATTCGAGCATCGGCATGTCATTCATAGCACATGTCCCAAACATGTCCAAACCTGAACGAACTGTGTGAGCGAGACAACGATATTTGGCAGACGAATCAAGTTTTTCCAGTAATGGGAAATCGGGAAAAAATTTGCCGAGATTTGGCGAAACTTAGCCCAGCGACCATCCATCTTGCTGAACCATCCACGTGTTTTGACTTTTGTCCATATTATAGAGTAATTATAGTTAGTCTAGTCAATAGGCTATTTTTGGTAGGCGCAAAAAATATTGTTGACAAAAATAGCTCAGTCTTCTAAACTTGGCTCATTGTGTTAATGTGTAATTAATCTTGTCTGCCAATTTCATCGATGTTTTTATTTCTTTCCTTGTTTACTTTCTAAATAGCCAAAAGCCGTCTCAAAATATATCTGAATCTCCCAAACTTGCGGCAAGTCCCTTACACTGGCAACGTAAAACCGGAAGACATTAGGACAAACCCGTTGGCGGTAGTTAGCATAATAAGTACATTAGGAAAAATGGCTGCTCGTACAACACTATAATGAATGAGGTCTGCGAAACTAATCTAGATTTTCGGTCATTTTGTCAACATTCTCATGTCCTTATCCCAATAAATTTGTGGTCAGCGCACCATGTCTTCTTCTTCCATACTTCTCTATTAGTCGTCTCTCGTTGGTCTCAACCATTCTCGCAGTATTTTCTTTCACACAGTTCATCTAAGTATCGACATTCTTACTTTCCTCCGCATCACATTTATGTTACAATTTGTATAGAAAGTGGCATACATTTTTTCTCCCATATCCTTTTAAAACCCAATAACATACGACCTTTAATATAGCTCCCTCGCCACATAGTCCAGGACTCAGCTCACAAAAATCAGCTGTTGAAGAGTACGTACAAACTGATAAAAGAAGTTTTGAAACGCCTTCGTTTTATAGCACTGAAAGTAAAAATTAAGCTGGTAAAGTGACCCTAATCAAAAAGCAAGGAAGACCACGGAGGAGAGGAAGGTAGAAACGCACAGCATTCGCAATATTACTGTAAGGGACGAGACTAAAATAATAAATAATCTGCGTAAATAATCTTGAGGTACCTATCTTTAATGTTTGATATGTTACTGCTAGGGCTAGCCGACAGCTGGTTAATTCAAGAATATTTAAAAGTTGAAGGTCCCTTCAGCAGACATTTTCTACAAAGTCTTTTAGCCCCTAATCTTTGCTTATTCGAAGACCAAGGGTGACGCACAATTAAATCCATCTCAAGTGCGTTGGATCATTCCCCTAGACTTCATCTTAAGATCGTCTAGTCCAACATGTTTACGTTACGCTAGACAATAGTGAATGATTGTAAACGTTGAAACAAACGCTAGTGTTCTCGCGCTTGCACCGCGCCGGTCATGCATTGTGACGCATGGGTCAATCGGTATTGTTTGGACTATGTCAAATATGCTCGCGTTTGGACGCAAGTATTCAGGGTAATCATATTATAATCGAAGTGTTTTGGATAGCTAGGTCGATGTAGAGCTATTGTCTTGTGAAAAGTTTGTGGGAATTCGTCAATACGAAAAATTCCGTAAATGGCTTATTGTTGTCGCCTCATAATAGTTGTTAGCATTTCTTTATGCTGAGATATTCAAAATCAATTGTTTTCTTGCAATAGTATTTGAGTATTGGAACTCCAACGAAAGTCTGTCTTGTCTGTCAGTTTTACCAACCATTTAAATACTACGCTTCGTAAGACGAAAAGGCGTCATACCGTGTCTCCCGACCGATTTCGGTCACGGTGGCCAATCTCAATCTCAACGGAGATTAGCCAGGTTCGCAAGGGATATTATAGTGTACAAGTGTGTGCGCAAACACAGGTGCTGTTCCTTTAATCTCATAGTCCGATGGGACGGTAATCCGACACGACCGGGGAGATATCAGGCGCAGAACAAACGGCTTTACGTGCTTTCCGAGACACCTCCGGACTGTTACTAATAAATTCCTAATGGAAAACCAAATAACACTTTGTCCGACCAGGGAATCGAACCTAGGAGCCCACGCTCAGCACTCGCGCCGTTGCTCTCGACACGAGACCAACGCGCAACGGCGCACTCGTTAGATAAGGGATATAACAACAACAACTCACATAACTTCTAAGTTCCTCGTTCCTCTATAATTACACTATCTTTAAATCTCTTCGTTTTGCGAAACCCATCAGTATGAAATGATTGTCCATAGATCAGGGTATGAGCGGTGGTGAAAGCAACACGGCCGGTGAGCCATCCGGTCTTATAATTGACACCGTGATGGGTATCGGCAGAGATGCGGCGATACCGGCGGTCACGCGATGAGGTGGCACTAGGTAAGACCCTGCAGTAGATTTAAACTAAGTGTGATCTCACACTAGAACGCCCATTGAGGAATTGCCGTATAATGTGATAAATATATTCGATTTTTTTTAAGATAACAAAGCAATTCCGTGCCCTCGAGATAGTCAGCACTCTAATAGCGTAACACACTAGCAATCTCAATCTGGATCATTTCGAAGGATGCGTGATATGATATGCTCAACAACTTAAATAACGCAATGAATGTTGTTGAACTGTCAAAAATGTAACCCATTGCTACTGATAGTGTGTTACGCAATTACCCCGCAGTTTCCAGTGGACCGCCGCCGCCGCCGGCGCCGGCGGGCTCGGCTTTTCAAAAGAATGGAAGATAACTCAGAAATGTCTGTTCTCTACTTCCTTGAGGTTAACACGCATAGAAAGAGAAACAGTGCCTGAAGGGCCTGTTCCAAACAATCAAAAGCACTTACAAACATCGTCGTTGACTCCTTCATCTCTGATAACTTTAACAAGTCATCAGATTTATAAGTATAGTACTCAAAAGACATTCATCCACTAGGTACTCTTTTTCCATCAAATTTTTCATTAACCTAGGTAATCTGTGCATTATTAGCTTCATTTCGCCGAGTGGTACTTCTTTGCTTTCCTGCATTGTGGCCCAGTGTAGTGCCGCATGTTCAATTAAACAGATAACATTAGGATTATCTGGGAATTAAGCAAATATGTCGGATTAATATATTCCCGCGCCGCGCGCCGTAATGATCGACTCCGTATTATTACACGATAATCTAGAAATTTTTCAATTATTTATTATATAAATACTGAAGCATGACCCTTGACGGCTGAGATTGAATTACAGTTTATTAGTGTCCAGTTTTTACGTGAATCAATCTGCGTAACTTTTTCTCAAGTATGTTGGGATCGGCTTCTAGTCTAAACAGACACTCCTGAATACATACCAGTAAGTACTTGACGTGGAACTGGGTAACACGATAACCCTTTGCTGAGACTGGTTGTCACACTTTTGGACTTCTGACTGACTGTAAAGACTGTTAAAGATCTACGAATGACAGTTGTTATGTGAATATAACATGTGTAATAGGTTCAATGGCCAATAGTGGAGATGCTCAGAACAAATTAATCTGGAAGAATATAATCTTTCTTTAATTACCTCACAGAAAGGTACTCAAAGATTAAGAACTGCGGCCTCTGTGCGTATATACGAGTATATGTTTTATTTACAACTAACTATTACACATCATTTCGGTATCATTAGGTAAACGTAGTTCTTTTTTCAGCAAAATATGCAATTATAATATTTAAGTAGTGTTTAAATGTTAATTCCCTCAAAATAACGTTGTTCGGCGGAATTAACACTACCTACCTACTTAAATATTGTAATTGCATTATTTTGCTGAAAAAAGAACTACTTACGTTTACCTAATGATACCCAAATGATTTGTAATTAGTTGTAAATGAGACATAAGGATTCCGTAAAGTAACGCTTGATTCCATTATTTGTCAGTTCTTCTTCCATATATGCAGTTCTTACCTACTAAGCTCTGTTAACTCAACCAACAGTACCTACTCCGACTATGACATGACGTTAACGTTTTACAAGGAGCACCTTTTTTCTATCATACAAGCTCCAATCAAGAACATAAGCCTATTGATAAAACAATAGAATCTTAACAATCAATCAACAAGTAGTAACTCCCGAAAACGTAACATTGAAAGGATAATGTGTATGGAAGAAGCTCGGCATGCAAAACATAACCCCATTCACAATTTAAAATTGTGAATGATGAATGATACTTTCTTTTGTTTTTCGCCTGTCTGTCTGTCAATCGGATTGAGTGGTTGGCTTGAGGCGGACCTTCTCAGCCAAGTTGCGTTGTGATGACTATACATCACTGTGCACAACTGTTTTGTAAGCGAGAAGATAGTACTGATGTGCTGTAGATTTAAAGCAATGAATCTAGTTAGGCACAGATCAGATCTTACGGTAAGGTGATGTGTTCAAGCTCATTAGTTGGTAGTTTTCTGGGATAACCTGTGATTTCAGTTTTTACAGCACAGTATGTCTTTTGGGACTCTAGCCAGAGTGTAGAAAGGCCTCTCCCTACCTGTGGCTGTCATGATCAGCATAATATCCACGTATGAGACCGCAATTCTATAACCAACAGACAACAAAGACCACCCTCCCTTAACTATCGATAGATACTTAATAAAGGTACTTAACATCGATAATTCACGCTCCGAGCACAAAAGCCACTAAACTGAACAAAAATCTTTTTTTCAATGCCCACATTTTGAACTCTAACCATAGCAAAATTAAGGTTAGGTTAGAATAAATTTTTTGCGTGACATTTTTTAAGCCAGATCGCTCGTTATACAGCCAATCAAGATGTCGCTGTAAGGCCCTGGAGACAATGACGTGATAAGAGGCAGGTGACACGTGCATTGTGTTTTTCAGCCCACCCCCAGTGCGCAACTGGTTTTAGGAACTTGATTCGCGAAGTACACAGCTCGTTATTTTCGAAGATGCGACTGATTTTTATGTGAAGTAAATTAAGACAACTTAAGTAAATATGAAATTATTATGCACAATTTTAAATCTTTGATTTTAATGCACCGAAGTGCTGAAAATATAAAACATGAAATAGCTGTTCGAGACAAATATCTTGAGACACTGAAGACTTATAGGTAAGTAGGTATGTACCTATAGGACAGGATAGGACTCAAAACGTGCTGCAATGGCTAGCTTCAGCAATTTTTTTTCTGTTTTACCATCACGTTTCAAAACTTATCGCTCTCTATAATAATCCGAAAATGAAAGTTATAAATATATTTCGTAAACTATTCATTTGGATTTGAAGTAATTTAACGGTTACATCAACTGTTTATCTTCGCGCACGATTGTGAAAAGTTTAGTAAAGAGAGAGTTTTGGGAGCTTCAGCCTACCTACACGGTGACCTGCCACGACCAGCGACCTGGAGAGGGCTTTAGTTTAGGGCAACAACTACTTTGTGGTTACTTGTTGCTCCATCGTTGTTCGTATGTCACTGACCTATTAGGTAACTTACTAGTCTAGCGTGAGTGGAATCCTGTAGCGTGATGTCTCACAAGGAACTCAAGGCGACAACTCGAAGAAAAGGCATGTCTTTTCGGATGCAGTCGCCGATGCCTGATTCGGGGAATCAAAAACAGGTTTGTTATTTCCAAGTCTAAGAATTCTTAGATTGTGATGGGAGTTCTATAAAGCACGAAACTCTTACAGTCAGACAGACTATAATAATTCTGTTGGATTCATGCTCTATACTAACTCGATGCAGCTGATCATCAAAAAAGTTTACAAACCACCATATTTCCTACCTACACCCTAATTACCCGTCATTATAATTAACATTAACTTAATCTATGACGCGACGCGTGCGTTTTTTACGCAAGCCGCGTCGCACGTGCCTCCATCTGGCGCAGGAAGAGCGCTCGAGTGGAAGCCGGGCTTCTGACGTGACGTAGTGACAGCACAGGTGATATTATCTGTGGTCCTTCAAAGTGTTAAAAAAATGATAAAAAACTATATTTTTTTAAAGGGGTTGGGTGTTGAGCATTTTTTTTTTAAATAATAGTTTTATGGCCTGGTTGCTAAGACCTTTTAGCCACGTCTTTGTTCCATTTTATTTATATCTTGAGTCTAACATGACATTAGAATATGGGTGTACACATTCTAATGTATTAAGGCTCGTACACACAGGCGCGACGCGACACACGACACAAAGGCACCGCAAGTCGCGCGACGAGCGGTGCCTTTGTGTCGCGCGCGATTCGCGTCGCGCGTCGCGCCTGTTTGCAGGAGCCGTTAGGAGTATTTGGCAGCAAATGTATCGAATCAAGTTTCCCGGTAAACTTCGCTGAGGTAGCCAAAACTACAAAAAAATTCTCAGCTCCATTTTACCGGGATCGCGTCTGTTTCAATGATTACACATATTGTGCAGTTGCGCAGACACTTGAGATATAAAACTACACCAATTTTACATCACAATATCCACTAGGAATCAATTTGCGAATAATTAAAACAGCCAAATAGACTTCACTCGAAGAAATCCCGCCAAAAACCTCGGGTGTTGAGCATTATGTGTGATGCGCACAGGAGATTAACAAAAGTTTTTTTTTTTCGCAAACGCCTGCTCTGTGCAGTGAGTTTTTGAGTGACGATTTTGAATCGATAAAAGTTTTAATCGATATTGAATTTTGGAAGACCTGATGGCCTGGCCTGAATAATTATGAGCAAAAAAGATAAACTTGCACGTGTGTCGAGTTGAGTCAGCTGATCTTAGCCCTTTACTTTGGACAATTTTCCTCTTTCTCTGACAGACTGCAAAAGTCAACAATGCCAATTACATGGGTCAGTTTTGGAACAAATCCACAGATTACTTTAGCAGAAGTTTTCCAGTTCCTTGGTTATAAAATTTTTGTTTTTACCGATGATCTTCTATTCTGATGATCTTCCGAAAAAATAGGGCTGACCTTTCTTTTTAGGGTTCCGTAGGTACCTACCTCAAAATGGAAAAATGGAGCCCTTATAGGATCACTTCGTGGTCCCTCTGTGTCTGTCTTTCAGTCAATCAGTCAAGACCCTTTTTGGCAGGAACGCGTGGAGATATCAAGTGGAAATTAATAAATTAATGAATACGTTCTCATAGCACGAGTAAAGAATAAAGTTCGAAAATCGTTAATTTGTATTAAATCACATTTAAAAAAATGCTATACTTATTACAAACATACATTTGCAGTTGGAGAATTATTGAACGTGACATAATATTATATTTTTTTTTATTACAAAGTTAATTTTGTTCTTGGAATAAATTCATCCTAACTACGGAACCGTTCATTGTCCGACACACAGTTGGCCGTTTTTTTCTTACTTGAATGTCTTGCAAAATATTAATGTTTCATTTTATTCTTCAATAGCAAATCATCTGAAACATGTTCCCAGAAATTATCAGATAAGATCCAATTAACAACAGATGAACAGACTACCTACCTACGAGACGGCGACGATCTTCTACACTCATCAAATATGGTGTTAATTACGTACACACGCCATATCAATAGACACAAATCGCTATTATAAGCCATTGGTATAAAGTATAATGAATAAAATTAATGCTAGATCTAGGATTGTCTGACGTACATACCTACTACTTACTAATATACGACTTCAAATGGGAACATAAATCATTGTTTAACTACTTTATTTTATTTTCGAGATTGATTTTAATGGGTTTTTAATGCACTGGGTTTCTATATAGACTTATAGTCGCGCACAATAATAATAGCTTTACGCACGTCGAGCGATTTTATTAAAATGAATAAGAAAAATATGTCTCATACAAGACATTTTGTATCTACAAAACAAATCGTTAAACTCAATCTATGTAATCCACCAAATCTTTCCAAACCAGTGTCAATTACTGAAATCCGAATACGACATAGCTGAAATCGTACATGGACCAACAGCCATTTAACACCCGCAACCCAATCAATTAATAACAAGCGATCTTTGAACCAATCGAAACGTTTGGTTCAAAGATCAATTGGGCAATGATAGAAACGAAACGACGTACCTACCTAACTGCACGATGATATAGCCACGGAATTTGAAGCCCCTGGCTCCCTGGGATCTTCACGACACGACAAACCTTTGGCAATCCATCCAGCAATCATCTATGCTCGACTCAAGTCGAGCATAGATGATTGCTATATTATCATCAACTGAAAAGCAAACCACAATAATTTTGGGAAAATTAATGAGGTTCTTCCCCTACGTATAGTTATACACTTAGGTGTATATTATACTTGTCCCTACGGTGAATACATAACGTTGTAATCATCGTATGAAGTCATAACTTGTGATAAAATAATTACCTATATGTTGCACTAATTATACAATAATACTGGTAGTCACTAATGTGATATGATGACTACTTCCACACTCCCTTATTGTGTTTTAAAGCTCTCCAGAGACGTGCCATAGTGTGGCACAGGACAAGAACCTTGCATTCTACTGGACATCCCAGAGATCTGTTTGCGCTGAGGACGAACACCGTCTGCGTTCCTCCACATCTCTCGGACTGAAATATTCACAAGGATTTCCACAATTTCCACATAATAAAAGAGGGACCTCCTAAGTCCTTGTAAGTTTCATGAATCTTGCTGGAATAACCAAGTTCTTTTTGGACATTCATAATAATATGGGCTAGTGAGTAAATGTTACGGTTTGTAGTTGGTACGTCATAACGTATGGTCAGTCGCCAGTCGTCAGTACCTAAGTAGGTGTAGGTATATGTATTCCATTTTCCTTCAGCCGACTTTCAGTTATCATAACAGCTGATACCTATTTTCCTGCTATTTTCATTCATAATACTGGGTATGAATGAATTGCATGTGCGTATATTGTATGCGTGTAGTTGGAACTAGGGCATAACCTATCAGGTCCTCATGAAAATGTAGAACAGTTTGGCTGCATCTTTTACATAAAGTCCTCCAGACTGAATTTCGGCCATGGCGACCAATCGCAGCGGACCAGTCTTCGGCGCGGGATATATTATAGTATCTCTTCCCTCACACTCGCTGTCTGATGGGACGACAATCTGACACGACCGGAGAGAGGTCAGCCGCAGGATCAACAGCTTAACATGCCTTCCTAGGCACGGGGGTATCACACCACCAACTTCCAAACTCCGAACTGTTACTAAGAAATTCCCAGTGAAAAAAACCAAAGGACACCTTTTCCCGACCAAGGAACCGAACCCAGAACCCCACGATTATTAGTCGCGCTTGCGACCACGAGATCAACGGGGCAGTCAACCCTTACCCTTTTATTATATGTACCGACCTATCAGTGAACCGCCAATAGGCAGATACATCATTACATTGTTAACCGCGTAACGTAAAAACTTCCAAAATAATAATTGTATCATTAACTTAGATAAGGTGTGTTAGTTTTATCCAGTCGACAGCGTTGCGGAGGTATATTTCGACGCAATATTTAAGTTTTTTTGTAGTTTTAGTTAGGTTAGGATATATCGTACGTTTCGGAAAAGGCGATTAGGATGGACTAGCCAAGTAGCCACCTGAGGCAGCATGGAGGACTAGCACCACTCCGTTAATGGGCAAGAGGTCAAGAATTCGAAAATCTTCTAGAAGTGATTTTTAAGATACTTAGCTAATTTAATTAGGGGTATCCAAAATTAATAAGACCTCTTGGCTAAATAATATCAGCCGCACGCGCACGGGTCGAGCGAAGGTTAAGCTATGTCTGCCGCTGTCGGGTCATGGATGGGTGACCATCCATAAAATATCGAGACTCCTCCGTGGTGTGGATATTTGACAGTCGTTATGGGTAGTCAGACTTTCGACTACTGGTATTTTTTCAGCTGCATTCAGTAAGACTGAAAGCCGACCTGAACATACCTAACTTTGGGAAAAGCCTAGGCAGATTGAAAATTAATAAGACCCTCGCCGAGCGCCTCAGAGGGTAAAACTATAACTACTTAAGTTGGGAAGGTAGCTAATATAGGAAGGTAGTAAACTGAAGACCTGATACAACAATGCTGCAGCCGTTCAGCGACAAGTTCTCTACAAAAACAATCATATGTACGCTTACACTTTGCTAAGCCTCATTAGAGTGTAGATAGCATCAGTCAAGATAGATTACAGACTAACACCTACGAAACGTACTCATTTCCCATAACAATCAACCAGTAGTGTGACTAGATTTTTCCAGCATCAGTTGCACTTATGCAACCTTTACTATTTATTTTATTCCCAGAGCCCAGCGGCCTAAGGAATGTCATTGTTTCCTCCGAAATCACGACGACTCGTGCGCCTGCGACGAACCGGCACACAGGCTCCATACATGTCGCAGGAAGATTTTCGCGAGGCAAGGTAATGACAAGTGGGCCGTAACACGTAGGCACGATAATTGGACGCAATGGCCACCGGCCGACGGCCATAAACGAACCGAGCGTGGGTCGAGCGACGCACCGTCTATAAGCTCGCAAGCGCGCGGCCTGCTGACGGCGTGCGCGGCGCGGCGGGTCTGCCTGCCCTGGCCGCGCCACACGTAGACGTGTTCGTCGATTGTCTCGCTTTGCCTTGGCTTGATGTTTTCATTCACAGTGTTTTGCTGACGTCCACTGTCTAGCTTTGTCTAATTGTTGTTTTGTATCTACTTTCGTTTAATTTCGACGTTACTATCCAACTAGTAACAGGTAGAAATTGTTTATACCTAAATTACATACATTTCTACTATGCATCCTATTGTTGCTTCGCTGATGACTGATTAGCGGCTAGAGTTACTTTACACAGTCGTTGGTATAAGGCTCATTGCCAAAACACCGTTGGGGGAAGTAAAAATTAGGCCAAAAAGCTATGCCCCAATGAATCGTTCCGTTTATGGCTATCCAGTCTTCGACACTTTACCTACCTAATTTGATGGGGGTTGTTTCTATCAAACCATGTGGAAGTCCTCGACTTAGGGCCCTATCTCACTAGGACACCAATGGCGGCGCAACCATAGTCGCACTGCCAAAAAAAAATTATGGTTGGTTGCGCATCCGATTAGACGCCTGGAGAAATACCCACCTTATAGCTGTATATATTTTGCTGGCAGGGCAACCATGCCATGGTTGCGCCACCCCACCATGGTGTCCAAGTGAGATATATTCCTTAGTGTTATTTAGCATTATTGTTTAGATAGGCAGACTTAATTAGAACTGGGCCTGACTGACGTCTTGACCTAGGGGAGGTAAAGAGGTCAAGTGATGATACCATTGTCCAGTTTTGAAGACTTCAAAGCCAATGACACGGAAATATTAAACGTGATTCTTCGTAAAATTGATTACTTACATTTTAGAACACAATCATTCATGGAAATTCATGTGAAATCATTCATAATAATCGAAATTTGTGACTAAACCAGAGACATGCCTCACAGACGGCTTAAGGTGACACACTTTTAGCCAACTAGACATTCGTAATCCGTCCACTTCCTGCACAAAACATACGTAAGCTCTATACGTATTGAACACCAAAAACGGCATTTAATCTACTCGGGAGTGGCGTCTATTTCGGTCGTTGTCCATCCATCGGGAGCCTGTGATACACAGCTATTCCGGGCGGGGCAGGTTTTCGGGGAATGTCAACAAACGAACGGGCACTCATTCAATGAACTCGGTGCATGCGTCGCCGGTGGCGGACCGGTCCGCTCGGGTATTCATAAAAATGATGCTCCCAGACACGCTCAATGGAGTGCCGTCGCATTGCGCCTTTACATTTACAAAGGTCTTTTATGGCGTACGGATCGGATCACGTAAGTTATTCTTTACGGATTTCGAGACGTGATGAAACAGAGCGCTCTCTGCGCGATTGTTACCGAGTGATAGACTTTCGTTTGCGTGCTACAATATACATAACTGAAATCGATGGGCCATTATTAAATTTCACAGTATACAGATATCACTATTATTTCCGAACTAATTTGATTGCGGACAGGTGTTTATTGCACAAGTTTACGAAAAGCGAATACTGGCGTGGGCGGCGTGTGACGTGCAAATTGGCCTCACTACTCGATAAAATTACCAGACCATTGCACAACTAATACTTATCTAATCAATAATCGTACATGCTTGAGAGCTTTGTTCACAAAGATTGGCCCCAAACTGTGCCGAATGTTATGAATGTTGCTATTTCACGTTATTGGAAACTAGTTCAAGATTATAATAATTAGCAAAAGGTGCGGCTGTTATTCTCAACATCTCAACACACAGCAACTCCTCGACAGCGTGTTATAAACAATGGCTCATTGGCTCTATTAGAACCAGTAGATCGGGCAGAACATTATGAAATGAAAGATATCGTTAAGGATTTAGTTTCATATAATTTTCTTTAACAAATGATCAATAGAAAATTGTATAATTAACAAGTAGCGTCTTAACAGATACTTCGAAATTATTAGTGTTGTAGGTAATATTATACAAATACTTTGGAATGTTCATATAAACATCTCATATGAATCAATGTACATGGGACTCCACGTTTCACTCCACCGTTACTGTTACCACACTAGCTTATCAAATGCGGTACAATTTATTAGTTTTTGGAGCAGAGCTCGGCGGCTGGACGAAACACAACATACGTCAAACACATGAAACTGCCATAGAAATGGTACGCGGGTCTAGGGTAAAACAAGCGGCCGGCCGCCGCGCCCTGCCGCAGCTCTGTGATCTCACAGCCTATTAAAAAATTTGCTATTTTTTTGTGTACCTCTCACAGTGCCACCTACTCATTGACATAAATATTTAAGGTGAATGGGTAGTTGAGACCGCGAAATTCAAATTTTCTAACGTTTTTTGCAATTTGCAGGTCAGTGTTAGGTTGTATCTTGATCAAAATATGATTCGCGACAATAGCAGGTACATATTTAGAGAAGTATAATCATTAGAATCAATAATACATCTTTCTAAGTTAGATTTCTATCACTAACACTTTTCCATAAGAGATTGGTTGTTGGTGGTAGAAATCTAACTTAGAAAGATATATTAATGGTTCTAATGATTATAATTCTCTGAATATGTACCTGTTATTGTCGCGAATCCTATTTTGATCAAGATACAATCTGACACTGACCTGCAAATTGCAAATAACGTAAGAAAATTTGAATTTCGCGGTCTACCACTATCCATTCACCTTAACAAGACAGAGAGCAACATACAGACTTTTAAAGAATTGCTGCACATTTGATTGTCACTACTAAATTAGTGGAGTTTATATTTAAACATCAATGATCTAAAACATTGCAACTATGTTTACAAATAAGGAAACATTAATTCTACTGGCATGAATGATGAATAATAATTAATTATTGAATATAAACAATCAAAGATACAGCAGCAACACGATGGTAGTGTTGTGGACGGCTCGCACTGCTTAGGTACTGTATTTTATACACCATCCAATGTTATGTTTCAATTTTTACAAAATACTAGACATAATGGAGATTCATAATGAGATTACAATTGAATATACATTACGCGAGGCCATGCTTAGCAGGGTGAAATGAAAATACAACCGTTAACCGCTTAGTTAGGCGCCTTGGATGCACTTGGATGCACTGATCATCGAGATTAACTAAATAAAGCAGTCAATAAATAAACGATCATAAATATCTAATAAATACCTACATGGGCTATATTTACAAAAAAAAGCCTTCCTCATCGACGGCACATACTCAGCCTTTAAACAAATATAATACAGCACTATCCCAGCAGGATAACAGGTATAAATTAAAAAATAAAGCTGCCAGCTTAAGACTCGTATTACAAAATAATACTGACACCAGTAAAATACTCTATCCGCGAGATGGAATGTGCGGGCACTCGGCCCGGAACGGCAATAGGAACCAACTGCGCTACTCGCTGCCTCGCACAAGCATACAATAAATTCATCACAAATTCTATTTGTATAGAATGGAATATTAATAAATACAATTAACATTGATTCACAATTATCTAAGTATAGCGTCGTAGCGTGCGAGGGCGCCAGTGGAGCCCTACGCACGTCACTGGTACTCTCCGCTACCTCAACAAACAATAACATGCGGAGTGTGCAGCAGTACACACCTCTCTCCCACACCAAACAGACCAATTCCGGTATGTACTGTTTTGATTATCAAAAGAGTCAGACAGGGAATTGATCTTTTCAGTCTAGGATAGCAGCTCAGCCTTTTGTATCAGCAGATACAGTGCAAACAACAATATAACATATAACAGCTCTACTTGAAGCGAGTAGCATTAGGTACATGGTCGTTGTTCGATCTCACACATCCAATACACACTGAACGTGAACAGAATAATACAGATTACAATCCACAAAACAAACACCGGGGGGAAACAGAAATTTCAACTCTGTGAAATGGAACCCACCACGGAACGGATCCGAGAGGTATATACAAAAGAAATTACTTCCGAATAAATTATAAACTTCGTAAAATAATTATCACATAAATTTCTCCTTATATCTTCCGTTCTCTCCACATAACTTAACACATAATCTATCTATAATATGTACACGACATACAATATAAACAAGGGACTCATTGTCCGGCGATTGTCCACAAGAGAGGAGCTAGTGGGGCAGGTCGGGCGGCGCGGGCGGCGCCTTGCACAGCGCGACGCGGCCGCGCGGCGCCGCCACCGCCACCAGCTGCACCTGGCCGCGCTCCTCCGAGAACGGCGGTGTCTTGCCGCGCCGGTGCAGCCGCACCCACGCGCCGAAGCAGACTAGAATGGCGAGGAACACGGCGACGGTCGCGCCGCCCGCGATCGACGCTGTCTCCATCATGAGCTGCCGACTCGTAAACACGTACGAGTCGTCCAGGTCCTTGAACTCACAGCGCTGTCCCACGAACCCGCTCCGGCACTCGCAGTTGTAGATCGGGCTGTCCGATATCACCACGGTGAAGCACACGCCGCCATTGAGGCAGTAGTACTCAGAGTAGTCGGGCTCGCACTTGAACAAGGGGAAGGTGACGTTGAGCCGCGGCTGCGGCTGCGGCTGCGGGTGCGGGCGCTGCGGGCGCGCGGGCCGTGCCGGCCGCTTGGAGATGGAGCTTGAGCAGGCGCCCGCCAGCGCCCAGGCGGCCGACACCACCGCCCACCAAACTACCAACGATTGCATTTTCCGCACGATCCGGAGGGTCGGCGCTCGCGGTACGTGCACGATTTTGACATTGGACGGTGACTTATGAGAAATCCGAGAGGCGATGACATGACCGCATTCGAATTTCGAACTGGAACCCTTCGCTCGCATCCGCGTCGGCGGTCCGCCCAGACATGTTTCCTGTGTTAACTTTTTTTTACGTCGACGATCACTCGCTCATGACGGAGGCGCGGTTTCTACGGGCGCCCGAGATATCGCATCGATCCCTCGACGGGCATGTCGAAAGTGAAACACTGAACACTGTTCGAAACTCTGATAGTCGTGGTTCACGATTATTCACGGAGCACATACACACAATGTCCCGTTCGAAAAGATATACACAAAATGGTGCTGAGAGAATCGCAAGCACACTACGCTCGGTGAGTTGTCTATGCGCGACTGACGGGACGGAGGGCGTCCACTGCATCCGCCATCTGCCGACGAGAATGAAATGCGGGGAACTCGACGGCGCGCGCCTGTGTGCGACCGTGTGCGTGCACGGGGAAATTACACTCGTATGCGTCACCCGCCTACCTGTGTGAGTGAGTAAACCTTTTTTTTCTTTATATGGGATTATGAACAAGGTATTTCTTTTTCTGAGCGATTCCGATCCTCAAGGAAGGAACCATTATTTGTGGATCCTTTAATAAAAACATTATTTTATCAAGTTTAAATATTTGTCAAGAATTTATTTAAATTCTTACAAAACTTTTAGTAACATTTTGAATGTTGTTGTGTAGGTATTTACAAGTAACTTTTATGTAAATAGAAGGTACTTTATAAAACTATGACGGAACATACATGTGTGATGCAAGGTAGGCAGTCCACAGTAATTAATTATAACTAGGTAGGCCGTAGAAGACAGAGTACTGTACGATTGCATTAATTTGTAACTTTAGCTCATCGTCAGATATGACGTTATGTTTTGCTCACCGATTATTTTTTTCATAGTAACGCTAAATACCTACGGAAGATTATTAAAAGTTAGCTTTATGATTCTGTAGTCTTTATGATCTTTGTGATTCCTATATAGGGTAAAGTTGTTATTTTTGTATTTTTATTAAATACTGAATAATTAACCCTCACCTAATGATCCTAATAAAATTCTAATGATCATGATGTGATGAAGATGATGTATGATCCTGAACCTGATGATCTCTTGTCCTAATGATTTCAGCTCATAGCGTTTTCATGTCGGTCGCTCGCTGCGTCGTAGTTATAACAGAGATTTAAATCGAAGAAAGACCCCATTTTTTCAATGGCCTGTTTATACACAGAGGCCTCAACTATAATTAAAACGGCTACTTGTATGTGAAACAGGTTGGCGAGAACTTGCATCAAACTATAGTTTTTCTTTACTAACAGAATTAAGCAAACATTAACGTTTACTCGAAACCTACGGGCTTCTTAGCTGGACAAACTTACATCGGGAATGTGCTAAGAATGCAGTAAGTAGGTACGTAACTTTTTATATTTTTAAATCTTGGTCGAAGCTGTCTCTTCTATACCACATCCAGTGACAGTGCTTATTGGTTAAATTGTACCTACCTACTGGGAAAAACTTTATTAGCTTATGTTCTCTAAAAGCCACTAACTTTATTTTATGAGTGTGAGAAAAGTCACCGGACTCGGAAGGAGTCTGATGACTTTCTATAGGTAGAACATACACCTAATCTCTGAAAAAATATTATAAAATTATCACAAATTTCAATTTTATTATTACTATGAAACCTAGGAACATAATTAATCTAACTTGAATCGAATGAGCTAACATTCTAACTAGATTTATTAGTAGGTAGGTACTCTGTAAAAAGTTGTTTTTTTGGCTGCAAAGTAATAAAGAGTATGGACAATGAGCTTTATTTTAAGACATGCTAATAACCCGCAGCCTGCTTTCTGTAAATATTATATTATATAAAGCTCGATTACCACTCACTGACATAATTGTTCTCCCAGATGGTGAAGGGGGAGGTGGGTATATTTTTACAGATTCGTATACAAGTAACTCTCACGAGTATGGGAAAAATCCCAAACCTCCCCTTTTCCACCCCACTCTCCCCCCTCCCTATCGTATCTCGGAAACTAAGAGTCCCGTGTTTTGTTGTTTTACGGATTCGTATAGAGGAGGCTCGGAAAAGTAAAATCCATTTTTCAAAGTTGCCCCCCTTCTCCCCCCCTCTAGGTAGATCTCGGAAGTTAAGAGACTTGGAATTTTTTTTTTTTCAGATTCATATCAAGGGGCCCAGAGTTGGTCAAAATCATTTTTCAAAACTCCTTCCTCTCCCCCCCTTCACCCCTCCCCCCATCGTAAGAAATACTCCTCAAAAACACGACCCCGCGAGCTGCTTGCAGCTCGCGCAACGCCCAAATACTTTTTACAAGGGTAAGAAATACTCCTCAAAAACACGACCCCGCGAGCTGCTTGCAGCTCGCGCAACGCCCAAATACTAGTATTACTATAAAATCAAACAAAGACAATCAAGTAGAGCAAAACTTTATAGAACTTTTTTCTCAAGTTCAAGAATCAATTTTTAACACATTTGCTTTAATTTCATTCTTTGTGAAAAAAAGCAACTAAGCTTAATGTGTGCTTATTGCAATCAATAATGGAACGCAACTAGAGTTTTACAGACGCTAGCACATTAAGCTACCTGAAACTGTCAAATTTTCCCAATCAATTTTAAACCTTATGCTTTAGCAACAAAGTTGAAAAACTATTAAAGAAATTTGACAGATTATAATAGCTTGAAGTGCTGGCTTCTGTACCTTGCCATCTGTCATTTTGAATGAATGATATGTACAGACGCCAGCACATCAACCTACCACAATCTGTCAGATGTTCCCAATCAACTTTGAACCTTATGCTTTAGCGATAAAGTTGAAAATCTATTAAAGAAATCTGACAGATTGTGGTAGGTTGATGTGCTGGCGTCCGTACATAAAAGTTTAGTTTAAGGCTAAAAATACTTGGTTCCAGTTCTAATCGTTAGGTTTTAAGCGATATTGTCGTAATTCGGAATGCGGCCTACAGTTATGTCAAATTGAATTGTCAATGTCAAGTCAATCAATTGTATTTGAATATTCGAATTTTGCTTGTTGTTGTTGTTTAAAAAAATAAATTGTGTTATCTGATGTGTTTTATAACAGCGTAGTACAAAAAATCTGGGTCAGGATGTCGGAATCCTCCAAATCAAAGTCTTCCTTAAATTTAAATCCTTCACCTACTTTACAATGCAAAGATCTTCACGAATATCTAAAAAGTCGTTCGGCCCAGTTTTTAGAGACTTTATATAATTATCCTACGATATGTTTAGCTGTATACCGGTAAGTCAAGCTAAGGTCCGGTAAGTCGAGACATTAATTCCTTAAACGAATACTCAAAAGTTGATATTTGAGGTTAGGAACTGTAAAAAATTACAGAATTTCCTTAATGTGTCGAGAATTAACAATAACTGTATTCCAACAAAATTAAACCTTAGCTCACCAACTGAAACTTGTGTCTCCTATTTAAAAACAATACTGAACATTTTTTCAATTAGCAAAACTCATTTTTCAGAGAATTGCCAGAGTTGGCTCGTCACTTCGTGATCAGATTGCTGTTCGTGGAGCAACCAGTGCCACAGGCGGTGGTCACGTCCTGGGTCTCACAGACTTTTGCCAAGTGGGTAGATATGACATTATTTTCACTTAATCATTTTTCCAACTGAACTTAATGAATCACATCAATTGCATCAATCATTTTAATGATGGAATTTGAACACTACAAAATATCTATTATAATAACTTTACCACTACATTATTTCTATTGCAGAGAGCAAGCCAAAGCATGTGAAGCGCTATCCGAGCTGTCAGTATGGCAGGAGGCTCCTATCCCTGGGGGCATGCCTGGCTGGATGCTCGCACTGTCCTTCAAGAAAAACCTCAAAGTTGCACTGCTTGGAGGGTATGAGTGTGATAATTTTATAAAACAAGTTTATTTATAAAATTTATTTATAAAAAGTCCTGCCATGTTGTCTCACTTCCATCCAACCTACATTTCCTGGTAGAGAACACCCAAGGAATTAAGTCTGCCTTTGCACTTGCCAGTGCCATAAAGAAGTATAAATAATAACAGAAAACTAAACAAAGACTGACTACCCACTCTTCAAATCACATCTTTGTTAAGTATCAAATCCATACTAATATCACACTAATATTATAAAGGCGCAAGTTTGAGAGTGTGTGTGTTTAAAGTTTGTTACTTTTTCAATTTTGATAAAATTTTGTATGGAGGTATGTAGCTAACACCCTGGATTAACATATAGGCTACTTTTTATACCGATATTCCCATGGAATCGACATTTACGCGGGTGAAACCGCGGGGCGTAGCTAGTTATAAATATAAATGCGAAAGTGTGTCTGTTTGTTACCTCTTCATGCTTAAACCCCTGAGCCGATTTAGATGAAATTTGGTATAGAGACAGTTTGAGTCCTGGGAAAGAACATTGAATTGCTTTTATCCCGATATTCCCATGGGATCGACACTTATGCGTGTGACACTGCAGGGCACTGCTAGTTAGTATATCTAAATCTAATTCTGAATTGCATCAAAATCTACTTGGTATTTTACTGGTCTATAGGTTCCCCTGTTGACCCTACTTAAATTGTGGCCAGGATTTACATTAAAAAATATTATCCTTTCAGTGGCCGTCCTTGGAGCATGTCGTCATCACTAGAACCAGACGGCAAGGCTCGAGACATGGAGTTCCTCGATGCCTATGCACTGGAGAGATGGGAATGTGTGCTTCACTACATGGTGGGTAGTGCACAGACCGAAGGCATCAGTGCCGATGCTGTCAGGATCCTGCTGCATGCTGGGTTGATGACCAGGTCAGATTAATGTTGACATTAGTTGCATATGTTGAGTCACATAAATATTTTTTAAATAATTATTTCAATCTGCATATTTAAAATCTATATACTTACTAGCTGTTGCCCGTGACTTTGTCTGCAATCCAGGACGAAAAGTAGCCTATGCCTTTACCCAGGTCAAAGTCTATCTGTGTGCCAAATTTCATCTAAATTGGTTCAGTGGTTTGAGCGTGAAGAGGTAACAGACACTTTCGCATTTATAATATTAGTGTGGATTATAAAAAAATCGTTATACATACATATTATTGAAAGTCGCTTTTCATGTATTTGTGACCAGACCACGTTGTCATCTAAACTACCCAATAGATTTTGATGGGAATTTCACCATCATTTAGAAAATATATTCCAAAAGGTTTATGTGCATCATCATCATCAACATTTCAGCCGAAAGACGTCCAATGCTGGACAAAGGCGTCAACAAAAAAAAAATGGCCGCTACCGTAGCCAAGGATAGGCGAGGCGGGTCGCCGGGTACTAGGGGCCAAGTGTTTTATGTGCATAATACATTAATATTAAACTTTCTTATAATAAAGAATCTCCATGTTTTGTCAAGATGTGAAAACTCTGTAAAGCAGGATAAAAAAAACCTCAGTCAGTATTTAAATTGTAATTTCTTTTTTGTATAGAGATGCAGAAGATGGTTCGGCAGTGATTACTCGCGCCGGTTTTCAGTTCCTACTCCTGAGTACAGCAAAACAAGTAAGCAACATTTCATTGTTAGTTGACCTGCTAGTGTTATGTTTTTTCAAATTAACATTTTTGAATTAATTTACAAGTGTTACTAGTTTTGGTAAATAAAACATAGCAATGACATTATAGCATATCTAAATCTCGTTTTTTATTAAAATACTATAAAATTAAAATGGACGTGTTTTGTATGCTTACAGGTATGGCTATTCCTGCAACACTACTTGCACACGGCTGAGAAGCGAAGTCTGAGCGCGGCAGAGTGCCTCGCCTTCCTATACCAGCTCAGCTTTAGTACTCTCGGCAAAGTAAGAAGTTCAGTCACCACCATATTCTAATCTATCATCAATAATACAGGATCAAATTCAATTACTTAGCAAAACTCTGCAGACATGGGGTATCAATATCTAAACTTGTTGTTTTTGTTAAGTTTACTAACATACCCATCATGTCTATGGATTTTACTAACTAATTTAATTTGACCCGGTATAGTGGGTAAAATCTTAGTTTATTTGTTCTTTTGTAATCTGTAATTTGATGTATTATTTGCAGGACTACAGTACAGAAGGCATGAGTAACAACATGTTGGTGTTTCTACAACATTTGAGAGAGTTTGGACTTGTTTATCAGAGAAAGGTAAAAAATATTTTTTTGCTGTTTATTTTTCATTTGCCATCGGATTTTTGCGTTTTAAATTATGACAACTTCAAAAAGTATTGAATTTTGACAACTGATGTTTATCTCTTTAACTTTAGCTACGTACGTGCCGGAGCACACGATGCGTTGCGGCGCCGCACCGCAAAGATTTCGACGAATCGGCGATGCGCACGAGCACACGAGCGGCGTGTGTGTGTGTGGCCGCCGATACGTCGAAATCTTTGCGGTGCGGCGCCGCAACGCATCGTGTGCTCCGGCACTTAGTCTTTAATTTGTGGAAGCTTGCAAATAACAATTATAAGCGGATAATTGACATTATTTATCTGTCGATATATTTTTAAAATTCACCCGTCATCACACAGCGGTGCGTGTTTCCTCTGACTGTAGGCTCTAGACTCTAGATTTATTCATAATCCTAATTTAACATAACTTCTATACTATATAACTTCGTATTTCTGTAGTCTAGTTTTATTTTCAAAACAAAGGTAACTTATTTTACTTAATAACAGTTGTTTTAGTTATCAATATATTCTAATGATGCTTAAAAGTATATCTTTTACAATTAGTTCCTTTTAACAACTTTGGCAGTTATTTCCTTGCAGTATTTAAAAAAGTTTTGTCCTAGTCTGTTTATTTTGCATTATTTTTGGTATAGTTTCTGAATTTACCTTAAAATTATACTTGTTTTGGCCAAATCCGGATCCATGAGAATAAGGGATATTAGACTGACTGCTCTCTGATGAATAAATAAAGAAATCTCCGTGTCCAGCGCAAAGCGGGTCGCTTCTTCCCGACGCGGCTGGCGCTGAACATCGCGTCCGTGCGTGCCGGCAGCGTGGCCGCGCCGCTCTCTGCGCCGGCCGCGCAGCGCGGGTACATCATGGTGGAGACCAACTACAGAGTGTACGCCTACACGCAGACCAACCTGCAGGTGGCGCTGCTGGGACTGTTCACTGAGCTCATGTACAGGTAGGTACATCATGGTGGAGACCAACTACAGAGTGTACGCCTACACGCAGACCAACCTGCAGGTGGCGCTGCTGGGACTGTTCACTGAGCTCATGTACAGGTAGGTACATCATGGTGGAGACCAACTACAGAGTGTACGCCTACACGCAGGCCAACCTGCAGGTGGCCCTGCTGGGACTGTTCACTGAGCTCATGTACAGGTAGGTACATTATGGTGGAGACCAACTACAGAGTGTACGCCTACACGCAGATCAACCTGCAGGTGGCGCTGCTGGGACTGTTCACTGAGCTCATGTAATTAAATTAAGTTGCTTTTATATTTATACCTCAACCATTGCACAATACAAAATCTATAGCTATTTTTAGCTTACTGTCAATTAGCTAATTGGAACCTTCTGAAGTTCTGACGGTTCGTAAATGCCCATGTAGGTTTATTGATGATTTTAAATTTAATGATTTTGTAAACACCCATTAGTTACGGTCGCGAATCATAATATGTATTATTGATCATAAAACCTAACAGAATGCAAAAAACGTAAGGAAATTACGGTTGCCAAAAATGTAAAAACGTATAAAATTCTACGGGCTACCTTAGCGCACCCCCCTCCCCCTTAATCTGGCCAATAGAGCTTTAGAATAGTTGGGCTTTACAGAGCGTCGTCGGCGTGTGACTCATGCGTGATAGGCTTTTTCTGTATGTAATGTGATGCAATCGTGCGCAGGTTCCCAAATTTGGTAGTGGGAGTGCTGACGCGTGAGTCAGTTCGACAGGCACTTAGGGGAGGCATCACAGCGGAACAGATCATACACTACCTGGAACAACACTCGCATCCACAGGTACTTATTACTTTTATTCTGACAAATAGAAGTTTAAAAACACAAATATAGTATGACTTTTTTTTTTGTGGATGGGAAATCATCAAATGACCGCTCCCGCTCTGGGTGGAGCGGAAGGGATTGTCAGACTCTTACTCACTAAAACCCACCCGTATTCCTTCCTTAGCCGTTTATGTTCCGGGCCAGCGGTAACCCTTTCGGACAATCCCGCTGACCCGGAATATAGTAGACTGTATTTTGTTACAAGCCGTGTGCGCGATGGGATTTTTCCACCGGCAAAAATGACTTTCATCCCCTATTAAACCCCTTTATAATGCAAGCAAAAGAAGAAAAAAACATCAGGTTCATGTTTGGTTATTGAATTTGCGGTTACTCTGATAAAAACGATTTAGTTCTAATTTTTTTTGGAATTATTATTATTATTAAAAAAATTATATTATATTGCTTTATTTTTCAACACTTATTTACATTTTTAGTAGTATTTTGGGTCAAATTCAGAATACAATATACAGTTCACAACAAAATCTTAAGTTTTGCAAATAGTAGTGCAATGTTTCAGATGTTAAAGTCGGAGACAGGCGGCATCAGGACGTCGTCCACGTTGCCTCCGACCGTCGTGGACCAGATCAAGCTGTGGGAGACTGAGAGGAACCGGTTCACTTATACTGAAGGAGTCGTGTACAATCAGTTCTTGTCACAGGTACGACTTATAATAGGCTGCCTATTTAAACTTATAAACAACATTGTATGTACACTTGTACAGTTAATACGAAATATCGAAAGAGAAAAAACGTCTGTCACGCAGGTATGAGTGACAGAGACGATGCTCTATGAAGCCAAACTTTTTCTTCAACTGGATATGACATGCTAGTAAAAATACAGTACTGGCTGTTAATAGCTGGCAATACAGCTAGTATTGCCAGCTATTAACAGCCAGTACTGTATTTTTTATTATTATATGGCAACATAAGTATCTATTTTTTTTTTAAGAAAGCATTATTTATAAAGAAATGCTGTTGCGTAACACAGGCTTTGCAGTTCTATTATTGGGTTTTATATGCAAAAACGACAACTCCGACGATCGATGCCTTTAATTTTCGGACTGCATTGCTGCTACGACATTGTTCCAACCCTCAGGCCGACTTCGTGGTCCTGCGCGACCACGCGCGGCAGCAGCGCGTGCTGACGTGGCAGAGCGAGCGCTCGCGCACGATGGTCGTGACGCGACACGGACACGACGACGTCAAGAAGTTCTGGAAGAGGTACTCCAAGAGCTCGTAGTGCTGAACTGCTGAGTGCACGGTACCTGTACAAATAACAGAGAAAAGGCACTACCAGTCTGAAAAACTGATTAAAAAACTGATCAGTCCAATCTGATCCAAATCTCATGAAAGCTAGCGCGTTTCGTGTGAATTCAATATAATAATTAGTGTATTGAGATGAGAAGAATTCAGATAATTATCGTTATCGCCCTCACTCATATGTAGTACACCGAATGGAACTAATGATTATACATACTTCCCATCATTTGGAATATAGATTGGCTATCTCATATTGTTTTCATAAGCGCAAAGGAAGATACTGAAATCTTCCACGTACTGGCTAAGTGATAAATCAATAATGGTTGAAATATTTTACACCAGGAAATGTAATAGCAAATGTATGTAATCTGCGCCCGGTTCAAAAATATGTTTTTGTTTTAAGCGACGACGTAGTCTTATATATTTATGTATTAACAGCGCTATGCGCTTTGTATTGTAAATAAACTTATTTTTATATGAAAGTCTTTGTTTTAATAAAAAGTCAAAGTTAGAAGAGTAATGAAAAACTTGTCCACTTAATATAAAAGTTTATTCTATAAACAAACATTCACAGCATAATACTTCTACATAAATACATTTACATAAAACAGTCATCTGTAGGTATAGACACCGAGTTAATATTGGTGGGTCTAGGTAAAAGATCTAAGGTGGAAAACATCGCGACGAAAAGAACATTTAAGAAAAAGACAACATAATTTTAAAATGTTCACACCGCGTAGGTATTAATAGACTGTTAAAAATACACAGGACTCTGCAGAAACAATCTAATCTGCTACATATTCACTTATTATATATACCAGTAAAAAAACTTGTTGATATTGTCCAGAATGTACTTTATTTCCATTGTATTTAACACAGCAGTCCATTCATTTCATGCTTCATACCATTGACACTAAAGTCCGAAATGCAACAAACACACTGGTTTATAACTGTTGCATTTTAACCCTTAGAATAGAATAGAATAGAATACCAATGAAGATGATGTTTAAAATACGATGTAATGTATATATCACAGGGACCCTCATTGATTGGGTCTCCACGGCATACGAAAAGTGTTGGGTGGTTGTCAAGTAGAAGGTTGCGGGGGAGGCTTGACGGGCGCGAGTGCGGAATATAACTTGGTGACGGCTGACTGTACCACCCGCTCTAAGGACTCGTCTTCTGGGCATTTTACTTCCTGCAAATTGACAGTATTAGTTAATTATTGAGTGTAAAATAAAGTGACAGCGGGGCCGCTCGCCGAGCGCTCTGCGTAGTCGTCCACGCCACGCTACTGAGCGATTGCATGTTTCGTTCTCGTCAATTCAAATCTTATTATTTACAGTTTGTTTTCTCTTTGTTGAATTTTATAACACAGTCCACTATTACCAAGTTACCGTGTTTTAATCCTCGTATATTACCCCATTATTCTTTATTTCTTTTGTCAAATAAGAGATGCATTCTTTGAGGATACAGAATTTGTATGAAACTATGTGCCTTACAAGTTAACCGAAACTTATCCGAAGCAAATTCACAAAAAGTACCTTTAACATTCTTTCATCCACCTATATTATAAGGACTATAATCCTGTGAAGCCATGACCATGTTGAACAGATCTAGGACTGCTCGCTTGTCGTATCATCCAAAAATCTCCCTTCCTTCTTCCACCTACATTAGACAATAAGGACTACAATTCTCTGAGCTACTGACCATATTGAGCAGATCGATGTCGGCTTTTTTATCGTCCACAGTGACGTATAGCTTCTCTCCCTTGAACATCTTGGGCACCGCGTCTTCACCAAACATCTCTTGTAGCATCTCTATCACACACTCCTAGAAATAGAGATACACATGGTATAACATAACATAACGCCTCTAATCCCTGAAGGGTTAGGCAGGGCACAAATTAAGTCAGTTAAAAAGAAAGGTAATTTTACATAACTTGGTTTGTATATTTATCTATTGCTCAGTGTACACAGTAGCTATCATCATGTCACCAGGTATGATCGCTGGAGTTGCTTTCTCAAAAGGTTAGGAATTCAATTTTTTTTCGTTGTCAGCGTCTATTCCGATCAAGTTACCTAATTCTGTAATAAACTTCTACTGAATAAAAATCTTAAATTCATCCACACACTGATAGATGACGCACTGCCTAAACCGCTGGATCTAGAAGCATGAAATTAGGGAAGGATTTTTGAGAACTTGTCCCCAAAAGATGTTAATTGACTATGTTAATGGGAGTATGTGTGATGATGGGAAACGAAACATTTGTGTTTAGATAAAGGGATTACAATACAAAGCAGTTACCTTGAAGTGCATGCGGTCGAGCTTGGGCGCGAGCGGCAAGTGGCGCGGAGCCGTCAGCGCCGACGCCGACAGGATCCCGGCCACGAGCGCGTCCGCGAACATGTCCGACACGGGCTGCGCCGCCCACTGCACGACACGACTTACTTATTATTAATAACCTTACAAACATACTAATAACACGTGTAAAAAGACGCTGAAGGCGTAGTAAGAAGCAAATTTTCAGATAATTGACAAATAGCGCATCGCGGCAACAAATAAGGTTCAAAACAATGGTAATAGGTAATACGGGCTGGTGTCCGCAACTCCACGTCAATGTATTTTGCGTACGTATTTTTTCAAAACAACGGTGCGTTTGATATTAGTGGAATCGAATGACCACCAAAATAAAATTTATTTTGTTAGTTTTAATTAAATTAAAAAATAAATGGAAGTTCAGTTGATTGAATTTCCTTTATTATCATTACATAAACGTAGTTTACGCTCAAAATTTTGAGAATTATGCGACGAAAGATATTTATTTTTGAGCTCTGTTTTACGATTGATTTATCATGATACTATTTTATTTTTTATGCTGATTGATAAATCTCAGGCTACTTTTTGCCAAAAAAATAAAACTAGTTCTTACGAGAATACCCACCCACGCGGGGCACAGTTACTGTTATATATTTGTTGAAATTCATCCAATGTTTCTACTGTACTTAATACTTTTGTCCATTCAACCGCTGTAGTGGACACTAGTGACCAGGGCATGGAACCGGTACCAAAAGTACAGGTTCTGTAGGCGTAGGTAGAGTACCGGTTCCAGATGGGTACCGGTACCAAATGCAGGTACCCGGCGTGTATCACAAATCTCATCTTTGTTTGAGGAACCTCGTACGGTTGTTTTTCTAATGCCTATTAACTACTTACCTTTTTACTTACTGTATCTGTTTTCTCACTCTAACATAGTAGAGTAGTACCTGTACTACCAATAGTACAGTTACTACTCTGGTACCGGTATCACACCAAGGACAATGGTACTGATTCCCAAAAATACCGGTATTTCAAGCCCTGCTAGTGACTGATCAGACGTACCTCTAAGGTGATCATGTTGTTCTCGACGATGAGATCGACACAGGAGTAGACCCTCCACCTGGTCTCGCTCGGGAACTCGATGGCTCCCGCCAGCTGCATGACCACGTGGCGCAGGAGTCCCACCGACCCGTTGTAGTGGATCGACTGGCGTTGCGTCACTTCTGATTGACTTAGTTCGGTGTATTCTGGAAGTATAAGATCACTGTTAGGCCCAATTCCGGCCGATATTCGTAACAGTTAGAATAGACAGTCATCAAACGATAAAAAAAATCATCATCACACATTAGAGGTCAGGTAATACGCGCTGTACTTTTTGTTCGTAAAACTGGACATTATCTATAGAATTAACGAAGACAACGCACAACGACGAAATGTTTGCCATAATACTTTCGAGAAGTTATGAATGGACCCCCCATTCATACCTTCTCGAAAGTTAGTGTTATGAGGTGTTTTCTTTAGTTTTATCGCACAACCTAATGGAGACAGTATTTTTTTGGGATTGAAATCAAAATGTCCTCAAGGTTTGCATACGACAACTCGTCAACGACTTTTCGTCGTCTTCTTTACCTTTCTAAAACTTGCTAAATACAAACTAAAACTTACTGTTAAGATCTGACGGTGCCAGTATGTGGTAGTTGAAGTTCCTCTTCACTAGGATGCCTTGTAACGGTGTGCCTGGCTCTGGTGTCTCCATCGCTAATGATCCCATTACCTGATTGAATAAGTTTTTTTTAGGTTTTTTCAAGAAACTATTTACCTACTGTATTTTTTTCGCTCTGACATATTTTTTTTTCTGTTGTATACTTGTTTCTATCCTACACATCGTACTTTGGCACCAAGAGATGCCGAAACCTTGTTTCAGAGCGTGCCGTGACACCAAATTAGTACCTTTTCGTAAAGTACACTATGGCTATGCTACAATGCCCTTCATGCATTTTTAGGATGACATACGACAGCGTACTGGAAGATATAGCGTTGGTAGGCCTTCCACAAGGTGGACCTTGTGAAGGCCGCAGGAATCGCTGGATTCGAGAAGCACAGAATCAGTCGAAGTGGCCATGCTTGGCCCAATTGTTCAGCAGGGGACATCTTTCGGCTGAAAATGATGATACACCTGAATGCTGCTATTTTACCTTGGCTGTCTTGTTCGGCTGAAAATGATGATACACCTGAATGCTGCTATTTTACCTTGGCTGTCTTGTCTCCTCGGAAGGTGAGGCACAGTTGCTGCGTGTTGCGGGGCGTGTGTATCTGCAGTCGGCCGCGGTGTTCACGCTGCAGCGCGGCCTTCAGGCGGGACATCTCGTTCTGTTCGCCGTGGACTAACACCTGTAATTGTCGACTGTGTAAGTCCCAGACTATGGTTGTTGTTGCTATTGTACTTAAGATATATACAGAAGCTGTTAGTGTACTTTTATAAATAAATAAATCGCAGGATACATACCACATGCGGCGGCTTGAGAATGTTAATAAACTCTGAGGTCTGCTGGTAGTCCGTGTGGGCTGAGAACGAGATGTAGTCCACCGACATCTTGAGAGGCAGTTTCTGGCCAGACATGGTCGTGATCTCCTCCGGCTCCGAGAGGATCGTCTTAGCGAGTGTGCCTTCCACGCAGTAACCTGTAGGGAGGTGGATTGATTTAGCAGATAGTAAAAAATTATTACTTACGTACTTACTTATGTTTCATTGACAGAGGGCGCTGTTGGTAAACATTTGTGAAAACAAATAAATTGGGATAAAGGAAAAAGAATGATAATGGTTATCTAAGAAGTATTATTTATCTTTCTATGCGATTACTAATTTATTAAAAAAAAAAGCTCCTGGCTCACCAGCAATAATGACTCCGTTATTAGGGTCTGTGCACCACGACTCGAACAGTTCTCGGGACAGTCCCGACTGCATCATACCGGGGGAAGCCATGATCACACACGGCCCTATGTCCTCGAAGTGATCTATACCCTGAAAGACATTTAAGAACATAAGGTACAGATCAACCAGATAAGGTATGCGCTTCGGTAATCTTCGTGTTGTTTCCGAATTAGCAAGAACCTCACGCAACAGAGTGACACTCCGCCGAAGCTTGCCTGCTTCTAAGTTTTGTACTACCGTGCTTTGTAGAAGGGCACCTGTCATAGCGCGTTTGTATGAAGTTTTCTCTCTTTCGGGTTACCGACTCGGGTCTCAGATCGTCATTTGTCACTCAAAAGTATTAAAAAGTTTTTTTGGAATTGCATAGAGTTGTTAATCTATAATTTTGTAAAACGTAATACAAAATAGTCAAGTACTTCCATTGTAGTAACAGCTCTATTATTAGATCATCACGCGTTCGTATTTCGAAGATAGATGATAATTTCTGGAGTAATTTTTTTCTTTGGAAAGATTTTAACTGTAAGTCGACACGATTGGCGCAGTTGCTGAGCGATCGACTGCTGCGCTGGGTGTCGCGGGTACGATTCCCGCATGGAACAAATATTTGTATTGACTACAGGTAGTTGTTCCGGGTCTGGCTGTTTGTGTATGTGAATTTAAATGTTTGTAAACGCACCCACGATACAGGAGTAATTCCTAGTGTGGGGCAACGATCTTAAAAGAAAACGTAAAACAAAACTTGAGTATCGGTCGCTAGTGGATCAGATATTTATGAAGGCGCTGGTATTTCTTTACTACCCGTATGAAGATCGTACAGCGACGTGAACCGATCCTAATTTTCGTCACACATTCGTGTGGTGTTCTACAAATGATCCAGTGTCTCAGTTAAGATTACCAATAAATTAAAAGAGGGACATAAACTGTAAGATTCACGAGTTGATAGTTTTCTAACTAATATAAGAATAGCACTTATGCCAAAAAGAGTCATCTTTGTCCGAATACATAAATGCAAAAAAACCGGCCAAGTGGTGCGAGTCGGACTCGCACATAAAGGCTTCCGCACCACCGTACAATATTTAAAATTACATAGTTTTTTAAATACTTTAGTTCAAATGGGCTTTTTACTTTATTTGTTTTTAATTTGTTGTTATAGCTACTATTTTAGTGCACAATCTGTGAATGTGTGTGTCTACTTATTTCGGTCCAAAAGATACAGCCCTGTGACAGACGGACAGCGGAGCCTTAGTTATATGGTCCCCTTGGCACCCTTTGGGTACGGAACCCTAACAAGCGAAGAGAGTGTGTGTCATTTATAAGGTCACCAACTAATATTATAACTTTGGTCGTGGAGGTGACAAATGTTAATTAGAATTTCAGGTGTCCAAAAGATTAGATTCGCATACAGTGATTCAACGTGCCGTGTTAGACTAAGCGTATCACAGATTATAGGCATAATCTGTCTTGATTATGCCTATAATCTGAGATTCCCTGTGTCACACAGTAACTATCTTTACTATCTTAACTAACTTTAACTATAACAAAATTACACTTTATAACTATAAAATAGAGCTTAAATTCGCCTGGCCTATAACAGTAGTGACTTTTTAAACAGAAGCATCGAAATAGTTATTGATATATTGAATTAAAATATTGTTAAGATTATGGCATTAAAGAGATAACATTGATAGATTACACTATCAGTGACATAATGAAACGTCTTTATTTTTAATCTGTGGTGTTGTACGCCCGGCGCACGGAGCGGCCGGCGTTATAAGATCGAATTAATTATTAAGTGGAATTATAGTGGAAAACAGTAAGTAAAACTATTTTCATTATACATTAGGTTATATCCTTTGAAAATACTATACTAGAAACAATTATTTGCATGCAAAGAAAGACAAAATTCATCAGACGTAAGGAACTTATTTAAAAGTTGACAACAAAAATATGTAATTATCTTTTAACATGAATATGAGGTAATTATAGACATGTTGAGGAAAACAGATAACAATTTTGAATTCAACAGTAATTATCTTACCAACAGCTGTAAATTAATTTGGTTGTAAACTATTCAAACAAAGAGGTTACATTTATAATTTTGGGTGTTGTCCTTGTCGAAATTTGGCGCCAATTTTAAAAATATGTAGAACTTTCACGCCTTAACCCAGAAAACAGTTCATTTAATACTTTCACTTATGAGACAGGCTTACGACCTATCTTATGGAGAGTGGTCTCGACTGCCTATACAGTATACACACCTAAGTGATTTTCTGAAACGAAGCTAACTGTAAAAACATTTACAAAGTTCCCGATGCTTGTGACGGTTTCTTTTTTTACATTGGTGTTTTTTTGTACTGGTTGAATTAAATCACACTCAGATTTACTTCAACGAGTATAACGATCCGCCAAGTGCGCCTAAAAAGTTCTCACTTCAAAAATCGGGCCATACTCATCCATTTTTTTAAATCGATTATTTTTTTTTTTTTGTGGATTGTTTTTTTTCTAGCAATGCTGCCAGACTCGTTCAAGAACCGCCTCATCCAATGGCTGGAGGAGCACCGAGAGTTCGTAGTGGCGGTTTTCTGCCTGCCGGCCAGCTTCCTGTTCACCGTGCTGCTGCGCGTGCGCGCGGCCGTGCGGCGCCTGCGCAGTGAGCCGCAGCGCCACGACAGCGCCGTCAGACTGATACAGAGTCAGGTGAAGGACACCATTCAATATATCACTCAAACTCGATACTTACGACCGCATCTTTGTTTTTTTTCTGTACAACTTCACGCAGAAATTTTAACATTCATGTTATTTTTGTGAAACTGTCACAGAAATTGAAAAAAACAAGATGGTGGCTTTGTTCCACGCGCCAAAAGATCCTTGTACGACGGTGCAAGGATCTTTTACAGGTACATTCATTTTACTGAAGAATTACAGGAATTGTTCTAAAACAAAGAGCTCTGCGCAGTTAAAACAGATTTGCAAAGAAACAAAGGACTCTTTGAAAGACATAAAACCTGTAGGTATTAGCCAATCAAATTCAACAAGGCACCTACGGAGAGGAACGGAATTCTAATAGGAACTGTTACGGGGATTACACCTGTATTTCTAGTTTTCTTTTTTGATTATAGTCAGCTAAAATATCCTTAAAATGATATAGCAATACCGATAAGCCTATTTTGTTCAGTCTAATTGTTATCTCCTGCTAAAGATCCTTATCAACCGCCCATCTCACTTAAACAATACTCTTTTAATTTCAGGTACAACAATGGAACAAGCTGCCTCCGAAAGACCGTCGCCTCCTCTGCACGTCCCGTCCCAACTGGCTGTCCCTATCCACCACGTTCTTCCAGAAGCACCTGCACCACCAGGTCGCCATCCCCCTGTACGATATCCTGGAGCTAGATGAGCAGACTATGACCGTGAGGGTGGAACCCATGGTCACCATAGGGGATATCACCGAGTATCTGATACCCAAGGGCTATTCATTAGCGGTGACTATCGAGCTGACTGATGCTACTTTAGGAGGTGAGTTTTAAAGCGTACTTTTAAGTTTCTTTTTTAATTCTGAAACGTGGCAATATGGGATCTTAAATCCGCAGCCTTTTGGGTATCTTGTAATTTTTTCATTGTTTTAATTTTCGCAATGTTATGACCATTTACAAAATGTTACAAATTGCTGATTATGTTTTCCTGTTTAATTTTCTCTTAGATTTCATTTCTCTTTTTGTTTCTTAATATGTGCAATATAGACCCGCCCGTCCCTGTAACTAGCCAATTTAACGTATGCGAAAATTTTTCAATCACCCTAATTATTCTGGCAAAGAAAGTCTAAACGCTTATAAACTCTTTCAGGCCTCGCATTCGGCACGGGCATGTCAACCCACTCCCACAAAGCTGGGCTGTACCACGAGACTATCACGAGCTACGAAGTAGTCCTGGGCGATGGTTCCCTAGTAACAGCCACAGCCAACAACGAGCATTCAGACCTCTACAAATCCCTACCCTGGTGTCACGGCAGCCTTGGCTTCCTCGTCGCTTTGACCCTCAGAATCGTCAAAATAAAACCCTACATCAAAATTAAGTACATCCCCGTCAAAGGACAGAAAAAATACTGCGATATTATTCGGGAATTGTCGGGGACTTACGAAGCTGTTCCAAAGGAGTTTCCTGATTATATTGAAGGAACTATTTATAGTAAGGATGAGGCTGTTGTTATGGTGGGGGATTATGCTGATTATGATCCGAAAATACCTGTTAATAGTTGCTCGAAGTGGTATAAACCTTGGTTTTACAAGCATGTGGAATCTTTTTTGCAAAAGGGAGAATCTGAGGAGCTGATCCCTCTAAGAGATTACTTGCTAAGGCACAATAGAGCTATATTCTGGGTGGTCGAAGATATGTTATCGTTCGGAAACGACACGCTATTCCGCTACTTCTTCGGATGGCTCCTGCCCCCTAAGCCGGCCTTCCTAAAGTTTACCACGACTCCCGGAGTTAGGGCCTACACCTTCACAAAACAAGTCTTTCAAGATATCGTACTACCTATCAAAGAATTAGAAAGACAGATTGAAATAGCAAGCGTTTTATTCGAGAAATTCCCTCTACTGGTGTATCCCTGCAAGATCATTGACCACGGCCCATCATCCGGGCAGTTGAAAAGACCTGACGCGAAGTACCTAGTCCCGGGAACCAACTACGCAATGTACAACGATTTGGGGGTCTACGGGGTCCCAGGCAAGGTGAAGGAAAAGAAGCCATATAACCCTGTGACTGCTATGAGGAAAATGGAGGAGTTTACTAGGGAAGTTGGGGGATATTCGTTCTTATACGCAGACATCTTTATGACTCGGGAGGAATTCGAAGTGATGTTTGATTTGTCTTTGTATGAACAAGTGAGGAAGAAGTACAGTGCTAATGGTGCGTTCCCTCATCTGTATGATAAGGTTAAGCCTGAAATTGATGTGTTTGAGATCGGCGAGAACAATGCTATTGATTAATTTGTGTGTAGCAATAAAATTGTATATTATGTATTAAATATTGTTTATTTTTTCAATACCAAAACACAAGAATGTTATCTTTCGTGAAAACTTAACCCATTGTATAGTGCACAATTCGGCTTATATGCAATATTATACTTCGAAAATATTTTTAATTTAGGACACAACCGATGCGACCTACGCGGGGCGTATGACACCACACATAGAACTAAAAGCGCGGTTTGACCAAATGTTAATTGCATGTAGATTACGATGTTGTGCGCTTTGTCCCGTCTATTCTATCGTAAGTAAAAAATGTCTTTGGTTTTACGTTTCCTGACGACCTGAAGTTCATTGAAGGAAGACCAACTAAATATCTACTTACCTTCAAGTTCGAGATGTGTCGGAACACGAAGGGATTGTTGATGGCGATCTGCCGCCGGATGCGATCGTTCATCGCGTTGATGTATGTCTGGTACACCGCCATACATTTCTTGGCTAAAGACGACGCGTAGTAGATCGGGATGTCTTGCAGCTCTGGGTGCAGGGACCAGTATTCATCTGTTGGTCAAAAAGTAGATTTAGAAGACGATGATTTAAACAATTTTTTTTATTATTTTAATTTTTACAACTATGAATTTTAGGGTTCCGTACCTAAAGGGTAAAAACGGGACCCTATTACTAAGACTCCACTGTCCGTCTGTCTGTCACCAGGCTGTATCTCATTAAGCGTGATAGCTAGACATTTGAAATTTTCACAGATGATGTATTTCTGTTGCCGCTATAACAACAAATAATAAAAACAGAATAAAATAAATATTTAAGGGGGGCTCCCATACAACAAACGTGTTTGAAAACGCTATTAAAATATTTTCTGCTTTTTTCGTCGAGCATATTTTGAAAATTAAAATTAAAGTACCTTTTAATGGCCAACATGAAATAGATGATTTGACTTTGAGTGTCGCAACACAGTGAGGCATTCGATACGTACCGAGTATAAGCAGTAGTTCCTGCGCTCTGCCCAGCGCGAACACGGGGATAAGTGTCGCAACCCACAGTGACAGTGAGGCATTCGATACGTACCGAGTATAAGCAGTAGTTCCTGCGCTCTGCCCAGCGCGAACACGGGTATAAGTGTCGCAACCCACAGTGACAGTGAGGCATTCGATACGTACCGAACTACCGAGTATAAGCAGTAGTTCCTGCGCTCTGCCCAGCGCGAACACGGGTATAAGTGTCGCTGTGTCGCAACCCACAGTGACAGTGAGGCATTCGATACGTACCGAGTATAAGCAGTAGTTCCTGCGCTCTGCCCAGCGCGAACACGGGTATAAGGCAGCGGCCGCCTCGCTGTACGATCTCACTCACTAGTCCAGTAAACCGACTCTCTCGTTCTTCTCGCTTTTCGTGGATGTGGGTGCCGTATGTTGACTCCTGGCGAAATATATCAAGCTAGTATTTAAACTAAGAATCACAATATCTATATTAATCTATACATATTATAAATTAAAGTCGCTTTTGGTGACTGTCTGTGTGACCGCAATGTTCTTCTAAACTGCGCAAAGGATTTTGATGCGGTTTTGTGAGTTAGAGTAATTCCTGAAGATTTATATGTATGTATAATACATTAATATTTAACTTAGATATATGTAATAATCTGGATGTTTTGTCAAGACGTCAAACCGTTTGAAGCACGGGCGGGTCATTAGTAATATTTTAAATGCGAAAGTAACCTGTCTGTGTGTTTGTTTGTTACCTCATCACGACTAAACTACTGAATAGATCGTAATAAAATTCGGCAGAGAGGTGGCCTGGGCTGGGACCTATAGAAGGATATAAGCTACTTTTCATTCTGAATATTTATGATGAAACAGAGTACACGCAGACAAAACAACAACTAGTTGACTATAATATGATAAGAAAAGTCTTACCGTAATAAGAACATCAGGGTGTACGGTAGGTATCTCAGCTGCCATTAAATGTCTGTCCTCTTGTCTCGAAAAATCTCCTGTGTACAATACCTGCCAAAAAACATATATAAATAATATGCATATATAAAATATAATACCAACTTTTGCCATACAGTGGGACAATATTATACTAGCCCAAGTATGCGCGGGCGTTTTTTTTTAACGCGTAGGTACTGGATTTTCACCGCTCTGCTTGGCGCCGAGGGATGAAAGTTCAATAATGCACTATTTTAACGTGACTCAACACCAAGAGCGCCCACAGCGTAGAAAATACCTCCCATGCGAACGTGGGCCTATTATTACATGCAAAAGTCTACAATGTAGCACATACTTTAACTCCAGCGATCTCAATCATGAACATGGCTGCCCCCAGTACATGCCCAGCGTTGTATGCCCAGAACCTGACTCCTCGCACGTCCTTCTCCTCATGGAAGTTGATGGTCTCTATGCGGTCCATCGAGCCCTCCAGGTCCGACTCGGTGTACAGCATCTGTTCTGTTGATATGTTGCTGCGGAGGAGAATTATTGTTAGGGCCTTGTTGTTCGAGCTATGTCAAATAAAAATTTTCAAGTGCGAGTCGGACTCGCGCACCGAGGGATCCAAACTTTGTAGGTACGTGACTACAAATTTCCGGTTTTCCGTTTTTCTTTTTTTTACTTGTGCTACATGACATTGCTTTTTGCCAAATTTCATGATTCTAGGACAACGTGAAGGCGACGTGAACGTGACGTAAACGTGGTTTTGATTCCCTTGCAACTCTCGAAATATGCGGCATAAACGGAATATAAACGCCCGTATCTTTTGATTGCGTTCACTTAGAAGTTTGATTTCTTCACTGCTTCAAGGGAATGCAGCCCTGAGTATTAGATATTAATTTCGACTTGATAACTCCACGCGTTCCTGAGACATAGGGTCTTGACAGACGGACAACGAGGTGATCTTATAAGGGTTCCGGTTTTCCTTTTGAGGTACGGAAACTTAAAAACGAATTACAGCTCTCATTTTTATGCTGTTTAGTGTTTACATAACATGACGTCACGCCTGTATTCCTCGAATATACCCCACATTTCGCCAGTTATGTTTTAAGTCCCATGTCATAGGGGGTGAGCTATTGCCATCAGCACAACACCAGAGCCCGCGCTGCTACTGACAAATTCCAGATAGAAAGACTCAATAACGCTTTATGGAACCCAGGACCTCATGCACACCAGTAGTGGTTCCGACCACGAGAACAAAGAGGCAGCAGGGTGGGGGAGGTTGTACTGATTAATGACAACATTGAACATACTTGTAAAGCATACTTAGTTATTTTTTAAACAGAAATAAGGAAGTATGTGGCTAATTTAGAATTGTACAAAGATTTGCTACAATATTTTAACTGTGAAACAGGCTACATAAATCTTTGAATTATGGAACCAAATAATTAGAAAATTACATACCTGACTTTAATGTAATCTGACACAAGCCATCTATAGATGGCTTTAGTGGCGTGAGTCATGAACACGCGTCCTTTGAATGAAGTCTTTGTGAGAAACCAGGGAAGCGCACCGCTGTGGTCCAGGTGGAAACTAGAGAAAGAAAAAAAAAATTTTGTATTTTAAAATGGCACTAGATAAAGATTGTGATGACCACAGATCAAGGTTAAGGTTGTTTGCTGCACAGCTATATAGGTAAAACATCTATAGCCAATCAGAACAACAGCCAATGGTACACTTACTGTGATATTAGAAGGAGATCCACTTCATCAGCCTCTATGAGATCCACAAAGGGTAGGGCATCCATCCCGGACAACCCTGGGTGTATGCCACAGTCCAACTAAAAATAATAATAATTTTCATAAGAAATATGATTGATTTAATTTTTTTCCTTTCATACCTCTATTTTTAAGCGATCTTTGGTCAAAGAAATTAATTATTTAATTTTCATTTGGTACCTGTTTTTAAATATTTCACTTAATTTTCATTTATCCATACTAATATTATAAATTCGAAAGTAACTCTGTCTGACTATCTGTATGTTACCTTTTCACGCCTAAACCACTGAATGGATTTCGATAAAACTTGGCAGAGAGATAGATTGCATCCCGGGGAAGGACATACGACAGTTTTTATCGACATACCTCGCGGGCGAAGCCGCGGGCGGAAGCTAGTTTATTTATAAAACAGCAGCAACCAACATAGATAGTAGAGTATATCAATGTAGAAGTTAAAATCAAGCATCTGTCAACAATCACAATCGAGCAGCAATTGCAATGTTAGTATATATTACATTATAATCAAGAATTTGAGATAATTTTCGAGTTATGGAACAACAAAATACACAAACCATAATTGTCTTCCCTTTGAACTCCAGCATAATGCAGGACCTGCCTACTTCCTGACCAGCACCCCTAGTGGATAATAAAAAGTATGATGAAATTAAAAAGTATGATGGACATAATCTGTACTTATGATAAAATAGTAACAAAGCTAAAACTGTAGTACATTGAATATTTTTGAAAAAAGTTACTGCTACGAAGTGTGGGAACGAGTCTGATGCCGAAAATATAGTTTTTAGAATTTTTGTCTAGGTGCAGTGGCGTATTTACCCTAGGGCCAAAAGGGCCACGACCCGGGGCGGCAGCCTGCGAGAGGGCGGTGCAAGCCGCACCTCGCGCTTAGCTTTGTGCGCCTTTCTTTTTAACTTTCTAGTCATGAAGAAATTAAAAAAAAAACTAAAACTCTGTAGTTAGTTTGATAGACATCAAGACGCGGGGCTATCGTCTGGCGGCGGCGTGTCCGTCGGACTCCGTCGCGACTCGGGATCCGCGAGGAACTAGTTGGCCGCGCCTTAGGCGGGGACAGGGGTGAGACAGCGGGTTGCCTTAGTGTTCGCAACGAACGTACTGAGTAGTGAATGACAAAGCGCCCCCGCCTCTCCGTCCCACCGCTCACATACCTAAGACGCGGCCAACTAGTTCCGCGCGGGCTATAGTCGGAATTTTTCGACGTTTCTCGTATCGATTTCGTTCATATCCACGGGCGAGAGCGGGTGAGGCGAGGGGCAGTGCAGGCGGCGGATTCCAATTCGTGCTTCACTTGTTTCCAGTATTGTCTCTAATCAAGCGCATTAAATTATTACTATTTAATTAGACTACGGCGAAGCAAAAAGGAGGGCCATGAATTTGATCGGTATGTATTAGTGATGTAACGAATGTTGGATTTTTCACATTCGCGAATGCGAATGCGAATATTTATCTTCAACATTCGCGAATGCGAATATCCGTTAGTCATAGTCATTTATTTCATAACAAAATACATTGTTTAGAAAATAACTTAAAATTAGATTTATATTAGATAGTCATAATAAATATATTAAATTTAAAATAAAATCATTTCAAACAATACATTAGATTACATTGGAAACTTATATGAAGAAAAATACCTACTAATAATTTAAAAAGATGAAAATAAGTAAATAAATGTACATTTGTCAACATTTGTCCATACTAAACTCTTCTATACTGTAGTAGCTCTTCCTCAATAAATAACTCCTTAATTTGTTTTTAAATAAATTTACGCTGGTCATGCTTTTAAATTCTATTGGCAACTTATTGTATAACCACACAGATTGGTATCTGGGACTATGTTGAACCACTTTCAATTTTGGTTGAATTGTGTACGTTACATCACTAATTCATTATAAATATATTTAATTCCTCAGATATATCTGAGGAATTAAATATATTTATAATGAATTAAAGTGGAATGAAAAAATATACATTTAAAGCCAAAGGTTATAAACCAAATTTTTAAACTTTAAATATCTAATGTATTAAGATATTTAAAGTTTAATAATTTTGTTTCAAGTAATTGTTTAGTTTTTTAGTAAATAGAAACTGTAAACTTTATTTAAAAATGGTAGTAAAGTAATAATATACTACTAAATAAATGCAAACCTTACATAGTTGTAACAAGGCTGATTAATGTTAGATTTGATCAGATCTCTGAAGTTCTTTTTTCATAAATGAGACTTTAATTTAGAATGTAGAAGTATGATTTAATAAAAATATCTAAGTGTTATCTATTGTATTATTATTTCACATGCATGCATATAATAATTTCCTTTTTGATTATTAAAAACATTCGCTAAATATTCGCATAATTTTTGCGAATGCGAATGCGAATATCCGTTACATCACTAGTATGTATGTTCATTTCTTCCCTCATAACTTCTAAACTCCTTGTCATAATTTGACAAATGAGGTATCGTTTGCAGCGTCTTGATCGTCCGCTGGTTATCGGCAATGTGACGTCACATTAAATTGAATAAACGGCGCCCTCTAGCGGACATAAAGACAAGAACTAAAAAAATTTTTATCGTGCCGTGTTGGGTATCAAATGAAAGGGCTTAATTAGCACATTTTAAATATATATATATTGTTAGCTGTTGCTTAGGGCTTTGCTTGCAAGCACCCGATAATTAGAAATAATTTCAATTAAATCACTCCTCAGATTTGAGTCAAACATATTTATGTATAAGTTTGGTATATTACCTAGGTACATACATGTAAAACAATAAAAGCTAACCAACAAAAAATAAATTGTTCAAAAATAATTTCAATAAAAAAGTAAGTTCCGTCCGTCCCAAAATAATTTCAATAAAAAAGTAAGTTCCGAACCCGACTACTGAAAAAGCACACTCTAAAAATAATGAAAAAAAAAAGTTTAAAAACTCCAAAAAAAAAATCCAACTACTGAAAAGGATGAAACAAGAAAGTACCTTCCCGTGGTCGCATAAAGATGCCGATGTAGATACTAACATACTTATAAGCTATGGTAGCATGCAATCACGGGAAGGTAATTTCTTGTTTCATCCCTTTCAGTAGTCGGTTTTAGTTATTTAAACATTTTTAGGGTTCCGTACTCAAAGGGTAAAAACAGGACCCTATTACTAAGACTGTCTATCCACTGTCCCTCTGTCTGTCTGTCACCAGGCTATATCTCATGAACCGTGATAGCTATACAGTTGAAATTTTCACAGATGTATTTCTGTTGCCGCTATAACAACAAATACTAAAAACAGAATAAAATAGATATTTAAGGGGGACTCCCATACAGCAAACGTGTTATTTTCGGCGTTTTTGCCTTGTGGTACGGAACCCTTCGTGAGCGAGTCCGACTCGCACTTGGCTAGTTTTTTTTCATACTTTTTAGAGCGTGCTTTTTCAGTAGTCGAGTTTTAGGTTTGGAACTTATTTTTTGCTTTTTTTCGTTAATTTATGGGGCGGCAAACCTTACAGGCCTTAGCGCTGAAACTTAAAATACGCCACTGTCTAGGTGTATGTTGCGGGCGAAGCCGCAGGCAAAAGCTGGTTTGGAATAATGATGATGAGATTTTAGAGACATCTTAGATATCCCAGTTTTGGTAGTGCAAGTGAAAGAGTTTTGTATGGATAAACACGGAATACCACGAAAATGTTATTTCAGATCAATAGAGCAAACTCCTATTAATGTTTTGTAGGCCTACCGCTAAATACAAAAAGGATAAACATGAAAACAAAAAATATTTACAAGGGCCTAATCGTCAGCTGGTCGCTCTCTTCCATCGGCACCGGATCGGTGCCTTTCCTCGGGTTAGTAGTCATGATTAATAGTTTAAAATTACAATTGAATGCTAAATAATCATGAAATCACTCTTATTTTAGGATAAAATACTATTTTATTGCAGCAAAACAATCACGATAACCGGTAAGATACAGGTTATAAAAGTATTGCCATATTTTGAAAAATTTTATTACTATCTACATACTACTTACTTGTTAATTAGGAAATTCAATTTTGTAACTAAATTATCATCAAATGAGTTAATAATGATTCAAAAATGTATCATTGCAATCAATTCACTTAATCGTTTTAAATTCGTTATCATAATAATCACAACTACATAGCTTTTCACCCGCGACTTCGTCCGCGTGGATTTCGTATTCGTACTTTCCCCTTCGAACTTCACCAGTCCCTCCACCCTGAACGACAGATAAATAAATTATAAATTAAAAACAACTTTTATTTGTTCTAAGTTTCTAAACCTGTCTAAACCGAAGACTGAGTGCCCGCTCAGTCTTCGGTTGTACGTTGATGAATATATGATTCGCGGCCGTAACAAATATGTATTTACGAAATTATAATCATTAAAGTCATCAACACAACTCTCTAAGACCACGTAAGTCCAGAGAATAACTGTTTCATGAAATCATCATTCTTTATTGACCATATTTTGATTGACGTACAACTTAATATTGACCAGCAAATTGCAAAAAACATAAGATAATTTGAATTTCGCGGGCTACCTTAGCGCTTCCCCCTTAATGATTTCGACTGAAAGACATGTATCCATGGTCATGAATAAATAAAAAAAAAATATTATTTAACCGTTCTTGACCTAAAGGTCCAGTTACCAGGTCATATAATTCAAAAAAAAAAATTAACCGTTCCGGTTTTCAGTCTGTTTCTTTCCTTCTAATATAGTAAGTAGAAGCCGGGTAGATTTGTAATTATATTAACCGATAATTATAATCAATGTTTTGCTGATGCAAAACATTGATTATAATTATCAAGATCAAGGGGAAATTAACAAAAAAGAATCAAGGTTAAAAGAATCAAGAAAAAGAAGAATCAAGATTATTTTGATAGTGTTATATCCCCCTCAACTCTACATGTTTTGTGAATGTTTTTATATGCGTCGAACGAAGTGCATCCTATTCTGGCATTTATTATTTGACATTGACACTGATAGATTTCCAAAAACACGAAAGCGTGCGATACGTGGGTTTTTGGTTAGATGATAAAATAAATTAGTTTATGAATCAACAAAATGCCTAAACCAACGCTTTTCGACGAAGAATCAGACGAGGAGGTTGTGCTTAAAACTGAAAATGATTACGCCAAAAAGTACGACAAGTGGCGGGAAAAGGAAGAGCTCCATAAACGTAAGCACGCACGGTATACTTTAACTAAGGCACAACTATACAGCTTAAAAAATAAACTGATCAAAACTTAATCATCAACTTATTTGAATTTTCATAACATGTTACAGTGGAACAGAAGTATGGCTCCAAACCAAATCCTGATGGTTCAGTATCGACGGACAGTGAGGATGAGAGTGACGCTCCTCCTGAGGTCACTGAGGAGATGGAGACACAGTTCCTCAAAACATTGGCTTTACTGAAGACAAAGGACCCCAGAATTTATGACCCTAAGTTCAAGTTTTTTGATGGTACCGAGAAAAAGGAACCAGGTAAATATATAGTGGTTTTTAGGAACTGATACGGTATTAGTAATGCATAGTGAGTGATCTTACCAACTCCAGCAACTCCTCGCAATATATATTTGAGCTTCATTTCAATATCATTATTTGGCTATGGAGACTTATTATTAATTTTTTCAATGAAATGTTTTGAGGTCTATTTTTAGCAGTAATAATAAAATACTAATTATTATTATACACAAAATAGATTCAATGATAACTTAAACCTTATTCATACATACACACCATCTTCCCGTGGGGGTACACAGAACCTACAGAATGCCACCTGCTATGATATTTACACAGTCCTTTTGCTTCATTTACATCCACACATCTGGCCATACAAGCATGCTGGTTGCGAGTACTATGCACGGCACCTCACCTTTCTGAAGAACTTCACCTATGGGGTCATTATTTATGCCCAAGGGAGTCCCCTCCCGGTGTTTTCTCTTACATCTGCCTTGTAAATACCTTTTCTTAGTCGCTTCTTGTAATTACCTTTGATTCATCCTCTCAACATGACTAGACCATCTAAGCATACTCTTTCAATAATTTTTATCACTACATCTTCTTTTAAACCACACTGTTGCCCTATCGCATCATTCCTCAGCCAATCATTCAAACTGTAATCACTTTATAATAAAATGATTCCAGAGAAAGAGACCAAGACAAAGCAGCTGACTTTTGCTGACAGTGATGATGAGGATGAAGATGTTGGCAACATCTTCAGTATTGAGAAGAAAGCTGATATTGTAGAGGATACCAAGAATGAGAGGAAAACACCTGAGACAAAGGTTTGACTAGACATTATATCAATTCATCATTATCATCTGCCTGGCCTTTTTCAACTATGTTGGGGTTGGCTTCCAGTGATAATATATGACATAATATCATTTATCATCTGTAAATACAACAGTGTTACTGGAAAGTTACTCAGGTATAAATGCATTTAATACAGTTATAAATTTTAAAACTGCTGAAAATTGTAGTACTAAATCCCAGTGGTATCAGTTTAATTAATTTAATTATTAATTTAAAAGAGTTTCCATCCAGTTTCTTGCCCATTCTTCTCCATAGGAACCTACTACACTATAGTATAGGCAACTAGCTTTATATTTCTGACTGACCGACTCCTTGACAATTTAAAAGTGCCTGTAAATGGTTTAATTTAAAAAAATGCTTTAAGTTTGAGTATAAACATGCAGTAATGATTGAAAAAATTTTTTTTAAATACTCTATGATCATGGTTTTTGTATTTACTTCAAAATACATATGCTGCTGTTCTAGGAGGCTAAACTAAAGGAGTACCTGGTAGGCCAGGCAGAACACATAGATGATGAGGTGGAGAAGGACCTGGCTCCTCTGAAGGCTCTGTGGTCGGACCCTAAGCTAAATGAGGGAGAGGCCTTCCTCAGAGACTATATTTTGAATAAACCGTAAGTAACATGAAACCATTTATATTTTCTTTGAAAACAAGTTGTATTTTTTCATCCACGAAATTGGAAATGTATTATTTGTTTTTTCTAATTCATAAAGTCATAGCAGTTGCCATCATAACTTTAGATGTTCAAAAACTGCTGATTTTGATTTTTTCTTTTTTTCTATCTAAACAAAAGGGGTTCTCTAAGCTCTTCAAGGAAAGAAGAGGTATGCGCAATGGTCCATTTGAAGGACTAAGCGCTGAAACCAAACCTATAACATAGAAGATAGTCGCGTTCCTGACACCTCTGACAAACAATGACACTTTGAATTGACTTGATTGTCATGGAAACGCTATTAATATTAATAATGTGTGAGCTTACTATCTTTAGTAAGAACACTTTTTCGCGTAACTAAGTATGTTGAGGGCAAATCCAGCGATTTAAGTCTTTTGGCAGTAGGACTTGGCAGTGTCAAAAATGCTCTCTAGGAAAACACACAAACTTACTTTCATATATAACGTTTCAGTGATGTCATTCGCCCGAAAGTTGTGGACACTTTGTGGCGTACATCGCTCTTCTAGGAACCCGTAACTTTAGGTCCACGTCACAATATTTGAATAATTTTTACAGTTGAGATCAATTTCAACGTTTCTTCCTTAGTTACCTTCAAGATGGTGACATTGGTGAAGCAGAAGACAAGATCAGGGATGATGAGGAGTTGGAGGCTGATGAGGAACGAGTGGAGGAACAGGGCAAGTTCGAGAGGGCATACAACTTCAGGTTTGAGGAGCCTGATCAGGAGTATGTGAGTGCTTACTTATACAAGTTTAAGTAACTTAGGGACTTCATCAAATGATAAATGATTATCTTTTGTGGTCTACTGTATTTCATTTTTATTAAGTTATGTGCCTGTTTTCACTAACGTAAGGTGTCACCTAAATGAATGCCTGAATACAAAAGTGTTGTATGATTTTCATCGCTCGATTCAGCAACTATAGTTAAAAATTCAACAGCTTGCTTTGTTTAAGCATTCATGTAAGTGTCGCCTAGTGTCAGCCACCTGCCGCACGGGGCTGCTTGATTCGGAAGATACTGACTCCTCTACTAACAACAAGTCAAAACTAGTACATATTAATCTGTGTGCATTTATTAGAACTACAATGGTTCAAGTTGTTCAAGTTCATCTATTGGCGCGTGGCGAAAAACGGAACTAACACCGTCATCTTGTTTGTCAAAACAATTTCTGATACAACTGCACAAATGTGGTAAACATTTGTGCAATTATCTCAGAAATTGGGGAACAGCGCCCCCAGTCAGCGTCATTCAGGCGCCAAAAGAACCTTGTAGCACTGTATACAGATGCACAGTATAATTAACTTACTTATAAATAAAATCTCCCTTTTCAGTTAAAACGTTTCCCCCGTACAATGAACTACATCCGTCCCAAAGACGAGCGGCGCTCCAAGAAGCGCGTGGAGGTGCGCTCGCGCAAGGAGGAGGAGAAACACAGGAAGATGGAGGAGATCGCCAGAATGAAGGCGCTGAAGCTGAAGGAGATACAGGAGAAGATCGCCAAGATTAAGGAGGTCACCGGCAATGAGGAGCTGGCGTTCAAGGTATGATCATATGATGAGTCAGTTAAACATGTAATAATTTATTTATTATAAAGTGACAACAATGTTTTAAGCCGCGTCCTGACCAACGCGATCGTTGCGCGAGTATGCGATCGTTTTCGTTGCGTTCATTTCGTTGGGCGAATCCGCATGCGTGCCAGCGTCGACAGAGTGCCCTCCGATGTCCCGAACACCTGATGGCACATGAGCGCGACACTCGCGTACCTACTCGCGCGAATGATCTTTTTGGTTTGGACGTAAGGGAGAACATCTCACATTCGCACTTCCCGGGATAATGATAAAATAGATTTAACTTATTTACTTAGATTAGACCGTTTTAAATGTTGAAAATAATGCTTCTCGGAAGGTGTCGTTCTAAAAATTTCGTCAGCTGAAATATAAATATTTTAAAATATTAAGTATTATTATTATAATATATTTATATTTTAATATAAGTAAATATATATTCTTTTTATTAGCCTAAAAAAATTATAAGATTAGTGAAGCAGAGGTGAATATATACAATATTAACAGAGGCAGCAACCTACAGAATGCTACAATATTTACTTACTACTTTTGAATCGTGTCTCTGCTGCTTGCAGGAATCTGACTTGGAGAGCGAGTTCGACCCTGAGGAACACGACAAGCGAATGAAGGAGATATTCGATGAACAGTACTACGGCGACGCTGACGAGCAGAAGCCCGTCTTTCCTGATTTGGACGACGAACTAGAGATCGGTAAGACCAAGCTTCTTGCTAAATAAACCAAATATTTGTCTGCGACAAATTCGGCTACCGCCAATCAACCAATAACAAACAGCTCACAAATTTACGGGTGATATAATCGGGCTTACCTTATCAACCCTGTCGATAAGTACAGGTACGTTCATAACTTGACGATTTGACATGATAGAATCTATCATGTCAAATCGTCAACAACTGTGAACGAACTGTAGTCTATGATCTATCAGATAGATCATAGACTACAGTTCGTTCACAGTTATTTTGCATCACTGTCAAAATCGCAGTGAACTTTATTGTCGTGACAATAAGGTTGCTATTGGGTTGGGATGCTGCTGTTGGAAGTAAAATATCTAAATGGACTGTAACAATGTTTACGATCTTACGGTGACATAAGTATAGCCAAACTAATAAGGGTTATGGATTATTTTAATTGTAATTCTGAACGAGCATCAACAATGTGAAAGGAGTAGGATGTCTTGGAACATTAAATCTCTCTATTGTCCTTAAATAACTTTCGTGGAAACTGATGGCAACCTGCAGTGAACATTTTTATATTAATTTTTGTATGATTATTATTTACAGAGAACTGGGACAAGTACCAACCCGAACAGGATGATGACGATGATGACGAGGCTGACCAGCTGGGCGATGCTGAGGGACCACACTGTGAAGATGAGGAATTCAATGTGAGTAAACATTTACACAAATACGTCTAATTTCTTCAACCTAAAAACACAGATCGTAAATGTTGTGATCTTGCATAACATCTGCATGATTAGCCTAAAATGTTCCCACTACTGGGACACAGGCCTCCTATTGCTGTGGGAGGGAGTGGGCCGTAACCCACCACGCGGGCCCAGTGCGGGTTGATAGATATCACTTGTCTTCGACAGTACTAGACCTACGAAAACCGAAACCATTTCAAATAATTGAGAATAAAATAAACTAAAAAAAATTTTCTTTAACTCCAGATGGACGCCGACTACGACCCAAAAAAGAATCGCGAGAATCTTCTAGAAGAATTAAAGAAGACTCTTGGCAAGAAGAGAAGAAACAGAAAGAAGAAATCCAAACTCGCCGAGTTACTTTCCTCGGAGAAACCGAAATTCGTTCCCACCGTAGCTGACAAGACATATGATCAGTACATGGAGGAGTACTATAAAATGGACTGCGAAGATGTGATTGGTGGAGATCTGCCCACACGGTTCAAGTACCGCGAGGTCGTGCCGTGCGATTATGGACTCACTGTTGAAGAGGTAAGGTATCTTTTGTTTTGAACAGCATTTTTAGGAGTTCGGTTTTCCTACATGGATGATTGCCATCTCTTTTTTGCTCTTTTTTTCTTGAATTTGATTCTCGTTACCGTTACAATGGAATGCTGGTTTCAACCACGCCAAAGACGTGAAAATGTGTTTATAACCAGAGACTTGAAACGTTATCTCAAAATAACGTTACGCGTAGTTCCGGTACCGATATAATTTGTACCGTTCCACCAGGATCGTAACAAAATTAATTCCTTGGCTATAACGAAACCGACAAACGGAACGAAATTAATTCCTTGGCTATAACGAAACCGACAAACGGAACGAAATTAATTCCTTGGCTATAACGAAACCGACAAACGGAACGAAATTAATTCCTTGGCTATAACGAAACCGACAAACGGAACGAAATTAATTCCTTGGCTATAACGAAACCGACAAACGGAACGAAATTAATTCCTTGGCTATAACGAAACCGACAAACGGAACGAAATCTTAAACTGTTTACTAACAATATTATCAAAATATCGTTATTAGTATAACGATATAATAACGTTATTCATTTAGATACTCAACTTTGCCAGCTTCATGACATTTAAAAAGATGACGAAAAAGTATGAAGAATGACGTTATAAATGAATCTGTAACGTTATTACAAGTCGATAAGCTTAATGTTACTGATACCTACGAGGGTGCGTTTTTAAGTTCGCGGAATGGGGGGGAAGGGATAACAATAGGTCATTATCGTGATGGCCACAACTTCAGCCACTCAATATTAGTATAAATACCAGGTTTTATCTTAATTGGATCATTAGTTTTTGAACTATCGTCAAGCAAACAACTCAATCGGGAAGACAGTGTGAATTATGGAAAAAATCGAGTACCGTGCCGTAATAAAGTTCCTTACCAAGCAAGGAAAGTCAGTTCAAAATATACTGGAAGAGATGGAATCCGTTTACGGGGACTCTTGCCCGGGTAAAACCATGGTTTACAAGTGGCACAGTCTCTTTAAACAAGGCAGGACCTCACTTGATGACGACCCACGGCCCGGACGGTCGATCGAGGTGACTACTCCGGAAATCATTAAAAAAGTCGAAAAAATAATAATTGGAAGATGTCAGACTAAAGAAGAACCAGGTTGCAGATATGATTGGAGTATCGGATACGACAATTTTCAAAATTCTACACGATCATCTTGGCATGACAAAGGTCAGTGCAAGATGGGTGCCAAGAATGCTCACGCCGCCTCAAAAACAACACCGCGTGGAGTGTTCTCGCACGTTTTTGGACCTCTGTAACGAAGATAAGGATGGACTATTAAGTCGAATTGTTACTGGAGATGAAACTTGGGTTCATCATTATGAACCTGAGTCGAAAGAGGACTCTATGCAGTGGCACAAAAAAGGCACACCACCACCCAAGAAGTTTAAAGTGTCACAATCGGCTGGAAAAATCATGGCAACAGTGTTTTGAAATTCAGAAGGGATCCTGTTGACCTGGGAACCTGTTGTTGTTGTATAAAGATAAAGGCGTTTCTTTAACCGGAGAATACTATGCTTCTATCCTCGAGAGGTTGAAAGAAAGCATTACAGAAAAAAGGAGGGGTAAATTGACTAAAGGTGTCCTTCTTCTTCACGACAACGCGCCTGTTCACAAGAGCCGTGTTGCGTTGGCTGCCCTGCATAAGGTGGGCTTCGATATTTTAGACCATCCACCCTACAGCCCAGACCTGGCTCCCAGTGATTATTACCTCTTCCCAAAACTGAAAAAAGAACTTCGTGGGAAGAAATTTTCAACTGATGAAGAAGTGAAGGGCGCGGTTTCAGCTTATTTTTCGGACAAAGACAAAACATTTTTTTATGAAGGTATACATAAGCTAATTGAAAGATCTGAAAAGTGTATAAGGGTAGCAGGTGAATATATTGAAAAAGAAAAATAATTTAGTATTTTTATTTTCACTTCTCACCCTCCATTCCGCGAACTTAAAAACGCCCCCTCGTATAACGTTACTTACATAATTATAATATCGTTCTACGAAAATGATATTCTATAACGTGTTTCTTTTAACGTTTTAGTATTGTTACAAATTTTGGAGCGTTATAATGATAACATTTGACGAGACGGTTGGCGCAGTGGCTGAGCGATCGACTGCTGTGCTGCGTGTCGCGGGTTCGATTCCCGCACGGAACAAATATTTGTATTGCCTACAGGTAGTTGTTCCGGGTCTGGCTGTTTGTGTATGTGAATTTAAATGTTTGTAAACGCACCCACGACACAGGAGTAATTCCTAGTGTGAGGCAACGTTTTTAAAAAGAAAAAAAAAAAACATTAGTGGTAACGGAACGAAACTCATTTCGTTTTCAAGTCCCTGTTTATAACACAACCAATTTTGTGTAAACGTAGAGCTCAAACTTAACCAGAGAAAGAGTCTCGAAGAGTCTCGTTGACAACGAGACTCAGCTCAAAAGGCCAATTCTCGTAATCAATAACGTTCAGAATCTAGTCGCAATCTCATCTCAGCTACAATCAATGTCAAAAATGTAGGGAAAATATATGTATTTTGACAGATTGAGACTGAGATCAGACTGTGAACGTTCTTAAAATTACGAGAATTGCGCCTCGCCTGCTTACACCGACACGGTTACACCACTCATCAATAAATACCTTTAGTGTTCAACATAATATTAAAAACATTCTTCTGTTTCTTTCAATCATTTGAAGATGACTGAGATAGAATGATGTTTTAAATATGTTTAGCGCTAAACTCATTTAGTGAATTAGTGGTGCAAGCGTGAGTTAATCCGACTGACATATTATTCCAGCAGATCGAAAAATCGAATAACATGAGTACCAATTGTATGTGATTTCCAGATTCTCCTAGCCGACGACAAAGAGCTGACCCAGTGGGTGCCGCTGAAGAAGATCCTGCGGCACCGCGCGGCCGGCGCGGAGCAAGGAGACGCGCGCAACTACGCGCAGAAAGCCGCCGACGTGCGCCTCAAGAAAAAGATACTGCCCAGTCTATTTCACGACTTGCCAGAGTGAGTATAATTTGCTTTATTTTTTCACATGTATTTATGACTTACGGAACCGAAATGTGGACACACACGATACGGCTGGTACATAAATTCAAGGTCGCTCAGCGAGCCATGGAACGTGCTATGCTTGGAGTCTCTCTGAAGGATGGAATCCGGAGTGAGGTGATCCGGTAGATAACTAAAGTTATCACCATAGCTCACAGAATAAGCAAGCTGAAGTGGCAATGGGTCGGCCGTATCAGTCTGCTGTAGGCTGATGATGAATGTTTTTCATACAAAAATAAAGAATTTATTTTAATATGAAAAATATAAATATATTCTTGATTTAGTATGCACTATTCTAGTTGTATTCTGTGTCTGTATACAATTTTAGTAACTATACATATAATACAGTGAATCATTTTTATAATTTTGTTGGTACAAATCTTTTAGGTCAAAATCATCATTTCTTTTTTACAGGTTAACAAAATATAAAAATATCCAGCTAACCATTTGTTTATTATTTTCAGAGACCCAGATATAGTCGTACCTATAGAAGAAACGAAAAAGAAAAAAAAGAAGAAGAAAAAGAAGAGCACAGCAGATACCGCTACAGAAGCAAATGAACAAGATAAGGAAGTAGAACCTGTTGATCAAAATGCAGAAGCTCAAGACTCCAGCGAAGTTGTGGAAAGTCCGAAAAAGAAAGATAAAAATAAACATAGTTTAGACGTAGAGATAAACACCACACAAAATGAAGAAGTAACAAACACAGAAGAGAATGGAGGAGTCAAACAAAAGAAAAAGAAGAAACATAAATCAGACAATTTTGTTATTGAACCTGTTGAACATGCTGAACCTAGTCAACTCAGTACCGAAACTAGTGGAGTTACTAACAGTACAGCAGAAACTCCTAAAAAGAAAAATAAACAAAAAATTAAAAACAATTCCATGGCAGAAAATAATGTCGAAAGTTCCGTAGCAAATAAGAATAATAAAAACTTAAAACGTAAAGCTGATACAAATACAGGAGAACAGCCAAACCAAAAGAAAAAGAAAGGCAATAAGAAAGATTTCAAGAAGAATTCCAAACAAAACGATAAGTTTAAAAACAAGAACAAACTAACACAACCAATGAACCCTATGCTCAATCTATCAGATGAGAGATTGAAAGCGTATGGACTAAACCCTAAAAAGTACAAGAACTTCATGAAATTCAAGAAGTTTTAATCACTCTTTACATTTATGTAGATTTGTATATTAAATCGTATATTTGTAGTGTAAATAAATATATTTTTCACTTCTCATGCTCTGAAAGTGCTTCTTTGTGCAGGTTATAGGCTGCACAAAATCGAATTTTGTGCACAAGGGCGTTAACGTATCTACTCATAAATGTATTATATTAAGGCAAAGAAAATGAGCCATACAGCCAAATGCAATAAGAAGTTCATAGATGAATTTGTTATTATATAATATTTACTTTAATTTATTTGCCTTATGTGTTTTTTAAGATATAATAGATATTAAAATTTTAATTCAAGTACGGTAGGTTAGTTGATTTAAGAAAATTATTATTACAAAATTAATTTAATAGTAGGCTGTATAGGTCTGCAGCCTTAATATCAATGTCGTAAGATTTAAAAAAAAATAAAGCGGCGGGAAACAGCTCTTGTTCTTTTTTCGTGCATTTATTAATTTCTTCAATTTGCTAAAATTGTTAAAAATGTCCAGTGAAGAAGAGGATTTAACAGTCTCTCCTAATACGCTTATGGAAATAAATGCACAGAGAGTTGTGCAACAGATATTACCGCCAAAGTCTCGGGAAAAATATATCAAAGTTTACGATAATTTTGTAAATTGGAGAAAATAAAAACTGGTAACTACGTTCTCGAAAAGTGTTCTTTTGAGTTATTTTGATGAATTATCCAAAAAACTTCAGCCGTCTACACTGTGGAGTATATATTCCATGCTGAAAGCAACATTACAAATGAAGGACAATGTTAATATACAAAATTATTCGAAGCTTACATCTTTGTTGAAGAGGCTTTCAAGTGGGCACAAAAGCAAGAAACACAAGGTCCTTTCAGCTAATCAAGTGGAAACCTTCTTAAATACCGCTCCAGATGAAACATATTTGGCCACAAAAGTACGTAATACACATTCCTTTCATATTTTATTGCTCATATACCTATTGCTCTTTTGTTCTAAAGTGTATAAAAGTTATTAATTTTGTTTTAGGTGGCACTTGATATTTGGTATAAGCGGTGCGTGCCGAGGCATTGAACTTGCGATCATTACCGTAAATGACGTAAAGACAGACACGCTTTTGCAAGCAATAAACTTACCCGACACAAAAAAACAAACGGGAGCGAACATTTGTTGTCAAAGGAGATTACCTAAAAATAGTTAAAAATTACCAAGCTCTACGTCCTCAAAACGTGTCGACTAATAAATTTTTCCTCAATTATCAAAATGGGAAGTGCACTAAGCAAGTTATAGGACGCAATAAATTTGCAGCCTTTCCCAAACAGATCGCAACTTTTCTAAAATTAGAAAATCCCGAAAATTACACGGGTCATTGCTTCCGCCGGACCTCAGCCACCCTTCTAGCAGATTCGGGAGCAAACTTAACAATGCTGAAAAGACATGGCGGGTGGAAGTCTGATCAGGTTGCTGAGGGATACATTGAAGAATCCGTACAGAACAAAAGCAAGATTACCGACCGTATAACAGAAGCCATTAATTTAATCCCAAGCGAATCCGTCCCTTCTACATCCAGAGATTCCTTGTTGTCGTCACAGCCATCTTCTCATAATATGCCATTTTCTCACAATATGTCGTCTTCACAAATTCAGAAAAATACCGTTAATATGCCGGGAAAAACAATTTCCTTCAGTATTCAAAACTGTTCTAATTTTACTTTGAATTTTAATTAAAGAAATGTTATGTTATACTACTGTTTTATTTCCTCGCAATCGAAGTGAAAAGCAGAGTTTATAACTCGTCCACAAAACCATTTTTATCCTCGACATTACTATCAGCCCTCGCCTTCGGCTCGGGCTGCTAAAAGTCTCGGATAAAAATGGTTTGTTTTGTGCACTTGTTGTGAAATCTACTATTATTATATACAGGGTTTGCTTATTATTTTCGTTTTAAATAAAATGCAGGTATGCTGGAAGAGATTTCATACGAAATAAGCATCACCTTTATACCTATTTTTCTGTTCAGTTTTTTTTCTTGTCTGTCTCCTATATGTGTGTACATAAATGGTAAAATAAATAATAAATCAAAAGGACATTTCTCAAAAAGTCATTGTACAGTATTGGGGTCAACCACCACCGGCCACCATTATTTTTTTTTGGTTGAGAAATTATCAAATAACTTCTCCCGCTCTGGGTGGAGTGGGAGGGGGTGTCAGACTTTTACTGACTAAAACCTACCCATGTTCCTGCAATTGCCTGTGCCAGGGGCCATGGTATCTCTTTCGAACAACCCGCGACCCTAGCAGGCAACCTGCGACCCTGGCAGACCACCGTCCACCCTTACAACAGTATTATTTTATTTATTACTTCACAGTGGGAAAGAGGTGGAGTTACACATCCTGTATAAAGTGTTACATGCTCTGTGGTCCTGTATAGCTCCGGCTCATTCTTACACTGGTTACAGTAGACGATAAATATTGTTCCAGTGATGAAACATGAAAGAAACTTATTATTGCATTTATAATTATATTGTTATTAATTCTGGCTGTTGAGTTGTTACTTTCCTAAGCGGTTGAATTACTCCAGTTACTCGAGCTAGCTTATGCTCGAGCTCCTCAGAATCAATCAAACAAAACTCCAGACATTTTTTCTCATACATACACACATCAACACGGTCTAGGGATATTTCATACTCAATTAAATAACTCGAAAAGTACTGGCCGCATTGGAATCTTTTATACACCGATTTGTTTGTAATTTATCTCAGACTAATTCCAAATTAATTTTTTTTTAATTCTTTTGTTTCGGTGGCATAAAAATGTCTTGATGTGTAGGAGAGGGAATTTTCATTTGTGCGAAATTTAGAAAACAATACGAATTACGTTTAGTTACAGTATTTTTTCATTTTTAAACGAAAGATAAAGTTAAAATTGAGGTATTGTAGCCATGCAACGCCAACATTTGACGAGGGCGGAGATGTTACGAGCTGTGGGAATGCTGGAAGCTGGGTCTGTTCAGCGTAATGTTGCTGAGGCCATAGGGACCCACCAAAATGTAATTTCAAGATTGTGGACACGCTATCGTGCCACAGGTGAAGTAGCGGAGAGGCACCGGGGGCCAAGTCGCATCACTACCCCTAGACAAGACCGATTTTTGCAAATTACTGCGCGAGCTCAACCAAATGCAACGGTGACTCAATTGGTCCAAAGGCTGCGAGTGGAACACCAAGTGCTTGTGAGTAACCAAACTGTAAGAAGGCGACTGCATGAAAGCAATCTACGCTCTCGTAGACCACTCCGGGTCCCACCTTTACGGAGAGGCAATCGTGGACGACGATTAGAATGGGTTCGGAATCACGTGGACTGGGGCCGTGAGCAATGGTCCAATGTGCTGTTCACGGATGAATCCAGGTTCGGCTTCCATCCAGATTCACGAAGAACGCGTGTTTGGCGAGTTCCTGGACGATGGAGCCGTCTTCAGAACCCTCAGGAAGTTCACCCATACCAAGGAGGAACAATTATGGTTTGGGCAGGAATTCGTCTTGGAGGACGGACGGATCTCGTTTGGGTGCGGGGCAATATGACGGCAGAACGATACGTCCAACAGGTGCTGGGGCCCGTAATCTGGCCCCACAGAACACAAATGGGGCAAGATTTCCTGCTCATGCACGACAATGCCCGGGCACACACGGCGAGAACGGTAGCAGCTTGGTTACATACACACAATGTTAGGGCCTTAGACTGGCCTGCTCAATCACCAGATCTAAATCCCATTGAGCATGCGTGGGATATGCTGCAAAGAAGACCTCTGAAGGAAGTTCCTGAAAATCTGGCTACAGAAGATCAACTTTTTGCGCACCTCAGAAGGACATGGGACAATATTCCGCAGCAAAACATTGACAACCTTGTTCTGAGCATGCCGAATCGTTGCCGATGTGTTATGAACATCATGGGCGCTTTCTCAGACTACTAACTTCAAGTTTATAAACACAAATTAAATGATTTTTCTATTTTTTTCAGTTTTTACTCACAAATTAAAAGTTAATTCATATACGGTTTCCGTCTATGCTTCATTTTTTTCCATAAAATCCTGAAATTTTAATCGAAGTACCTTAACCATTATTAAAAAATGGTAGAATATTAAATAACGTATCTTTTAAATATATACATGTCATATAAATAATTAACACATTGATAGTAATTCGCTTTTTTAAAAATATCCCTAGACCGTGTTGATGTGTATTTTAAGATCTAAGTTTTGAATTTTCCGCCATTTGAATTTATTTAAAAATAATGTTACCAAGTACAATATTACAAAGGCATTTCATAATTTATATTTTAGAATTTCATTTGAATAAAAAGTAAAACAAATATTCGAATAAACCAATATTTAACATAGATACATAGATATACAAATGCAGCCAAGCGGTGCCAAGCTAAGGTGCATTGAAGAATTGAAGACACCGACTAGAAGAATCATTAAAATTCGCATAGAAATGCCGGAGATGCAGTACATTTATGCATATAACTTCGTACATCAGAATAATAACCTAATGTATTATATACTAAAACCTTCCTGAAAGTATGTAGATCACGTTAATGAAATAAACATCAAAATTGGTTCATAAGTTTTTGAGAAAATTGCTGACATATAAGCATACGTACATACATACATACGGATCGAATGCAGAACCTCCTTTTTCGAAGTCTTTTAAAAATAAAACATATATTGGTGTTTTTAAATATTTGTTTGGGAATATTAATAGTAGCATTTTTTTTTTAATCGTCTTGAATAGGTTTTGTCATATTTTGATGGTAAGTTAAGTGGTAACACTAACATTGATGACTATGACAAAAAAACTTGAGCTGTAGTCTATTCGCCCTTTTTGACACCTCTCTTTTTCGGCGAGCCGTGTTAACAGAACAAGGTGATTATTAAAATTGTGTTATATTTGTGAAATAAGTGCTAAAATAGCTCTTTTCTGTTATTCAATTACATACAGTATAATTATTATCGGCAAGTATTGTACGATTTTAGAGATGAATGTGGATTTTGTGAACATAACCTAAAAATGCCTATAAGTAGATCATTTCGATTTCTTTATAAATCGTCATGAGTGGACACATATGCTACAGAAATGCCCCGAGCATTGATTCCCAAGTGCATTAAAATCTAAATAACCTCTTTCGTTTAGGTGTTTGGCACTTGCAACGGTTTGTGGCGACAAACTCATAAAAATGTTTACAAAAAAATGCTTACGGTGGCAGTGTGAGGGAGGGATAACTTCTCGAGTCTCGTCCTTTTTTATTTCATACGAGCGATCAACGTATTTTAAAAGCTTCTAGAAGTTCTTCACAGGCATGGTTTTTTATTGACACATGGTTTGAGTCCTCATCTCGTGGTATTTTCAATGCCAGTGTCTTGGAGACTCAAACCGACATGACTTGTTTCTGCCACCGTTAGTGTTGTGAGAAAAAAATTCAACAAAAAAGTCATCTAAAACTTCTAAACATTCCAGCTCGCCAAGATGGTGAACAACAGAGTACCGTCGGTATTCTCCAAGACCTATGTCACGCCCCGCCGTCCCTTCGAGAAGGCTCGTCTGGACCAGGAGCTTAAGATCATCGGCGAGTATGGTCTGCGCAACAAGCGTGAGGTGTGGCGCGTCAAGTACACGCTCGCTCGCATCCGTAAGGCTGCCCGTGAGCTGCTGACCCTGGAGGAGAAGGACCCTAAGAGACTGTTTGAAGGTAAGGAATAAAATAGTACAAAACAGTAATATTAGATAAGCCTCTGACTGTAGACTTTTCAAAGTTGTGAGGAACCTAACTAAAAACATTTCATACCCATTCTATACTAGAAATGATCTACCTACGCATCACACAATAGAAGTTTTATTGTGTTTATTAAAGCGGCATACATGTGGTCAACCTATAAAAAAAATATGGGTTTGAAGGTTATGTCAAGTCATTATCATGTAATTTTTTGATGTGTTATTGGTCTATTAGTGAAGCAAAATTAGTTTATAATGATGAAAAAATCTGGCAACCTCTTATCAGAAGAAAAATTGTTGATTTCTATTACTCTGATGATCTCCCACAATAGCATAAAGTGTAAAAATGTTTAGCAAAGTACTTATAAAGTATTTTTCCAGGTAACGCACTTCTGCGTCGTCTCGTCAGGATCGGAGTGTTGGATGAGAAACAGATGAAGCTCGATTATGTGCTTGGTCTTAAGATTGAGGACTTCTTGGAGCGCCGTCTGCAGACCCAGGTCTTCAAGGCTGGTCTTGCTAAGTCCATCCATCATGCCCGTATTCTCATCAGGCAGAGGCATATCCGGTAAGAACTCATTTGTTTTCTTATAACTTTACTTTCAATATTCTATTAACTTATTTGTCTTTAATAAACTGAAACACTACAGCATATAATATGACCCTCAAACACAGGTGATCTCGCACACTCGGCGGCAGCAGCTGCCTGGCTTTGAATCTTATTCTAAAGACCACTTGGCTCTCAACCCAGTTGGGGTCAATGTCTTGAAATGTTTATAAGCTCTGTTTGAGCTCACAGGTAAGGTATCAGTAGTTACCTTTTACCAGTGTTGGTAGACTGTAGAGAAAAGCCCTGTCTCTCCAGGGGCTATCTAGCATAATCAACCTATAATGTTCCCAGTGCCTCCACACACAGGCCTCCTCTCTTCGAGAGGGAGTGGGCTATATCGCGCGGGCTCAGCGCGGGTTGGTAGATAGGGCTATCTGTTGACTACCAACAGTATTGCAATGTGAAGTATAAACCCTTAAATTTTCTAAAATAGTCTTGTAAAACCTAACGATTTATTTGAAAACGGTTAAATATCAATATAAATTAGAGCAGTACAGCTCCTAAAAATTCTATACAATGGTGCTGATTCTGTTCACAAACTAAACTTAAGTTCAGTGCATCGTTTTCTTTCCATTTCATTAAGAAAAGAACAGAAGATAAATTTTAGTTTACACCTGTCAAATTAATCGGCGCCTGACGTAAATTGTCGTAACTTTAGTAGGCAAGGTTTAATCACGTCTAAACTTATATAGTAGTAGTGTCAGGCGCTGATTAATTTGACAGGACTAAACTAAAATTAATTTTCTGTCCTTTTCTTAAAGAAATTGAAAGAAAAACATGCACTGAACTTAAATTTTGTTTAGATTGTGAACAAGGGAATGGGCACCATTGGCAGTCACCATATCCATTACTAATTACATATTATCAAAAAAATTGTCCTCAGCGTCCGCAAGCAAGTGGTGAACATCCCGTCGTTCATCGTGCGCCTGGACAGCGGCAAACACATCGACTTCTCTCTGAAGTCTCCCTTCGGAGGCGGCCGCCCTGGTCGCGTCAAGAGGAAGAACCTGCGCAAGGGACAGGGCGGTGGCGCCGCGGCTGACGAGGAGGAGGATTAGACCAATAAATGACGTTTATTATCTACATAGCAGTTTTTTTAAATCTAGCTTTTACATGGATATTATTTCTAGTTTTTAGCTTCGACACTGAAAGGAGATCATTCATTTTGGGCTAAATTATGAGAGCTAATATTCGTAACTCTTACAAACAGCGCAGCAGACCAGATTTTTGGTTCGTTGGTGAAAAATGAAGTTAGTGTCAATATCGAGTTTCAACTTTTATTTGTTTGGCCCAAAAGTGTGACGGGTGTGTGTGGATGGGGGATGTCCACACGCAAATCTCATGTTGTTGCTGTGCACTGAAAACCTCTTAAAAGAAAATTACACTGCTATCAGGGCAATCCCGGAAGTACGGTCAAGATCCCTACCAGCATCTTAGTGGAATACTTCCTTCCGAGCACGTTTGCTCTTGCGAATCTCCACTCAAGCCGGCCAATAAAGGCAAGAATGAGGTGGGAGCTCTGTTCCTCGTCATTGTTCACTCCAGTCGGCCAATAAAGGCAAGTCAGAGGTGAGGAACAAGACTTCTCCCGGGAGATAGGGTCCGTGGGGTCGCTACTGTCCAACAGCTCGCCACATGCTGCCCTGCGGGTTTCTGAATCCCTCTTGGTTTGTGTACGTTACCCCAGCAAGAAAGTGTCTCCTAGAGTTATAGGAGTAGAACGTATAATATGTGCCCTACCTGCTGTAAATGTGCCCCCAAATAAAAAATGTGTGCCCCCTGTCGTTTTGGAAAAAAACGGAAAAAACGATTCCTGCTGGGGTAACGTTTTTTCTAGCAGGAAAATTCTAAACGAATGATCGGAGAGAGAAAAATTGTGCATGGCCAGAGAGCTTATATGTGTGCCAAAATGTGCCCCCAAAAAAAAAATCTGTGCTCCTTCAGGTTTTCGAGATATTGCATTTCCTGCTGGAGTAACGTTTTGATGAATCGTATATCTCTACAACCATTGCATGTGCCCCTGTAGAGTAAACATACACGAGTAGCTCTTAATGTGTGCCCCTTAGTGCCCCAATTAGTTTTAAGAAAATATTTATAGTTTTCAAGTTATAGCGGTTTTATGAAAACCCGAAAAAACATCGCAGCGCCTAAATTAGACAAGAAACAAGTTCGCTGAAAACTGTATTCGGTCCTTCTTGACGCTAATAATAACCATACAAAGTTTCAAAACTATTCATGCATGCGTTTTTGCTAAAAGTCAAAACGATGGTGTCCTAACTTTGACGTCAAAATACAAGGAACCGGCTCAATCCGAGATGTGTAGGTGTAAACCAAAATCATGTGCCTTTAGTCAAAAATATATGGTGAAAATATTCAGCTTGGAATGTTTCTCATTAAGTAAATATTAACAAAAAATCAAAATATGTAAGCAACGGCTGGTTATCCGACCAAATTTGAATGACTACTAAAAAGCGACGGATTCATACATATCGATGACCTTCTTTACTTTACTCACTAACCGGTTCACACGTGTTGTGCCTGAGTACACTGACTTACAAAAGTAATAAGTAATTCAATGTAATAAATAAAGTTGTTATTGGATTATATTCTACTAGCTGTTTCTATGACGTTACACATGATTAAGTACATTATAAATAGTAGCCTAAGTGCTATTCCAAGGTAAGCTATCTTCTCGATTCTAAATTTCATTAAAATACATCCAGTAATTTATGTGTGAACGAAAGAAATACATCGAGATATTTGCCAGGTCTTTGACTTGGTCCCGATGTTTAAAAAAAAAATATAGTTCATGAAATGTGTGATGAATACCTACTACTAAAAAGAGGTAGCTCTTTTTTGTATATAAATAAAAAGCCCGTATTTGTCTTTTTATATTAGGTACATATATATTTATTGATAAGCCGTAGGTTAGATAAATTAACAGTACAATGCGTGCCACGAAAGATGAGACTTGACCCGCCTCCCCCGCTCTTTCCGCCGCCCCTATGACGTCCAGTCCCGTCCCGCACTCAGACCTCATACCGCTAAAGATACCTAAAATCGTGTACTGCGCATGTCAAACCACGTGGTGTGTCAAGTCTCATCTTTCGTGGCACGCATTGTAAGTTTTTCATCATTAAGGGGAATGCTCCAACTAGCCCGCGAAATTCAAAATTTCTTGCGTTTTTTGCAATTTGCAGGCCAGTGCTAGGTTGTATGTTGATTAAAATATTATTCGCGGTTGTAAGACGTATATAGTTACAGAATTATAATCATCAAAATCACCAATACAACCCTCCAAGTTCATAAAGGCGTAGGAACAAAAAAAAAACAGAAAAAATTTGAATTTTGCGGGCTGGTTGGAGCATTCACCTTACTTAATAGAAGATTCCCTTTTTTCGCCTCCCCACACCGCTGCATATATCTCTGGCCCCGCGGCATCCGCTGACGTCGTGTCGCAAGGAGTCGCTTTGTCTAGCTTGGAGAAAGTGAGACAGCTAGTACGCGTACGGTGTTAGTGTGACAGAGACAGGTTACGTGTAACGTCGCTCTATTATGAATAATAGGTACGAAGTGTTTATTGAGGAAGTGCGTTTGGATTATTACTTGGTATTGGTAAACAGTTGCAGTTATGTTATGACGCCAAGGACACTGTTACGTTGAGTCACGCAGTTGCACTGATACTGTTTGTTTACTTTTTTTTGAGTTGGTTGAAAGTGGCGTATTAAGCATTTTATTACAATTATGTGGTTGTAGGGGTGTTGAATTTTATGGCACGATCTGCGGTGGTAAGTATTTAATGGCATTGTTTTGACTTACCTATTTAAAAATACTTGTCTTATCAAGTACTTGGATTTTTGACGTGACAACGTCTAATAAATTGATGAAGCTGGCTGCACTCACGAAAAAACATGACTCATGTAGCGTTACCTCGCGGCCTCGCTCTGTAGCGTTCCATGGTGGCTTGAAGTGCAAGCGAATATTAACAAATGCAATGCACCTATTCCATCAGTATTTTCTTATGACGTTGTCACGTTCAACTATCGTCAGTAAACCGACTTTACAGACAACCGATTTTTTTCATTACTTTATATACTAATTTCTAATATTTATAGGTAGGAACTTTGATCTGTGATTTGATGCAATAATTACTTTAAGAATTAAAATTAAGGGAATAAAAATAATAATTTCCACATCAACAAGCTGTTTCATTTATTATAGTCACAAGGTGCATTTAATATATTTTTTAATTAGCCCCCAAAACTTTTGAACGCGACTGTACGGACAACAGCTTAGGTATAATACGTTCAATAAAGAAGGTCATCGATATGTATGAATCCGTCGCTTTTTAGTAGTCATTCAAATTTGGTCGGATAACCAGCCGTTGCTTACATATTTTGGTTTTTTGTTAATATTTACTTAATGCGAAACATTCCAAGCTGAATATTTTCACCATATATTTTTGACTAAAGGCACATGATTTTGGTTTACACCTACACATCTCGGATTGAGCCGGTTCCTTGTATTCTGCCGTCAAAGTTAGGACACCATCGTTTTGACTTTTAGCAAAAACGCATGCATGAATAGTTTTGAAACTTTGTATGGTTATTATTAGCGTCAAGAAGGACCGAATACAGTTTTCAGCGAACTTGTTTCTTGTCTAATTTAGGCGCTGCGATGTTTTTTCGGGTTTTCATAAAACCGCTACCTATAACTTGAAAACTATAAATATTTTCTTAAAACTAATTGGGGCACTAAGGGGCACACATTAAGAGCTACTCGTGTATGTTTACTCTACAGGGGCACATGCAATGGTTGTAGAGATATACGATTCATCAAAACGTTACTCCAGCAGGAAATGCAATATCTCGAAAACCTGAAGGGGCACAGATTTTTTTTTTGGGGCACATTTTGGCACACATATAAGCTCTCTGGCCATGCACAATTTTTCTCTCTCCGATCATTCGTTTAGAATTTTCCTGCTAGAAAAACGTTACCCCAGCAGGAATCGTTTTTTCCGTTTTTTTCCAAAACGACAGGGGGCACACATTTTTTATTTGGGGGCACGTTTACAGCAGATAGGGCACATATTATACGTCCTACTCCTATAACTCTAGGAGACACTTTCTTGCTAGGGTAACGTACACTCTTGGTTTGGCTCCTCACCTCAGACCTGTTCCGGCAAAGTAAACTCTTCCGGCACAGGCCTAGAGTTCGGAGGGCGCAAGCCCCACTACGACGTCAACGTAGAGATACGGCGGTGGGGTTATTATTATTACCTACATGTTTACGAAACCGGCTTCACTTTACTGATGACAGCCCTGTCTTGGTTTTTTATTTGGTCTGAGCTTCAAACATATGGGTCGAAGAAAGAACCTTTATTTGAAGTCTGCTAGAAACTCAAAATAAAAGAAAAAAAAAATTATTCTCAACTTCACTGACAAAAAAAAGTCGCGCAGTTTTTCCGAGCAAAATGAGATTTGAGCACTGACCAATTTATACAAGCGTACTTGTATGATAGAGGTCAGTGGATTTGAGTGATAGGACATCTGAAGAATCGAGTCATCTTGTCAAGAATAATTGAGGACCTTGCAGCAAAAGGGATTATGATTATATTATACCATAACTCTTAGTAGACATTAGAGTAACCAATCATTTTTAAAAACCTTTTTTCTTGATACTTACCTGACATTTCTTATACTTGGACTTGCCTCCCTTTTGCTGCAAGGTCTTCAATTGCTTTTACCAAAGTGTAGGTATGTGTACATAAATTAACCAACCCTGGTTACCTTCATACAGTCAAAAATATTCATTAACATTTTTGAGATATCGTTTCTCAAATAGAAAGCACGGGGTGGGCCAATTTTTTTGCATGTAAGTGTAATAATAATAATTATGTGCTTATGTATATGAACAACATTTTTCTCAATTAGTAGAGTGAAGAACACTATGAAGGTCTAAATCGTAAACCCGCGCTGATCAAGAAAGTGGTAAGGCTAAGAACTCACGGAGCGATTTTCGCCCGCAACCGCCGCGGTCGTGGATCTGCGGTTTTATTTCAAAACTCACGAGACCGGTTATTCGCGCGGTTACACGGCCGCCGCGGTTGCGATCATCGCCCGCAAACGTGGCGGGCGATGATCGCAAGATTGCAAGACGGGCTGTTAATGATCACCGCCCCGCCCCCCGCCGCCCGCCGGCCCCTGCGATCGCCCGCCAACCGATCGCAAAGCGCGCGGGCGCCACCCGCCGAGGCTGCGGGTAACCGCGGCCCGCGCGATTCTACTAGTTGCCCGCCGGTACAGCGGGAGCCGCATACAACCGCGTACACCGCGGGCGTAAAACGCGTCGTGAAATGTGCTTTAATTTTTTATATAAATACTAGCGACCCGCCCCGGCTTCGCACGGGTGCAATGCTGATACTAAATACACTACAGAAAAACTGTGAACGTTGTATATAAAAACATAGCGGCCCGCTCCGGCTTCGCACGGGTGCAATGCTGATACTAAATACACTACAGAAAAACTGTGAACGTTGTATATAAAAACATAGCGGCCCGCTCCGGCTTCGCACGGGTGCAATGCTGATACTAAATACACTACAGAAAAACTGTGAACGTTGTATATAAAAACATAGCGGCCCGCTCCGGCTTCGCACGGGTATAAAATATATAGCCTATGTGATTAAAATCGATTCAGTAGTTATGATTCAAACCGGTTGGCCGGTTTGGTTGTTAAAATTAACCTTAGAATAGAATATAATTTATATTTTAAAACTACTATCATACAATTATTTATCGTAACTTACTTATAATTACTGATACGTTGTCGCGCTGAAAAGCACGTTTTTATAATAAACGCGTCCGATCGCTGCTAAATTCAAAGTGCTATAGGGAAAACCGCGGCCTCAGACGCGCTATTTAAGGCCGCTGCATACGTGACGGGTTTTTTCACGGACGGGACGGAACGGGAAATTTTGGAAATATCGTTTCATACAAAATGTATATGGAAGCGCATATGTCACGGAGACTCGGACGGGACGGGAACGTATACTTTTGTATGAAACTATATTTCTCGTTCCGTCCCGTCCGTGAAAATCCCGTCACGTATGCAGCGGCCTTTATAGGCACGCTCTTGCCGCACCGGGCGGCCGGCCGGTACCGCCGCAAACGCTACGTCCCGCAATTTTTAAATCTGTAATATCTTCGAAAATATTCACTTAAATCATACGGTGTAAAGGGCCATATAGATCTATATTAAATGAACAATGTATTCAAGGTATTTAATTGGTTAAGGATTAATGCTGTATTGGTTAAAATCGCTTCGAAAATTAGCCATTATTTGTCGTAAAAAGTAAATGTATAATCTTAAACGTTTAGGTTGTTACTTTAAGCGATTTTAGTTCCTAATGTGTCAATAGATGGCGTTGTTCATTTAGCGCTCTCCGCTGAATCTCGGTGTCAAGATTCTCCTTAAAACCATGACCTCTGCGTGTATATTGAAATAAAGTGTCTTCGTATAAGTAAACATTGGCTTTTTATTCATGGTCATTCGAGTCGGATTTTCGGATGCAGCCGTGACTAATACACCGTGAGTTTGGAAAATACGACAGTGGCGCCCCCTGTCGGTGATATTTGACTTTTATAAAAATTTGTGAAGTGTTGTGACAGTGCAGTGCAAATCATTTGGAAAAACTGTGAGTACTTTAAAATATTACAAAAAGTTAATAAAGTGGAAAATAACTTTAATAATTTGCTTGATTAATGGACTTGTAAAATTTCAATGCAAAAGTGTGTTTAGACGGGGAATCCATGCCCAATTTCGGCAAAGTGTTAACAAACACTTAGAAAAATTTACCAACATTTTGAACTTTCAAATTTTTAAAAAACAACAAGTCTGCAAAATTGGGACTTGTAATTTAAACTAGTTCTGGAACACAAACACTTTATAAAAATGGATTCATTACAACGATTGCAAGTAGACATTAATCAAAAGATGCAGAGAGGATACATCAACTTTAAAAAGTCTCCTAAAGATAGAATTACCGTTAGCTACGTGGAAACAAGGTTGGAAAGTTTAGAAAAACAGTGGTCAATGTTTGAAGAGACTCATAGTAAAATAATATCCGAGGTAAAAAGGGAAGAATATGAAAAATCAGAGTACCATTTAGGGGATATTTATAGTCAGGCGGAAGAGTTATACATGGATTACAAAGTCGAATTAAAAGAACGTTTGAATAAGAAAACCACCTCTGATTGTGTGGAAAATAGCAACCAGATAACTCAGACTGGCGTGAAATTGCCTAGAATAGCAATACCTACATTTTCGGGTCATTATTCTCAGTGGACAACATTTCGGGATCTCTTTCAAACATTAATACACAAGAACCAATCATTAGATAACGTGCAAAAATTACATTACTTAAAAACTTATCTCACCGGCGAAGCTGAACAACTGTTGCGACACCTACCTATTACTAGTGATAACTATTTGACTAGTTGGAACCTTTTAGAACATAGATTCAACAATAAGAAGTTTATAACGGATTGTATTTTCAAAAGATTCTTTAATCAAAAATGTATAACTACTGAATCATCAAATTCTTTAAAAGAACTTTTTGATACAACTAATGAATGTCTTAATGCTTTAAAAAATGAAGGTATTAATATCGAAAATTGGGATCTTATTGTTATTTACATATTGTGTTCTAAATTAGATAATGAGTCTCGCAAACAATGGGAAGCTAAGGTTTGTAGTTCAATTAAGGAATTGCCTACATTACAAGATTTTTTAGATTTTGTTGAGCACAGATTTAGGTCACTTGAATTTTTATGTACTAAAACTGTAAAGAGCACTAACACAAAGTCACATCATATAGCAAAAAATGCAAATGAGAATAAACCATCTTTATGTACCTTTTGTTCAAACGATAATCATAAGATAGGAAATTGTAAAGATTTTGCTAAGGAAGAGTTGCCAGCACGTCGTAATTTTGTCCAAAATTCAGGTTTGTGTTTCAATTGCTTGGGTGCCAATCACATGGTAACTTCGTGTCGTTTGCCCACTAGATGTAGAATTTGCAAAAAGAAACACCATTCGTTGCTGCATTCGAATAATAAGAGCCAATCAACTGATGAACCAAACAAACAATCAGTTGACAGTACCAATGTTGTTGAAACTGCAACAACATCAAAAGACGAGACCGAGGTAAGGAACATTACTAGTTGTATGTCTAACACAAATTGTCAGGTTGTATTAGCAACAGCCTTGGTAAAGGCAGAAACTAACACAGGGTCTTATATAACACTGAGGTCTCTAGTGGACCAGGGATCACAGGCATCCTTTATAACGGAGTCTGCAGTCCAATTACTTGGGCTTAACAGAATTAAATGCAACAGTGTTATATCAGGAGTGGGGGGTGAAGACAACGCTTCACTCAATTGTAAACATGTGGTTTATGTTAAGCTACAATCTCTCCAGGATCCTAACTTTACTGTAAAAGTCAAAACATACGTCCTTCGGAAATTAACTTCATTTCTACCTGAAAGAAAAATTGTCGTTCAGATGTGGCCCAACTTACCAGTTATGAAGTTAGCAGATCCGAAGTTTAACATACCAAACAAAATCGATCTATTGCTTGGTGCAGAAGTCTATTGCCAAATTATAACTGAAGGATTGATTAGAGGTCCACCAGGAACACCGATAGCACAGAACACCAGGTTGGGTTGGGTTTTATCTGGCAAAGTGAGTGATAGTGAAACCAATACTTTGAGCTGCAATAGTACTATCATCACCATGCATACTAACATTTGCAATGAAGATTTTAATCTTAAACAATTTTGGGAGCTCGAATCTGATAACTTCATTCTGAGCAAAAATCAATTCACTCCAGAAGAAAAACGCTGTGAAGAAATCTTTAAGGAAACGACCAAACGCGATAGTTCTGGTAGGTATATTGTAAAATTGCCTTTTAAAGATGATGACCCGAGCAGTAAATATGGCAATTCGCGCAACATTGCTGTAAATAGATTATTATCATTAGAAAGACGTTTCTTAAAATTACCGGATTTGAAAACTAAATACTCGGATGTTTTTTCAGAATATTTAAAGCTCGGTCATATGCAAGTAATACCTTCAAAAGAAATAGATAATCCAGAAGCAGTTTACTTACCTTATCATGAAGTAGTTAGAGACGATAAAACCACCACCAAATTCAGGATCGTATTTAATGCTTCTAGTCGCGATAACAATGGTGTTTCACTGAACAGTAACCTTATGGTAGGACCGACGTTACAAGATGACCTTAGGCACATTCTTATGAGGTGGAGGCTTCACCCTATTTGCTTGGTAGCTGACATCGTAAAGATGTATCGACAGGTGAAAGTGACTGATCAAGATGCAGATTATCAACGTTTAGTGTGGCGATCTGACTCTGCAAAACAAATACAACATTTGCGTTTAGTACGAGTAACATTTGGGACTGCTTCAGCTCCATACCTGGCGGTAAGAGCTCTTCACCAAGTCGCTTATGATGAAGGAGCCCAATTTCCACTAGCATCTGAAAAAGTATTACATGATTTCTACATGGATGATCTCATTACTGGCTGTAAAAGTGTATCAGAAGGAAAACAAATATTCTCAGAAATGACTAAACTACTAAGCAAAGGAGGCTTCGAACTGCAAAAATGGGCAAGCAATGATGATCAATTACATAAGGAAATAAGCAAAGAAAGCAGAGTTATAACAAGCAACCTAGAACTAAATGAAAGTGAAACAATGAAAATACTGGGACTTACCTGGAATCGACGAACCGATGACTTCGAGTACTCCGTTCAGCTACCACCAATCTCGGAACCTGTAACAAAAAGGAAAGTAATATCTGATATTGCAAAGTTGTTTGACCCAATGGGTTGGATATCACCAGCAATCATAAAAGCTAAAATTATGATTCAAAAGCTTTGGCTTGCAGGAATAGAATGGGATGATGAACTACCACCTACGCTATTAAATGAATGGATTAATTACCGTGCAGGACTGGTTGAACTTACCAAATTTCGACTCCCACGATGGATAAATGTTAAGGAAAACAGTACCATGGAACTTCATGGGTTCAGCGACGCTTCTAGTGAGGCGTATGCTGCTGTGGTCTATATACGTGTTGTTGACGATTCAGGAAACGTCTACATTCATCTGGTAACTTCCAAAACCAAAGTAGCTCCAATTAAGCAAGTATCCATTCCAAGGCTTGAGTTGTGCGGAGCTGTCTTATTAGCTAAATTACTACAGGAAGTCTCAGTAGTGTTAAACGTTCCAAAAACTAACCTGCGTGCTTGGACCGACTCAACCGTGGTCCTGGCTTGGTTAAGCAGCCACCCAACGCGTTGGAAAACGTTTATAGCCAATCGAGTGTCGGAGATTTTAAATATATTAGACAGGAACCAATGGTCACACGTATCATCTCCTGATAACCCGGCAGATTGTGCGTCGCGGGGAATTAACCCGTCAGAGTTACCGATGTTTGAACTGTGGAAAACAGGACCATTATGGTTGAAACATAGACCTGAAACTCATGATAAAAGTCAAATACCAGACACAAATTTAGAAGAAAAGACAAAAAAGGTTTGTCATGTAACGCAGAATAATCATTTTCAGTTGTGGACCAAGTTCTCGTCTCTTCGTAAATTAGTTCGAGTTGTAGCATACTGTAAAAGATTCATCAAAAAGTTGAAAACCGTACATGATCATAACTTACCTGTATGGTTAACTAGTATAGAATTGAATGAAGCTCTTCATACTTGTGTGAAACAATGTCAATCAGTGAGTTTTCAGCAAGAAATAAAAGATATTAAAGAAAAAAGGATAGTACAAAAGAAAAGCAAACTTACCTCATTAAATCCATTTCTAGATGAATCGGGCATCTTGAGAGTTGGTGGTCGTTTAGAGAAGGCGGAAATAAAAACTGAAACAAAACATCCAATAATATTACCGTCAAAATCTCACCTCACTGATTTAGTTTTAAATGAAACTCACCGTAACACATTGCACGGCGGACCACAGCTCATGATTAATTATCTGCGAACTAAATACTGGCTCATTGATGCTAAGAACCAAGCAAAATTGTTTGTCCGTCAATGCGTTGTTTGTGTACGCCATGCTGCACAGACTAGAGTCCAACTGATGGGACAATTGCCTTCAGCTCGAGTTACACCAATTCGAGCGTTTTATCGAAGTGGTGTGGACTACGCAGGTCCCATACAGATTCGAACTTCTAAAGGTAGAGGCCACCGGGCCTATAAAGGTTATATATGCCTTTTTGTATGTATGGCTACAAGAGCCGTACATTTGGAAGCAGTGAGTGATCTCACATCACAAGGTTTTATTGCTGCTTTTAAACGATTTGTTGCCAGACGTGGTCATTGCGCTGACTTGTTCAGCGATAACGGAACGAATTTTGTTGGTGCCGCTCGCGAACTCCGAAGCTTGTTCGCCCAAGAAACGTCAACCTTGACGATGGAAATCGCCGAGTGTTTGGCAAACAATGGCACTAATTGGCATTTTATTCCACCCCATGCCCCGCATTTCGGTGGGCTATGGGAAGCTGGAATAAAATCCACGAAACATCATCTAAGACGCGTAATAGGTAATGCGACTCTTACTTTCGAAGAGATTTCGACGCTATTGTACCAAATAGAAGCTTGTCTTAACTCTCGACCACTATCACAAATTGGCACAAATTCGCAAGATCCAACACCCCTCACTCCAGGGCATTTTTTAATAGGTGAATCATTAATTCTTGTACCAGAGCATAATTATGAAACATCGTCTATTTCATCATTAAAACGTTGGCAATTAACCCAAAAAATGCTGCAACATTTTTGGCGTAGATGGTCAAGTGAGTATTTAAGTCATTTTTTACATCGGTATAAGTGGGCAAATAAAACTCCTGAACCCGAAATCGGAGATTTAGTTTTAGTAAAGGAAGATGGTCTCCCTCCAGCCAAATGGCTTTTAGGTAAAATAATTTCAAAACACCCTGGCTTGGACAATATTACGAGGGTAGTCACTCTAAAATGTAAAGGTATCACATTTAAACGACCAGTAACTAAAATATGTGTGTTACCTGTCGCTCAGTGAACAAATATGTTTAGTTGTGTATGTTACCATTGTTAAGGATTTTGTTAATTGTTTAAACTGTTTATTTTTAGCTTAAGTGTATTTTGTTCTTAGCCACCATGTCTTACTGACTTAAACCTTTGTTTTTATTTTTAACATTTTTAATACAGTCCATTTTTTTCGAATGTGGTTGGTTCATGGTGGGCGGAAACAATGGACATTCTGTCCATAGTGGGCGGAATGTATAATCTTAAACGTTTAGGTTGTTACTTTAAGCGATTTTAGTTCCTAATGTGTCAATAGATGGCGTTGTTCATTTAGCGCTCTCCGCTGAATCTCGGTGTCAAGATTCTCCTTAAAACCATGACCTCTGCGTGTATATTGAAATAAAGTGTCTTCGTATAAGTAAACATTGGCTTTTTATTCAGTAAATGACAAAAAAAAGTTATTGTGGGTTATCCATAAGAGATAGACATATACCATCACGGACTTTTCTGTAGACCTTTTCAATGTGTACAATACTTTGTACATTATTTTGATAAAACTCGTAGGGTTTAGCCTGCGTTTGCAATGTAAGCGGAAAAAATGTAATTATTTACGACATCACATTAAAAACCTCAAAAATAACAGTACTTCTCCACTATTTAATGGATGTTATTATACATATAAACCTTCCTCTTGAATCACTCTATCTATTAAAAAAAACTGCATCAAAATCCGTTCCGTAGTTTCAAAGATTTAAGCATACAAAGGGACATAGGGACAGAGAAAGCGACTTTGTTTTATACTATGTAGTGATTTGCATTCTACAGAAGCTGCGGGCCCGCAACCGCAGCGGACGCGGGCGAAAATCGCTCCGTGAGTTCTTAGCCTAAGTTAGCCGACCGCGACGTTCGCAAGGAGGTAAAACAATCGCGGCGGGATTTTATCGCGCACTGGATTTTCAACTCTCGGTGTTGAGCCGAGCGTTGAGTATCTAACAGAGCGCATCGCAGCGCGTAAAAAAACACACTGTTAGATTTTCAACTCTCGGCGCTAAAAGCAGTGCGTTGAAAATCCAGTGCGGAAAATTGGCCAAGTTTCTTTGTTTCTTCTCGGTACGAGAAGAGGCCTTCCAGTGAAATAATGTACGGCTTATTTGCTAATCAATCGTCGATTCATAATAAAACACTTGGAATTGTGACATTATACAATTTAGATTATTAACATTATGCAACAAGTAAATGCAATGTAAAGAGTAGTATATTTCTTAAAACAGTAGTAGTATTTTTCATAGTCTTACACTTAGGTCTTACAATAATTTAGTATGGAATTCAGTGCACCTTGTTTCAAATAAGCAATACTAAAAGCCTATTCAGACCTAAGCGGTATTCGCTACCGTCTGCGGCAGAGAAAACCCAGTGGGTATGCGGTAATATTACTGTTCAGACCTAAGCGGATTTCGCTATACTTGTGGGTAGAATAACGCGCGGTAGTCGAGTTTCGCCGTGGTACTTGATACTAAATACCTGAGCGAAACCCGCGCGGTATGTACCTCTACCCACAGCGGCAGCGAATATCGCTCAGGTCGCTCTAGCCGCGGTACTTGATACCAATGACGTATTATCATTGCTTGATACTAAATACCTGAGCGAAACCCGCGCGGTATGTACCTCTACCCACAGCGACAGCGAATATCGCTCAGGTTTGAATAGGCCTTTACATAAGTACATAATTACATATAAAGCTACATAACTAATAATATTACTTTACACTTTGATCAATCATTGATCGAAGACTTTACAGGATGAAATTGAATAGGTGCGCCAAAACATCTAATTCAATGTGTTATAAAAATTTAGAACATGTCATTAATGAGAACCTCCTCCTTTTTTGAAGTCGGTTAAAAAAAGCATGTATTTGCGTGCGCGTAGACAAGTGATTTGGCAACGTCGTCGGTCGTCGCGCGCCCTTTTTTTCGTAGGAACTGTCATTTGGTAACGCCCGCGCCAGTTCAACGCGTTGCCAACTTGCTTCATGTTGTGAACTCTGCGATGAATAGATTGTTTATCGGGCGCGAGCGAAATTTTCTTGTTTGTATTGATAATTTTGAAAAAAAAAAAGAACTGGAACTACGATAATTCGTGTCTACTTGAAGGCAATACTGCCGTCATAAGGAAAAAGGGCGCAACTAACATTTTTTCCAAAATTGAGTTAAATACATATTCGGAATCAGAAAAAAAATGCGCATCTGCCAGTTTTTTTATATTTTTTTATGAGCAAGATCTTCAGAGATACTAAAAACTAAAAGGGCACAATTACACCATTTTTCACATTAAGATACGGAAAAAGGACACATTTGACTTTGATTACGTTGAAAGGTCACAATTGTTTAGATGTGGCATATTTTGTGGGATATTTTGTTTATTAAATGTTTTTATTATTTTGTAAAATAAAAAGGCTCATCTTGTCCATATTAAGAATAAAAGGCATATATGAGTCAAATGTGCCTATTCTTTTTAATTTTCACTCACAATACGGCTTAACAATGAGTTTAAAAGAAAAGACATAACTAGTCAGATGAGCCTTTCTTAACTAGTATTTTAATAATAAATATTTATTATTTTGACACAACTAAAATCGAATTTGACAATCGCGACTCCACGTGGCACTTGTTTGCCCCGTGAATTTTTTTGGTGCCGGAGGCGCGCCGTTGGGGGGCATCCTCGACGTGTTTATGGTTTTCATTAGGGGTCAAAAGTTTGCATTATATTTGCGATAGGACACATCATTTTCGAGATAATAAGCAAAAGAAAAAAAGATACAGTAGGCGCTGCTGAATGGGTCGCAGACACTTTGGATGTTATCTTGAATGATAAGTAACTAAATGCTTTGTGAATGAGTATAGCTGACTATGAACGCTGACCCGTGACCGTGTAGGTCGCGTTACACTATAATTTGTGCATGGCGACGGAAAATTGCTGATCTCTGCAATGCTCGTGTGCCATGTACAAGTATGTTCAGTACTTGTACATGACTCGTACAAGTACTGTTTTTGCACCTGAAGTTAAGGTGTTGGTGTAAATTTTGGTTCATGACAACTAATTTTATTCCACACCTTTTTAATAGCGATTAAAAATAGTCCGATTTCAAAATTAGAGAGAGATTATTTGTGACAAGAGAATCGACACCATTGTTTAAAAATAAAACTTATTTTCACTTGAATACTTTTTATTGTAGGAATCATGTAAATATAACTAAATTCATTAACTATATTTTTTTATAAAACAACTATTCATACATTTTATTGCCGAAAACCAGTAAAATATTTTAAATTCAATTTCCTTAAAATTTGCTAAATGTTAGATGTGCCTTTTTACATTACGACGACAGTATAATTATTAAAATGAAAAGGCATATTTTAATAAATGCGCCTTTTCATTGTATTATATCATATTTTTTTCACAAAATGTCAGAATGAAAAGTCACAATTGCTTAGTTATGCCCTCTATTCGTAATATTAATAACTTTACTTATTTTTTTATGCTACGTTGAAAGAGAAAATGTTGATTATTTAATAATTGCCAATAAAATAAAAACTTATATTTCAATAATCGTATAGTAATCGTGAAAATGAACTAATTTTAATTCATCTATTTTCGAAAAATAATATTATAGTCGATATTTTTCGACAAAAACCAATAAAAACTTTAAACTCGATTTTCTCCATATTTATAAAATGTTAGATGTGCCTTTTTTCCTTTTGACGGCAGAATACCTTAGTTTGCACTATCTAAGACGGTAATTACACGATTTTTATTCAAGAATTTAGATTTGGGTAATAACGATGTATAGTGATTATGCAGCAGTTACTGCACTTCCTATTTCGATTCGACGCAAGTTTTCAATTTCATCCTGTATACCTAGGTAGGTACAGAAATTATATACTACATCATGCAATCATGATACAGAAATTAAATAGGTACTTGGCTTACAAAATGTGTAGGTACCATTTTATTAATGCTACGATTCATCTTGTAAATATGTTTTAAGATATTTGTAACAGACAATTTAAAACAATAAAATATTATGGGTGTATATTATACAGTATGTTAACTAACAGAGGGCGTTCCCGTTAACCCGCAATAGTATAGCATCCATACATGCTAAAAAAATATTACCATTCGAAAATAAAATGTTTTTATTTTTTTTTATATTAAAATATTCACTAAAAATCGTAAATTGATACGTTGAAGAAACACTCTGTACACGCGTACTTGAAGGACAGCAATGTCGGAATTTATTTATGAATGACGGGCGCGGGTGCGGGCGGGGCGGGGCGGCCGTCTCACTCGGCTTCGTGAACTCTCGGAAACGCTCGGCCAGCATCGTGCGCATTGCGTTTGGGCATTACTACTACGAATACTATTCCGCGCTACTATTTTGATTTTAAACAGGAGGTTTCGAATTTATTGACAATTAATTATTTTTTTTAATTCGGATTATTTTATGCTTATTTTTCTATGCTGATATTTTTATTTTAATCTATTAATGATATAGGAGTTGAAGGGAACGCCCTCTGTTATTTAACATACTGTATATTAGGTATGTAGGTACATATAGATAAAAATCTTACAACTAGCTAAAACTACGGACCTACTGCTAAATACATAACAATATATTAATACATTTTCTTTATATTTACAAAAATTTGAGCTCCCAGCGTAAGCCTCGTTAGAAACTTCGCTGGCGCTATTAGTTAATAAGTTCACAATTATAAGTAACGTTACCTCATTCATTCATTAGGCTTGATTAGAACCTAGCATACATCTATGGACAAAGTTGGCGGTTGATCACTTTTTAACCTTATTAATAAATGTCTAAGGTTGAAAACTTGTCAACCGTGAACATTGCCGACTGTTACAGCATGTGGTAGTGGAATACAACCTATACTTGGTTACTATCACCACTATCCTCTATCTTAGCTTTCTTCATCCCCTCTGTGACCTGATCAGTGCCGTCCCCCTTCTCGCTGATCTGCGCCAGGCAGAGAGACAGGATGCGCTCCAGACCGCGGGCCGTCTCCTCAGAGGGATAGATATCAGTGACCGGCACGTGAACGAAGAGCGTGCGTGTGTTGTCTATGCTCAGGGACGTGTAGTAAATGTACTCGCACAGGTACCTGAATTAGATGGTATAAACGTAAAGAATCTTGAGATAGGTACTTTTATTTCAGATTTCCATAGTTTAAGCGGTGTTATAACTATAACGTTCCCACAGCGGGGGCATAGGCCTGTCTGTGCGAGGGGGTGGGCCGTAAGTAATTCCCCACGCGGCGCGGGCCCAGTCACATGTCTTCGAACTTTTGGTTTACAAGAATTACAAGTCGGTAGTGACTGTTTTTGGGCTTCGCGCATCGCAACCTACATTTCCGACAATACACATACCAACGTAATTACGGTGAAGCCGATTTCCTCCTCAAATAGGTATAAAAGGAATTACCCTTTTATAGTTAATTGAGGCGGAAATAGGCTTTCTGACTAATTTATACTAAGCAGAAAGAAAGTTCATATTAGGAAGCAAGTAATAATTTTGTTTTTCCAATAATTTATCAATGACGAATGACGTAGATATTATCAACGATGTGGTAAATTTGGGAGTTGGAACCCAAGCCTTCAAGCTTTCACTGTTGAATTTTCACAAAATCTACAATATTTGTTATCCTGAGTCTGAGCATAATAAAGAATAATATGGCTGGTCTAGTCACACGCGCAACTGTTGTACATAACGCCCTGGCTTAGATGAATGATTGGTCTCGGTGCAGCGAGACCAATCATTCGTCTAAGCGCCCTGGATTAGGAGCCCAGGTTGTGCAAAGTGTTATTTATTGAGTTGATCAAATAGGAGTTTCTATTCTAGGTTAATTAATAGCAATTAGCTCACGTCTTCATGACACACACATAACTGGTTAATAATGGCTATATTATACGCCTGTGCTTAGCGCTTCGGGAATACAGGCGAGATTTTATGTCTAATTTTAAACATTCAATATAACTTCTTTAAGTAAGACGAACCATCGTAAAATAAGCATCAATAGTATAGATAACACCATTTGAGTTATTGTGCAATGTTGTTATTACCTGTCAGTTCTAAGACAATGTGATAAATAAGTATGTAAATATATTGTATCTAATCAGTGTAATGTACATTGTTTAGCACAAAGACAATGGATCATTTATGTTTGTAACAGACAAAATAATGTATGACACCTACATTTTTTAGTATTTTATTTTTCAATATGTACAGCAAGAACTACAATAGATGTTGTCAGATTTAAGAAGTAGAATATTTTACTATTTTCTTTATCTAAGATGTTGTTGGTTCAACACACACTGGGTTTGTGTTGCATTACAGACCACTCCCTCTCACAGAGCGGAGGCTTGTTTCCCAGCAGTGGCAACATTATAGGCTGACTATGCCAAGAAGATGGACCTCACCTGCCGGCATCCATAGACACTTCAGCCCTGTATCTCTCATCAGGTGGGTTGTCACCATTGAACTCCTTGCAGATTTGTTCTACATTCAGCTTGGTATGTAACCTGATGGCTCCCTCCACCAAGCACGCACAGTTTGCAGGAACTTTGTCCAAGTAGTCCTTCTTTTGGTAGCCCTTCCTGTGCGCCTGGGACTCGAGCTGCAAGCACTGCCCTTTACTGGACACTCCTACATGGATCATCAGCTGGGGAATATTAACAGTCAATATTTATTAATGTATTTAACATAGAAAAAGCTCAGAAAAGGACCTTTTCCAGGAGTAAGATTGTATAAAAAGAAAATGGTAGTAGTCATTCAGTAACTCAAGGAATGGAATGTTGAGTTCATTTATTTTTATGTTGCATGAGCATGTTATCATTCTATTGTATTTCTTGTATTCTACGGAGTTTCTTGCTCATTCTTCTCCATAGAGATCTAAGTTTTGGAATGGGCAACTAGCTTCAACTTTCTGACTAACTGACGGACTATTTTAATTTTGACAATTCAAAAGTGCCTGTACAAGGTTTAATTGAAATAAATGCTTTGAGTTTGAGTTTGAATTCCTCAAAATAGGTACAAACATATTACCAGTGACGGATTAAGACTACTTGATGCCCTAAGCAATCCATGCCTGTGGGCCCCCCTATCCGTATTTCAACTAGAATCGGTCTTTAAACCTTTACCGCCTAAAAACATTAGTTTTTTGTAAAATAAGATGATGTAGAGTAGGTGCGACAACAATAAAAACCAAAGCATAATTTATTTATATATTGAAATGCGCCTTGCGGCTTTTCCCAGCATTGAATTCACGCAAGATAGTATTAACGTCTAACGTTTTTAACATATCAGACTCTATGTACAATATCGATAAATTATCGAGCCTTTCTTGTATCATCTTTGTCCTTTTTTCATTATTTAATATTTTTAATTTTGAAAAAGAACGTTCCGCTGAGCAATTTTTAATCATAAGTGATAAAAATATACGCAGGGCTGTTTCCACATTAGGGAAAGCTGATTCAATCTTATCATCATGTATTATTTTATACAATTGTGCGTGAGTTTGATGTAAACTTGTGTGAGCCGAATCATTGGGTCTGGAACTTATTTTACTTATGACATATGAATGAAACTGTTGAATTTCTGTTATTAATTCGGTGTTAAGGTCTTCTGGATATGTGTTTACTAGATTTGTACTGTGCAGACTATATTCTGCAATTTGATCGGGACACATAATTTTATCGGCATCGAGTATTTTATTCAAGAATTAGCTTCTGCCCGCGACTTCGTCCGCGTGAAATTTCTTGTTCCCCGACCCACCCCGTCGCAACACTCGCAACTCTGCGTTTTCACTTAGCCTAATTTCTGATGTTAAATACCCTATAGCCTTCCTCAAGAATCGGGCTATCAAATGCAAAAAGAATTTTGAAATTCGACCGGTAGTTCTAGAGATTAGCGCGTCCAAACAAACAAACAAACTCTTCAACCTTATACAATATCCATACTAATATTATAAATGCAAAAGTGTGTCTGTCTGTCTGTTACCTCTTCACGCTTAAAGCGCTGAACCGATTTAGATGAAAGGTATAGAGATAGTTTAAGTCCCGGGAGTGGACATAAGATAGTTTTTATCCCGATATTCCCACCGGATCGACTATGATGCGGGTGAAATCGCGGGGCGCAGCTAGTCCATATCCATACTAATATTATAAATGCCACGCGTGTGCTGCGAACGGTGCAAGCCAAATTCAACCTTCAGCACTACATTTACAGCATACTTAGGGGCGCTGCACACGGCTAAGATACTATAATATTTTATCTTAAGATACAATATCGCTCGCCATACAAATTCATCTTAAGATACGAAAATATGAAATATTATTTATTATCTTCGTCGTGTGTGATAGTCCATTGAATTGTATGGTGAGCGATATTGTATCTTAAGATAAAATATTATAGTAACTTAGCCGTGTGCAGCCTGCAGCGCCCCTTGAACTCCACTGCACTGCAGGTGACGTAACCTACGACAAACTTATTATTTGCGGTTGGTACAGTAATCGGGTCTAGGGATCGAACCGCAAAATTAAGTTTGTTTTTTGTTGTATACTTTTCCGGGATAAAAAGTACCCAGTGTGGTGCCCAGGATATTAAAGAATAATTATACCAAGTTTCATCGTAATCTAACCTGTAGTTTTTGCGTGATGCCTGAACAAACAGACAGACAAAAATTTTTTTAATCACATTTTTGGGTTCGGTGTCAGTATAGTAACACTATACTGCCATTTATTTTTTTGATATTTTCAATGTACAGAATTTTCACTTCTACAGATTTATTATAAGTATAGATGAGAATTTGTCTGCTGTTTCTTTGTATATCCTTCCTCTTTTTCGCATCTCTGCATTTAATTTATCAATGATGCTATAATAACACGTTATTTTGAATTGTTCTCTTGGGCTGAAACGTACTTCAGGAGCTGAACCATCATTGGGCATTTTCTTTCTTCGTCTTTGATGGGTGTCTTTGTATTCCACATCTGGTAGCTTTTCTTCTGGTGCCCCCTCAGACGTGATGCCCTAGGCAATTGCTTAATTTGATTAAGGGTTAATCCGTCACTGCATATTACATGCAATACAGAATTCATGCCATTAAGTACATTATTGTGGTTGCGATTACTGTAGGTTGCAGGAAAAATCACACGTTATGAAAGGATCTGCTGACGTATGGGAAACAGTGGTTGGCTTGCCAATGTTTAGCATGGGGAAAACCATTAATTGACCTGTGAGTCCTGTGACAGTCACAGATTAGGTTACTTAAAAATATTTAATTTGTGGTTTGCCATTTATGTAGAGAAACTAATTAATTTATAACATTTATGTTTTAATAAGCCATTTATGGGTTAAAACTAACTTTTGTTTCTTTTCAATGTAAGTTCAATGAAAAGTTTATTTACTTAGTTAAAAGTTTTTGTGTAAAGACAATATGTTCTTCATAAACGACATCACATTAATATTATAAAGGCGAAAGTCTGTACGTGTGTTTGTATGTTTATTCTTCACGCACAAATGGCTGAACGGATTTGGATGAAACTCGGCACACAGATAGTTTGTAACCAGGATTAACAAATAGGATACCTTTTATCGGGATCGACACTTATGCCGATAAAACCGCGGGGCGCAGCTAGTAGTTCATAAAAGTTGTAACCACTTTTATAAAATAGCTACGATTAGTGGAAAGCTCACCTTCGGGGTGTGTGTCTCCCACAGCGCTGGCACGAACTCGTCCACATTTTCATAGGTGACCGGCAGCTCTATCAGAACCAACTCTACATTGTGTTTCTTCTCAATTTCATCTTTGTTCATTATTTTCACTGCCTCCCAGCTAGCGTTCACCGGGTGGTTCAAATATGGACCGAAGCCCGTAACAAGGACAATCGGTTTGAACCAATAATCGAGCTCGTTGATCATAATGCTCAGTTTTATTTAGTTAGAATTAAAAATGATAATGTTGTAGCAAGGAATTCGGTATCTCTTCTTCTTCTCTTCGTTTAATGGCTTTTGCGGAATCTCGTTAAAGTTTCTATTTGGTGATTTGACACAGTTTTAACAGTTTATCAGATGTTTGACCACGAATGACAGTTATCCAGTCAGCTGACTTTTACCGCGTAATGTTGGTATCTGATTGTTGATTGGTAGCCCGCGCAATTCAATTTTTTTTAGGTTTTTTTGCAATTTTTTGGTCAGTATTAAGTTGTACGTTGATTAAGGTGGAAGCGCTAAGGTAGCCCGCGAAATTCAAATTTTCTTACGTTTTTTGCAATTTGCTGGTCAGCATTAAGTTGTACGTTGATTAATATATGAATCGCGGCCGTAAGAAATATGTGTTTACAGAATTATAATCATTAAAGTCATCAACACAACTCTCTAAGACCACGTAAGTCCAAAGAATGATGATTTCATGAAATAGTTATTCTTGGGACTTACGTGGTCTTAGAGAGTTGTGTTGATGACTTTAATCATTATAATTCTGTAAACACATATTTCTTACGGCCGCGATTCATATATTAATCAACGTACAACTTAATACTGGCCAGAAAATTCCAAAAAACCTAAAAAAAATTGAATTTCGCGGGCTACCCTGGCGCTTTCGCCTTAATACATGAATCGCGGCCGTAACAAATATGTATTTACAGAATTATAATCATTAAAGTCATCAACACAACTCTCTAAGACCACGTAAGTCCAAAGAATAACTGTTTCATGAAATCATCATTCTTTGGAGTTACGTGGTCTTAGAGAGTTGTGTTGATGACTTTAATGATTATAATTCTGTAAATACATATTTGTTACGGCCGCGATTCATATATTAATCAACGTACAACTTAATACTGACCAGCAAATTGCAAAAAACGTAAGAAAATTTGAATTTCGCGGGCTACCTTAGCGCTGCCCTCTTAAATCTTATGAATTTACATATCTAATATGTTTATTTTATTTACATATCATCCTAAGTATGTTGATGGAGAAGTTCGACGCTCCTTGGTTGTCGCACGCTATGGAGGTGCTGGTCAGAAGACCCCACACCTAACCTCACAATTTCTATTTTGTTTTGTGTTTCTGTGTTTTTGTTTACTAACAATAGTTTTTAGGAATAATGTTGTGTTACTAACAATTGGGCCTAGTTGCCATAAATAAACAAATATTTAATTTAATTTATATCTCTTTTTACTGTCGCTTTTTCGTTTCATAAACTTTCAAATCACAACGATGTGACGATGCTAAAGAACATTCATCCATCCATCCATCCATCCATCCATCCATCCATCCATCCATCCATCACCATCACAATCACCATCACCAACACCATCACCATTACCATCATCATCATCACAAATTAGTAGCATAGGATTAAATGTGATGTCATTTGTAATAATAAAAAACAAAAACACTGTATAATGCTTCCTATCTCATTTTCTCCCACGTTAAATCTTATATTATATGTCTCTTTTTACTGTCGCTTTTTCGTTTCATAAAATTTCAAGTCACAACGATGCTAAAGAAGTTTTCACTTCAAAAAGCAATTTAAAAAAATTAAACCGACTTCGATGGGGCCAATAATGCCCGGGACGACCATGTCTAAAGGCAGGGTTATATTAGAGCCACGCAGCGTGTCGCAACGCGTGGGATTGCAATCGGTTACATACATTTAGTACTGGAGTGATTACATTAGTCCCGTCCCGCGTGTCGCAGAGCCTGCTGACGCCACGCAGACCGAGCGATTTCGATCGGCGTGGGGTCGGTGGTGGGGGTTGTGACGCGTCAGCGTCAGCCAGTGTTACCAGATGAGGAAAATGATATTACAGTGTTTCGTGCTCAAATTTACAGTGTTTACAACAAAATTACAGTAAAAGGAAAAAAAAAATACAGTGAATTTTACAGTAGATTTCAAGAAACTTTTATTAACTTTTATAAACTAAAATACTGTTTTAATTTCACCTTTTGTCATTTAGAATAAGCATAATACCTATTATAATTATACATTAAGGCGAAAGCGCCAGGGTAGCCCGCGAAATTCAATTTTATTTAGGTTTTTTTGGAATTTGCTGGTCAGTATTAAGTTGTACGTTGATTAATATATGAACGCGGCCGTAAGAAATATGTATTTATAGAATTATAATCATTAAAGTCATCAACACAACTCTGTAAGACCACGTAAGTCCAAAGAATGATAATTTCATGAAAGAGTTATTCTTTGGACTTACGTGGTCTTAGAGAGTTGTGTTGATGACTTTAATGATTATAATTCTGTAAATACATATTTGTCACGGCCGCGATTCATATATTAATCAACGCACAACTTAATACTGACCAGCAAATTGCAAAAAACGTAAGAAAATTTGAATTTCGCGGGCTACCTTAGCGCTTCCCCCTTAATCAATCACTGTCACTATCATGTTGTAGCCCGATATCCGCTTCTTTTTTGTAGATCCCAGAATTAAATGATTTTATCATTTTCTCAGTTGGTTTAAAGTTAACGCAACTGGTGCTGTGACGCCGAATGGTTTGTTGCGCTAACATGTTGCCTCTTATTGTCCTGGTTACTAATCTATTTCGTTTCTTAGTTTTGGTGTCGTTAATTTGACTGAAAATTCTCTCGCATTCCGCATTGGAGTTAGGAAGAGCCAAGATGTTGAGCATGTATTTTCCAATCAAGCGGAACTCGGCCAACTGTTTCACCTGAAAAGCAACATTAGTATTAAAAATATCGTATCTTGCAAACGAAAGAAATATATTAAAAAAAAAAATATAGAGTCTTAGTTACTAACCTTGTGCCAAAATTCATCAGGCCGTATTGCAGCATCGAAATTTCCTTTTAACTTTGGCAATTTTCTCCATTGGTCATCCAAAGCTTGTTGTTCTATCATAGAAGTTGGTGTCAATCTTGGCATTACGTTTAGTATATTTTGAATTGATTCATCGCGATCTGAGATATTGAGACATGTTTCAGGATCCAATTTGGATATCCCAACCAATACTGGATCATTTAGCGCGAATCTTTTGCGGATGCCTACGCACGCTTTAATCAAAAAATTTCGGCATTTCTTTTTGAAATCCTTTTTTTTCTCTGCTGCTATTTCATTTGTTGAAAACTGTTTAGATACTCCTAAGCCCAGGTAGATGTCATCCAAATTTTTGAAATTGTTTTCGTCAGTTGGGTCAATTTTTTCTAGTTCAGTATTTGCAATATGTGCCGTTGTCATGTATGTCGATAAAAGTTCGTGAAAGAGATCGTTCATTTTAGTGTTAAGTTTTGTGATCATTGGAGTCTCACTCTGAAATAGCGTATTAGTTTCAGTAAATTTAGGTAGCATCCAGTTTAAAAAGAAAAAGTATGATTTTGTTATGGGATCATTCAACTGCATATGGATTTCGGAACATTCGTTGTCTTCAAGCCATCTTCCATCAAAAAACAGTGTTAGTGCATTCCACTGTTCTAAAATTCTTTGCACTACAGCACTTAGTGATAACCATCTCGTTTGAGCCGGTTTCAAAATTTTGTGTATATTTGTTTCTGTGAATACTTGAAACTCTTTTAATAGCGATTGTCTTTTGCTACTGGTCGCAAAATAATTGTAAATATCACGTGTTAGCTTTTCACATTCAGCTGGTAACTGTTTGCATGCGTCACTCGCACAGAGATGCAGGGAATGACAAACACATTTAAGAACGATAATTCCGGGACATTTTGCTCTAAATCGACTCGAAACAGAGTTGTGACACCCCATCATAGTATTACACCCGTCTGATCCAAATCCTATAATATTTTCAATAGGAATAGAATTTTCCTCGAAGGATTTTATTACTGCTTCGAAAAGATGTTGCGCTGTGGCGGTAGCTACTGGAGCAGAGTTTTCCTCCCCATGTATTTGAATTAGGTCCCAAAATCTGCTCACAATTTGACCTTTTATTGCACAGTAATATCTGACCACAACACACATAGTTTTCACTGCTCCGATATCAGTGCTTTCATCAATCATGACAGAGAATTTTTGTTCCTTTAGATCTGCACACAAATCTTGTTTTTCCGATTCTCCTAGAATATTGTTTATTATTGCTTGACATTTTGTTCTCTTCATTTTCATATTTTTTGCAATCTGAGAGTCAGGAAACATAGTGGGCAATAAATCAACTAAGTGGTCCATCACCCTCACGGATATTTTATGCTCTGCCATAAAAGCGGCCAACTTTATCTCAGATGCTTTGCATTTATCATCATCGGACTGCTTAACCTTTTCAAATGCAGTAGCAATCGAAGATTGAGCTGGAGCTGCTGTAGTTCTTTTTACATGCTTAGCACCTTCACCATGTCTTTTTATCACTACTCTGTCAGCTATCAATTTTGCATCACACAGAACACAAACTGCACGATACGGGTCTTTTGGGTCACGTTTCAGCCAATTTTTAAAACTATTGTCTTTTAACCACTCGTCTCGGAATTTTTGTTTATAGTGTATCTTTTTTGCTTTTTTTGGAGTTGATGGTCCGCTTTGATCACTATCATCAGATGAATTAGGCATTTTTAATTCTCAAGTCCTCAAACAAAATAACCACTTGCACCAGTTTCACAGAAAGGCTTGAAAGATCAAAATAAAAACGTAATGCATTGCATACGAAACCAATTTACAATCATACTAATTTAAGTTAGTCCCAATAGGCTTGAAAACTAAATTAAAACACGGTTGACACAATTTGGGTGGTTAATACCAAGAAGTGGTTTTTAGTCTATGACGGGAAATTCCCGCGTAGTATCCACCACCGCCGCTAATCATGCCTGTTTAAAGTAAGACATATTCGTTCTTATTTCAATAGAAACAAGGGTTGTGACATATGCAGAGAGGTGGCGCGAGCTCTACTAGCCCGTTGCGTTTTGTTATGTTCATGTTATTTTTTCTTTTCACAAAGGCTGCGTTCAGTTTACATTAAACTATTTTGAATTTTGCCTGTAGAAAAATTACAGTGCTCTCCATACACTGTAATTTTAGTATTACAGTAGACAGTAGATCGTGTGAAAATACAGTAAATCTGCTGTAATTACAGTGTATCTGGCAACGCTGGCGTCAGCCCAGTCGGGTCTAGTGTAATCACGCGTGGGCACGCGCAGACAGCCGAGTGGCGACTTCCATAGATATAAAAGTACTCTGTGGTGGCGACGTAGAACAGTGGACGTGTGTTTAAAAATGTCAGACGAATTAATTGAAGTCGTTAGAAACTATGAAATAATATACAATCAAAAACACAATGATTATATTTAATTTCATCGCTTGTTAGTTCTTGCACCAACAAATGATATTCACTTCGGCTTCCGCTTGAAGTATTTATTGGATGTACCCAATATCTCCTTTTCTTTCTTTCCTTTTTGAGTAAGCTTAACATGAGCAGGTATGCTACATTTTCTTCAAAATCCGTATCCGAGTCTGAAGAAAACATTGTAGACGTTTACTCCAAAGGCCTCCACTGTACTGACTGAGACGAATTTTCGTCAGGGCGCGCGGCGACACGACACGCAAATGTAATAACCCGCCGTTGCGTCAGGCAGCGTGGCGACACGCGGCGCGGGCTAAGTATAATTGCGGCTTTAGGAGGGGGCAGTGTTGCGCGCCACAATAGATGCCTGGTACATGGTGACATTAGTTACCACTAGCGCCATCTAGTATCGGGTAGCAGAACTAGTAGGGTCAATGTCCTAGAAATTCCGAGAACTATCGACATCGGGTTAGTCCGGACCGGTATATACTCGAACATTCTAGATGTTTATATAGGTAGTAGCTGTGGCACTATATAAGGCCGGGTGAGCCGCGAGACATATAGTTTTGAATAAGCGATACATGCGAATAAAATACATCGAAAGCGATCTGTGCGGACTGTGTCTCACGTACCCATCCCTTGCATAGTTGTTAAGAATGTAATATTTTTATAGAAGTACTTATTGTAATTATTATTTTAGAAAGTTTCATTTTGTGTTTTTCTCACGTTCCCACATCTGCAAACCGATTTAAGTTATAGGTAGGTACTATTGTCTTTTATGATTCTTTATTTTTAGTAAAGGTTCATTGTTCTATTATTTTCAGTTATCTTTTATTGTACCCATTTGTATTTCTCGTGTTTTATTATAATTTTAAAATACTTCGTTTTGCCGCGTCCTTTGTTTAAAATCGTTGTGCCGCGTCCTTTGTTTAGAGAACTGCAGATGTGGGAGGGTTATGGTTCTGAAACAAAAGTTAACTACCTACCTGTAAAATGGCGAAAGTGCATAAATAACAATGGTACAGGCGCTAGCACATCAATCTACTACAATCTATCAAATTTCTTTAATAGATTTTTAACTTTATGGCTAAAGCATAAGGTTTAATGTTGATTGGGAAAATTTGATAGTTTCGGGTAGCTTGATGTGCTGGCGTCTGTACATACTTTGATTGATTAAATAGGCACTTATATAATTTCATTTAAAAAAATCGTTTTGCTTTTTCCATGTAAAACGCCAACTTCGTAAGCAAGGACCTTATATTAACTGTTTTAAAGTCACTATTTATAGGTATCGGCGTTTATTACACTTAACGCGTACACAATATTTAGAAAAAAAAAAAAGATTTACATAGAACTTCCAGACACAAAAATGGCGTCGCGACATAGAGTCGCGGAGGATCTGATAATGCGACCGTGCGCGTGTACTCTGTGGCGTCTACGGTCGGGGGCGCGCTCTACTGCCTGCCGCTCCCGGCATCTCGCTTGCGCTAGCGCGCGAAGAGCGCGGGCGGCGAAGGAAGGGGCGCGCGTACCAACAACAATAAAATTCCCCGCCATAAAGTTGCCTACGATAAAATTCCCCGCGCTACACTGTGTAATTAGAATAAAAGAATTAAAACAATTTTAATAATAGTATACGATTACAGCATTTTATTTAAATAAGCAGTTTTAAAAAACTTAATTACAATAGTTTCCCATTACAAATTACATATGTTAATTAATTACAATAAATGGCACAGTGGCCAGTGAGTGAGGCAGCTGGTTATAAATAAAGCAAAAATAAAGGGATATGTTGGGCGCACTGTATGATGAACAAATTCTCGCGAATATAAGCTGCGTTTAATCCTCCAACTGACCGAGACAGACTTCCAAGATGCGGTCCAATCCTTGAGCAATAAGCTCGTATGAAAATCCCTTAAGTGGAACATGCACGAATAATGTTTTTGATCTGCTGCAGCAGACGAGGGAGGTGTAGTAAGTGTATTCGCAGATATACCTGTAACAAAAACTTCACGTTAATAATGTTTATAGTTTACACAACACTGGAACCTTGGAATACGTTTTAGCTTTACGCTGATTTCAATTCACGTTTATTAAATACCTATGTAGCTACAATACATAAACAGATATCCGTTCGCCGCCACTGTGCGCGGAATTCTAGGGCTTCGCCCATCGCCGCGCCCCGTACTGAGCAGTCGACGCGGTCTCCACGACCGGCCAATAACACGACGGTGACCTGCGCGCCACCGCACGGATTTCTTTAGGAACTATTAATATATTTCAACCGTATTCCTATTGATTGATAAATGTTTGTAAATAGGTCACTACTTGTGCCCCTATGTTTAGTAATAAATAAGACATGTATATATTTTGTAAAGGGAGATTCACTATTCGATATTCCTCGTTTATTTTTAAATAGGTACACTTTCGTCATACATCTGCGGTGTTATTCTGTAAAAATCTCACCGTGAAATCTTAGGTGAAGTGAGCGTGGAGTGAGCTGTCAATAGTGTCAATTCCTAGCAAACATTAATTTTGCCGCCATACTACCTAAGAGCTACACCTACGTGTAGGTATCTACTCTACAGGCAGACCTACATAATATAGGCAGCCTTTAATGAATATTGTATGTAAACAACAATGATTGTCCTTTCTAATAGGTTGGTACATACCTACTGGTGAATAACAAGGAGGAAACACATATGTACCTACTTATTTATTCAAAATAGTAGGTACGCGTGCGTCATTAAAAGTTAACAGGTAAAAAAAGATCTTACTGTTTATGGATTGGTATTGTATCTACGTGAATGTCGTGTTGAACTATTAGCAGGTGTACACAAAATTCACACGAGCAACATATTCGTAAACATTATAAGATTAAAAGTAGGGGAAGCGCTAAGGTAGCCCGTGAAATTCAATTTTTTTAGGTTTTTTGCAATTTGCTGGTCAGTATTAAGTTGTACGTTGATTAATATATGATTCACGGCCGTAACAAATATGTATTTAGAGAATTATAATCATTAAAGTCCACGTAAGTCCAAAGAATAACTGTTTCATGAAATCATCATTCTTTGGACTTGCGTGGTCTTAGAGAGTTGTGTTGATGACTTTAATGATTATCATTCTGTAAAATACATATTTATCAATAAAGGTACAACATGAGCTTGACTATGACCATTAAATGTTTGTCCGAACGACTGCGCAGGAGGGTTTTGAATTTTCGCGGGGAACAAAAGAACACATACTGGAAATCAGAGTTCGTTGTATAGAATACACATCTCTACAGACTACTATCCTTATATTACGAGTGGCGAGGATCCCTGTGCCTAGTGTTACTTCACAGACGGGCGCTGAAAAAGGCTGGATATTCTCGAGGCGCTACGAATGAACAGCGAAAATACGATTCCATGCTATACCTACTGGCATATTGGATACATTACATACAGGGATAATCTTTAATTTTGGATCCAAATTACTTTTCATTTCTTTTGAGGAATGTTAGCATTACCCAAGTAACACACAATTGCTGCTTAAGTGCTTAATAAATGCTGCCATTGAATCTCTAGTCTGTATTACGGTATACCAATTTGGCTGAATTAAAGCTGCTTAAGCGCTTATTCAGCAAAAAAGGGCCCCAAATTATACAGCTTTTGGTATTATAATGGCTGGAGAGAAGCTGCAGTTAGGCTTATCAAAGGCTTTATTAGAGCTGTCATAAAGCATCGTAAAAAGTTAAATTCTGTACAAGAGTTTCCTATCCAGCTCTTGTACAGCTTCTAACCTTTTGCTACTCCCTATTCAATCTTTTTTAACGTTTATTTTGAAATTTGTTTAAAGTGTTATTTATATTGTGTGATTGCAAAGTTTGCCAGCTCCACCATATTTAATATTGAAATATTTTTTTGTTGGGACTAGGTAAGTAATGATCCAAGTCATTATAATTGCGTTTAGGATGCGAGTGCAACTTTATCGTGATGTCTATACCAATTAACAACAAAATTTTCATGCGCCCTTCAAATAATTAGATTTAAACCTAAGAAATATGTGGATAAATCACGGGTGCATGAATTTCTAATTTATTATAATGGAAGACAAAGTGAGATTCATAGATAAAATGTGTTCTTTAAATTGCCTATCAAGTTAAAAGCTTAAATTATGGTGTACTCTTACAGTTAAAACTGATTTTATAAAATAGTAAAGCTATTTTTTTAGGTTAGTTATGGCGTCCATAAGTTTCTCAGGTTAAATCGTTAAAATATTATCTTGTGACACTATTTGCTGAACAGAATACCATTAAGCAGCCATAGACTGCTCATGTTCTGTATAAGAGACATTCATTTACACTTTTAGTTTTTATATGGGTTCGGGACATGCAGTTCTCCTGACTTAAGAGTTATATTGTATTCCAACAAATACTTTTTGCAGCAAATTGGGGTTCCTCTAGTAAAAACAAAAATAGTACTTTCCAATCAAAACCAAATTTATCTTATAGTCTTAAAAGCAGCTCTTTATTATTTTCTTGTAAAGTCGATTAGAAAAATAAGTATGTACTAACTAGGTAAGTTCTTTTGAAATTCGTGCCAGTCGGTGTCGTGTTTAACAATAATATCTGCCTCCTTACAGCGCTCTTTGGGGTATGCTACACGCTCAATGAAAGATCTTACAACGAAAGGAAGAACGAACAAGCGAAAACAGGAGAAAGCGGAGGAAGGTTATTACATAAAAAGTGCAGAAAAAACCATTTCATGAAGATGGAAGAGGGTACGAAGACAACAGGAACAAAAAAGGAATAATTGAAAATGAAAAAAGTCTTATAGTAAGAGAAAACGAGAGTGATGAAGAAGACAAAAACAAACATGAAGAACGTGAACAAACAAGAAGAAATATAACTGTACGTAAAGTCAATGATGAAAATATAGAAGGAAAAAACAGTACATCGGAAGGAGATGAAACAGCAAGAATTCGGAAAAACGATACTGAAAATCAAGATATAAGCCATATATATTGGGAAAAAAACACTGACGCTGGTGCAATCGGAGATGACTTAAAAAATCGCGAATCTTATTATAAGGCCTCTTAAGGTCGCCTCATTATTCTGATTTAACGAAATCTCGTGACTGATTTTCAAAGCAATTCAGATAGTGTTTAAGAATTCTCAACACTTATCTAATGTTAAGTTCTGCTTATTTTCTGATTTTAAGTGATTGTTGAATCATGTTAAATTATATATACCTCTTGTGTGAACTATTGAAGTCTCCTATAATTTTAAATAATATTGAGTTAATTTTGCTGCTTTAATTTTTTTTTCGTGTTTAATTATTCTAATTATTGTTCAGGGTCCTTAATCGATTCGCGTTTCTCTAGCTCGCACGATCTAATATTTTTAAATACATAAAATAAGTGGATTTGATATAAAAAAATGTGATTTGTTCACTCGTTATTACTTATAACAATACATTAACGATATTTTAGGCGTATTGTACTTTTAATATATCAGATAAACACGGAATAACAGAAAAAAATCATAAATTTTAAAAGTATCGCGTTTCTGTCCATGTAACTTTGTTATATCAGTTTTGAAATATCTTTATAATATCATTAATATGTTATTGTATGGAATAAACGAATAAGATATTTATATATCAAATCCATTATTTTCTGTATTAAAAAATGTATGATCGTGGGATCGAGAAAGTCGCGAATTGTTATAAGGTTGTCTCATTGTTCTGATTATACGAATTGTTCTCATACTTACCTATTGTACTAACTAGAACTTCAATGCAGGTGCGCTGCGTTTGAAAAAAGTGAGCTGAGAGCGAATTTTCACGGATGCGCTTGCGAAGCAAGCAAAATTCGAAAAATTTAATTTTCCAAAACTCCGATTTTGAAAATCGGATTTTTAAACCTTCCTTAGACTATACTGCATCAACATACCAAGTTTGGTCAAGATCGGTTGAACCATGCCATCGTTTGCCTCTCCCAAAGAAGTGGCCATCCCGGGTATAGGAGCTATTGTAATATAACTATCTATATCTAATATAACTATTGTAATATCCAAAAATTTAAACAAATGTTGAGTTAATTGTATTGTTAATTTTACGAAATCTCGTGACTGTGATCTTTTTTAATATCTATATTCTATTTTCTACGACTTCTAAATAGTATTAAGGTTTGTGCTAATTGCAACAATAAAAGTCTTCGTTAAAAGTATTTTATTGTTTTATTATATAATCACTTATACGGAATAGGTATGGAGAAGAGGTATAAAAAAAATTTCATGTTTATGTTGAATTGCTACACATTTAAACTGCACGTCTTGAGGGGTTATCATCTTCTCGACACATCTGTTCTTTGGCAACTTAGCTTTGTACATGTTTAAATATGATGATTTTATTGGGACATCAAAAATGTCAGTTAAGTCTGGTATTTTTAACGCACGTATATTGACTGACTTGCGATCAGTATCTTCCAATATTTCTTTCGTCTCCATAACTTCACCTGTTGTTGTCATAAAGTATTTGTCTTTTGATTTCGATGATATTTTAAAATTTTCGAAATTAATTATATTTGTGGTACCAACTTTTGTTAAATAAGGCACAGAACTTTTCTTTTCTTTGCATCTAAAATTTACATTTTCACTTAATCTCTTGGCTACTTGAGCCAGTGGTCTCTGTCCGGTCCTCAAAAGGCGTTTAATCATATAAAGCTTATTTTCAAATGCGTAAGCGTTAAATGTTTGTAAAGATCCGAATCTTCGTACCTCTTTAACGACGTGAAGCAGATTATGGACATTACTCGTCACAACACTAACCTAACCTAACCTTCCCCATAAAAATCTTTATAATGCTCAACGAAATCTCGAAGAAGTTCATTTGCAAGTGGTAGTACGTGATTGTAAGTGTCATTTGTGCAAATGGTTATACCACAAAACAATTTCAAAAAATGTTTGAATGCACAGTCGGGTAACACGTCTGGAAGAATTATAATGCTTATATAAAAGAGAAATGACCTGAACTCTGAAGCCTTCCAATGAGCTATACAATCCAAGCCTCTTAAAGATCTGTGTATCTCTGACGGTAATTTGCATTTTAATAGGAAATTTGATACAGTTTCAATGTCTTTGGCACACCATTTTGTTGTTTTTTTACCAAAATTTCCGTCACGCCATCCCATCAAAAGCCTTTTCATGACTCCTAAATCGATTAAGTGCAAAGAATCCGCGACAGGAAAGTCCTCAATCATATCGATTGGGAGCTGTAAAAGAGGCGAATCGGCCTTATGATGCTGCCCGTATTGTTTAGCACGAAATCCCTCATCTGTTCTTTCTGGGCATCCTATTTCTGGAAATACTACTGTATGAGAATTGTGTGAGTATTCTCCTACTGTAGTACATTTTAAACATCCATGTTTACCGTTGAAATTGCACACTCCTGAAAAGTAAATAGTAAGTGGTAAAAATACGACCGACAGAAGCAGTTTAAAGAGTAGTTTTTAAATGACATAATTTAATAAAATAATAACAGCCAACGCTAAAAGCGTTGAAAATAACCGACTTTCATCGCAAAAGAATTGCGACGTTAAACCGTTGAGGTGTTTACGCTTAATAATCTATATCTTGAAAACTACCGAACCGATTTTGATAAAAACTTGCACTGTTCCCTAAACTGAAAGATACTTAATCCATCAAAAATGAATCACTGCATTTATATTTCTAGTTTAAGAGAAATATGTGGAAAAACACACATACATACACTGAAATTTGGCACCACCACATAGAGTAACATAAGCGAATATTGTGCAATTCCAACAATATTACATACATACGGGTCAAATTGAACCTCATTTTTTGAAGTCTGTCAAAACGTATTGAACAACATAAATAATCCATAGTAATTATTAGGGATGTTATGGATATGAAATTTCGGATACGGATTAATTACGGATATAGGAATGATTATTATACCGGATACGGATACGGATACGGATATGAAATTATTTCGGATTATCCGTTAGTTTCGGATAATTTCGGTTACGGTTATTAATTTTTTTAGGAATTTCAAAAGTTCAATACAAATAGTTAATAAAATAGTTTTATTTATATGTAACTATTTGGTAGGAATTACAATCAGTCTGTGAGTTATTACAGCTATTTAAATTAAAAATGTTTATAAATAAATTTTGAGTGTTATCTAGTCTACCTAAAATGAAAATGTAATATTAAAATTATTACTTATACTTATTTAGTAATTTCGTACCTATTCAAAGAAAATATTAAAATTAGATTTAAATTTAGAATGCACATTGCACATATTTATTTACTATGATTTAAGTTTAACATAACAATCATAGCTATCTTTATCTTGTGTCTCAATTAGGCTCCGCCCCTATCCGATATTATCCGAAACTTTTATTTCGGATTCGGTTACGGTTACGGATAATTTTTTATATCGGATATCCGATAGTTTCGGTTACGGTTACGGAGCTCCCTAACATCCCTGGTAATTATTGTAATAATACGTGGAAACATGATATTTTAAAAATAGCTAATTAAAATAATGAAATCAATAAATAGTAACTGAAAAAAAAAAAAATTTAAACCTTTGATGTATGCTCGAGCAGGAGAATCACATATGAAACATCTTATTTTGACATTAACTTTAATATTTTTGCTTGTTAAAATACCATTTTCAAGCAGCTCTTTCGCTTCCTTAACAAAGTCTTCCAAATACTCTGAGAGATTTCTTGGCTTTCCAGTTCCAAAGTATATTCCGATTATAAAAGGTTCATTGAATTCACTCTCATGGATGTTACACAAGATAGGCCAAAATTCTTTTTTAGAGCTTTTGAATATCGGCAGGCCATCCATATTTATGTTTAAACTGACCGTACACGGCGTTACAGTCAAGTTATCCAATATTATTTTGAAGCAGTGTATGAGACCTTGGTGCCAATACTCGCCTTCTCCGACTGCTTTTAAATTAACGTTTCTAACTGTTTTCAATATGGTCCTCGGATCACTGGGTAAAGCATTGGGAATAAATTCATTAAAAATTCTTGCTAAATCTTTTAAAGCGACTTGAGTTATATTGTTTTCGAACGCCCACTTTCTTATTTGTTCTTTTAAATATATATTTTTTTCAAACCTGTTCAATTCTTCCTCTTTTTCTTCTTCTGTACTACTAGACATAGATTCGTTTAATGCAAAAGACTCTATTTCTATATTTAATGAACGAGAAGTACTTGGAATGTCAGGATTTACATGTACGGAACCCTCGTCATTATGTACGGATAACGCTTGGCCAGATTCGTTGACATCACTATTACGTTCCTGAAATTGTTGATATTCTCGTGCTAACTTTCTTTTAATTGCGCCATTTCGTTTTCTTTTGGACCAGGTCTTATCCATTATTAATATTTATCAAACGAATTAGAAGTAATAAGTTAAAAATTAGCAACTGAAAGAATTATATATCAACAGACAGTAAGAAGCTGTTAAATGAACTTAACAAGAGCAACGAGCTCTAATATGGTGTATATAGATGTCAAAAACTGTTTAATAGTATGTACCAATTACATTCTAACTCTTTGAGAATTACAAAACACTTGAAAAAGGGTATATAACAGCTTCTTAAAGAAAGCTGTTTAAATATATCATTTCGTACACTTATTCAGCTTTGAGAGTTATTATTTTATACTTACGCGTAATTTAAGCAGCATTAGGCTGTTATAAGTGCTTCCTTTACACTCTTAACCAGACAACCTTACAGTGGTATTAAATTACACCACAATGCAGCACAAAAGCGTCATAAAAGATGCCTTCAAGGTCAATTCACAGCTTTAAACGTTTAAATATATTTCATTCGTACTCTTAACCAGCTGGTGTTAGTAAAGATTCGTTTTAGACCATTCAACAGCAAAAAACATTATAGAAGTATTTCGTTACGCCGCTTTTCAGCAGTAAACATAATAAAACATTTATTATGAACTCGTAAACAGCCTGTAGTGTAACTACATATTTTTGGAGTGCCTTTTACAGATTATTGAATAAGTAACTTTTTTAAATGCAACATATCAGCATGAAGAAGCCACCAAAACCTTTAAACATCTTTAATAACACTTTTAAACTTATGAAGGTTTATAGTTCGACACTAAATCAGCCAGTGTGCTACTTGGGTAGTATATTTTTAAATTGGATTTAAGTTTTTGGTCTTTTACGCCTTGGTCACGGATTTTAGAAACCCCCTGCTAGGTAATTTTGTATGGGAAAAGTAATGGCTGGCTTCTGTTGGTGACTCTCTTTTATAGATTGAAATCATTAGTATAAAAATAAATGTCGCAACTAATTGGAGATGCAAGTTCGTTGACAAATACAATGGAAAGAAGGGGGACCCACTTCCGATCCATAATACATACTTACTAGACTCGTGAGCTTCGACTGACACAACTTGTTCCCTTTCGCTCAAATATGATTTAAACAGGCAAGAATATACCATAAGTTAAATAAAATTTTTAAAAATAAACTTGAGGGTTTGCAAAATATCTGTATTCGTTTAAAAACACTTTAGAAAGTATGATCACGTTTTCAACTTTCGCAAGATACTCAGTGGCTCCCTATTGCGGGAGTCTGTTATTATATCTAGAAGCTATGTCTGGTGTCGTAGTAAAGCGCGTTTGACTTACTTGCCAGCTTCACACGACTTCTTAGCCGTGACCCCTTCAGCGGGAGGGTTGCTATTAAACTCTTGGCACAAGATGTCCACGTCCAGGTCCGTATAGATGGTGTCCGGTCCGTCAGACGAGTGCTTGGAGTCTACCGGACATGCACCCTGTGCGTCCCGAAATTGGTATCCTTCTTTAGCAGCCCGAGTTTCTAATACGAAATCTTGAATATCATCCTTTACTCCAACGTGGATGGTCAACTGAAAAGAATACAGTTTAAAGTACATAAGTAGATGGAGCATATTATGGGTGATCAATCTTGCTGCGATGAGTGTGTCAAAGCATCACCGCCACAAATAATAAAATTGATCAAGTGAAGTGATCATTTTCATACCCTTCTACCCGAGGGGGTGTTGAAGTCAAAGACAAAGCATTTATTTCAAATAGGCACGTAAAAGGCACTTTTGAACGTCAGAAATTACAACAAATCGAATTGATTCTAGTTGCCCATTCCAAAAGGTAGTTTTCGTATGGTGAAGAATGGGCAAGAAACTCCACCGTTACTCTTTTTAAAATGTTTTACAATATTTTGCATACATTAATTACCTATATAATAATAATATGTGAAGACGATGCACCTAAAATAAAATGACTATTATATAAGTACATATTGAGGTTCGTTTGGGAGAGTACGATATCCTTGTGAGTTGTGGATGAAGTCGCGAGCAAACTGCTACTTAGTGGAATTAATTATACGTAGTTTGACATTAATTTTAAAAATTAGAGATTAATTACCTACAGATCGATTTAATAAATACATAAAAGTTTTATTTCAAAGGCCATCTGCAAATTAATCATATGTTGCGAATGTTTTGGGACACTCTGGGTCTATGCAATGAAATCAAATGTTGTAATTAGGTTTAGGTAATTACTCACGTCTGGTTGAAGTTTGGCCCAAAGCTTGGGCAAGGTTTCATCGACACTGTAAACCACGTCTATTTTTTCTTGAAAAAAAATTATATTGTATTTTCTCTCAATTTCCTCTCGGTTCATACAATTCACGCCTTCCCAACTTGGGTTAATCTCGACGTCGCCGAAAGGGCCAAATCCAGTTATTAACACTCTTTTAGTACCCATTTTGCGAAGATCTATTGTATTTGTCGGTGTTGTGTATGCGACCGGTCCTGACTGTGGCGGTGGCTCGTCTGCATCTGTATGTATGTAACCCCACGTTTATAAACACTAGAAGCTTGACGCAAAATATTGTTTTTATAATTGATAAAAGTGTTAATATAATGAGCTTCCTTAACAACAAAACCTAATAATGTTTATTTGGTTTCCTTGCTTGCGTTTTAACTACGTACCTAATTAGAAAATCCCAAGGGATTTCAGCGAAAGCCACAGGCATAAAAATCCCATGGACGTAGGACGTACATTTAACTGACATATTTTGTTATACCGTAAAATGCTGTAACTTTGCCTGGATTTTGACGTTTTTTGTTAGTATCTCTGAACCTATTTATTAATACGGCTTTTCAAGACTTTCAGATGGAAAACAGACCTTATGCCTTGCCAGGTAGAATCCAAATCTATTTAAATGATGCCGTTATTCAGAATTACGAACACTCAAAGTCGTAGGCAAAATTGTAGGTAAAAGACACAACTTTGCCTAGAAGGATATCTCAATAGATACATTGCTGATCTTTTTTTCCATGTAAATGAGACACCGTGCTCAACCCCGGCAGTTAGATTATTGCCATGACGGTAATATATATTTTTTTACTGCTAATAGGCAATATTGTAGCAGGTACCAGAAACTTTTCATACAAAAATGTCGTTGACTCTAGGGTTGTCCCAAAAAAATACGGAAACAAATTCCTACTTATGAGTAAAAATCACAAATGTAATGCTTTTTAGCAATGCTGGCTTGTGATTAATATTAACATACAAATATTTTTTTTATATAAAATGGCTTTACTAGCTGTAATATTCACTACATCTGCGATGTGGGCTTCTTCCTCAGTTGTCAACTCTGTAGATCGACCAGATGGTTTGTGATGCATGTTTTTAGGGTTCCGTAGTCAACTAGGAACCCTTATAGTTTCACCATGTCTGTCTGTCCGTCTGTCCGTCCTCGCTTAATCTCTGTGACCGTTAGCACTAGAAAGCTGAAATTTGGTACCAATATGTATATCAATCACGCCGACAAAGTGGTAAAATAAAAATTGGAAAAAAATGTTTTATTAGGGTAGCCCCCCCCCCCCCCCCTTATATGTAAAGTGGGAAGTGATTTTTTTTTTAATTTCAACCCTAACGTGTGATATATTGTTGGAAAGGTATTTAAAATTAATAGGGGTTTACTAAAATCATTTTTTGATAATGTCAATAATTTCGGAAATAATCGCTCCAAAAGTAAAAAACAATGTGTCCCCCCCCCTCTAACTTTTGAACCATAAGTTTAGAAAATATGAAAAAAATCTGAAAAGTAGAACTTTATAAGGACTTTCTGGGAAAATTATTTTGAACTTGATGGAAACAACAGTTTTTGTACAAAAAAGACAAAAAGTTGTACAAAATAATTTCTGGACTAAGTTTGTAGTATAATCGTATATGCAAGCATTTTTTACTTTTAAACTCATAAGTGGGAACACTTATTGTGACGGACGGGAAACTACGGAACCTTACACTGAGCGTGGCCCGACACGCTCTTGGCCGGTTTTTTTAATCATTGTTCCTCTCAAGCAAAGTTCCTGACTCTAATCTCTTTTCCACCCTTCGTTGACTAGTGACTAGTCGTAGAGAATGGCTAGGGCATTAAATGCGCCTATATACCATTTTTGTGTGCGAAAAGTTTAAATAAATGTAATTTAGTCTATAGCCTGTATTGTCATCTGACATGCGACAGACAAGTCCGGCTCAGTCCCACTTAAGTTTTAGCGGGTTTCTGGGTAACGTACGTTATCTTGGTTTTAGCGCGCAGTACTTAGGTATTGTGTTCATTATACGGTCACAAATTCGAACTTCCAGCCAGGATACTGCGCTCCATGGCTCGCTGGCAAACCTCGAGCGTGGACCTCTGCTGAAGTGTTAAAGACAAGGTTTGGGCACCATATGTGAGAATGGGGAGAATACACAATTCTCCGTTTGAGAATAATTGAGACATAGTGGTAGATCTCCTTTTAGAAGATCTTACATTGCCCAATATCTCCTCCAGGCGCTCTCGGTGCGTCGAGCAACTTCTTTGCCTTGTTGCGCCTGGACGAAGACTATTTGGCCCAGACATATGAAATCTCCTCATCCCCAATATTTTAATTTTTTTATTTTACTTATCTTGGGGCCATGGGGTCCCGGACGGACCTTTCGAACGCATACGAGGGGCCGAAGCCAACGTGCAGAGGCCCCTTATGAAATTTTAATAATAATAACAACAACCCCACCGCCGTATCTCGTTGACGTCAAGGTGTGGCTTGCGCGCTCCGAACTCTAGGCCATGCCGGAAGAGTTTACTTTGCCAGAACAGGTTTAAGGTAAGGAGCCATACCAAGAGAGATACAGAAACCTGCAGGGCACCTTGTGGCGAGCTTTTGGGCAATAGCGACCCCACGGACCCTATCTCCTGGGAGAAGTCTTGATCCTCACCCCTGGCTTGCCTTTATTGGCCGGCTGGAGTAAGCAATGACGAGGAATAGAGCTCCCACCTCATTCTTGCCTTTATTGGCCGGCTTGAGTGGAGTTTTGCAAGAGCAAACGTTCTCGGAGGAAGGAAGTAATCCACTAAGATGCTGGTAGGGATCTTGACCGTACTTCCGGGATTGCCTGATACCTCTTCACTCCTCCTAAGCACCTAAGGACATGATGCCCCTTATCGCTACGTCACTGTGTGCTAGCGACCGTTTCAGGGGGCCCATTATTGAGTGTGCAAGTCACCCCTTGCCATTGATCAGGCAGGGGTCATAATTCTTCCGTAGTTCTTGGTAACCAGTCCACTTTAGCCACCCTAACCCATAGTCCAACTTTTTATTTTTCCATATCCTGCAATAATCGTACACCAAACGGAGGTAATCCTTGGGTGCACTACAGGGATAATCGTCGGTTGGTGCCGCATTTCATTAAAATTGAAAAACCGGCCAAGTGCGAGTTGGAGTCGCACACGAAGGGTTCCGTACCACAAGGCATAAAATTCCGAAAAAGGTAAATTGCGGTTTACGATTTATGACGAATTAAAAAAAAAACTACTCACTATAGATCTCGTTCAAACCAATTTTCGGTGGAAGTTTGCATGGCATTTTAATTTTATCATTCTCTTATTTTAGAAGTTACAGGGGGGGACACATTTTACCACTTTGGAAGTGTCTCTCGCGCGAACTATTAAGTTTAGAAAAAATGATATTAGAAACCTCAATATCATTTTTGAAGACCTATCCATAGATATCCCACACTTATGGGTTTGATGAAAAAAAAAAATTTTTTTAGTTTCAGTCCTAAGTATGGGGAACCCCCATTTATTGTTTTTTTCTATTTTTGTGTGAAAATCTTAATGCGGTGCACAGAATACATCTACTTACCAAGTTTCAACAGTATAGTTTCGGAAAAAAGTGAGAGACAGACAGACATGACGAATCCATAAGGGTTCCGTTTTTTGCCATTTGGCTACGGAACCCTAAAAACCGATAAAGGATGCGCAACCTACCCTGACTGCGGTCCGTAGCTCTTTGCCAAGAGCCAGTCAAGTTGATGAGGAGGGTTTCACGAAAGTAGAAAGGAAGAAGAAGAAGCCCTTCTCGTAACCTGTGTGGCACTGCACCGAGCGGACCCAACATGCTGCTGTGCCAAAAGAGGATGTAGAAACTTTAAGAAACATTTTCATCCTAAGCCCAATCTCAAGGCTTGCCTTGTTCAAATCTGCGAGTATGTTACCCAACTCAGTCGCTGATGAGGAACAAAGTACGATATTATCGGCGCAGCGGATGTACGGTAATCTCTTTTCACCGATGGCTTGTCCATTGTCTGCCCAGTTTTGTGCCAATTTAAGAAGTTTTTCTAAAGTAAAAGCTTAGGGGACAACGGAGTCTCCTTGCTTGACACCTCTTTTAGTCGGAAAGGACGGTACTTTAGTCTACTTCTACTACTTTGAAGGACCTGTGGTGTTAATTTTGATTGATGCTGTGCTATGATATTGGCCTCAGAATGTGCTCTTTGTCTGGCGCGGGCGTATGTATACGAAACATTGTCATAAATTAAAACAACGCCGGCGCCCACTCTTTCCGAAAATGGGATATTATGAGGTTGGATTACCCGCCCAACATAACAAACTTAAACTCAAAGCATTTATTTCAATTAAACCATTTACAGGCACTTTTGAATTGTCAAGAAGTCGGTCGGTCAGAAAATATGAAGCTAGTTGCCCATTCCAAAGCGTAGGTATGTACTATAATTACTTTTACGGGGGTGTGACGATATACTTGAATTAAATATAATCACGACTTTACACCATCACGCTAGTTGTAGCCCTTTTCTACTAAACAAGAAAACCATATTAAAAATATTTGACAATTTCTTGAACGTTCGAATGGAACACACCGGCAATTATAACCAGCCTGTATTCACTGCTAAAGGTAGAGCTACACAGTCTCTAAAGTACCTATGGAGAAGAACGGGCAAGAAACTCCATGGACACTCTTTTTAAATTATATTTTAACAAAAATATTGGTTACATCATTACTTTTGATTTTAAAATTATATAATGTGAGAACGATGTAAAAAATTAAGAAAGACGTACGCGTTAAAAGCGTCCAGAGTAGTTACAGACGCCAGTACATCAAGTTACTACAATCTGTCAAATTTCTTTAAAATATGACAGTTTCGGGTAGCTTGATGTGCTGGCGTCTGTACAACAACTTAATAAACAACAATCCAAAAATAAAATAATTAAAAATAAGCTGAGGCAGCTAAGTGATGTCCAGCCCCAACTGACGGCGCCCGTTCACGAACATGACGCATAAATCAGCACCATTCAGGTTGTAGCGCTTAGGTGGTGTAGAGACAATAATACTCCAGATGTAGGTACGACGAAAGTGTATTTAAAATATACGAGGAATATTGAACAGGGCGTGTGTGTGCGTGTTGGTGTTACAAAATGTGTAGGCACGTCTTAAATAACTAAACTTAGGGGCACAAGTAGTGACTTACTTACTAACATTATCTACCAATAGGAATACGGTTTTAAATATAAATTATAGTTCCTAAAGAAATCCGTGCGGTGGCGCACTGGTCGCTGTCGTGTTATTGGCCGATCGTAGAGACCGCGTCGAGTGCTCTGTTCGGCGCGGGCGGCGAGCGTGTCGCCGGGGCGAAGCCCTAGAATCCCGCGCGCTGCGGCGGCGGACGGATGTATGTTTATGTATTGCAGCTACAGTACTCCCCCCTTAGCGAAGCGTACAGGCGTCTTGATGATCCTGCCTGATCTTGTGCGGTGTTCCTTCGTTTTCGAGGCTGGAAGTAGGCTGGATTGATCTGTGTTGTTATTGTTTGTTGCTGTTGTTGTTGGTCGGTTGGATTGGTGTGATTGGTGTGTCTCACTATCCGTGTGTTCTTGATCTTCTGCGATGTTGATTGTGTACGCCGGTTTGAGACGATCGATGGATATATGGCTAGATCTTCCTGGTAGTTGAATTGTGAAAAATTTTTCGTTACGTTCGATAACCTTGTATGGACCTTTGTATGGATGCTGCAGAGGTTTGCGGACTGTGTCATCGCGTACAAACACGTGGCTGCATGTCAGTAGGTCGTTGTGCACGAACATACATCGTTTGTTTGAATGTGGTTTGTATGTAGGTGTGAGCTTCGTGATAACGTCGTGCAGGTGATCGACGTAGTTGTAATCCATTTTCGTTGCGGCTGGTGTAGGTGATATAAAATCACCGGGTAAGCGTATCGCTTGGCCGTAGGTAAGCTGCGCGGCACTTGTGTTGGTGTCGGTGCGCGTAGCGGCTCGAAGACCCATTAAAACAGTAGGCAATTCGGAGATCCACTTGTTGCTGTTTTTTAGTCGAGCCATAAGTGCGGCTTTGAGTGTTCGGTGCCAGCGTTCGACTATACCGTTACTCTGCGGGTGGTAGGCAGTAGTACGGGTTTTTTCTGCTCCAAGTAATTGTACGAGGTTTTGGAATAGTCGACTTTCGAACTGTCGTCCTTGATCAGTTGTTATTCTTGTGGGACAACCGAAACGAGATATCCAGGCTTCGTACAGCTTTCTTGCGACGATTTCAGCGGTTATCTCTTGAAGGGGCATGGCTTCGGGCCATCGTGTACAACGATCAATCATAGTGAGTAGGTATCGATGTCCACATGAAGATGTAGGTAGCGGTCCAACAATATCAACGTGAATGTGTTGAAATCGTTCGCTCGATGGGAATGTTGTGATGTCACTGTGATTATGTCGTTGTACTTTGGACAGTTGACACGAAGTGCATGTTTTCGTCCACTCGCCAATGTCGGTATTCATTGCTGGCCAAAAGTAACGTTCTTGCATTAATTTTCGGGTAGTTCGTATTCCAGGATGACTTGGATTGTGCACGGCGTTGAATGCGATGCGACGAAAGTCGGCTGGTAGGTATGGACGAACATGTGACGTAGAAGTTTCGCAGAATATTGGCTTGTTGGTACCGGGTATGACGATTTTCTTCAGTTGGATATTTGTTTGTCGTGATGCTAATGGAATATAGCTGTCATTTTCTTGAGCTTGCGATAATTCTTCGTAGTTGATCGGTGATGGCAATTCGATTGTTTCGATACGTGAGAGAGCGTCGGCGACGACGTTGTTTACTCCACTTATGTGCCGGATGTCAGTCGTAAACTCACTGATAAACAAAAGTTGACGCGTGCGCCGTTGTGTATCGTTATCGGACGGCGGCTTACGAATTGCGTAGGTCAGCGGCTTGTGGTCGGTGTAAACAATAAGCTCTCTACCTTCGAATATTTTTCTGAAGTGTTTGATTGCCATGAAGATTGAAAGTAATTCTCTGTCGAATGTACTGTATCGTTGTTGAGTTTCGGAGAATTTCTTTGAGAAATAGCCAAGTGGTATCCATTTCTTGTTTATGAATTGTTGAAGTACGGCGCCTGCGCAGTTATTCGAGGCGTCGCACATGAGCGATATGGCGTCGGTTGTTGATGGAGATGGGTGAGCGAGTAAAGCTGCGTTCTGTATGCTAACTTTACACAACTCGAATGCTTGTGACGCTTCTTTGTTCCACTCGACTTTTGTTTTGTCGCGTTTCTTAGAGTTGTGCAGGAACGCGTTGAGAGGTGCTTGTAAGTGGGCTGCGTTTGGTATGCTATCACGGTAAAAGTTTACCATTCCAATAAATCGACGTAGGTCGTGAATTGTTTCGGGTTTGGGGTAAGCAGTGATAGCAGTTATTTTATCTTGTGGTGGCTTGATTCCGTTGCTCGACACTTCATAGCCCAGGAACTTAACATTTTCTCTGCCGAAGACACACTTTGATGGATTTATGGTGATGCCATACTTGTCTAATCGGCGTAACACCTCCTGCAGATCTTCGATGTGGCTTGCTTCATCTTCCGATGCGACGATAACATCGTCGATGAATGGGAATGCGTAGTCTAACCCGATGAGTACTTCATGTATGAATCGTTGGAATGTCTGTCCAGCATTTTTAAGTCCTGGACACATACGTGGAAACTCAAATAAGCCGAAGGGTGTTGTGATGGCTGTCTTCTCGATGTCCGGTTCGTGTACAGGCAGTTGTTGGTAAGCACGATTTAGGTCGAGAGTAGTGAAGATTTTCTTGCCGTGAAGTAGGTATGTAAAATCTTTGAGTCGCGGAACTGGATAGCGGTCGGGTTTGGTGACGTCATTGAGTCTACGGTAGTCACCACAGATGCGAATGTCGCCGTTTTTCTTAGGAACGACATGTAGTGGACTGGACCAAGGACTTTTGCTTGGTCGGCAAATTCCTTGCTGCAGCATTGACTCGAATTCCTTCTTCACGGACAGGTACCGATGTGGTGGAAGTGGTCTGCTCTTGCTGTATACTGGTGGACCAGTGGTTTCAATGTGGTGTTCTACCCGATGTTTTGGAGTATCCTTCATGCATGACGGTCGCAGAATGTCAGGAAACTTGCTGATTAGTTGGTGATATGGCTGATCAACGTCAATACTTCGGACTGTAGGTTCTGCGGAATAGGTAACTGGTGCCTTGACGGTCAGGTTGGTAACTTTGTCGACGAGACATCGGCCGGCTATGTCGACAAGAAGTTGATGACGTTTCAGGAAGTCGGCACCGATGATAGGTTTGTTGACTGCAGCGATGATAAATTTCCAGGTGTATGGTCTTCGTAGGTTGAGATTCAGTTGTAATGTTTTCTCTCCGTACGTTGGAATTACCGTGTTGTTCGCTGCATACAAGCAAAAATCCGTTGGTTTTGCTGTCGATCCTTTTCTTTTCGGTATCACGGAAACGTTGGCGCCAGTATCAATCAAAAACGATAGACGCGAGTTTTTGTCTGTTATAAATAGGCGGTAAGAAATGTTGCTTGCGTCGGTTGCCGCCTCAGCCAACGCAGGCGTTAGTTTCCCGAAGTGATGCTGCTGTCTTCGAAACTGCACGGACGCGTACATTTTCGCGCGTCCTTGCCGAACTTGCGATGATAAAAGCAGATCGCTGATTGGTCGTTATGTGCGCGGCTGCGATTATTCTTGCTCGATGAACGCGATCTTGAACGTTGTCTGTCGAAAGGTCTGCGTCGATGCTGATGATCATGTGATTGATGTTTTTTCAGTTCTGCAATTTCTCTCGTGAGCGCGTCGATTTTCTCCTCAATTGATGTAGATGCATGTGGGATTGCAGGAACGGAGGTAACTGCAGCGACTGCGCCGAGTGGTTGAGTTTGCTCGAGGATCTTATCTGCCATCAACGCCAGCTCGTGAATATCGGAGTGTTTCGCGATGTTATCGCTGACTGCGAGTACTGCTCGGACGGATTGTGGAAGATGGTTTGTCCACATAATCCGTAGCGTTGAGTCGGAGATATTATCGGCGGCGAGGTTTTTCATGCGACGTAGCAGCTGTGAAGGCTTCATGTCACCGAGTTCCATTTCTGATAGCAATCTTTGTACTTGCCTTTGCTCGGATTCCTCGTAAACTTGGAACAATCGATTTTTCAGTGCTTCATAACGGTGGGTTTCGGGTGGATGAAGAATGATGTCGGAGATTTCGTCGAGATCTTGCCGCTCAAGTTGTCCGATAACGAGTTCGAACATAACTTGATCGCCTTTCTTCTGTACGGACATGATGGCTTCGAATTGCGCGAACCACAGACGAATCTTGTCGCGCCAAATGGGTGGAATGCGCAGCGACGTCGACACACCGGAAAGTTCTTGTTCACTATTGTTGGCCATGATGATAACTTGATCTGGAGGTATCTTCTTAATATCACGTCGGTGTTTTCTCTTAATATCACGTCGGTGTTTCTTCTTAATATCACGTCGGTGTTTCTTCTTAATATCACGTCGGTGTTTCTTCTTAATATCACGTCGGGGTCACCAATGTAGCGCTTAGGTGGTGTAGAGACAATAATACTCCAGATGTAGGTACGACGAAAGTGTATTTAAAATATACGAGGAATATTGAACAGGGCGTGTGTGTGCGTGTTGGTGTTACAAAATGTGTAGGCACGTCTTAAATAACTAAACTTAGGGGCACAAGTAGTGACTTACTTACTAACATTATCTACCAATAGGAATACGGTTTTAAATATAAATTATAGTTCCTAAAGAAATCCGTGCGGTGGCGCACTGGTCGCTGTCGTGTTATTGGCCGATCGTAGAGACCGCGTCGAGTGCTCTGTTCGGCGCGGGCGGCGAGCGTGTCGCCGGGGCGAAGCCCTAGAATCCCGCGCGCTGCGGCGGCGGACGGATGTATGTTTATGTATTGCAGCTACAAGGTCAACCATTTTGAAGGGAGCTATAATAATCCAACACACACGTCACTTCTGTTAGATATTTTACTCCTGTATAAAAAATGTCTTAAATATAATTAAACTTACTTTCAGGGGCGTAGCTACCGCTGTATCTGCCGTATCAATTATACGGGGCCCCCGAACCACGGGGGCCCCGTATTTAATTTGAATTGTTTGTAAAATTTTTGGAAAAGTAACATATAGATAATTATGATGAATAAATATTTCTTTTAATTTATGCAAACATTTTTTTTTCTTTTGTGAGAAATCTTTACCCTTCCTAAGGGCCCCCAAACAAATTTTTATACGGGGCCCCGCCAGGGCACGCTACGCTTCTGCTTACTTTACTACATTTATGCCTCTTAATCCTATTTAGCTACAGTAAAATGACAGCTTATGTGTTACCTACTTAGATGATTGAAATGGGCGTCGTTTTGTTTTTTCGCAGCCATCAACCAAATCTTGTTTTTCTAGTACAGAATAGTGTAACAAACGAAACTTATTTGACATACATATTTCTAGACTCAGTCCGAAATGAGTTATAAAAGGCTTAAAAAGGCTTTTAAAGGCCGATTAAGAAGTGTCATTTTAATGCAGCTAATTAAAAGTCGGACTATAGTAAAAAACGCAATACTTTGAATTTCGCGGGATACATTGTAGGAACCATCATAAGCCATTCATCACCATTGTTTGGTCGTAGTAAATAAAATCTCGCATAGTATTACTATCCATGGAAGATTCTTCTTCACTGAACTTATATGAATAATTACAATTATTAAGTTCTCTAAAAAAAATCAGATCACGTACAACATGGTTTTCAATTTCAAATACCTAACACGGCAACTTACGCCATTGTGTGCAGGAGACTTGTAATTTTCAAAGTTGTGCTATGCTGTGAATGTGTGATGTTATTCGAACAGTAAAATAAGTTGCTTTATATATATTTTTTATATTGTTATTAAAGTATTTCGTAATTATGAAAAATATTTAAAAGATTTTGAAATATTGAAAAAAGCTGTATGGTTCATGACCTTGGCATTTATCTATTCATTCACATTATAATCACATCACTGTTCAATTTTTACATTCATTCACTCATTTCGCTAATTTTCATTCGTCAAATGTCGGTCCGTTTGACGACTTCTTTGGTTTCATGGCGCGTTTTATCTTGTAAAATGTGCGTTTTGTGTAATAGATATAAATGTAATTACTTAGATAAATGTCTATTGTAGTGTATTAGTTATAAAGTAACTACAAAAACTTAGTAGCGGAGTCCAGATAAGTTACAAGGTGTTTACCTTGTTTTTAGGTTATGTTAGTGCTTGGTCCATATTTTACAAATAAAACGTATTTAAAATGACGGACGGAGATTCCAGGGAGAGTGGTAGGGTGGTGGTGATCCCCTGCCCTTTCGTGAAGCGGAGAGTGGAGTGCGCTGGCGCGGCGTTCCTTAGATATTACAATGTAAAGTGCCATGGTGGCGATGCATTGTTCCAAACGCTCAAGTCTAATGAAAAGGCCGAAGAAGTCGTCTTCGACGATGACGTCGAGTACCTGCGCAGTTTGGATCCCAAAGATTGGAAGATGCAAGATCACTATGCCGTTCTAGGTATGAAGAACTTGCGTTACAAAGCCACTGATGACGACATAAAACGTGCTTACCGGCAGAAAGTGTTAAAGCACCACCCCGATAAGCGTAAGGCGCAGGGCGAGGAGATCCGCAGCGACGACGACTATTTCACGTGCATCACGAAAGCGTACGAGATCTTGGGCACGCCAGTCAAACGCAGGTCATACGACTCTGTAGACCACACCATTGACGACACTGTACCTTCACAAAACGATATCAAGAAGGATGGCTTCTACAAATCATTTACTAAACATTTTGAGTCAAATGCACGGTGGTCAGAGAAGAGAAATGTGCCTTTATTAGGTGACGAGAATAGTACCCGGGAACAGGTTGAAAGGTTTTATGCTTTTTGGTATGAGTTTGAGTCGTGGCGTGAGTTCTCTTATCTTGACGAGGAGGAGAAGGAGAGGGGCAATGACCGGGAGGAGCGGCGGTGGATCGAGAAACAGAACAAGGCTGCACGGGCCAAGCTAAAGAAGGAGGAGATGGCCCGGATACGGAGCTTGGTGGATCTGGCGTACGCCAGCGATCCTAGGATCCAAAGGTTCAAGCAGGAGGACAAGGATAAGAAACTAGCTGCCAAACGAGCCAGACAGGTAAGCAATAGTAGTGATTAACACTGACAGCACATTGAGCACTACATCAATAGTCTCAGTGGTGGTGAAAAAGAGCCTTTAACAAAAATTTTAGGATACTTGTCTTAAGAAATTCTCAGTACCAACCTTAAAATAGTCACTGTCTCAGACTGTCATCATAATTATGCATAAGACTGAGTTGGCTTGCCTGTACTTCATATAATATTTGACTCTATAACTATTCTTCAATGATAATTGATATTTATTTCTATAAATTTGTTCAAAAAAATACTTTGACACACCAAAATTTATGTTTTGAAACTAGATGAGTTCAGTGTTTCCTAACTGACTACTCTAAGAAGAAAGGCCGAAACAAACTCGGAGCACTCCATTGAGTGCTCCGAGTTTGTTTCGGCCTTTCCTGTCAAAAAAAAAATCGGTTGTCTGTAAAGTCGGTTTACTGACGATAGTTGAACGTGACAACGTCATAAGAAAATACTGATTGAATAGTTGCATTGCATTTGTTAATATTCGCTTGCACTTCAAGCCGCCATGGAACGCTACAGAGCGAGGCCGCGAGGTAACGCTACATGAGTCATGTTTTTTCGTGAGTGCAACCAGCTTCATCGATTTATTAGACGTTGTCACATCAAAAGTTGTGTCCTGTTCATTGTATCTAGGTCATTACCTAGATACAATGAACAGTACACAACTTTTTTCCCTTACTAAATGATGGGGTGATTTCTTATAATTTGGTCAGCATTTGAAATATTTTGCAAGCATACTTTGCAGCTTGGTCCAAAAAATTGCAGTGATGGGAAACTTATCTTGCTTCTGTTGATTCAAGTAAATAATGTGTAATTCTCCTGTGTGGTTCCTAGCAGCTATGGATATTGTAAAAGGCAACATCTTCCTATTTGATAGCTAGTACTTTTATGATTTAGGGCTGGTTCTATCTATCTATCATGGGGTTTAGGTTTCCGCACTTAGTCCTTGAAGTGGACCATTGTGCGTGAGCCATGGTGGCCGATTACTCCAACCAGCCCACCTCCCTCCAGAAGCAGATTAGACTTCCCGGTCTCCTCAGGGCATCCGCAAGGGATGTTGGTGTTCCCAGGGTCTCCTCGCGAATCTTGGTAACGCCTGTGCACTCAAGAAGCACATGCGCCACCGTTTCCTCCGCCTCCATGCATGCTCTGCACAGGGGACTGTCAGTGATTCCCAGGGTATGGAAGTGTTTATTTAGTGAACAGTGTCCAGTGATGGTCCCCGCCACCAGGCGCAGGCTGTCTCTGTCCAGGCGCAGAAGGCGCCTGGTCAGCTTTGTATCCAGGGATGGCATAGCTTCCTTGGATTGCCTACATCCTGGTGTCGAGGTCCACCATTTTTCCGCTTGTATTCGAGTGTGATCCTTTAACCAGCTTCTTAGCTGCTTGAAAGGAATGGGCACAATGGGTTCAGGTCCGTAGGGTCTTGTGCTGGATCCTCTTCTGGCAAGTTCGTCAGCCGCATCGTTTCCAAGTGATCCACTGTGACCTCTAATCCATTGTAGCGTTATCGTGTTGCGATTTAGTACCGTGATTCGTTCTAGGGCCTTATGGCATTCTAGTGTTAGTCTCGACGTGATCTGATTACTCTTTAGGGATTGAAGAACTGAGGCACTGTCGGAGAGTATTCGGATATTGGTATCCGTAACCCTCCTGGCCTCTATAGCGTGTGCCGCTTGGATAATACCTACACACTCTGCTTGGTAAACAGAGTTGAGCATTCCAAGTGGTTTGGATATCTTAATGTTTAGTTAGGGCTGGTTTTTCAAGTCTGATAATTTTTTTTATCTCAAGTATAAATCTGACAGTTTGACATATTCTCGTAACAAAAGCTGTCAAACCTCAATATTTATTTCTCAGATAAAAGTTATGTCTATTAAGAGATCAGCCCCTAGATCTACAGTTACATCTTATTGTTGTCTATACTAAATGAAATGAAGAACTTTTGTTAATACCAGTTGAAATTACTCATTTTATGTACATAATATAACTAACAAAACATTTTTTTTTACCTGAATTGTTTGATTTTTAAAGGTCATAATTAACAGAAGAAAAATAAAGGACAAGTTATTGGATTTGATGCACATACTTACTCAATTCTATTACATCAATTCCAGGATGCAGTACAAGCAAAGAAAGCTGAAGAAGAACGTCTCATCAAAGAAGCTCAACTTGCCAAGCAGAAGGCCGACGAGGCGGAGCGCGCGCGCATCGAGGTGGCGCGCGCCGAGCGCGAGCAGCAAAAGAAGAACCTGCGCAAGGAGAAGAAGGCGCTCCGAGACATCTGCAAAGCTAACAACTACTACTCCAACACTGAAGATGAAGCCGTCTCTCATATGGCCGCTGTAGAAAAAATCTGTGAAATGTTGAAAGTGGTAGAAATACAAGATTTAGTAAAACAACTAGAAAACAAAGGCAGAGATGCTTTCATTAGAACTGTTAAAGAAACTGAAGACAAATTAGAAGCAGAAAGGAAAGCTATATTTGATAACAAGAAAGTAGATGAGCAAAAGTTTAAGAAGGAATCTGCACTCAAACAGCCCATTGAGTGGAGTGTTGAGATGACACAACTTCTCATTAAAGCTGTCAACTTATTCCCAGCGGGCACCAATCAGAGGTGGGAAGTGGTTGCTAATTTCTTAAATCAACATGGTACATTTACTGATGAAAGACGGTTCATAGCAAAAGATGTTTTGAACAAAGCTAAAGACTTGCAAAGTGCAGATTTCTCAAAGAGCAGTCTCAAGAAAGCTGCCAACGAAGAAGCATTTGACCAGTTTGAAAAGGAGAAGAAGAAAGGATATAACCATATTGATGAAAGTGGAATATCAAAGAGTGATAATCCTGTGAAAGTAGTTAACGGAACAGCCACGCCGAAACCTGAAGAGGTTGCCAAACCAGATGACAAGGCTTGGACGAAAACTGAACAAGAATTGCTGGAACAGGCCATCAAGACTTTCCCGGTAAGCACCCCAGAGCGCTGGGACAAGATAGCCGACTGTATACCGAACCGCACGAAAAAAGACTGCATGAAACGATACAAGGAGTTAGTTGAATTAGTTAAAGCAAAGAAGCAAGCTGCCAACCTCGCGAAATAACATACAACACTATTAGTTCTGTATCAAATTGTTTACCATCTGCCACCAAGTTAATGACCAAAGTAGATAAATATGGGTATTGTAAATTATATTTACATTGGTAAAGTTACACTGTTGGCTCATGACAAAGACATTTATTAAAAAAACTATACAGAATATTGTAATTATTGCTGCATGAATTAGTAATTATGAAATAAATTACGGTTTTCATTTTAATGACATTGTAATGCATATTTTGATTACTAAAAGTACCCTAAAATTTGGTTTGATCAATCAATCAATTACCATTTCAATCATTAATCTTTCTACCGCTACAAATTAAGATTTTGTGTTATAAAATACTCAAATTCATATCACTTCTATTATTTTACTTAGTCGTATGTACCTAGATGGTTTGTGATATTCAATTTAGAAGACAAAATCTATGTATTGGATATTTTAATACGGAGCTTGGCTTGGCAATTTTCTATGAATAATAGCGTGGCGGTTAAAAGGTAGCCCCTTAATATTTATTACTAAATAAAATATAAGCTGACCGATTCATTGATCGAACTTAACCTCTTAGTCACCGCTAATGAGAGAATTGATTTTCTATTGTACTGGGCCGATATCGTACCACGCCGTGATTGAGTGGTTAAAATGACAACAATCGCGAGCAACATTCATCTCCACAGCACATACCTATTACAGCTAAATGTTGTAAACTAGCAAATATTCTGTATAGCAATGTTAATCACTGCCACTGGTTGAGGTTCGCGTGTCCGTCGCGGTCGCCTGCTCGCAAATGACACGGTCACTTAGGACTCTGCTTGCCCCACAATCAACATACCTGTCGTGCCACTGCGAGGAAGCTGGGAATGCACCTTCCTTCACACACTTATTAAAACTGTACATAGAAACGCTTGATAAATTGTACCTACCATTGAAAAGAGTTCTCATTACGTTTAGAACGTTTGTAAGATAGAGGAGTCGATTATTATTTTAGTCGCATCAGTTTACCAAACAAGTATGTTATGTATTTTACAAGTTTTACCTACTTACTGCTTCGTGTGGCGTGTAATGTTTTATGTTGGACGACCGGCAATTTAGTCTTAAAGATCTGATGCACGGACAACGATTGAATTATAATCGTTCATCAAAATAATAATGAGCATAGATGATAGAGAACTGATGCGATAAAATAATACTCTCGACAGTGGCTTAGTTTTCTAAGCAGTTGTATTTTCATACGATTCACAGAAATGTGTTAAGTAGTAGGCCCTTCAAATTTAAATTAAGTGTACCTAATCTTTACCTACAGCATCCCTTTTCCATGCTTAGAGCACTTTTCCCGCCATCAGTAATGTTTGAATTCATGGCAACATGTCCGTTCGAAGACACGACAACGATCATCTTGTGTCATATTTTTATATTTATTTGTTTATTGTGATGATGAATATAGTCAATTTGAAATTTTACATGATTTTTATTTTTTATCCAGCGGGTGTGATATTCAAAGATGTGAATATGTCGTGAGGAAAGTTTCGAGTATGAATGTGGATGGCTATAAGAGTAGGGGAAGACCAAAGAAACGATGGATGGACTGTGTGAATGATGATATGGTTAGATAGAGGGTGACTACCGAGATGACTTCAGTAAAGCTTATTCACTACTACTAATTAGTACCAATTTAGTACTAATTATTTACCAAATATGGAAGCGATTGGCGTTGGTGGTCCGGCGGTAGTCACGGACATTCTAAAGGCGAGGTTTCCATAACATAGGCTCTTCATGAGCATGAACAACTCCTCACGCCCACTGCGATATCTTGTCGCGGTAGCAAATTCAGCATTCAAGTCTATCTATCTTGACATACAAGTTGTAACCAGCGCAAAGAGCGGTCATGGTCTTAGGCTCCAACCCCACAGGGGTAAGCACACCACATGACCACAATTTACTTCGGTAAACACGTGGCCCTGAAGACACGGTCAGCAACGAAGTCGATATGTTCAACTGTTCATTAGTGGAATAAAAAGACCACACGAGATATATCTATTTACCTACCAGTTTTGTTAACTTTTTTAAAATCATCGTTTTAGTATATTATGTAGGTTCCTACCTACATCTATTCCGTGTTGTGTTAATCGACTTCCGATGCTGACCGCACACACCGTGGGAGTCCATAGACCACATCACAGAACACTATATACTCTAAGGAGGACCACATCCACAAAACCGCAGGATGGTTGTGACGGCATGCAGTATCGCCGATGCTAAAGAACCTGCTGTATTATTTTTAATTCAGGATGACGTCTGCTTACTTGAATCTGCAAGCCTGTCTGAAATGGAGTACCTACTTGTGCAATGCATGGTCATAATTTCAAAAGGTCGGTGATTGCAGTAGGTACTACAAATTATACAAACTGTTGCCGACATATTTATATTTTTATGCACACCTGCCCGTCCTTCCTAATCCCTGTGCCCTCGTTCGCAGGTAACCGTACTATACTCTATGGGTAACCGCCTTGTCAGACAACAGCGACATCTATTAAGTTGCGGGTACAACATAATGCGCCTACTTATAATATACGGTATTTATTTACTACTGTGCACCATTCGACCGTCAATAATATTTTAAGCAAGCTATAAATAGGAAGGAAAATAATCCCAGTAAGGTTAAGGGCCCGGTAACGAGTCGTCATTACAAGAATTACTATAGCTGCATGTTGTGCATTTCCGAAGCAGAGCATTTAGAGGCCGACTCAAGGTCACTGGCCGGCAGGTGCTTCTACAATGTACTTGTTGTTATGTATTTATTCCATACACGGTGTACTCTGTTAATAGCGTACGCCAAGGTCGATCGACACATTGTTCGCTATGAGAAATTAATATTATTTTAGATTTTACCATCAGTTTTAAATGATCACATAGAACTTGTGAACTGTTTTTGTGGCACGTTTTTTCATGGAAGATTCTCATGCATAGACATAAATACGGACTTGCTAAGATAAGCAAAAAGTTATTTCCTTGGTACATACATACTTAGGTAGTACCCTATATGTACATATATAGGCGAAGACTAAGCATGTGATTCCTCATTACCATATAAAAAGTTCACGTATTGTTGGCAGTAAGTTTTTAGCAAAGTCAGAAAAATACACTTTCTCCGGTCTCGGCGGTCTCTAATGTGACATATTACTAATCAAATCAGTTTTTTCTCAGCAGTCAGGCAGACCAGTGGCGTGCCTAGGGGTCAAAATTAGGGCAAGCCCATAGATTTTCAACGTATAAAAAAACGCCCAACTGAGGGATTGGCTGATTTTCAGTTATTAAGGGCCTTACTCTCGTTTAGTACCGTAACACGGTCACTTTATGAAGCTTATAACTTATTAACGGTTTGGTTAGAAGGTCTGTAAAAAATATATGTTTGCTATAGATTCATGTACAACATTTTTGAAACAGGGTTTTTTCATAAGGCTAATACTTTTGCCTTAAAAAAATATTTACCAAAACGCTATTTTCGCTAACATTTGCTTATAACTTCTAAACGGCTTTGATGTTTGGAAATATTTTTACACTGAAAAATTGATGGTTAGAGGTACTACATATTTGAAATAGCGTTTTTAAATCAATCAACAGTTGCAAAGACAATGCCCCATTTTGAGATATAGGTTCAGAGGTGCTCTGCGCGGGCGCGGGCGGCAGTCGTGGGCAGTCGTGCGTTAGCACTGAGACGGGGTGGCTGTGTCGCTCGCTGCTCCGCCCGGCTATCGATCGACTACGCGCGTTTGGCTGTGTTAGTGCAAATATTTATGAACGAATTGTATCAGTATGCGTTTATAGATTAGCTCGCTGCAGAGGGCCCATTTCTATTGTCCGCGTGGACGCTTTATTAGTGGTGCCATTTCTAAATACTGTTTTTTTTTTATATTGTTTATTTTGTAAACATAAGATAATTTGTAAATAAATAAAAATGCCAAAGCAAAGCAAGTCAAGAAAAATACGTTTTCTCTACGACGACGCACCGTTTTATAGATATTAGCGAAAAACTCAAAAGTGGGAATTTTTATACCCCCCACTCCGGCTCACCTCCTAGACGCGGGGACTTTTAGTATGTTTACTCCCTAAGCACTCTGAGCAACTTTCTGAAGAAATCGCTCAGGGCCCAGCTCACGCACTCTACACCTCTTTTTGGTTATTCGTTGAGTGGACTAATAAGTATCTATCTATCTATAGAAATAAATAAAATTGGAGTGTCTGTTTGTAATATTAAAACAACCATTTCAGGCCATTTTATTTTGACTATTTAGAAAATAACTACTTACCCACAATAAAAAAAAAAATGTTTTCAAACACCTTAATTTATAAAAAATGAGCGTTCTTAGTTGTCAATCTACGAGTATTTGCATTACTGAGTTTATTGATTACTACCTTCTCATATTCTTGTGCGGATTTATTTCTGTGACTGGGACTTTCACTAGCAGATAGGTGACTAAGGAGTAACTTAGGCTACTTTTATTAAAAAAAAAAAAGAAAATGGGTTCCCACGAAAAAAAATTAAAACCTATGAAATGAAATATTGAATAATATCCAATTCAAATAGGGAGGTTGTATACTGCGTTTATTGTAAATAAATCATAATAAAGAAACGGAGTACAGTTTTTTTTTTTTTTATAAGTGGATCCTATACGTGAAGATTCCTTAATCTCCAATGAAATTGATTGAAAAAATAATATACCTAGTGTTTTTGTTTTAGCCCAAGGAAATCGTTCACCAAATATTGTATATAAAAAGGCTAATACGAAAAACTAAAAATAAATAATAATTAAACTAAAAATGCAAAAACGATCAAAAAGAACTAAATGAAGTACTAAATGAAATATATGAGGGGGTGAAGCAGATGAAGTGGGATACGAATAGTCCTCGCCTACGGCGGCGGGGTGCACCACGCGAATTTCGTCGAAGAGCGACTTCCATTATATTTAGAAGCGTAATTTCGCGACTCCAATAAGATGCACGATTGGCTCCGCACTCTACTGTCCGGATTCTCACTGCGTAATCACCAGGTTCGAATCTCAGTTGACGGCATATCTTTTGTTTTGTTATTTTTTAATTATAATGTGCTTATCTTTTGTTTTGTTATTTTTTAATTATAATGTGCATATTTTAATTTTCTTATTTTTAAAATAATTCAATAAGTAATTGTTATTTTAATAAAAACAATCATTTTTATTCCTATAGTTATTTTTCTTCAGAATCTAGAGTAATATAATAAAAATAAAATAAAAACGACAACCATTTCTTTTTACTATAAAGAAAAAACAATAAAATTGCATTATAATTGTTACAAAAATAAGAAAATCAACAAAAGTAATAATTACTGAAAATTTTCAAACAAGAAAATCGGAAAAAGTATAATAATAATTAAAAAAACATTTATATCAAATAAGAAAATCAACAAAAAGAATTATGGAAAAGTTTGAATTTGAAGTCGGGCGTTGGTGATTGATGCAGAGAACTTTAGTGATGCACGAGACCACTAGACCAATCGAGCTGTTATAATGTATGTCGAAATTACGCGTCTATAGATAATCTATACAAACAAAATATGGTGTGTACAAAAAAGTAGGTACCTACTAACTTTACAATTTGTTTCGTCGAATAAGATCTCTTTATTGCCTTCCGTTTATTTATACACTGATTGTTTATTTATACAACTTATGAGTAGAACCGAAACAGTACAAACATTTACACCAACAACATAACTTAGAAAAAACTAATCATAAAATAAAATATAATAAACAGCTTTCATCAACAAACAGATACCAAAGTACGTACACTAGGTACCGACCCGAAATAATTGCAAGACTTCAAAGTATTTTATACGGCTACTCGCTCAACTATATAGGTACGGACGCCAGCACATCAACCTACCACAATCTGTCAGATTTCTTTAATAGATTTTCAACTTTATTGCTAAAGCATAAGGTTCAAAGTTGATTGGGAAAATCTGACAGATTGTGATCGGTTGATGTGCTGGCGTCTGTACTGTACCCAACCGCATCATTTTTCGCAAATGCGATCAGGCTCCTTATCAATTAGAGTCTACGGAACAATTTCGTCTGAAAGTATTTTTACTTTAATGGTTTGTGAAAATATTAATTGTAAACGCGATTATGCTCCTTATTCATAGAAGGTAACGGGTCAATTTCCTATGCAAGTATTTTTACTTCAAACAGGGCTTTTGAATACGCGATTGTATTTCTTATTTGTATGAAGTCATGGATCAATTTTCGATGCAGATAGAAAATACTTGAAAGTATCTCGAGCTATGTTTTTTTAAGGTGGACGTACTTTGTAGCTCTGGTACTCGATTTTGCAAGTACGACCCATGCCTAAACGCGATTGTGCTCCATAAGTAAGAATTCAGAGTTCAATTTCCTATGCAAGTTTTTTTTCTTCCAACAGGGCTCTTGGTTGGAATAGTAGTAGAAACTTTAATAGTCTATACTCTATAAGTACGTATTTATTTGTAAAAGCGATTTTGGTCCTTATTTGTATACAGTTAAGGTTCAATTTCCTATGCAGATAGAAAATACTTGAAAGTATCCCGAGATCTAGTTTTAGGACGTGGTTTCTTAAAGAAGTCGTACTTGCAAGCCCTGGTACGCGATTTTGCAAGTACGACCCATGTCTAGTCACTGCATTTTTTAGTTACTTATACTCTATGTATGGGTCACTGACTCACTGTCGCTCCGCGTAGAAATGAAGAAAAGCTAAAAAGACGCCGCGATGGCGCAACGTTTCGTTCGACTCGTTAGAGTTATTTATCAAATCCTTACAAATATCTTATTTCAATCGATAAATAAAAACAACAACATTACATCACTGTTATTAATTTTATCAAGATTTGTTTATAAATAACACAGTTACAATTGCAACGATTTCAATTTTAATGGTTATTTTATGATTTTTTTCTATCGAGAAAATTTACCGAAAACGTGTTTTGAACAAATGGTCCACTCATAAATATGATCAAGATTAACATATTTTTTTTGCTGTTCTAAAATGTATACATTTGACTAAAATATTGTTTTGCGAAGCCTATTTTGACTAAGTACAGCGCCTTATAAAGTTATCGTAAACTCTGCGAACTCAACAATAACTTTTTTGTTAAATTCCACACGGACGATTAACAGCTAGTACAAAATATATCAGCCTTGCATCCGCCATTCCCTTCTGGAATCGTAGGCAAAAATGGCGACCTACGTGCGGCATGTCTGCGCCTCTTCATATTCTTTGATTGTAGTTTTAGTGTCGCGCGCCACCGCACACATTTTTACGTATTCGGGAGTAGGGCGTTTAGCTCCGCCCACATGCACAAGGTCAGTGAGCCATCTATACACCTTAATGTTTGTGTTCGAGTTCATTGATTGGTATTGTTTTAATATATTTATTTATTGATAGGTTTAAGTAAGTTTGTTGTTGTGAATTATGATTTTATTAGGGCAAGCCGGGCTTTTCGGCTTCTATGAAGGTACCGCCCCTGAGGCAGACGTACCTATTAATTTTATTATGAAATAACCCGCTTGTCTCGGAGATGGTATCGAGTGTCGTAACTCCATACCTAGGTACTACTTTAACCGGGAGAAGGCTGACTAACGGAGCAGCAGCACTCACCTTCCCCTCAATGCGATTAGCATTTAGAAACTGCATGTCTATTGAATTGGTGATTTGATTATGCACATAATACCTAACCAATAGGCAGGTATTCAGTACTTACTAGAAAATTAGCTACTATTTAATCGTGTCTAGGATGAAAAGTGGTAGTAGATGCCGATGGACACCAAGCGCTTTGCGTACCATTACCTACGTACCTTAGCGAAACATTTTAAATGTGCCAAAAATGCAACGAAATCCATGCGCCCTCCAAACCGGAACACAGCAATAATTTATGCTTCGTGATTGTGCTTAGTGCTTTCATCACTCAATACAAACAAAGGGTAAATACCTACTTAAAAGCGTTAGTGTTGCAGAGTACCTAACAGGTGAAATTAAGTAAGTACCTATCTGTACTTTTTAAACAAGTCGGAACTTCGGAAGCAATAATAATATAATCAATCCGCCATTGTTTATTCTTTTAAATAAAAAAATCCCAGTACAGTTTTAATGGAGCGTTCAATTTCCAATATAGATCGATAAAATAAGCGATGTGTATGTACCTATTTGTGTCATTGCATTTCAATATTCCTTTATGTAGCCAGTTTTGGGCATGCGCGGAGTGTGCGGTGTGCCAGGCATGCACCAGAGGGACTACACTCGGAATAGAAATGACATTAAATTGAAAACATTATTTTCTGAGGATGTTCTATTGTGAATAAGTATTGTGGAATTATCTTATTACTAGCTTTTGCCCGCGACTTCGTCCACGTGAAATGTTTTGTCCCCCCCGACCCCGTTAAATCGCAGTGTGCACAGGCCACAGCCTGCGCGCGCTATTATTTCGTTTTTGCTCAGCGTTCTTTCGGACTTTTTGTTTTTGCTCGACTCCTAAGGGCGATGTTAAGTACTTCCTCAAGAATTGGGCTATCAAATGCAAAAATATTTTTTCAAAACCGATCGGTGGTTCCAGAGATTACCAACAAACAAACTGTTCAGCTATATATTATTCCAGAGGTTAGCGCGTTGTTTATTTGGTTGAAACAGACAAACAAACAAACTTAGCTTTAGATAAATTATTAGTATAGATGGAACGATAAGGCAACCGTAGAATAATAACTAACGAATGTTTGTTATTGAGATTGTTAGGTTGTTAATCTGCACCGAAATCTGGGATAAATACAATATTTTGCAAGTAGGAAATAGTACTTTCGAGAAAACAGAAGGAATTTATTTCTTTCCGGTTGCGACTGTGGATTTCAAGACCAAAACGCGAGCTAAGTGGCGCAGGAAGTTTGTGGTTCTACCTCTTGAATGGTTTCATAAAAACTTAAAAAGGTGTACCGTGTAGGCGAAACATTCATGCATTCGACAGATAAGCACATAAAATTCGTTTGGCAAAGACCATCTCATCCGCCCACCGCTATTAGGTGCCGATTAGCCATGAAATAACACCACATATCCTGTTACGAAACAGAGGACGAGTTTATTCAGATAAAAAGTAATCGATAATCATATACATTGACTGAAATCCAAACAAGTGCCACTAAAAATATAAAAATGTTTGCTAATTTATAATAATAGCGATGTTTCTACATGGCCTCTGGAGATAAATGCAACCTGTCTACTGTTACCTACATAAGGAGCCTGAAAATTGACTTCAAATGGGTATAGCCGCTGGGTCAAACTGGATATCACAGGGGGCAATTACCGTACTTTTAGGAATCTGTCGAAAATGTTATATCATAACTTGAAAATTATCTCAAGTTCCTGGCTCAAATATAGATTTTGAAGAACGTAACGTAATCCATGCGTCATGTTCGTGAACGGGCGCCGCCGTATGGTCATCTTTGCTGCCATGGCTTATTTTAATTTAATTTAATACCTATTTGAATTGTTTTTTTTTAATCTTTTCATGACGGCCGCTTTTAACGTTCTGCATCGTTCTCACATGCATAATTTTTAACATGAATGATGTAACCAATACTTTCTATTATTTATTTTGATGTAAGTATAAGAGTATCCATGGAGTTTCTAGCCCGTTCTTCTCCATAGGTAACTACTACCCTTTGGAATGGGCAACTAGCTTCATTTTTCTGACTGATCGACCCCTTGACAATTCAAAAGTGCTTGAAATTGGTTTATTTATTTATTTATTAAAGCATTTATTTGAAATATGTATATGCTTTGAGTTTGACGTTTTTTTAAGAAGGTTCGCATTCTAATCTCGGCCATAATCAAAAGTAAGTACTTATTCATATATACTTATACTTACTTACATATATTTTTTATATTGGTTGAAATGTGATTGCGACTAGATTTTTAAAGTGTTTAATTACGGAAATTGGCCTTCTCATCTTTTCAGTGGTAAAGATCCGCTGTGCAGTATTATAAATTAGCATACATTTTCGTCTCTTTAGACCAAGTTATATCTATGTAGTATTAACTTAAGATACTGCTTTGCGTATCTGCAGCTGGAGGCATTTATTCGCTGTTACTTTGAAACGTTCGTGAAACTAATTGAAGTGTAGGATTTCTAATCGTAGTCCGTCGGCATTGTAGTGTAGTTATATTGTATCTATTGGTAATATCTTTGAGAGAAATCGTCGTTATTCACAACAAATTCTGTGGAGATTCAATGTCTAGGAACTCTAGGAAATGGCGCAAATACTAGCAAGGAAGATACTTTTATTTACCCCTTAGGTGAATCATGATGTTGACAGTGGTGTTGTTGTATGAAATTGACAGTGGAAACCTATTTGATTACTTAATTTAGGTAATCAACTACCTACATCATTATAAGACAAACTAGTTGTTAGTTATAAATCTTACAATCATTGCCCAAATTAGCGGGATTATGAATTAGCTTAGATTTAGGTTTTAGGTACTACCGGTTAATCCACCCCAAAAAATCCACTCTAAGGTGAAAACGCATTTCCGAGACTGCACCCTAAGCCTACAAATTCCGTTTATCCAACTAAGACTAGAGAGGATTCGCGGGCATGCGTTTCCGCGTATCTACCATAGGGTGGATAAACGGAATAACCCGGTAGGTACTACAATCCGGATAAGTTTCGTAGGGGCCGGAGACTGCCCAAATATGACGCTTTTCAGTAGCAACGAATAAATGCCGCCTCTAACTGCGACGATGTTCACTAGTCTGTGTTTAGTTTAGGTACTCATTATAATTAACATTAAAAATATTATAAATATTTGAGTTTGGTTCAGTTCCACTAAGGCACGATCAAGGCCATACATTGCGATTAAAGCTTACTCTTATTTAAGTACATATTATTAAATTTAAATTATTATTTTACTTATAAACATTATTATTTTGTTAAAATTAAATCTTTCTTAATATTGTGAGACTATTTTTACAAAATAAATGAGACTCTTTAAAGGAAATAGTAAGGAACAGTTGACATTGTTTAGCTTGTTTTTAAAACATTGATGTACGGTCAGCATCAAAAGTCGATTAACACTTTAGTTTTTTTAATCTCAGTTATTGAGCAAAATATTTGTTCGAAATTGCAGCAGAAGTATAATGCGATTTTGAACAAATATTTTGCTCAATAACTGAGATTTAAAAAACTGAAGGGTTAATATTTTTCTCAATAACCGAGATTAAAAAAACTTAAGTGTTAATCGACTTTTGATGCTGACTGTACACTAGTGGGTAGGTATATTATGAAATATTTCTTGATATCTGAATCTAATAAAGCATCAGTATTATAGAGTTATGATTAATTAACGTTTATAAGTATATTCTTACAAATATCTTAAACATGTATGTAGTCAGTAATAGGCCTGCATGTATTGCTGAAAAGCGATCATCTCATTAACTTTAAAAGGAAATTAATAAAAATTGCACATAAAGTACCTTCAGGTCCTTTCAGGTCTATATTAATATTTGTAAATAAGTATTTCAAAACTCCAATAGATTCTTTAGAAGATAATCCCTTTTGAATAACGTGCCTACCAACATGCTTTTAATGTGACTGTAGCACTTAAATATTTCACATTATTTGCTAGCAATAAAAGATTCCAAAACACGAACTTGGAATACATAACAAATAAATAAGATAATCTAGAAATAAGTAATACGGATGGATAAAATACCAATGCTATTACTTATCGACAATTGTCCATTAACATAAGGTATGTGGGTGTGTGAATGACCTGCATTATAATGTGATGTCACTCGCAACATCATTTGAATAGTCATCTTTACGCTGGAGAAAGTCACTGTGAAAGCAATTAAGTAAGTAATATATTTTCTAACGCACTTTTGCTTAAGCGAATAATATCTTATCTTAATTACAAAAATATTTAAGAGAAAATTAAAATAAGTAATATGAATAATTCGTGAAATAAATTCTTCATGGAGCACCAAATGGGCACCAAAACTATTACCTATTGTAATAAATGGTCATTTCAGAATCAGTCTTAAAATTTTGCAGAGATTAAGCACTTAATTGAGGTCATCTTCGCCAAAACAACTGAAGTAAAAGACGCAGTAATAATGTTCGCCACGATACTACTTTCATTAAACAAGTTTTTTTTTTTACTTCTAATATTACTTATTAGTAATGAAATAAAAACATTTCAAAACATTTTTTTTTTCAATTTCTCTATAGTTTTCCAACTTATCATGTCATGACATTTTGAGCACAATGTGTAGGTATGTACCTAGTTACCTATCTACGTATTTTTTCGTCATTTACAAAGTCTTCTTTTTTATATAATTTCTAATGTTATCAACTTATTATAGAGAGCCAGCAGCTGCTGACACGTACTTATATAGAATATCATGTACTTACATAATATTTGTGTTGCTCGTACAACAAAAAATTAAAAAAAATGGAATGTTTGTTTAAACATACTTATCTTATATATAGACAAAGGCACACACTGACCTTAGCTTAAAATGGTTCATTGGTTTCTGCAGGTACTTTCTGCATGTGCTCTGCAATATCATCCATACTTATGTAATGTGATTCACTTTATTGGAATCTGAACACAAGTGATTCATGAACCTGAGTGTACCAATTAGATCTGAATTTAACAAAGCAGAATTTAGTTTTCAAGATTTACTGATTTGGAAAAAAGGATAAACATACATCAATAAAAACTTTTTATTGATGTATGATTAATATGATTATCCAGGTGTCATTGTTTTCCAGATCATAAAACTTACTGATAAAATAATTGTATGTACTGATGTCGAAAATTGAAAGTTTTTGAAAACTTGGCATTGCTATTTATCACTTGGATGTTAGTCTCGTAGATGTTAATAGTTTTGCATGATGGCTGCATAGACCTTCACTTCAAATAACTTTACTTGAGAGGCCGTACAAGTATTATCAAAACACTTAAATACAGTGCATAAGCAGGAGGACGGTTACTTGAGATTATCACTAGTAATGACTAAAGTACTTAACAGATGGTACTTTTCCGTTTCCAACTGATTTAATAATTGAGCTTTACTTAAATCTGAATGATATTACCGAGGTTATAATACAAGAATAAATAATCACTAATCCTAAGAAAAAATATCAAAAATTCTTCATAAAAAAGTTGCCAACAACATGGCCTTATATTATAATGTCTATAATGTAAAATGTTAAAAATCCTTGGAAAAATATCTTGAAAATTGCCATTTTCATTCATCAATTCTAGAATACTATAAAAAACCTTTTTGAGCTGGATTTTACACAATAACCCCATACAATACGAACACATAGAAGCTAGCTACCACTCAGATCACTTCAGTCACCACCATCCCTGCACTTTAGCTTAAAACAGATCAATTAAATCACTAATCTTTGAAAGCCTTTTTTTTTCTTACAAAAACACTGTCAAACTCTTTCACTGTATTTTGCATCCCTTTCTTTTCTTGTTAACATCAGCTTGCTTGCTTTTCTTTTTAGCCAGACCTTCGGCAGTTATATCAGATATTACAGACAGTCTCTTACTGGTGTCATGTCTATCCTGTCCTACGTGAGGAGGACTCACATCAGGTGGGTACGTACAACTGTACAAATTGTTGTTCTCACTGTAGCTGTGAGGCATGTTAGGCGGAGGGATGCTTTCAGGCACCAAGTGGTCTGTGGGGTAGTGTGATGCCGGCCTAATGCTCACTGGGTCTGGGAATCGAGGCTTCTTGCTAGTTGTTGGTGGAGGAGGAGGCTGTCGGTGTTGAATGGAACTGTGATTGCTTGGTACCCTTTTATCATCAAAGGATCTTGAGTGAGCGTGAGATAAATTGCTGCCTGAAGTTCCAGCTTCAGATTGTTGAGCATAATACTGGTTTGACATTTCCAAGGACTGCAAGGCACTGGCTTTGGATTGAATGGATTCTTTTTCAAAAGGTTCAACGTAATGCAAATCGGAGTCCACAGACTTGCACAGTCTGAGTCGGTTCTCACGGATTATATCTCGAGGATTACTGTAGGCATCACATAATGTTGCCTGCGGAGTGGGAGGATCACTTTCTAGCTGCGGTGGTTGTTGTTGGGCTGCCATTCTTTGCTGTTTCTTCAGTAGGGCCTTCTGCCTTGCCTTCTCCTTGGCTCTTTGTAGTTTCTTATATTCTCTCTCTTGCAACAATCTTGCCAGTTCACCATCTTGAGCTTCTACAGCACATCTCATATCAGCCAGCAGGGCATCCTGGTTGTTGTCCTCATGACTCAGTTCTCTAGCAAGCCTCGCATCTTTCTCTTCTTGTTCTAATCGTCTTCTCATATCTTCAAGTTCAGTAGGAGAGAGACCTAGCTCTTCAGGATTGAGATCCTCGTTTGGAACAGAAGCCACCGGCGGGAGCGCTGGGGGCGCGGCGCGAGAAGAACTGGGTTGTTGCAGCATGTCAGTGCCGCGCGTGCGACGTTGCCTTCGCAGGTTGATCTCGGCCATCTCTCTGGCGATCTCTGCGTCGATGTCAGCCTGTCGGCGGCGCGTGAGCTCGTGCAGGTGCACCTCGTGCTCGATGTCGCGCTGCTCGTTCAGAGCTATGGGGAAATCCTCGCGGATCTGCTGGTTGCGATATCTATTTTCACAGAGATGTGAGGATATCTCGCGGTCCTGCAGACGGTGCGCCAGCGCTCCGTCAGCGCGCACGAGCCACTGCTCGCGCAAGTCCGTCACGTGTCCGAACTTGGGCATTGTGTCGCTCGCTTGGAATCCGGCCATCGCTGGTGCGCGACGGTAGAAAGTATCCTCCGGACTTTCCTAATGTCACCTAAATACAACACACAGAGTAAACACGGAGTTACGTTAGCGTAACGTAATACCAGTTTATTGTGTGTCAGCACGACACAAGTGGCATGGTGACGGCACCAGCCTTAGATCGACACCACCATTCATAACACAGCACAAACCTTTCACATCGACTTTCTTCGCATTCCGTGAGAATCCGCGGTGAACTTTTTACGTTTTCCCTGTGAACTCCGCGTGAACAATGGTCGGCAATGTTTGATAATCTACATCTACATAATGAATTGCGCCGAGCACTTCTCACTCATTCATCCCTCCTCCACAACAAATAAATTGTATTTATCGAATCTAAAAAATACAATGACAGCCACGCAAGACATGACAGCACTGAACTGACAGGACGAGTTTAGTGAAGTGAATTTTAAATTCCATTCCAGTGGCTGAATGAAGTGATTGGTGATTATCAGTGATTGTATACACCATAGACTTTTTTTTTTTAATAATCGATTCATCGCAGTTGCCTGCCGGCCGCATATGAATTCTCTGTAAGAAGTTACGAGTGTATTACATACTTAGTGTTAGTGTTTCGGTCAGGTGGAACGGGTGGATCTCACAAATAACAATACAACCATGTTCACACTAAACAGTAGGTACAGACGCCAGCACATCAAGTTACTACAATCTGTCAGATTTCTTTAATAGATTTGCAACTTTATCACTACAGCATAAGGTTCAAAGTTGATTGCGAAAATTTGACAGTGTCGGGTAGCTTGACGTGCTGGCGTCCGTACCTACAATAAAAAACTATGTGGCTTATCAGTTTTTTTATTTCGTATAAGCTTTATAAAATACACAATATTTACTATTTGCCTTAGCTTAGCCAAGGAAGGGCAAATAGGGAGCCTGCTTTTATTTTTGATTTATAATTGTATTTAGTGTGCAAGAAAATTGTCAACATAAAATTAATACAGTAATTATATCACCTTTTTTTGTCAGTTGATATTTTACCTGTATTTGTTCAGCAAGTGGTCAGTGAGACAGGCCCCTTAGTTTTTTCAGCGTCTTCGCCCTTCCTCAACTGTCGATTGGGTGCTTAGGGGTTTTACATCGGGATAGGATAGTTGTCCAACTCTTCGTGAAACAGAACTCCTTGGACACTTGAACTCTTTATCATCAAGAATAGAGCCGCGATCTAATGTTGACAAACACATTGTTTGTAAAAAAATGTTCTTGATTTAAAAATATTATGACTGTTGTACAAGTGCTAACTCGCCTATTCTTCTCGAGAACTCGCTAAGTCCTTTTCTATTAGCCGTAATGAAATACAGTTCTTCTGATATACGATATAGCCAATTCGAAAGTCGTGGATATCTGAAAAAAATACATAGCAATTTTGAACTAATTATATCATTACTTTATTGGAAAAACCTACATACCGTCGTTGCGCGTAAACTCGCTATGTGTTTTTAGTGAACTACCTATATGAATTATAACATTTAGCGTGTTTATACGGAACTTTCGATGTATGAATATCACATAGCTACATTCCTTAACTCTTTAAATATTGCACTTATCACATAGGTAGCTGTTTATACAGTATGTGTGTATTGAAATATCGATTAAAACTGCATAAAGAACAGAAAATAACTAAATAACACAGCGACTTTTGCACGCGCAACGACGATACTTATTCCAGTTTTACTCACTTGTTGCTATCAACAGGGACCAGAATGTTGAGCGTACTGATAGTAGAAGCAAATACAATATCGCTCAGAGTTGACCAACTGCCACCAAACCAACTTCGCCCAGCTAACATGCTATCCAGATCACTGTAGGCGGATTCAATATCAACTATTTGTTGTGGCATTACAAAATTACAATGCTCGTATAGGATTGGATACTGAAACCAGAAATTTTAAAAGTTACTTAATTCTATCTCGTCAAAGCGACATAATGTAATTGACATATATCGTAAGCGTCGTATCGTAACATTTGTAAATAAATATACTTAATTTGTTACTTATTTAAATTAAACGCCTGATAGGACCACAAATATTGCACTAAGTAATCTGTAAAATGTCGGTATTGTAACTTTCTTTCTTACTTAATATCAATGGCAGGAAGTTACTATAACATCATCAATATAAACTTAGTGGCAAAAAAACATATTATTGACGCTAACTCAAAAACTACCCAAGCAAAGATAGGGGACCACCCCTGAGGCATACCCTATCCATTAAAAAAACAGTGGCACTCCGGGAGTGCCGACAGAAGTGTAAACAAAACACAAACGGAATACTTTACCATCACTCACTGACATATCGGATATTCATTAAGGGGACTACATGACCTAAAGCGCGGTCACTGTCGGACCGCATAGAAAAGAAAGAGAAGCGCGATGACACATAACGCTGGTAATTTATTGCAAAATATGAAGCAATTAGTTAATTACAAAAATATGTATATTGTTTGGACTAAAAAATGAAAACACTAATCTTTTAGTATGTTGCTTGTAGAATAATCTGACAAAAAAATAAAATATTTTTTACAAAAAAAAAACAACCGACTTAAAAAAGTTTTTATTTTTCACTTTTTAGTTGTACCTATACCTACCTAACCCAAACAAATTCATTTCTAGTAGTAAGAAATGAATTTGTTTGGGTTAGGTAGGTACAACTGGATTGGTAAAAACGGCACAATCAGATGGCCTGCGAGATCGCCAGATCTCACCCCATTAGATTTTTTTTTGTGGGGATATCATGTAAAAAATCAAATTTACATGAAATCTTATGCGAATGACAACGAGTTGAGAGTTGAAGTTCAGAATACCGCGATTTTTAATATTCACCACAACACTTTATTAAAGGTTACTAGAAATGAATTCGTTAAAAGAATAAATTTATGTATCCAAGAGAATGGAGCCCATTTCGAGCAACTAATTAGTTAGGTAGTTTACCATTTTTTGTAAATAATTAAATTATTTTTAAGATTACCTGGTTTTCCTTTCATTTAATTTATCATGTTTGTTAGAGAGATTTCATCCTTATAATTGACCTTAACGATCGATGCAATAAAAGTACAGGGTATAATTTTTTCAGATTTTAGCCGGTTCGATTCCCGGGTGTGGGAGAAGAGAATTTTCGAAAATCTTTGAATGCAGTTTGCTTTCTATTCAAACATAAAGGAATGTTTCCTTTGAGTAAAATTTTCTATCTGCAGTATTAAGAGTACTTTCCCTCCAGGTGGCATTACAAAATTCCACCCTGTATAGTATTCTATACAGGGTTGTATTATGTTTTCAACACACTATCTACCTAGCATAAATATCCTGAAGAATATCATATATTTTTCTGATTTTGTTTACTGTAGTCGATCATAATTTACTTTTATTGTTTCTAAAACTTGCGTTTTTTGTGTTTACACGCGCGGTGTCGCTTACGGTAACACTGGCGCGAGTTCAATGGTTTTATCCCATCTCAAAAAATGCCCAACGCGCCTGTCGAATTGAGAACCTCCGCCTATTTGAAGTCGGTTAATTATGTAAAGATACGGCACTTGTAGCCACAATGCGCCATCCAATGACAATTCCACTATACCACAACTACAAAGTTATAGGAAAGCAAACGGCGCAATCTCGTTTACTTGATTTTTACCAGTACCTAATTTTGGTTTAGAAACCAAACTATTGAATTGATTTAAATGAAATTTCTATGGGGTCAATCTGAAAGTATATCCTTTCAAATAAAAAAGAATTTTGCAAATCGGCTTATAAATCGTTATTTATAAGCCGATTTGCAAAATTCTTTTTTATTTCTCAGTTCTCAGGTAACAAATAAAAAATTTATTGAACCGAATTGATAACCTCCTCCTTTTTTTAAAGTCGGTTAAAAAACAGAGTCATGCAGTAGTATAAGACTTGTGGCCTTCGAGAATATTGAAAAAGCCTGTAAGTACTAACAGCAGCTGCGCGGAACCGTGGATAAACAGTTGAACTGTTGTAATGCATGTGTTGGTCCACTATAGCACGGCCTCCAGGATCTTTCGGCAACAAACGGCTGGAGTCGCAGTACCGACCAGCCAAGTACGTACAAATTGCATGACTGTAAGTATAAAGATAATAAAATATATATATATACAAACATCCAAATTGAGAACCTCCATCTTTTCTGAAGTAGGTTAAAAAAGAAGCAGACCATTTGAAATAAATCGAACAAAAATAAAATGATAAGCAAGTAGGGTAATAATAAGATACAGTAGGTATATTAATTTTATAGGTCTCGTTGATAATAATTAAAAAAAATGCAGGAGATACCTATCACATATCACAAGTTCACGGTCCTTGAAAACTGGCAAAGTTTGTAGCGGATTTAACTGCAAAAAAAAAATGTCTTAAGTCACGTCAAAAGTATTATGAGTTTTCAGGCATTAGAAAAATAAGTATTGCGAAAAAAAGTTTTTATGTATGAGAGACTGGCCAGTTATAATCTATCCCACCAAAAACATAAATGTAAAAAAGGAGAGCCAAGTTCAATACAAAAATTATACTTGGCTGTGGGTTTCGCGGCAAAAAGAATGGAGATCTAAATAAGTGCCAAGTTCTATGCCAAATCAAAATATGTATTTATAGCAACAAAATAACATTATGAACAAGTATTAAACTCTTTCTTTGTTTTATTGGATACCTATAACAATTGCTGTTATTTAAAAATAGATTTAACTCGCTACGCTCTAAGTCGCTACCGCTTATAATTTTGTACCATTCGTCAGAGCGTGATGCTGATTGGCTGGGGCGACGGTGGACCGACCGCGTCGCTACAACATAAGTTTGTAAAAAAATATTTATCTATAGAACATTTATTTTTTATTTTCGCTAAACTTTCTGAGTGTCCCACGTAATTACATGTTGCCGGTAGATTATTGCAAACCCAGATCAGAATATCGCAAAAAAGGACCTGTCCCCAATCACTGATAGGGGGTCAGATAGGAGTGGATAAAGTTCGAACTGTTCCCTCGTTGCTCGTTGCTTTTTTTTTTCGATCTGTCCCTCTAAGGGGACAAAGCAGGGTGACAGATCGGAATAATTCCTCAATTGTACCATCATCAGCCTCATCCACAGCACGACTTCACCGACTGCTGGGCATAGGCCTCTCTGTTCTTGTTCGGATCCCATGCTCCTGTGCCAGTCTCATCCAGGACCTCATATTACATCGAAACAAACTGTAACAGCTTGTGAAAACGATAGAGTTCCCTACTGTGGTCATCTCCTTCGTTCTATGTTCTCCCTTGTCCATGTTGATGTCCACCTCCGTGATGCTGAGGTTCATGGAGTCGAGCGCCATCATGACCGCCCGGCAGGCGGGACTCCTGTCAGCTTTCCATAACGTGCAGTGCCTGTTTTATTTAAAGGGTAGGTAATTAAAATGAAATTTGGCAAGAGTATAAGTCTTCATTGACAAGAGTCCATCAAGATCAGTTTATGCCAATGATCGCTTTGAGGGCAAAATGGGAAGACACAGTTTTGCCATCAGAATGCCCTTCTATGACAGAAGTGTTCGAAAGTAGGTACCTACTTTAGAAGAAAATAAGTAAGGATAACCTGGATAGGTAACTAAAGTGACTCCCCGGAGATATTATTATGTACTTAGTTAGGTATCCCCAAACGGTGGTCCCTGGTCAACAGTAAGACAGTAGGTAACTGTTGGTGATAAAGTAATTCTAGTATTTCGTCGTTGTGTCCTGCTGATGGTAATAGGCTCGCCCCCTATTACATCGAACTATAGAAAAAAAAAACTAAACTACCCATAAACTACTATGTGGCAGCTCTGTTTAACCCTTTGGTGAGAACAGACGTGTTGTTATGTAATTCTATCGATCAAGTTCACAGTTATATTATTTTTAGAATCAGTGTAAAGCAGTATTCAGAGCGGAGTTCACATATCTTGGCATGAGATATTATTATTGATCGGTTGAAAAGTTGAAAAAAATTAAAGAGGAAAAACTTACTTCAATCCTGTTTCTGAAATTCTACTTGCTGAACTCCCCATGAAATGAGATTCCTACAGAAAACTTATGATTTTGAATAAATGTATTATATAAAAATATTAATACTTATTTGCCTCTTTCATTCTGTATTTTATTTGACGGCAGTATGTTTTTCAAGGAACTGTCTAGCATGTAAAACGAGAAAACAGCCAGTTCTTTTTCAAAAAAATAACAAATCCAAAGTTAAAAGAAGGTTCATGTTCTGTATTTTCTGGTACTGCTGAATGATGCGTATGAGTAAAACGTGAGTAAAACGATAGTACCATTCAAAGTGAATAATATGCTAAGACTACACTTTGACTTTGCTAAGTAAAGCAAGCAATTCATACAAATATGAACCTTGTTAATAATTTCGTAATTTTCATATTCATATAATTCAATAATTTAATTAAGTTCATATTCGTATGAGACTTACTAGCAAAGTAAAGTAGTAGCCCGAGTGTCTACATATATACCACCTTACTCATTTTGGTTGAGTTAATGGCGTTTAAAATTATTCAATTCCTATACAAAATAGAAAACATAAAAGATGTAACATTTCAAGATTTGAACGTGAGACATTAACAAGCGGTCTCGACATGCATAATGTAAGAGGTAACAGGATCTTGAATTTGATATGTGTGCGCGCTATCAACTCGTATTAATTTACAAGTGTTATTTAGCCGTTTTTTACACGACTTGCCCTTGAGTCCCGACACAACCTCTTTGGGATTCTCGCTGAACGGAAGTTTAGTTGGTGCCTTGGTGATAAATAACTCTGAAAAATGGCCTTGTTTCGTGGCAACTCTTGTTTTAAACATTTTCAAATTGTGTGTCGTTCCGAAAAGCGTATTATTAGGTAGATCCTGGTAACTCTGTTTTTATTGATTTCTATGTTCTGCTTATTCTCAAAATATCCTTGTAGGTATCTGTGATAGATCCGGGAATTGGGCCCTAGATCCCTTAAGGGTCCCGGCAACGTTAATATCACATAGGTACTAAGAAGAGAAGCTTATTATTTTAATGACCTTTTTTTTCATTAGAAATATGTCGATAACGAAGAAACCGGTCCTCTACGGAGATGAAGCATCACCTCCGGTGAGGTTCGCTATGATGACAGCATCTCTATTGAACATCGATCTGGAGTTCCATAACATCGATCTATTCAAGGCGGAAAACCGAACAGAATTTTATAAAAAGGTAGGTATCTATTTTTTTATTTTTTATTTTAGTAGCCTGCGTTGTCCCACTCCTGGGCCAAGGCCTCCGTCCACTCCTTCCATTTTTTCGCGAGCCCGAGTCCTCCCTTCCAGTTGGTCGGAACCTGTCCAGCTCGTCCCGCCATCTGCTACGTGGTCTGCCGCGACCCCGCCTCAGTCTCAGGGCACGAATTCTTTGCGTTAAGGGCCCATAGTTTGTCCTTCATAATGAAATGCGGCAGAAATGTGCTACATAATGAAGTTAATTTGATATTTGCATTACTGCCAAGCAAAAATAAAGTAGGTAGCTAACCTAACCTAACGCCAATACATACTGCCAAGGCGGAGGCGCGAGGCGCAAGCAGTGTCATTAGTTCCTACATTTCTAAAACCTGCACGCACTGACCATTTTCTTTTAGTAAACAATAAAACTTAGCCAGACTCAAGGCCAGATCCTTCTTCACATCGTTTCAATGGCACTTTTAAAAATTACTATGGTCCGGATGGCCATGTTAATCACCCAGATCCTTATGCTTGGCAACACGTTGGCGACCACAGGATCTAAAAATGTCGTTGCTAAAAATAATTAATTATTTGGAAATTACAGATAAACCCTCTCCAGAAAGTCCCAGCGCTGTCAGTAAACGAAGATGTTATTTGCGACAGCCACGCCATTGCTTTGTATTTCTGCAGAAATCGCAAAAATACAGAGTTGTACCCTGAAGAAATTATGCTGAGAACGAAGATTAACGAGTGGCTGTACTTTGACGCCGGTGTCCTCTTTCCAATCGATAGTGCTGTATTTGTAAGAGAACGATATTATTGCGTTGAAAGTATTTGCTATTGTTTTAAGAAAGCATCGATCACTAATACTGATAACAACTATATAATGGTAACATTAACACTTATCGAAAATATGGAACTCCATCCTTTTTAGTGTTCTGGATGTGTGATTTTTGCAGTTTTTAAACGAGCACTGAGGCGTTACTGTCGGAGCGTTCGAATGCTACTACATAGATTAAATGTGCACCCAAATGTTGAATTGTGTGCACACATTCGCTGAGGACATTTTTTGCCGCTGACTGTGTATCTAGGTTTATTAGTGATCGATGCCTTCAAACTAATATTAGGTGCAGTCCTCTTGTTAGATAGCAGGAAGGATCTATCAATTGCACCAATGACGCTCATTTTTAGTATTTTTTTAGGCTTTCGGCAACTTCATCTGCCTAGCTTTTTTCCAACTATGTTGGGGTCGGCTTCCAGTCTAACCGAATGCAGCAGTATTTTACATGGAGCGACTGCCTTTCTGATCTCCACAACCCAGTTACTGGGTAATACGAAAATACGATTGTCAAACGACTTTTAAAGTCTCGGTATGTACAACCATCCATAGATCAAGATCGATCGACCTGTGCGGCTGTTATTATTTAGCTACGGGCCCCTCTACTTCCGGTCGGTGTGTTTTCGGCAAATTTAGAAATCATTTGTTTCGTTGTTTGATTAATCAAATTAATTAATTTTCAGACCGAATTTTTTGCTGGTAAATGGCCAGCCGACGAAGTAATGGTTAAAAATTGGCATTGTTCATTGGACCATTTAGAATTGAAATTAAGTAACCAAAAGTGGTTAACAGGTGATAAGGTCAGTGCGACAATTTCAGCATTTCTACTATACCTAACGTGTAAACTGCCTTAGTTTGGCATGACTTCGCTAATAACGATATTTGTATTGCAGATGCGACTATGCGATGTTTGTTGTGGAACTACAGTAAGTTCTCTTGAAATATTGGTCCCACTGTTGGAACAACATGAAAACGTGAAAGAATGGCTGAGAAAGTTAAATACACTTTCTTGTTTTGAAATAAATAAGCGCGGCTTGAAACGTTTAGAAAGTTTCGTTGAAATCGTAAAGCAGCAGCAGCAGTAAAGTAATATAAATTAAGTTGTGAAATGAAAGTTTTACTATTTTCATAAATACACGACTGATGGCATTATATAGTTTTTTTTCTTGTAATTTACATTTTAATTGTATTTTTCAAATATTTGACTCGATTCGTCGAAGTTCTTCCCTAAACAAATAGGTACTTTTACTGTTGAACTGGTAGAATTTTTCCCAGCACTCGCACCGCATATGTCAAAGACTCTTTAGTCTATGGCCGCTTATTGATTGGTCGACGAGGAGATGTGAAAAATGGCTGCCTTGCCTTCTCCTACTCAGGTAGAATTATTTGAGAATTAAATAGTTCTTATAGCTAATACCATGTAAATTTTCTGTTAAATGAAAAATTTATTAATGTATCTACAGTTTGGTGCAGTGCGACTTTAGTATCGAACGTGAAAACATTGAATTATTTGACGTCAAAGTTTAGTGTATCGTGAACAGATTACGCTGCTCAAAAATTATTAGAATTTCAATAGTTTAGCCGCCTATTTAAATCAAATAGTTCGTTTTAATTTACAGTGCAGAGTTTGTAATTGGTGTTTCATGTCATTTAATTACACTTAACGTGCGAAAAGACCACGTAATCGTATCCGTTTCACTACGAACGTTGGAAATGTCGTGAAGAAGATTGAAATGTCACACCCATAGCCGTTCAAAATAAGTTCGTAAAGTAATATTTGTAGTGAGTTTTACATTCTGAAAATGGGGCTTGAACGGTTGCAGGTGGCAGGGACCCACAGCGCTATATACGAAGCATATTATCATCAGGTGAGGATTTTATACTTCTACTACTTACTTGTTAATTCAAATAATTAACTCAATCACTATGTTTCGGTACAATTATGGGTTCATTGCGAATATTCACACTTAGCTAGTATCATTTGCGTATTCTTTTCAATTAAAACTGCTCAGTAAAGTGAAGTTCTAGGCCAATGTCTAATGGGACAGCTAAAAAGTAAGTAATGAAAAGTAACTCTTATTTCTTAAACAGTAAAGACCACAATTACCACCACAGTTTAGTTTAATTGCAATCAATATAAGCCTGTTCTTATACCCAGGGTGATTGTAAATTTTTTAATAGTGTTACTAAAATGAAAAGAATGCCTATTGGAGACTGTTTTTTTTAGGAAAAGCATGTCTTTGTGGTTTAGAAGTGTATGAATCTGAAGCTGTGAGAATTATCATAATGCTTTACCTACCTCTGAAGAAGTGATAACCAGATAACTATCATAATTATTTTGATTGCCAGTTTATTCCCTCACCATGGTCTACATTCACTCAAATGTGTCAAGTGTGGGTGTATGTTTTTCATACTCTCTTACATGTAAAAGCTTTCAATTGCTCCTAGATTTAATATTCACTCTGGAATATTAGTAAAATATCTTTTTGATTCGATAAAAATACATGTTTACACAGTAAAACATGGCCAACAAAGAAGACAAGTTATCCTACCTCTCATCTAGATAATTTACTTGAAACAAAAGTTACAATAATGTATTTGTAGTGGTCTTATCATTATTTTTTTAAGAAGAAATAATATTATGTAATTTAAATATTATAGATAGATTTATTTACCATCAACAGTAGTGTACTTGCATTAAATATTTCTGCTTAAAAGAAGTTGCCTAATTAATAAAATTGTTAAGATTTTTATGTCATTGTTGTCTTAATTTTTAAAGCATAAGCATGATCAGCCTATAATGTTCCCACTGCTGGGACACAGGCCTCCTCGCTGTGAGAGGGAGTAAATTTTTCAAGATCTGTGTCAATTACAGACTATTAAAAAGTGTATGTGTATTATGTCTATTTTAAAGCCCTTTGGCCCCAGAAAGTCACTATTTTCTGAGCCTTATTTTCAATTTACTTTTCATGCAGTACCTAATATAAATGTTGTTCTAACTGGACACAAATGGACCTCTAGCCTGTCATCCTGTACTAGTAATAACAGTCAATTGAAACTTAAATGAGAAAGGTTTAGGGTCTACCAGTATACCAAGTACTTGCAATGTTGGCATCTTGCCATCTTGTTGTGCAACATTGTAAACCACACATCTTAGATTTATGCCAAATATGGTTGCAAGTTGCTGTAAAGTAACTAGCATACCCGTTAATGCTAATTAGACTAATTTAAGAAATGTCATGTATTGAAGAAGTTCAGAAAATTAATCCAGCTCCTGAAAGCAATAAAATATTCTAGCACAGGTGCCAAGGGATTCTTAAAAAGAAAAAAAAGAAGAAAATAAGAATTGAAGAAGGAAGGATTGTGAACAGGGTGACTGGGACTTCAGTACGCAAACTGTAACTGTGTATTCAGTTCATGATTCTAAACTCCTGGCATAGATATGTTTAATAGGTTATAAAAAAAATCTGCTGTTTCATAGGAAAGTGCAATTCCTACGTCAAAATGTATGGAACAGCTAATTTTTATTAAATAATTCCAACACAGGCTTCAGAATCATGTACTGTATCCATGGTAACCGGTTGCCCATTGATGTCCCTGCCACCATGTTTAATAAGGTATAACAGTTAGATTTCATACAAATAAGTCATTATAGTATTGTGTCATAATTCAGTAATGATAGGTGATTTTAGCCAGATTTACTTTTAATACAAATTGTCTCAAAAACAGAACAGCAAACCACTTCTATTTGCCTTAAATCTACTGATGAAATATTTTGTAACTGGCACATGAAACATTGCAGGTGGATCCTAATGGCGCTGGTACAATCCAAGCCCTGGATGCTGCTCGCTTCCTCAAAAAGTCCCGGCTCAGTGATGTGGTCCTCAGCAAGATATGGGACCTGTCTGACCCCACCGGCAAGGGATACCTTGATAAAGTGAGTTGTAGTTTTTACTTACAATTAATTACACTGTGTCTGGTTTACTACTGGTCTACCAGATAAATCCATACTAATATTATAAATTCGAAAGTAACTCTGTCTGTCTGTATGTATGTATGTTACCTTGTCACGCCTAAACCACTGAATGGATTTCGATAAAATTTGGCAGAGAGATAGATTGCATCTCGGGGAAGGACATAGAATAGTTTTTAACGACATACCTCGCGGGAGAAGCCGCGGGCAGAAGCTAGTAAGGAAATATGAGTGAATATACAGAATGTATTATCTTCCAGTTCTGGTACTTTGGTGGTAGTCTGTAGGTGGCAAAACTTGCCATAATTTTTGTACACACATTAATAGTTACAAATGAGTTTCTACACAAGTTCGTTCTGGAAGATACATTAACTTACTTATTTGTAATTGGAAAATGGTGAAAAGGATAATGACATTATTCTTTGCCAAGAATTCATTTGTGTTTAATTAAGTAATTGAATTACTGTAGGGACTGGGCTCAAAGGACAAAACTGTTATCCGTTACAATATATAATCAGCCTATAATGTTCCCACTGCTGGGACACTGGCCTCCTCTCTAATCTCTATGAGAGGGAGTAGGCCATAATCCACCACGCGGGTCTAGTGCGGGTTGGTGGATGTCACATGCCATCGAATTTTTGGTTCTAAGACATGCCAGTTTTTTCACATTGTTTTATTTTACGATTTTGAGAGCAGTGGTGATGAAATTAAAAACATGAAGTGTCTGCTTCACTTCGAACTCACGACCGACAACTCCTAAGTCGGGGCTAATACCACTGGGCCACCACTGCTGCAATAAGTGTGAATAAAAAAAAGTCTGACTCGGCAAGGAATCTTTTTGAATGCCCAAATGGTTGCTTGGAACCAACCTTTTTTTTAACAACTCACTAGTATTCCTAAAATCTATGCAAATAACTTAATCTATTCTATTCAAATGGGTTTTTTTTTCTGACTACAAAATACAACATGAAAGTAAGAAGAAAAACCTTAAAGTCAAGAAATTATTAAATCTAGTGTTCTGCTCTTTATCATCATTCTCCTGCCCCTGTTCCAATGTATTTGCAATCGGTGCAACATGTCTTTTTCTTCCATTCTTCTCTATTACTTGTCTTGTCGGTAGTCACACCCTTTCTAACATCTCTACGGTGTTTACAAGCTGGATACAAAGCCTTAAGGGGGTGATAGTTGACACCATTTGGAGCATTTTGAGCCATGCATGTCTTAGACGAAGTATGTTTTTTTCCCCAGTTAAAGTTATTTTTATTGTTATTTTTGACTAATAGTTTGTAGTTAAAAATAAAAAAAACATACTTTGTCTAAGATGTATGGCTCAAAATATGTCTGGCTGTAAATGGTGTCAACTATCGCTCCTTAAAGCTTTGCAATCAGCTTCCAAACACCCTGTATAACATTCACATTGTCCAGCCATCGTTTCTTTGTTCTGTTCACCCCAAACAGAAAACAAAGTGAACATTCTGAAGTAGTCACAAAATAATAGTTTCTAAGAATATACAAAGGCATCTAAATGTTTGTACAGAATGATATCAATGTAACAATTTGTTAACACAACGAGATGTGTCAATCATTCTGATAAGATGCTTGTCTTATCAGTAACATTTAAGATGGTCTCTATTCTTATTTAGAATTGGAAATCTGTTAAATGATGTAAAAGTCAATGACATATTTTTTCGCCACTAAAGATTTTTGTGAAGGTCACAGGAATCCGCTGGATGCGTGAAGCGCGCAGGCTTGGTTGTTGTGGCGATGTTTGTTCGGCTATGTCCAGCAATGGACGTCTTTCAGCTGAAATGATGATGAAAGATTTTTGGTACATTGCAGTGGCCTTGTGGTTTCTATCACAAACTACAGGGATTGCAAATTCGTGCATGCCGGTTACTTAAGAGGGGTTAGAGCTCACCGCTTCCTGGTCACTACTAGTTATGTGGTTATATTATTTTTATACCAGTTTTATTAAAAAAAATAATGCTCTAATTTAATTGAAATGTAAAATGTGATGGCCTGAAACACAGGTTTAAATAAACCTAGTACGGGCGGGTCCCTACCTAACACTCTAATTCCGGACCATCACTACTTGCACCTTTAATAAAAAAATATTTTAGTTTTAGGCACTATTATGGAAAATTTGCTACTCTTGGGTAAATGTACACCTTTTGTAAACGTTTATATTAAATACATTATTATTAAATTAAAATCTCTCGTATGTTATATGGCTTACGGACGCAACCTTCGTAATCTTTTACGAGGACATAATAGGGGAGAGTAGGTTTTGGAACCCCAGTTTATTTTAACTATTGTTCTTGGGTCAATTATTTTTTGTGTGTCGACGACACGTCAAGGATGTACGGATAAACAGGTTCAATTCACCATTGTCCTGCTTTTATCCCAATTTATTTGGGGTCGTCGTAACATGTTTTTTCTTCCATACTTCTCTATTAGTCGTCATCTTGGTCATCTTAATAAATAATGAAACAGGTAGGAAAAAACAGCGTAATAATGAATTTAATTTAGAGACTGCACATGGCCCTATCAATTCAGATATAGAAATTGCCCAGGAATTCGAAAATTTTTTTGCAAATATTCCTATTAAAACTACCGAAGCTTTGAATTCCTCACCCGCGCTTTCTGCTGACTTACTTAGAAAGAATGTTGAAGCATGCCCTTCGGAGTTTGGGTTTCAACATACAAACCCCCAGGCTGTTATAAAAGCTTTTAAAGATCTTAAAATAAAATCAACAGAAGATCTTTGGGGAATGTCTGTAAAAGTTTGTAGATCTATCATCGAAACGATTGCGCCCTATTTAGCTTTCATATTTAACATCAGTGTAGACCAAGGAGTCTTTCCGGATCTCATGAAATACAGTAAAGTAGTTCCTTTGTTCAAATCCGGTGATAGTAAAGAACCCAACAATTATAGGCCTGTCTCAATTCTGCCGGTTCTCAGTAAGGTGTTTGAAAAGTTGATGCTCAATCAAATGTTACGCCACTTTAATAAAAATTCCATCTTTCATGAACAACAGTACGGTTTCACCAAAGGGCGTTGTACCACTGACGCCGGTGTCAACCTAATAAAGAACATTTTTAACGCCTGGGAGGAAGCACAAGATGCTATTGGAATCTTTTGCGACCTCTCTAAGGCGTTCGATTGCGTAAATCATGAGACACTTCTGCTGAAACTTGAGCACTATGGGATTAGGAATTTAGCTCTTGATTTACTAAAGTCATACCTAAAAGACAGAAAGCTTAAAGTACAAGTAAACGGCGTAAACTCAGTAGGGTCTGAAATAGCAATGGGCGTTCCTCAAGGTTCTATATTGGGTCCATTCCTCTTTTTAGTTTACATTAATGATTTACCCCAATTACTTCAAAATCAACCGAAGATGGTGTTATTTGCAGATGACACCTCATTGATCTTTAAGATAGACAGACGGGCACAAAATCTTGACGACGTGAATAACTCTATTCTTCAGGTCCAAGATTGGTTTACGGTAAATAATTTGGTACTAAATGAAAAGAAAACCAAATGCATTAGATTTAAATTACCTAATGTTAGAAGTAGTGAATGTGACATCATACTGAATGGAGAAAAACTGGAATTTGTTGATCAAACTGTTTTTCTGGGAATCACGCTAGACGACAAATTACAATGGGGACCTCACATAACATCTCTTGCGGGGCGGCTTAGCTCGGCCGCTTATGCTGTTAGAAAGATAAGACAATTAACTGATGTAGAAACCGCGCGTCTAGTCTATTTTAGCTACTTTCACAGCATTATGTCGTACGGCATTTTACTATGGGGTCGAGCTGCTGACATTGAATCCATCTTTATTTTGCAAAAAAGAGCTGTCAGAGCCATTTATAATCTACGTCGCCGCGAATCTCTCAGAGAACTTTTTAAAAAGATTAATATTATGACGGTACCTTGCCAATTCATTTATGAAAATATTATGTATGTAAGAAAAAATCTACATCTTTTTAGTAAAATAAGCGATAGACATAATTTTAATACTAGAAATAAAGATAAAATACATCAACCATTTTTCAGATTAGCCAAGGTACATACATCTTTTATGGGGTACTGTGTTAAATGTTACAATAAAATACCTTGTGATATATTGCAATTAAATGAAAGAAAATTTAAAACTCACATTAAACGTACACTTTGTAAACAAGCATACTATAAATTAGAAGATTATATCCAAGATAAGAACGCTTGGAAACATGCTGGTCCTGCTCCATAGGACAATCTGGAGCCTAGACAAAATCAAACTGGTTGCTAATTTAATTGTAAATTTATACTTTTTTTGACATTGATTTACATTCTGTAACTACTTTCAACTCACACACTGACTTATTACTTGTAATTTTTTTTTTTTTTAATTTTATGAAAATCGTTTACTTTTACCATGTTTGTAAATATGTGAGCACCATGTATCTATCAGATAATTTATTTATATGTCATGGTTTCATTTTTATGTCTTTTACCTATTGTGGTATAGTAATTTTATTTTAGGTGCATCGTGTTCACATATTATTATTATATAATTAATGTATGCAAAATTTTGTAAAATATTTTAAAAGAGTAACGGTGGAGTTTCTTGCCCGTTCTTCTCCATACGAAAACTACCTTTTGGAATGGGCGACTAGAATCAATTCTATTTTTTGTAATTTCTGACGTTCAAAAGTGCCTTTTATGTGCCTATTTGAAATAAATGCTTTGACTTTTTTGACTTTTTTTGACTTGGTAGTCAGCCCTGTTCTAACCATGTCATCTTTCACGAAACCCATCCAGCGTTTCTTCGGTCTTCCACTATTCTAGCCATCCACATTCATACTCAAAACTCTCCTCACGATATGGTCCTCATTCCTCCGCATCACATGCCCATAGCATGACAACCGATTTCCACACAAGTTTTCAGACAGTTACATACAGTACAGCCCGTCGATTCTGTAAAAATCTCACCGTGAAAACTTAGGTGATGTGAGTTTGTTTTTGCTAGGACTTGATACTATTGACAGCTCACTCCACGCTCACTTCACCTAAGTTTTCACGGTGAGATGGTTACAGAATCGCACTTCAGTAACAGGTTTAACATACCTACTGTTTGTTATAAGTTTTATTACGATAGCAGCTGTTTTTGAGCATTACATTATCGTTTTTTCTAGCTTTCCGCGCACCCCATAATCCAATCGATGCTAGAAAATTTCAAGTCTAAGCAGGTATTGCGTGCAAGTTACGATAAATCAAACTGTCATTTAGTTTCACTAACTTCTGGGGTGGAGACGACGTGGGTCTTAAAAGGTTGCAGTCGCTTCGATATTTAATCAGATTTATGTATTGTTTATAGGGATGCCATAGTAACACGTATTGTGTGATAATTTCAGCTGGTTACCTTTTACGGTTAAGAAGATACAGCTATGTGACAGACACTAGACAGACATAAAGAAAGAGAAAGAAACAAAAAAAAATCGTTTATTGGCCTTACAGCAAAAAAATACATCTTAAAAGTATAAAAAACAAAATTATGACTGTAATGCCAAAAGGTGTACCTAGCGAAAAGTTAGTAATTGGGTCACGTTGGCACCCTTTGTTTGGAACCCTGAATATAATGGTGCGGTGCGCCAAGAAATTAAGGCCCACAATGTCTATCGTATTTCAGTAAAAATATTCTCCGTGATCTGGGTGCCGAAGCCTTTGGTAGCGGTTCTGAGTGTGACTTGAGTTTCGGTGTTAAAAGTTACTCCAAATTGCTAATGATCCCTTATCTGGCCGCTCCCTAAACTGTTCACGTGGTCCATGCGCCACCTTTTCCAAAGGTTTGTAAGTTCTTCAGAATAAATTCGTAACGATTAGCAGCTTCTAACACGGAGTTTTGAAGATAAATGTCGTCATCGTCGTAATAAATGGGTATTTAGTTTAGAGGCAGTAAAACGACCTCAGTACTTGGCGCAGTCTGGGGTTACGCAAGTGTCTAGACTAGAGACTAGCCTGTACTGAAGACACATTCACACGACTAAATGTCCAGATACTTTATAATATGTAAATTATTCAATTTTATAAAGATGAATGGCTTTAGATGGTACAGACTCTGCGGAACAACGTTCTTTAGCACACGACGTGTGAATTCTTTGACTGGTCATCGCATGAATTGATAATTAAAAAAGCATGTGAATCGATCCCAGCACCCTAACTACGTAACACACTATTAATCACAATCTGAAGCATTTTGAAGGATATTGCTAATTCATTACTTCATAATCGATGTCTGCTAAACAACGTAAATAACGCAATGAATGTTTTTGAACTGTCGAAATGAAATCCATTCCTACTGTTAGTGTGTTACGCAATTACCCCGGCGGCCGGTCGTACAAAGTATATCGGGTTTCAGTAGTATTGTTGCCCGATTCATAGCGAATTCAGTACATGAGACTTATACATAACTGGCGAAATTTGGATGCTAATTATACAGATATACATACGGGCGCGGGCGTCAAAACAACAAATATGAATAGGCTATCTTACGCATTATTTATATTTAATGTTTTGGAGTATTTAAAATATTTATAGTAGCCTGTAGTAGGCGAATAGTAAATTATGAACGGAATACGATCACGCGATGTGATAGTACAAATTATTTCGTCTGAGACTTGATCCCAGCGACCCAGTCTCAAGTCTCGACCCACGGATCATTATTTATGTTCAGAGCATGTAATTATTAACATAGATTACCTATGTTCTATTATCGTTTCGCTGTTTATGTCATGTAAGTAGTACTGATATTATAGTTAATAAGTTAGAAACGTATAGCTGCACATTTCGAAATGCACTCCGTTGAGATAAAACTAACTTAAGATAAAACTAACTTGCACGGTTTTTATGACTTGACAAAACATAATATACATTTCTTTATTTATGTAATATTTTATACACATAAACCTTCCGCAATAAATTCTCTAAGTGATGGTGAAAACTGTATCAAAATCCGTTGCATAGTTCAGATGAACGGCGCAGTCGCGCTGACAGATTTGAAAAGCGACTGTAATCCTACTAATATTATAAATGTGAAAGTTTGTGAAGATGTTTGGATGTTTGTTACTCAATCGCGCGTAAGCTGTTGAACAGATTTGGATGAAAATTGGCACATAGATAGACCATTTCCTGGATAAACACATAGGATACTTTTATCCCGATATTCCCACGGGCGAAACTTACGCGCGTGTAACCGCGGGGCGCAGCTAGCTTAAAATATTGTGTATGTATAGATGTAGATATCCGGTTTTATGTTCTTCAATACAGCGGAAGTAGGTTATCTCCTGCAGCACTGTAGGTAAGACGTATTTTCTTTCAAGCTAACACCCATGCACCCTGTTCAATGTTCACTCAAACGTGAAGATTTCTTTGTGAAGCTCGCTAGCCGCTAGGTAAGGCTGCGGTCATAGTATTACGGAAATTGCGACTGAGGACATAACATTTATGGTTGCCGACTTGCAGTTTTGTCACAGAATACAAGAGTGACATCGGTAATCCTTTTGGTGAACAAAGAATATCTGTATTGCGTTGTAAGAACAAGTTCATTTTTGCTGAAATTTCCCAATCTAGAGTTTCGATACGAACGTCTTCTGAAGTCGGTGCGTGGTTCTTTCGCCTTTACATACACGGTGGCAGGGACATCCACGCACAAAAAGTTCGCTGTTCCATACATTTCGACTGCGTAGGACTTTTTTTATGTAGCAGTTGTTTTAAGGGTTCCGTACCAAAATGGTAAAACGGAACCCTTATGGTGAGACTCAGTCTGTCTGTCACAGCTGGATATCTCAAGAACTACTAATGCTATCAACTTGAAAGGAAACATTTTAGATGACGTTGGCCCAACTATTTTGTAAATAAGAAGGAAATAAAAATATATGTATATTTTTGCAACAGGGACTGAAAGGGGGTCTGAAAAATTCGAAGTAGGGCTACTAGGGCATGTGGGTATCATATGAAAGAGCGCAGTTTGCACATACTTAAACAATTTTATTTTTTTTATGCCACATTGTTTTCGACTTTTGATGAAAAATGTAAAAAAAATACCGTTCTTGTCTCCGAAGTTTGCATAGAGGAAAATCTGAAATTAGTCTATGTGATAGAAGTTTATGTAAAGATTACAGAAAAAATAAAACGAAGTCTCTAAATAGCACACTTTTCAGAAAACGTCAACAAAAGTTTCCTAATGTAACTTTTTCACTATCGGTCAAGAGATGGTGCTGATATCAAATTGCAATATTCTACACCGCAGTGCAGTGTTAAAATTCTCCGACGAATAAAGGTCTCGCCGATGAAAATTTAAAAACATGGTACGGAACCCTCGGTTTTCGAGTCCGACTCGCTCTTGCCCGGTTTTTTTTTTATAACTGTGTTCAGGATCATGTGCTGAATCCATCGTAACAGGTTGCGCGTCGATGACCCTACCACCCTGAATTATGAGGACATCAAAATTCTAGTACGTACCTACATTTTACAGTAACGGTCTTTCGAGACCCATTTTCATTGAACATTTAAGTTCACGACCTCTTTCAGTTACCAAACTCTTTCGTATTCATTCTTTATCCCGACTTTAATTCCCGAAAGGCCGGTAAATACAGGCGTACACAAAATTGCACTCAACATGTCCCCGGGGCTCGGGACAGGCCGCATGTACCTGTAATTAGTGCCAGGCGTTACGTGAAACGACGACATTCGCTGGACATTTGTATTGTGTTATACACCTTATTCACGACAGTATGTTAAGGCTTTTGTCCACGTTGAAAACTGAAGATAGGTAAATTGGAAGAAAGGCGAAGCTAATTAGGGCTCAGTGCCAAAATGGTAAAACGGAATCCTTATGGTGAGACTCTGCCTGTCTGTCTGTTTGTCTGTCACAGCTGAATATCTCAAGAACTACTAAATGCTATCAACTTAAAATTTGGAATAGTTTTAGATGACGTTTTGAAAAAATCGAAGTAGGGCTACTGGGGCATGTAGGGTATCATATATGAAAGAGCGCAGTTTGCACATTCTTAAACATTTTTTCTTTTATGCCGCATAGTTTTTGACTTTTGTTGAAAAATGATAAAAAAATACCGTCCCCGATGAAAATTTAAAAACATGATGGTACGGAACCTTCGGTGCGCGAGTCCGACTCGCTCTTGCCCGGTTTTTTTTTAACATAATCTTACCTACATACTAATAATAAAGCTGAAGAAAGAGGCTTGATTGATCGCGCTAATCTATGGCACTACCAGTCGGATTAAAAAAACAACTTTATGCAGCCCAATTCTTGAGGAAAGCTATAGGCTACACACGCGGCTATTTATCATTAAGCTAGGACTCTTAGGAGCCGAGCAAAAAGAACGAACGCTAAGCGATAACGAAGTAATAGCGCGGACAGGCGATGCGATACGACGCGGTGGGTCGGGGAAAACAGGAATTTCACGCGGACAAAGTCGTGGGCAGAAGCTGGTATTTTTTTAATCCAACAAATCCAGCCTAAGTGGGAAAAAGTGAACTAAGATTTTATGCGAGTGTAATTTGCCCCACCAATATAATATATGTATATATTTTCTAATAACTCACGAAAAATGTCAACGAACGAACCCCTAGTTCAGAATCATTTACTGAATTTATAATAGTTATTAGATTATGCGTCGATGTCCCTGCAACCCTGTATTTTCGTTAGTTCATAAACTTTGCAGAATATCTGCAGGCAATTCGATGCCGATTTAAATAAAAATAGTAAAATTTTCAATTCTACTTTTCCGCAGGAAAACTTATAAATATTCTAATCTAACTCAGTCACGATATCGCGAAAGTCACCTCAGTAACCGAAGGTCACAGTAGCCCAGCGCCTAATGGCGATCGAAAGGTCGCGGGTTCAAACTGTAACAAGTTTTAGTTCAAACATAATCGCTCCGTTTCAAAACAAAAGGAATACAACTCGAGGGTCATCTCCAAAGTGCTTTCGTAAAAAATTATAACTCCTTGGCTTGGACCGCGAAACGCTTTTATCCTTGATGTACCCTTATCTTAGGTTACCATCCGTCCTCCTTTGTGGAGACTGTCCTCTTTTAAGGATGTGCCCTCCGGGGCGGCGCGGCGCGTCAGGACTCTTTGTAACGAAATGTGGGACTAGTGTTTGGGGACACACCCTGTATTATGTCCACTTTTTAGTTAAGAATTTCTTGTTACACTACCAAGGCACATAAAAGAAATGTTATGAACGTTGTGATTGTTATTTCAGCAGTCTGTTGTGTTGTTTACTCGTACTGATTGAATTACGATTGAGTCGAACAGCGCAGATGTAGACTTTTTATGAATTACGATTTCTCCTGAGTTGGCCTTCAGATATTATTGATTATTTGAAATCTGTGAAGGGCAATGATTATGTTTCTAGATGTTTGTGCTGTGACTGCGGGTTTGTTATTGGCGCATAGGATATAAGGAATTGATGCTTTGTCCTATATAGGTTATGTTTCTATATTAGTAAATGGGTTGCTAAATAATAAGCTTGTATAAATAGATATGGACAGTAAACTAAGAGGCTGACGTAAACGAAGCAAAAGGAATTGTAAGGATCGTATTTGGTGGCACTCTGTAGTTTCTGCCTACCCTCGCTTTGTGAGTTTATTTTATGTGTATGTGTATAGGTGTGTATATAATAGGCTGAGTTGATAATGGCGAGAACTATCTGAAAAAAAAAGGTTTCGGTCAAGTAAAACATTCATTTGCACCGTCTCGCCTGATTCTTCCATCTTAACAAAAACAAGATACTTACCAAAATATTATCACAAAAAAAAAAAATTAAAGCCTCAATGATGAAACATCAAACATTGACGAAGCACTGCGGAGGATGTATTTAATTACAATTGTGACGATAATGCCTTATCTGTCCTTGCGTGTGTACGCTGCACAATGTGTGCCATGTATCGCCGCTCTTACAGCTCCGCAACCAATACTGTGCCGTTTCTTTCATTTTAATTAATGTTACATTAGTTATGTGTGAATAAGATCAGTTGTACAGGTGTGTGTAACTCGCGAAGTAATTTATTGTGACTTATGTGATTGTTAAAGTGTGTTGTGTGCAGTTGTTAGGTATGCTTACGTGTCTGTAATCTGCCCCTTTGCACATAGTTGTCATATTATGGTATTGGCAGCATCCTAAACGTCTTGACAACCTGCAGTCATACCAAGAGGTATCGTATTACCCAGTAATTGGGTTGTGGAGATCAGATAAATAGTCGCTGTATGTAAAATACTGGTATTCAGGGAAAAGGCTAGGCAGATGATGATGGAGTTGATTGCATGTTGGCAAAAATTACGTTATGACAATTACCATGTCAGGCCAGAGGATTCTTTAGTTCTTACATGTCGGGTTCTTGATTATGTGCAGCTGTTTATGCAGCGAAGTGTTTTGTAAAAAATACACGGTTCTGCTAAACTGACAAATAAATTGACATGATTTCTACTTTGCTTATGAATATCTAGCCTATATTAAGCCTAGCTTTCTAATTTTGTGTAGAACGACTGGTGGGTGATATTATAAGGGGTATAGATATACATACAGTCAAAATCTGTTATAACGACATCGAAGGGACTACTCATATTGAGTCGTAAAAACCGATAGTTGTAACAACCGGTGACAGGTATTAATAGGAAAGATAATATGTATATTCATGTAGGAAATTAAACCGCATTTTGTTTACTTCAATACAAACGTATAATATAAAAGAACAATATCATTTTTCCATCATTTCTGTATGCATAAAATCTGTAATTTTAGTTTGTTTAAAACACTTCTGTCGTGCATACACATTTTGTAATTCAAAAAAATTCTTGTCGTAAAGGATTTGAATTTTCTCCCTTTCTTTCCAAATGGTTGAAATTGTCGAGTGGGATACACCATATTCTTTTGCCAGGTCTTTGTTTGGAATTCCTTTCTCTAGCTTTGAAATAATATGCGATTTTTCATCGATATTGATTTGTTTTCTTTTTGCGACATGTTACAATTTTCATAGTGAACTCAACAATAATGTTTTGGTGCGTCTTGTGTAAAGATAAGTAACAAACTGACTTAATAGATATGACGAAGCGGGCCTTGAGGCTACGGCATGCATGTGCTTTGTTTCTAAGAATTACAAAAGACCCTAAACTCTGTTTACTTTTACGATAATAGCCTTTGACTATTATACTGTGCCAGATGTGGATACAGTTACCTATTCAAATTGTTTACAATACAGCTGAGCCGGTCGTTCTACAGATATAATTCTCCGAAAACATTAACCAAATGTGGTCGCTTAATGCGGTATGTCGTAGTAAACAATGTCGTAAAAACCAATGTTTTAGATAGGGCGGTCATATAACATTCAGCCAGGACCTTTGATTTTGGTAAATTTAACCGGTATGTGGTTCTAAACGATGTCGCCATAAACGGTTTTGACTGTATATGGATTTTCATTGGCAACGAGTGTGCTAAACTTTACTTACAGCTGTGTTCTACACATACATATATGATATCATAACAATAGAACGCTAAAACAACACACACACGTACATAATATCACGCCTTCCAGTAGTAGGAGTAGGCAGAATCTACAGAACGCCACCTGTTACGAATCTACGATCCCTACATACTCCTCTTGCTTCGTTTACGTTTCTGGTCATACACGCACGCCAGCTGCGAGTACTACGCACCTGGAGTTTTTGCAATAGTCTGGGAGTCAGCAGCGGGGTTGCGTAACTCTAACAGTAGGAATGGCTTTTATTGTGACAGTTCAACAGCATTCATTGCGTTATTTACGTTGTTGGGCAGGCAATTTTTTCGAACACATTATGAAGTAATGGATTTGGAACATATTATGAAGTAGGTAATGGATTTGCAATATCCGTCAAAATGATTCAAATTGTGATTGATAGTGTGTTACAATTTGGGTTCTGGTTTATGTTTTTAGAATAAGAAGAATTAAGAATTAGATGTATGTATTCATTTCTTATATGAATATACATAGATAGATACAACAGGTGTTGCAGTTTGTGAGAAATCCACACACATTCTACCTTAATATAGCACGCGATTTTAATAATTTTCCTCCTAGACATGTACAGACGCCAGCACATCAAGCTACCCAAAACTGTCAAAATTTCCCAATCAACTTTGAACCTTATGCTTTAGCGATAAAGTTGAAAATCTATCAAAGAAATTTTACAGATTGTAGTAGCTTGATGTGCTGGCGTATGTACCATTAGTCACATAAAAATGAGTCATTTCCTGATAATTAAAGCATAAACTACATAGTTTAGTATAACTAAGAATATAGCGTAGTTTTTTTCCCTTTTTATACAATATTTCCTCAACGTTTTTTTATACGATTACTTCCATTAATCCGGGATAACAGTCGTATTAATAGTTGCTTATTGCGTGATACTAGTGTGATTAGTTCTGGTGTGCAAAGGACGTGGGAACCATAAAGACTCTTGATCTGCTTGCTAACCTATTCTATAAAAAGGTGTTCTGGAGAATATCATCACACCTTTACAAATTATAAAACGCAACCTCTTTGAAGGTAAATTAAATCGATACGGTTCGGTATCGTAAAACCCTTTGTACACACGTTTTTCTTGCCGTGAAAAATTACGGTTTATAAATACGCCGTGTGTAAGCAAGGTGTTGTATGGATTACTAGAATTATATTATAATTAACTAGCTGACCCGGCCACGCGTAGCTGTGGCTAACGTTTTTGTGTAATAAAATAATATTGCGATTATAAATGGAGATGTGAGCTATCCTATCTTTCAAGTTGGATCAAACTGCACACGGTGATTTGAAATTTGATTAAAATCGGTTAAGTAGTTTAGGAGTCCATCGCGGACAAACATCGTGACACGTAATTTATATATACATATTAAGATTTAACTGACGATATGTGGGTGTAATGAGGTACACCTGAATCACCCTTCAAGGAAAGCAGATATTATGTTATGTATGTTAGCCCATGAAAGTAGAGTCCTGGTCACAGCTTACCTAACGTAACCTATACCTAAATTCCATGTGTTTTGTGTGCAGTCGGGGCTGTTCGTGGCACTGAAGCTGGTGGCGCTGGCGCAGGCTGGCAAGGACATCAACATGAGCAACATACACTCCGAGACGCCGCCACCTAAAGTCGTGAGTTTTGTATTATTCTGTTTAACTTGAATGGATCCTTTGCAGGACGGAGGACGGTTTTTATTGAAAGAAGGAATAACATTTGTTTCGCGACATCATGAAAGACAAAAGGTTCACAGAAAAAAAGTGGAATGCTTGGAAAAGTAAATCGTCAATTCATTTATCATGCGTGATCCAAATCATCAAAAAGTATTAGATCGAATTTCGCATATTACTAATTGCATGTGTTTCGTTTAGACACCGATTTCACTACAATGGAAAGAGTGTATGCACTCAACAAGTAAAGAGTGAAGAATAAATTTTGTAAGTACAGTACATACAGTTCGTGTCAAAATTTATGTCGGCTCTGAAGTGCGCTACTCGCTGCGCAGTTCCTCACCCCTCACCCCCGCCGACACACGAATTTGATACTGCGCAAGACTCGCCTCATGTTCAGAGCCGCCATAAAGGGGCTATACGTGGCCGTAATATTATAACACAGCGTTTTAGAAAAAGACAGTCACACAGGTATGACTGACGAAGATCACGTTCTACAAAGCCGTTTTTTTCCGTATAACATACATACTACTTACTAAGTCGATATCGCCCGGAGTTTGGAAGTTGGCGGTATGATACCCCCTTGCCTCGGTGCGCACGTGGCGCCGTGTGTGCTGCGCCCGATCTCTCTCCGCGAGTGTCAGATTGCTGTCCCTGAGGACTATGAGAGTGAGAGAAGAGAGTACACTTGTGCACTATAATATCTCCCGCGCCGAAGGCTTATAGTCTCCGTTGAGATTGGCCGCCGTGGCCGAAATACGGTCTGGAGGACTTACGTTGATATTGTGGTATCGGTTACAGACTTTACCTAGCATAAGACTTTACTAACACCACAGCACGTAATCTCTGTGGTGTTAAATAAATGATAAGTGACCGCGTAATGTTTGTAAGTTCGTGCTTTTTGACAAATATTCTACATGTACCCACAGGGCGAGCTTCCCAAAGTCCCGCCAGTAAGCTCGGCACCGCCAGGCCGGCCGGCCGCGCCCTCGCCCGCGCCGCTGCTGCCGCTGAGCGACTGGAGCATGAAGCCGGCCGAGCGCGACAAGTACAGCCAGCTGTTCGACTCGCTGCAGCCCAACAACGGACTCATCGGGGGCAACAAGGTGAGAGGATCACTACTACATGATAACGTCTACCATAAAACAGACTCCTTCCGTGCTTCCCAGAGCACGCAATGCCGTCGGTTCTGTGACTGATCTCTCCCCGAACGTGGTGTCGAATTGCCGCCCGATCGGACTATAAGAATGAGAGGACAGAAAATAGCTGTATTTGTTGCTCACAGTTGTGCTCAATAATTATTTACTTAGCAGTTTATATACACACAAACAGACATAAAGAAAGGAATAGATAAATACGTACAAAGATGATGCTTCTTTCAAGTCTTTTCCAACATACTTGTGATTGGTGTATTGATACACAACACACACACACCCCCCCACCCTCACACACACACACACGCACGCACGCACGCACGCACGCACGCACGCACGCACGCACGCACGCACGCACGCACACAAACATCTCTTTAGATGTAGACACTGACAGTAGAAGAGAAAATAGAATACATAGGTATAGGTACAAATGAAAAAAACTATTGGTTATTACTCGCAACCTGTATTTGTTTATTGTTAATTGGAAAAAGGCAGGCAGATTGATATTGAGACAGGCCCTAGATTGTTCTTCTAGGCTCTGCTAAGTACATGTTAGTATAATTTTTGAGTAGGTATAGCCAGATGAGATTTAACACCAGCCTAGCCTAGCAATAACTAAAATCAACCGCACAAACAAACAATAAAAGAAGCATCTGAGTCGCTAATACACCAGACCAGAAGGACAATTCCCGTAATTAAACTTACTTTTGACACATTGCGACTGAGATCAGACTGAAAGTTCTTAAAAATACGAGAATTGCCCCTCTGGTCTTAGTCGTCAAAATATACACAAAGTTTTTATGTTAGCTTCATAAATTATATATTATGAAGAATACTGCTATGCAAGCGACATATATTTCACCAAGTTTCTCTTCCATGTTCCAGGTGAAAGGCATGCTGATGGAGTCGAAGCTGCCGATCGAGACGCTGGGCAAGATCTGGGACCTCGCCGACCAGGATAAGGATGGCATGCTGGACAGGCACGAGTTCATGGTGGTTAGTACTAATATTTATCAATACGTCATAATCGACAGGTCCTCTTAGTAGTTGTGGTACGAGAATTAATGACAGATGAGTTATTGAAAAAATGCCTTACTGTTACGCAAAGGTCAATAAACCCAATATTTCTGTCAACTAGTTTTTTGTGTCGTGTTTTCGGCAAATGTCCAAAATTTACGCGTGTTGTTACTTGGCCAGTTTGTTTCCGCTTCGGTCATTAGCAGTTGTGTAGATAGTGATTGGTTTCATATTTTTTTATTTGATGGTATTGTTTCATCTTTTAGCAGCCTTAATGAATTACAACGGTGTTTATAAGTGTTATTGTTCAGTGCGTGCGTTAATACTCGACCGTGTGCTCGTGGCAGGCCATGCACCTGGTATACAAAGCCCTGGAGAAGCACGCGGTGCCCACGACGCTGCCCCCCGAGCTGCGCGGGCCGGGGGCCCCGGGGGCCCGGCCGGCGCGGCCCCCGTCGCGGCCCCCGTCGCGGCCCCCGTCGCGGCCGCCGTCGCGGCCCCCGTCCCCGGGCGCGCGCGCGCCGCCGCCGCGGCCGCAGCCGCCGCCGCAGCCGCAGAGCAACGCGTCGCTGTTGGAGGGCCTGCTGGACTTGTCTAGTGTGAGTGTTGTGTGGTATTACTTTGACTACACTGTACATATGTCCCAAGAAAAGTATGCGCTTCGGGAATCACCGTCTATCTTCGGAAGCACGAACGCGTGATGATCAAATTTCATAATTATAGAGCTGTTATAACAATGGAAGTACTTCCCTGTTTTGTATAACTACACATGATTACAAAATTATACATTACCAACTCTATGCATATCCTCTAATTTGAAAACTTTTAAGTGACTAATGGCGTCTTGCCATCGAAACACGTCACCGGATAGAGAGAAAACTAACGCGCAGTGATAGGTGCACTACTACAAACTCTGAAGCTTTGCCTCTAAGGCGCGTCATTCATGCTCATTCGGATACACAAAGATTACCGAAACACATACTTTTCTTCTCCCACAAAGAAGCTAAGGATCATCGAACTCGAAATGCGAGAGATGGTTCTCGCATTAATAAAACTCTTACCATTGCTCTGGGATACTGCAATTCACCTGCATACTTCCTTGACAACCACGCTACCTCATAAGCTTGTCATTAGTCTGAGGGATATTCGTACTTGCAAATTATATTAATTTTAGAAAATTTTAGTTCCGCCAGATGTTAGTGATTAAAGTTAGTAAATTAGGAAGCGGTAAAGAGCAGGCGTTTTGTAGGCGTTGCCTTTGAAACGTCATGTTTCAAAGGCAACGCCTAGATCGTAAAAAAATGCTATTCATTACGAAAAATCGTATTTCATTTAAGGTGAATGGGTAGTGGTAGACCGCGAAATTCAAATTTTCTTACGTTTTTTGCAATTTGCAGGTCAGGGTCAGATTGTATCTTGATCAAAATATGATTCGCGACAATAACAGGTACATATTTAAGGAATTATAATCATTAGAATCATTAATATATCTTTCTAAGTTAGATTTCTACCACCAACCACCAATCTCTTATGGAAAAGTGTTAGTGGTAGAAATCTAACTTAGAAAAATGTATTATTGATTCTAATGATTATACTTGTCTAAATATGTACCTACCTGCTATTGTCGCGAATCATATTTTGATCAAGATACAACCTGACACTGACCTGCAAATTGCAAAAAACGTAAGAAAATTTGAATTTCGCGGTCGCAACTACCCATTCACCTTAACTTGTTCACACCAAGTAGTTTGACTAATTCTTCAATTTCTCGTCCACAGCCCCCCACACAGACAGCTCCCCCTCTGCCCTCTATGTCTGCCGTGAGTCTGAACTCCTCAGTGATGAGCAGCATCTCATCAGGCAGCTCCTGGGTGGTGACGGACGCGGAGAAGGCGGTCTTCGATGCGCAGTTCGCGGCCGCAGACACGGATAGAGACGGATTCGTGTCGGGAATGGAGATCAAACATATGTTCCTGGATTCTGGGTTGCCGCAGCAGACCTTAGCGCATATATGGTGAGAATTTATTGCAGATAAATTGCTTAGAGTGCTTACTAAAACTGAAAATAGATTGGGAATAAAAAAAAAACAGCCACGTTTATGTTGTTCCCTTGCGATGCTGATTTTAGATGGTTAACTAAATAAAACTATCATTAGGGCCACTTCGCTTTGTGAATTTTCCAAAGTAGGTACAGGGACTGTGACGTACGTTACGTTCGTGAAAATAAGGTTTACAGAATTATATTTTTTTCCCCTTATGCCTGTTACGTTTAGGTTTCGGTCGTGGTTGTCGTAAATTACGCGGCTTAATCTCGCCCTAAGTTCGTCCGAAACGTGACATGACGTGTTTACATAGTCTTTGTTATCTCCAGGGCGCTGTGCGACATGGAAGGCATCGGCAAGTTGTCGTGCGGACAGTTCGCGCTCGCCATGTGGCTGGTGCAGCGCGCGCTGCGGGGGCTCGCGCCGCCCGCGCAGCTGGCGCGGGACATGCTGCCGCCGCCGCAGCAGCCCGACACGGTAAGACAGTCGCGCTCGCCATGTGGCTGGTGCAGCGCGCGCTGCGGGGGCTCGCGCCGCCCGCGCAGCTGGCGCGGGACATGCTGCCGCCGCCGCAGCAGCCCGACACGGTAAGACAGTCGCGCTCGCCATGTGGCTGGTGCAGCGCGCGCTGCGGGGGCTCGCGCCGCCCGCGCAGCTGGCGCGGGACATGCTGCCGCCGCCGCAGCAGCCCGACACGGTAAGACAGTCGCGCTCGCCATGTGGCTGGTGCAGCGCGCGCTGCGGGGGCTCGCGCCGCCCGCGCAGCTGGCGCGGGACATGCTGCCGCCGCCGCAGCAGCCCGACACGGTAAGACAGTCGCGCTCGCCATGTGGCTGGTGCAGCGCGCGCTGCGGGGGCTCGCGCCGCCCGCGCAGCTGGCGCGGGACATGCTGCCGCCGCCGCAGCAGCCCGACACGGTAAGACAGTCGCGCTCGCCATGTGGCTGGTGCAGCGCGCGCTGCGGGGGCTCGCGCCGCCCGCGCAGCTGGCGCGGGACATGCTGCCGCCGCCGCAGCAGCCCGACACGGTAAGACAGTCGCGCTCGCCATGTGGCTGGTGCAGCGCGCGCTGCGGGGGCTCGCGCCGCCCGCGCAGCTGGCGCGGGACATGCTGCCGCCGCCGCAGCAGCCCGACACGGTAAGACAGTCGCGCTCGCCATGTGGCTGGTGCAGCGCGCGCTGCGGGGGCTCGCGCCGCCCGCGCAGCTGGCGCGGGACATGCTGCCGCCGCCGCAGCAGCCCGACACGGTAAGACAGTCGCGCTCGCCATGTGGCTGGTGCAGCGCGCGCTGCGGGGGCTCGCGCCGCCCGCGCAGCTGGCGCGGGACATGCTGCCGCCGCCGCAGCAGCCCGACACGGTATGGCCGATTTCAATCGATGCGTTGTGGTTCCAACCTTACTATTATAGTTTTTAACTAGAGAAACCATGGTGACCAGTTCTAATCAGTAGTTCTATAAGATGGTTTCGGACCCTGATCTTCCGGTACTTCGGTAATTTTGAGACATACAGATAAATAATGCGTATACTACAGTGCTACCTCACACTCGCCTAACTATAGTACAGCTAAGTTGCCTCATTCTGAGCAAAAATGTATGTCAACTGTTTCAAAACGTTATGATGCACTTCGCATATGAAAACATGTGAGAATATTCTTAATTTAGATAGAAGATACCGAGCAATTTACTTAAAATAAAACACCAATTTAATACACACACAATATTATAATCCTATAACTTTGACAAGAGCTCTTACAACATACAACGCTACAATGGTCTTTAGGCGCGTGGCCAACATCGGAACTCACGCCGCCATTTTGTTTTGCCAACACATTATCTGTATCATACTTTAGCAATAGCAACAACACACCTTGACAAAATCATTCAGGCGCCAAAAGACCATTGTACCACTCTATGCATACTAATATTATAAATGAAAGTAACTTTGTTACCTTTTCACGCGTTAACCGCTGAACGAATTTCGATATAATTTGGCAAGGAGGTAGATGGCATCTTGGGGAAGGACATAGTGACATAGGCTACTTTTGCCCCGGCACTTTCCAGTGGGATAATTTCTAACATCCACGCGGGCGAAGCCGCGGGCAAAAGCTAGTCTAATACAAATGGTACAGTACGTTCTGTCGTCGCTGTAGGCTGCGAGCTCCACGCTCTACTAGCTGAAGTACTATAGCGACCAGTATCACGACTGCGGCGAGAGTGACGTGATGGTTCCACCGCGCATGCGCTCCCTGCCACACTATGAGCTTCACTATGCCAGCTAAGTTGTCCCTCTGCCAACAACTGTAGACACAAAAAATTACGGGTCGAGTACTATTTAAATATCTACTACAAAGATATACGGTGGCGGCGACGGCGGCGGCATGAAACTTTTCTACAATAAAAACTTTGTAGGTATTTAAGTACCTACCCTAAAAAGTTTTGAGTGTAGATCAGCTTTATAGGTTACAAAAAAAAAAGTGCCACTCCAGGAGTGCCGACAGAAGTGAAAACAAAACACAAACAGAATACTTTGCCATCACTCACGGACATAACGGATATAAATTAAAACCGAGTACATCCCGAGGACAGCCGAACACATCCGAAGCGGTGTCGGTTACGGTAACAGTGGCGAAAGTTCAATAGTTTTTCCCATCTCAAAAAATGCCCTACGCGCCTAAAGAAGTTTTCACTTCAAAAAAGCGTTGAATTGAGATCCTTTGGCGGATTTGGAAGTCTGGAATCATATTCTCTGGACTCGCGTGTGAACAAAATAGGCCATTTTGATAGTGGTCACATTACTCATACTGGTGAAGGAAGTTAATATAAGTCTGAAATCGCCAACTCGTCTTGAGCAAGCGTTATGATCTATGCTCGTGCCTTCTCTGTATGAGAAGAGGACTTTACCCTGCAGTAGGAAAATGATGGGCTGGTATTATTATTTATTAACAATGTAATTGCAAATAATACTACAATGCGTGCCACGAAAGATGAGACTTGACCCCGCCTCCCCCGCTCTTTCCGCCGCCCCTATGACGTCCGGTCCCGTCCCGCACTCAGACCTCATACCGCTAAAGATAACTAAAATCGTGTACTGCGCATGTCAAACCACGTGGTGTGTCAAGTCTCATCTTTCGTAGCACGCATTGACCTCCCTTTTTTCCTGATTGCCCAATCAATCGAATCCAGGCAGGTGCTTCACTTTATGTAAATTATTTCATCACCACTGCTCTCAAAACGTAAAGAAAAACTTAGTGAGGAAACCGGCATGTACTAGAACCAAAAGTTCGAAGACACGTGGCATCCACCAACCCGCACCGGGCCCGCGTGGTGAACCTTTCACCGAGAGGAGGCTTGTGTCCCTGCAGCTCACACAGAACATAGGCTGATTATGCTTATGCTATTAAAGTGTATATAAGACTACCTGTACAAGTTCTCGTCCATGTAGAGTACGGACGTGAACACGAGCTGGTCCCTGCAGTTGAGGAACACGCGGCCGCCGCTGCTCTTGTCCACGTCGCGCGGCACCAGGTACTTAGTGCCCGCACGCCATTGTATCGGCACGTCGCGGAGTGTGGTACTGGTCAATAAATACCAATATAATTGAGGATGTCTTAATTAAAATTGGCAAATACTCATTTGTGTAATTTACACCTCTGCCCTAACCCTTAGGAGAAAACAGTCGTGATGATGTGCAAAATACAAAATATGGTTTATCTTATGTATTTGTCGCATGGAGTGGAAATTAAATGTATTTAGAGTGAATTTACATTCACATTTAAGATGCTAGATAAGTGACATTTTTGTAGGTACGTCCGTGCCATCAGAGCGGGCCCAGTCAGGATAACAGCGCAGCGCTTTTTATTTTTTAAATATCGCAAAATTATGCTGGGATAGGTGTATCTTTTTCTTGTTAGGGTTCCGTAGTCAACTAGGAACCCTTATAGTTTCGCCATGTCTGTCTGTCCGTCTGTCCGTCCTCGCTTAATCTCTGTGACCGTTAGCACTAGAAAGCTGAAATTCGGTACCAATATGTATATCAATCACGCCGACAAAGTGGTAAAATAAAAATTGGAAAAAAATGTTTTATTAGGGTAGCCTCCCTATATGTAAAGTGGGAAGTGATTTTTTTTTTAATTTAAACCCTAATGTGTGATATATTGTTGGAAAGGTATTAAAAAATGAATAGGGGTTAACTAAAATCATTTTTTGATAATGTCAATAATTTCGGAAATAATCGCTCCAAAAGTAAAAAACAATGTGTCCCCCCCCCCTCTAACTTTTGAACCATAAGTTTAGAAAATATGAAAAAAATCTGAAAAGTAGAACTTTATAAGGACTTTCTAGGAAAATTATTTTGAACTTGATGGAAACAACAGTTTTTGTACAAAAAAGACAAACAGTTGTACAAAATAATTTCTACTAAGTTTGTAGTATACCTAATCGTATATGCAAGCATTTTTTTAACTTCGTTTACATATTTTACTATCCTGAACGTATCTTTTTTCAAACAAAAACAAAAAAAGAATTATTAAAATCGAATCCCAATATTTTAAGATACGATTATTACGCGAACATAATGGATACCCACTTTTAAACTCATAAGTGGGAACACTTATTGTGACGGACGGGAAACTACGGAACCCTACACTGAGCGTGGCCCGACACGCTCTTGTTTTTAATATTAATTTTGTTAGTTTGAAATGCTCTTTTTGAATGCTGCTCCACCCAGAGCGGGAGGGGTGTTTTGATGATTTCCCATCCTCAAAAAAAAAAATGGTCCTTTTTACTGTTTGTATTTCCCGTGCGTGTCCCAAATAAAATATTTATTTATTTATTTTACTATTTATGTACACACATAAACAGACACGAAATAAATCAGAACAGAAAAATAGGTACAAAGGTGATGCTTATTTCATAAGAAATCTCTTCCAGCATACCTGCATTTATCTTTCTTTCTTTTAAAATGTGTCAAGACAAACTAAAGATATCCAAAACTACTAATATTATAAATGCCAAAACGTGTCTGTCTGTCTGTCTGTTACCTCTTCACGCTTAAATCGCTGAACCACTTTAGGTGAAATTTGGTATAGAGATAGTCTGAGTCCCAGGAAAGGACATAGGATCGTTTTTATCCCGGTATTCCCACGGGATCGACACTAATGCGGGTAAAACCGCGGGACGATGCTAGTACTGACATTAGTTTTAAAACACAATGTAATTTGTGATAACATCTACGACCTTACCCGACCCCAAATAAATTGGGAGAATGATGATCTACGACCTCACCCTGGACATCGAATCACAACCCGTTGGCCGAAGTCTGCGAATATGGTGTCCTGAAAGGGGAGAGGCGGGTGTTTCGGTAGCGTCTGTGTGATCGGGTAAATAAGTGTTCCATTCTTCTCATCGTTATTTTCTCCATATCTTTTTCTTCTTGTGTCGCATGGTACCTGAAAATGTGTATATGAAGATAAGTAACGTAGGAGATGGTTATGATGTATAACAATTCGATACGATTGTTAAACTTCTATACAGTATATTTTAGAGCTACTAAAAACTGGCAAGAGAAGTCTCCTTTTACATACCATATAATGTTCCCACTGCAAGGACTCAGGGTTCGGGGCGAAAATAAAGTTACGTAGGTAATTGTTTTAAAAAGAATCCCCTTTTCTGTGCCGACGTAATTGACGGACGTCAGAGTCGGCTAATGTCAAAAGAAGGGTGCGCGTCGTCTGTTCCAGACGGTTCTTAGAGCATTCTGGAAGCTACGCCCTTATTGGACGAGCGGATTGTGGCGGAAGAGGTTTTGAAGTAGGTTCGCGTTATAAAGCTATCCATACTAATATTATAAATACGAAAGTGTGTCTGTTACCTTTCACGCTTAAACCGCTGAACCGATTTAGATGAAATTTGGTATAGAGATATTTTGAGTCCCGGGAAAGGACATAGGATAGTTTCTATCCCGATATTCCCACGGGGTCGACACTTATGCGGGTGAAACCGCGGGGCGCTGCTTGTATTATATATATAATAATATAGCTATACATAAATAAGTTATATTACGTACCTTACACAAAGCGATCATGATTTCGCTAGGTCTTTGTTGGATCACATCTAGGTCTTTCATTATTTGTGGCAAGTATTGTGATCGGCAGGGCAAGCCGCCGGGGAATGCTATAAAAGTTTTAAAATTTCATAGAAAGAAAATAAAGAAAAATATTGTATTTGAGACACACAGGAAATGTAAACAGTAAAAAAGAAGCATTTAAAACTAACAAAAAAAATATTAAAAACAAACAAAAGAAAGACCTGTGCTAGGCCAAAAAAGACTCCTCTCTCAGCATAATGCTGCGATATTTAAAAAAACAGCATAGCAGTCTGTATAGCCTGTAAATACCCTATTTATGTTTGATGTTTAGTTAAGTTTAATCTGTAAACATAGTAAGATACAGCCGAATAAAGCCATCTTACTAAGTTTACATTAACATTAAAAAGGATTCTGTTGTTTATCTTGACGAATACAAATGCAGCTACCTACTATTAAAACTTTCATTTACATATTATAAAACAAAGTCTCCAGCCACTTCTGTCTGTCTGTCTGAACGCGATAAACTCTAAAATTACCGAACGGATATTCATACGGTTTTCACCAATGGACGTAGTGATGCATGAGGAAGGTTCAGGTGTATAATTCTTTAAGTAAATTGACTGAAATATAACGATAACAGTTGAAGATGTTGGAAAAAATCATGCCGACTGGGAGCTTTACTGGCGTGCGCCGCGTAAACTAATAGAGTTATATGAAAACAATTACGGAATTAATACTTTGTTTACTTGGATTAACACATAGGGTAATTTTAATTACGTTAGTGCGTTTCCGTGGGATATTTTCCGACATTCACGGGAGCGGAGCCTCGTGCAAAAGCTAGTAATTCTATAAATATGCAATTTCCATTATTTTAGTGTACCTATACTAGATGCTGGTTTTCCTTAGTATTTTTTAACTAAAACAATAACTTGAATTTAAATTAATTAGGCATTAACCCACTAAAAACTTGTAATTAAAAATTCTCTGTTGTTCAAATACTATCTTGCATTATCTACTAAATACAATAAATACAATGAGCGGCACTAATGAGCCGTTAAATCGATTTTCCCCTCTCTTTGACTTTAACAAGTAACAAACAATTTTATAGATTGCACAATGTGGTTGCCAAGCTGGTTCGCTGGTGTTGTGTTGATCCAAGTACTGTATATATTTTAAAGACACGTATGGAATATGGTGAGAATAAATAATAGTGCTTATTTTTTTTTTTGTATTTTTGAGTAAATTTTAGGCAACATACTTAAAATTTTATTTACATAATGAAATGTTTAAACTAAAAATTATAAAGAGAAAATATTCGATTTTTTTGTATGTTTGTTTGTTAAGCTGTAACGCTAAAACGAATTTAGATCAAATTTGGCACACGGGTAGACCATGACCTTTTTATCCCTATATTCCCACGGGATCGAGACTTATGCAGATGAAACCGCGGGGCACATCTAGTTTGCTATATTATATATTGAAGTGACGCTTGGGGCGTAAGCTCTATCCATTCCTTTCACGAGTCTCGTACCATGAGCTTAACTAAAACACTCGCGAGCGAGCCGGCAAGAAACTCCACACATGAATCGCTGATCTAGTTTTGTTATACCAACTATGTAATAACAACTGGTTGACGGTTGACAGACACGGAGAATGGAAAGTGAAAACGTTGCTCCGACCCCAAGTAACATGGGGCGAGCGCAGGAAGATGTAGATGATAAATAACAACTATGTAACATGTAATTAGTAACTTACTTTGAAACAATTCGATGATCTTGTCATCCAATTCAAATAATTTGTAACGGCTCGCCGAATTAACAGAGTCCACTAGGAAGCTTGCAATCTATGAGATAAGTAGACATTGTATGGGGGCTTTTTGGATAGACTTTTTTCAATGACCCCTTCTATAAGCATAATCAGCCTATAATGTTCCCACTGCCGGGACACAGGACTCCTCTCTGTGAGAGATAGTGGGCCGTAATCCACCAACGGGCGCAGCGCCGGTTGGTAGATGTCACCTGTCTTCGAACTGGTTCCTTTCCAATGAATAAAAATAAAATAGGCTAAGTATGTATAAAATAAATGGCTCGAAAGTAGTTGATAACATGTAACATTACAATCCACTTTTAGTTTTATCTTTATGGTCTTATTAGTGTAACTGGTTTCAGTTTCAAATAATTAGGCACTGTATTACACACTTTATTGGTGCTAAGTACCTTTCCTAACAAAATAATAATGAAGTGTTATAGCACACTGTAAAATTATCGAATTATCGTTAATTTAACAATGCAAAGCAGTTAAGTCGTGAATATACACAGCTCGAATTGAATAAAAACTATGACATTTAGAAAACCGGGTAAATTGCGCAACACACTATTAATCTGAATCATTTTGAAGGATATTGCTAATCCATTGCTTCATATGTTTGAAAAAGCTGTCTGCTCAACAACGTGAATAACGCAATGAATGTTGTGGAATTGTCAAAATGAACACTATTGCTACTGATAGTGTGTTACGCAATCACCCCGCAGGTAGACTATCTGTCGCCACGCCACAGTGGGACCCGTGCCTATGCTATTATCGTTATACTTACTAGGTCTTGCTCCAGTTTGACATAGCAGATTCCGTACCGACGTCGCCTGCCCACCTTGCCACACACACTGCACTCGCTCCACACACTCCACTGAGTGAATAATATCACGCCCTGGTATATCTCTGTGGCGACGGCGTGGGGACCTCGGGATTCAGGTGGTTTTACCTGACCAAAAGTTAAATAAATCACTGTACTTATCTAATTGTAAAAATTGTGGACCCAGTTATTTCTTTTAATAATAATAATAATTTATTAATTATTAATTATGATTTTTATGAAGTAGGTCCATCTGTCTGGGGCATGTGTCACCCCGATCAGCTAATACCTGCACAATAAAGAATAAACTAACAACAGTATAGGGCTCCTTGTCCACGACCTCTATGAAGACCAGGCCGCTGCCGCCGTCTCCTACTTTGCACCAGAAGACGCCCTCGTCACCAGGCATCACGTTGAAAATCGTCATGACGCCGTTGTCGAGCGACAGGCGGTCATAATCTTGTATTGTCTTGAAGTTTTCGATTTCTGCGCGCTAGAAGATGAGATTTTATGGTCCTGTTTCACTATATTCGGATAGGCATTAAAGGGTACTAAATTACAAAATGAATGAAAAAAAAAAATTGCCGGAGAAGTTTATCAGTAAATGACTCCGCTCGTTTCATCATCATTCAGTCGATAGACGTCTACGGTCCACTGATAGACATAATAATAATAAGCCTTCCACTTTCAATAATATTAGTACTTTTTTATTTCGCGGTTATATACGTGTAAGCTCTCCAAAAGCGTGTCCGTCTTTAATCTTTTACAAATCTATTTTTTTTTACATTTTATTTTTGTTTTGTTGTCACACTGCAGGGCAAGACAGAGACAGAGAGGATTGGCAAGGAGAAAGGGGGCCCCTTCTTTTTCCTTTCCACTCTTATCTGTCTTGAGCTAGTGTGGAGCAATCCTGTCTGTAGGCTTCAAGCTCGTTCCATCATCTTTTCTTGGGTCTGCTCCGATGTCGCCGGACGTTTTCTGGGACCCACATGGTGGTAGATTTGGCCCATGAATCGTTCGACATGCGGCAAACGTGTCCAGCCCAGTCCCACTTAAGCTTGGCTGCTTTTTGGATTGTGAAATCTGTTAGCCATAAAAATTTGGATATGCCACGTTTAAACTGGATGATTTCCTCTGTTATACCTTTGCATACAACCAAGTTTGCTGATCCTCGTTGCCGGGCTCCCGGCACAGATTGCACGGTAGCCGCGCGGACGCTCCTTGGAAGACCATTATGATGATATTGTTCTGTGATATATGAACAGAATTCACGTCGTCCAACTGTGACTCTGAACAGGTGTAGTAGTCTCGCCATGCCTGGGACAGAACTGACAGCTTGTGTTTGTTACCTCCTGAAGATAAAGGAAGTTGTGTGTGAATTGCCGGAAATATTTCTAGATTTTTTATGCACTTATTTATTTATTTTTACTTTGATGGTTTGTCGTACAGTTTCATAAGCAGTTTTTGGGCTTGTATTCCAAAAAACCAAAAAAAACTTGACAGTTGTAGATGCTTGTAAGTAGGTACTACTTGTCCTTTTGATGTCAATGTTAGGACAATACAATATCACGGAATGTTTGTTGAAAAACGATAAGACAGTAAAAGGTCGGAGAAAAGATCTTTCTAAATTCACTTACTTGGATACGTAAGCTTCTCTAGCGCTAAATCCTTCTTAACGGAACCTCTTCGAACTCCTCCATACATTTCTCTACTTCTATTGTTAATCTCGCTCACTCTCTTGTGAATGTTATGGTTTAATTCGCATCTTGCACAATTTATAATCATTAAAACTAGAATAACCAAATATTTCAAGTCTGCCATTTATGAAAAATGTCATTCTTGACAAATATTTTTGTTTTAATTTTAAATTCGTTCTAGTAGAATTGTTATTTTAAACTGTGTTCTTATTCAAGGGGATACATGGTCGTCAGATGTTTTTATCTTAGGTCCTTATGCTAGAAACTAATCTCAGTGATGAACCTCTTTTTACTCAACGGCGGCTAAGCCCAAAGGGAGGGTTACGTTTTGAAATCTTCTAGTTTTAAAACAGCATAGTTTAAGAGCTATGCTCGTAATTAAAATAATTCACAGGGTCAACTACACAACGCACATATGAAGGATTATCTACTCACATTTCATTTTCTACTAGACATTGTGTCAACAGACTATAAATCAATGTACAATGCAGTTAACTTTACTGTACCCTTTGTATGTTTATCTTTCCAGAAGTCAGAACCAGCGCTGTCCTTAGGCCCGCAGCCCACCCCTGAGATGGAAGCGATAGCGCGCGAGGTGGACGCGTTGGCTCGTGAGCGCCTGGCCTTAGAGGCCGAGCTCGCGGCCAAACAGAGGGACCTCACTGTTAAGACTGGCGAGGCGGACAGCTTGCAGGTATGAACATCGCGAGGAGATTCAGGGAACTGCTTTTGCCGGAGCAAAGGCGGTTCCTAGCTAACTGTTCCTGGGTCGTAATTCTCTATGACACAATGAACGAAACCGCGTGAAATAAACACGAGATTAGTGGGATTAGCTAAGGAATGAGGGTTTTCTGAAATGACGTTCGCTAGGTGGCAGCACTGGCACGTCAGGTCCAGGCATCTGTCAAAGAGCCTATATTTTCTTTAGTCATGACGGAATGATGAACGAATGAATGAATCGAATGATGAACGTCATCATATATTTTGTATTGGGAGACCTCTTGTCACAGTGGTGCCAACTGGTGTCGTAAATTTTCACGAAAACCCTCATTGACGTGGTTTTGGTAACGAATCGTTAAGTGGTCATAGTGAATTAGGGTCGAGTTCGTCCCATATGAAAATGTAGTGCAGTTTGGAAATATAATTGAATTACTGCATTTTGTTTTCAGAGCGAGCTGGACACATTAACGGCGACCCTAAAACAGTTAGAAAACCAAAAAGGTGAAGCACAAAAGAGGTTAAATGATCTCAAAACACAGGTAACTATTTCACTTCTTTAAATAAAATCTTACCTAACTTTTAATTTGTTTGTGTGCTATAATTACTTATCTAATTAGATTTTATTCTTACCTTCTTCTCTTTATAAAATCTTTATTCCGATAATACTAACACAAAAACACGACTACTTGCAGGTAGAAAAGCTCCGCTCACAAGTATCAGCACAAGAGGCAGCGGCGGCCGAGACGGAGGCCGAGGTGGCGGCGCGTCGGGCCGCGGCGCAGACGCTCAAGGAGAAGGAGAGGGCGCTGCAGGCCGACGTCGCCGACGCAGAGGCCGAGGCCGAGGCCATCACTGCGCAGCTGAGGCGCACTGTGCTAGCTGTCAGCCAGGTGAGAGATTATACTACTGTGACAATTATTGCTTGTAAATGACTATAGAGTTCGAAGGCAACCTGCACAAATATAGTATGAAGAAGTTATCGTCGTCTGTAATTACTATGTACAGCAAGCTTGTCGATTAACCGGCATTGCTTAAAGACGTTAAGAAAGAGAATTCGGAGTTTATTGCATGTGTTCAAAGAAGGTGTAAGGCTGTCTGTTGCATTAGGCGGACATCATCGCGACGGATGGCCTGCGCGCGTGTCTGTCCTGCGCTATGTGACGCGGACCGTCCGTCGCACGCGGTTCTATATTATACATGCGCGCTAGTCCGTCGCGGACGGTCTAATTGCGTGCTTTTAAGGCAGTAATAATAGGGAATATGCATGAATTTTTTTCATGGCATTTATTAACAAAATATGAAAATACCGTAGTAGAGATGACAAAAAGTGAAATTAAAATTAAAATCGGCCAAGAAACACGGCCGATATGAGCATTTAAAACTATTGATTACACACCAATTAGACAGAGAGATCCGACATAGACTGTGACGTCACATGTCACTACGGCCATATAAACTCCGTGTTAAATTTCGTTTTGCGAGAAAGAGATAGAAACAAATCTTCGATGGCTCATATCTTTTTTAATTTCATAGTTATCCGAAAAACAGTTTTACTAAACTGTTTATTACATGAATGAGGATTATTTTTTTAAATAAAAAAAAATCATGCATATTCCCTATTGTCTCGGTTCAAAGTTTTAATTATTTTACTTTCTGGTCCAGGCAAACATAAAGATCTCCCATTTAGAAGAACAGCACCGTCTCATCAGTTCTGCAGCCGAAGCCCTCGCCAGCGCAGGCAACGCCGGGCAACACTACCTAACTCTACAGCCGCAGTACGCCGCAGAACATCTGGAGCGCGTCGTGCGAGGAGCCACGCCTAACGACGCACTTGTACGTGTACTAACAAATCAAATCAATTAGCTGGTGATACTTCGCAGATATGATAGTACCGATATGTAAACATGAACATATTGTATAAGGCCCTTTGTACACACACGTTTTTCTTGCCGTGAAAAACTACGGTTTATTCGCCGTGCGCAGGCACAGTCGTCAGCGTTGTATGGATCACTATAGAAGTTTGTGGACGGCACGGCGCCGTCGCCGTATACCATAGATCAGTGTCATGTACAAGGTTACATTTTTGTACGGCGCGGTTAACACGCCGTACCGTAAAGAAACCGTACGGTGTATAAAGGGCCCGATGCTGTAGCTAGTACAGACAACACAACACTATCACTGTATAGATCCTTCAATCTGCCATACAACCAGTAATGTGAGCGTGCGTTATGGAGAGTAAACGTCAACGTTCTATGCAAGGCCTGATAGTGCGCGCTAAAAGTTACAACGCCAGTCAAATAGCATTCACAATTTTTTTGGTATTTCGTCAAATGTTGCTTGAAGAATAATCCAAAAAGTATTTTTTGTCTTTCATATTTGTTTTTCTGTTACCCAGGAAGACGAGCCATTCGCGAAAAGCAACGGCTTCGCTTCGGGCGCGGGCTTCGACTCCGACCCGTTCGCTTCCCGCGCGTTCGCGCCCGCAGCGATGCCCGCACACGACCCCTTCGCGCCCGCACACACCCCGCAACCCACACAGGTATGTACGACGCGAGAAAATTAAACGTGCAAACCGTTTAAATCCGTAACGTATTTGCGGATGACGTCACGACTTGTTTTCTTGCTGAAATAATAGTCCTTTCACTTTTGTTTCTTTGATATTGCATTACTGTCAAACTTACAGTGAGCTATTGACAAGTCTGTCAATATCACAGTGATAATTATTTTTGTAACAATAAGGTTGTTGTTCGGTTGCTGTCACAGGTGAAAAACTGTGAAAGGATTGTAGAACACATAACTTTAAAACCGCTTTTATTGCGTTTGTGTTGCAGGACGGCTTCGGAACGGACCCGTTCGCATCGAATGCGGATCCTTTCGCTGGCGACGCGTTCGCCGCACACGACAATACGGCCAAACAAAACGAAGACGTGAGTGCTATTCTATCATTGTTTATTCCCACTATAGTTTTTACTTGACAGAGTGTCTTTCTTAGAAATTTTTTTTTAATATCACTTAAAAACTCTTTTCGAATGAAGTAATGTATTTTTTCAGTTGTAAAGTCTGTTAGGAATTATATAGTTTTATGTAAGTTTATATTATTATATAAACGTGTTAATATTATAAGTATGTTTATGTTCTATTTATTTATTTGTGTTTTATTTATGTATATTTTTATCTTAATAAAACGATAAAAAATTTCTTATTTGATAATCTTTATCGTTTTAAGTAAATCCCTTTTATGAATTGTGAAATATGTTTAGAATAAGGATGTTTACTTTTCTGTGGTTTGTTGTAATGAAATCCCCGTGTATGTCATCATAATGTCAGTGAGTTTTGCACCGATTTTGTCTTTACCGTGGTATCGGTTATGACGTTTTGTAGAGAGCGACCAGAGGAGCAAATCTCGTAATTTTAAGAACGTTCAGTCTGTTCTCAGTCTCTCAAAAATACCTCTAAATTCCCTACGTTATTGATATTTGTTTGTCGTCGAGACGAGACTGCGGCTAGATGTAGAACGTTTGAAAAGACGTGTATCGGCCGCAGTAGTGTTTCGGGCGCTTGTACATGAGCCGTGTGCCGCAGACGGGCGACCCGTTCGCGGTGCTGCACGCGCCGGCGCGCCGCACGCCGACGCCGGCGCTGCCGCCCAAGCGACACAAGACGCCGCCGCCCAGACCCGCGCCGCCGCGCCCCACGCCGCCCGGCAAGGTACGCGCCACGTCATCGGAGGAATACTTCTTGTAGTGAACGCGCAACCAGACCGCGGTCGATCGACGATAGTGGACATATTTTTGACACAATTTGAAATTATTATCGACCGAGGTCTGATTACACCATTATACAGGATCTGCAGTTCACGTTGTACATACAACATACTTATTAAATATGTTGTAAAATAAATAGAAGTATTCCTTTACATTTTAAACAATAAAAATCAAATTTTTTTTTGTATAAAAATGATCTCGTAAATTTACTTTGTTGTTTCAACACTTTTTATTTTTTTAAATCTTGAATACTCTTTTTAAACTTAATTATTTGGTAACTATTATTAATTAAAAAATATATAAAATTGAATCAATGAATATTCGATGTAATATTAGCTCATATGATAAAAACAATAATGTTAGAATTGTAAAAAATTCTAGACTATAACTCTCGTCTCAGATCAAAAATAATTATTATGTGTAATTTCATTGATTCTGATTTTATGAAAATAAATAATATTCAAGCTTAGCAGAATCACAAATCCTAAGAATATATTTTTTTAAATAATTATTTTCAGCCAAGTTTTATCCAACTTTTACAATTTCAATATTTCTCCCTATTTTAAGCTAATAATTTATTTCCAGATTCAGTTGTTTTTATGATTATTTGACGTTTATTTACCCCTGCCCCAGTAACTAGACGCATGGACGAAGGATAGCGTCGTCGAAAGCTAAAAATTTTGTTTTATTTTATTTACGCTGCAGAGAAAGTAAAATGTACGTAAAGGAGATTGTTTTGCACTTCGACACTAGAGAATGGCATTTTATCGATATATTCCTTTTTTTTTGTTTTTATAAAATGTCAGTCTCGTTGACGCCACTTTCTGGGATTATTTGCACAAACGTGTTCCGTTTTATTTTGCAATGTGTGCTGTTTTTTTTTTTTTTTTTTTTTTTAATATAAACGTATAATAATCAATACCGCGTTCACTAAAAGTTAAAAGATATTTTATTATGCAACAGCAGGAGGGCATAACTTGTAACTGTACTATACAGGCTGGCAGGACATCGACGCGCAAACTATAACCATGAATTCAGCACATATCTAGACCGAGCGTAGAAATATTTGGTCGGTTATAAAAAAATAAATTGCTATTGCATAGAAAAGCGTGCGCATAGACTACGCGGTCAAAATCGAACAGCTATTTTTTTTAAATAACTGACGAAAATTTTCAATGCCGTGTTCAGAAACATGTACTGACTTTATGGTAACAGTTTGCGCGTGGATGTCCCTACCAGCCTGTATTTTAGTGTATCGCTCGTATTGCACTCCAGTCACATTAAAAATGAAACGATTTTGTTAAAAATACTGATAAGATTTTTAACAAAACCCTGCACTATTAGGGATTGTAATTATTCTCAATATGCCCAGAAAATGGATGTAACTTCAGACTCGTGTTTTTATATTTTTACTTTCTCTGTTCGCGTGGAATGCCATTCTCGCCCGCTCCACCACGTTCGTTCGGTTGCCGCTACACGCTTCCCACGCTCCTTACCTTGAATGTTCCCCATCACTCATTACTGTTTTATAGTTGTTGCAAATCAAAAGTGCACGTCGTGTTGTAACATTATGTACAAATATCGGAATAGGTAATCACTTAAACTTCAAGGAAAGTAAGTGACATAGAGTGGATAATAACTCCCTTTAAAATCCCGGAATGAGTCTAAAAAAAAAAGAAGATACCCTAGAAATGGTAATAATGATTCTTCTTAACAATAATTCAAAGTTCAATGAGTACTTCGTGATTATTGAATCCCCAAATGAAAAGGTCATGATTATTATTCCGGGATTTTAGAAGGCGGTATTATCTACTCTATGTTACTTACTTTCTTGAAGTTCAACTAAATATTCTGTACTTATTCCGATCTCTGTTTATGTCGATGATATAAGGTTTAAATTACCGTGATTGACGCTCGCTCGTGAAATGCAACGACTATACCATGTTTTTCTTTGCATGTTTATTTATTTTATGCTTGTATTTTATGTAGTGTGTATTTATGTGTGTACTGCTTGATTTGGGACGATTGGAATAATAGGTGATGGGATTTTGTTGTAACGTAATCTTAAGTTTGATTATCCATGATGGAGAGTGAGCTGAAAACACTAAATAGTTTTCCAAAACAGTTGACAAAGTTAATCGCGTTTTGTGCCTATAGGTTTCCCTGTAAGGATAGATGTAAGTTGAGAAAATAAATAAATAAATAAATTGCGAAATAGTAGCACACAGAGCCTTTACACAGTGTTTTGTTGACACGCTGCGCTCTCGTTGTTTAACGTGGCATGCTATTTCTATAAATGCAGGCATAATATGCTAGTGTATGTAGTTTTGATTACCTAAAGAAACATTAACAAAAAAAAAAGTGGCAATGTCGACAGAAGTGAAAACTTGAAAAAGCATAGTCATTTTATAGATATGTTTGAAGGTCATTCTTCCCAAAGAAACCGCGCGTTGATGTCTTTATAATGGCCAGAACTTAAAACAGAGGTGTCGGTTACGGTAATAGTGTCGCGAGTTCAATGGTTTTTTTCCATCTCAAAAAATGCCCGACACGCCTAAAGAAGTTTTCACTTCAAAAATGTATATGATATATCTCGTACATTAAAGATCTTAACAGAGTTATAATAATATGTAATCGGGTAACCCCAGTATGTTATAAAATATACTTATATTGGGGAAATAAAATGAATTAGTTTATTCTGTAAAAAGGATATCGGAATCACTTTTACACATCATATTAAAAAAAATACTAAAAAATAAGCTAGATGGAGTCGGCATTACCTATCTGACTACCCCTGAGACGAATTGGAAAAACAAACTCAGAGGTCACAGTCTCTTTTAAAGTCCAGACATAATCTTGGTCAGATCACGTGAGGACCATGTAGATCCGAGGCTAGCGTAGCTTCGGTATGTCTATTTTTAAAAGTAACTGCAAAATATTCTAAACTATAGAAAGATACGCAATTTCTATTACTGCTGCAAGTAAAATATTTGATTGGCATAATACTGCTGACCTAGAACCAAAAATTCGAAGACGTGACATATACCAGCCCGCGCTGGGCCCGCGTGGTTAGATTATAGCCCACTACCTCTCCAAAGAGAGGAGGCCTGTGTCCCAGCAGTGGGAACAGTATAGGCTAATTATGATAATCCTGCTGACCATAATGAATGTGGTTAACTATTATATCTATTTAAAGTATATTAGTAGTATATTCGTGACGTGAGTAAATTTATTTATAAAACAAAAATAATAGCAGATCTTTTTGCTTATTGTAGTTTAGTAAAGGTACAGAACGGTGGCACTGGTAGCATGTTAACCTCCTAGTTCGCTTGTACACGATCACATCCACTCCTGTTTCTTATTGGTTCATTTATATATTTTATTTGGTTCATTTCTTTTCTTTAACCGATATAACTCTACCTGTATATACCTATATTGATAATATTATAATGAGTACATAACGCTACTGAAATATTTTGTAACATAATTATAGAATTTAAAATGGCGCGCCTTCCATTTCGTTTTCACACACACGAAAATTATGTTTTTAAACGTTACACTCAAATTCGTCACCGTCAGTGGTTATTCTTTCACTGTCAGTGAGAGAAACTGTCAGTAACAGTGACGTTGCTATGGTTACCGTTACCATGTAACTGTTACTGATATAGACTGAACAACCAATGACGGTGCCAGTTTGAACGCATTGCGTAAATACACATACTTTGAGTGCGTGCGCGAATACAGTGGCCATTTTAAACAATGATCTATCTAGTATTACTGACAAATTAACGTAGATTACTTTATTGTGGGATTTGTTCGGTGGCGTTGTGTAGTCGAATCATTTGTCATGTACACTGTCCACTAACCGTGCTAACACAGCTCGTGCTTGTTCCCACTTGCAGCGCTAAGCGGACGCGCGGCGGCGGCGGGCACGTGCGTATGTCTGTCCCTCTCGCCCATGCACTCTCCCACTCACTCACGCTCTCTCGTCCAGACCGACCGCCCCGCCATGGACTTCGCCGACGACCCCTTCAAGGACTACCGCTACGAGGACCCCTTCAACATCGAGGACCCCTTCGCCGACGCGCCCGACGGACGCAAGCCCGACCCCTTCGGCAGACCGACTTCTGTCCCCGGCTTCGAATCCGACGACTTCTTCTCCGCGTCTAGCACTGTTAATGGAAGCTTTACTTTGCCTGAGAAGCGAAGCGGACGAGTTTCCGCGCCGCCTGTAGCTTACGACCCGTTCTCTAGCCGCTCAGATTTCAAACCGCCTCCCAAGCCTGCTCCGCCAAACAACTCAAATAACAACACCGGCAGCGACGCGTGGGCCGCCTGGCCCAACGACAACTGGGCCTCCGACGACGCGTGGGCCAAGCCGCCCGCACAGAAAGCCGACGCCTGGACGTCCGACGACACCGCCAAGCGGAACATCAACACCAACACGACCGACTGGAAGACCGAGAACTGGGCCAACAAGTCGGACAACTGGGCCGCCGACTGGGCCGGCACCGACTCCAATAAAAACCTCAACGAGACGTGGCCGACCACGAACACCTTGCCTTCGAAGAAAGAGAAGTCGCCGCGGCCCGTGAAGTACGCCAAGTCGTTGGTGCACACGATAGGCGGGATCGGCCGGACGAAACAAAAGGAAAAGAAGGCTAAGGCGCTGGAGGCTAAGAGCGCGGAGCTGTTGCCCAGCGAGGAGCAGCAGTGGGCGTGGGCCGCGGCCGAGTCGCGCCGGGCGCAGGCGGCGCAGGAGGCGGCGCGGCGCCGGGAGGACGCCGAGCTGCAGCTGGCGCTGGCCCTCTCGCGCCAGGACAAGTGAGCTGCCTGTCGCGCCAGGACAAGTGAGCTGCCTGTCGCGCCAGGACAAGTGAGCTGCCTGTCGCGCCAGGACAAGTGAGCTGCCTGTCGCGCCAGGACAAGTGAGCTGCCTGTCGCGCCAGGACAAGTGAGCTGCCTGTCGCGCCAGGACAAGTGAGCTGCCTGTCGCGCCAGGACAAGTGAGCTGCCTGTCGCGCCAGGACAAGTGAGCTGCCTGTCGCGCCAGGACAAGTGAGCTGCCTGTCGCGCCAGGACAAGTGAGCTGCCTGTCGCGCCAGGACAAGTGAGCTGCCTGTCGCGCCAGGACAAGTGAGCTGCCTGTCGCGCCAGGACAAGTGAGCTGCCTGTCGCGCCAGGACAAGTGAGCTGCCTGTCGCGCCAGGACAAGTGAGCTGCCTGTCGCGCCAGGACAAGTGAGCTGCCTGTCGCGCCAGGACAAGTGAGCTGCCTGTCGCGCCAGGACAAGTGAGCTGCCTGTCGCGCCAGGACAAGTGAGCTGCCTGTCGCGCCAGGACAAGTGAGCTGCCTGTCGCGCCAGGACAAGTGAGCTGCCTGTCGCGCCAGGACAAGTGAGCTGGCCTGTCGCGTTAGGACAAGTGAGCTGGCCTGTCGCGCCAGGACAAGTGAGCTGGCCTGTCGCGCCAGGACAAGTGAGCTGGCCTGTCGCGCCAGGACAAGTGAGCTGGCCTGTCGCGCCAGGACAAGTGAGCTGCTTCGTCGGCGGTTGGATTCCCCTGGTTGGCTCGTGAAGTCGTCAGCTCGCTTATTTATTGCATTTTGTAATTCGTCCATGATTGTTTTTCGATATTTTTATGCGATACGGGCGAGTAAAATATAGGAGTATTTATTAATAAATAATTATACATTATTATGTTATACGCTAGCGTATGGCAGTGTTCTTACGAAATTATTACGTCACGTCATATACATGTGACGCATACTGGACACGCAAGTATATAAAGGGAATCTCAATAGGAGATATACTACGGCATTCGAAATCACATTTAGTTCCTAAATTTGTGGTGAGTTTATCGTTTGTCTCGTAACTAGTACATATTGAACAGCAATCACAAAAGGCATAAAAAGTGGCGCTTTACCTGTACATTTTAAGGGCCGAGACACAAAGATACAACGTCGCAACGCAAAAACTGGGTATATCGCAATGTGTGTCGGCTCACATGCCTTATAACTGTGATTGCTTTACCAGAAAATACTACTTTACAGCGAGAAAAGCATCACAAACCAATTTACGATCGCCATCTTGAATTTAGAGGAACTATAAAAGATTATGTATACAATGTGGAGATGACAATAAATGAAAACACTGGCAATAAACCCTATCATTGAAATTTAAAAAAATATTTTCTTTAACAAGTTAAATAGTACTGATGGGCCAACTATGACTAGATAGAGTGACTAAACTATTGGATAATTATACTTTATTGAATTTTCGGGTGCAGACTGGGAACGTCATTAGATATAATGAATAATGATATAAAGTCAATTACTGAAAATTTGCATGCTTAATATTGGCAAAACATGTTTTGTTCTAAATTGTACTTTTACTATCTTCTTATACCGTGTTTTTATGCAAATAAATATTATTATTTTATTATTAAACAATTTAGTTTATTTTCGTGTAGTCGTCTCCACCTCGTATACATTTGATATTTCGCTCGTTATATTTAGTAATCGTTCAGCATTCCATTCGAGGCGCGGAGTTGATTAATATGTGAAATATATTAAAAAATTATATCGCATATCTAAAACGTTGTAAATTATTAATTACGGTTTCTGTATATAATGGTTTATGCGATACATAGTTGCGGTAACCACTTGGTTTTTCACCGAGGAGTAGGGAAAGGTGATGGCAAGCATAACGCATCGGTTTTTCATATGATAGCGTGATTCAATGTTGGTGAATTGGTGAACACACTACGATCATTCGTGTGAGGTATATGGCGGTATGATGCGGAACCCATTGTGTACAGGAGTCGTAAAAAAATGTTGGTTTGTTATACAGTCAGTATGCAGAAAAGGTTCAAAAGTATGCAATTTTACGAAGAAGGTTTTGCGCAATATTTCATACCTCTAAGTGTTGCCTGACTGCCAGGGTTTGTTAGAATCGTTACCATATTATCTCTGTGCAACATCTGGATACGTAATTTACTGATGGTGCATATTTTTTTTCATACTAAATACTGCTGTGACTTTGAAGGTCTTGCACATTATTTAAACAAAAAAAGTCAGACAAAACTTGCCAAACATACTTTTATATAATTTAAAATTAACTAGTCAATTGTAACAGCAAAACTTAATTATTATTAAAAACAATATCAAAAACAAAATTCCGCGGTTTGCCCGAACAAAAATAACAAATAACCTTAATATTATCTTGTTTTTAACCACTGACTGTGCAAATCAACTCATATACAGGGTCAAATTGAATTATCTAGCGGAACTGCAGACGTGTTGAGTGTCGATATCGAAACACGATAAAATGAAAATAAAAAGATTAGATGTTTTATTTTTAGGGGTCAACGACTGCTGCTAGTGTTTACTTGAAGAACGAGTTGAGAAAATATGTTTATCGTGTTTAGATATTGATGCTAATCACGTGTGTGAAGTTTACACAAAAAAACTGATACCTCAAGTGAATACACTAACTGCAGTCGATGACCAAAATCCCCATCACATATTCAGAGTTACGTTAGCTAATTTAATTTGACTCTGTAAAATACAAATTGTTTCACTAGTCAATTTGAATATTGCATGTTGGGGGCTCGATCAAAACATGGTGTCTGGGCGTGTATGTTAACATAACTACCGCTGTCGCTTGTGAATCGGTTATTTTGGCCATTGACCGGGTAGAACGCAGAACGTAGAACGCGGAACGCTCAAGTAAAATAGTAGAAAGACGCTGACATGATCATATCACGAAGTTTAGGCTTAGCATGTAAAGAAAATGGCGTAGTTTTAAAGATGGATCGTATAGAAACGCATAATGCTTGTATCAGGACAGTTACTGAAATAACCGGTGCACTCAACGACAGCGAAAATCTTAATTATAATTAATTTAAATGTAAAAGTGTAATATATTGTTGTTTGCAATCGAGGCCTAATAGCTTCCTCACTATAATGTATAGTCTGTTAGTTATTAATAATATCGCGTTACGGACTGTTCTCCGGTGTTATGGATACTGCCCGGTAACCCTGACGTGTAAAAGGACCGGTAATGTTCATAATAGAATTGAAGATTGTCGGTAAATGTACACTGGCGAGGAAAACTCCACTCGTCAAATAATAAAGTCCTTAATAAGAGTGGGTTGTTTTCTCGCAGCTGTATCCTACATGAGATTTATTATGAGTATAGAATGTTCAAATGTATTCCCATGTGCTAGAAAGAGATCACAATATATCTGTCTCTTACACGCACTTTGTAAAGTAACTATTAATGGTCCCATCGTATAATACACACGTGCCACCCGAAACTGGTTCTTAATTCGTATCAATAAGGTCTGCTATTTATTTCTCCTAAAGGCTTCTCTCATTTGAAATCTGATCCAAATAGAGCCAAAAAGCCAAAGAAAAAAAACCTCAATGTTTTTAGGTTTACCTATAATTTGAATTTATTCGATAATAAACATCTTTATAGGGCTCCAGTATAATTTTATATCAATGTGGAATTGCTTAAAAGTTAATTAAAATAAATAAAAAACCTATCGTCGACCTCGTAATTTGAAAATAATCGTATCTCAGAAATGCGACAATCTCCTGTAAAATGTCGTTACTGAGACATTTCTGTGTAAGACTGGTTTCATATGGCGACCAACGCCCGAAGTTAACAACACATAACATCACACCTGTCATCCCTGAAGGGTTAGGCAGGGGTGCACCTGAAAATTAAGAGGAAATGCGGTCGGAGAGACTTGAAAAAGTCTATGTTGTAATAAGTCATAATATGAGGTTTGGCTCTCGCCTATTTCCTCCTCTAATATCGGACCAATTTAAAGGATATTTCGTAAACTGAATAAGAAGGATAATTATGTATTGTGTCCCCATGTTTATCTTTTTTCATTAATAGTTGTCAAATTTGTCACTAGGCCTCTGTTGACAGCGGTTTAAATCGGAATTTTTTGTGGGTGCTTATAAAAAGAATGTATCATCAAAAAGGAAAACAGGGACATAGAAGTAGTTAATATAATTATATTATTCTGTAAAAAAACATTGCTTTATGGTCATTAACCAGAAAGAAAACAGGCGAGAGCGTTTCTATGGAGAATAGACCAACCGTATTTCCTCATAATAATGTATCAATCCCAAATTTGATCCGAAGAATTGCTTGTCTTGGTTCATTCAGACGCCAATATGAAAGCAGTGTTAAATACCCTGCCGGTACTTGTATATTAATAATCGCGTTGTAATTTTATTCAGCGTTAATTTAATTGTTTATTTTGTATAAATAGATTATTATTATTATTACTGTCGTATGTCTGTGGCATTGGTTTTGAAACATTTAAATTGTATAATTTAATTAAAATATTTTATAAAAACGTACCATAATTGTCTGCATGCTAATAAGTCTGACTGAATTTATTTTTAATCTAACAAGAAAATAACATGTAAGTTTCTTAAGAAGAAAGTGAGTGAAAAAAATCAATGTCATAAACATTACGGGTTTTGTATAAAAGGATGTGTGTGCGTTTGTGTAAAAATTCCAATGTGTGATATGTATATGTATGGTCAAGTACAACCGGATTGTGCAGGTTCTGAGCGTCTGTTAATATGTTATGTTAATAATAATTATTTTTAATTATGTTGGCAGTATACACTGCATGCGGGTATGTACGGTCGCGGCTTCTTTACAAGTCTTCGTCACCTAAGCAGCGCGTGTGTGGGATACATTTGCGCAAGTATCGGAGCCACAACAGCGTTACGCATACTTGTGCAAGTATATCGTAACATGTGTAGTTTGCATTACTACCTTTTTATTTACACGGTTTGTTCCGTGTAAACTATTGTATCTGCCACCTGGCAATCTAACGCGGGAGCCAAATCGTATAAGCGAAAAGAGTGATTGGCTGTTGGTCGACGCCGGCAGAATATGTTTGTTTAAATATTGTTATATTATAGAAATTAATACAATACGAATGTCGCAACATACTCAATACAGATCGTGAGGTCCTATTCACGCGTCAAAATCGAATAATTAATATTAAATAATGAATACTCAACAACAAATAATTATTAAAGATCTATATACGAAATTGTGTAAAATTTGGTATGGTTGGTTTAAATACAATAATTAAGTTGTCTTACATTTTGTATTCAGCGCATATTATTCTCTTCGGTAGTGCCTTTCTCTAACTCTACTTATCGTTGTAGCTTCCTTGCGAGTATAAATGTAAATTGAACATTTCATTGTATTTAAATGTATGGAGTCATTTGTCAAATTATCATGTTCATATAAAATATATTTAAAAAAATACGAAAAAAGTTCTATATCTTCAAAATTAACGCGCGGAGTTCATGGGCTGAGTTCGTGGGGTCGCAAACAAAAAATATTTCTACCAAAATGGTATTTTTTAATTAGCTTGTATTACGGATGACTTAGCTGTGTAGTATCGCATCGTCTTCGCTTGAGTGCGCACGGCCGCGGGCGCCGCCTCCGGTACAATAAATATTATAATACACTCGCTTGCCGAGACATTTGTCAAAAAAAGGAAAAAAAATGCTATACCGCGTTCTAACACTTATGACTTCGTTTAAATGTCTCCGCAAGCAGACTAGTGTGTAGGATAATAAATTAATGATGTATGTATTTGTAAACTAAACGTGTAACTATTGAATACCGATGTGTTTATGGGTATTATCCTAAAGTTGTTATCTCTTTCTTAGGCGCTGTTGTTTGTGGCTCGGTGGATCGCGCGGACCACTCGCACTTGACTCTAGATCGTGTAATATGTAGATATACATATTTATGAAACATACATAATATATTTATATATTTTAAAAATAGATGTGAATATTTAGAGCTGCAGATGATTTTTGCAAATTACTATTGCGTTGTTGGGTCTGAAAAGAAATATATATACTTTGGTCGTAGTCAATTATTTGTTGTAATATATTTTTGTAAGTTCATGTTACTCGGTGTCCGCGCGGTTCGATCGACCCTTGTCTGTTATCAAGTATATAATGTACGTACCTTTCAGTGATAGCCGATAAAACTAATCTTTAAATCTCAACGTTGAAGTGTATATGTGTATTTAAAGCTAAAATAAAAATGAAATAAATTTGATAAAAATACAGGTTAATGTAAGCTTAAGTCGGTAGTGACGGTGCGCGGGATCAAGCCCTCGATGACTAACAAATATCTACCACAGACTCCCTTGTTCAGGTCATCTTATCCTGGTTTTGTATACATTTAGTTCGAAGAAACCATTAATTTAAATCTAAATTCCAGTTGATCTTCATTATCTTAAGAAGGGACTGCTCACTTCTGTAACCGCTCAGTATTACTCGGAACCGCGCGCCTTAGCTTGTTAGTTTAGACAAACATATAATCGTCACGATATAGGGAAGGTTACAGAGACCAGGACGTCTCGAGGCAGTTGTTCTGTTGACCCGAGTAGGACGGTAGCGTAGGTACGAGGGAGACATGTTGGTAGGACCCTGAACACGTAGCTACACCCCGAACGTTAAATTATCTCCCATCGTTGTTGTAAACTATTGTAACTGTATTATATAACGCGTATAAAGTTATGTGTTTCGTAAACTCGGTGTACGCTGTCGTAATTATTAATTAGCATCTTAATCACAGCTTTTTGTATGTGCAACGAATATGTAAGTATGTTTTCTATTGATATTTTTCTGGCTGTTTCTGTGAAACATGTATTTCTATGATTTCTGGGCTGCAGTGCGATGTTCATGCTGCGTTATAAAAGGACGAAGTAATTACTTGTGTAGACGACGCGGATGTGAGCTGTCATTGTGTAAAACTCTTGTTATCTGTTACAAATAATTTATACTATATATCTTTATGAACGTTATTTTTTGTTGAATGTTTCTATAAAGTGTTTGCGTCTCTCGTCTCGACGATCGTCGGTTAAATTCATATCTTGAAGAACAGAACAGTCGGACATTGATACTTATCTATTAATTCCGAGTGTATTGTTCGTTATTAATGTGGTAGCAACTGAAGTTTATAAGGCAAACAAATGCTAAACAATTTATTATCATAGTACAATATCTCATATCACGTATTCTTTATTCGGGGGATGTATAAAGGATTGTTCTGAAGGTACAATAACTATCTTATAATAATCAAATTCTTGTGATTTAGCGTCGTATTTATATTGTATCTAATATCGGGGCCTTTCACTCGCATGTCAAACTGATCACTGTAGCGTAGTGTGTAACTGATTGGTTTGACAAACATACGAGTGAAGGCTCGTAGATTTGTTCGCATCTTGCAAATGACTGCGATTCATGCAATTAGAAGTCGAACGAAACGGCATGTTTAAAGTAAGGTATACTCATATAACGGGAACATACGTACCTACCTACTAGCTGATTGGCCAGTTTCGATAGATCTCCAAGGAGGAACGTTTAGCTATAAATGTTGTTACTGGTTGAGCTACATATCGCCTGTAAGTCTAGATACTCGGTGCGTCTTCGCTTTAGTTGGCGCTATTGTAATACGACTGCATTTTTTACTAAAACACATTTTCATTTTGTACTCAAACTGATTTAATACTGTTCAAAAATAAGGTTATAACATAAATATATAATTGTTTAATGCACTTTGTTCTAGTAAAATGCAAGAATAGCAAATTCTACTACATAGGTAACTTATTGATTATAATAAAATTAAATAAATGTTTATATATAATGTAAAAGTTGTGTACGTTTGTATTAATATAGCGTGTACGACCAAATAATTGATTCACCGTCAGTACTCCGAGGTTGCGAAGTTGATTGTGAAGTAGACGGTAGATGCACTAATAACACGACCTAATGCTACTTTGTATATTTTCCTTGGCTGTGTTTTGTTGCGACATTTATGTTTCTACTGCCGCGCAATGGAAGTTTTTTAAATGTTTATACTGGTCACACTGACCGCTTTTCAACGCGTATAAAAGCTCTTAGCGGAGTTCTTATTTTGAAAATTAAAAAAGATGTCTTGTCTAAACTTAAATGTCGCGTACATGTTGGAAAGAGGCCATTTGTTGATCTTAAATGATTATAATAATTGTATATTTGTTGTGTTCTGGGTTGTATGTGTGAGAGGCAGTTGGTTCGGTATCAGGTCGTGCATTCGTCATTACCCGCTGACATGTATTCACTGTATGAAACTATGATATTATATTAATATGAAAACAAACAATTCCTGAGATAATAAAAAAGGAAAATATTACAAAATCCAGTTTTATTTATTTCACAACCTTTAAACTGAAAGCTGTAATGGCAGATGTCCTATGTTGAAGTATACATTACCTACATGTAGGCAAGTACTATAGTATTAAATTGAATTTGATGAATAATTAATTAATGACATTATCTACGAAATAATAACACACATTATTAAAATAGCTTATATTTTAATCAATCGCATGTTAATTGTACTATAAAGTTAAAATTATATTTTGGTCAATATATTTGTAATACCAACAGCACGTTCGTCGTCCAGCATTTCGCAGTAAAGTTGCAAACGCTTAGATAGCAGTAATGATATTTTGCTACAGACTACAATAAAATACATTCTACTATTTAATTAAGTATCTAACCATTCCATTTTAATGTTCACTGTGAGTTATCTATACTAGAAGTTCGTTAAAAAAATTATTATTTCTTAATTATCATTATTATTTATCTAACAAGCAGTTGGAATTTATTTCAGAGAGGCCATTGTCACATATACGATATACGTGACAAGCAAGTGCGTGCCCTGTACGCCAACGATACAAATACGTGACAATAAATGCGGTGCACTTTATCACGAAAAAAAAACGAATTAAATCATTACTTTTGTGTGTTTTTATTTGTATACCTTAAATATTTAGCTCTAGTCCATATTTAATTGCTTGAAACGAATTAAATTTTCCATGAATTACCATGGAATTATCATTACCATGAATATTGAGAGATTTGATGACTAAAAAGGAGAAATTAAGCGTTTAATTAATTAAAAAGGAGTGCTCTCACACGCCAGTCTTCTATACTCCAGTCCCGAAATAGCTATACTTAAGTACAGACGCCAGCACATCAAGCTACTACAATCTGTCAAATTTCTTTAATAGATTTTCAACTTTATCGCTAAAGCATAAGGTTCAAAGTTGATTGGGAAAATTTGACAGTTTCGGGTAGATGTGACCGCTAGTAACGACGTAAGATTGATAATATCGATAAATCCTTACTTAAATAATGTGAAACTTTAACTTAATGTGATTACATTATTTTTACATCAATTGGTATCTGGATAAACCAATTATAAGATTCAAGTCTTATAAAACCACACTAGCAGCTGTAGAATCAAAAACAAAATCTAGATGGGGTCTAATTTCGATATTCGCTAATCTCATCTCGCGCGTCCCTAGCGCAACACCGATTACCTATATCAGTCCCTTATGTACGCCACGGTCGCAAATAGACGACAAAATCGTGACGTCATAAGCGCGGGGATCATTTTTAGTGAAGTCGAATCCATTATATAATAGTAGTATAGTACCAAGTATATTATTTATATTAGTGATATTTCTATGAATCCATACTTAAATGACTGATTTTTTCAATAATTATTTATTTTATTTGTTTGTTTACATAACGTAAATAAAAACAAAACAAATATTATTTCAAAATCTAAAGCGTAAGTTTTAAAAGAAAGCCTTTTATACAGTTAAAGATTATATTGAGGACAAAAGGCTTGGAATGAGAGTTTTCTGAAATGACGTTCGCTAGGTGGCAGCACTGACACGTCAGGTCCAGGCATCTGTCAAAGAGCCTATATTTTCTTTAGTCATGACTGAATGATGAACGAATGAATGAATCGAATGATGAACGTCATCATATATTTTATATTGGAAGACCTCTTGTCACAGTGGTGCCAACTGGTGTCGTAAATTTTCACGAAAACCCTCAATTTCAAATTTTTTTTTTTTACATTTTGAATGTTTCAGGGAGTTTCAGCCCATAAAGTTCAAAGTGGATGACAAGAAGTCCAAAATTTTATTGAATAGAACAATAATTGAAAAGCGCGGGAAATTTCGATTTGACCGGGTGTATTTTTTCTGGGTGAAATTTTAAAATTATAATTATATTTACCAGACGGTTCAGATAAGGTGTATTTGTAAATATTTCTTTCTTATAGTTTATTTATTACATATTTGTGTATTTTTTTGCTGATTCTTGGTAAGTTTTTGTAAATATTTGTAATATAGTTTGGCATGAGTCCCGGGTCGTATGAGTGACCCGCCTATTGATGTCTTGGGGGATTTAAGCTTTGACCCTAGCTTAAATCCCCCTGTTGGTTGTAATGTCACTATTTTAACTCAAAAAGAAATTAGTGGCATGGACACTGATGGGTCTGTAGCTACTGTAAGCGAAAGGGAAACGGACACACCCACTTCTGAAAGTGCAAGAGCTTTGCGTAAAAGGCGATCACATAAGCAAAGAAGTGTATGTAAACATTGCCATAAATCGAAACGGAGTAAACAAGTAGTGATTCCTGAGGGATCTTCTACTCTTGACTTTGAGTGTATATGTAATCTCAACCCTGAAACAAACAAAACTCTAATTCCTTCTGAAACTATTAAACAGATTTCCCATGCACCAGCCCCACAGTCTTCGCTGCAACACTCAATAGATCAGTCTGCTATCCCTCTATCTCAGAACACAGTTTTGACTACAGAGACAACTCATGAGAAAGTAGGTAGGAAGGAGTATCAAACTTCAGATGTAGGACCTTATTTAGTACATGTACAACGTATAACTGATGTGGAGAATAGTGGCACCATTCTGCACCCCATTGCTTTTGGGAACTTTCTTAAAAACAATAAATTTCAAAATGTTGTACCAGGCAGTGTTAAAAGAATTGGTAGAAACAAGTGTGTGGTAGCTTTTACAAACTATCTTGATGCTAATTTATTTTTAAATAGTAACTTGTTGCCCTTGAACAGATTTAAAGCTTTTTTGCCAACCTTCAATGTTACACGTATGGGCTTGGTCAGAGGTATTCCATCTGACTGGAATATTGAAGCAGTTAAAGAAAATATAACAACTCCCATGGGTACTGGAGAAATATTGAAAATCAGGCGCCTAAATTATAAAGTCCATGTGGATGGATCCCCTACTTGGAAACCCTCCCAAACTGTAGTAATCACTTTTGATGGCCAAGTTTTGCCAAAGAGAATTTACATGTGTTATAAATGCACTCCCGGTTGAGACATATGTATATTGTATATCCTACCATTCAATGTTATAGATGCTGCCGTTATGGTCACACCAAAAATCAGTGTCGTTCAGCCCTTCCTAGGTGCTACAAATGTGGTCAGAATCATTTAGGAGAATCCTGTTCCACAGAAGAGGATTCTGCGTCATGTATTAATTGTTCAGGATTTCACTTTGCAACTGATAAGTCTTGTATTGAGTTTAAGAGACAAAAAGATATTAAACATACAATGGCCCATTCCTGTGTATCATATGCAGAAGCAAGTAAAATACACCCTCCTTCTTCACAGTCATACCCTTCAAAATCTTATGCTGACATTCTTATTTCTGCTCCACCTAATCCCACCTCACATTCCAATGGCTTTCAACACTTCAAATCCTCTACTGCAACTTCTCATAAAAAAACAGTGTTTTTAAAACCGCGATCCCCATCTAAGTCAGTGCAAGGTTATGATAGCTGATGCTATTCTCTAAAAATACAGCCTTGCGGACAGCGCTGTCGCAGCGGTGAAACTTAGTTTGGTATTCACTAAGCTGCGTACAGCTACACTAGCGCTCAAGGCTGTGACGGCCGTGAGTTAAACTACCCAACGGCACAGCCACCGGAGGGCAAATTGACAGTTCTTCATACATTTTGGCATTCCCTAAGAAAAAACAGCCTCGAACTCGCTTACAGCCTCGCCCACAGCCTCGATTCTAACTGTCAAATCAAAAAGCTCTAAATATTCGGGCGTAGACTGACAAAAATAATAAACTGTACCTACTTAAATTTTTAAATATTTCGATTCTTTTACTCAATCAATTGAAAAAATGTCAGCTCGGTTACTTATAAAGCTACATTTATTAGAAGAAGCTAAAAAAAGTGATAAATTGAAGAAAGCTCGACAGGCGAAACAAATAAGAAATTTTAAAACAATACTCCGTGACACAGATTTTATCCATATTTACAGACTTTCCGAAGATTTAATTAATATATTGGAAGATGAGTTAACTCCATATATGCGTCCGCGACTTCGTTCCAGTGGTTTAACCAAGAGGCTAAAGGTTTGTTTACATCTAGGTTTCTTGAGATATGATGGGTGGCTCACCACACACCAAGAAAAGCCTATTGAATTCCTAATGTTTCAGATACTATGCACACTATCATTTTTGGCTAATGGAAGTTACCAAAAAATCATTGGGAAGAATGTAGATACATTCATATCTCAGCCTTCTGCCTCTAGGGCAATCCACGAAGTTGTTGATGCTCTGAATAATAAGAACATCATTAGTAAGTATATTAGATTTCCGCAAAACCACAATGATCGACAACTGCTCAAGTCAAGGCAAGTATCAAAAGTACCTACTTACATTTTCTTGTTTGTCTTGTTTAAACAAGAGCCATTGTTTGAAATTTGAATGCTTATTACAGGTTTTATGAGAAATTCAAAATTCCAGGGGTGCTAGGTTGCGTTGACGGCACCATGATTTCCATGATACGTCCTAAGGAACATGAGGAGAGATATTATTGCCGAAAAGGTTATCATGCCAGGAATGTTTTAATTGTAGGTAAACCGTTGGTCTTTCTTAATTAAAATTATGTTGAATTATAAAGAATCCGGTATGTAATTATTATACTTATTTCAGATAAATGATGCTGATCTGAACATCTTGCATGTGGATGTGACTTTTGGGGGTGCAACACATGATAGTTTTGTTTTTTCAAACACTAAAGTAAAGGAGCATTTAGAAAATTTGAGAAATGAAGAAATAGTGTACTTACTTGGTAAGTTATTACTTACAATACAATGATAACTTAACGCAAGTCAATATTGCACTTAACTCCAGCTTCATTAATTGATTTCAGGTGACTCAGGATATCCACAAAGGTCTTATTTAATGACTCCTTTCAGTAATCCAGAAACTGGGACTCCAGAGAGTCATTACAACAATTTACACAGCAGTGCAAGGAACAGTGTGGAAAGGACTATTGGACTACTGAAAGGGCGGTTCAGATGTTTGTTAGTTCATAGGGTATTGCACTATGACCCTATAACAGTGGGAAAAATTGTTATAGCTTGCTGTGTTTTACACAACATGTGTAATCGAGCCGGGCTACCAGCTCCTATGTTAGACCAACGTGACTTAGATGAAGAATCTAGGATACTTGGAATCCTGACACATCACGCTCCAAGACGTGATGACTTAGAGAGTGGGTTGATAAGTAGGCGAGATTTAGTTAACCAATTATGGAGAGCACGTCATATCTAAAATTTATGCTCTCCTTTCTTTCAAAATATCATTTAAAAAGAGTGTCCATGGAGTTTCTTGCCCGTTCTTCTCCATAGGTACCTACGCTTTGGAATGGGCAACTAGCTTCATATTTTCTGACTGACAGACTTCTTGACAATTCAAAAGTGCCTGTAAATGGTTTAATTGAAATAAATGCTTTGCTTTAAGGTGTCTTTAAAGTGTATATGATTAGTGTAGTATCAAAAATTATTAGTCTTTATGTGCATTTACCTTTGTCTCTATTTTTACTATTTTTTTATTAAATGTGTATACAGTATGGGATTTAGAAATTAAATAGATATCTGCATAATAATGTTTTCTTTTATTTACCATTAAAAACAATTAATCAAATCAAAAGTATTTAATTCAAATTAGTCATTTAGTCAAAATTACATAAAACAGTCCCCCAAAACGCTCGCCCTTCACCACTTCCTAGTGCTTTCGCTGGGAAGCAGTTGTGCAACAAACTCCCCAGCAGCACAGCTGTCTGTTCAGTTAGAAAAACTTGATTCTATACAATAGTATGTATGCAAAGTAATTAACGTTACGAGAAACGGAACTTTAAATATTCAATTTTTTTAGGTTTTTTACAATTTGCTGGTCAGTATTAAGTTGTACGTTGATTAATATATGATTTGCGGCCGTAACAAATATGTATTTACAGAATTATAATCATTAAAGTCATCAACACAACTCTCCAAGACCACATAAGTCCAAAGAATAACATGTTTCATGAAATCATCATTCTTTGGAGTTACGTGGTCTGTTGATGACTTGTAATGATTATTCTGGAAATACATATTTGTTACGGCCGCGAATCATATTTTGATCGACGTACAACTTAATACTGACCAGCAAATTGCAAAAAAACGTAAGAAAATTTGAATTTTGCGGGCTACCTTAGCGCTTCCCCCTTAATATCTAAATATTGTTTTAAAATTCTATAGAAAATCCATGTTTTGGGGATTCAACTCCCTCGTCTGAAGGATGCACATAAATCATGTAGTGCCTGGGTCTGCCTTGACCATGACTCGCTTATTTGCGCAAAAGTCTCCAACATTCTCTGCTGGTTCTCAATAAGGAGTCTCTCGTTGTCCAAACGCCTCTCTTCAATGGCGACAAAACGTTCAGTGAGGCTCGCCATTTGAGATTGCCTTTGAGAAGGCGGTGAGCGCTGGACCAGACGGCGGCGTACCATTCGACGCCTACGAGGTGCTATGAACATAAAGAATGCAACAAATTACTAAACAGTGGTAGAACAAATATAAAGGGTATTATGTAAGTATAACAGCTCCATATCACTCTCTCTCTAAAGGAATAGATATAACAATGTAGTATACGTAATTAGATGTAGTATTTATATACATGTTGATTGAATAAGGGCTGCTGTTGAAAAAACCTACAGAAAATCCCAACAAATTGGCCCAACCTGGGAATCAAAAGTGAGAAAACTACTTGGTGCTTTTTACACTAAACCAATAATTAACCAAATTATAATTAAGTAAACCTTACATGAAGAGGCAATTGGGGCATTACTCCTATGAAGCACTGCAGGTGGTGATCTAGCCTCAAACTGTAATACAAAAAAAAGTTATCTAAATATCCATTATAACATATTGTAAGACAATTATTTAAAACGTCACCATTTGTTCTGTGTTTGGCTGGTTTTCCATTGGCATATTGGCATATTGCCAAGATGGGCCTGGTTGTACGTCCTGCAAATATATTTTAAGTGTATTGTAATCAGCATCATCAGATTACTTTAGAATTTAACATCACAATATTATATTTTATTAGAATTAACTTACTGGTATTGAAGGTGTGGACTGTTCAGTCTGGAGCATGCCTCTAGCCGATTGTTCTACAGGCAGCAATTGCACATGACTCTACAAAATTAAATTTGAAAATTGTAAATTCCCAGTACCTACAGTTTTCATATTAAGTAATGTAAGTAATTTAAATATATTAATACCTGAAGTATACTCTCTGACCCTGGTGTTGCATTTGCCTCCTCTGTAACATCTTGTATACTCTGCAAACAAATTTTGACTTAACAATGCTTTGGGAAGTAAAATAAGTACATACTTATGTGTTGAATAATATTTCAATAAACATACCAAGAGCACATCGTTGGATACATCAGCATTTGGCACGTCAGGAGTCAAATCAAAACTTGGCCCAGGTTCATTAGCAACCTAAAAACAAAGTATTGAAAATTATATTGATGTTTCAAGAAATATATTATTTTATGCACTCACTTCAATGTACCAATAGTCAATCTGGCATTGTTGGAGAAATTGTAGTATGGCCCATGTCTCAATTGAATGAAAGGCTTTCTCATAGTCCACAAACGCTAAGCAGAGAGGCGGATTATACTCTTCGGTCTTCTGTATAACCTGTCGCAGCTTATGTATGTGGTCTATGGTGATAAAGCCTTTTAAAGTTTTCATAAATAAAATTAAAATAAGCATAACTAAAATACCATAATTACATGAAGGTCAATTTCAAGCTCCCTATCACCAGTAAAAAAGCTTTCTCCACCCATTACTGCAACTATTTTTTCTTCTATTGCAGAGAGAAACCCTTCCTCTAGTTCACCACCACCTGTTCGTTGCCTAGCCATCCTTATTTGACTAGCTTTTTTCCTTACCGCTGACTTCTTATCCTTCCAATACTAAAAAAAATATGTCCTATGTTATAATTAGAACCAATGTACCTACATAGGTAAGAACAAAGTTAAATATCCAGAACCTATGTAGGTAACATAGGTACTGGATATTTAACTTTGTTCTTAAGGAACAGTCAAAGTACGCATGGTGACGAAGCAAGCCAATAATGCAATACCTAGGTACATATTGTTAACAAACCTTTGACCATTGCTTCCAACTTTTAATGCAGCCACTTCCATCACTGTTTAGCTTGCCAGCTACTTCTTGCCATGCCGCTCTTGTGCGATCTCGGGCATGTGATGTCCGAGCGTACCCTGTGGCAAGCCAAGGACGCTCTTCCAAACTCTCTATTAGCATCTCTACTTGCGCACGGGATGGGATAGCACTTCTTGGCATGCTTAAAATACACAATGATACGTTACAACAATAAAGTTATAGGTACATATTATTGTAAAACAATAGCTAAATAAGTAGTTTACTTAAAATTTAAATAATAAATATCAAGTACTTACCTAAAAGTTTAAAAACTAACAATTAACACAATTAAAACAATTCAAGTGGTTTTTAATTTGACTGTTGACTTTTAATTCATCGTCGCGTCGCGTTGCACGAATAGAGCAAAGGAATCGTCATTCAGCCTTAAAATGTAATAAGAAATATGAAATAAGCTCTTTTAAATATGATATTGGTTATAGTTTAACTGTATTCCTTATAATACTTAAAGATAGACCTTTAATATATATTTTAAACCTATAAAACTCTCAGTCGAGATTGATCGATTATAATTTATAGAATTTGTGTCAAGCCCTACGTTCGTCTAAGAAATAGCGACGGGAGGTTACAGCCTTGGGTTCGACGACGAGCACAACCACGTTAGTGAATACGGTTTGAATCAGCGCTGCACGCTCGGTCGATCTCAAGGCTGTCTCGTCGACGAGCTCGTCGCAGCTTACAGCCATGAAATTGTCTTTTAGAGAATAGCACCTCACAATGCTCTCATACGTGAATTTCAGCCACCGACCTCGGCTAACGGATGTGCCTTGATGAATGATTCTAGTAGGAAAGAGGAGAGCAATGACTATGAAAAGATAGTTGATGTCGTTTTAAACCTTATTAATATGTTATTAAAAAAAAAAAATCTTAACTTAGAACCGAACAACGCAGAATATTTAAGTAGTTTATTCGTCAATAAAAACTTTAACAATGAATACGATAATTCAGTGGAATTGCCGGTCAATAGTCCCTAAAAAAACTGACTTATTTTATTTGATAAATAAATTTAAACCCAGTATAGTAACATTATGTGAAACTTGGTTAAAATCTAAACAAATATTTGGAATAGGCTATTTGACAGTATGAATAATAAAGTGTTAAATGCTGTTATCCACATTTATTATAAATTTATAAAGGGATTTGCAATCATCCGACTTAAATATAATGGCTATTTTATTTCAAAATCCCTGTTAAAAAGTTATTAATTTCTAAATAATGTCACGTGATACAAAACAGTCAGGATTGGCTGAATCTAAGATGACGTCACAAAACAGTAGTCAGATCTGTCATTGTTGCAGTCTTACGATTTTTGATCTGTTTATATAAGATTATAAAATATTATCGTGAAAATTTGTGGTATTTTACAATCTCCATCGTATATTTTGGTATTCCACTCCATCATGGATGTCAATTTTGTGAAAGCAGACAGCAGAAACTTGCCCAAAGTGGACGCAATCATGGTTGGAATGTTCTTCAAAAATAACCCCGATTTTTATTCTGCAGAGCTGAGAAATGTAAAAACAGCAATGTATTGTACCATAAATATAACACTACGTAAGTAACCTTAATCCTGCGAAGGTGAAATAATAGTCTTTCTTTCAGTAAGTAATAGTTTTTTAGGTTATGAAGAATAAATTTTGTTTACAGTAAGTAATTAGTTTCCATTCTCAGGGCTGCACGAGAATCTTATGGTGACGATGCTATTGGGTACGTACAACTACGTCGTGGATCAGGACTTTGCTCCTGCGAGCAAGTTGTAACCACTTTCTACGCATTTTGGCATTCTTCGGTCAAAGAGATTAAATTGTATAATTTAATGTCTTTGTCTTCGGCACATGAATAAACAATTTTTCCGGAGTTTTTTTTGACGTATTGGTGCAGTTTGGCATTGCACACCATTTATAATTCATTTTCTTATTAAACAGTAGAAAAAAAGCAGTACCAAAGCACTTGGGAAAGATTTGACTTATTGAAGTGTGTTTTGTTTACTGTGTTGTGACGTCACATGGAGCTAATGCCGCCATATTGCTCGAACTAACGTTTTGGCGGGATAATTAAACCATTCATTTTTAAGTTTGATTTTCTAACGAAAAACATCACAGAATTAAAAATAACTACTTTTTGTGGGTTCCTTATACACTACTAAATAATCTGAGATGGATTGCAAAACCTTGTCAAATACCCTATTCCAGGTTATATTTGTTTACGAAATGATAGAAGTGACGGTTATGGCGGTGTTGCCATACTGGTCAGAAAAAATATTCCATTTTCCCGAATTTCTTTCCTCAAATTTACCGATATTGATATTGTTGGCGTTATTATTGATAATATTTCTTATGTTTCTATATACATACCAAGTGCTACTTTTCAGGCTTTACAAGAACTAAGCAACATATTCTCTGTTCTTCATACACCATTTTTAGTAATGGGGGATCTCAACTGTCACCATCAATGTTGGGGAAGCGGTGAAACTAAAAGGGAGGGTGTTCGATTATTAGAAGTTTTAGATGATCATAATCTATGCGTGATAAATACCGGTGAACCTACTCGTAGAACTAATATAGGTGAAAGTGTTAGTGCTGTGGATTTAACCATATGTTCTCCTAGTCTAGCGTCCTCTTTATCTTGGTCTCCTTTTTCTTCTACTCTTGGAAGTGATCACTTCCCGTTGATAATATCTTCCGCTATAAAGTGTTCTACTATTCCTAAAAGGCCCCCCAGGTTACCATACAGACTGTGTCATGCAGACTGGGATAAATTTAAAACAATAGTTGATGCTAAAGTTGCTCTGCTGCCTCAAATTATTCAAGGTGGCGAAAATGATTGTTCAAAGGCTTTAGCGTTATGCATTATAGAAGTAGCAGACCAAGTTTTTCCTCACAAAAAAGTTTCTTCTGATAGAATTCCCATGCCTCCGTGGTGGGACTCTTCATGCTCAGAAGCAGTTGTTAAACGTAAGGAAGCTGAAAGAAAATATTCTGAGGATATGTCGGATGAAAATTTAGATTATCTTAGAGAAATAATAAATGAGACCAGGTTGTTTCTTAGGGATAAGAAACTTCAGGGGTGGAGGACATTCTGTATGTCTTTATCTCCTAGTACATGTCCGTCAGAAGTCTGGCGCAGTATTAAAAGGTTTAGGAAAGCTTTTAATGACGTTACTTCCTTTCCTCAGTTACCCTCAAATCTTGTTGATAGTTTTCTTGATAGATTAGCTCCAGCATCAACTCCAGAGTATGATCAGATTTATCCCAATCTTAGTTCAAACATTAATGATAACAATAATTGTACTTCTCTAAATTTCCCTTTTACGCTTTATGAATTGAAAGGAGTATTAATGTGCTTGAAAGATTCCGCTCCAGGAGAAGATGGAATTCCGTATTCATTTTTTTCTCATCTCAGCGACACTACATTATCTTATTACTTAAAAATCATTAACTCCGTTATGATTTCCGGTAATATTCCAGACTCTTGGCGATCTCAAGAAATTATACCTATTCTCAAACATAATAAAAATTCAAATGATGCATCTTCGTACCGTCCTATTGCGTTATCTTCTGTTCTTACCAAAATCACTGAACACTTAGTGAAAAATCGCTTAGAATGGCATATAGAAAGTAAACAATTACTAGCTAGAAGTCAATTTGGTTTTCGCAAGGGTAAAAGCACAACTGACAGTCTAAGTGTATTTATTACTGATCTACACATTGCCTTCTCAAATAATGAATCTGTTATTGGCGTATTTTTAGACATTACAACCGCATATGATAACGTACTTATTTCCGTACTTAAACGCAAATTAATTGATCTAGAAGTTCCTAGTTTATTTATTAGGTTTATTATAAATCTTTTGTCAATTAGATATATTTCTATTATTACTAATGATAACAAAATTACAAGAACAGTTTATAAAGGGCTCCCTCAGGGGTCTGTGTTAAGCCCATTATTGTATAACATTTATTCGTATGACCTAGAAATATCTTTGCAAGGTTCTGCCAATGTTTTACAATATGCTGACGATCTACTGATATATTTTACACATGCTAATATTTTGGAGGCAAGTAATACACTGACTGCCGCCCTTGGATTTTTAAAACATTGGTTAGATAATAATGGGTTGAGCCTTTCAGTTGAAAAGAGTACAGTAGTAGTTTTTTCAAGAAAACGGAATATCCCTCCCCCTGTAGTTCTTTATGATAGTATACCTTTACCGATTAAAGAACATGTCAAGTTTTTAGGCCTAATATTAGACAAGAAACTTTCTGGTAAACAACACTTTGACTTTGTAGTTAATAAATGTGAACGTCAATTAAATTTAATGCGGTGTCTTTCGGGAGTTTGGTGGGGGGCACATCCCTTTAGTCTTAAGCTTTTATATAACGCCATAATCCGAAGCATTCTTGATTATGGTACATTTTTCTTGGAAGGTGGTAATAAAAAAGACCTTAAAAAGTTAGATAATATACAATCCAAAGCTCTCCGGATTATCTCTGGAGCTATGAAATCGAGCCCAATAAATGCTTTGCAAGTAGAATGTGGAGAGCCACCACTACACCTAAGACGGCAGTATTTATCTGATAGGTTTTTATTTAAATCAATGCAATTTTCTAATCACCTACTACATCCCAAATTAGAACAATTGGATAACCTCATACACACTTCATCTTACTGGCGACATAAAAATACCCCGTGTTTAGTCAACAGTTTCCGAAAATTTAATTCTATTCCACCTCGATTACATCGATCTCCTACTCTATCTTTATTTAGTACCAGTAGTTTTGAACCCTTACTTATTTCGCCGGTGGTTCACTACAATCTTGGTGTAGAAAAATGTGATATAGAAGCTAATATAAAGTTTAATTCTGTTGTTACTGAGAATTGGTCAGATTGGCATCATATTTTTACTGATTCATCAAAGTACTCTACCGGTTGTGTGGGAGTTGGTATATTGCATTCTCAGTATAACATTATTCAGATGATAAAACTTCCTCCGGAAGCTTCAGTCTTTACTGGAGAATGCTTTGGTCTTTTCAAGGCACTAGAGTATATTTTGATCGCAAAACTTAAAAAGGTACTCATATTTTGTGATTCAAAAAGTGCGCTACAAACTATTGAAAAATTTACATTTAAAATGAATCCTTTCTACCCTATTGTTTTTGACATAAGAAAACTGTTATATGAATGTAAATTAAAAGATTACATAATACACTTTGTTTGGATTCCAAGTCATAGTGGCATCCGAGGGAATGAAAAAGCTGACCAATTGGCTAAGGAAGCAGTGCGGAGTGGTGACATGTTTCCATATAAAAATTTCTTTCATGATATTATGAACCTTCCCGGACGATATCTACAGGAATCCTGGAATTTAATATGGAGAAAAAGTTCTCAGATGAAGGGAAAGACATATTCTATAATTCAGCCCTCGATACCTCTAAAGCCTTGGTTCAATAAAATAAAATGTTCAAAACCTGTCATAAGTATGATAATCCGCATGCGTTTGGGTCATGTTTGTACTTCTTTTCACCTTGCCAAATTACATATATTGGATAGCAATAAGTGTGAATGTGGGGCTGATGTAGAAACATTGGATCATATATTTTTCTCCTGTTCCCGTCATGATCGCTCCTCCTTCCTCCGTTCTCTTGTTTCTCATAACGTTTCCCTTCCTACACGTATTTCCTGTTTATTAATGAATCCTGTAAAATATTGTAATTTATTATCTGAATTTATTTTAACTAATGATTTAAAAATATAGTTAGTTATTTTTATAAATAACCATATTGTATCCTACTTCCTTTCCTGAACCCTACAAAATTTCCTATCATTACCGCGTAATATTTTATTTATAAATAATTTCCCTACCTTTTTACCTGACATTGGCACAAAGTTATAACTAGTGCCACACTACAAAAAAAAAAAAAAAAAAAAACAATAATTTATAATGCTTGTTTATTATGTACATATTATACTTTGTTGATTTTACTATTATTATTTTTTAATACCAACTAATTAAAATAAAAATTATAAAAAGCTAATTTAAAATGTGTTTTATATATTACAAATTAATATCATACTACAAAGTATCGATAAGCGAGATACGGTATTGATGTTATTTTGCTAGATCCCTAATTTCGATATATGTATATCAAATATCGGATATTTTGATATTTACTATAAATACTTATCGGTTTTTTACGAAACCTGTTATTAGATAGAATCGTCAACATCATCAACCATTGTCACAATATCAAGAGAGCAGATAGAGAATAGTGAATAATAATAATATTTTCAATAATAGTGCTGTAACATAATGTTATTTGTTTTTTTTTTGTCTCCTAATGTCTGCTTTCACATTGATGAACTCTGTAAATGCCGTGTAATGACTACTATAGTGGGAATTATTGCGAGGTTAAATAAAATTTCAATGTCATGTGTATTGTTTATTCGAAAATTAGCGACAAAAATGTTATAATAATATTGTTTATCGATAAAATTTTGGAATCCTTATTCTTTTTGTAGGTATTTGATTGTGAAATTGTGGCTTGGCGTGGAGGGCACGTGCGTGCGTTTATGCTCTGGCGTTCAAAAGGTTAAATTGACTAAATATATAATCATTTACCTTGCATTACATTCCAAAACCTTTCAATATAGTCAAGAAGTATAAAAATTACAATTTCCATGCATAATTCAAAAACATTAAAATAAAATAATAAAACATTTGGTCCCTTTTTCTGTCAGTCAGACAGCGTCAGTCTATGGTAAAATTGTTCATGCAATTATTTGAGAATGCCCCACTTGACATAGTCATTCACGACTCCATTCAGCCTCTCCACGTAGAGGTCGCTGGTCTTCGCCACGGAAATGTTGGACAAGTCGAGATCATCATTGACTTCGGGCGCGTTCTCGCTGTCGACGGTCACCACAGGTAACGTGAACACTGCAAGGCTGAGGCCAAACGGCAGTTTCTGGAAAAGAATAGAAGATGGTAAGTTTGTAGTAAATACTGAGAGATGGCCTTTGGCTAGGGCCTAATATGGTATCTATTTGACTTCTGACAAAAACAAACATGAATTAAGTACCTAATACTTATTTAAAAGATGTTTCTTACAGAAAAATAAAACGATTACCTATTGAAAAAAAAAACGGTCAACAGCGAGTCTGACTCGCGCACCAAGGGTTCCGAATAATCGATATATTCGTCAGAGAATTTTAACACTGCACTGCGGTATAGAATATTGCAGTTTTATGTAAGCGCCATCTCTTGACCGATGGTGGAACTAATGTAACTTTTGTTGATGATTTAAATACCCTAAGAACAGATTGAAAGAAAACCGGATATATAAATATAATATATAGGTACAATTGTTTTTAAGAGATTATTATAGGGTAATGCAACTTGGGTTGAGAAGATATTGGGGGATATTCTGTTTGAAAAGTGTAGACTAAATTAAATAGGCAACAGCAATTTTATTTCTAATATGCTGGTAACTCTGCTTTTCAAAAGTTTAGTACTCTATGGTGTGTCTCCGCCGGTCAATGGCGTACCTATGTGAAATTAATAAATAAAGTTACTGTAGAAATAACCACCTCTTTTTCTTCGGGTTAGTGCTGCACGAAAACTCCTGCAAAATGTTATGGGCCCAGCTCTAACCCAGAAGATATTGAGGCAAGTACCTGGTCAAAGGTAAATCACGGTAAAGTGAAAATATTAAAATAAAAAAGTTTTTAAAAACAAGCTTTTGTTTAAATAAAATCGTAACCTAAAAAAGAAAGAATACCCCGAACTAAAAAGAAAAAAATAAATTTAAGTGACACTGTCATTTTAAAATAAATATAAATTTTAAATGCTTGTGAGGCACTGTTTATTGTGTAGGTAGTAGGTACGAGTATACACCTGTATAACGGATACCGTACATCAGTGCCTCAAGCTTTTAAAATTTATATATATTTTAAAATGACAGTGTCACTTAAATTTATTTTTCATCCCCCCATCGCGGAAAGAGTATTTTTGCTCTTCGATATCTGAGTGCAAAAGCTGTTTTTATCCGCTAGAGGTTAAGTAGGTAAATTTAATTTAGAACATCGTGTGCACTAGTTTGTGAATTCAAAACATCATTAAACCATTAAACCTATATACTTCTACCTCCATGGTGCCGAATTTATCATACAACTTTTTTTAATTATTTTAAAAACTTAGACTTCCCTTCCCTTCCTGGTGTAGGAACCTTCTTGGTGTAGGTACTTTTTTTTAATTTGCTTTGCGCGCGCAATTTTCTTTTCACGTCATATTGTTAAAAACTGAGGTTAAAAATAAAAACAAGAAACTTGTAAACAAGTGAAAAATCTAAAATGAGTGAATCTAGCGACGACGAAGTTTATTTGACGCCAACAGAATTGACTGAAACTGTAAAAATGCGCAAATGAGCTTTCTCCCTCAACAATCATGCGAGAAGTATTTGAAACAGTAAGATATGTTTAACACGTGGCGACTAGCTAAAGGAGCCAAAACTTTATCAGAAAACGTTTTACTGATATTTTATTGAATTATCCGAGACCAAGAAATCAAGCACTCTATGGAGTACCTACGTATTCAATGCTAAAAGCAACAATAAAGATGAAAAAAAAACATACAGACACCTATCCTAAATTAGTGGCATTTTTAAAAAGAGCCTCATCTGGTCGTCAACCAAAAAAATCGAAAATTTTCACAGCATCTAAAAATTGAAAAGTTTCTTAACGAAGCACCTGATTCCGTACCTATACCTATTTGGCGGCAAAAGTAAGTCAGTTGCACATTCAGTACCTATCTACTATTAATTAACTAGGTACATAACATAATCCAATACGTACCTACTTAGGTAATGTTGATAGGCATAATTATGCATGCATATAAACTTTATTAATTTATTTACTACATACTCTTTACTTAATAATATCCCTTTCGATGTACTCGCTTGTATCGCTTATTCAAAACTATGTGTGTCTCGCGGCCCACCCGGCCTTATAATATAGTGCCGCAGAAATAGTACATAAACATCTAGAACGTTCGAGTACATACCGGTCCCGACTAACCCGATGTCGATAGTTCTCGCAATTTCTAGGACATTGACCCTACTAGTTCTGCTACCCGATACTAGATGGCGCTAGTGGTAACTAATGTCACCACGTACCAGGCGTCTATTGTGGCGCGCAACAATATGTAGATTTATCGAACGAATTAGAAGTTTGTAAGCGCTACTTCTGAGCTTGCAATGAGTCCTGGGTTCGATTCCCGGAACGGGCAAAGTGTAATTGAGTTTTTCCACGGCAAGACATTCTGAGTAGCAGCCCGGAGTTTGGATTTGTGCCCGGTTTATGGCAATAGGCTCGCCCCCTATTACTAACTGGCTAAATGTGGGTGTGCTGGTGCATTTCTACCTAACTTAACTTATTACTTACTTACTTTCTCTGTTTACTTACTCGAAACGCACACTAAGAACTATCCACTATTTCACTCAGGGATCAGTCACACGGACAGATTGCGGACGAGCCGCCACCACCGGACAATGACAGATTCTAACTATGTATCCGTCTGGTGGTGTCTGTGAACGGAACCATGAGTTTTTGGAACAAGGAAATACCTTGAACTTCAGCAGTAAAAAAATAATGAGGTTGGGGTTCTGAACAATAAATATAAAAGAAATCTTAAATAGTCTAAAATATTTTTTATCACATCTATTCAAAAAGAGTTAGTGTATTCTTCGTAAACAGGGACTAAAATAGCTCTTAATCCCTAGGGACTAAAAGTGATTTGAATTTGGAATGTGGATATTGTTAGTAAAATTTACAATCACCAAAGAGATCAATCACGAACATTGTATGAACAAGTAACAGGCTGATGACAAAGAAAAAAGAGCGCAAGCCAAATAAAAAAAAAATGTTATGATGTATTTCCCTAATTGTTTAAATAAAAACCTTAGCCTCTGTAAATAAATAAACGTACTATTCTTATTCATAAGTTGCACTCACTTATTTTTTCATAGAGGGTGATAAAAAGTCCACCTCGGGAGCAACGGGAATTCTCAGGCAACACTATTTTAAGCTCGAGTGACGTTCTTTGAATCCCTCGCTGGGCTCTGGATTCATAGAAACACTCTCGCCTTCAAAATAGTTTTTTGCTCCCTTGGCAAATCTACTATTTAAACACATTACCCACTTAGTTCACAAAAAATAAAGAAATCCGCCGAATTGCAACCCTGCTTCTATCTTGCTACGCAGCGAGCTACGCCGTAGCTCAGCTCTACGCATGCGCTACGAAGCGTAGACTTATCGTGGAACTCTTTTTAGGACACTTTCTTTGTTGATAAATTCAAGCCCATTCATCGGATTTTGTGGAGGTTTGTGTAGGTGTAAGGTATATTTATTTGTAAAACAATTCTGGCGCCTAAACAAAACCATGCACTTGCCTAATATACATAATATTATGTATATTTGATACTATACGTAATATTTGAGTTACTTACCACCTTCATTTCAAATTCAAAGTCTTCCCTGGAGAATGTCCCCTCAGGGTCGAGGTTCAGTCTCCTCATGGCAGCACTGAGCTGCGTGTAGTAGTGGTCGAGCAGCTTCTCGAAGTACATGCCGCGGAACTCCTCGTCGGAGCCGGTGAAGATGAAGTAGATCAGGTCGGCGACAGGGCTTCCTTTCTGAAGGGTCTGCAGATCCACGATCTTAATGTCCACTTTACCATCCTGGAATTAGGAGAAATTTCAGTAGTAGTCTTACTTAAAAAAAATAATATAACGAGTTTGTCACATCAAGCATCTTGTTAGCGAGCGTGAATTATTAAATAAAACTAATTAGATCAAAGTTTGTTCGACGCTTATAGGTTTCTAGGTATGTACTACAGTGGGCCAAACGGCAATGGTCCTAGATAAAGAGTTGAGAAGGAAGGACGAAGGCAACGATGCTGTTATAATAAAGTGGTGCTCAAACCGTCTCTCGTGCCACTTGTCTTGTGGATGTTATTCATAGCTCAAATTCAGCATTTATTCGCAGCAAGAAGGTTGTTGTAGGTACGCTAATAAAAATAATGTCTATTTACTTTATACATTTTTTTTATTTATTCACTGTCACTACCTACAGACTTTACCCTACTTAGTGCTAAAGATTTATAGTTTAAGTTATAATAGGTGTAATTTACTAGTACGGGAATATTTGGCAAAACTTAATTATGCAGACACGGAAAAGCTACTAGAAATTTTAAAATAAAGTCTTATCTACCTACTCTAATAGTAATAAGTCTCTTCATTTACCTAATTAATAATAGTCTTCACTTTATCTACTTTAATATTATTCGTTAATTTATTTAAACATAATATATCTTACATAATCTAGTTTTAAAATAATATATATACCCAAATATTAACTATTTAAGACACTATATTACATTTATTGTTTTTTTTTTTTAATGTTTGATGTAAATTGATGGCCTGAAACACAGGTTTGCCATAAACCTAGATCAGGCAGGTCTACATTAGAGTTAGAATTTAATTTTTCCTCGATTGGAATTAATGTAAATCCTATTTTTTACTTTACTTTTTTTGAATAAAATTTTATTATTTTATTATTATTATAGACTATGGGTCTAGAAACATGAAATTTTGTACAACAGCTCTTTATGTAACGCAAGAAGGATACTGAAAATTCATCCCAGGGCGCTTTCAATTTAGAGGTTTCGTGTCGAACCGCTGCGGTGCCGAAGCGACGGTCGTTTGTTTTTACCGACTTCAAAAAAAGGGGGGTTATCAATTCGACACGTTTGTATGTAATATTATTGGAACTGCATTATATTCACATATGACAATCTATTAGGGTTTCCAAACAAATATACAAAATTTTATCGATGTATGTATGTATAATATGTATGTTTGTCCACGCATTTCTCCGCAACTATTAATCGGATCGTGACCATTTTTAGGGTTCCGTAGTCAACTAGGAACCCTTATAGTTTCGCCATGTCTGTCTGTCCGTCTGTCCGTCCTCGCTTAATCTCTGTGACCGTTAGCACTAGAAAGCTGAAATTTGGTACCAATATGTATATCAATCACGCCGATAAAGTGGTAAAATAAAAATTGGAAAAAAATGTTTTATTAGGGTAGCCCCCCTATATGTAAAGTGGGAAGTGATTTTTTTTTAAATTTCAACCCTAACGTGTGATATATTGTTGGAAAGGTATTTAAAAATGAATAGGGGTTTACTGAAATCATTTTTTGATAATGTCAATAATTTCGGAAATAATCGCTCCAAAAGTAAAAAACAATGTGTCCCCCCCTCTAACTTTTGAACCATAAGTTTAGAAAATATGAAAAAAATCTGAAAAGTAGAACTTTATAAGAACTTTCTAAGAAAATAGTTTTGAACTTGATGGAAACAACAGTTTTTGTACAAAAAAGACAAAAAGATGTACAAAATAATTTCTGGACTAAGTTTGTAGTATAATCGTATATGCAAGCATTTTTTTAACTTCGTTTGCATATTTTATTATCCTGAACGTATCTTTTTTCAAATAAAAACAAAAAAATAATTATCTAAATCGGTTTTCGTTTAAGTTGGGTTACCACTATGTTTGCGCTCCAGCAGCGCTCCGCGCTCCTGCAACCGCTCCAATGGATACGTCGCGCGCACTTCTACATGCGCTCCCCTTTGACACACTGCGCTCCCCTTTGTGTTCGCGCTAAAAACCGTCACGAGTCGGAGCGCCTGCCGCGGAGCGTGCAATGTTGCACGCTCCGTGTTCGCGCACGTACCCACTACCGGGAGCAGTTGCAGGAGCGCGGAGCGCTGCTGGTGCGCGAACATAATGGATACCCACTTTTAAACTCATAAGTGGGAACACTTGTTGTGACGGACGGGAAACTACGGAACCCTACACTGAGCGTGGTCCGACACGCTCTTGGCCGGTTTATTTATTGTTTACATTTACTTCAACTTAGGGAACAGTGCAAGTTTCATCAAAATCGATTCAGTAATTTTCAAGATATGGACTAATACGTGTAAGTGGGACGGCCTGGCTTATTGATACGAGCTACGGGTGTAGTATCAAAGAGAAAACATCTCAAAACCTTGGTCAAATTCTTGTGCAATATTTACAACAAAACCTACTTATTATAAACAAATATTCCAGTTTTTACTTAAAACTATAAATTATGAAATACAAAAGTAATTAAAAAAATTAAACCGACTTCAAAAAGAAATTAGCTCAAAAAATATGAAATAACTTTAATTTCGGAAGTCGGTGACTAATAACTACAACTAAAATACAGATCCTAAGACACCGACTTCGAAATTAAAGTTATTTCATAATTTTGAGTTAATTTATTTTTGAAGTCTGTTTAATTTTTCATACAAAGCGCTCGGTGCGGGTTGTCGAGCGTTCGCGGTACCGCCGCGCGCCGCCGCACTGTTGCCGCACCGCGCGCTTTGTATGAAATCAAAAAACCGTCCGTGGCAATACGACAAACGCACCGCTTCGGCACCGCAGCGGTGCGACTCGAAATCTCATCGGGGCCTACGGGGCTTGTAAGCTACTAAATAAAATACACATATACTTATGTTTGATTATGCACAGGCAGGATTTTTAACATTTTACGAATATGTAGCTACCTACCTATTCGTAAAATATTAATTTCTATATTCATTTTTAAGTCTTTTGCAAATTGTTTTTTTAGTCAAATAAAATCAAATCAAAATATTTTATTTCGCATATATGGGCACTTAGGAAACGTCAGAAGCTAGATGCACGGTTCCAATTGGTCGTTTCCTATGGAGAAGAGCCTGCTGGCAAGAAACTCCACGGTTCTTTGAAAAATAATAGGTTTTTACAATGTTTTCAAATTACAGTAGGTATGGGAGCACAGCGTAGGCCTGTCAACAAATACCAGGTAGGTACTTGATAAAATAAAAAATGGTCTACAGATCTAAAGTCTACAAGGCCTACAAAGTTCTCACATTTACAAAATACATAAAAGAATCTATCAAAAGGATAAATAAAAATATAAAACCTATTAAAACGTGAAGTGATATAAATGTATGATTGCCATTACAACCACTAAGAAAGATTTGAAATTAGGATTGTCAGTAGTCTGTAGGTTAGATATATAATGTCAAATACAAAAAACATTATGTCAAAGAAGTATGTAAAAGATAAACATCGTAATTTGGGAGCAGTTAATAGACATTCCTTTACGTAGTTAAACCGTTAATGAGGTGCCAGGAAAGCCACATGTGTTTTTAGTTAATCTAAATCTACGTTAGCTGCCGATCCACACAGCAGAACACCATAAGACATAATACTGTGAAAATAAGCAAAGTATACTAACCTAGCTGTGTTGGAATTACAGTTATAGGTCTATGATTGGAGGGATCAAACTTACTAAGTTACTACCCTATTTGAAAATTGGTACTACCTTACTATGTTTCCTTAGGACGTACCGCTGTCTGGGCAGGGCCAATTGTGTCAAGAAACAAAAATAACAATAAACAATTGACAATTGTCTCCAAGAAACTTAACAGAAATCCACCATAAGTCTTCAGTGTTTTTTTTATATTAGTAGGTAACCTAATTTCCGCCACGATTCACTGTTTTATAAAAAAATAAAGTGAAAAAAAAAAGTGGCAATTTATCTGCATAAAAATAGGTCCCATCTCAATAAAAATGTTGCACTTATTGTTTACAATAATGAACCCACTTCTATTGCAAGCAAGAGTATCTTTGTTAGAGAGGTAGATGGATATTTTTTTTAATAAGAATCGTGTGTGGTTATATTAGGTAGATATGTAGGTATATGGATTATTGTTTTGTATGTTCTGTGGTTTGTACAGACGCCAGCAAATCAAGCTACTACAATCTGTCAAATTTCTTTAATAGATTTTCAACATTATCGCTACAGCTTAAGCATGTGCTACACGGTTTTAAACGGCGGTTTGAAACAGAAAAAACAGATTTGCGCTTTGCCGGCTACACGGTTTAAAACATGTTTAAAACCATCAGTGTTTTATAGAACGTTGCATGAATAGGACGTCTCTACGCTCGCACCGTATATTCACTACAACGACGTCATGGCGCCTTACCTATCTAAAGAACAAAAAGTTGGGGTGTGTCTTGCTTGCTCTTTTGTGTGGAATTGAAGAAAAAAAAAAGAATATGGATGAAGCGATGGTTAAAGGAGAGATTAACCCTTAGTTTCTATGCCCTTAGTCATAATATATGAACTTATTTAATTTTGAATAGTAATCCTTTGCCCGCAATGATCAGAATCTAGTAAATTTATATTTTATTTGTGGCTAGGTATAAATATGTATAAATATTATCTAGGCATATGGCACTAGTTGGGGTTATTCTTGTGGGCTCCAAAAATAGGTTTACAAGATTGTAGGACTGAAACAGGCTTAAAATTTTAGTACAAGAACCTGAGTTTTCTAATAAATTTACATTAAAATCACCACAAATGATAACGGACTTGTTTGAGTTACAAATCCTGTGTCCTTCATCCATTACCTTTTCAAAGCAGTCATACAATCCTGACGGTGGTCTATACACACTTAATACAATAGAGTGCTCCCATTCTATACAGGCAATTTCAACTGTACGCTCCACAGATAGGCTCACAATATCTTTACGATCTTTAAATGTGAGCTGGTTACTTACTAAAATTAATGAGCCACCATGTATAGCATTTATTCTGCTGAACGAACTACTTCTGCTACCAACTAACTACTTCTTCTAGTTCTGTAACTACTTCTCGTTCTTTTTCTTCTCATGCCATTTTGAGAAAGTCGTCGCGTCGTCGAGTGCGTCTGCCTGCGCTCGCCGCTGCAACGTGACTGTCGTTCGCGAGGTTTTAAACAAGCGGCTAGACGGTTTCAAACAAGTTTTAAACCAACGCTTCTACCAGTGGTTTCAAACGCAAGCCTTGCTGCCAAGGGTGTTTAAAGGTCAAACGATATTTGGCATAAAATGACTATCTACACTGTTTTAAACCTCTGTTTCAAACCGCCGTTTAAAACCGTGTAGCACATGCTTTAAGGTTGAAGGTTGATTGGGAAAATTTGACAGTTTCGGGTAGCTTGATGTGCTGGCGTCTGTACTACTTACAACTGACCGTTTTAAAGAAAAATAAAGCTGGATTTAACGCATTTGTAGACTTTGATCCGCAAAAGTTTTGATATTTTTCTATCCAAATTAAATTTTATAAATAGTATAGGTACATGTAACATATTATTCTATGTGAAGATAATGTCAATAATCTTAATCTAAACTAAAACTACAAAGAGAAAAGATTTGTTAATTTGAATGTTTGTTTGTTACGCTTTCACGCTAAAACGTCTGAATGGTTCAGACGTTAGAAATGGTCTGAAGAATTTGGACGACCATGACCTGGACTAGGAAATGGGGTACTTTTTAACCCGCAGGAATGGAACCGCGGATTATGTCGCGAGGCACATTATAAAACAAGAATAACATGAATGCAAAAAATACAAAACAACATGCCAAAACCATTACTAGAAACCAATTTTCCGGTTGTATACGTTCATTCATAAAACGACTGAAGTATTTATAGGAAGACACAGTGCTATTAATAAACTGTGTGACACACGGCGCGCGGCTTTGTTATTATTTATTGTAAATATTCATTTATTTTAGTTTTCCTGCTTGGTTTTGCGCCCTCGTGCATAATCGGATGATTAGTAGCTATGCACACATAGTTGGCAACCATTGTGTCCGCGTGATACATGACCTGCACAGACTACTTAGAGATACCTCGTACATGACCTGTGACGTTATACTCGTGCTATCACTGATGTAATTATCAACGTAATATTATGCGTACCTCCTAGTGCGATAAATAATATCTAAATCTCAATCTTGCAGTTTTGTTGAAAGGACTGATTGGTCAATGATTCAAAAAAAGTTTGAGCAAGTTTAATTTTTATTACGCCGTGTTTGATTTTTATTGCTCAGTGGTAATAGCTGCGACTAACGAATTGTTAATCGTAGGTTCGAACCCAGACAGGCGCTTTACTTTGTGTAAATTATTTCATCACCACTGCTCTCAAAACGGTGAAGGAAAACATCGTGAGGAAACCGGCATGTCCTATAACCAAAAATTCGAACACATGTGACATCCACCGACCCGCACTGGGCCCGCGTGGTGGATTACGGCCCACTCCCTCTCACACAGAGGAGGCCTGTGTCCCAGCAGTGGGAACGTTAAATGCTGATTATGTATATTGGAAATAACATTCGACTCAATATTGTCACAGTGTACTCGTAAAGTCGCACAAATGAAAACCGTCAAATTGCAAAGGTGTAGGTACTATTATTATTGCAAAGGTGTAGGTACTATTATTATTGCAAAAGTGTACTATATTTTTACAATAAATATATTGTGTAGTGCTTAGTGTTTTCAACTCAGACTAACATATTAAGTAAAGATACAACTTACCTTCCCTACTCTATGCAGCAAGTTACTCCCCCTAAAGTCTCCATGGATTATGACAGTGGAACGAACGGCAGCGCACATCTTCACTGATAGATCTTTCACAAAATCTTCCCGTCTTAAAAACTTCTCTAATGCTTCTTTATGCTTAGGCCTGACGTTCTGCAACGCAATTTCGGCCGACTTCTGCATCACACTATCCATAGCTCCTTCTTTCCAGTTCATTTTTATAATTTCCAAGGCCTTTTCAAATTCCTCTGGGTTTTTCTTATGAAACGCAAAGGATAATGCATGCATCTTCGCCAAATCTGTAGTCGCGGAAGCAGCGTACTCCCAACTAAATGGTTTGAATCTGTCGTAAGGTCCGTAACCCTGTGCCAATAAGTTTTCCATTACTACCGTCTCCTGATACTTTGTGGGGTCGAAGCCGTAACATTTAGTGAAGAACAGTCTGTGCTCGTCGGGCACTCCATTTTCTTCTTCCAAGGATGCGTAAACTTTAGTCAGTTTCTTATAAGCGAATCGTTCAGTTTCGAAAATGGTAACAGGCCCTTCACTGCGTAACTTTTTTCCTAGTGTTGCAACTTTTGCGAATAAATGTAGATCTTCTTTATATTTTCCTCTAATGATCACTGTGAATAGTCTCGATGTGTAGTTGGCTCCACCACTTGATATTTCATTTATAGTTATTTCAGGGTTTTCATATTTTTGTTCCGTAGCGATGTTGTGTAGTAATTGCCGCAGCGGTTTTTTTACGTGCGCCATGGTTCGAATTTTGATGCATACTAATCGAGGAATATACTACTTACTCTCTAACGAGAGATACTAACACAGAGCACAGAGCATGTAATAAAGGTGGGCAAAGTGTATCATTTTTGGGATTGGAACATTTGCATCTCGATCACTGAAATGATCCGAAACACTGATATGTTTCATTTAGCTCATTTGGATCATCGGTTCAAAGGATATAAAATACAGAATCAAAATCTGTGAGAGTATGAGTGATACACATCTCATTTGGTATCTCTTTCTGACTTGTATAGATTGTAATTATTTTATGTCGCCCACTCACTCGCGACTCGCGAGTATATAGTTAAGTAACTCAGTATGTCTCAGTCTCTCCCGCTCGCACACTGCTCAGTCGCCTCGAGAGTGACGCTTCGCGCGGAATGAGCACAGAGCAAAGTAATGTTTCAGATCCAAATGATGCATTTGAAACGTTGCTACTGAATCAATGTTTTGAATCACTTCAATGATCCGGATCAGTGAGTCGGTTCCGTACAGAGTTACCCCTAGCACACACAACACTTTCATACTAACGTACAACACTGTCATTTAAATCTATTATGATAAATATAAGTAGCGTTGTTGTAAATAGTCGCGTTCAGATTCGCGGTCAATGTCACGTGACCTATTTATTTTTACGCTCACCGGCACGGAAACTTGGCCACATGTGAATTTCACAATATTTCATATTTAAATGTATTTTTGTATAATTATTAATTAATCTAAAATCATTTACAAACTAAAGTTGATTTTTGATATAGTAGGTATACCTAATGGTTGAGCATTCTACAATACTGTGGGGTTTACCAATCAACAGCTGACGTTCGAACTGCGGATTAAAACGGGGAGTATTTGTTTACTTTTACTTTATAATAGCACTCAATTTCTGTTACACATCCTTATGAAGTTTTAGCATAAAATAGTTCGTTGATTAGCTTAGCATCCTGCATTGGGTCTAAATCGCATTGTTTACCTCGTATAAAATGAAACTTAGCGAAGATTCTGTTATTCTTATTCTGATCTTTAATATAATATACAACAATAAAAACGTTCATGATCATTGTTTTGCATTACCGTTATACCTACGGTAATATAAAAAAATATAACTTTAAAATCTAGGCAACCTACCCACATACAGAAACGTAAAATCGTAAGGCAATAAAAAGCATCCAAATTTTACATCGTTAGCCTTGAAAATAGCCAATTTTCAACACCTGTAGTAATTTGTATGAGTAGGCCTTAAGTAGAGTTAGGGACCTAGAAGATGAATTAATTCGTGTTAGGTAATAGTCGTATCTTCCAGTTAGAAAAAGAAATAGAATGTAATCAGAAGGCCAATTCTCGTAATTTAAAACGTTCAAAATCTAGTCGCAGTCTCATCTCGGCGACAAAGAAACCTCAAAAACTTGTCAAAATGTAGGGAAGTTAGAGGTATTTTTGACAGATTGAGACTGAGATCAGACTGTGAACGTTCTTAAAATGACTAGAGTTGCCCCTCAGGTTAAAGTAACGACCCACTTATATAATGAATTATTAAATAGTAATTGTAACCCTCATTCCTTAATAACTATTGACCTTACTGAAGATTCCTTGCTAAAACAGAATTACAGTTATAAATTTAGTCATAACAAAATAATTAAAAAATGTAATCAATTTAGAAAACAACAAAAACACTTCCAAAAATATTCCACTGAGGAAAGAACGTGTTGATTTAATGAATAAATTAATCAATTATCAAATCAAATTAGAAGACAGCAAAAAATCTGCTGTCCAGCCTGCGGTAACGGAGGACCCGTCCCAGACTGAGAGTCTGTCTCAAGAGTGTATCCTTAACCAGATATATCAGATACATACTGTATCTGATATAGTACAAGATCTTTCTCAATTGGTACAGCTTGAGACTGGTAGTTGTCCATCTTTCAGTAGTCATGATTGTTATGATTCAGATGTTCTCGGATAGTGTAGGAAGAGGTCTAGGTAAATTAATTAGTAACAACCTGAGTTATTCTACTCAAAATAATTGTATGCCAGGGTCAACCTACAATCAATTAATAATGGCATCAGTAACAGGAAATGTATTTAATCCTAAAACTAACATTACTATATTTATAGGTAACAGTTCTAAGGTCAAAAAATATGAAATAATTGACTGTGTAACTGAGCTGTTAAAGTTAAATTGTAATAAATTAATATTGTGTGCTTTCCTATATTTAAAAAAAATAACAAATAGACAAATAGTAGATTAAACTAAGGGGATAAAGCAGTGTCTTCTGTCGCGGGTGACGATTTAAATCGCGAGCGTAACAAAGGACTCGACGTAACGAGGGTGTTAAAAACGTGTAGCGAGGGATTTAAGTTCACCCAAGACTAAGACAGCTTTATCACCGAGGAAAATACTCTACTTTTCGTACCATTTGCGAAAAAAATAACACAATAATAATATGAGATATTAAAATAAACTTAACGTTTATGTATTTGAAGAAAACAAAAACGCGGCAAATTCCTAGACTAATATTTTTTGTCGGAAAAGCAAAGCATCAAGCTCATACGGCCTCGTCGGTTTTCGTAATTTTATTTAAGGGGGAAGCTCTAAGGTAGCCCGCGAAATTCAAATTTTCTTACGTTTTTTGCAATTTGCTGGTTAGTATTAAGTTGTACGTTGATTAATATATGAATCGCGGCCGTAACTAACATGTATTTACAGAATTATAATCATTAAAGTCATCAACACACTTCTCTAAGACCACGTAAGTCCGAAGAATGATAATTTCATGAAACAGTTATTCTTAGGACTTACGTGGTCTTAGAGAGATGTGTTGATGACTTTAATGATTATAATTCTGTAAATACATGTTAGTTACGGCCGCGATTCATATATAAATTAACGTACAACTTAATACTGACCAACAAATTGCAAAAAACCTAAAAAAAATTGAATTTCGCGGGCTACCCTGGCGCTTTCGCCTTAACAATCATAACTGCATAATAAATGCGTATTCCTTTTTCAAAAAGATGTATTATGCTTTATATACAAACTCAATGGTGTAAACACAGATGTAGTTGATGATGTACTATTCCAAATTTAAATCACATTCTCCCCTAGAGGATGAATGAAATTCAGTACCTACAATTTTCTTTCCCTGTTTTTAACAGATTAAAAATGACTATTGTTATGTTCGTTTTTTGTGGCATAGAATGTCACTTTTTTGAGCAAGTGGTACGAAAACAAATTATATTCATATGCTTAATAAGCATATTATGCACTTTTTAGTTAGTCATTACACTGTAATAATGCTTGTTACTGTAATGATTACAGTAACAAGCTTGTATATTTTGACACCAAAAGTTTTGTAGAAGTAGTATTTTAAAGTCGACTAGGGATATTGTGTATCTGCCTGTTAGTTTTAGACACATAATAGCAAGGCTATTAGCTTTTTATATAAACTCAGACATAAGTATTATGTCGAAGTCTTGTATTATTAACATCACAACAGTTAGTAATAAATAATACTAATAATAAGGTGGTTTGCCTGAATGAATGTAGTTCAAATGCTATAAATATTTGTACAAATTGTACGAAGGAGGTTCCATTTCCCTTACGCATTATGAGCTCACTGCCTGGTGATGGCATTGAAGTCTTGGGATTAATTCTGGATAATCATTTAAACTAATTTGTAAGACAACAAAAGGTACCAGTAATAATATTCTTATACCTAACAACAACAAGGTATTTTCTTGCTCTAAAATACGTACCTAAATATCAAAAAGGAGATCATAGAATAATGCCCTGACATTATTTCATCAAAATATTTAAGGCAACAGCAAGTTCAAATAAATGGTGTCAATTCACATGGTTTAGCAGTAAAAATGGGTGTGCCATAAGGCTCGATATTGGGTCCTTTCCTCTTTTTAGTGTATGTTAATGATCTACTCCATTTATTAAAAAATCAACCACAAATGGTGTTACTTGCTGATGACACTTCCTTAATTTTTAAGGTAAATAGACGTGCTACAGATTTTGACGACGTAAATAACGCGCTACTGCAAGTCCAAAATAGGTTCACTGCTAATAATTTAGTATTAAATGGAAAAAAAAATAAGTGCATACGATTTTCTTTACCAAATGTCAAGGGTAGTGATTGTGAGATAATATTGAATCAAAAGAAACTAGAATTCGTCGATGAAACTGTTTTTCTAGGGATCACGCTCGACTCAAGGCCACATTGGGGTCCTCATTTAACATCTCTTGCAGGACGGCTAAGTTCAGCAGCTTATGCTGCCTATACCGCGAGACTAGTCTATAACATGTCTATCATCGTTCTTCGCGAACAGAGTGGCCAACGGCTGCGAGCACCGACCGAGAGTACTACATCGACTGCAAGGTATACAAGGCTGACCATACGCGCCACACCGACTCCCTGGAGCTGTGGAAGAAGGCGCTCATCCGACTCAAGTTCCAGACCGATACGGATTCTCCTCAGTGGCGAAAACTAAAGAGTTCATGCGTTCGGCTGATATGTTGTTCCTAGAAAACCAATGTTTTATGACCAATCAACTGAATAACTAGAAAGACGTGTATGATTTAGGTACTGTCGTCAAAACGCAATATTTTACCTCCTAATAAAATCATATAAACAAACTCGCTGTTGTTCAATCATAAATTCACATAACTGATCATTCACCAAGTCGATCTTTCAGTAGAGCAGATTATATAATATAATCTGCACTACTGAACGAGCGATGGCGCCCTTGCATGATCATTAGTCGAGTACAGTAATACACTAGAGAGTCGAGTTGATCGTTCATTATTGAGCTTTCTATACCACTGACCGTAGCGAAGGCGAACTCGCCGAGCTACTGAACTGGAAGATAGTGGTATAGAATGCCCAATATTATTTTTATTATTTTATATATTGATATTATTATTTTTAGATTCAATAAGTAGGGTAATACCCTACTTATTGAATAAAAAAATAATATCCTAATCTAACTAAAACTATTAAAAAACTAAAATATGGCGTCGAAATATTCCTTCGTATCGCTACCAACTGGTAATGTCCCCATGAGACTAAAATAGTAATAATATTAATTTTATATTTTGTTATAAAATTACCAATACACTCTTAGTTTACAGAAATAGCTTGATTTAAAAGTAAAACCGTCAGCCTTCAAAGCAAGAGGCATCTTCTGGGTTTGCTCGTTGTATCATAGACCTCATCCATGGCTTTCCATGAGGCGAGAGATGGGCAATCCACCCACCCGGGTTTAAACCCAGGTGGGTTTAAACCGGGTGTTTTGGGTGTTTTGGGATAAACACCCGATTTCCACCCAAATTTCGGGTGTAAATGATTTTTGTACATAAATGACATTTAGTTTTTAATTATTATTCTTTTATTGAATTAAACATAATTAGGTGAAATAAAATAATGCAAGAAAAATCTTTTTTCTGGTACTAATCAAAAACAAACGACCTACTTAACAATCAATCACTATCGGATTAAGACTATTAATTATAATAGTTAAAATTAAAATCAAATACTGAAACTAGTCACATAAATTACAACAATTGAAGTGAATAGTCATTCAAAACAAGCTAGGATTTCTGCAAATTAACAATTGATATAATTTGTTATCATTTGGAGCTGCCAACTGTCGCTAAATGGCAACAATGATTTCGGGGATTTATCTAGCAGAATGAACTTATGAATGTCATTCGTTCGATTTAGAAAAACGCCTAGAGCTAGATAGTTTCGAAGTTAAGCGTAAAAAAGTAATACGACCAACGTGCTAAGCGTAAAATTTGTTGCTAAACAGAAAGGAAGGCAACCAAAGTGATGATAAAAATGTTGCATTAAAGCAGATGATTCAAACAAAACTACCTACGTGAGTATTATAAATAAATTAGATACATACTTATAATTCTTCTGCAACATTATGTAGGTATAGCCCATCTAATTTCATTTTTATTATGTAATCGTAGGAGAGAAAAAGAACATACTTTGCTATCGGAACCGGTCGCCAAACATTTTAGATAGTGAGACACAATGTTTAGATGATTTACCGTCACCAACAAAGCTACATAGACCAAGTTCTCCATCTATTCTTTCTGTCCCCGCGGATATAAAAAGAAGGAAAGAATTAAAAGATAACGTACCCTTCAGTTGCAAACTATCGCATGGTTCGCAACGACAGGGTGCGATGTCACAACGGAGGCACACTCATTTATTACAAAAAGGAACTATACTGCATCCCAATAGATCCTCCCCCACTCTCACGACTCGAAGTGTCCATCTGCCGGCTAGGCATGTCAGGGCACCAACCGATCACCTTAGTTTCGGTCTACCTCCCCCCCCAAACGTCGACAGAGAACTCCCAACTCTTCGCAAACGACCTCTCCACGCTCCTAGGCTTGAGTGACTCCGTTATCATAGCGGGCGATCTCAGCGCAAAGCATCACGCCTGGAACAGCACCAGGGTATCGACCAGAGGCAAACAGCTGTATGACCTCTCCCCCATTCTAAATTTCGATGTCATCGGACCGACAAGTCCTACTCATTTCCCACACAACCCCAACCATACCCCTGACGTCCTCGACGTGGCACTTCTAAAGAACGTCAACCTACGGTTGACCGATATAGAAGTGGTACAAGAGCTCTCCTCAGACCACCGACCAGTCATCATCAAAATGGCCCCCCGCATTGGTCTCCCCGACCCCAACCAACCCCCTCAAACTAAAGTGGTAACGGACTGGAGGAAAGTAAGCGAATACCTGAAATCCACCACATCCCCCCACTTAGACTCCATCCCCGATCAGTTCAACTCCATCGCGGACACGACGGCGGCGATCGACTCGGAACACGTACAGTCAGTCCTGAACGACTGTTCAAGGGAAATTCCAGAGATGGACGACCATCGCTGGAAGTTGCCTGACGACTTGCGTGAACTGGTGAACGAGAAGAACGCGGCTGTCCGTGCCTACAGCAGCTTTCCATGCGGCCCAAACAAAGCCCATATGCGTTACTTACAGAGAACTGTGAGGACTCGCATATCGGAGTGGCGTGAAGTCAAATGGAATAAGACGCTGAGCGATCTTGAACCCAATCACCAGGCTTTCTGGGAACTCCAAAGGAGACTTAGATCTCGAGATACTATCTCCATGCCCCCACTGATCCGCCCCGACAAAACCATCGCCTTTGACGACGATGACAAGGCAGAATGCTTGGCTGACAGCCTCGAAGCCCAGTGTACACCCAGCTCCCTACCCGTAGACCAAGCTCACCTCTCTGAGGTCGACGCGGAAGTCGAGCGTAGAGCCTCCCTCCCACCAGTAGAAGACCCCGAAAATCCTCTACCCCCCGTCACTCCAGACGAAGTACAGGACATCATAAAGGGTCTCATACCTAAGAAAGCCACCGGTTCAGATGGAATCACCAATAGAGTGATTCAACTATTCCCTGCCCAATTAATTGTGCTACTGGCCACCATCTTCAACGGTGCCATGAGCAACAACATTTTCCCACAGAAGTGGAAAGAAGCCACAGTCATTGGCATTCCCAAGCCCGGCAAGCCCAAATCGGAACCTACGAGTTACCGCCCCATCAGTCTGCTCAATGGACTAGGCAAGGTCTACGAGAGGCTTATTTATAAGCGTCTTAGAGACTATGCCGAAACAAAGGGCGTCATCCCTAACGAACAATTTGGTTTTCGAACCCAACACTCTAGCGTACAGCAAGTCCACCGCATCACCGAACATATCCACGCAGGGATCCTGCGTGGATACTTGACAGGTGTGATATATTTCGACATAGCAAAAACTTTCGACAAAGTCTGGCACAATGGCTTATTATATAAGCTATACCAACTCGGTGTGCCAGACCGTCTCGTGCTCATCCTTCGAGACTATTTGTCGAACCGCACCTTCCGCTACAAAGTAGAAGGAGCTATATCCTCTCCACACCCCATCCGAGCAGGAGTCCCCCAGGGCTCTGTGCTCGCCCCGCTCATGTTCACGCTGTACACCAGCGACATCCCAACAAATAGAAAGACCCAGTTGGCTCTCTTCGCAGACGATACTGCCATTCTGTACACTGGCCGCAGCCTTATCCAGATCTCTCGCATCCTCCAAACTACAGTCAACAAACTCGCTGACTGGTTTAGGAAGTGGAGAATAGAAGTGAACCCCGACAAAAGTCAAGCGGTTCTCTATTCGAAACCGCGACACAAACCCATCCCCCCCCCCCCCGACCTATCACCATGTTCGGCAAGCCGATCCCTTGGGAGAAGCAAGCCAAATATCTCGGTGTGATCCTCGACAGGCACCTCTCCTTCGCAGAGCACATAAAGGCGGTTCGCTCGCGCGCCGCTTTCGCTCTCGGTAGCCTCCACTCGATGCTCAATGTACACAGCAAATTGTCACTTAAGTGCAAATTGCGCATCTACACAGCGTGCATTCGCCCAATTATGACCTATGCCTGCGTAGTCTTTGCTCACGCAAAGCCCCACCACATCCATAGGATGCAGACCCTCCAGAACCGTGTCCTCCGAAAGGCTACGGGAGCCCCTTGGTTCGTCCGAAATGAGATCCTCCATGTCGATCTCAAAATCCCTACTATCCACCAATTCATGAAGCGCTTGAAAGTTGAAATAATAAAAAATGTGATTTTTGAACTCGTTTCGTTTCGTTTCGTTTTTATCTCGTACCATTTTATTTTACCCTCCCTGATCTAACTAATGTTGCCTACAAAGAAATGAAATGAATGAAAATCACTTTTAAAACATATTTTTTAACATCACTAATTTAATTTCATCAAATCAAATAAACACCCAATTTTCTGGGTGTTTATGGGTGCTTGCGGGTGTTTATCGGGTTTTTATCAAAGCACCGGGTTTAAACCCGGTGGATTGCCCATCTATAGGCGAGATCGAGGTTAAGAGTAGGCCCATTTTGCAATAAAAAAACCAATTCATTTCTACCATGTTCCTAGTTTTGCCAACAATACTATAGTTTGCTTTGTTTTATATTTATTCCACATTATATGTCAATATCTTCATAAAAAATACACCAAAAATGAAATGAATGTTTAAAATATTTGGTTCCTATGTACAAATAGCATAACGAAAAAGATGGAGGTAAATATTTTTAACTTAAACTTAAATCAAATCACAACTGTCATCCTTGGATGAAATGGCTATAACCCGGTTAAATTGTGCATGCAATTATTTGAGAATGCTCCACTTGACATAATCGCTGACGACTCCATTCAGCCTCTCCGTGTAGAGGTCGCTGATCTTCTCAACGGGGATGCTGGCGAAGTCGAGAGACTCGTCGGCTTTGGGCGCGTCCTGGCTGTCAATTGTGACTATAGGCAAAGTGCACACTGCAAGCAAGAGCCCGGATGGCAGTTTCTGGAAAAAATAGTTTTTTTGTTTTTAAAAATTGTTAACAGTCTTAAAATAATAATAATATGTATGTACAGACGCCAGCACATCAAGCTACTAAAATCTGTCAAAATTCTTTAATAGATTTTCAACTTTATCGCTAAAGCATAAGGTTCAAAGTTGATTGGGAAATTTTTACAGTTCCGGGTAGCTTGATGTGCTGGCGTCTGTAAAAGTGCCCAAAAGGCTGGCAGCATTGCCACGTTGTATGGCAATGCAAATTTTTGGTCAAAAAATAGGCCAGCCCTCTGATCACGTGAAACGTCGACCAACTGCTTGGCGATGTCTCGAAATACTACGGCAGTGGTGGCCAAGTGGTACGGTGAGATTTGTACAGAATCGACTGGCAGTTGTGGTCGTGCGTCGACAGAGAACTATTGCCGTCGGATACATACACTTTTGTGAGTGACGCACACGCATCGCGGCGCCGCGCTGGCTTGACCACTGTGTCATGCATGACCAGTGCCGCGCGGCACGCTGTTGTTGGCGCGTCTGTTCTTTACGACATTTACTGGTCCGACCACTATCCCATACAATTCGAGTGCGATCTAAGATTAATAAAACCTAAAAGCGTGCTGTCTAAAACTGACATTAATAGTAATCAAGTAACCAAATTTGTGAATACAATAGGCTATGTCATGTTAAACTGAAATATGTTGATTTTCCATCTGAAATGAGTAGTTGTGCTGATAAAATGTGTTCCAACAAACACCATAGCCATTGTCTAGATAACTTGTATGAAGAAATAGTATGTATATTAACAGATGTGTCTAAATGTTCAGCGTTTGTTAGAAAGAGACGTAACAAAGGTAGCATTATCGGGTGGAACAGATACGATGGAATTTAAGGGTTTTTGGAAAAAAAAAAAAAAAAAAAAAAAACAGTTAAATCCGAGGCCTGGTCACCCTGTGAGTGTGGCTGGCGTGCATGAACCACGGGAAATTGCCAATTGTTTCCACCAGCTTTTTAAAGTTGATTCGCTTTTGGATGCGGCACCGCAGATGCTTGATGTTGAGTCAGCCGTCGGAGATCTTGCTCCCTGTCGTTTCGGGTGACGCAGGTGCTCTCGGGGCACGGTTGCTTCGGGAAGTACCTGTGTCGCATAAACAGGGAGCCGGACGCCCGGTGTCACCACTGCGTCGACTGCCGGGAGGACACGGCGTGGCATACGCTGGCAGAGTGTGCCGCTTGGGAGGAGCCGCGCCGTGCCCTCATCTCAGAAGTAGGCAGTGACCTCTCGCTGCCGGCCGTGGTCGAGTCCATGGTCGACAGCGAGGAGTCCTGGGACGCGGTGGTTTCCTTCTGTGAAACAGTCGTCTCGCAGAAGGAGGCTGCGGAAAGGGAAAGGGAGATCTCGTCCACTCACCCTGCCCGCAGCAGGCGCACCGGGCGTCGGCGGAGGGCGGACAACGCCCTCTTCCGGCCCCCCTAAACGGGTCCAGGGGCGACGGACTCGGGGACGTCCGTCGCCCCCCACACATCAGGACCCGAGGTGGCGGCGCGATGTGTTCCACGCGCGCCCCTCTTAGACGTCACGGGGGGAGTCAAACACCTCACTCCCCCCCCCGACCAGACGGGGCCCGCTGCGGCGGGCCGGCACCAGCCGGGGGTTGCGGAAGGATCGTACGTTCCCGCGACCCCCGGCGTAGGTGTGAGATGGAACACCCGGGGTGGTTTTTAGTCAGTAAGAGTCTGACAGACCCCGCCGCCCGCCCCAGGGCGGCGGACATCCATGAGGATTTTCCACCCCGGATCAAAAAAAAAAAAAAAAAAAAAAAAAAAAAAAAAAAAAAAAAAAAAAAAAAAAAAAAAAAGCCGTCGGAGATCTTAGTCAGGTTTACAGCCAAGGATGTGGCAGGCATTATTAGAAATGTGAGAAGAGGTAACTCTCCTGGTCACGACAGCCTCAGCATCGAGCATCTGCAAAATGCAGGAGTTCACTTGCCAAGGGTGTTGGCCATGTTTTTTGGCCATAAGTCATTCGTACCTACCTGATAGACTGATGTAGGTACACTGTTGTTGTACCAATTCCTAAAAATAAAACCGGTGATACTTCGGATTTATTAAATTATAGAACGATTTCATTAGCCACGGTTACTGCGAAAGTACTGGACAGTCTGCTTGACCACCAACCGGGCAGGCATATTAAGCTCCATGACGCATAATTTGGATTTCGATCTGGTTTGTCAACGGAAAGTGCTATCATGTGTCTTAAGCAGACTGAGTATTATATTTAAGGGGCGTTGCAAAAATTATGTGACTCTGTGTGAGTCACCTTAGCTGGTACCCCCTTAAACAGAGTCGCTCAGATCAAGTATCTGGGCCACTGGGTTTCCGAGGACCTAAAAGATAACGTGGATGTGGAAAGGGCACGTAGGGCGTTGGCTGTCCGGTGTGATATGTTGGTCCGCAGGTTCGCGCGTAGCAGTAATCAAGTGAAAGTAACTCTTTTTAAGTCTTACTACCAAACACTTTACACGTGCAGCCTGTGGGTTAACTACACACTTGGCTCATACAGCGCCCTGCGTGTTCAATACAACAACGCGTTTAGGGTGCTGCTGGGGCTGCCACGATTCTGCAGTGCTTCGACTATGTTCGCAGAAGCGCACACTGATGGGTTTCATGCTCTTATAAGGAAGCAGTGTGCGCCGCTGCTGAGTCGTGTTAGGTCCAGTAGCAACAGTAGGATAATAAGCATTTTCGCGGACAGGTGGGACTCTCCACTGCTGCGCCACTGGATACGTTTGCATACTGCACTGTGAGCAGGGGAAAGTTCCTCCCGGTCCTAATGTGTGTAACTGTTTTTGTTTTGTGTTTTTAACTGCTTTTATTTTGTGTGTTGTTTTTGTTTCGTTTGTTTTATTTTGATGTTGTTTGATGAAAAGTGAAGTTTGATTGCAGAATTATACGATCCTTTATGGGACGCTTATGATAAACTCGACACAAATAATTATAAAGCGAACGTTACCTCCTTCATTTCATATTCAAAGTCTTCCCTGGAAAATGTCTCCTCAGGGTCGAGGTTCAGCCTCCTCATGGCGGCGCTGAGTTGCGTATAGTAGTGATCGAGCAGCTTCTCGAAGTGCTTGGCGCGGAACTCCTCGTCGGAGCTGGTAATGACGAAGTAAATCAGGTCGGCGACTGGGCTACCTACCTGCAGGGTCTGCAGGTCCACGATCTTAATATCCACCTTGCCGTTCTGGAGTCAAATGGAAATATTATTCTAGTTTTTTCAATGATTGTAAAGCTACAATATTTTCAAAGGGTTCCTTTGCAAAAATAACTGGGTGGAAACCAAAGGAGACCGGTAAATCGGCTAAACCCTATGGTCTGTTCCCAAAAGTATCTAAAGGAAGTGTAAATAGACCCTATTCAGTGGGATTGGAAATTCGAAATTCATTCATCTGTATAATACCTAAATAGGTTTTAACATCGTCTCACCACTTTTCCCGGCAGTTATTGTTTGAATAACATTTCTAAATTGTAATTTAAATCAGCCACGAAAATAAGTTATAAAATTAACCTCAATTATCAAACGAAAAATATCACAAAGTGATATCAAATTAAAATTTCGGGTCTAAGTATTCAAATAATAAAATCAAATGATTCCATTTGTAGGTGACGCTACAAAATATAACTTTAATCGTAAAGACAATTAAATAAAAACATATATATGGTAATTTAAAATTTGAATTTAGTGGTTTAGTATTCAAAGAATAAAATCAAATGAGTTCATTTGTAGTTACAAATTAGCATCCTTTTGGAACAGACATGCTTTTTTTTTTAATTTATTAAACTTACCTCTCGTACTCTGTGTAGCAAGTTATTCCCTCTAAAGTCTCCATGTATGATGACAGTACTGCGAACGGGCGAGTACATCGTCGTTGGATTCTTGTGAGTTTCCATAAACTTTTCTAACGCTTCTCTGTACTCGGGATTGACATTGCTCAACGCAACGCTTAACATTCTCTGCAACATAACTTCCATACTTCCAAGTTCTTTCCATTCAAATTTTAAAGCAGTCGAAGTCTTCTTAAATTCTTCTGGGTATTGTTTACTAAATGCGAAGGACAGGGCGTGCATCTTTGCCAAGTCTGTAACTGCTGAAGAAGCGTACTCCCAATCTATGGAATGGAATCTATCGTGAGGACCATATCCATGCGCCAACAAGTTCTCAAGAACCAATGTCTCCTGGTTCGTGCTGGGGTCAAAGCCGTAGAACTTGGTGAAGTATAGTCTATGCTCCTCAGGCACTCTGTTTTCTTCTTCCAAGGATGCGTAGATTTTCGTCAGTTTTATGTAAGCGAATTGTTCTGTTTTAAAAACATCTACAGGAAATTCGTTGCGAAATGCTTCTCCGGCTGCAGCGACTTTAGCGAATAAATGTAAATCTTCTTTAGTTTCTTCTCTTATGATCACTGTGAATAGTTTCGAGGTGTAGTTTGCTCCTCCGCTGCATATTTCATTCATAATTATTTCATGGTTTTTATAGTTATGTTCCGCAGCGATTTTGTTTAGTAACTTCTGCAGCGTTTCTTCCGTGTTCGCCATGGTGGGACTTACAAGGTGTACTGAGGTAAACAGTTCGTTTCATCATAATATATAGGTAATAATGTCGAAGATAAGATTAAGTTTAAAAGTGTTGATAAATAGTTTAGAGGCTTTAATGATTACCTATCTGTTAGTAGGTCTGTACAAACGCTTTTACCGTCAATCATATTTTAAAAAGTAGATGAGTTCGACGTTTCCTATCCACTTACTCTGAGAAGAAAGGCCGAAACAAACTCAAAGGTTTCTTTTAAAGTCCTGACATAATCTTGGTAAAATCAATTTTTTTACACAATCATTAAAAAATTAATACACACATTTTTTGCCAAGGATGTTTTAATTTCTGTATCTAGCATGCTGTGTACCAATCAGTTGTTATGGCAAAATAATCAGGAATTGTCATAATTGTAAAGTCATTGTTTCTCAGCAGATTTCAGAAATAACAAGCAAACATGACAAAATCGATGTTTTATAGATAATATATCCGCTTTTTATCAGTTTTATCAATGATTTCGTTCATGACAAGTCAGTTATGCAAGCGCTGTACACAATCTTTTTCATGAAATAGGAACGTAGGTTTGATGACCGTTTTGTATTTTGCCTATTGTTACGGTAATAGCCTAAACCAAAGTACATTCGTGATAACCAGTTCGGATTTAGAGCTGGGTTATCTACAGAGTGCGGTGTTGTGTCTTAAGCATACTATGACGTACTATGCTAGACGGCAGACGTCTATTTATGCTTGCTTCCTGGACTTGTCACGGCATTTGATCTGGTTTCCTATGATGTGTTGTGGAGTAAATTGGAGCGGGTAAATTTACCCACAGAACTTGTCAACATTTTAAAGTTTTGATACGGAAACCAGATCAAACACTGTACGATGGGCTGGGGCGTTTTCTCGTCCTTACGGGTTGGAGTGTGGGGTGAGGCAGGGTGGATTGAGCTCACCAACGCTTTTCAACCTCTATATGAACGAGTTGATTGGCGAGCTCAGCAGTACTAGACTCGGATGTTTTATAGACGGTACCTGCGTCAATAATATATCAGTTACGCGGACGACATGGTGCTGCTGAGCGGGACAGTCTGCGGCTTGAGAAAATTGGTTGCTCAAACAACGTATGCTAATGGTCATGGCTTGGCATACAACATTGAGAAGTCGGAGGTCATGGTCTTTGAGGCTGGGGGTAAAAGTCCTGATGCAGTACCGCCTGTAATTACTTTACCTTTGCAGAGAGTATACAGGTTTAAATATCTTGGTCATATATTGACTCCCAACCTCAAAGACGATGATGATATTGAACGGGAGCGGAGAGCGTTGTCGTTTAGAGCGAACATGCTGGCACGTAGGTTTGCACGATGCTCAATTCCTGTCGAAATCACGCTCTCGAGTCATATATCGCGACCTTACGACCATAAAATATTACAGGTTTAAATATACCTAATCGTTGCAATAGCAGATGGTAAGGAAACAAAATTGGGGGCTCCAGAAAAAATATACATAACAAAGAGAAAAAATAATAAAGAGAAAAAAAAGAAAAAAAAAAAGAATATTCTTCTTCTTCTCAAAGTGGACAATGGGCAAAATAAGGTTGGTCTAAACTGTAACTATTCAAGAAGTACCTAACTAATAATAACAAGATTAAGGCCTGCTTGCACCAGTTGCACCACCAAACACTAAATACAGTTAAGGGTGCGTATAAAGCCAGAAATAAATTCTCACACTCACCGTAGCACACCCATTTGCGACGGAAAATGAATTCTCCGCGGAATAAGAACATAGTAGATAAATAAATAAAGTAGTAAGTGCTGAAAGTGTTTTATCGCAATACATCCAAAACTAAAAGGAACTTTAAAAAAATGTTCGTCAAAAAAAAATTGTATTCGCAAATCGGTAATTAGAAAATAGATCATTTTTAGTATTGTGTTGTATTTTCTATTGAGACAATTTTATTATTATAAAGTAAAACCTTAATTTTGGACAGTAGTTGTAGTTTAAAACGAAAGTGTGGATTTCTATTTTGTAATTTAGAAGTTTACACTTCAATCCTTTCTTTTGAAAGGATTTTGCGAAGATCAAAGCAAATTGTATTCCCGCTGTTCACACCCACAGGGCTTGATTATTGAAAGTAGGTACCTAAATTATTTCCATTTTTTTTAATTTTCATATGAATTTTAGATTTAATCGAAGCAAATAGTATCTTCCCCTAAAAACATGATCCTTGAATATGAACCTTTCACCCAGTTAATTGTTGATTTAAAAAAAATCAAAAACACGTACTTAATTCTAGTTTTTTTTTGTTAAAATTGATGCTGAGTTTAAAATTCATCGAAATAATTTAAGGTTTTTCTTATACTTAGGGCTGATTTTCCATTGCAAGATAACTTATAATCGAGGAATAATTTAGAAATTTTGACAGAGTTTAATACAAAACTTTCAAACTTAATTTAAATCCTCAATAAAAGTTAAAAAAAAATTCTGTCCATAGAAAAATCAGCCCATAAAGAGATAATTTTTATTCGTGGAATAAAATTGACGTCTGACAGTTTTTGTATACATATAAGAACTGTCAAAAATTATAAATCATTCCTCCGATAAAATTATCTGGCGTTGGAAAAATCAGCCCTAAAACATACCCTGCTTTTCACCAACTTCATGGTTGATCTTCGATCATCATGTTCCACTATCGCTAAATATAAATGTTATTGGTTATTTTATAAGACTTTTCCTTCTTTTCGGTTTTGTGCTTGGCTTTCTTTACTTCGCTTAGTTAGCGTTTCATATGAATATTATTATTATTTTTTGTGAATAATGTTTATATTCGTAATCGTAAAGTCAAACTGCGATATGTGAATCTTGCCCTTATACACATCAAGGTAACGATAACGAGGAGACTGGTAGAATGCCTACCAGTCTCCTAATTCCTATTAACTAATGGAGGCAAACAGATTTACTGCTCAAATAATTTAACAAGGCGTTATCAACTTATCATTACCTTGATGTGTTCAACATGCTAATGACATAATCAAATAAACTACAATAATAATCTCAAGTATGAGTGCTCGGTACTCATCAAAATAAAAGAAAAGGAACATACTGTTCTATGTTCTTTCACACGTTTTTACATTGCTCCTATGGTTTTATACGAACGTTAAGATATATTTTACTACTTGAATTTTTTCATACCAAACAAATGTTCTAATTTTTAACCACATTTATTCGGTATGAAAAAAATTAAGAAGTAAAATATACCTTATCGTTTAACGTTCACTCATTAAACAGTACATCATTACTTACAAAACAGTTGCGCGTTGGCTGCAGTCGTACCCAGTGAAGTAGGTACCTACTTTGACATTATATCGATGTTGTAAACATCAGCCCAGTTCAACATTTTATTTGTATCTCAACCGCGGAGCCGCAGACAGATCATAGATCAGTCAAAAGCCAGTCGTGAATAAGTCACCCACCATGTCGGACGCGGAGAATATACTACGCAAAGTTCTCGACAAAATCATGGATCGATTACAATACAAACATGCAAAAATATCGTTGAAGGAACTAACAAGTGGTGGTGCTAATTACACATCAGCTCTGTTTTCCATAAATGTCACAGCACCAGACCAAGATGCCTTGAAACTCTTCGCGAAAGTGGCTAATGTCAGTGGAATGTTTCGCAAAGTTATGAACATAGATTTCTTGTTCAAAACTGAACAGTTTGTGTACTCTGACCTCGTTAATGTGTACGAGAACATTCAAGACAAAAACCAACTCAGTCCGGAGCATCGGTTTGAGTTCCCCAGGTTCTTCGGAGGCGAGTCAGCTGAAGGTGAAGAGACAGTGGTCATGGAGGACCTGACGGTCAAGGGCTTCAGCACCTACAGCAGGTTCAAGTCCATAGACTGGGAGCATGCCGCCTGCGCGGTAGAATACTTAGCCAGATTCCACGCTTTATCTTTGGCGTACCAAAAGGAAGATCCTGAAAATTTCGCCAGAGACGCCGAGCAAGTAAAAACAAAGAAAAGGGATGATTTGGATGAATCTAATTTCAAGGAAACTTGGAAGAAAATGGTTGCATCAGCTGTTAACGTCGCTAAGGAGGAACACAAGGAGAGATTGGTAAAGTTATTAGAAGCTGATAACAGTCGTGATGAGTTCCACAAGTTCAAGACTCCATTGAGTACTACAGTGCTGTGTCATGGTGACTACAGAGTCAGCAATTTGTTGTTCAGAGGACTGGTATGTTGTTTTTTTTAACTACTTAGTAAATAAGAATAAAAACATTGACATTTGGCAAAAAATTGGTAGTACAGTCGACTACATGCCTCGGTAGTTACATTTTGACCTTGAGCTGGTCTAGTGTAGTAAGGAGGTTCAATATAAGAGGTCAGTTTATACTGGTTTTGTTAATCTGATGTGCGGCCTACTTTATTTAGTATTTAGCTGTCAAGGTGAATTTACTATCCTTCACATTTGTTATGATTGATATGTATTTCGTAACATTTGTTTAGATATCATCCGTGTTGTTTTAGGTAGGTACATTAATCAAGCTGCCGACTGTGTAATGGCGGTTATTGTCACCAAAAACCTTGAATCTGTGTCATTGATGATTCGATAATCTAAAACGAAATTAGTGACGCAGACGTGCTTTACGGAATATATCGTTGTTCTTTATACTAGCATAGAATTATCAGCATATAATGTTCCCACTGTCGGCACACAGGCCTCCTCTCTGTGGGATATGTGGCCAACAACCACATATCTACGACAGCATCATGCTCCAAGTTATCATACTTATTTATAATCTACTACACTTATCTATTATCTAAGGAAACTGAAGTGCTACCTTGTAATTACATATTCATCTACTTGGGAATACCTATCTCTAGGTATGTAGCAAACATACTTATTGTTTGCATGAACTTGCATTTTCCCCTTTAATATCCTTTTTTTAGTATTTAGGTAGGTACATGCGTAGTAGCCCCTAAGACTATTATAAACGGTTCCTGTGTATAAAGACTTCCTGCTTAAAACGTGTTTATTATATATTATTCTGTGTACAAAATACTATGTAAATTATTCAGCTATTATGGTTAATTATATGCTTGTCTCGATTAGCTACGTATTATGTAATCAGTCTTTTAACCGTCATGGTCATAGCTTGTGACTAAATGATACCAGCTGCACGGCACGGGTGCCGGGTGGACGAAAGTTAAGCTAGGCTTGCCGCGGTCGATTCGTGGATGGGTGACTATCCATTACATACCGAGACACCTACGCGCCTCGTTCGCCTCGCGGATCTTTAACAGTCGTTATGGGTCGTCACATGCCCGAAAGTCTTACAACCAGTCTTACCAAGGGGTATCGTATTACCCATAACTGGGTTGTGGATGTCAGATAGGCAGTCGCTCCATATAAAATATTGGTATTCAGCTGCATCCGGTGAGACTGTAAGCCGACCCCAACATAGATGGCAAAAGACAGTCAGATTGTTTGAGTTGGTCATTGCAATGATGATGACGATGGAAAGGCAGCTTAGGCATTCTTAGAAGAAACTAGGTCGCGCAATCTTCCTATTAAAAAAATTCAAACTGTAGTGTCCCTCTGCTGGGCAAAGTCTTAGCCCTTAACTTTCCATTGCCTCCCAGTCCATAAACACCTCCAAGTCGTCACACCATCGTTTCCTAGCCTCCCTTAGCGACGAGGTCCTCCATTAGGTATTAAAAAATATATATATTTTAGCCTACACTGTCCCACTTCTGATTAAAGGCCTCCCCCGAATCCTTCCAGGCATCCCTTTCTAGAGCCACCTCGATCCAACCCTGGCGGTAAGCGTCTGGGTCGTCATTAGGTATAAACTGATAAATTTCAAATTTAGCGAATAGGTAAACACGGGCCACGACTTATTGAATAACTTTCCAAGTAGATTTTTGATGACTGGGATCAGTTTGTATTTTTCTAAAGAATTGTATGTGTACAGTCGAGCGCACTTCGGTGGACACTTTGACCTTGAACATGGCCTAGCGTAGTACGGAGTTTAAATTGAATAAGAGGCTAACTCTTAACGGTTTTGTTACCTCTGACGTGTAATGTACTTGATTCCCGACATGACCGGTAAGAAGCTAAGCTGATATTTCTTAGTGGCTCATTTACAAGCAGCTTATCTTTGCTTGATCTCTGGTTGTTGACCTTTCTCATGATAATTACATCTACAGTCACACTTGTGTAACCAAAAGCTCTAATGAATGTGCTATTCATTCTAAACTAATTAGGCAGGTCTTTTGTCCTTTTCTACTGTGACACGTCAGACAGGGATAATGATATTCCGGTCATTATTTCAGTATTTAGGACAATGTCTCCATTTGTTTACGTAGTTATTTTTATCACATTCATTTGTTTCCTGTTACTATTCGTCGCAATTTACTTTTGTTCATTCTGAGTAGATAAGAGATTCATATTTATGTAACTAATATATTTTTGTACTTAAAGGCTCCCGTAGACAGGCGCGACGCGATTTTGGTAGAACAATTTCCATGAAGTTTTCATATAAATTGTTCTGCTAAAATCGCTTCGCACCTATCTGCGGGAGCCTTAAGAATATTCTCATCGTTGATATTTTTAAGAAGGTTGATTAAGTATATAAATGAGTTATATTCTATCGGCTGTATTGCAATATGTTTTTTTTTGGGAAAACCAAGAAGCATATGCAATACCTATAAGAAAAATATTAACCAGAAGGCCAATTCTGGTAATTTAAAACGTTCAAAATCTAGTCGCAGTCTCATCTCAGCGACAAAGAAATGTCAAAAGTTTGTCAAAATGTAGGGAAATTTGAAGTATTTTTTGACAGATTGAGACAGATCAGACTGTGAACGTTGTTAAAATTAGTAGAATTGCCCCTCAGATCAGCATTATTTTTTCCATGACTAGGGCTGATTTTTCCATCGCCAGATAAGTTTTATTCGAGGAATAAAATTGACGTTTGACAGTTTTTGTATGAAATAACTGTCAAGATTTCAAATTATTCCTCGAATAAAGTCATCAGATGATTGAAAATCAGCCCTAAGTAACTATAATCATAATGTTTTTGGAACTTATCATCAAGCTAATAAATGGCAACTTAAAATCTAACCAAAGCTTAGGACCAAAATACGTTGGAACCACAATACATTAGGACCACAATACATTAGGACCACAATACATTAGGACCACAATCCATTAAGTCCACAAATACATTAGGACCATAATACATTAGGACCACAATACATTAGGACCACACATACATCAGGACAACAATACATCTATAGATGCTACCAGAACGGAAAAAGCTTCCTTTATATAAATAAGGCCTCTGACTCTATTTGAGTTAGAATTTAAACTCCTCAATTAAAGGTCAACTATAATCCTACAATGGCCATGACAGCAGATTGTCGCGGTCTCAATAAACGTTGGTAGCCAAGGTCGGGGAACCGGGGTCCATTGAGTTTCTACTGTCTGTCACACAATGAAACTGGGACATGGCAAACTAACGGAAATCGCTTTGTTGACCAAGATTTTTTTCCCCTTTTTGTAACAAATCTCGGTGAGTTAAGGTTGGAGTAATTTACGTAATCTACGTGTTTACGATACGCACGAAAACGTTTGCGTAGTAGTTATTTAAAATTTTAACGTCACATTTTTTAAGATAAATGTTAAATCTGTTGGCCAATGACGTCTATAATATATGTAATATCATTAATTAAAGTCATTTTTCGAGTCGGTATGTGTGACCGCGTTTATCTTTCTAAACTACGCAACAATTTCAATGCAGTTTTCACCACCATTTGAGAATTCATTCAGAAAGGTTTGTGGCATAATAAATTCATATTAAACTTACAGGAGGTGATATTTAGGTATAGTATAAGGTATATTTTTTTTTTAAGAGGATAAAAATATATCAGGGTAGAAATATAATGCTAGATTAACATAAAAATATATTAACCTAACCTTACTCTATTATCTAACTAAAATATGGCGTCGAAAAATCCTCCGCACCGCTGTATAAAGTTGAAACTTACATAAAATAAAAACAATCACGATGTATTGTCAAGTCGTAAAAACCATGCGAAGTTATTACTCGTACAGTCATACCTAGTTTTAAATCAAGATCATGAATGTGGATTATTGTTGACCTCCAATTTGGCAATGTCATGCTAAATGCTTTTGTATTATGATCGTGGATAAACTTTGATCACAAATGAGGTTTAGATTTTAACCAAAGTGAACCAAAGTTGTCGACATAGCTCACAGAATAAGCAAACTGAAGTGGCAATGGGCCAGCCATATTAGCCGTAGAACCGTTCTTTAGGCAGAATGGACGCTGTTGTTACCAAAAATTACTCTACCTACTAAAATAAGATGCCAATAAAAGTATCCTGACGTAATGAACATTGATCATGCAATTAAAGTCATTAAAAGTCTTCTTGAATATTACAGTTTGTATCATTATTAAATTTTCAGTTTTGATGTGGTTGTAGCATGCTAAAACCACATCAAAACTTCAGCAACTGCAGTTACAGTCAAAAGAAATAACCTTGAAGAAAATAGAAACGCGCAATACAATTTTGTATTTGTTATCATTATTTTTCACATTTACTACATATTTATTTTAATTGTGCATGGAGCAGGGATGCTCGAAGTAATTAAAATAAATAGTAATCATAAAAATTCTAGTCATGAATAACCTGCGATAAAACCTTAGACAATGCCGCGTATAACAATAAAATAAGGCAGAGTTTATCATTATGTATTATTTCATCGAAAGATTTTGAACCAAATTATCCAGAATCTAGTCCACCAAAACTACAAAAGCCGTGATACAGGTGTTGCCAGTTTAAAAAAAAAACAGTCAAGAGCGAGTCGGACTCGCGCCCCGAGGGTTCCGTACCATCATGTTTTTAATTTTTCGTTGGCGAGGCCTATATTCGTCAGAAAATTTTAACATTGTGCACTACGTTGTAGAATATTGCAATTTTATGTCAGCGCCATCTCTTGACCGATAGTAGAACTAATTAATGGAACTATTGTTGATGATTTCTGAAATAGTGCGGTATTTACAGACTTCGTTTTATTTTTCCTGTAATCTTTAGGTACATAAATTTCTATCACATAGAATAATTTCAGATTTTTCTCTTTGCAAACTTCGGAGTTAAGGACTTTTTTTTATATTTTTCATTAAATCGAAAATAATGCGCCCTAAAAAAAAGATTTTTTTTTGAGAATGTGCAAACTGCGCTTTTTCATATGCACATGCCCTAGTAGCCCCACTTCGAATTTTTTAGACCTCCTTTCTGTCCCTGTTGCAAAAAATATACATATATTTTTATTTCTTTCTTATTTGCAAAATAGTTGGGCAAACGTAATCTAAACCTATTCTAAATTTCAAGTTGATAGCATTGGTAGTTCTTGAGATATCCAGCTGTGACAGACAGACATACTGAGTCTCACCGTAAGGGTTCCGTTTTACCATTTTGGTACGGAACCCTAAAAAGATGAATATGGGTCCAAGGGCCTAAAGGGGCATGGCCAGCAAATTAAGATCATATGACACAGCCGGCGAACGCTAGATATATCACGAGTCCCATGTAGCTAGGGGACCACCCTCTTGTCGTGAACCGGGCACAGATTTAGACTCAGACTTGCTACTGAGAGTTTTAAAACGGAAAAGCCCCTTAACTTTTGTCCCAACTCGGGAATCTAACTCAGGACTTTGCACTTGAGACCACTAGAAGTAATCATAAAATATTACAATGTACGAACTGTTGTTATGTCATAAGTCCCTAGTCCCATTAACGAGGCAGAGAGTCGGACTCCGGGTTGCTTTTGAGATCCTAGTGAAGCCTGAAATACATACTTATACCTACTATGTAATGTAAGGCATGCTAATTTCGAGTAGATGCTACCTAATAGCACACAATTACCATGTATACATATTAAGATTAGGTATCACAAAAAGCATGCTATAAGTAAGCACGCTACTTACTAGATAAACACCAAGATTTTTAGGGCTCCATACCTCAAAAAGCAAGCAAGACGGACCACGATCACTTCGTTGTCCGTCTGTCAAGACCCTTTTTCTCAGGAACGCGTGGAGCTATCAAGTTGAATTTAATATCAAATACTCAGGGCTGCAATCCCTTGAATTAGTGAAAAAATCAACTTCTAAGTCACGCATTCAAAGATACGGGCGTTTATGTTCCGTTTATACCGCATATTATGACGCTCGCAAAGGAATCAAAACCTATATAGGGTACTTCCTGTTGACCTAGAATCATGAAATTTGGCAAGAAGCAATGTCATGTAGCACAAGTAAAGGAAAAAAAACACTGGCACTCCGGTAGTGCCGACAGAAGTGAAAACTTGAACAATTACGAGTGTATTTTGTGAATCGTCTTATAAACAAAACACGCGTGTTAAGGTGTGTTCCTTATTTTATAGGGTTTTTTGCAAATCAGGTATGATGACCAAAGTGACTGGTTTATTCTTCTCGTGAAAGGAATTTATTCAGATTTACAAATAAGCACACAGGATAGACTTCAGTTCGTGGTGTTGGTCGCGGCAGTGGTAAGAGAAGCAAGCCGCTCGCATAGAGCTCGTCGTCAGTTATATATCCGTGGTTCAGCGCCATCTCGTCGTTGTTGGATGAACTACGTAGTTAGTACGCGAGGCCCTCGTAGTTCTTCCCGATGTGCATAGATGGCGCTGTCCTCAACAACGCGCGTCTTACGTTTTACGTCTTACGTTTTACGTCTTACGAATTTTCGATCAGAGTCACGTGACCTGACGCGAATTTAGAAGTTTTTACCCATTCCAAAAAAAGTACACAGCGCCGCTAAAGAAGTTTTCACTTCAAAAATCCGAAATCTGTAAATTTGTAGTTACATACCTACAAATTTGTACGAAACCCTAGTTGCGCGAATCCGACTCGTATTTGACAGGTTTTTTTAAGAAAGTGTATTAATAATAATTATTTCAGATTAAAAATCCATAACAACAATAATAACAAAAATAATATAATATGTTGTTAGTATTTCAGCCTCAACTTTTTCTCTGACTTGAGAATCAAATTCAGGAAATTTGGTCGCGGTCGCGGGCGTAATCATAAAACACATCCACGTGCTTGTTTTAACATATTATAATATTAGTATAGATAATACAGATCACAATGCAACAACTCAAGCTTAATACCGTACCGTATTGAGCAATAGTGCTATTGTATCAAAACAACGTGTTCTTGCAAATATAAGGCTTTATCAGGTACTAGTTATATACCTACTAATTGTTTGAGTTTACTCTTGATAAACAAGTGGGTTATCTGATAGTAAGATAGGTATGCTGTTCCCATTGTTCTTTCTTCTACTAGTATAATCCCAAAATCTGTCACTCAAAGCCTTATGAACCTACAGATGACTCCCACACTTACCTGCTCCGAATAGCAACCATTCTCGTCGACAGTCACCTACTCTACTCCGTGCCTCGGAAAGCACGGTCCCGGCTGTCATTCATGGCTTTTTGACAGTCGTTACGGGTAGTCAGAAGCCCGAAAGTCTGACTACCAGTCTGCCTATCTGACCTCCACAACCCAGTTACTGGGTAATACGATACCCCTTGGTAAGACTAGGCGTGTTAGGTTATTTAACCTCTCTTATATCACAGTCACAGTTCGCGACGCACGCGCTTGCCGATCGGTAGTGTCGTGTCCTTGAAAAATGGCTTCTAACGTGGTAAAGTGTAACTCCTGTAATGTTGTTATAAATGAGGTGCTTGCATTTATTTGCAATAAAATGGACGTTATGGATGAAGAAAGCATTAGTCGTATATGTAAAAGTGCGTTTACGGAGTCGGATATTGAAAATGCTAAGGATCTGCTTTTCCATTCTATTTCGACCGCAAAGCGGAAGAAAATAAGGAAGAGGGACGGTAAAACGCTTCGTAATATTGATGATATTCTGTGTTTATTAAAAGAAACGGACCCAGAAGAAATTCCGATATTTGTGGCTCGAGACCTGCAAAAACTACCGCCTGTACTGTTCGACCATGTCGATGTGACAAGCTTATTAAAGGACATACTAAAGATGCAAAGTGAAATTACTCAGATAAGAGAACAGTACGCCACTGCTGACCAGTTACGCCAGATAAAGTTGGATCTTGATTCGTTAAAAAATACGACAAGGGTTAATTATTTTCCGTGTAATGTGAACACAATACAAGGTGCCTCAGGGGTTACTATATATGAAGAGAGTAACAGTGGCCCTGTCGGTTTGCCACCCATAATATGTTTGGATAATGAAAACCAGTGCAAATCGCCGTTCGTAAATTTATCGAGTAAGGGAGGTAGTTGTAAAACACCTCAACCGATACGTGCAGAACAGAGCAGCCGATCCGAAGCAACGCGCGAGGTCGACGAGGCGGCCAATCAGCGGCAGCAACCGGGCCGATCATCAACGATCGTAGCCGAGTGCGCGCCGACGCAAGCGCCTCGCTTATCTATGCAGGCGTTGGGACATACGAGCGTTCCGAATGTACAACATGTCGTCACACAAAACCAAAAATGTTTTGCTGATATTGTACGTGAGGGGCAATGGAAACCTGAACGAAATGACAATGGGTGGATTGAGGTTCAAAGAAAAAAACATAGGAATCGTTTTATTGGAAACAGAGGGAAGGCTGTTATAGACCCTGCAGTTAAATTCAAAGCAGCTGATATACAAACCCCGATGTACATTTATAATGTGGCGAAGGAAGTGACCATGTGTGACATAGTAAACTACATTAGAGATAAATGTAATACAACCGTCACTTTAGAAAAAATGAACATGAAAATGGAAAAAGACTATAATGCTTATAAAGTTTTTGTTCCAAAATATAAGTTGGACATGTTTATGGAATCAAATTTTTGGCCAGAAGGAATAGCTTTTCGTCGTTTTATAAACTTCGATCGGCAAATAAAAGCCAGAGAGGATACTCTGAAAAGTGTTGCTAACTCAAATCATGATTAGTACAACTAGGTTAGTAAGTTACAACTGCAAAAGTGTGACGCGTTCGGTTGAATGTATACGCCAAATTTGTAAGACGGCAGATATAATTGCTTTACAAGAAACTTGGTTGCTACCGCACGACGTTGCATATCTGGGCAGCATAGACAACGACTTTGGTTTCGTCGGTAACTCAGCTGTGGATACCTCTGCCGGCATACTTCGAGGTAGACCGTATGGAGGTGTGGCCATATTATGGAGGAAAGGTTCGTTTCCCACGGTGACAGAGATACCATGCTCTAGTGTGCGTCTGGTAGCAGTGAAACTCGAACTCACTGATCGTGCTATAATCGTTCTTTCTGTGTATATGCCAACAGACGTAACAGATAACTTAGTAGAATTTACCGAATGTTTATGTGAAATAAATGCCATTATTGAAAGTAATAATGTAGAATCAGTGTTTATATTGGGTGATTTTTGTTGGAGCAAACATATGTAACCTCATGTCTGTCACATTAATTTGTAGACAGGCTGGTTGTGAATTTTAAAATGAGATTGTTTTTAAAATTGACAACTGTTGTTTGGAACAATAAGAAAATTTATTTTGATAGATTTATTATTGTTGTCAACGTGTGTATGTCCATCAAAGTTCGCTTTCTATATCTTTTATCTTTTCTCACATATATATTTGTTTAACACCAAATAAAGGTTTAATTATTCTGCGCTGTGTTTAATTAACTGAAGACACAACAACGAGTTCCAACAAAGGTTATGGGCCCAGAAACCAAATAAACCGAGAAATGATTGAAAACGGCGAAAATCATTCAGCAGTAACTGTAAGTAAGAATGATTCTTTGAGCATGGCGTCAATTGAGAAACTAGATGGTGCCATTAACTATAGTTCATGGAAATTTGTGATGGAATTATATTTAATACACGATGATCTATGGGAGTATACACATACTACGCCCGTTGATGAGATAGGCAAAAAGAGAGATCAAAAAGCAAGGAGTAAAATATGCTTGATGATAAAACCAGAGTGCCTAATTCATGTGCGTCAAGCAAAGACGGCCAAGGAGGCTTGGAAAGCTTTAGAGAAAGCATACGAAGATAAAGGGCTAAATAATCGCTGCAGATTGCTGTCAAAACTAGTTAGTCTTAAACTGGAGCAGTTCACGACTATAAGAGATTATATTTCGGCATTGATGACGACTGCACAAAAACTGTGTGATCTAGGAAAGGAAATAGATGACGAATTATTGGCTGCCCTAATGCTTCAAGGTTTAACAGATAATTTTCAAGCTATGAGATTAGCAATTGAAAATTCAAATATTGAGCTTACTACGGATTATGTGAAAACTAAACTTTACCAAATGGAGGATACACATACAGCGACTACGAGTGCAAACAATCATGCTCTTGTGACAAAGAAAAATACTTTTAAACAAAAACAACAGAAAAAGTTTAAATGTTTCATTTGCAATGGACCACATAAAGCGAAAGATTGTCCAGACAATCCAAGCAAGAAGAGAAATGAAGCATCTACAGCTTTGGCGATGTCGACTTCAACTTCAGAAGATTTTTGGATTGTTGACTCGGGAGCTTCTAATCATATGACTTCAAGGCGTGAATGGTTACATGATTTGAAGAAGTATGAAAGGGGAGTGACTGTAGCGTGTGCAAACGGAGAAAGGTTGCAAGGTATTGGAAGTGGCACAGTGGTATGTACGAAACCGAATGTTACAATTAATGCTATGTATGTCCCGAGATTAGCTGCAAACTTACTTAGCGTTAGTGCTGTCACTAAGAAAGATCTTAAGGTAGTATTCTACAAGGGAGGTTTTAACGTAGTAAAGAGTAGTAATTGTGAAATAACTGGCGAACCTTTACTTATAGGTGTAGAGGAAAATGGTGTGTATAAATTAAAGCAAAGCTTAAAGCACACAGCGCTGGCGACTACTATCAGTGGAGATGAGATGGACTTATGGCATAGAAGAATGGGTCACCTTGGAGTACGTAATCTTAAACTATTACGCAATATCATGGCGACAGGGGTGAGTTTTTCTAACAGTTCTAATACACTAGAGTGCGTAGCTTGTCTGAAAGGAAAACAAACCAGACAACCATTCAAGAAAAGCAGTCCAGCAAATAGAGCAGACAGTGTACTTGAGCTAGTACATACTGACGTCTGCGGACCAATGGCTGAAGAGTCATTTAGCGGATTCAAATATTTTGTAACGTTTATAGATGATTATACGCGTAAAACCTTCGTATATCTTCTTAAATGTAAAAGTGAAGTATTTAATAAACTTGAAGAATTCAAAACTTTTGCGGAATTACAGACTGGAAACAAGTTAAAAACTTTACGGTCAGATAATGGCAAAGAATATGTAAATACTCGGATGAATGATTTCATGAAGAAGTACGGAATCAAACATCAATTAACGGTGGAATATACACCTGAACAGAATGGTGTAGCAGAAAGGGCAAACAGAACAATCGTTGAAAAATCTAGGAGCATGATCCAAGAAGCTGGATTAAGCAATAAGTTTTGGGCAGAAGCTGTGAAGACAGCTGTTTTTCTGAAAAACCGATCACCAACGAAAGCTGTTAGGAATAAAACGCCTGAAGAAGCTTGGACTGGAAAGAAACAAAATCTGACATATATCAGAGTTTTCGGATGCAAAGCGTTTATGCACATACCTAAACAAAAACGCACCAAGTGGGATCCGAAGAGCAAAGAGTTGCTTCATATTGGATACTGTGAAGATGCGAAAGCATATCGTTTGTTTGATCCAGAAACCAAGATGGTACATAAAGCAAGAGATGTTGTTTTCTTCGAAAATCAATTTCAACCCATAGAGAGAAGTTCAGAAACAAAGAAAGATGAGATATCTATAGTTTTTGAACACGAAAATCCACCAGTTGTACCAACAAACACTGTGATAGAAAGTGAAGAAGAACTTCAAGAACAGAATGAGACTGTAAGAGAAATAAATACAAATGATTTAGATCAAAATGAAGAACCTAATGGCAATGAAACAGAAAGCTGTGATGAATGGGAATCCCTTGATGAAAGAGACGAAGAGGTACTACAACCAGAGCCGGTACTTCCTAGTGAGAGAAGATATCCATTAAGAGAGAGGAAACCTAAACAATTTCCGGATCACATCACATATCAAGCTATTGAAAGTGTTTTTCCACTGACAGTGGATGAAGCTTTATCACGCATGGATAAAGAAAATTGGAGAAAAGCAATTGAGGAGGAGTTAGATGCTCTACAAAAAAACAATACCTGGACACTGGTCAAACCACCAGCGTACCCTTACAACATCGTTGATTCTAAATGGATATTTCGAATCAAAGAAGAGGTGGGCGGATATAGGTATAAGGCACGCCTGGTAGCAAGGGGATATAGTCAAAGGAGAGGCATTGATTACCATGAGACCTTCGCACCAGTTGTGAGACACAGCTCACTCAGAACTTTAATAGCTCTCGCAGCTAAATTGGATCTTCAAATTGATCAGATGGATGTTAAGACTGCATTCCTAAATGGAAACTTAAATGAAGTTGTTTACATGAAACAACCACATGGTTTTGAACAAAAAGGAAAAGAGGACTATGTGTGTCTTCTGAAGAAGTCATTATACGGACTGAAGCAGGCTCCAAGAAGTTGGAACATAAAATTAGATGAGGAACTGAGGAAGCTAAACTTTAAGCGATCCTTAAATGAACCCTGCGTCTACACTAGGACTAGAGGAAAGAACATAATAATCCTGGCTGTCTATGTAGATGACATTCTGCTATTTTGGAACAATTTAACAGAAATGAAGGTAGTGAAGAAAGAGCTTATGTCGAAATTCGATATGAAAGATCTTGGCAAGGCAGAGTTGATGCTTGGTATTCAAATTAAACAAAATTTGAATAGCATAAACCTCAATCAAGAAAAATATATCGAAAAGTTGCTTAGAGAATTTGGCATGGAAGATGCAAAGACAGTTTCAACGCCGGAAGTAACTGGACAAAGGCTAGAGAAGCCTCCATCAGAACACAAGTCAAGAGATGACCTACCATATAGAGCATTGATAGGTTCTCTTATGTATCTTGCTGTGTGCACACGTCCAGATATTGCTCATTCAGTGAACAGTTTGAGTCAGTTTAATAATTCATTTGACGAGAGTCATTGGATCGCAGCAAAACGAGTACTTCGTTATCTCAAGGGCACTAAGAGTCATGGTCTAAAATATTTAAAAGGACAGAATGGACCTCTAGAAGGATATGCAGATGCAGATCATGCTGGAGAGTTTGATAGGAGATCATACTCTGGTTTGGTCTTCATAATGCAAGGTGGCGCAATCAGCTGGGAGAGCAAGAAACAAAGAACAATAGCTCTTAGTACAGCAGAGGCAGAATATGTATCGCTATCAGAAGCTGCAAGAGAAGCAATATTCCTGAGAAGGTTTATAGCCGAAGTAACTGATGGACAGGGCTACAAATTGGATGAAGCCGTGACCATTTTCAGTGATAGTCAGTCTGCCATCGCTATTGCCAAAAACCCAGTACATCACCAACGTACTAAGCATGTAGATGTGAGGTATCATTTTGTGCGTGAGGCAATTGTAAATAATGAGGTGATACTGAAGTATAAGGAGACCACATGCATGGTCGCAGATGGTTTAACGAAACCACTTCCAAGAGAGAAGTTTCAGTGGTGTGTGAGAGGTATGGGTGTGTGTGTTTGATAAACATGTATGGTGTGTGAATGGACACGAGATTAAGGAGGAGTGTTGGAGCAAACATATGTAACCTCATGTCTGTCACATTAATTTGTAGACAGGCTGGTTGTGAATTTTAAAATGAGATTGTTTTTAAAATTGACAACTGTTGTTTGGAACAATAAGAAAATTTATTTTGATAGATTTATTATTGTTGTCAACGTGTGTATGTCCATCAAAGTTCGCTTTCTATATCTTTTATCTTTTCTCACATATATATTTGTTTAACACCAAATAAAGGTTTAATTATTCTGCGCTGTGTTTAATTAACTGAAGACACAACAACGAGTTCCAACAATTTTAACGCACATCCAGGTGAGCCTTTTGATCAAGGAACATATTTACTCTAGGAGAAGAACGTCAACTACGAACAAATAAAATGGTACGGTTTTTGGCGCCACCTAGTGGGTGCCCCCAAAAACTTGTGAAAGCGGGATATTCAAAATCGATTTCTTTGAGATGTTTTCTTTGAGATATTTCTTTGAGATGGTCCACGAAAGCAGAACTGAGAAACTGTAACCGATGTTTAATTGTGCTATTTTACTGGTTACAATTTTCCAGCTCCGCTTTGGTGGTCAAGCAGCCTTATTGTTTAAATTAACTTAAAAGGTGGATATGAGATAATTCTTCTAGTAAAAAAGTTTGAGTTTTGACATAAATCACAATTTTTTGTCAAATGTTTTTACTAGTATTATTATAATAAAAACAGTAGTGGGTCTTTTATGTCAAAAGTACTTTATTATAAATTACACAATTGGTATTGCATACATAGGAGCTATCAAAATGGGCAACTGAATTTATACCTATCAACAAACAACATAAACACAAACTATAATCACTATCTCGTACACAACACTCAGGTGATTCGGCACACAGACGGTGGAACGTAGGCTCTACTCAACGTCGTTAATAGCGAGGATAACACTTAACGTTGCGAAAAGAGAATTCACAAGAAATAACATCAATATGCACTTACGCCGGCAGACATTTTTCATGTGAAGCACAGATGATGTGAAGTGGTATTTGTGGGGCTGCCATGTACATTAAACAAAATCGTACCCACCTAATCTTGTAAAATTAATAATTTTAGAAAGAAAGTAGCCTCTGCCCGTTGCGTTGCAGTAAATTAAATTTATTATTTATGTATTGACTTGATTGGTAACCCTTTTGTTTATTTAAAGTTAAAACCTATGCTATACGAGCGTATATCTATTATATTCGGCATGAATTATAGTTATATTTATTGTATTCTAATAAAATTAACGTTGAATAAATATGCGAAATATTATGTCGGCTAATTTGTTGACTTAATAATTTAAACAAAAATGTCGCTAAAACTACCAGATGGTAGCTTTTTAACACCTAAGCAACTTTTTAGTTTTACTAATGTTGCCATCTTTGAAAACGTCATTATTAGAGACCGAAACTTTTAGGTCTTACATAATAGAGGAAAACTTGGCAACACAGGTCTAGCCCCCGTAGGTATTCCAAAGTTTACCCAATGAGTCGACCCCGCCTGCTCTTTTGATACTGAACTAAAACACTTTTGTGCCGAACAGTTGTGGTCGTGCGTCGACAGAGAACTATTGCCGTCGGATACGTACACTTTTGTGAGTGACGCACACGGATCGCGGCGCTGGCTTGACCACTGTGTCGTGACTAGCGCCGCGCGGCACGCTGTTGTCGGTGCGTCTGTTCTTTATGACATTTACTGGTCCGACCACTATCCGATACAATTCGAGTGCGATCTAGGATTAATAAAACCTAAAAATGTGCTGTCTAAAACTGACATTAGCAGTGATCAAGTAACATGGGGTGAAAGGGACCGTAACCAAATTTGTGAATACAATAGGCTGTGTCATGTTAAATTGAAAGATGTTGATTTTCCGTCTGAAATGAGTAGTTGTGCTGATAAAATGTGTTCCAACACACACCATAGACGTTGTCTAGATAACTTGTATGATGAAATAGTATGTATATTAACAGATGCGTCTAAATGTTCAGCGTTTGTTAGAAAGAGACGTAACAAAGGTAGCATTACCGGGTGGAACAGATACGTCAGGGATGCTCATGTGAGGGCCAGGCTTTGCTTTCAGATGTGGGTGCTGAATGGAAAACCTGCTGTCGGATATGTTTACGAAAACATGACTGAATCCAGAAAGTTTTTTAAGTCCCAATTGAAGTGGTGTCAGGATAACGAGCAAAAAATTAAAATGGACATAATTGCAGACCACCACTGCAAGAAGGATTTTAAGGGTTTTTGGAAAAAGACAAATCAGTTAAATCCGAGGCCTGGTCACCCTGTGAGTGTGGCTGGCGTGCATGAACCACGGGAAATTGCCAATCGTTTTCACCAGCTTTTTAAAGTTGATTCGCTTTTGGGTGCGGCACCGCAGATGCCTGATGTTGAGTCAGCCGTCGGAGATCTTAAAGTCAGGTTTTCAGCCAAGGATGTGGCAGGCATTATTGGAAATATGAGAAGAGGTAAATCTCCTGGTCACGATGGCCTCAGCATCGAGCATCTGCAAAATGCAGGAGTTCACTTGCCAAGGGTGTTGGCCATGTTTTTTAATCTGTGCATTAGTCATTCGTACCTACCTGATAGATTGATGTACACTGTTGTTGTGCCAATTCCTAAAAATAAAACCGGTGATACTTCGGATTTATTAAATTATAGACCGATTTCATTAGCCACGGTCATTGCGAAAGTACTGGACAGTCTGCTTGACCAGCAACTGGGCAGGCATATTAAGCTCCATGACGCACAATTTGGATTTCGATCTGGTTTGTCAACGGAAAGTGCTATCATGTGTCTTAAGCAGACTGTTCAGTATTATAGTGATCGGAAAACACCCGTTTTTGCATGCTTTCTCGATCTCTCAAAAGCTTTCGACCTGGTGTCATATGACAAACTGTGGCGCAAGCTCGAAGGTGAGACAGATTGCAGTCCGGAAGTTATATCTATTTTTAGGTATTGGTACAACAACCAGAAAAATAGTGTCAGATGGGCGGGCTCCTTCTCGGATGTGTACAGGTTGCAGTGCGGGGTGAGACAGGGTGGATTGACTTCACCGAAGCTCTTCAACCTGTACATTAACCAACTTGTCGGTGAACTCAGCAGTGCCAGTGTCGGGTGCTACATAGACGGCGTTTGTCTCAACAATATCAGTTATGCAGATGATATGGTACTGCTGAGTCCATCGATTGGGGGTTTACGTAAGCTGATACGGATTTGTGAGTCCTATGCGGAGGCCCATGGGCTCAGATACAACACAAAGAAAAGTGAACTCCTAGTATTTAAGGGGCGGGGCAAAAATTATGTGACTGTGCCTACAGTCACCTTAGCTGGTACCCCCTTAAACAGAGTCGCTCAGTTCAAGTATCTGGGCCACTGGGTTTCCGAGGACCTGAAAGATAACGCGGATGTGGAAAGGGCACGTAGGGCGTTGGCTGTCCGGTGCAATATGTTGGCCCGCAGGTTCGCGCGTAGCAGTAATGAAGTGAAAGTGACTCTTTTTAAGTCTTACTGCCAAACACTTTACACGTGCAGCCTGTGGGTTAATTACACACTTGGCTCATACAGCGCCCTGCGTGTTCAATACAACAACGCGTTTAGGGTGCTGCTGGGGCTGCCACGATTCTGCAGTGCTTCGACTATGTTCGCAGAAGCGCGCACTGATGGGTTTCATGCTCTTATAAGGAAGCAGTGTGCGTCGCTGCTGAGTCGTGTTAGGTCCAGTAGCAACAGTATGATAGGCGTGTTCGTGGACAGGTGGGACTCTCCACTGCTGCGCCACTGGATACGTTTGCATACTGCACTGTGAGCAGTGGACAGTTTCCTCCTGGTCTTAATGTGTGTAAATGTCTTATTGTTTTGTGTTTTTTATCTGCTTTTATTTTTTGTGTGTGTTGTTTTATTTTGATCTTATATGTGTGTGTTACAATATGGATATTAATCTGAAATAAAAATGTTTATTATTATTATTATTATTATATCCCTCTCTGACACCATAGCATTTAAGGCGATTTTTCAGTTTGTAGATGGGTTTTGGTAAAATCAGAGTCATCTTCTGTGGAGATACCCGAACGAAATATGTACAGATCAATTTTGATATGACGATAAAGGTCATAACACATGTATCAAATCGGAAAGGGATCGGCACCGTATCGCCTTTCGCCCTGCCAGGCAGGCACTTTACTTTGTGTATTTATGTTCATCACCGTTTTGAGAATAGGTGATGAACATAGTGCCTGCCTGGGTTCCAACTCACGACCTATATGATCGTGAGCCGATACCACTAAACCACCACTGTGCTCCAGTATACCTATCCTGCGTCCGCGATTTTTTTTTCATCATCTGTTCTTGGAACGGTGAAGGAAAACATGTGAGGTAACCAGCATGTCCTAGAACCAAAAAATTCAAAGACATAACATTTATCAACCCGCATGGGACCGTGTAGTGGATTATGGCCCACTCCCTCTTAAAGAGAGGATGCCTGTGTCCCAGCAGTAGAAACATTATAGTATTTCCGACATCGAGGAAGTCAACTTCTAAAGTCAGGCTGACCAGGCAGCACGGCACAGAGTTGCATGGCAAAGGATTTTTATAAGAGGAAAATGATTTCGAATCTTATTTTAACACGTATCTTTCACAATTCGTTAATATCGTCACAAGGGGACATGAGAATACCGCGGGATACTGCTGGTATTCTACGGAAGGCTTCGGCAAGCGAATATTAATGCTTTGTCGTGTTTAGAAAGCGGCCTTAACAACACCTGAAGGACTGATGATCAGTTTTACATGAACCCTATTGGATCTCCACAAAATATTATCAATTCTTAACGAAAGCCAATAATGCAGTATGGGCTTTCGTTAGCATTTGATAATATTATCACCAAGTTTAATACTTTTGTTTAATATTTTCCAGGATGGCCGCCTAGACCCAATGGTGGTGGACTACCAAACGCTCCACTCCGGCTGCCCCGCCACCGACCTGCTGTACTTCGAGTTCCTGGGAACAGACCAGGAGTTCAGAAGAAAACACCACCAGCAACTAGTCGACCACTATTTTAGCAGCCTGACTGTTGCGCTGGACAGGCTCGGGATTGATGTGGATGAGGTGTACCCCAGGGAGACCTTCGATAGGGAATTCAAAGAGGTGGGTTATTTGGTTCAGCGTGATAAACTCGAACTCAAAGCAATCATGTCGGATTTAATTTCACCGTTTTAAGTAAAATTATATTTAACTTACTAGATTTAATGAACTATGTGCACAGTATAATTGATGCAAAAATTGCAAGTGTGGTGTCCTCACCCTTGTCGTGACCTGCCCCTCAGAAACACGGGAATAGGTGTCCAATTAATGTAAATACCATATGATCTATTAAACTTTTTAATTCTCTAAACACACGCAACATGGCTACAGCAAGCATAGAGCGGAAGAGAGTGTTGCCACTCTTATGTCAATATTATAAAAAATATTACACATCAGCAACTAATTTATGTTTCAAAGTAGCCAATAAACAAAATATATTTTGAATTGGTTTTTGATTTAATTCGTAAGTGATCGAGTAGAACGAAAGGTCAAGGGAAGCTACAGTTTAGTTCACATAGATTCGTGCACGTGATAGCGGGTTACCTGTGGCACAGGAGAGGGATCCAAAAAGACGCATTATGCACAAGAAATATAATAATAAGAACTATGAATTTTATTCCCCCATCCTGTCTGGTTGCTTTCTGAACCAAAAATAAAAAAAAAACCACCTTGGTAATTTTTTTAACGTTATTTCATAATTTTGAGTTAATTTCTTTTTGAAGTTGATTTATTTTTTTTAAATTACTTTTTATTTCGTAATTTTTAGTTTCAAGTAAAAACTGGAATATTTGTTTGTACTAGTTTTGTTGTAATATTGCACTAGAATTTGACCTAGGCTTTTTGATTTGTTTCCCTTTGACACTACACCCGTAGCTCGTATCAATAAGCCAGGCCGTCACACTTACACGTATTAGTCCACATCTTTAGAAAAATTGAATCGATTTTGATGAAACTTGCACTATTCCCTAAGTTGAGGTAAATGTAAGCAAATTTAAAAAAATCGTCACGATCAAATTAATGGTTGCGGAGAAATGCATGGATAAACATACATACATACATCTATAACATTTTGTATATTTGTTTGGAAGCCCTAATAGATTGTCATATTATGTGAATATAATGCAGTTCCAATAATATTACATACATACGTGTCGAATTGATAACCTCCTTTTTAATCAAGTCGGTCAAAATAATTTTTCTAATCCAACCTTTTCTAAATTTCACAGATTAGCGCGTTCAAACAAACTCTTCAGCATTATTGTTTGACTTTGACTTTAAATTTGAATTTAAATTCTACCACATCAGCAAGAGTCTTCAAGATAGTAAAGACCGCTTTCAAATATCTATTTCTTTAACTGTTTCAGATGATGGCTCCAGCCCTGTACATAGCGGTTGTGATCCTACCTCTCGTGCTGGTGGAGACGGAGCTGGCTCCTCATATGAGCGAGATCAAGGAGGTGGGAGAGTTCGCTATTTCACCAACCCAGGTCTTTGCTGAGCGGTACTGCGGCCTCGTCAGTGACTGTGTTGAGTGGGGAGTTATATAGAACTATACTATAAGCATAAGCATTGCCTGGCTTCTCACCTAAACACGCTGATAGAAAGAAGAAGAAGCCAGATATTGCAGGCTGCCTCGTTGCTCTAGTGGTCACCAGCGACTGCTGAGCATGAGATCCTGGGTTTGTTTCCCCAGGTCTGGCAGTGTTATTGGGTTTTTCCATCTGGGATCTCTCAGTAGCATTCTGGAGTCTAGATTTGTGCCGCTTGATGGCCACAGAGTCGCCCCCTAACACAACTGGCGCAATGTGAAGGTCCTATAGGTGTATAGCACCAACATTTCGCATGTTACGGTTCAAGAAAGAAATAAATTAATGTTTTTAGATAAACAATTAATTTAGATTAGAGATACATTTTTGGTTTTATCTACGCTTACTGGCAGATAACATTCTGCTAAACCTATTTATGTTTTCTCTATAAGTGAATTGTAATTCTTTTGAGAAAATAAATATCTTTAACCGTAGATATAATTGACCTGTTCCATATATAACCCATATTCCAAGGGGTCCAAAACTATTTCTGCTCAGTATTTAATGTGTTACCTATGTTAATCATGTTAAAATGTTGTTATGGGTACCTAACCTAATTAAGTAGATATAAGTAATTGGTGATAAGTAATATAAGTAAATAAAAGCACGTGGTGATTACAAATACATTAATATAAGTGTTATTCATACTATAATATTCCTTTACTTTTGTCCTTTTTATATTTATCTCACTCTACTACAAAATAAACGTCGTTGTAACAATTTTTTATATAAGTACCTAAGTAAGTGCAATAAAATGTTAAATGAAGAAAACGTGTCTTATTTTTATGCATGCCGTAAAATATAATTTTTATCTTATAAAGCAATTTTAAATGTATTGTCGACCTCGTTTAAGTGGCAGTTAGATAATTTCAACCTTTAAGTTTAATAATAGAGCGGTAGCCGCGACATGACGGCTGTAGTGACAACTGTCATGAAAATGATGGCCCCGGGGTTTGACTTCGTAATCACAGCCTATAATGTTCACACTGCTGGAACACAGGTCTCCTCTCGGTGAGAGGGAGTGAGTCGTAATCCACCACGCGGGCCCAGTGCGGGTTGGTAGATGTCACATGTCTTCGAATTTTTGGTTCTAGGACATGCCGGTTTCCTCACGATGTATTCCTTCACCGTTTTGAGTGTAGTGGTAATGAAATTATTTACACAAAGTAAAGCGCCTGCCTGGATTCGAGCTCACGACCTACAACTCGTAAGTTGGGGCTGATACCACGGGGCCACCACTGCTCTACTGAGCCACCACTGCTCTACTGGGCCACCACTGCTCTACTGGGCCACCACTGCTCTACTGGGCCACCACTGCTCTAACGGGCCACCACTGCTCTACTGGGCCACCACTGCTCTACTGGGTCACCACTGCTCTACCGGGCCACCACTGCTCTACTGGGCCACCACTGCTCTACTGGGCCACCACTGCTCTTTCGGTTTGACTTTAAGGTGTCAAAAAAAGCTCTCGGAAAAAGTAACAAACATATAATCACACACACACTCACAAACTTTCGCCTTTAAAATATTAGTGTGATGTTATTAGTGCACAAGTCGTTGGAATACCTATAGTAAATAAATAAATAATCACTGCCAAGTGTTTGCGGATATTGTACACTCATATAATAACAACCTTTCATACAAGTATCTATGGTAACCAAGTATTTATCGATCTTATGTCTTAATGTCGCCCTATTATAGCCGTTCAATGTATCCTACCGCTTATAGAGGAGGATCCTCAAGGCCCATAGCTTTATTGGCTTCTATACAACATAGCTATAGTTTATCAAAGAGGTTCCGGCTCCCATTTATTTTGAGGAGATTTAGATGAACAGCATAACATAATATCTGTATTACCTTAAGGGGGAAGCGCTAAGGTAGCCCGCGAAATTAAAATTTTCTTACTTTTTTTTTTGAATTTGCTGATCAGTATTAAGTTGTACGTCGATCAAAATAATATGATTCGCGGCCGTAACAAATATGTATTTACAGAATTATAGTCATTAAAGTCATCATCACAACTCTCTAAGACCACGTAACTCCAAACAATGATGATTTCATGAAACAGTTATTCTTTGGACTTACGTGGTCTTAGAGAGTTGTGTTGATGACTTTAATGATTGCTGATAATGAATGCTGGTCCTGCTCCATAGGACAATCTGGAGCCTAGACAAAATCAAACTGGTTGCTAATTTAATTGTGAATTTATACTTTTTTTGGCATTGTTTACATTCTGTAACTAGTACTTTAACTCACACCCTGACTTATTACTTGTATTTTTTTTTTTTTATGAAAAACGTTTACTTTTACCATGTTTGTAAATATGTGAGCACCATGTATTTATCAGATAATTAATTTATATGTCATGGTTTCATTTTTAAGTCTTTTACCTATTGTGGTATAGTAATTTTATTTTAGGTGCATCATGTTCACATATTATTATTAAATAATTAATGTATGCAGAATTTTGTAAAATATTTTAAAAGAGTAATGGTGGAGTTTCTTGCCCGTTCTTCTCCATACGAAAACTACCTTTTGGAATGGGCGACTAGAATCAATTCTATTTGTTGTAATTTTTGACGTTCAAAAGTGCCTTTTATGTGCCTATTTGAAATAAATGCTTTGACTTTGACTTTGATTATAATTCTGTAAATACATATTTGTTACGGCCGCGAATCATATATTAATCAACGTACAACTTAATACCGACCAGCAAATTGCAAAAATACCTAAAAAAAATTGAATTTCGCGGGCTACCCATTTGCGCGTTTAATACCTACACCCATATTTCGACAGTTATGTTTAAGTCACGTGTAATGGGAGTATATTCGCACTTATTATTGTGAAAAACATACAACGTTAGAAGACATAATAATGCGTCTGTGTTTCTTTTCCTAGTAGCTAATGGACAGGCGCTTCAACGAGCTATCGCAAAAGAAAAATCTATCCTAATCTGAGCCTCTCAGGTCATGATAATTATCATAAAATCCCCAACACTGTTTTTTTTAATTTTTTTTTATATTCTTGTGACGTTTTTGTGTGGTTTGCATGTGGCGTTTGTAGATACTGCTACAAAACCGTGGCATGTACAGATGCCAGCACATCAAGCTACCCGAAACTGTCAATTTTCCCAATCAACTTTGAACCTTATGCTTTGGTAATAAAGTTGAAAATCTATTAAAGAAATTTGACAGATTATAGTAGCTTGATGTGCTGGCGTCTGTACAAAGGGCCTTAGTATGTTACATACACAAAAAAAAAAACAGTGGCACTCCGGGAGTGCCGACAGAAGTGAAAACAAAACACAAACAGGATACTTTGCCATCACTCACTGACATATCGGATATACACTAAAACCGAGTACATCCCGAGAACAGCCGAACACATCCGAAACGGATACTTTTTTAAATCGTGTTATAAACAAAACAAGCGCGGTGTCGCTTACGGTAACAGTGGCGCGAGTTCAATGGTTTTTTCCCATCTCAAAAAATGCCCTACGCGCCTAAAGAAGTATTCACTTCAAAAAACGTTTACCTACAATTAAAATTCAGCATTGAGCTGCATCCACCTCCGCATCATTCGGGTATCCCAATGCGGCACCGGCTTGCAAAGAACAGATAAGCTGGCCTCGCATTCTGTTGAAACTCCGTACTACGCTAGGCAAGCTCAAGGTCAAAGTGTGGACACCGTCGTGTGGTCGACTGTACTTTGAGACAACTAGACGCAGACATTTCTCTGTAAGTAGACATCTAAGTAGAACTGGATCTATAAACAAAGGTAGGTAATCTAAAAAGAGTTCTATAACCAAACCGCATATTTTCCTTGTTTCCTTATACCTACTGTGTAGTTATAAAGTACTCGTTTAGGTACTATATTACTATTATATTCACGAGGTATATTACTGCTGTAACGCGGATCCGCTTTGAAATACATATAAGAAAATGTAGATTGTTTTTATTTAAAAGCATTTTAAAGTATTTTATTTTTTTAATAGAGCCGAAGTAACGAGCCTGAATATATACATATTACTATGGACAGTTTGGCATAAATATATGATTTCAGCTTCATTTGTAAAAATATGACTGTATAATATTTCGAGTCGTTTTCTTCTATATCACACCCAGTCCCGTTCATATTGCAACCATTATGTAACATTCCACTGACAGCATATCTGATATTTATTAATATTGCAACCATTATTTGTAACATTCCACTGACAGCATATCTGATATTTATTAATATTGCAACCATTATGTAACATTCCACTGACAGCATATATCTGATATTTATTAATATTGCAACCATTATGTAACATTCCACTGACAGCATATCTGATATTTATTAATATTGCGACCATTATGTAACATTCCACTGACAGCATATATCTGATATTTATTAATATTGCAACCATTATATAACATTCCACTGACAGCATATCTGATATTTATTAATATTGCAACCATTATGTAACATTCCACTGACAGCATATCTGATATTTATTTTTCACCAACAGCACCCCGCGGTTTCACCAGCATACGTTTAGATACCGTGGAAATATTGGGATAAAAATTATCCTTTGTGTTATTCTGATGTATTTATAAGCTATTGTTGGCGACTGGTCTTGGTGCGACCTTTTTGTACATGAATGTCATGTTTTTTGAATATAATTCTTTTTATGTTCTATTGTTGTTGTTACGTCTGAGCGGTTGTCAGATTCCATTTTTATGAGCATTGTCCTAATATTTTATTAAACCATTTTAATATTTTTAATTTTAATAATTTTGAATAATTTTAATAAAATTATAGAAACACGTATATTGCTAATATTATAAATATTACCAATATACGTGTTTCTATCATTTCATCTATACAGTCCACTAACTAATACAATCCACTAGTTATCAGCTATATTACTGTAAAGTTTCATCAAAATCCGTTCAGAAGTTTTTGCGTGAAAGAATAACAAACATCCACATACAAACTTTCACATTAAGTAGGAAGCAGGGCAGGGGGGGGGGGTTGTAGGGTTTTGCAGTAGGATAGGATTTACTGTCATTATCATTAGTATATCTAAGACACCTAGTGGTCAGTAGGGTTTACCTTAGGCTAGGTTAATGCGACCTGACCCGTCGCAGAGGGACCAAGGGTGCCCAGACACGGGGTCGTCTGGCGCCCATATGCTGGTTTGGTCCCTGGGGTGGTCACGACGTGCTATGTGTTCTGGTGCGCCGGTGATGGGGAGTACTCCGCAGAGGAGGGTCCGGCAACGGACAGCCATGGCGGGTTCACGGATGAGTGCTAACGCGTGCCCGTGTTCCCGCCGTAAGCGGCAGAGTTATAAAAAAATATGATAAAAAAAAATAGTATAGGTATAAAGTATGTCCTATACTTTCGACTCTGCCGGTCGATTCTGTAAAAATCTCACCGTGAAAACTTAGGTGAAGTGAGTTTGCTTTTGATAGGAATTGACATTATTGACAGCTCACTCCACGCTCACTTCACCTAAGTGTTCACGGTGAGATGGTTACAGAATTGCACTACTGCTCCTAAGACGACATTGGCTTACGTCTTAACGCAAAAACAAACAAACAATATACCTAACATTACAAGCCACGTCACGAGTCCTAGGTCGGATGTATGTAGATCAAACAAGGATATCTTGCGGCTCAAATGACCGCCTCACTATTGTACCCTCACACTCGCGGTAGCTACATGTCACAGATACATTACACGCAATCATAATTTATACATCTCAGTTAATAAATATTAAATAAATTATAGTGCCTGTGGAAAAACCCCAAAAAGTTTTCATAGCAAATTTATGTTTTTATCAGGCTGTATGTTGAATTCCTATGTCATTTTCGGCAGTTTTGGAAAAAGTTAAAAATAATTATGACGGGTTGTGATGTTAATATTCGAATTTATTGAATTCGTGAAGCTTTTCATTTATTTATTTTACTGTAGTAACTTTATAGTTTCTGATTAGGGAGAGGTCAACCTCAGAACTAAACTAAGTTTTATTTGGAGTTCGGGTAAAAGTTTTAGTCAAAATGTTTCGATTATTTCTAGTGTTATTAGTTTTCTTTGGGAGATCTGCGGCTGTTATCTACAGATTGAATGGTAAGTTAAAAGCATATTTAATTCGTATCATTAGTATTATTATTTTATTTGTAAAACGGGGCTACTTTGCACATTATTTCGATAGTTTTTTGAGAATAACTTTTTTAACAACCAAAATTAATGATGTTTTTGTTCCAACAGAACAATGTGTCCTTTAACTATCAATCTCATACCAATATCAAGCCCTACCAGGCCCCCCACAAATATAATTATGTATATATTTTTATTTTTCATGAGTCGAAGTAACCCCGAAGTGGGGTTTCTTTGACACGGCTTTAAAATGCAATCATCTGCAAAAATCTAAAGTGGAAAAGGATTAGGAAAAGGATATTTTATACATTTTAGGGGAAATAGAAATAAAAGCAAAGAAGAAGTTGAAGGTATAGGTTCGAAGATCGGGACTAGCTACTAGCCAATCAAAGTCACTAGCGTTCGTTTCACACACGTTTAAATCATTATTTGGCGCGCTGTTAAAGTAGCCCCATAAACTGTTAAAGTTACCCTTACTGTTAAAGTAGGTAACCCCGTTTTACCGGTACTTCGTCAGAAGACGTCATTCATCATAATTTCATGCCATTCACTGTGTCCAAAAACAAATCAACGATCCCCTGACTTTGTTCCGACGCGCGTAGTATGCCTTTCAGCCTCACGTGGCATCTCACTAATATTATAAAGGCGAAAGTTTGTGTGTGTATGTATGTTTGTTACTTCTTCACGCTCAAACGATTGGACCAATTTTGATAAAATTTGGTATGGAGGTAGCTGACGCCCTGAATTAACGTATAGGTTACTTTTATCCCGTTATTCCCACGGAATCAACATTTATGCGGGTGGAACCGCGGGGCGCAGCTAGTTTTTATATAAAACTAGTAGCGCCCCGCGGTTTCACCCTCATCTCTAGGAAAATCACGAAAATGAATATGGTTTGCAAGCTACATAGTTGCCCGTGATGTCATAATCGTCACACTATGATGGTAATTATTAAGTGCTGCAGCTATTTGTCCCAACGATAAATTAAAATCGAGTGACGTAACAAAAGACCACCTTACTGACTAAAACCCACCCGTGTTCCTTCCTTAGCCCTTTATGTTCCGGGCCAGCGGTAACCCTTTCGGACAATCCCGCTGGGTTGTAGGTGTGCCAACTACTTTGGCTGAAACTGAAGTCTTCAGGTTCATTTACGAACAGAACGTAGCTGACAAGTTTCCATTAATGGGTATGCCTATGGTTATGCCTTTTTGATAGCTGAAATCTACGTGAGGTCCCCGCGGTGAAGAAGCATACTCCATGTCAGAGTGCGCGAAGAAAGCTGGGGGCCTAAAAAGGCCACTTTGGCAGAATCATAAAAGAATAAATTAATCGTGTGTGTGAGAAGTTAAGTTAATCATGTCAAATCCCATTGGTCTTCACCAATGGGATTTGACACAATTAAGGACTTTTAATAGGACCGTCTGACCAGTACACTAAGTAGGACATCAAAACGACTGCTACCGCAAACAACTTTGATCTAAGGATTACACTTCTTCCAAGTTTAGCCCATCATCCTTATGCTGCTTATTGTGGTTAAACTGATATTAAGTAGTGCTTCGGCATTCATCTACTGTAACTTTACATAATCCGTCCCGGATCACAAGACTCAATTTCTGCACGTCGCACCTTGAATGCGCAGATTTGTATTCACACAAAGTAACTCTCATGTCGCATATACCTAAAAAAGGATCTTAATTCCTTTTCCGTCAAATTAATAAAACTAATAGTCCAGGATATTCTTCGCGGAGACGAGCGAACATACGTGAGAAAATAGTGCGTAAACGGAATAACATTGAACTGGAGTTCAAGTTCAAAATAAAAACGGAGCGGACAGGAAAATGTATAAAGCGTGAAGTAATTGTGAGATATTGTGATCTCAATGACGCAGCTGACGTCGCTCAGGGCCGTGAGTTAGATTCCCGTGTTAGGGCACTTTTATGGCCTAAGTAATATAGAGGCAAGAATCGCCTGTGAGTTTGTTACTCGTAAAAACATTATGAGTCATACTTTCCAAAACACAAAATAGCGAGAAATGTGTCACGAATTTCTTGGAGCATCCAACTTGACATACCTATGAACGTATATAAAACACGCGTGTACCGTGGCATATAGGTATGGCACTCCTCTTTTCGGACTATGTCTACTGGTTTAACGGCAGTATCTTCTACGAATTATGGAGCTCTAGCACGGCCCCAGGGAGTTAGACTAAAGAGTATTTTGCAAAGGCAAAGGTTTTTCCAAAAATACAAAGAGTAAACTAGTGGCGAGCTCGAACTCACAGGTCGTCATGGCCAAAAAGCACGCTGTCACACCTGGCTTCATGTCTGACAGAGATGATATCAGTGATGAGCAGTTAGACGCTAGTCTACACGCACAACGTCTAGTTCTTACGCACCGAAACACCTGTCCGAAATGATAGGCGCGTAAAAAAATTCGAAAAGTGCTTTGGAAAATCGAGTTTTATGAAAGAACCACTGCATAAATAAATTACAAACAAAGTTTATTAAACTCTTCAATAACTGAACTTTGTCGATACGGATTTGGATTTGAAGATTTTACAGTTCTTTTATTACTTATTTACATACAAAGTTACGTTAAAAATAGTAAGAAAAACGAATCTTTGTTGGCTCATGACTTTTTAATGGCTTTTTATTTAACTATTCTGTCCGTACAGACAAAATTAATAATAAGTCAATTATCATGTTTAACTTTGGATGCACAATGTCAAACAGTGGAGTAATACTCTCCCGAAATTTGTATAGAAAAAATATCGACTAGTGACACCTTAAGGATTAGATTAGCGTCCGCTCAACCACACATATTTTGACGTTTAAATATCTCTTATCTTTAAGCAACGTTTGAAAAAAAAGGGGTAAATGTATTAAATTATCATTTATTTATATATTTATAACCTTTTTATACTATAAAATACTTTTTAACCTTCATTTTAATAAACAAATTACCACATTAATTTTTCATTACAAATACTGAGTATCGTAATGTAACGTTATGTTTTATGTCCGTCATAGCAACTGTTTTGCTACTTGCTATAAACCTTGTCGGTTTTATTGCCATTTTATTTAATATTAACTGCGCACACAGTAGTAGCAATTGCATTAACAACACCAATAAAGAAGACAATTGCTTGTTTGCTTCATTCCTGGAGGTTAGGTGCGAACACACGAATTAATTCTTGCCATGTAAAAATCGGCTCGAAGGACCACGGTGTCTTAAAATAATGTCTCTAGCGAGGCGTTCACCTTATTCATGATTCTGATTAGTTGTACGGGAGCCGTTGGGCGTTTTTATTGGTGAAGGGAATAGGACAGAAGTCTGAATTTCCTTCCCTTCCAATTTTATCATTAACCGTTATCGTATCAAAATAGATAGATAGATATAATCCTCTTTATTATGTACCTACATCATAAAAATTATATATATAAAACAAAGTCGAGTTAGTTACACCATTTATAACTCAAGAATGGCTAGACCGATTTTTATAATCTTTGATTTCTGGGATTTGTCTCCGCCCCTAATAGCAGAATAACTATTAAAACATGGGAAACATTCACGAAAAAATTTCTCAGGCGGTACGAATTTCGCCGGGTCGGCTAGTTACAAATAAAAATGTAAATAATGTATGATAAATGTAGAAATTGTCTTTTCGCTAAACGCGTTCTTTTAAAGACAACCTTTGGATGGATTAAGGGAGAAGGAGAGACAATACTGAAGGCAGTCTGTGGATTACCATTGACAATACACAATAAATACATACCATAGTACACACATACCTAAAACATATTATACTTATCAATAATAATCATCTAACAAGTGCAAAGAACAAAAAATAAATGGTCAAACCACCATACAATCCATACGCAACTGTGCTCATGATTCCCGTAGCAATTATATAGAACAATTCTTATTTTATGACACAGTCTAACACGGGGTGAATTAATTTCTGCCCCCAATTTCACAGAAAACGCCATTTAAAGTTATTAGCTAAGCTGTATTTACTGCAGAATTATGGTAACATAATTGATCGTCTGTCTACATAAGTATAGCTGCGATATTAATATAGATACCTATTAATATATACGGCAAACATTTACTTGGAATATGTTGTAATTGAACATATTTTATATTTGTAATTGGATTTATAGCAAACTAGCTCTACTGCCTCAGACCAAATAAAAAGTCAAGACATAGCGCTGCGAACAACACAGTGAAGCACGCAAAAACTACACCTCCGCTCCGTGCATACACGCTCACACGCACACATTTACAACCATTTACATGCAATCAAACTACACCTCACTCTGTGCACACATGCTTACGAAATCGGCTTCACTTTACTGTTGACAGCCCTCTGTCTTGGTTTTTATTTGGTCTGAGGCTACTGCCTACGACTTCCGCCGCGTGAAATTTAAATTTCCACCGACCCACCCTGTCGCATCGCACCGCCTGCGCACAAAATAGAGCGCGAAAGAAGAAGAAACTTTGAAACTTAGCGTTCTTTCTGACTTTTTTCATATTCGCTCGGCTCCTAAGGGTCATAGCGTGATGTTAAGTAGCCTATAACCTTCCTCAAGAATTGGGCTATCCAATAAAAGGCTATCAAATTTAACAGATTCGACCGGTAGATCCAGAGATTAGCGCGTTCGAAAAAACAAACTCTTCAGTTTTATTACTAGTATATAGATAGATAACATAGATTTAAAGACTGGTGTTGTACAAATAATAATGAAAAGAGTATTCTGCATATTTTCTTTTTCGGTTTAATTATATTCTTATCATGGGCCTGAAGCTTCTTATTTCGTATTTTTAGAAAAAAACAGTATTTACCAATAGTTTTTTAAAAGTACTTGTGTGAAAGCTCGCATGTGTTTGATAGATTTAGATGTACAGACGCCAGCACATCAAGCTACCCGAAACTGACAAATTTTCCCAATCAACTTTGAACCTTATGCTTTAGCGATAAAGTTGAAAATCTATTAAAGAAATCTGACAGATTGTGGTAGGTTGATGTGCTGGCGTCCGTACTCAATCACGCGTAAACCGTTGAACAGATTTGGATGAATATTGGCACATAGATAGATATTTCCTGGATTAACACATAGGATAGGGTAGACCGGGTACAATAGTAACACGGGTCAATAGTACCATCATCGAAATATATAGTACCAATAATAGTACCATCATCAAACTTCAAGAAGGTGCATAAAAAGTGTAAAAACTAGTTACTTCTAAAATAAAAACAAAGTGACCAGTGTTTGACAGTGAAAAAAATTCCAATTGCATGAGTCATTATAACCGTCTTTGTTTCGTTCAAATATTGGATCTTATCAATACGAAGCAAAATTTCAACACATTTAAATAAGTTCACTTGGTTCGGTGGCATAAGAAGTTACACTTTGACGATCGTAGAATGGTCGCAAGTTCGAACCGCGCCACACATGGTCTCTTTTTGTGAATTCTAAAATTCTATGTTCTCACACTAAGTAACGCACAGACCGCATTTCAAACTACCGACTAATTTGAATTATAATTCCTTCACCAATTTCACACTAGAGGGCGCTACGATAACCTCGAGTAAAGATGGACTCAAACAGCAATAACATTACCTACCGTAAACCTTGTAGATCAAGCTCGCTAACTGACTTAACTAAAAATGTGACTATCAACAGCGAGAAAACTATACTGGACGCAACAATGATGAGTATTCCTGACAGCTTCCACGATACAATAGACGACGTACGTGAGTTAACCGAAGAAAACAAAACACTTAAAAACCAATTATTAAGTGCACATAAAGAAATAGAAGACTTAAATACCGAGAACTTTCGTCTCAAATCTGACTTACAAAATATGATTAAGACTGTTAACACATTCAAGAAAATATGCTCAACTCCCGAGAAAATAAGTACAACTCCGACACGCAAAAATAAAACTTTGCACCGAGTATGCTCACCTGCACCCACAAATAAACTCATCAAGGTTCATGACCAACAACCACATCGCCTTGAATGCATGGCTAACAAACAAAATAAAGAGACACAAACTACAACTACTTATAGCCATACTCAGACACCAAAGGAATCAAAAGATATGCCCCCCTCGATAACACCAACAAATTTAGTATCGAAGCCTACGCAAAAGAATAAACTATGTATCCTGAGCTGTAGCCAAATCAAGGGATCCAAACCTTTAGTTGAGGAATTTTTTTCTGAATTATTTCACTACTGCCATTATATAATGCCCAACTGTACCCTAAACCGACTCGTAAGCGGTATCGAACAAAAACTTAAAGACTTTACCATAGACGATTATTGCTTACTTTTCATAGGAGAAGACCATATTGATATATATGATAACAAATATATAGACGTAATAAATATGTTAAATGAATCTCTCCGAAAAGTAACACACACCAATATAGTGATCTGTCTTCCTACGTTTAGAACAGGATCACTAATATACAACTTTAAGGTGGAGATGTTCAACAACCTGCTTCATTTAGACAACCAAAATCATAAGTACGCTTATATCTTTGATAGCAATCGTGACCTAACACCTGAGATGTTCTCCTACACTACGGGCAGAATCAATAAGTACGGCATGAAGAACATATATGAAAATATTATGAGTAACATTTTGATTGATTTGAATCTTTATGGTCAAACGAATAGCCAGGTAAATAGCAACGTTACACAAGAAAGCGTCTTCAACGGTACAAATGCAAATGTAAAGGAAACTTCGAACTTTTTTCGTGTACAATAACCTATATATTCTGCATCAAAATATTGCTGGACTCCTAAACAAAGCAGATATCCTTAATGTTAATTTGGAGGAACTCGAGAGTAATAGAAAAAGGATCGATGCTGTGTGCATAACTGAACATTTTATGACACATGAGCAGGAAGAACTATTGAACTTACCAAATTACAACCTAGCAACTAGTTTTTCCAGAGGAAGTAAAAGAGGTGGCGCATGCATTTTAACTAGAACTAACCATAAATATAAGGTGCTAAATATAAGTAAACACTCTCTAACTAACATAATTGAATGCTGCGCATTAGAATTGACAGAACACAACATTATTATTGTATGCATATATAGGGTGCCTCAATCTAATTTAGACAATTTTTACGACAAATTGAACAACATTTTACATTTGGTATGTTTAAAACTAAGTAAAAAAGTTATTTTATGTGGAGACTTTAATATTAATATTTTGAAAAGAAATATGCAAACTTTGAATTTTGAGTATACACTGCTAAGCTATAACTTAAAATTACAATTTTCTCAACCCACTAGGCTAAGCAGTAGGACATGTTTAGACAATATTGCACATAATGTAAAGGGCTGTAAAGGAGAAATTATAGAACTCGCTTTGTCGGATCATACGGCGCAGCTTTTGAAATGTCCAGTTAAGAAAACATTTGCTTTAAAGTGCTGGCGAGTTAAAAGAAGAAATTATTGCCAAGAAAATGTAGAAAAATTTAAAAACAGCATAAAATGTCTCACCTTTTCAGACATTTATACCACCAGTGATGTTAACGAGGCCTACAACCATTTTCTAGACTTATTTAAATGTTTTTACAATCTCTGTTTTCCTTACGAAATGAGAACAATATCCATTACAAAAAAAGCAAAATGGATCTCTAATGGGATAAGAAAATGCAGTAAAAGGAAGCGGCAATTGCTATGGCAATACAGAAAAAGCCCCACCTCAAAGAATAAAAATACATTCAAAACATATTCAGCTAGATTAAAAAAAATTATATCATTGACACAGAAATCACAAAATAACTATTATATTAAGACCTCGCAAAATAAATCAAAAGCGGCATGGACAGTAATTAACGACTCAAAAACCTTTTTTCCTAAAGAGCCAATAACAGAAATTCGAACAGGCTCAAAACAAATAACAAACCCATCAGCAATAGCAGAGTCCTTTAACAATTTTTATGTTGACCAAGTTACCGAACCTAAAAATAATGCAGTTCCACAAATTCCAATACACTTCAACACCTCTAGTTCTTTATTTATGGAACCAACTATACCGCAAGATATAATTTACCATATAAACTCACTCAATAATACAAATAGCGTAGGTTATGATGGAATTAGCACTAAAGTTATAAAAGAAGCCGCTCAATATATAGCTCCACATCTCAGTCACATCATTAACATGAGTATCTCTAATGGAGTTTTTCCCGAAGCACTAAAAACTTCCATAATTGTCCCATTGTACAAAAAACATGATAGGCAAGATATGGCTAACTACAGACCTATTGCCTTGATACCTGTCTTCTCAAAAATATTTGAGAAAGTAATTTATAAATCATTATATACATACCTTGAGAAGTCAAACATATTAGTTAAAGAGCAAAAGGGATTTCGTAAACAGAAGACAATTAATATGGCCATACATGATCTTCTCCTCCCTGTTTTATCAAACGTGGACAAAAGAAATCCTGTATGTGCTATCTTTATGGATCTTACCAAGGCCTTCGATTATGTAGATTACGGAATACTGTTAAACAAACTGGAAAAATATGGTATTAGAGGAAATGTACTTAAACTGTTCGAATCTTATTTGGTGAATCGAAAACAGATCGTAGAAATCACACAAATATGTACAAATAACGGTTACGAGAATAAATATCGATCCAAACGTAGAACAATAAAATATGGCGTACCTCAAGGCAGTGTGCTTGGACCACCCCTCTTTTTAATATACATTAATGACCTTCCCGGACACATAAACCACCCTATGGTACTATTTGCTGACGACAGCACAGTAGTAGTTCAATGTGACGATAAAATGACTTATGAGAATGAAATAAATATGACATTAAATACAATAATATCTTGGTTCAACAATAATAATCTTTTAATTAATTTAGACAAAACTAAAATCATGCATTTCTACCAGAGAATTCCAAGTAAGATCCCTGAAATTCAGTATTTAGGGAGTCCAATAGAGTCAACTACTGTTGCCAAATTCCTTGGCATCGTAATTGATAACAATCTGACATGGAGATCCCAAACAGACGAAATTTGTAAAAAAATGAATAAATTTGCATATGTTTTATATAAACTATCAAAGACTGTCAGCCTAGAAGCTGTACTAACGGCTTATCATGGTTATGTTGCATCAACACTTAGGTATGGCATAATGTATTGGGGCAACTCCGTCGATAGAGATTTTATATTTAGAGCTCAAAAAAAATGTATTAGATCCATGTGTGGCCTAAATAGCACCGATAGTTGTCAACCGTTCTTTAGAAGCCTGAACATTCTTACCGTACCATCACTGTACATCTACGAAACAAATATATTTGTCAAAACACACGTCTCACAGTACAAAGTAGCTTTTAAAAGTCACTATCGAAAACTACGAGACAAAAATAAGTCAGAGCTTGAAACCACACATGGTAGAACAGCCTTAATGAATAAAAGCACTTTCTGTATGGCCACAAAAATATTTAACAAGCTACCTGAGACATTAAAATCATTAAATCTTGACAAATTCAAAAAAGAGCTTATGAAAATGTTAGTTGATAAATGTTACTACTCGCTGAAGGACTATTTGGACGACAGTTCTATAATGCCTCCTATAGATAATAAGTATTAGGTCATCTATTTTGACATTACTGTACCTATTTATTTTGACTAATCGACATTGCAATCTTAGATTTAATTGTTGACATTGAAGGTATAGTTTATTGATTTAATAATTGTTTTGACATTTCTGTATTAATTTTAAATTTTATGATGATATTATTTTCTACATTTTTTTATTTTTTTTTATTTATCTAAATTATTTTATTTTTTCCCGACATTTTTATTTTTGTTATTACTTAAATTTTATTGTTGACAATTTGAAAATATTTATGCATCGCTTACACTTTAGCATTCTTGTTTTTTTTATAATTTTAATTGATAATAGTATTTGTTGCACGTTGATAATTAATAATGAAATGCAAAATTGATCATCATATTTGTACGCCAAATGGCAAAACATAGAGCGCATATGAAAATGTAACACCTGTTTGTAACCACCTATGTTAACAAATAAAGAATCTGAATCTGAATCTGAATCTGAATCGATATTTCTACTACCGAGCAAAATTTTGCATGTGTGAGTGCGCCAGCACATGCGCTACTCGAGTCCCTCAGGCGCTGGCGCACTTGCTGTGAAACGGACGAATTTTTGATTTCCGACAAGCCGCGGTAAATTTGCGACAAGTAATTGTTGTTGCCAGTTTAAACGGATATTAAACTTTTGATTTATGATAAATATGGAAACTATAAGTTTAGAATTATGTGACTATTAGATGGTTTTTCTAAATTAGTTACTTTGGTGCAATTGTACCAGGGGTCAATTGTACCTCCATACCATCTATTGTTGTTGATTATTTCTATTTTATAATTGTTATAAAGCTAGATAATAGCAAATATACAACGTGTGAACCAAAGTTGATTGTATGTTATAAAAACTTATTTTATTTTTGTTCTAAGTCAAGAATTGTTATGTTAATGTTATTACATTACATTTGTGTTGATTAAAACACTGATATCACGAATTTTTTGTTCCTAATTTTTAAGAATGATTATAAACCCATAAGACTTCAAACAAATGACTGAGAAAATGTGATTAATACCTTTATTCGCGTTTTATTACCCTATGCAGTTTTGGTACAATTAACCCTTAAAGGGGGTCATTTGTAGCACTAGCCATCATTTCATTCAAAGTCAATTTTGACCAACTTTTGTTCAATCTAGGCCAACTTTAGATATTTTCTTCGGTAAATAATAAACCAAGGCTGTAAAATAATAATATTTAAAACAAAAAGCGACAGTTAAATTCGTGTAATCAACCGAGATGTTTCGAAAATGGTTCTATCGTCCCCGGTCTACCCTACTTTTCGGAAAGGGACCTTCCGTTTCCAATTTGGTGCGTGTACCTTAACCCGATATTCCCACGTGTATACTCTCTCATGTACTCTGGCCGCACTTATTTATTTATTTATTTATTTAAACTTTTCGCACAAAAGGTACAAAGGCGGACTTAATGATCTCTTGGACTCTATTTCCAAAAAAAGATCTGATTGCGGACGAACGGACGAAGATTTTGTCAGTATGTTAGAGGGATTTATGAAAGTGTTATTAGCCTTTTACTGATGATTCTATATTTATTTTTTCTTTTGTGTATGTGTATATACAAATTGTGTTTTTAATTTCTGTAATTGGCTTTAAACCGTTTTAATTAAAGAAATATAAAAGGCACGAGCTTTGATCACCTCGCTTGATCAAGACGAGTTTGCGATTTCAGACATAAGTATAGTAACTAGGTTTCGTCACGATGTTTTCCTTTAACGATGTCAGTAATGCCCAAGAAAGTATATTATAGATATTAATTTAAAAAGTCACGTTGGTTTTTGCCCGGATTTGAACCCACATCCTCGTCATCACAATACATGATGTTTAATTGATGATCCTTTGTTCTCAGCGAGTGAATACAACAAAATGCCGGCTCTGTACGGGCTGGATGACTACGACGCATGTATGACGGAGCCAGGAGGCACGTACTGTATCGTGGACGTGAACTTACACGCGGGTACTAACGCTGACCTCATGCGGATGATACAGGTACGTCTGCTACCTTCCTATTGATTAGCAGTAAGGGATGCTTCATACTTAGACAAGGGATGCAGAACAGACGGCCGAAAGATTCTGGAGTGGCGACCGCGTACCGGAAGGCAACGCTTGGGGGGAGACCTATGTCCAGCAGTGGACGTCTTTTGTCTGAAAGAATGACGATGAAGGGATGCTTTACACATGTTCTGGTCGGCACATTGAATTCGGCAGTATTTCTATGTTATGGGGTTTGGTTCCGTAATATCTTAGTCCGTCATGTGGACCATTGTGCGTGAGAGTTCGGGAATATTTTTTAACAGCAAAGCCGATATCTACCCTCTCTGAATTATGTTCGGATTTGTTCGACACAGATCGAGCTAAGCCGAGCGGCTTTTTCCAGAACATAATTATTATCATCATCATTTCAGCCGAAATACATCCACTGCTGGACATAGGCCTCCCCCAAGCACCGCCACTTCGACCGGTTCTGTGCTTCCCGCATCCAGCGGATTCATGCGGCCTTTACGACCTGTCAACGCTACGTCTTCCGGTACGCGGTCGCTACTCCAGAACCTTTCGGCCAGAACAATATATATCTTCATAATTACAATTGATATAGCCACCCGGCTGTGGGAATCATGCTGACTCGACTCAATTTATTAATCTGATTACGAGATACACATACATAAAGTCACGCCGTCTTCCCATGGAGGTAGGCAGGTTATCTCGTTTACGTTCACACATCTGGTCATACACGCACGCCGCCGGTACGAGTAGGTACTACACATCTGAACTTTCTGAAGAACTGATGTTCTGTTCTGTTCTTTTGTCGTAACTGTCTAACTTATGTTACGAGATGTATATCTAATATGATGTATATCGAATTATGTATTAATTTCATGGCTTAGAAAAGTCTACTTTCTTGTCTCATAGTTAGAAGATAAACCAGTCAGTAGGTACTAAGGTACCTAATGTTTGAACTCAACGAACAACACACCAGCATCAATGAACGTCACATTTTCCACTAGTTCTTAAATAACCTAATGAAATCATTTTCATCATTAGGCACTACCTTACCACTATCTACCAACAACTACTACTTCACTTTGAAAGGTGCCTGTCACCTCTGAGTTTGTTTCGGCCTTTCTTCTCAGAATAGTCAGATAGGAAACGCCGACCTCATCTAGTTTAAAAAAAATATGATTGACGTGTTTGTATAAACCTACCTACTTACTGAAAATAAATCTTTTATCATTAAACTATAGATTTACAATATAAAAACAAAAGGACAATAAAGCCTGATTTACACGGTGCAATTTAATTTCCTGTGACATACCTACCTTAAGTTGACAATAAAAGTTGCACCGTCTGAACAGAGCATCTATCGTCATCGTCGTTCGTCCTTTGTTGCTTCAATTTTATTGTATGCCCAGATACTCTTAATTTAATATAATTTTTGAATTGTTTTTTAATCTTTTTAATACGGGCGTTTTTATCGTTCTGCATCATTCTCACATGTATAATTTAAACATGATGTAACCAATATTTTGTACCATATTTTGATTTAAAAGAGTGTCCGTGGAGTTTCTTGCTCGTTCCATCGGTACCTACTAGCTTTGGAATGGGTAACTAGCTTCATCTTTCTGACTGACTAACGTCTTAATAATTCAAAAGTGCCTGTCTTTGGTTTATTTAAATTATTTGCTTTGAGTTGAGTATAAAGTATGAGGATAAACTAAAAAATCTGTACGCCCATCCTAGCGTTTACAGGTTTCAACTATTGCTTTGTCGCTTGCAGCTCTAAATACCATGACATTTGCATATAACACATCTCCCAGATCCGTAACAAGATAAGATCTTTCAAAACATGAGATAATTATAATCAACATAATAACACCAGTCACGGCTGTTACAGTAATGATTCTGGTTATAATTCTCAAGCTTATATCCTAGATTATATAATAGTGCCTGAGGTCTGCTGAACTAGATTGCAATGATGTATAATTGAGGAGCAAATAATTATACAAAATTGCAATATAGGTCAAACAAAACCATTTAAAAAAGATTGCTTGTAAAAAGGCTGGATAGTATTGATTTATGATTATTAGTGTTATTACATATATTACTACAATACTGTTTCTAAAAGTTAGTCATCATTACAATAATTATATTCTAAATTCTATTTATTAACTTAAATAATGCGGATTTCTTTCATTATATCCAACTTTGTAGGAAGAACAATAATATTAGCAAGTTTTGTTTTACTTTGTAGGTACTTGATACAGGCTACACACGTTACGATATACTTGCGCAAAATTGGAATTGCACAAGTATACATTAACGTGTGAGGGATGAATTAGCACAAGTATCCGAGCCATACGGTATCACGCAGACTAATGCAAGTCTAAACTTGCGCAAGTTATCGTAACGTGAATGGCTATCATTACAGTTTATTTAAGCATTAAGAAACTCCAGTACAGAAAATTTCCTACACATTTCGAGCCATTTCCTCTTTTTATCCTCAATCTTTATTTATTTCAGGGATATTCAGACCACAAACTGAAGCACTTCAATCATACACAAATACACCGAGGAGTGTGTGTAACTACTACATGCAAAGACTTCACAAGAGTTTCCAACGTAAACGAAACAACACAGGACCTAGGAGAGACCCTTGAGGGATGCCTGAATAATTCTCTTTATTCAAAATATGGACTTGAAGGGACAGTAGCTAATATACAGTATTGTAACAAGGAAGGGGACAGGGTTATATTAGATAATAGTGATATAGTAATGGCTGTGGTTTATTTAGTTATAATTTTGCTCAACATTGCCGGAAGCTTATACGACTTCCTTTTCTTCAAGAAAGAGGACAAAACAGGTATAAAATGAAATTGTGTTCCGATAATTTTAAAGTCATTATGTGTGAAAATGGATTCTAAATTTACATGTTTTTTTTTTTCAGGGAATCCGTATTTATTGTCGTTTTCAATACGCAGAAATTGGGACAGACTGGTAGCACCAAGTAATAGTGGGCAGGAGCCCCGACTAGAAAGACTGAAATTATTTTATGGATTAAGGTAACTAGCACCAGATAAGGTTTAGCATGATTTTTGTCTTCTAAAAATGAACGTTACAACTTCGATCAACAATATTACTAGATTTCCGATGAGCGCATCAAAAACGGCCGGAAAAATAAGAACACAAATAATGTTGTTGTCTTAATTTCGCAACATAGTTTTTCAACCTTATTGTTTAGAAATTATGTGTTATTTTTCCATAAATATTTTTTTTCTTATGTTAAAAATACGTTTACTTTTCAATGAAATTAGTAAAATAATATTACAAACTTTATGTTTGAAAGTTAAGGTTTATTATCAAGTTATGCAATCGCGGCCACTTGAGTGATATGTTTTTGTTCCTAATTAGTAAAGAACACTTTCGAAATGTATAAAAAAAAAATAACTGGAAATCTCTGTTACAATGGAAAATTTAAAATCGGTCTAATTTGTCTACAACATTATTTTTCGAAAATGTTCTTAGTAATTTTTTAGACCTTTAATTATGTCTTGCTTATGCGTATGAAGTTTCATTAAAATCGGTTCATTCATTTCGAAAAACACTGAAAAGCTTGAAAGTCTTGAAAGTTTGTATGAAATGCCATACGACGTAAACGCTCTTTAATGTATTACCTAATCATAATCATCGATTTTTTTCTATGTTTTCAGGACCATGACGATGTTTTGTGTGATCTTTTCACACACAACCCTCATAATGTCGTATTCTTATGTGGATAACCCACTTTATATAGAAACCGTAAGTTGTATCTTGTTTCTATTTTTTTGTTTACTTTCTTATTGATATTAAAAGCCAGTTATCGTTAGTCACAATATCCGGATAGCCACTATTTACTAGATAAATACGTAAATGGAACAAAATATACATGAGATTGTCTACAGTAGGTTTAACTTAACTGGACCTTATCATGAAATGGTAAAAACAAACAAAAACATTGTGAACTTCTTCGCATTTTTTTTTTTTTTTTGTTAAAAATATCCTATTAATCATCTTCCACCTACAGCTCACAAGAAGTTTCCATAAATAAAAAAAATACCATAGTAATAAATTAATCGATGAAGTGATTGTACAACTAGAGCATTAAGAAGAGACGTTTATATCTACCCGAACATCAGGCGAGGGTGGATAGCTAATTCGAGGGGTAAAATGGCGCGTTTATGCCCGAGTACTCAGCTCACACACACACTCACTCTGCACTCTGCTTTTCACTTCGATTGCGAGAAAATGAAACAGGCATAAAGTATATGACAGTATTTATTAAATAACAAAAGACACCTATTTTATCTAGTTTTATTAAATTAACGACAGAAAACACCGAAGTGATACAAATTTAAAGCAAATAAAATAAAATAACGACTTTAACCTGCGTTTTATTGCGCGTGTGGCTGTTGGGCCTGATCATCTTAGTCTTGGAAAAAAATAAAAAGCGACTATTAAGTCGCCTACGCGAAACCTAAAGACGAACTTTTAGAGCATGAGGAGTGAAAAATTGATTTAAATTATATAAGTCAGAGGAAAATAAATTATAATAAAATTGTGTGCATAGATAAAGATAGGTTTGTTAACCTATGGGGCCTTCCATTAACCACGTGATTATATCTTTTGGCATTTTTAACCGCCCCCACCCCTTGGTAATACATGATGAGGTATAGTATAGGATAAGACTACGACTACGACCATATCACGTGTATTTTTAGTACCTACAAAGAATCTTATTTTTTTTTTAAACCTTTATAAAATACAGGTATAAGTATCATCTAATTTTATCATCTAATTAATTGTACGCATTTGATGAAAAAATAAATACACGTAACACCGCTTTTCAGTTCAGTATCGCGCGTTTACCGAAAAAATAAATACACGTGGACACACACACAATTGAGGACTTTGGACCTAACGAACTTCGTAGCGTTATTATTATTGTTTTTCTTTTATATTTCTGCGTAGCACTTGTAATGTAATTGTATCGTAATGATGTAATTAGTAGTTATGAACATCTTGTTATGCAAATAAATGTTTTTCTGGTTTTTACTCGACAATTTAATTGTTTTCTTACTATTTGCTGTACTCTGGACGCTTTTAACGCGTACGTCTTTTTTACATCGTTCTCACATTTATATAATTATAAACTCACATTAATGATGTAACTAATATTTTTGTAAACACCCGTACGCAAAATACGCGCATTGACGTGGAGTTGCGGACAACAGCCCGTTTTACCTATTACCTATTTTTGTAAAAATATAATTTAAAAGAGTGTCCATGGAGTTTCTTGCCCCTTCTTGTCCATAGGTACCTACGCTTTCGAATGGGCAATTAGCTTCATATTTTCTGACTGACTGACTTTTTGACAATTCAAAAGTGCCTGTAAATGGTTTAATTGAAATAAATGTTTTGAGTTTAAAAGTTCTTGTTCATCTATGTATATTTAATTTCTTTGTATTTCAAGTTCTACACGTTATTATAATAAGTAGGTCTTTATAAAAAACACTTTGCGTCTGTTTGTACATCTCTTTCTTTTTCTTAGCTACATATTGGTTTTAAATTACTCTATTCCAATTATTTGTGTATATATGTTTCAGTCGTACGACGATCCTATGAAACAGATTATATTTAACGGCAGCCTGGTCACGCACACTTTTTTCGTGATGTCCAGCTTCCTCCTCGCGTTTAACTTCCAGATTTACACTGAGAAGCACAAAGTCAGCTGGTTGCACTTACCAAAAGGGATCCTTCTAAGATGGCTGAGGTAATTTTCCTCTTTTGTTTAGTACATTTCAATTTATTTCATAATACCTAATATGTTAGTTGTGTCAGCGAGCTATTCTGCTTTAGGTCTAGTTTCGAGGCAATGATTTTGGCTATGACTGGCAATTGACCTTTGTCAGCATTTAGTATACCACCTGTTTTTTAAGCTATTACAATTAAAATTGCAAAATCGTACTTTCCGAAATTCACCATCTTTTATGACACACAATCCCCCATCGAGTAACTAAACTGGCTGAAGCTAACTAATAAAAATAAAACATGATCGGACGATGGTATTGTCTGCATAACTTTCAATGTCAGATTATCGACCTGAGAGAAAAGAGAGGAACCACTTGGTGTATCCTATGCATTACTGAAATGAAACATGAATAAAATCTGTGTTACTTAATGATTAATTCCAAAAAACTAGTACAGCTAAATCGTGTTATTACTCTTCCAGACTAACCCCAACATACGCCCTCATCCTGTTCACCATATCAACATGGATGCGCCACGCGTTCCGCGGTCCGCTGTGGCAGCTGGTAGTCAACACCGAGGCAGACGCGTGCTGGCAGTACTGGTGGGCACATCTGCTGTATATCAATAACTACGTGTATGACGACGCCTGGTGCCAGCCGCAGACCTGGTGAGATCACTAACCTACTCATAAAATACTCATCATCATGATCGTCTGACTAGCCCTTTTCCAGCTACCCTTCCCTTAGGTTTTTCTTAGTATACAAAGGAAAAGCAAACATTTACACATTTGATCTCTTGACGAGGTATTTAGCTAGATTAATTGGTACTGGACCAATAAATTATATCTACCTTATATCACAATCGCTAGATGACCTCGTATAGGAACAGTTTTATTGATTTTGGGGCTTATATTAATGTAATCAAAGTTTTAGTTGGAACTTTCATACTTAGGCCCATCGGTTTTAAAAATAGTTTTTTTCATTTAAACCATATTTTAATTACTATTTTCCTGCTCTTTTAAGTGATTGTATCGAGGGATGAAAAGAAAAATCTTCCATTACATATAACGCCAATAATTCTAACACCTCAGGTACCTAGCAGCCGACACACAACTCTTCTGCCTAGGATTACTAGTATGCCTGTTGGCTCGCAAGTGTAAGACCCGCGCCATTCTACTTTCTGTCCTGTTTGTGGCCTCTCTGATCATCGTCGCAGGACACACGTATTTCCAAGACTTGGATCCAGTGGTTATGCAGTCACCCGAGTAAGTTATTGAAGATTTTTGCCCATACAAATTACTTTAAAATACTGTTTACACTTTGAAACCTTTAACTCACAACTCGACTACCTAGCAATGCACCCTGCGACAGGGAATCGAGTCACTAGATTTGCCAGAGTTTAATTGCCAGACCTACATGTTTAGTTATTTCGTCTGCTTGTGCATTTGTCGTGCAGTTTTTTTATCAATAATCTATGGACACCCATAATAACCACACTAGGCAAACGGACTTTGCTCAATCATCAGGAGGATGTCGTTCCATCTTTTTGACGTCACATTTTCTCATGAAAATATTTGTAATCAGCAATAAAATGTTTGTTCACAAAAGTAACTATTTACCCATCATGGTTTTGCAGATCATATCGCAATCTATACGCAGCCGACGATACCTTCCGTCTCCTGTACATCCGCGGCCACACCAACATGTCCACCTACATCATCGGGCTGGCGGGAGGCTTCCTCGCCTACCACCTGCAGGATGGCAAGGACCTGAGCAAGTACAAGGTACACTGCGTCTGGTGGCCATACCACCTGTACATCTACGTCAAAAAGACTACCTAAATCATGGCAACAAGGTTTCTTTTTTAATGGCTCGAATCTTTTTTTTATTTGGTACTTTTATCTTGATAACTTTTGCTACTTACGAAATTATCATGGCCGAGTTTCATTTTCTGAATATACCCCACATGTTTTAACAACTACGGATTCATCCCATACAACGGTAATTTTGTTTTTGTATAAAATTCAACTGAAACAGTCTCAAAATTAAACACCTAAAATGTTGGCATGGGATTACTCCCATGCCAACATTTTAGGCATTTAATTTTGAGTCCGTTTCAGTTGAATTTTGAGGCAGAAGGTAACTTCTGCACCACCTCGCCGTACAGAAATACCGCTGGGCGATGTGGCTGACCTTCCCGCTGGGCGTGGCGCTGATCCTGTCGGGCGGCGCGTTCTACGGCGACGGCGCTCGCGCACCCGCCGCGCTGCGCGTGCTGTACGCGGCGTGCTACCGCCCGCTGTTCCAGCTGCTCGTCGTCATCGTCATACTGGGCAGCGTCTTCAAGTTTGAAAGTAAGTGCGCGTCTACTTCTTAAGGAAATTTCTCGCCGACTGGTCGACACTTCAGGAGACCAAAAAACTGGCCATGCAACGTGACAATGCTGCCAGTCTTCTGGACCCGAGTCCGGATTTCAGCGATGCGGACGAGTACTTCGACGCCTAAGTGTCCTTTTGTTTTTAATATTTTTATTTGTATAGTTAGTTAGTAATGTAATTTAATTAAGTTGGTGCTGTTCTTTACATCTTTACGGCCATTGAGTGAAGCAAGTCTTCAAGTGCTGGATTAGTTGTTTGATTGTTAAGTTAGTATGTAACAAGTTTTGTGCGTGCAGCGAGCAGTGGTGGCCCAGTGGTAACTGCCGCAACTTACGAGTTGTAGGTCGTAGGTTCGAACCCAGACAGGCTCTACTTTGTGTAAATAATTTCATCACCATTGCTGTCAAAACAGTGAAGGAAAACATCGTGAAAAAACTGGCATGTAGCTAGAACAAAATTCGAAGACATGTGACATCTACCAAGCCGCACTGGGCCCGTGTGGTGAATGACGGCTCACTTCCTCGCACAGAGAGGAGGGCTGTGTCCCAGCAGTGGGAACATTATAAGCTGATTATGTTATATAACCAATACTCAATACTTATATATCACTGCCCTTGATGAGCCATTACCCTATTTGCCAACCTGATCCATCTATTGAGGATATGCTTGTACGTACAATTACTGCTCTGTCTTGATCTTCTTAAAAATGTTCACTCTCATCGTTCGTTCCAATCAAATGTGGATACAAATAATTTGAAGTATGCTTTAAAGAAAAGAAAAAAAATACACAACTACAACAACACACAAGACAGTTTTAACAATTCAATTCAATTTAAATCGCCTATGACTTACAAAACATTTATTTCAAATAAACCAATTACAGGCACCTTTGAAATGTCAAAGGGTCGGTCAGTTAGAAAGATGAAGCAGTTGCCCATTCCAAAGGGTAGTAAGTACCTATGGAGAAGAACGGGCTAGAAACTCCACGGACACTCTTATAAATCATAATAAAAAATCGGTTGTCTGTAAAGTCGGTTTACTGACGATAGTTGAACGTGACAACGTCATAAGAAAATACTGATGGAATAGTTGCATTGCATTTGTTAATATTCGCTTGCACTTCAAGCCGCCATGGAACGCTACAGAGCAAGGCCGCGAGGTAACGCTACATGAGTCATGTTTTTTCGTGAGTGCAACCAGCTTCATCGATTTATTAGACGTTGTCACGTCAAAAAATTACAATTTATTTAGCAACATTCAACATTCTAATCTTCATCTTCCTAATTATAGCGATCTACCGAGGCATCCTGGAATGGCGTGGTTGGACTTGGTCGGGTCGAGTGTCGTACAGTGCCTTCCTACTGCACACTTTGTTCCAGAGAGGACTCATTGGGTCAAAGACGCAAACCATACACATGACGGATTATTACGTGGTATGTAGTATCATATGATAATCAGAAGTATGGTGGCTCAAGATCACAGAGACATAAGTGTTGAAATGGCGACTGAACAGGGCACAGACAAAGCTACACACACTTCAGTGTGTGTAGCTTTGATTTTGATAAGCTTTCAAGCTTATCGAAACCCTTTAAATAATGCCTTAGAACTGATTTTTCAATTATCTATACTACCTTTATCCGAGATACGTTTAAAAACTATATTATTTTATAAACAAAATCTAGTAAAAATTTTACAGACTCAACTTATTTCAGCCTTGCATAATATCCATTTTGTTGGTCAGCTTACAGTTCTATCGGCGAGCATCTTCCTGAGCTACCTGTGCGCGTGCGCGCTGTTCGTGTGCGTGGAGGCGCCCGTCGCACGCGTCGTGCGCGTCGCGCTCGCGCGGGGCGGCGGCGGGGGGGCGCGGGGGGGGCGGGAGGAGGAAACTACCAAAGTGTAGAGAAATAAAACAAAGACATCACTTTTATTCTTGTTTTATTGACAAATAAAACTTAAGGGGATGCTATAAGGGTTACACGCTAAATTATTTTCTAACGTTTTTTGCAATTTCATGTCAGATTGTAATCATAACACTTGAGGCCAATTCCAATCTCGAAAGTTGTGTTGATGATTCTAATTATTATAATTCTGTATAAACATATTTGTTACGCTCACGAATAATATTTTGACTAACATACAACCTAACACTGACCTGCAAATTGCAAAATGTAAGAAATTTGTTATTTCAATTAAACCATTTATATGCATTTTGGAATTGTCAAGAAGTCGGTCAGTCAGAAAATATGAAGCTAGTTGCCCAATCCAAAGCGTAGGTACCTATGGAGAAGAACGGGCAAGAAACTCCATGGACACTCTTTTTAAATTATATTTTACAAAAATATTAGTTACATCATTACTTTTGAATTTAAAATTATATAATGTGAGAACGATGTAAAAATAAAAAAGACGTACGTTAAAAGCGTCCAGAGTACAACAAATAGTACTTAACAAAACAACAATCCAAAAATAAAATAATTAAAAATAAGCCGAGGCAGCTAAGCTAAGTGATGACCAGCCCCAACTGACGGCGCCCGTTCACGAACATCAGCACCATTCAGCTCAACCATTTTGAAGGGAGCTAAATAATCCAACCTAGCACATACCGTATCCTCCCTTGTAAGTTAACTCGAGGTATTCTGCTAAAAAAATTGTTGCTCGAAATCGATTTACAATTGCCGGAGATATCGCGTAAATACAAAAAAAAAACATACAGTCGAATTGAGAACCTCCTCCTTTTTTGAAGATTAAAAAGTGGAAACAATCAGGCTATAGACGATGATGAACCTCCAGTTCAAGGCACTTACAAAGTCGCTATTACCTACTAGTATAATAACTGACGCATTTTTTAATAAAGCTAAGCAAGCAGGTTTTTTGCAATTTTGCGAATCTTATTTGGTAGCATAATTAGCTACCTATAGACAGAGACAGAAGCACAAGGAGAAATTGTTTCTATAACAATAATTACAGAGACAAAACTGACCTGCGAGGTAGCAGGTGGCGTTCTCGGTGCCAGTGCTCTTTTCAGTTTCTGCCTACCCGCATGGGAAAATGGCATACATATAATATGTAATGTATGAAAGTAATAGTTCTTAACAAATTTAGATATCTTTTAAACGTGGAATAAAATTGACGTCTAACAGTTCTAATATGGAAAAAATTTCAAAAATTCAAAATTTATTCTCATGATAAGACTTTTTCAAGGTATAAAACAGTTTGATTAAATGCGCCCTAAGTCGAGTTTTTTTTATGTTTAATTAAATACCTAAAGAAAGGATTACGTAGAAAGTGTAGGAATAAATATAATTTTTTGCCCTTCTGTTATTTTGATTCATTAAACATCCGAGTTGTGAACCTCCTCCTTTTTTGAAGTCTGTTAAAAATATAAAACTTCCGAACAATTTGGTATTCCACCATGCCTCTCTGATAACTCAAGGGAATGAGCAGAAGCGTCCATGGCAAGCAAGCAGCAACAGAATCCTTTCATACAAAGATGATATTGCAACGAAACATCATTGAAAAATACAATCTTTGACTTCACTTATGTTGTAGGGAAAACTCAAAAAAACGACTTCACGTTAATTAAAATTTTCTTTACTAAAATACAAATAAACATTTTTAATATAAAAACATTTTGGAATTAACAACTTACATACCTAATCTTATATCCTAGCAAATATACTGTAGGCTGGCAGGGACATCGCCGCGCAACCTGCTATGCGGGCTTTAGGCCTCTGCCTCGAATTTTGCGGGCAGCGGGGCGGCAGCGGCGGCGGCGCGGGCGGTCACCGTTTGACTGGAGTGCGCCGCTCGTTGCCCGCTCCCGCGCCGCTGTTTTCGAGATCCGGTCCATTTGATTTTACGCATAAGATCCTGCCGCTCCCGCGCCGCCGCCGCCGCCGCCCCGCTGCCCGCAAAATTCGAGGCAGAGGCCTTACACCGGCTGTGCCGCTGACTAAAATCGCAAGTTCCAAAGTAGAGCAGGGTTTCGACTTTTGTCGTGCGGCGACTTTGCGGCGACTATGTCGCATGTCGCATGTGGCGGGTGACTAAAATCGACGAAGAAAATACTCAATTGCTCAGTCACAGGCGATCGCCCGCCTCATGAAGGTTGACATTTTGATGCAACTAGTCACCTGCGACTTTATCGACTTGTGTAAATGGGGTGGTGATTTGTCTTGGAGGTGATTTGTTAAGCGCCCAGCCGCACGGCGGAAATCGACCTAGTGTAAATCCCTCATTACCAAGGATTCAGTAGGTACATGATTCTGAACCTCCCTCACTTGAAATTTTTCGTCGGTTATTAATAAGAAGTTTGCTGTTCCATACATTTTGAGCGCGCAGGTGATAATCACCGATAAGTTATTCCGCTACCGTCTAGAATCATGTGCTGAAATCATAGTTTCAGTTTGTGTGTCAATGTCCCTACCACCCTGTATCACGAGTATTATCTACCACACTGTTATAATCAAGGGTAACTATTTAAATACCACAGTTATCATCAGACAGTATTTTATACGTATCACCTGTCGTAAAATCGTTAGTTATCATAACCCTCCTAGGTTAAAAAAATACAGTCTACATAATAAAATTGTATATGCCTACTTATTTTATTACCTACAGCTGAACAAGGATCTTTTGTACAGGTACATGTGGCCAAATTGAAACTAACGCCGCCATATTGTTTTTAGGGTTCTGTACACAAAGGGTAAAAACGAGACCTTATTACTAAGGCTCCACTGTCCGTCTGTCACCAGGCAGACAGTTGAAATTTTCACAGATGATGTATTTCTGTTGCCGCTATAACAACAAATACTAAAAACAGAATAACGAATATTTAAGGGGGGCTCCAATACAACAAACGTGTTTTTTCGGCGTTTTTGCCTTGTGCTACGGAACGCTTCGTGTGCGAGTCCGACTCGCACATGGCCAGTTTTTTCAATACATTTCGCAAAACCATTTTACAATTGTTTACCGTCAGCGCTCCATGCCAACGTCATTCCAGCGTCAAAAGATCCTTGTAGCACTCTTCTGCAAGCCTTGCCTGCCGTTTACCATCTGTGGGAGGCAACAAGTCGTCGTTTTGATTCTGCGATTTGGCAAGGCTTTATTAGTCTTAACTACTGTAGAGCGAGCGTTGTTACTCAAAAGACTAGTTCTCGTCTTATGTATGTTAGAAAGTTTTGTACATACAGATATTTTATCACTTAGTAGATAATAATCATGAAATGCTTCTATTTTAGATCGTCATTTATCATCTTTGCCGAAGACTATTTAAAAAAACGAAAAGTGTTTGATTTTAACTTTGGGAAAGACGGACTTTCCCAAAGTTATCGGATCATCTTCAAAGCTGGATATCTTGCTTCGATTTCTCGACGCATCTGTCTTTCATCTCCAACTGTTTTGAAATCCAATCTAATAAAATTCTCTTACCTGAAAATTAATCATTCTTAATGCTACAACAACAACCATTGCTATGTACAACAACCATAACAGCCAAATCTTCACCCATAGCTTCAAGCCTCATTCCTCCTCCTAACTTGTGAGACCAGGTCGAGTTTCCCAGGAGACTCCTCTGGTATCGATGGTCTTCTCTCGGGACCGTCGGAGTCAGTGACGGCCTTCCACAGCTGAATGAGAGGCAGTTCCACCAGGAGGCAGAGTGGCACTGATGCGATGTAGCTCAGCACTGATGATGTTATTAAAAGGGATAGCTGGAACGAAAGAGTTAAAGGTAATTTACCTATAGGAGAACCCCAAAAATAAGTAGTCTTAGGAAAAGAGTGGTCAGAATCGTTATTACAACTTTCACATCTTGTCAGTGTCGGGTGGTTAAACAATGAGTTGTGAGATTCAAGCATAGATAATTACATATTACCTTAGGTGGTTCTCATAGCAATTAAGAGCAAGAGATTCTAAGAGGATTTGGACGAGCCAGGTCTATTCAGCCAAAGCTAAATGTAAAAATAAACTTACCATGGACAGAATAGAGGCATGTCCCAGTTGCGTGTTACCACCCAACGTGATTCGTAGAACGATAAAGTGTATCAGGAAAACGCAGTAAGACAGTCTGCCAAGAATGTGGAAGCCACGCCATTCCAGGGAGTCACGGATGAGAGCTGTAACGATAATATTCATTATTACCTGTTCAAATAAATGTAAACCATAATTATAGGTACTGTTGGCAACATGATCGCTTGGATAAGGCATAATATTTAGTTATTCTTTATAAAAATACCTCCGACAAAAATATATCTATTGAGTCCCCGTGATGAGATGATAGAATTATGACGTTAGTTAAGGGGCTGAGAATAGAATCCAAGCCTAGCCTTATAGAAAGATCAATAGAAAAGGGGACACGAGGCAATCAAATCCGTGGAGTTAAAATATCATCTCCTAAAAAAACACGATAGCTTAACACAAGCTGACCAATGACTGCTGCAACCCCATATTTAAACAAATTCACATTCAAAATTAATGGGCACTTATGAAATGTCTGAATCACGGTTTCAATTGGTCAAGGTTTCAATTGAAAGAGCTAGCAAGAAACTCCACGGTTACTATATAAAAAATAATTTAGAAAGTTTATAAGCCGAAAAACTTATACTGATACTCACACCAACACCTAGAGAAGCAGCCCAGCATGAAGATACTAAAGAACACGGCGACCAACGGTCTGTCGACTGCGGAGTACAAGGCAGAGGCCCACAGCGGCAGCGGGGAGTCTTGGAGGAACACCGTGCCCGCCAGCAGCACCGCACTGCCCAGGAACAGGGAGGCGTGGAAGAGCACGTTGAACCACTTGGGAAGAGATAATTTTATGTTGAAGGTTAGGAATTAACATTTTAAGCGATGGCATAATAAATACAAAGCGACTGGTCGTTTAAGATACGGTCAAACACGCTGATGATGAATATTTTTGCATCGTGCATCGCGACTAAACATTCTTTTTAAAATTTAAGCGAACTAGCGTTCATTATTTCAGTTTGTTGGTTTTCTGCTGATCTACATATTTGATTACTCATAGACCGCTGAATACGTCTCAAAAGAAAATCTTACGACATTCAATGTAAGGTATGTATTTACAAGGCTGATGTGAGTGAAAAACGCTGAGAGGACGTTCCCTCTCAGCGTTTTTCAGAAGCGTCCCTAGAAGGACATATAGTGATGTTATTGGTGATGTTCTTCAGATAGGTCAGGTGCGTAGTACTCGCAACAGGCGTGCGTGTATGATCAGATGTATGAACGTAGACGAAGCAACGAAGAAACAAAGCAATAGGAGTATGTAAGGATCGTAGCAGGTGCGTTCTGTAGTTTCTGCCTAGATTGATCTCACCTTGCTGTCTTTAAGTTTGATCTCTCCCTTGATATTGTTGTGGTACAGAATGAAGGCGGTGGCGATGCCTCCGATGTACCCTGGCAGGTTCATCCAGAATGGAAGGTACACCAGCGACAGGATCTTGGAGCCGGCGAACATGTTGCGGAGAACCCTGAAGATTGAGAATAGGACAACATTATAATATCAGAGAGGGACATTACACTACTGTGCTCAACAAACAACGACAATGAGCACCATCAATATGTAAGCACGTGTGCAAAAGACAGTCAGAGGTAGTTGTGCCGAAGTGACGCTCTTCGAAGTATTACTTTTTTCAAACTCGACCTTTTTTCGTATCGATGGTGCTCATTCTCGTTGTTTTCTTTTTATATATAGTTTGAGCATCTGCATCCCGGGTTTGACCTGCAGTGGCTTATATGGAAAGCTCTCAATCGATCGCGTAACCAAGTAGGCCATTGCAGACGCAATTTGTCGAAGTGGGAGATTACTGATACGTCCAACACCTAGTGAGATAGATAAACCATTTATTTGGCACACACAAGAAGACAGCAGTGCGAGTGCGGTGTTTCTGATCAGACCCTGCTCCACTTGCTGAAGTGTCCTAAGGGCCCGTTTACCTTTTTTTTTTTTTTTATCGTGGAGAAATGCTCATGCATACTGCACTACCACGGGGAGATAGTGCAGTTATGTGGGACTCTAACCCACTAAAACTCCACGGTGTCCTCCTCTGCCGCTTACGGCGGGAACACGGGCACGCGTTAGCACTCATCCGTGAAAGGGGGCCCGTTTACCTGCACCTTGGATAAATTAAAGAATGCTACTGATGCCACAATCAGCGTGGGCACCCACTGGGCTCAAAGTCGTTGCGCCATATTAAAGGCAAATCAATGTACTTGATGTAATTTTTTACAGTTAGAAAACTGCTGATTCTTACTTGTAAATAAGCTAATAAGTCAACTTCAAACAAATGACAAACTTAAAAAATGGATGATTGGCATGGAATAAAAATTATATCCAATATCCTTCATGAATACTTACTCTGGAGTCTGAGCCGTGACGATAGGTGCCAGATCGTAGAAGTAAACGACGAGCCCGGCGGCGAGTGACGACGCGACCACGAACAGCATCAGCAGTGGGATGGTGGCGCGTTTGTATCTCATGAGGACGAGGAGCAGGAACACTCCGATGATGTGGAGCTGCATGTCGGCGGCTAAGTACCTGGAAATATGGAAGTAAAAATTGTGTTTAATTAATATGAAATTAAAATGTAAGTGATACCAGCATTAATATTATCCAGAGGACTCACCTGTGAGTAATAGTGAGTATATTATGCAGGGTGTAAAAGACCGATTACCTAGCCGCCAACTACGCATTCTGTACATCGAACTAAGTAACATTGCACAAAAATTACTGCTGGCAAACGACTTATAGTTTTGGTGTGAAAATTTACTGTTTACGGTAGTGCGCAATGTAACACACGCTAAACATTGTGCTTATGGCTGCATGCAACGGGTCATGGGGGTATTTAAAGTTGTGTTTTATCATAAAAAACTTGTTTTCGTAAAAATAACGTCAGGAAAAGTTGTAATTTTGACCTTCAATATCTCCGTAACCAGAAGGTTCCCAGGTATGGTCCAATTATTAAAAGTTCGTTAAGTGTCTTTTTACACGTGGTTTATATATAGCTTTAGAAGTTTACACTACGCTATTAGAATTGAATGAAAGAAGAACACATGCTGCGGTGGGATTGTGATAAGGACAGGAGGATAGTCAAACCAGGATTAACTTCATCTAAAAGAACCATAGCCAATAAAGTGTCCGAAGTCTAGATTATACCGCGAACTAAAACCACAGAATGTCCGAACGTCGAAAAGTTACTGCGAACAAGCGGTGACGTCACCCGGGACACGTGAGTGGGTAGCTATTAATAATATCTCCCCAAAATTGTGAAAAGAATACCAGAAACACAATCATCTAAGACTATAGTCACGCCGGCGATTACCAAGAATTATAAAGAACTAGCTTCTGCCCGCGGCTTCGCCCGCGTGGATGTCGGAAATTAACTAACCTAACTTAAGAAATGCTGGGTTTCCCATACAAAATTTCACCCCCTATAGGGTTATTTTTGAGACAAAAAGTAGCCTATTATCTTTCCACGGGATGCCAGGATCTATCTCCTTGCCAAATTTTGACTAAATCCGTTCAGTGGTTTAAGCGTGAAAAGGTAACATACAGACAGACAGAGTTCTCTCGAATTTATAATATTAGTATGGATATTAAAAACTCACCAAGTATGTCCCATACAGAACTTGCCGGTGGGCAGATGGTTGTGTACATACAGTACGTGGTACCACCACCTCTCGGAGCAGTCGTGGGCTTCACGCTCTACCAGCCACGACCACTGCGGGCCATTGCCCAGCAGTGGGAACCATGCCACCGTGAACCACAGTGCGAATACAGCTAGTGGAGTAAGTCTGGAATTTATAAATTGTTTGTAGAAGTTAGGTTAGTCAAAACACTTTCGTATCTTCAAAACATAGTACTAGTACATACATAGTACTTTGAGCAAAAGTAGATCTCTGAAAGGGTTTTCTTTCTTCTTCCTATTACTGACACCAAGCAGCATTAATATGTTCCGTTTTTTTTTTCTAGAGTATGGATGCCAGAAAAATTAAAGGCATTAAACTTTGGTGTTGCAGATGTCTTCAATGGCGATAGCCACTTTCCATCATGTGAAGGCCAGGGGTTGTAATGTCATACGTCTGTCACATTTTGGAGGTGATAACCACTGTCCAAGAGTCCATAGAGCAGTGGTGGCCGATTGGTAACGACCGCGACTTACTCGTTCGTGCGGTCGTAGGTTCGAACCCAGACAGGCGCTTTATACTGTGTAAATTATTTCTTCACAACTGCTCTCAAAACGGGGTGACGGAAAACATCGTGAGTAAACCGGCATGTCCTACAACCAAAAATTCGAAGACATGTGACATCTACCAACCCGCACTGGGCCGCGTGGTAAATTACGGTCCATTCCCTCTCGAAGAAAGAAAGCTTGTGTCGCAACAGTGGGAACATTATAAGCTGATTATGTTATGTAACCACTGTCCCTGACGAGCCATTAACCTATTTGCCAACCTACCTGATCCACCTATTGAGGATGGACATTAAGCACTTGAGGAACGTGATGGGCTTGGTGGGGGAGGAGATGAGGGTGGCGTACGCGGTAAGGAAGCCCGACATCGCGAAAAAGGCCTGTATCCACAGCGGGGAATTCAGGACTGCTTGCCAGGTGAAGTGGTCGTACATCTAGAAGACGAAAGAGGTTAATTTACTTGTACTTGTGTTAATCATCTTGTGGTTAAAGGCGCGTTTCCATTATGCAAGTGATTTGCATACTAGTTGCAAGTTGCATGCAAATTGTATAGTGGAAACAACAACTTGCAAACAAGTTGCAACTTGTATGCAATTAGGTTTAAACTTGTACGCACATTAATCAAGTCGGCACATTTGCACGCAAGTTGCAAGCGCATGCGGTCGTGCATAGAGGATTACTTTGTTTATGACTTTATTACTTTGTAAAAATGACTGTACAACTAGAACTAACTTGTATACCATTAAAATCTTGTATGCAAGCTGCAAGTTGAACAAAATCGTGTTTCCAATTCAAATCACTTGCACACAAGTCTGACGTCATACATGTATGCAAACACTTGCATAATGGAAACGCGCCTTTATTGATAAGTTAATCATCATGCAGAGCTTGTCATCAGGAGAGGCAACAGTCAAACGCAAACCTATTATTATGTAGATTTTAAAATATGGCTGTTATTATCGTTTTCACTCTTCTTCAAGCTTAGCAAAGTCAAAAAAAAAACTGATTTTGGGAAATACCGAAGCAATCACTTGAGTAAAACATACAGAATAAACACTAACGGATTTCAAATAAAAATAATGACTGACCTTTTCTACAAACTGGGGATTGTCGATATACGAGTAGATGTAGATCAACATGACGTGAGAGAAAATCACGCACTGCATTCCTAAGTACCTGGAAATTTTCAATATTTTGTACCACATTAGCTCAAAGTAACAAACACCACGAGCGGTACCGGTTATCTCTGAAGTCATCATCTGCCTAACCTTTTCCCAACTAGGTTGGAGTCGGCTTCCAGTCTAACCGGATGTAGCTGAATACCAGTATTTTACATGAAGCGACTGCCTATCTGACCTCCACAACCCAGTTACTGGGTATTACGATACCCCTTGGTAAGACTGGTTGTCAGGCTTCTGGCTTCCCGTATCGACTGTCAAAGATCCACGAATGACAGCCGGGACCAATGGCTTAACGTGCTTTCCGAGGCACGGAGGGGTCACGGTATGTAAAGATCACCCATCCACAGACCAACCGCGGCAAGCGTAGATTAACCTGATCGATCGACCTGTGCAGCTGTTATTATTTAACCATGGGCCACTCTTATCTTGGGGCCGAAAAAGGTCACTTTGGCAGAATCGTAAAAGGATAAAGTTATGAATCAAAATATGGTGAAGATAGTCCGTATTTTTCTTTTTTTCGCTGCAATACGTAAGTATAATTAAAAATATAGCCCGATTGGATTTGGATTGGATTGCTTAGCACAGACAAAAAAAATAACTGAGAAACCCTTCATCAAAGGGATTTGTTTCGATTAACTTAACAGTTAACTGTCCATTACGATTCATAATGTTATCCTTTTATGATTCTGCCAAAGTGGCCTTTTTAGGCCCCCTGATGTCTGAAGTATAAACAAATAATTCCGTTTGGTTTCAGCTGCTATACGTTTGGTGTCAGCTATACGTTTGGTGTCAGCTATACTTCTTGTGTCAACTATATGTTTGGTGTCAGCTATATGTCTGGTTTCAGAGATACGTTTGGTGTCAGTTATACCTCTGGTGTCAGCTATATGTTTAGTGTCAGCTATACGTTTGGTGTCAACTATAATTTTGGTGTCAACTATACGTTTGGTGTCAGCTATACGTTTGGTGACAGTTATACGCTTGGTGACAGCTATACGTTTGGTGACAGTTATATGTTTGGTGACAGCTATACATTTGGTGTCAGTTCCACGCTTTTCATATTTAAATTGGTCAGTTGGATGAGGGCAGCGTTGGATAGGAGCAATTGACGCCTTTCGGACGAGGTGATGATGACAGATGATTGTCATTATGAAGATTTACCTGATTCCTTCTATACACGCCACATCTTTCATCCGGTCATCAGTCCTGGGCCTGCTACGGTCGTACGTCAGAATGTCAAAGTTGCGCTTCAAAGAAAATGCCAGCAAGTACCTGTTGCCTACAATAATAACAGGAAGATGGTGATTAGCAATATAGTCTTTTTAACAGATTTCAATGAAGATGAATTCACATTCATATTCAAACAAAAACCACTAGAACAGGTTTTGTTTTAATGTTGTACGTGGCAAACATTCTTTTATGACAAACATTCTGGTTATTATGTGCCCTTGGTTCGGTATGATGACATAGCAGCAATAGTACTATAAAGTCAATGCATAGCAGTCAATTTCCTCAGGCTAGGAAGATTTCAGATAAACACGAACATTTAATTAAAGATTCCATAAGGAGAATGCGTTAACTGCATTGACAAGCTAATCCTGTATTATGGCATGAGCTGTTTTTGTAGAATTCATGTCGATAAGAGACGACGAATCTCATCGACGGTTATCAGTAGATTGTTAACGACACGAAAACAACAACAACAGTATGTTTACACTCAGCCTTAGCGCATTTGTCGCCAAGCACGTGCACGCCAGTGGCCAGACAGGCCAGCGCGACCAGCATCGTGCAGATGACCGCCAGCGACCGCGCCGGCCCGGAGTTGTCAGGTGAAGAGTCCACCGACATGCACCAGTCCACAGAGAGGACTTCAGCCTGAAATGAGACAGAAATGAGGATTTAAAAATCTATTTGGATTTAACATTTAATACAATTAATATAATTTAACAAGCTGTGTGCCCGATGGGATTTCCCATCGACAAGAATGATGAACAAACAAACAAACAACACAAACACAAACAAACAACAAACTACAAACACAAACAAACAAACACACATACAAACAAACAAACATACAAACAACACACAAACAAAAAAAAAAAACACAAACAAACAAACAAAAACACAAACATACAACAAACAAACAAACAACAATACAAACAAACAAACACAAACATACAAACTTACAAACACATACAAACACAAACAAACAAAAACAAACAAACAAACAAACATATCAAAAAAAACAAACAAACAAACACAAACAAACAAAACAAACAAACAAAAAAACACAAACAAACAAACACAAACAAACAAACTTATATTCCCTATTTAACCTCTTCATGAATTTTTTTTTTCAATGACAAACTTATCTTTGTCGTTGAAAAAATGTTCTCCCACACATCGATGTACGGTCTCGGTCAATTCTCCAACTGCAAATGCAAAGTTTGTAATCGCAAAAAAAATGTTATAAAACTACAAATTAATGATTTTCGGAAATGAACTTTTTCCTTTACTTGTGCTGTGAGACCTTGCTTCTTGCCAAATTTCATAATTCTAGGTCCACGGGGCTCCAAAGAGCGTAGACCTACTTCTTTGATATTAATTTCAACTTAATACCTACCCCCTCGCGTTTCTGAGAAAAGGGTCTTGACAGTCAGACAAACAGACGGACGGACAACGAAGTGATGATGTAAGGGTTCCGTTTTTCCTTTTGAGATACGGAACCCTAAAAATGGCACAACTGAATGTCATTCCACTTGGGCTAAACTGAAACAAGAGGATTAGAATATCTTGTCCTCACCTGCAGTCCATACTGTGCCACACTGTTGGAGATGCATCCCTGTGCAGCATCATGCCAGCCCGCCGTCTGGTTGTGTCGGCCACAGCGGGACACACACACCCCTCTGTGGATCAGGGTTCTGTTGTAGTGCTTTAACGACTGCTTGGAATAGTCCTGGAAGGAGATTATAAAACATTACATTATACACTATTTCATATCAATAAATTTATGTATTTAAAATGGTTATTTAGATTTTAAAAAGCTTACAGTCTTAAAATAATATTATGTAGAAGTATATAAAAAGGAGGGGAAATAATCAAAGGGCATCAAAAAATTCGTCTGCATCGTTGTCAACAGGAAACGTGTCTAAAAGGCTGGCAGCATTGCCACGTTGTATGGCAATGCTGATTCTTTGGTCAAAAATAGGCCAGCCCTCTGTTCACGTGAAGAGTCCACCAACCTCTTGGCGATGTCTCGAAATACTAAGTTGGCACTCGGGACCCATATATGGCTCTAGTTTTTCAAATGGTTGACATAGATCACCGGCAAAATGTTTTGGCAAATGCTTTTCAGAAATAAATTGGCCACTGTCTCATCAGTCGGTGAAAACGACTGAAAAATATGTAATTTATTATACCTATGGGCTACGACGACGACTAGACGTCAGTTTAATTCCACGGTAAATCAGCCCTAAATCAGTTATCATTACTCTTTTCATTACTGATTTTTCAATTGAAAGATAATTTTTATTTATGGAATTAAATTGACGTCTGACAGAATTTGTATGGAAGAACTGTCAAAAAATCAAAATTATTCCTCGGATAAAATTATCTGGCGTTGGAAAAATGAGACCTTAGTCTACCGACCCCTTCAACAAACATATCTAATTAAATTATTCACAGACGCATTCTACACTAACTCCACATGATTATATCAACACAACTTGTTTTAACCTTGAGTTCCCAGAGTTACGACACTAGACCGGTGAACCCAAACAACTCGAGCTTATGCTTACTTTCTCAAGAAGAAGGACATGTTTACGAAATAAGATTAACCTTTATTTATATAATAATAATTAAGTCGTTGGTAATTAACTTAAAAGTAGACTTAGTAAAAGAACTGACAAAAAATATAACCTTAGAACTGCACTACGAGTTTGTAGAGAGCATGAAGTGATTTTATTTGGCGATTCGCACGAATTTACTCGCCCGAAATGAGCGTAATTAATTTATGGCATTTTTAGAATTTTATGCAATAAAGTAGAAAAAGGGACACTAGCGCACAGAAGTGATAAGAGTTAAATGTTATAAAACGTGTACATTTTTCTTAACTTCAATGCATAAAGTTCAAAATGTGCCAATTGCCTAATACATTATTTATGGAGTTGTCGACTCGCCCACGAACTAATTAATTTCGTGCGAGTCGCCTATAGAAAAAATAATATTATTTAAAAGGGACGATTCACCCGTTTCGGGCGAGTAAATTCGTGTGTATCGACTAATATCTTTAGCCTTTTATTAAGGTTATATTTTAAGGTATCTACTGCTAACCTAGGTAGGTACCTTCAATGACCTCACGAAAGGTCACAATGCTTTTCTGAAGGATGGGTGATCGCAATTTGTTTTATTAGCAGATAGTTCCCCTAAGTAGCTTTTACAACCCCTACAGGAGGTGTGATGCATCTTGATTTAAATAAAATTTAACACCCGTTTTAGGGTAAGATTTCAATCTGCTACAGTGGGCCATCGATGTCGCAGTAGTTGGGCAAAATAGTCAACTGCTCAAGTAAAATTAATTCAAATCCATTTATCTTTTACGAAAAACAACATAACAAAAAATTACGTCTGTATTCCCCGAACGGGTGAGCAGAGTTGTATAATAACACCCACATTATGCCAGGCGAGCCTATTGCGATAAGCCGGGCACATGTCCAGGCGCCGGACTGCTACTGGGGAAATTCCTAATGGAAAACCCCAAAAACACTTTGCCCTAATTGGGATTTAAACCTCACGCTGAGGAGTCGCACTTGCGAACAACGAGGCATAAACAAGCAATATTTTTGACAATATTCCTTTACCTAACTTATTAAAGGAATATTATCAAAAGTCGTAGCGCATGCGCGAGGACGTTTTAACTATTGCCAGACCTATTCGTAGAACGTTGTGAACTTATTTAAATGGCAAAAGGCATTTGTTGTGATAGATCAGGTTTAATTGCTACACCATCCACTGAATGAAATAGCCAGTAAAACAGCCGGTTCAGTGTGTACACGATCACGACCTTTACTACATATACATTTGTCGAAACGAGCTGCGAAATGTTGCGTCAATTAATTCTAACATAACTTCGTCACTTTGTCACGGTTGCATCGTGCACGTGTTTGCAGAGATGTGTATATCTGTCAGGACTATGAACTTTGCTTGTGCATCACTATACAACAGTAACTGAAGGCTGATCAGCTAAATTTTCAAGAACCTAAACGATATTTGAAGAATGTGAACTGAATACTTTACAATCCAGTTCAACATCGAATAGGATCTAGAGCTAGATTTATTTTTATAGGTCAGTCGCTGATTGGTCAAATATCGATACAGTGATATGGGATTGCAGCGCTGGACTGAAATGCTAGATATTAATAAAATAAATATTTCAGCCTCTTTGTCGAATTAAAAATAATAAGTCAAAGGGGATGAATGCTCTGACAGGATGAGTCGAAAGTATTTTATGGTCGTCATTTGTGGATGATTTGTCTATTCACCTGGGCTTATAATAACATTGGAGTTCAGAACAAATAAATAAAAATATAATAAATATTTAATCAAAAGTAAAAATCAGTCAAGTAGGCACAAATGTTAATCAAATCTCAATAATTTAGATATTACAAAGTATGATGCCTGTCCTAGGATAAACCTGTATGACTGTATCACACGCAGCATGAGTTCTTACAATTACTATTAAAGGCTAGCGTCCACTAGGCGGATCGGGTCGGGCCGCATCGCAACGCAAAAATACGCCTGGCTATGTTTTGTATGAAATATCGTTCATTAGCGACGGATCGGAGCGCGGCGGGCGGCAACGCATTGGCGGATCGCTTCGCAGGCGTATTTCTGTCGGCGGTGCGCTGCGACCCGCCCCGATCCGTCTAGTCGACGCAGGCAGGCGGATGTGAGCGCACGTGCCGTGCTAATAAAAATAAACGAAAGTGAACGAAGAACTGCTTATTTCTTTAGTGCAAAAGTATAGAGAAGAGAGAGATTTTTTTTTTTTTCATTGTTCCTCTCACACAAAGCACCTGCCATCCAATCTCTTCACCACCCTTGGTTGACTGGTAGAGAATGCCTAAGGCATTAAGTCCGCCTTTGTACCTTTTTGTGCGAAAAGTTTAAATAAATAAATAAATAAATAAACTGTATGATCTAGGAGACCCTAGATATTTCTTTTCTGGCATATATCATGCACCCACACCTTGTGTACTCGTCGTCGTTTTTTATTTTTTTGCTCTTCCTCAAGAAGGATTTGAAACCTTAACATCTCTTCGTCTGAGCTGTCCATGGTAGCGCGATGTCAGTCCAAGCACGAAAACACGTCTGTAAGATCAAATCCGCTTAGGCGGTCCGCCGCGCCCCGTACAGATGGACGCAAGAGCATCACAGAACCGCGGCCCGTTCCAATGCGACCCGCCCCGATCCGTCCCTAAAGGACGCCAGCCTTAAGACAACATATTTTTGTTAACAATATTTAACATTAGTTTTATAAATAGTGACCTAGTTAGTTTATATTATAAAAAAAATATCCTGGTCTACAGTATTTTAAAATAGTAGACATTTTTTATTTATTAAATGGACTAACTTCCTATACTAAATAAACTAACAAACTATTAAAATATAATATCCTAACCTAATTATAATTATAGTAAGTTAATTTATTTAGTGATATGAATCAGATTTTTTACCTAATAAAGAATCTCTTCAAGAATATTATTATGACGAAATCTGAACTAGATCATGTCATGTCACATTTTTCTCGAAAAATTACATTCACACACGAGTTTGGTGACCGCGTGTTATAACATCAGTTACTGGCATACCGAGGATGCCGCTACCCATACTTAATGGGTGTTTAACCACTGTTTGGAGCCAAGAACTTCAATAGGTTATATCACCAAACACTGCGAGTAAAGATGGGTTAGTGTTACATAAATTGTATAATTCTTGCAAGTCTCGCGCGTCGGCGTGCAGGGAATACCTTATATAATTATATTGCAAAATATCTAGGAAGCATCGCTTGGCTATAAACCCGCATTGACTATAACTGTAGTCAATACATATGTAAAGATGTGTACTTGACGGATTTAGACTATGAGATGAACGATGCATCTAATATAATGCATTTTTTGTTCTATTAATATGCTTTATGTTCTATTTATTGCTGGTAAATTCTGTTTCCGTAAACATAGTTAATGGTAAGCTGAACAAGGCTTAGAACAGACATTGTTATTATTTTTTCTACTGTATTTTCTTATCAGCCCCTTCTCTGCTTGATTCAGAGCTCAAAGAGATTTGACGTTTGACGGAACAAAAGACATCAACGCGCTCCCTGAATCTTTCCCTATGTGTTTTTTCCATTTGCGTCATTGTTCGTCTTTTTTATAGTTTTAATTTATTATTATTGGGCCGGATACGTTGCGCAAATGCAACCGGAGAGATGGGCAAAGATCGTCACTCACTGGACGCCTGAAGGAAGACATCGCCGTCGTGGTAGACCACGGCGAAGGTGGTGTGAAGTTCTAACGAGGCTTGCAGGGCCAACATGGCCAGAGATCGCTCAAGACAGGGGGAGGTTTGGAAGGAAAAAGGGGAGGCCCACTAAGGACACAAAACAGGCTAACGAAAAAAAAAAGTTATTGTTTGAATTGATTTGATTATTGACGAGCGACGAGAGATTGACGAGCTTTAATACAATTTCGTAATGTGTGAAAAGGGTATTTAGTTTGTTTTAAACCTACGATTTCAATTATTTATGGTCCTTGTATACGCAAAGCATTGTTTGAATAAATAATTCTTAGGTTAAGAACTGCAAAATAAATTCCTAACGCAAATATTATAATCCTCAGCTAGTCAGATAAAAAAACATAATTATTGTATGTGTCCATGATAAACAATGATACACGTAGTTATAATAATATAATGGACTACAGATTGAAGTGTTGAGGCCAAGGTGTTATATCAAAAGGTTATTGTTTGCAATAATATAAAATAATTAATCTTATAAGTCGCTGGCAACATTAACTGAGACGGGTACCTACATAAAGGTAGGCTTTTAGTATAGTACTTGTGTAGGGCATAGTATGGGCACAGTATAAATAAAGACATACAGTACGTCGTCTTCATACAAACGGACGAAACGCGAGCTATACCTACGCGCCTCGACCACGGCATGCGCTCAGCATGATGACAGTCGCGACTGTGCTGCAGTGACGAACGGACGGTGTGTTGTTTTTTTTAACAATAACCGCGCGATTTTTTCACTAAAAATAAGTTCAAGTACATATTTAATATGACGAGTAGGCTATATTGTGCTGTTTTTGGTTGCATGAATTCGTCAATAACGCATCCAGAGATAACTTTTTTTAGATTACCTGGAAACTCTGAAAGGTAAGACTATAAATAGTTATTTATGATACTAGTGCGGTAAGTTGGTTTTTACAAACGAGTAGACGAATGTAAGCCCGAGACGAAGTCGAGGGCTTACCATAGTCACGAGTTTGTAAATACCAATTTCTGCACGTGTGTCATACAATGTTTTTCAACACATTTGCGAGAAAACAGTACAGTTTGTAATTAAACAAAATTTTTCATTTGACTATTTTTAGTAGCAAATAAGAAAATAAACAGATAGGTCACTACTCTTGGAAAATAATAGTAAAATTTGAACAATTATTGAAATTCAGTGAAATTTGCTGCTTTGGAAGCTTAACTGACTGACTGACATTATTAATTTCACACTTAGTACATATGTTGAACTCATTTATTATTTTGTTTATTTAACAGTGGGAAAGTCGCAACAATTTTTGAAGTTTCTAATATTAAAAATGACGCGAATATGCAAGTGGCGCCACATGCACGTGGTGAAAATTAGAACTACATCTTTCGTCTCATTTACTCTTTAGTATTAAAGTGAGACAACGTATTGAGCAAAAGCGCTTCCAAGGAGGTTTGATCAGTCAGGTTGTTTATTCTTATAATGTAAAACTCTTTGGTGGAATTCTTATATTTTTTTTATGGAAATTAAAAAAAAGCGTAAAGAAAACGCACGGTGCTATACAACGGAACGTGCGGTAAAATAGGTACTTAGGTGAGAGTTAGGTACTCTCACCTAAGTACCGCACGTTCCGTTGTATGGTGCGTAATTTTTAACTTTCGAACAATGTATACAGGCTTTGTAAATGCATTTTTCGAGCAAATGTGTTGAAAAATAATTTTACTTACTTGTAGGTAGGTACATAATGTGTATTTGATTTTATCTCCCGAAAAAAGATGTCTGGATTAATAAATGAAGTGAATAGAGTAAAGGAAAGTGATAAACACGAGTGAGGTAGGTAGTTATAGGCGGTTCATGAATCATTAAACGGTAGGTACGCTGGTGTTAAAACCTCGGGGCATGTGTGTTTTGTTAGTTTGTATAATTCCAAGTAAAGACGTGGTTTTTATTATTAATAATAGTTGTTTATTGTACTGTGTGTATGAATAATACTAGAAAAAAATTGGTTGTCTGTAAAGTCGATTTACGGACGATAGTTTAACGTGACAACATCATAACAAAACATTAATGAAATGATTGCATACTTTTATGAATAAAATTTAATTATTTTTATTGAATTATTAATATTTTGTATGAATGAAGGAGAAGGAGGAAAGAAGGAGGAAAGAAAGGAGGAAGGAGTGAAATGAAATCTACAATTTAATTGATAAATTTGCTTTTATTTGCACTCATTAATTTAAATATGTTTATTACTTCAATGAACAGATTATTTTAATTATAATTTTTATATTATACATGTACATGTTTGCTATTTAACTTCTTCCAATCTGTGTTATTCTGTTAAGGATAGGACGATGATAGGAAAGATTAAAAAAACATTAATATACAAATTTTGAATTTTATTTGTAGTTCTTGAACGTTTGATTTAACTATAATAATAATTTAACATAATTTGTTTAAAAATACACATGAACAAGTTTTCATAGAAATAAACTGTAATCAGATTAATGTTAAATAAATGGTTAATTCGAAATGACGAATTATTTTATTATTTATGTACACACAGTAAAATACAATAACAAAACTAAATGGAAACACAAAGTAGGCAAATGTAATTAAAATGCTGGAGGCGGGCAGCCCTATCGCATGTTTACGTGGTATGTCTTTATACTGTGGTATGGGGCAAAAGGCGTGTTTTTAAAAGCCGATTTTCCCGTATGTGGAAATCATCGGTTTTGCTGAATGCAAATACACATCGTTAAACACAATTCTATGAACATTTTAAGTCGACCGTCTGTCCAGTGCTACGTAGGATGTGCACGGAGCGGTCTCCTACGTTAGCTGCGCGGTTCATTTGTTTGCCAGCCACGCATTCGTGAGTAGCGTGTCCGTGGGTCGCAGTGGACGATCACGCCAACATTTTCATATACAGCTAAGCTAAGTACGTGTGCGTAGCCATGGACTGCTGTGGAGCGGCGCCTTGGTTGTCTTGAATTTATACATTCCCACCTAGTGCAGGTGGAAGGTGACAAATATTTTTAAGCCCCAAGATATAGTTCGTTTGGGACTCACTGACAATATTAATTGTGTAAAATAGCAGCTATAGGTAATCACGTTACTGTTAAATGTTATTTGATATTTCAAGTACCTGTATATAATTGTTTTACTTAGAATTTTTTTTTCTCTCTACTTCTCCCAACTAGTCGCACGATGCAGTAGTAAAGATCAGAGAGAAAGAGAGAGAGAGCTTAGTTGTGCTACGAATACAACAAACAAAAAAAAAAAAAAGTGAAAACGGAAATGAAACGTCAATGTGTAAACGGATGGTAAAGAGATATTAGATAGCAGGGATATATAAATTATAGTTATTTGTGCAACAAGAGAGCAAAGTAGTTTTTTGCTGCGAGTGCTGATTTTGAATCCCGAGCAAGCGAAGGATTCAACGATTGAATCACGAGCGTAGCGAGTGATTCTAAAGTTGAATCCTGAGCGTTGCGAGGGATTCAAAGGCACGAGATGCAAAAAAACTTTGCTCTCGTGTAACACACATAACTTTTCACTTCAGCAGCGAGAACACTTTAGGAGATAAAATAATAAACAGGAATAGATTGAAATAACTGTTTCTTGTGAATCAAAATAATTAACATTGTAGGTAGATACCAATTCTATAAAATCTAAAAAATAAGATAGCAACACCGTCTCCGAAAAACTGCTTGCGCCCTTTGTAAGTCTCCATTCATTGAAGACATGGTATGCTTTCAGATATTTCTCGCGAGACTTCTCAGGTAGGAAACTTAATTCTGCATTAATAACTTGTTGTTTTAACTCTTCCGGTGTTAAAATACTGTTCTCGTCGCTAGTTTCACTCATATTTTACGATTATATTTTTTAACTTATTCAACTCTGTACGCCAGTCACGAAATTTTATTCCCGCTCTTTTATTTAAATTAAGGCGTGTTCGGAAATAGCACCCATGATATTTTATTATTCAAAATATATTACGTAAGTACCTAACATTTATTGAAACTAGAAATAAATATTTACGAGTTAAATATCAGTTTTATTTGCAGTAAATACTTATTTTCGTTTAAATACAACAATAAGTTAAAAATTCAATAAATTACATTAAAAGACATAATTTTCTTTTTGCAAAATTTCTTTAGTTAGTACGAAATTCCGAACGTGTTTGTCTTTGAGGTCGAATTCAAAATCCGAACTTCGAAAGGGCTGGTCTTTGTCTCTCTCTCTTTCTAATGGCGGGAAAGAGATAGAGTGTGAATGTTTCGAATTGTATGATTAACCCAAAGCTGAATAAAAAAAAAATTAAAAAGTTACTTTGTCTCACTCAGTGAGCAAAATCGCATTTTGCTCACTGATTTCACGCAGCAAAACCTACTTGTTTGAGCTACTGAAGTGAAAATATATTTACAAAAACAGAGGTTCATTGAATTCTAACGCTCGAAACCTGCCAGAAAACGACTCTACTTTACCTACATGTAGATAACTATTAGGATTTTGCAATCCGATGTCGCAGACCTAAGCTCTTCACAAGGCAAATGTAATAATACCTATGTGGTTATGTACAGTGACCTACAAAGGTTGGTTGACATTTTTCCACTTCAGCTGTGATGACACATTACAAAAATAATCAGGTACTCCTAAGGGATTACCTGGTTATTTTTACGACAAAGTCAAAGGTAGGTAATTGAATTAGTCAATAAAAACGTAGTGTTCAAACATTTGAAACTAGAATTTATTTATTTAATACTTCAAGCACTTAAATGTACAGAGGCGGACTTAATGCCATAGGCATTTTCTACCAGTCAACCTTTGGGTGATGCAAAGAAACACTGGTAGGTGCAATCATGAAAATTAAGGAATTTTAAATATAAAAATACACATAACCTATTAAAACTATAAACATAATATATACCTAATTACATATAAATATAAACACATTTAAATATAAATAAATACATGAAGAGAAATAAGACAAACAATGAGAAAATATTACCGTTGTGATGGTAGTGGCCAGCTTCGTGCGAATGTGCTCGAGAACTTTAACTAGAATTAGAATTTCAAATCATAACGTGGCATCACAGCTGAAATGGAAAAATGTCAACTAACACTGTATCTATGTATTATATTCCAGACACAGGAGTCAAGAAAACTTAAAGGCAGTGCTTAGTGTAATTACAAAATTATTGTTTAATGCTCGTCTTGAGCAACGTTAACGATTATTGTTTTCCCGTTTATTCTATTTATAATATTCATTATTGTGTGCCAACATAAGCGTTAATTTAGAATGGCATCACATTCTAGCTTGCCTTGAGACATTATACACAGCACCTATTTATTTTAGGATAGTTGAACTCTTTGCAAGTCTAGCACAAGGTGAAGTTAGACTAATCAATAATCTAAACACAACTTTCAACACATCGAGTTACTGACCTTAGAGATAAAGTGGAAATTTATCAGGTAATTGTAATTTCACCGGCACTGAAGCTATCCAAACGGCAATACTGCTTGATGGAAGAGGTATTGTAGTAGCTTAGGTTTTTTTTTAATTTGAAATGGGTTTGCTCTTGACTCTAGGCTAGGTCAGAGGTGACAGAGACAAAGTCGACGATGGAGTGAGCTTAGGTACTGAAGTTTCTTGCCCGTTGTTTTCCATAGATACCTACTATTTTGCAATGGGCAACTAGCTTCATCTTTCTGACCGACCGACCCCTTGACAAGTCATAGGTGCCTGTAGCCTGTAGTTGGTTCATTAGAAATAAATGAATTGAATTTGAGTTTGTCGAGTTTTTGACCTGGAGGGTTTTCTCATACAACCTCCATGATGTCGATGACGTCGATGTGGAGTGTGTGTGTGTTTTAAAGTATTTTTTGCCTTGATTCTCATAAGGACAGATTCTCATATTGCACCAATAAACTGCATCATTTGCAGGGACAGGCTGCATATCATAATACTGTGTCATGAAATTTTAATGTGTGCCTACTAACCAGGGTTTTGTATTAAAAATACATTTTTCTGCCTTTCTTTCTTTCTTTGGACGACAATGTGCTTAATCTTTGTCGACATCGACTTCTGACGTTTTTTTGAAAGTTTTTCTCGCTTGATACACTTAACTCACAATATATGAGTTTAACACAAACTTTATTTCGCCGGGAAGAGTTTTGCTAAACGCGTACCGGTAGCACAGTTGCGTTCGACCGGAGATCCAATAGCCAGACAGCAGTAACTATGCTGCCATAAATCAGTCATACTCCTTGGCTTTTCCAATTTGTAGGATATCCTTGAGGACATCCAACGGTACATACCTGTAACAGTATCATAGACGGCGAGGGCTCCCGGGAGTAGAGCGCCGCGTCCACGATGCAGTACACGTCCCCAGGACGCTGGCACTGGCTCCAGTCGTCCAGCCCGTACAGGGGCGGGAGGGACGCGAACACCGTGTCTGGAATGGAACAGAAGATAATGAGAAGCAAAGGCGGATTTTCCATCAGAACTGCATCAACCTGTGCCTGCGGCTGGCAATATCTCAGCTCAGTACATTATCAAGCTAATTAAAAATAAAGCAAACAAACGTAAAACTTCTGAATGAAGAAATAAATATTTTCTGGTTAAATCGAACGCAACGATGTTTTTGGCTTAACATGTGTACGCTATAAAATCAGTAAAAAGAAGCGACTATTAAATGACCTAGGGCGGCAAAGACTGCTAGGTAGCACCCTCTGGTAAGGCGAGTTCTGAAGATATCGAGGAAGCGTCTAGAAAATAATGAGGCTTTAACTGTGTTTGTTTTTCAGCCACAGCTAAGAGGGACCCGTGGCTAAATAATAACAGCCATACAGGACGATCGATCAGGTTGAGCTATGCTTGCCGCGGTTGGTCTATGGATGGGTGACCATCTTTACATACCGTGACCGCTCCGTGCCTGGTAAAGCACGTTAAGCCGTTGGTCCCGGTTGTCATTCGTGGATCTTTGACAGTCGTTACGGGTCGTCAGAAGCGCGAAAGTCTGACAACCATTCTTACCAAGGGGTATCGTATTACCCAGTACCTGGGTTGTGGAGGTCAGATAGGCAGTCGCTTCATGTAAAATACTGGTGTTCAGCTGCATCCGGTTAGACTGGAAGCCGACCCCAACATAGTTGGGAAAATGCTAGGCAGATGATGTTTTTCAGTCACAGCTACTGACAATGTTTCGACGTTCATAAGGGTCAACTCCTTTCAAAATATTCTTCTTGTTCTTCTCTTGTGCTGGTATAAGTTATACGCGAATATGAAGTCATTAGCCAGCCAGCGTCAATAGTCGAGGCTTACCACGACAGGTAGGTATAACCAGACGTAGGAACTATTGTAGAATTGTTACTGTTGGAAACCTTTTAAATGCTAATACATACCTCTACACTTGGTGCATCCCGGTTACGGGCATAGTAGGTACCTAATGCCTACGTGTATTTCTATAGGCGTTCAGATAGTTATGATGATATTGTTGATTGTCATCGTAAGTGCTATCACATATTCAACGCACGTGCGTGAAGATCCTCACTGGGAACAATTAGCTACTTGCAGGCTGTAGGCCGATATTTTTAATTGCTGCACCCTTGACCGCTAAAATGGACTACCTACTTGATGGTCAGGCAGCTCACCGCTATGTTGGTGGGTTGTTTAATTGATAAAAGGATAGAGTAGTATTTGCTGTGCGTGTCCCAAATAAAACATTTTTGTTTCTTTCTTATTGCTAGTCTCTTTATATCGTTTGTAAGTTACCTTTTAGGTTTGCAAATGGGTACCTACACTTTCAGGAATCCCTTCAAAGAAAAGGCGGTCACCCATTTCCAACCCCTCTGGGTTAAATGAGATAAAAGGATTGCGACTTTTTTTCTAATACCTAAATCAAACTTGCAGTCGGGAATGTAGGGTAATTATGAATTTCTGTGACCCAATTTCTCTGTCATGGGTCTTAACCCAAGATCTTAGTCTAGGCTGCCACCACCGCGACCACCAAACTATTAAAATAATGTTGTGGTTAAAATTGTGGTTTCTTTAGAATACAATATGATTGCATGCACCTAGGTGTTTTAGGATTTAAACCTCTATGTTATCAATTTTATAAAAATATTCAAATTTTATTTCTTGTAAATGCTTCTGCTCGTTTTTTTTAAATTAAATCATTTTAAAAATATTAAATGCTTATTTCTTATTTTATATTTATTTTAAAAAGTAATCTGCATTTTTACTATTTCCTCATGAAAGTATAATTAAATAAATTATCCTTTTTTTTATTTAACTAACGACATCCACTTAACTTACCATTGATATCAATAACACTGCCCAGCGCGGAACAAAAGCACGCAACGAACCACAGGCACCACATATCGATCAACACACCGTGCGCGGGCGCAGACTCGAGCCAACTCGCGAACACTTGAGTAACGCGCGCGCGCCGCCCTTCTCTGCGTTACGACAGATCATCTCGGTTACATTGTGCCACAGTGTGTGGAGATGCAGAAAAGCCAGCTAAAAGATTATGCTGTGTAGTAGAACAACCTCGAACTATTGCTTTGCATCTTCACACAGCTAAAGGGAAGCGACTTTATCCTCGTAGGTATTGTGGAAAGTGTCAATCAGGAAAGGATATCAAACATGAAAGTTGTGGGAACTATGGAGTTCTTTAACTTGTTAAGAGTTCGTCGCTCCCTCCGTGAGAAGGATGACTGAAGACTGGAGGTGTGTTTATGTATCCAGCTATTCCTGTATCCCACAAGAAAAAAATAGATTGCCTAGAATACGCCTAGCCAAACAGGATTAGAATCCAAGGAGCTGATGGCATTCATTCATCATATAACTTCGGACTAGTGATGTTGCTCGTCTAACCATTTGTGGTTGGCGGAAAATTATGGCCATGTATTGTAAGGGTGGCCAGATGCCATTAATGCCTACTGAGTCGACCTTTTGTTTTTTTGTAATGTGACATCGCCGAGGATTTTCAATCTGGTCAAGTGTGAGTTGCTAAACAGTACGAGATGTCTTAACGTGACTGGTTATAGAATGCGCAATAACATGTCATTGATTTTGGAATATTTTGGGATATTGCATTGTATTTAAACATAAACCCACCTAGATAATCATTGCGAAGGAATGAGACATTAAAATTGCTTGCAGCATAGCTAGCTACTAGTCAGTTACACCATTCAGGTAAATGCATAGTTGTATTTCTATCTTTCAATAAAAATAATGGCGAATGAGATAGCTCAAATTTTTGCGACTGAAATCATTTAACACGGAGATCCAGCCACGCACCCAGTCAAATGTAAAGCTGGAGCACCATCCTTATTATTGGAAGGATAAAAATATCAGAAAATAATAGTAGGGGAGGCTCAGCATGCATGTGCATGCATGGCATAGCATATTCAGCCTATAATATTCCCACTGCTAGGACACAGGCCTCCTCTCTGCGAGAGAAAGTAGGCCGTAATCCACCACGCGGGCCCAGTGCGGGTTGGTAGATGTCACATGTCTTCGAATTTCTGGTTCCGGTTTCCTCACGACGTTTTCATTCACCGTTTTAAGAGCAGCGGTGATGAAATAATTTACTCAAAATAAAGCGCCTGACTGGGTTCGAATTTACGACCTACAACTCGTAAGTCGCGGCCGTTACCAGGTGTCCACCACTAGAATAGGTCACCTGCCCAGCAAGTTGAGAAAATAGGCACCAGCTTCTGTCTGGATATGCTTGTAACAAAAAGTGCAATGACCGTCCGTCACCAAAAGTAGTAATTATAATAAGTAGATCATCATTATCATTATCCTTTATCATTTACTATCTTCTGTTCGCAATTTCGTCCGCGTGAAATAATTTCTTGTTCCCCGTCCCACCCCGTCGCATCGCATCGCCCGCCCGCGCTATTACTTCACATTCTTTCTGACTGGTCGTTGCATGATGTTAATATAAGCTTCCTCAAGAATGGGGCTATCAAATGCAAGAAGAATTTTTCAAACCCGATTTAATGCGTTCAAACAAACAAACTCTTCAGCTATTTATTATTAGTCAAATCCGACGGGAAGTTCCAAAGATTAACGCATTCAAATAAACAAACTCTTCAGCTTTGTTATTAGTATGGAAGGCCCAAGATGTATATTGTTAGAAACATTAACGAGTTAAAAACTTTGTTGGAATTTTGTTCATCTAATAGCTCCGAGCTTGACCCACTTTACAACCATAAACAAACCATTTATTTACAAAGGTATTTTACCATCCAACTAATAGCAGGTACATCCCTGTCCTCCTCCATACAATAACCAGTTAGATGGTTTACCTCACGTGCGAGGTGAACGTCCACTTCCTCAGGTCAAGGTCTTGTTTCGGTTGCAACACCGAGCCTACTAAACTATGCAACCTACTGCTTTTTGTAATCAATAGCAAGAAACAACATGACATCATAGTATGACGCTTGTTTTCCTCCTTGGAGAAAGCAGATGCGTAGACTAAACAGACATTTCTACCAGCTTAGTTATGTTTTAGTGTAATCAGTATATAATGTTCCGCTGCTGGCACACAAGCCTCCTCTCTGTGTGGCAATGCAGGGATTTCATGTCTTCGAATTTTTGGTTTTAGGACCGTTTGGAGAGCAGTGGTGATTAAATGAAACACAGAAAGTATTAAGTAAAGTTCCTATGTTCGAATGGGTGGAAATGAAAATATGGGTTCGAACTTACGACCTACAACTCGTAAGTCAGAGCCGACACCCCTGGGCCACCACTGCTCCGGTAATATGATTTAATCCCATGTAAAATGTTCCCAATGGGCTGTTACTGAGAAAATCCTAATTGTTAAACCAAATACAATTTGCCCAAGTTGGGGATCGAACCCCACGCTCAGTACTCGCGATTGCACACACTAGATCAAAAGGGCTGAATCTCGTTTTGGAAGTACATATTTGTGAAGTTTTTGAGTACAACATTAGGGAACCCTAATTTAGGGATATAAATGTGACAACAAATAAATAAAAGGCACAAATCAAAATAATGACTTTTTAATGAATTTTTTTTTCAATTTTAAATATGTATTAATATTTACATGAATAATCATCTTATCGTAAACATAAAATAAAAATATCGTTGATTACGTTAGACAACACCGCGTATTGTTCATTGTTTGACAACCCTATTTTGTTAGCGACACATCAAAACTGGAAAAATATCACTTCTCTTAGAAATATTCTATAGCAGTTAGTGGAAGTGGCAGCCCTAGCCTGTTCACTAAAAATAATATTATTTAGAAGCTATTTAAATCCTTTATTAATAAACTATCTACTTAGTAATGTATATTTGCGATATAAGCCCTCAGTATCTCAAATCTGGCATAGTCTGACCATCACAAGTTTTAGAAAACTAAAAGACAGGTAATATGACTTTGTATTGCCATTATGATTCCAGTGCGAGAGAGAGACGGACCTATACATGACCGATAGCACCATCCCTTTTTCAGACTGGAATCATGGAATAGGTTGAAAAGGTCAGACTGCTTCTGAAAAACCCTAACTGATTGTGTAAGCCGTTTTAATATTCATAGTATTAAGCTATGGAAGCTAAAAATCATGGTGATTTATTTCCAGCTTTGTGTCACTTACCATTATGCGCTTGCACATAACACGAAATTGCATAGATCTTTGTAGTACAAGAGATAGCAACGTTAAGTGGCGCGTTATCTTTAAATGTATGTAGATCTAAGAGCTAGGTTAGTAAATTAATTTATTATCCACCTTAGTACTTTTTGATTACGTTATCTTATTTTCTATTTAAATGCTATATTTTTACATACTTTTCTTACTTTATTTGTTAGCAAAAGTTACGAGGCTGGCCCTATAAGCAGTTTTTTTCCTGAGATAGCATGACAGGAAATTTTTCATTCAAAGATGACGCGCGTTTAAACTTTGCTGTCTCCTAAACTATATAAAATATCACGATGTTCCGTCAACATGTTACAATCAAAAACGTTAATAATATGGAATTATACAAATTTTATTTTCGATAATCATCTTTATAATTTTAGGCAAATAATAAAATAGTTTAAAAAACAAATACATACTTACGATATTTTCACTGATATACTTTAGCTTTAATATTGTGAAAACGTAGATTACAAAATGTACCTAATTTGTTTAGTATTTGATTCAGACAGAGAATGCATAACGCATTGAATATTAGACAAAGGGTATGATGGCCAATCCAACGAAAAGAGACGACCAAAGATACGTCGGATTGGCCAAAGCAGTGTATGAATACCTTCCCATAAAGCCTAAAATTATAAAGACATACAAATAATATATTGGTAAAACTATCTAAATTAAGTAAACGATCATAGACGAAAACGCAACTTGACTAAAACTAAATAAATACAGGGTGTAAACAATTGCTCCATCAATAAATATTATATTATCTTTAATCATTTAATAGATTAAAAATTCCAACTGTCCATTTCATGGATGCCGTTCGGTTATCTAATTATTTTATATTTATACATACATATTTCAAATAGCAATTTTTTACACCTTATACTAATATTATGTACAAGTGCTATATATGAAAATATCTTTTTATAAATCCAAGCGAAAAGCAATTTATCTAACGAATAGGACGCAAAATGAATAATTATTTAATCACTAAACAAGTCCGGACAAGATGGCCTACTTTACCCAATCTCTAATAATTGAAACTCCTCATAAAACTTTACATTTCTCTTCATCTTGTCCGAGTATATCACGTTATTTAGAATTTAAAATCGTAAATAATGTGTGGAATAAATTATCAACATTGCACATATGCTTTGTCACTCACTTATCAAAGGCTACCTTGGTTGCCGTAGTTCGACATTGACAGATGTCAGATTTGACAGGCAGAAAACGAAACACCATGTACATTATAATTTTATAGTATACATTTTATCAACTTCACCTTTTTAATAATAATTTCCACATAAAGTAAAATAGGTCTAATACCGCAGGACTAACTGGAATTAAATAATTTTTATTGCAATTTCGTCCGAAAACTGAATTGTTGTTACAATTAGCCCTGTAGTCAACAAGCCCCTTAAAATGGCGCATTTTAGGTATTTTAATAATAAAAGCTTTATATCAACATTACATTATTATGGCTTAGTCATAAATCTAATTATGTCAAAGGTGGATTGGACTCATGATACAGACGCCAGCACATCAAGCTACCCGAAACTGTAAAATTTTCCCAATCAACTTTGAACCTTATACTTCAGCGATAAAGTTGAAAATCTATTAAAGAAATTTGACAGATTGTAGTAGCTTGATGTGCTGGCGTCTGTACAATAATATTGCTGCGATACTCTTCTTATGACAGTCTCCTAATTGGCCCAAGGCTACGTCATAAACATCGATGAACCAATGAGCTTTCGACGTGGCTTTGAAGCATTGTTGTTATTGGCTAAATCATATGGATGAAGTCTTGTCCCAACGCAAGAAAAGACATACTTATTTTAATCAGCCACGGAAAGACAAGTTTGGATTACACCTACACGTGCTTCACCCTGTAGTTTTTACAATAAGGTTCATTTTATATCGTCTTCAATGGTTACTTACGCCACACATGCACATGTCACGATCATAATTCGAAGAGCAGAAAAAGGCTTCTTTGAAGACCTCAACCTTATGCAAGGACACTTAGCAACATTTATCAAATCTTGGTGTTGTATTTATTTTTATTTAGAAATCCGAACTACTAGCATTGCTACTATTCACGCACGCACTTATTTATACACGGTGCATTTCTATTGGCTAGAAAAACTTTCAAGAGTGAATTGCGACTGCAAATGATTTACAATAGGCATAATCAAGCAGTGGTGATTTGTATAGATGTTGCTAAGTGTTATCGCCCACATGCATCAGAAGGACAATTCCCGTATTTCTAAGAGCGTTCGCATTCTAATGTCTCATTCTGTCGAAAATTCCTCAAGTTTACCTACATTTTTGACAAGTCCTTTACATTGGTTGTCGCCGAGGTGAGATTGCGACTAGATATTGAAAGTTTTTAAATACGGGAAATGGCCTTAAGGTCTCATCATCAAATAAGACGTTACAGGCACATATGACGACATACCTAGCTATACATTTCCAGTGTTAGTTGACCTCGCATTGTTTAGACTTTTCGTACAATGAGAAGTCAGCTTATACTGGAAATTTATAGTTTGATATGTCGAAGTGAGGATAATCACATAGAAATTATTGTCGTTGTGAAGTTTAAAAATTAAGAATGCAGATTAGACACCAATTAAATATAGATAGGCACTCATTTAGAACACTAATAACACGTACGAATTACTTACACTCATTTATAATTTTCTAAGATTTTTTTTGCTCACTCCTATTTCATCGCGCCAGCGAATAAAGACGAATGTTGATATATCATTTGAAGAACGTTCAGTCTTGGGTCAGTTTCAATCTGTCAAAAACACCTCTAATTTCCCTACATTTTTGATAAGTTTTCGACATTACTTGTTCCCGAGATGAGATTGACGTTTTTAATTCCGGGAATTGGCCTTCTGGTTTATTTGACATGGCTGTCAGAAATATTTCAACATACGACCTTATTTCTCGGATGCGATATTGATATTAAATTAGCATTTTATTATGAGTAATAATACCAAAACTAAGTTTTCGAGAATTTTGGTAAATTAGAACTATTTTTACGGACATCTCAGAATTTTATTATTTACATTATTTCTTCAATTTATGTATTTTATTTGTATGTTTATGTTGGTAGATTTCAGTTTTATCTCAAATCTCAATTTGGCATAATATCCGTAAAAATTATTTAATGTTTTAAAGAACTTTAGTTTATTTATACACAATGTTCAGTTGTTATTAATTATCGCGAATTATTTGCAATGGCATCCTTCACGATCACAAAACAAAAAATGTAAGAAATACATAAAAATAATTTTATAAATATAATTTCGTTTGCAGAGTTCTGCCAAGTCTGTAATAATAAGTATCGCGTGATGGTATGTAACTGTTCCATGTTTGAGCAGGAGTTTGAATAATCCGGTAGATGGCGCTAGCGGTAGAGATCAATACAAAGGGATGTACAGGCGCGAGCACATCAAGCTACCCGAAACTGTCAAATTATCAATCAACTTTGAACCTTATGCTTTAACGATAAAGTTAAATATATATTAAAGAAATTCGACAGATTGTAGTAGCTTGATGTGCAGCTGGCGTCTTTACATTGCTACAAGGATCTTTTGGCGCCTAAATGACATTGACAGGGGGCGCTGTTGGTAAACATTTGTAAAGAAATTGTATTGACAAAACAAGATTCAGATTTTGGCCACGCGCCAAAAGAACCTAGTAGCGTTGTAAGGGATATTACGTTCAAATTCGACATGAAGAATGGACGAGAACTATCACCCTAATTGCGTATTACACTATCAATTTCAATAATTTTGAAGGATATTGCTACATCCATTGCTTCATATGTTCGAAAAATGTCTATTCAACAACTTGAATAACACAATTAATGTTGTTGAACTGTTAAAATGAAAGCCATTGCCACTGACAGTGTGCTACGCAATAACCCCGCATGCCTTTAAATGCTGACATTTTGTAAGTGCCTGAAAATTGTTTACGAGATAAAACATTTGACAGTATTGGTTGTAAGTATGGCCAACGTTTTCAGGCCCTAGCTAGACTATAAATAAAGCCTTGTATTGCCTTAGCCGACCAAGTAAAATAGACAACTGGTCATTTATAAATACTTAGGGTAAATACATGTACGGTGCGCGGAACCTGAAAGGGAAGCGAGAACACAGAAGAGTGGTACTTACGGCGACGATAAAAAAAAATTATAAAAAAAAAAATGTGGATGTACTATAAATATACTTTCTGCCCAACCCTTCTTTAAGGGCAATTTTTGCGAGAAAATACTGTTACATTTGTATTTTCTATTCTCACCAAATTTTTACGATAATTTGCGTTTCCCTCAACAAGTCTTTACACCCAGTTCTCTAGTTTTCTTGACCTTTTAAATATTAAAATGCAGCCTATCTCCTCAGTCCATCAGGGTACTTCTAAGCCTGCGACTTAGGTAGTGCAGCAACGTGCCGGCCGAGAGGGCGAAGTCTCAGTCGACGCCAGCGAAGCCCTGCGAGCCCTCGATAGCCTTGATGAGTTTCTCGCGGAGCTGCTGGTAGCTCTCGTACGGGGGGAGGTCGATGCGGTTGAAACTAGAGGGGGAGACATTTGTTTGCTATCAAATTATTACATAGATGGTAGAAGTTCAATGGGGTAATTGAACTGACTTGTTGGTATGTGTTTGCTAATGCGGTAGTTGGACATGGGGCCCTGAGTTTAGGTTTGAACCCCGGATAGGGTAGTTTTATTAGGAATGATCGGTTAAGGGCAATAGGCTTGCACCTCATGTAATAAATCTGGCAAAACATGCATATTTTTTTTAAATTATGGCAATGCAATATGGCTGATTCTAATCCTTTTACCAAGTCTACAGATCTTATTTAAGCTAAAACCGTAAGATGACATGACGTCATGCGCTTGTCTGGGCAAAGGAATCTTGATAACGGTATTAGAAGCTTTTGGCCAAAACCGAAATATGATAATAAAATAAAATAAAACCAGTACTGACCACGTGTGTGCTCTCGGGTAGTTGTCAGGCGATCCCCACTTCTCTATAGTGAACAGTTGCGGCCCGTTGCTGCCGTACAGCTCCTTGAAGCCGTTCATGGGCACGCGCGACGTGCCCGTCACGAACTGGAGCAGGCGGGAACGCATCTCGTTGGAGAACGATAGCACCACCTGTGGGAGAGAGGGAGAGATTAGATAGCGATGTTCTTTTTAAGATGGTACTCTTACTCATTTTTTTTTATATAGTTAGAGCCCAGTAAGAGCCCACGTTGATTGCGGCATCAATGAAATTCTGAAGGTCATCTGAGGTGCAGGGAACAGGCACAGGACACTCCAGCAAGTGGGGCAGGGTCTGGTCAGAAGCACCGCACTCGCACTTAATAAATTATGTTGAGATTGTGAATTGTTGTTGAATGATTCCGCACAGGCAAATCAACTGTGCCGAATCATGCCGACCGAACAAGTGTGTAATATGTCTATGTTTATAAATAATTGCATAAAACATTAAGAATCAAGATAATGATGATTAATGTCACTCAAAAATCAACTTAGACAACATAACGCTAAAGAAGATAATTTATTAAGTGTCTATTCATGAAAATATATCTGATTCTAATATAAACCAGGGACTTGAAACGAAATTTAAGAAGCTAAATATTTATTAAATTGTAATTAATCCTAAGCACGCGTAGATAGGCCACGTTTTCATGTACTAAGGATGGCGTTTTCACACCACAGACCTCTTTAAAAGCTTTGAATAATTAAACCATTATGGCCCACTGTGTACTCACCCTCCAGAACCACTGCACCACGATATGGTTGGCGTGGTAGTCTCCTTTATACAACGTGTTGGCTCTCCAGTCCCTGACATCGATGTGCTGGATGCCGCACAGCAGCAGCTCCAGTTCATTCTCATCGAAGATCTTCAAAAGGGGCAGAGGAACTAAGCCTCCGAGGCCTTCGAGGAACGCGAACATCTGCTCTTGGACTCGACTGACGAATCGCCATTGAATTACTAGTCTGAGGAGTGGAAATAAACAAAAATTAGCTCTTGTTTTCAAATAAAATTCAGGAGTTTTAGAAATCCCATACACAAATAAACAATGTTTATTGAGGAACATTTTAACGGGCGAAGCGATGCGTTATTGGCTTAATTTATTTCTGTTTCACTATCAGCGATTGTAGCTGTGTAGAAAGCAACATTACCGACAATACTATGCAATAGAAATGTTGCGTAATGGCCGGGTCATAGTTGTTAATATTACACCCACGTATTGTCGTAAAATTAGGATCCTTTAGAAGTCCCTTAAAATTAATAGAACCACTCGAAAACTACTTATCAGAGTACTACTACTACTACTACACTGCTACTTACTTTCTTATCTTCTTTATTGTTGATTCATTTTCGATGGCAAGGTTTTAGTATACATATCAGGGGACATCGACGCGTAAACTCTAACTATGAATTTATCACATAATTTTAGACCTCCTAGCGTAGACAATTTTGGTCGGTTATAAAAAAAACTGCTGTTTAATAGAAAAGTACAATACCTACACGGTTATAATGTATCGAACAGCAATTTTTTTTTTATAACCGTCCTAAAATTTCAACGCAGGGGCCCAGAATCATGTGCATGTGCCATGTTGCGCGTTAATATCCAATATAGTTAGGTACATTAGGGCACAGCTAGTCATAAAATAAATACGCTACGTACTTGATGTACTCGTCCTTATTTTCGTTATCCACGGATATATTGGCGCCTCCCGGCTTAAGATCCCGTTGTATCGTTTTACCGAACTGCTCCTCGTCCACTGAGAATGTTAGGTACAGCTCTGAGGGGTCATTTTCCTGTAATCATAGGTTTGTATCTTTTAGGGCTGATTTTTAAATCGACCGATAATTTTTATTTGAGGAATAAAATTGACGTCTGACAGTTTTTGTATGGAAGAACTGTCAAAATTTCAAAATTATTCCTCTGATAAAATTATCTGGCGTTGGAAAAATCAGCCCTTAGTTATAAGAATTAACTCACTTGTAATGACAGTCTTTGAGTCTACTTTAGATTATAAATTGTGTATAATGTGTAAAAATAAATAACTTATTTGCTGTCCAGAAATCGCTAAAATCTCAATAGAATAGAATACTCTTTATTATGTACACCATATAAATTACAGACATAAATCAATCAATCAATCAAAATCAATCAATCAATCTCAATCTTCTTCGTATAGCATTGATGGCAAAAAGATCAAACATCTTTGGCCCAAAATTCAATTCTGTGAACTCCGCTCACTGACAAAGTCATAAGATTATCAATTGCACAGGTAACAGGATGGAAGCTGGGCCATTTGTCTGTGGGAAGGTGCCGCAATTCTCAATATAATCATACCTTAATCCACATGAGTGAGTTGTAGTATTCTAGGTCTACTGATTCCATGTCGAGTAACTCTATCGTCTTGCCCAACATCATCTTGTAGAATGGACGGATGAAGAACGCTGGAAATACACGAAAATATTATTGTAAAAAGATCATTAAGCTATTGAGTTTCGTGATGTCCCTACATCGTTTGATTACCTAATACCAGTTCACCAAGTCAAGCTTATGAGGTAACACACAGTCAATTAGGTATAAAGAAATGCATATAATTAATATTTTTTGGCTAAATTTACAATTTGTTTCAGTCTAAACATTAAGAACAATTAGTAATGCTAAAATTATACTGGGTATGCCACATGGATCGATATTAGGTCCGTTCCTAGGAATCCTCTATGATTTATAAACTAGGTGTCCAAAAAGTTTTCAAAGTTTATATGCTAGCCGCTTTTTAGTGATTTTACTTCGTCATACGCCATGCTTTTTATGTGAGTTTTATTCAGATTTGTTTTATTGAACTAAAGCAATATTATGAACTAAATTAAATCTTGCACAATATTTTTTTGCGTAAATGTGCATACACACGAGCTACACGCATCGACGACAGAGGTAACTGCAACTGTCGACGCGTGTCGTTTGCCGTCGACAATGTGTCGCTCGTGTGTATTCCAAGTACGGTGCTGAAATACACGAGCAGCTTGTCGACGGCTGCAGTTGCCTCAGTCGTCGACGCGTATCGCTCGTGTGTATGCAGATGCACACTTAATCAAAATTCTCCAAAATAATTCTGTGAATGACGTGGTTCATAAAGCTATATATCTCTCTCTACTCACCATCCAACAGTTTCCCGTGGTACACGGCCATGCCGGCGACCCTGCCGATGAACTTGAAGTAGCTCAGATGCTCCTCATTGCACACTCCGCTGTTAGGGTTGATCTGAAGCGTGTAGTTGTCCATGGCCGAGTATTCGAACAGCCCGTAGTAAGGATTGAACATCTCCTTTGAGAGTAGGAAGAACCATTCGCGGGCGAGACCACCGTAGTCTGAAAGAGAAAGCATGGAGAAATAAATATTACTAATGATGATGAAAAGGCGATCTTGTGACCTCAGATTAAGACACATTATAATAAACTAGCAGCGCCCCGCAGTTTCACCCGCATAAGTGTCGATCTCGTGGGGATATCGCGATATCGGGATAAAACTACCCAATTTCCTTTCCCGGAACTCAAACTATCCTATACCAAATTTCATCTAAATCGGTTCAGCGGTTTAAGCGTAAAGAGGTAACAGACAGACAGACACACATTCGCATTTATAATATTAGTATGGATTTGCTCGCAATAACAAAAAGACAGAAATAAGCCTATACACCAGATGCAAGAATGCTGCAACAGCTCTTTTTAATTCATACCGAGACCCCTCCGTTACTTAAAAAGCTCCCGCCTGTTATTCGAGAACTTTTGACAGTTACGATTTGTCAGAAGCCCGAAAATGTGACAACCAGTCTTACCAAGGGGTATCATGTTACCCAGTAACTGGGTTGTGGAGATCAGACAAACAGTCGCCTCATGTAAAATACAGGTTACCAGCTTAACAAATGCCTAGGCAGATGATAAGGCTAAGATATTAGATATCTCACCTAGTCCTACTTCCGACTCGAACTCGACCCACAGCTTAGTCTTGAGCAGGTCCAGTCGACTGACTGAGCTGATGATGCGGTAAGAATCTTCCAGGATTGAGTTACGTCGCACTTTGATCTCGAACTTGTTTGGCACGTTGCTCTGAAACGTACAGACGGATATTAGGGTACGGTTGAATGAGATTTATTGAGAAATCACCTGAAAACGATTTTAAGCTAATATCCCAGTATACGTATAATTTCGAAGAAACGCATATTTCACTTGGGTTCTTAGTATGTTTTTTTTTACCGAGTTTAAAAAAATAAAAGAGGTTGTCAATTCGACACGTATGTATGTAATATTATTGGAACTGCATTATATTCACATATGACAATCTATTACATTAGGGCTTCCAAACAAATATACAAAATTTTATAGATGTACAGTTCGTGCCACGTAAGAAGAGACTTGACCCCGCCACCCCCGCCTCTTTCCGCCGCCCCGATGACGCCCGGTGCGGGACGGGGACCGGGCGTCATCGGGGCGGCGGAAAGAGGCGGGGGTGGCGGGGTCAAGTCTCTTCTTACGTGGCACGAACTGTATGTATACATGAAAAAAAAATGAAATGGAAAAGTGTTTATTCTCAAAAATTTTTATTTCATAGATACATACATGCATTTTCTCCAAAACGGAGGTTTGCTTCAGCCAAAAATCTGGAGCAAGAACCTCCTTCTACGTATGTAGGTAGATCTCACATCCGAGCTCTTTTTGGGGTCTCATGAAATTGTATGTAGGGTTTAGGATTACTAGTAAAATGTTACACACCGGTTTGCGCAGCTGACTCTTGAGGTACTCGTACTTGCGCTTGTAGTCGCGCGAGTACGGCACGGCGGGGCCTGCGATCTGAGGGTTGGACAGGCGAGGGTCTTCCCACTGAGTTGTACGGGTGTCTGAAATAAAAACATCGCTAGTCAAAATATAGAAACAAAAAGTTATTAAAAACGTGTGTGTTCGGGGGAGCCCCGTCTGGAACGAAGTTCCCTACACGATGGTCGCACGCACATACACTCATATATAATAGAAAGAAACGCACACATAGCACAAGAGGGCCCGCTCATAGCGAACTCTTTATTATCTATACATGTCATTATTATTGTACAGACGCCAGCACATCAACCTACCACAATCTGTCAGATTTTCCCAATAAACTTTGAACCTTATGCTTTAGCGATAAAGTTGAAAATCTATTAAAGAAATCTGACAGATTGTGGTAGGTTGATGTGCTGGCGTCCGTACTTATGTTAAACAAATTAATAAATTAATTATGACTTAGGAAACAGAGAAACAGAGAGAGAGAGAAAGTCGCATAACGCTTTTTCGTTACGTGACGATTTCTACCAGTTTACTCCTGCCGCAACCCGCGCTCAAGTTCTTCGTTTCAAAAGCAGGGGGTCCTCCCCATATTTTATAGAATGTTCATATTCTAACCTCAGATCAGAACCTCAACTTCTAAATTCCCTACATTTTTACTATATTTTGAAATTGATTATTGACGGACTTCGCATTAGCCTGGAGTCATTCGAGACGTAGAACAATCAGTGTGTTTCATACTCACTATGATCAATAAAGAAGATCCGTCCATCAGTATGCACGCGCTCCTCCCAGCCCTCGGGCAGCGCGCCCAGCTCGTCCGCCTCGCCCGGCGCCGCCGCGCCCGACGTCGGCAGGCTGGACGCGCAGCCTGGATGGAGACAATTATAAGGTTTATGACATAATAATAATAATAGTTCATGTATTATTCAGACATAGTCCATTACAGATACAGACTTTTCAAAACTATATCAGAACATTAAAAAAAAAAGTAAATCTCAGTGTGGATGCAAATTATATCTGAGATTATGAACACTAATGCCCGGTTTCTGAGGAACTTTTATCGGTAGTTTATCTATTCATTAGCGCTATTGGTTCGATAACTTGTGAAAGTGCGTTTCCGAACACCGCAATGTAAGATAAACTCCGTTTAAACTTAAGTTAACTTAACTGACCAATGTGCGCCGTTTATCGGTTCCATAACTTTAACTGACGTTTCATTTCATATCAAACTGCTTTTAGGTTATAAGTGCCTAGACGTGTATTATTTAATTAAATTGCAAGTGAAAACTAAATATTACAATTTTCAAAAGTGAAAACAATGAGTGTTAGCATGATGAGCACGAGCAGCTCTTCAGAGTCTGATTTGGAAGTACTGGAGTTTATTAATAATATATCAGTACCCAGAAACTTAAGACGTAGGAGAAATCCTTTCGAAATGTTTACGGATGAAGAATTTAAATTGAGATATCGTTTTGATAAAAACACTGTGATACATTTAAGTGATATCATCAGCCCTGCTTTAACTCCCGTTACGCATCGCAAATATCCATTGTCTGTTTTGGAACAAATTTTTATAACATTACGATTTTACGCGACAGGTACTTTCCAAGTAGTCATAGGTGATGACATTAATGTTCACAAAACCACTGTATCAAGAGTAGTTTATAAAGTAAGCAGGGAAATAGCAAAGCTAGCTACAAGTTATATAAGTATGCCAAATTTTGAAGACCTGAGAGAAGTTAAGGCACAATTTTTTAATACAGCTGGATTTCCAAATGTAATTGGTTGTATTGATGGATCGCACATACCAATTCAATCTCCTGGAGGTGAGCAAGCAGAACTATATAGAAATAGAAAAGGTTTCTTTTCTATTAATGTACAAGTTGTGTGTGATGCAAAGTTACACATCCGTGATATAGATGCTCGCTGGCATGGATCAACACATGATAGTACTGTTTATCATAACTCATTCCTGCGAGCGCGCCTGGATAACAACGAGATAGATGGTCACCTCTTGGGAGACAGTGCTTATCCTTGTGGAAGATTCATGATGACGCCATTTTTAAACCCAGCTACAAATGCAGAAAAACGTTACAATGAAGCACAAATCAAGACTAGAAACACAGTTGAAAGGACATTTGGTGTGTGGAAAAGAAGATTTGCATGCCTTTCTCAAAAATTAAGACTAAAATTAGATCACACATTAGCTGTAATTGTTGCAACGGCTGTGTTACATAATATAGCTCTACAGCAAAATGATACTGTGATAATTGATTCTACTCCTGAAGAAGATATTGTTGCAGAATCTATTCAACAACCCCTTTCCTCTGAAGGAAACCATTTTCGACGGTTATTATTGGAACAATATTTTAGGTTGGTAAAGTTTTACTTTTCTAAAAAGCTCTACCTAAGCTAACACAGCAACATTTTATGTTGTACATACTATGGGAACACAAATTAAAAAACGTGAAAAAAGTGTTATCACATCAATAACAACTAAAAGAATACAAATATGGGAGAATTATTGATTCATATTGAATTAAAGATAATTGAAAATTGTAGGAAATGCAAAAATGGACCTAGAACTTAAAAAGAAGAATTTTAAAATAATAAAAATACTACATAATATTACCTATCATAAATTAAAATTCTTCTTTTTAAATTCTAGGTCCAATCTTGCATTTTCTAGAAGAACTCTCTTTAATTCAATATCAATATCCAATAAAATTTTTGTTTTCTCTAATTTCATCGCTTCTTGTTGTCGTTGAATCTCCAATATTTCTAACCTTTTAGTTGTTATGCAATCTTCATTTACTTGCTTCTGGTTTTTTCTTTTTATTATAGATGCACTGACATTATTTATATTTTTTTTCTTTGTTTCAGTTAAACAAATTTTCTTTCTTCGTGGTGTGCTTTCAAAGTCCTTCATACCCGGCGAAATCGGTCTTTTGGAACATTCACCTTGCTTCAAAATTGATTGGGTTCCAGACATGTTATCATCGTTAGTATCCAATACCACGAAAATGTCTTGCGAAGTACCAGGATGCACATCTTCACTTAGTACTTGTGTTTCAATATCTGTAATAAATAAATTGTTACTACATTGTACCTGATGATAGTACTCACATAACACTGATTTGATTATTTGATTATGACTGATATGTGTAACATGATATAATAACTCAAATAGAAACCTGCTATTTGAGTATGTTGTATGTGAATTTGTAATTGTTTTTATTAGCAATTATAAAAAATAAACAATAATATCCCACATTACATTAAATAAGTATTTTTTATTTAATTATACCTCAATCCATTTCAGTTAAAATTCTCAGGAGAGTTTGATTCAATTTTAACAATATTTTGTCTACAATGTTGCCTTACATTAGTTTGATTGCTTGGTAAAGTATAGCATAAGCTAGAACATAGCCAATAAGATGAATCTGACCAGTCAACTTAAGTGAATACATTTCTATGATGTTTAAAGGAACTCTTTGGACTTACCTAAGTTGTAATACGGTGCGGATGAGTCAAATTCATTGTTCAGTGGTTTGAATTGCGGAGTTAATAGTGCTACAACTTTCTCATCAACTATGGTTGTCTTAGGACAAAATGTTCCACCTCCTGTCTTGTACATCTCGGACTGAAATAAAAAACAAATAAATTACATTCCTTTCTTGCACTGTTGTGTAACAATGATAGTCAATGAATATTATTACTCTGAGGCATAACTGCATGAAATATATAATTATGTAGGTATATTATTGGTACCATATTACAGCTTGTACACTACGGGGAGACTTTGTATACAATAAGGACATAACAAATTGGTAAAAAGTACATAAGAGGGATACGACTTACCTTATCATCGCTCATATTTTTTCTCGCTTTTTTCTTAATGTTGTCATAAAGGGCATGTAACTGCTTTTCAGTCCTAAATCCCGTTTCTGAGACAGCATTATATTTATTTGTTAGCATAATCCAAGCCTGTTTCTTGGCCTCTACAGAAGTCCCGTCCGTTCTTTTATTATCGATTATATGGAGAAATTCTTTAGCCACTTCGATAACAAGCAACTTCTCTCTTTCAGTAAAATTTTTACTGCGTTTTCCAGATTCCATTACGATTTATTTTACAAAAGAATGATTAAAGCACTAACGATTGGAAAGACAAAATAATAGACATTTAACTTAAATAAAACGGCAAAACAAAACTATTAGATAATACCACATGAACCAAACAATAAAGCGACGCGATTCGTGAATGAAAGTTTACTTAAAAAAAACTTTTTTTTTTGAGTTCCTGCCGGAATAGGCTAAGGTCTGAGACCATACTGCCTAGTCTTCAGCCACCCATAAATAACGATTTGTCATATTTTTTTAAAATAAAAAAGTGCTAAACTACTTGGTTACTCTAAAAAATAATAATATTATTATTACAACTAGTTTTAAAGACGAATTAAAATATTAAAATTATTTTTAGACGCGATCTTTTATACAGACCCATCTAGCGGCAACTAAGAAACTAGTTATCGGTTTCATAGTTATTGAATGGTTAGTTGCGTATTCAGAAACGCAGTGACAGTTAACCGACGTTTATCTTATGCATAACTTTATTGAATCAATAGCTAATGAGAACTTAACTGGGGACTTCAGAAACCGGGCATTAATGTTATAATGACAAATAATATTAACTTACCGGTTCTTGGGTCTATCCAGGTAGTGGTCTTCGCATTGTGGTCGATGAAGAATATCCTGCCGTTTGGCGCTCTCTGCATACTCCAGCCGGGCGGAAGACCTAAAAAAGTCAGACAGAAGCAATAAATATCATTGTTTATAGGAATGTGGTATTTAACATTTAATAAATAGATAGTTGTGAATGTTGTCACTTTGACATTGTAAAAGGCCATTAAAGTTAACCCCCGACAAAAACAGAGGGGTGTTATAAGTTTAACGTGTGAATCTATGTGTCTGTTTCGTCGTCATCGTAGTTTCCCGTTTGGAAACTAAACCGGTTTTTTGAAGTGAAAACTTCTTTAGCGGCGCTGTGTACTTTTTTTGGAATGGGTAAAAACTTCTAAATTCGCGTCAGGTCACGTGACCCTGATCGAAAATTCGTAAGACGTAAAACGTCAGACGTAAAACGTAAGACGCGCGTTGTTGAGGACAGCGCCATCTATGCACATCGGGAAGAACTACGAGGGCCTCGCGTACTAACGTCAGACGTAAAACTTAAGACGCGCGTTGTTGAGGACAGCGCCATCTATGCACATCGGGAAGAACTACGAGGGCCTCGCGTACTAACTACGTAGTTCATCCAACAACGACGAGATGGCGCTGAACCACGGATATATAACTGTGTGCTTATTTGTAAATCTGAATAAATTCCTTTCACGAGAAGAATAAACCAGTCACTTTGGTCATCATACCTGATTTGCAAAAAACCCTATAAAATAAGGAACACACCTTAACACGCGTGTTTTGTTTATAAGACGATTCACAAAATACACTCGTAATTGTTCAAGTTTTCACTTCTGTCGGCACTACCGGAGTGCCAGTGTTTTTTTTTTTTTTAAAGTAATCGTTGTTTCTTGCCGACTCTTCTCCATATGAAACGACCAATTCGAACCGTGCACCTAGCTCCTGACGTTCATAAGTGCTTAATAAAACCTTCATTAAGCACTATGTGAAATGAAATATTTTGAATTTGGCAGACAACATGTATGTCATTTCTAAAATTAAAATCACCAAAATGGTCTTCTAAATCAGTAGTAGTGTTTTGCTTTCGACCATAATTTATATTTAGCAATAAAAGTGTCCTAATACTTATAAAACTTTTGAGCATCTTCGTGCTGGAATATTCACAGTATAAAGAATTTCAAAAATCGAAACAAAAATTTAACAGCTGGCCAAAAATACATAAATAATAATAACCACATATATTTACCGTCACTATTCGGCAGGTTCTGACTCTGCGTGCTGCTGGCGCTACTACTCCTGGTACTCTCCGTGGAGCCGTCCGTCTCGTCCTACAAACACATCACATTGGATTGTACACCTTGTGTACATGGTATACGGTCGTCTTTACTTCGAGCGTGGTGTGTGAACTGACAAACGTTTTTGTTTAGGTCTGCTCATTAAAGGGGGAATTGATTTAAACATTTGACAGTACACCACTTTATATACAAACGTGTGCAGTATGCATATACAATATATATAAAAATGCATATTTTTACACATATTATAGCCCCCTAGCTTATATTTTTTACATTATGCTAAACCAGGTTAAATTAGTGTTCGGTACAATTTAGATAAACTCGTAGTAGCAAAACTTTGTCACCTGAACCATAAAATAATGGGTAGTTTTAAGAAAACATAAAGCAGGTTGACTTTGCAGCCAAAATGAAATTATAACTGCTAATTTGAACTGCATTCGTATTTACATTGATACAGATGAAAGAAAACCTCTTGATTAATAATGAAGAAAAAAAATATTTTAGATCAAAGCTCAAGAAGTTCTCTTCCAATTGCCACATAATACAATCCATTTTTTTAAAACCCTTATCACCTAGAATTCAAAACAATAGACATTTTAAACTTAAACATTTCAAGCCTTACCATACCATAATAACTTCAAAACCGCCAAAAACCTACATCGAAGCAAAAATACACAAACTCTCAAACTACAGCCTAAATACTAATTAACATTAATAACTACAAGTTAATCAAGCGAAACAGCACAAGCAAACATGTATGTGGATACGATGTCAAATAGATAGAATGTCCAATTAGAAAGGGATGTCAAAAGCGTTGTCAAATTAGCTTAGTTATTGTTAATTTGTGTTATTGTGAACGCATTTTTTTTTCTATTTTTGCTGTGAACTGCAAATTATGAGTTCTTGTATCACTTTCGGATAGAAAAAGTTTGAAATAATTTTTATTATTTTAAGTTCTTATATTTTACTGTTCACAGGAGCATAAAAGTTTATAGCACAAGCAATAAATCTTTCTATTTTATAATTTAGCAAACGAGATAAGTTTAGGTGCTTTCCAAAGCTCTCTCTTTCTCTCTTCAGCAGAAAATTTGAAAAGCGTGCGCTAAACTGTAAAAGAATGTTGGCCATTCAAATTGCGCATCATTATATCAAGCGTCTTGAAGATTCGAATTTCAAAGCACGGCAGTGCGAAAGCCAAATTGCAAAACTAGCAAAGACTTGTGCTACAAACAGCCTAAGTACCTAAGTATTAAGTACCATTGTCGCTTGTCGGTGAGTCAAAGGCGCGACGCGTGGCCTCGAGTGTTAGTGACGTAAGCAGACATCACAGTAGCATGTTGTGCCTCACACTTACTCATAGACAATTTCCCAAAGCACTCCGCCACAGGTCTAGTGCGGGCTGCGACGCAATATATACCGTACTGTGTTCTGACAAGGCCTATATTTGAATGCAAAACGTTTTGACATTATAGATGAGAATCTATGTACCCACAAACGAACAAGTCCAATAACATACACAGACATTTACCTCACACTATTAAAATATTTTTTTCAAAATTACAACCCAAAAAATATTCGACGCGTCTAAATAGATGACAAATCAAATAATAAACGTAGTTACAGTAGCCAGCCATAATATGGTACATCGAGGTTAAGAAAAATTCTGTCAAAGAGATATGAGTGACAGAGGCGAGCTTTTTCTAAAACTTGATATGCCATTTTGTCGGCCATTTACCTTGTATTTTGAAATATTATAAAGAATAAATTGGCATCTAAATAGATGGCACCAAATACCTTTTAACATATACAATTTCCACCTACACTGCTTTTGCGTACCAAACAAGCCTATCCCGGCTACATCGCATCGCGGCCCGCACGCGGCCTCCGGTGTCTTACCTCAGAGTCCTCCATCGAGCTCGTGGTGGTCCTCCGTCGCCGGGCCCCCGGTGACGTCACGGGCGAGGCCCCCGTTGGCGTACTGAAGTGATTCTCATCGAATGTTAGAGCATCTTCTACTACTACTTCTGTTTGAGGTAGCGCTGTTTGAGGTTCAGTCTCGTTTTCTGTTACTTCTGTCGCATTTTCTGTGACTATTTCTGTCGAATTTTGCGTTTCTGTCGCATTTTCTGTGACTATTTCTGTCGAATTTTGCGTTTCTGTCGCATTTTCTGTGACTATTTCTGTCGAATTTTGCGTTTCTGTCGCATTTTCTGTGACTATTTCTGTCGAATTTTGAGTTTCTGTCGCATTTTCTGTGTCTATCTCTGTCGCACTTTGCGTTTCTGCCGCATTTTCAGTGACTACCGTCTCATTTTGCGTCTCTGATTCATTTTGCGTGTCTGTCTCATTTCCCGTTTCTGTCTCATTTCCCGTTTCTGTCTCGTTTCCCGTTTCAGTCTCATTTCGCGTTTCTGTCTCATTTCGCGTTTCTGTCTCATTTCGCGTTTCTGTCTCATTGATTTCTGCCTCATTAAGCATCTCTGTTTCATTACCCTCTGTAACATTCTCCGTCACTTCTCGACTGTCACTCTCTCGGTCATCAGTAGCGGTGACTACATCGTCTACTTCGTCAGTACTGTTCACATTAACTTCATTTGTGTTTGTATTTGTAATCTCATTTTGTTCTGCATGCTCAGTAGCTTCGCTCGCTGTGTTTTGACTAGCACTGGCGTCACTTTGAGCGTCGGTAACGTGTTCGTTAGCGCACACAACGTCATCCTCCTCCTGTATCGTATTGCTTCTTAAATTATTATCACAGTCGGTTTCATCACTTATACTATTAGTTGGCGCGTTCGTCACCGCGGTGTCGGGAACGGCGACGGGTTCCGGCGATCTGATCGGGGTTGAAAACGGCGTGGGGTCGGTCGAGTTAGTGTCCACACTTCTATTGCTTATATCCTCCTGTTAGACATTTATATTGGATAATACTTGACGCATAAACTTAGTCGTGCAGTTCGACAAATCTTTTTCTGTACAAAATGTGACGTTTTATTTGTTTTCTCAACTGCACGCTTAAGTTTGTGGCCCATATTCATTATTTCCCAGATAAACATTGGGCTTGTAAGCGTGAAGCATCAATGTGCTGTAGAATTGTCTATGAAAGTGAGGACAACACAGTGGATGTCTATGGAACATCCGTACCGATGAGAACAGACTATAAATTAGTGTTTGTATGTATGAATGGCTGTCTGAAATTTCCTGAAAGATCTTACATAAAAAACAAAACATAATTTTTTTGTTTCCATAATTTTACCATATATTTCATTATCTTGCGAATTAACAATTTAAAATTCAGAATAGAGAACAATAGCAATTGAAAAAAACCTTTCAGAAAAATGTCCTAATGTGAAACCATGTACTCATTTTTATACACATTTTTAAATACAGTGTGAAACCTTAACAATTTGTTTTCACAGAATATACCTTTATTACAAATAATTATCAATTACATAAGGTCAGCGCCAGACATTCGACGAAGGCAAGCAAAGCCACAAAATATGAAGCAAGATATTTGCGAAATGCGCAAAGCCTCAAACCTTTATTAAGAAAATAATGGCTGACAGCGCACATAATTGCGCATAATTAATGTCTGACACTGTCCTTACAATAACTTAACATATTTGGCAAACCCTTGCCGTACAAAATGGCACAAATTTTTAATGCTTTATTGAGAGGTCAATGACTCGCTTACACCCGTTTTAATAACACTGACACACATCTAATTGCATAAATATTATTACACTGTTGGATTTGCAACTCTCTGCGCTGATCTAAGCGTTGAAAATCCAACAGTACGATTTTATTTAAGCATTAAATTTCTGTGTTCCCTAGTGTTAGCGAAAACGGGCGCTAGTTCAACTGGGCAAGCGAACATGCATCTTTTAACCAATCATGCAACATATTTGTAAATAACAATAATAATAGAATTATTATAATATTTGAAGCGGATCGTGTGTTTAGTTTTATTTAAGGGGGATGCGCTAGGTAGCCCGCAAAATTAAAATTTTCTTGCGTTTTGTGCAACTTGCAGATTAGTATCAGGTTGTATGTTGAACAAAATATGATTCGAAAGCGTAACAAGTATGTATTTACAGAATTATAATCATTAAAATCATCAATACAACCCTCAATTTCATATATATATCCTATTGATTGTGATTTCATGAAATAGTCATTGACCTGCAAATTGCATGAAACGTAAGAAAGTTTGAATTTTGCGGGCTACCCTGGCGCCTACCCCTTAAGTATAATATTGTATATAGTTGAAGCTAACGAAAACATGCTTTATTGGAGACCCAATAGAGATGGAGATTAAAAAAGTTTTAGCTGCTGAGTGCAAATAAAAGTAAATAAAAAATGAGTACACGGCTAAAGAATATTTACTGGAAGTCTGAATACGAAGACAAGCGTTGTCTGCTAAGGGCAAATTTCACCAAACTTTTGTTAACCCAGAATAAGTCTTATCCTGAGAATACATTTTTAATTTTTGACAGTTTTTTTCTATCTGTCACTGTCAGACGTCAATTTTATTCCACAGATAAAAGATATCTGACTGGTGAAACCAGCTCTAAGTAACTTTAATATCAATTTATTTTTTAAATATTAGTTTAATCATGTGTTTTGCCAGTTCATAGAAAAACGTCCTTACAAAAAAAAAAGAATAAAGTTACATGTGCAGGACTGTCAACAGTTTCGAAAGTAAACCGTACTGTGTTGTGATAAGATCTATACTTGAATGCAGTCTTTTTTCGAGTCCATATTCTTCGTTTTTTAGTAACAGAGGTTTTCTTTGGTAATTCAAACTCCCAGTATAGAAAACTATAATGTATCGATGTCTTGTTAGTACATAATGTCTATCGCTGAAGCCCATGCTGCGAAACAAAATATTCACTAACAGAATCAGTAACTAGGTAACATAAATCCTCATAATAAAACAAATAATATTTTATATCAATGAATACGTCTATAGTACGCATGCGTAATAGTGTATTGCCGATACCGCTGCTAAATATGTATTGCTTTTTTTTTAAGGTTTATATGGCGTAAGAGATAGATGTAGTTTCTAACGCCGTTTTAGCCCGATAGTATTAATAACTAGGTAAATAATTAGTGTCCGACCGAAACAGGTTTTTCAGCCGAAACCGAAACCGAAACCGAACTTTCGGCCTTGCTCTTAGTTTCGGCCGAAACCGAAACCGAAACTTACTTAAACATATTTAAAAAAAAAATAATTTTAATTTTTTTTTATCGTATACAGAAATCTGGTGTTTTTTACACATTTGTTTGCATATACAATGTATATTATACATACAGACAGTTGAATACTTACCTAATTATTTACGAGGTTGGTCCCATAATGAACTGGCCTGATATACATAGTTCTACGCGACATGTTGTGTTGCATTAAATAGTACGTTTATCGTGCACTTAATATAAGAAACACGCATCGACATGAAATGTTTAGTTTAGTCTTAGTCTTAGTTTAGCAGGCATTAGCATAACGAGTCGCGTATTTTTTCAAAATGTCGAAAGCTGAGTATCGAAGTGTCATAAAGTTTTTGTTTAAAGAAAGTTTATCCCTGCCCAAATAAAAGAACGATTGGATGACGTGTATAAGGAGTCTGCCCCCTCCTATAGCACAGTGAAAAATTGGGTGAAAGAGTTTCGCCTCGGGAGAGAAACCGTCGAAGACATTTGCCACGACGGTCGACCTGTGGAAGTGCTCACTCCCGAAACGATTGCTCTTATCGAAGAGGAGGTTCTGAGTGACCGCCGTTTGAAGATTAGAGAAATTGCAGCTAGGCTTGGGCTCTCTAAAAGTACGTCATCGTGCGATCCATGAACATCTTCACATGAAAAAAGTGAGTGCAAGATGGGTACCGAAACTTCTTTCAGCGGTACAGAGACAGGAAAGCGCTGCGCTTCGAAGTTTTTGGATCTTTGTGGCGAAAATTCAAAGACTGTGATCGAGCGGCTAGGGACTGGTGATGAAACTATGATCTTGTATTATGACCCACAAAGCAAGCGCGAATCAATGGGATGGCGTTATAAGGGTGAAAAGCCCCCTAGAAAGGCAAAGGTGCAACAATCGGCTAAAAAACTGATGTGCACAATCTTTTGGGATTTTCAAGGCATTTTGATGGTGGATTTTAAAGAACGTAATACAGTCGTGAACGGCTAATATTATGCTTCTTTAATAAATAAATTACGAGACAAGATAAAGGAAAAACGAAGAGGCAAGCTGTCTAAAGGTGTCCTCTTGCTCCATGACAACGCCCCTGTTCATACCGCTGGTGTTTCGAAGGATGCACTTCGTCAATGCGGGTTCACAGAAGTTGAACATCCAACTCACAGTCCAGACATGGCCCCGTCCGACTATTAGGTATTTATTTCCAAATTTGAAGCGAGACTAAAGTCTCGCTTTAAAAAAAAAAAAGCCCGCCCGCCCGCCGTCTCGATTTAAATTTTCTTCCTCTCAAGAGGAAGAAAAATTTTCAAGCGATGAAGAGTTGCAGGCGGGCGTCTTCGATCATTTTGAGGCTAAAAATTGTGATTATTTTTATAAAGGTTTAGATGTTGATTCACAGATGTCAGAAGTGTGTTAGTAGTATTCATGGTGATTATATTGAAAAATAAAATTGGTTTCGTTTCATTTCCTTCATTAGTTCATAGTTAGGCCAATTCATTATGGGACCGCCCTCGTATGTGCAAAACACAACCTCAACTCCATGCGATTAACGATGGACGGCGGCGAACTGGGCCGGCAACGCGACGAGCGAGCACGAGCTAGCCGCGAAGTTCGCCGAACGATGGACGATAATTCATGAAGACATGAACACTCTAGTTTCGGCGCGGCCGAAAGTTTCGGCCATTTTCTGGCCGAAACCGAAACTAAGGCCGAAACTAGATTATTTGGCCGAAACTGGCCGAAACCGAAACCGAAACCGAACTTTCGGTCGGTCACTATAAATAATAGATCAATGTGTAAAATAAATAGATAGGAGCGATATTGGGACAAAAATAAATCTTGAAACATTTAGAATAAGATAGATATCCCCGCATATTGCCGTAATGGACCGATTGACCTTCCTATATAAAATAAAATATAAATAAGTACAAACGTTTTGTTCCCCCTGGGAAACTAAAACTTTATATTATATTATTATATCCTGATTTTTACATAGATAAATATATTTCTCATGCATAAGCACTTTAAGCTCAACCTTCATTCACCCACTATTATAACCTTTTTACTCTCTCTTGTTTTTTTCCTATTTTAATATTAAATTAATTCCATCAGGTAGATTAGCATAATCAGCCTAGAATGTTCCCACTGCTGGGACACAGGCCTCCTCTCTGTGAGAGGCTGTGGGCCGTAATCCACCACGCGGGCCCAGTGCGGGTTGGTAGATATCACACGTCTTCGAATTTTTGGTTCTCGGACTGTTTCCTCACAATGTTTTCCTTCACCGTTTTGCGAGCATCAGGTAGATTAATGTTTTAATTATATTAGACACAAAAATTCTACTCTCAGAAAATTATTAAAGCAACGCATTCCGGCTAGTTGTCCACCACAATCACCTTTATCGACCTCGATGTAAATTTTTATTTAGACAAATATTCTGTTATCGTTTTCTCACTTTGTACGCCCCCTTTCACCACAAATCACTGAATACATTTAGAGTAACACATAGTTCCCTCTCCGTCATCTTGTAATGATTGACAGAAATAGAACGATGTCTTAAATTAGTGATATTACCTGGTTTGTGGTGTAAGCAAGCCTTAAAACTAAATGAGTTCATTCCGGCAATAATACGGCAAACATCCAACCTACACGGTTCTACCCCAAAACGACCCGCAGGGTACTTGTATAAAGAAGCAGGTTTTCCCGGTACAGAAGGTCTAAACCCTAAGCACGAAATAAGTAATTTCAGCCGAAGTTACGGGCGTTTCCTATCACTTATTAAGATTAGTTTGGGACCCGAAGTAATAATGACTACAAGATTTGACAGGTGTTCTATTCCCGCTGTGTTCATATTGACAGATCAATTACTTTCGGACGGACTCGTATCTTCGTTGACGGACATAGAGCGTAGACCCCAGATCGCTGCAGATTGATCTTCGAAAAGAAACTGTTACACATTTGATCTGTTTCTTCATGTCTTAACACGAGACAATTTCACCCGCACCGATCCGCACCGGCATGGCTTTATCGAGAACCCACTTCTTTATTGAAGCACCCATCCACACTAAACATTCTCTCCTCAAACGTCCATAACAAAATGTTCCCAGGAGTGACCTGGACAGTGTGTCCTACCTGGTGATGGTTCTGCGCGGCTCCCGGGCTGGAGGCGAGCTCGTCGTCGACGGAGATGTGGAAGCGGCGCTGGAACTCTGTCGCCGCTGTCTCCATGCGCTCGGCTTGAGACTCTGTGCTCATGTTGCGCCTGAAGTGGAATAAAAACATGATTAACATACCTAATGTACGCCTTTTTCGTGCAGAAAAAACGACTCATCTTTTTCTTTCTATGATTCAAGTTTTATTTTTAGTCGCATAACCTATAATATTATCAACAAGCAACAATGAATGTATACAATGGCCTCCAAAAGTTAGTAAAATTAATATTTATCTACTTCAGCTGTGACAACATATATAATATCATATTATGATTTAAAATTCTAGTGATCCAAATGTTTGTACTGCTATAACGTTTTTATTGAGTAAGAGCCGGTTTTTCAATCGACAGATAACTTCTATTCGTGGAATAAAGTTGTCGTCTGGCAGATTTTGTATGGATGGATGAACTGGCAAAAATTCAAAATTATTCAAATCTAATCAAAATATTTATTTGCTAGAATATGGTACATAGGGTGTTACAGTGAATTCGTTTCAGCATATCCTGCCATAACCTGGCGTGCAAATGTATTCACAATCAGCGATGTCAATTAATCTAACTTACAAATTACAGGTTCTATTGACTTGTCGTCTAAATAGTCTAATATCTTTTAAATAGTAATAGTTTGAAAAGTATTTTTTTAAACATTGTCAGCGGTAAGTCTTGCAAACTGTTTGATAAATGATTGTAAATAATTATCGACAAGCAGTATACATTTTTTTTTAAATAATTCCTCAGATTAAATTATAATGTAATGCGAGGAATAATTTTGAATTTTAAAAAATGGGCTGATTTTTCAACCACCTTTGATTTACCATAAACAATAATCAAATAATCCCTTAGAAGTACCTGATTTATTTTTTTATTTTAAATCATAACGTGGCAACACAGGTGATGTGGAAAAAGGTCAACTAACTTTTGGAGGACACTGTATATACTGAACTGCACGACTGTCCCATATGTTTGCTTCGATAAACTATAGCGGTAACAGGAGGCACAGGTTGTCCGCCGTGGCTGGGAGTCGAACCGTCACTCGAGCCCAGTCTCCTGTCCTTCGCACACTCTGCGCTCAACGCTCTCTTGGCCGCTAAGCCAGACTGTGATTTGTTTGCGGATGAATGGAAGATCTTGTTATCATGTTCCAGACATGCTTTCCAGACATGTATTGCGAGACGAGCGTATGACTGTCGAGTAGTTGTTTACTTTTCGTCATTGTACTTAACTTATGCGTTTGTGTCATTAACTAATGTAATTGGCATTGGCAGTATTATCACACAAATATTATAAAGGCGAAAGTTTGTGAGTGTGTGTCTGTGTGTGGTGTGTGTTTATGTTTGTTATTTCTTCACGCTTAAACGGCTGGACCAATTTTGATAAAATTTTGTATGGAGGTAGCTGACACCCTGGATTTTTATATAGGCTACTTTTTATCCCGATATTCCCACGGGATCGACACATGCCGACACATGCTGTGAAACCGCGGGACGCAGCTAGTATTAAAATAAATAAACAATCTGCAGACAAGAGCAGTTTGCCTACTGCGCATAGGAACACAACCCTGGAAACTAAAATGTACTTAGTTTTTCATTGCACAAACCTCATACAAGTAAATCTCATGTAGATCTGTACCGGTCCTGCATGCGGCGCGCCGCGTTTATGATCCATTAGGCGCCGCCGCGGCGGCGCCTAATGGATCATAAACGAAGCTAAGACGATGGACAGGTATGTAGATAACGAATCAATTTTCTATTTTCCAAAGGAATTTATGACTTTTCAGCAACGTATTCAGTACAAAAACTAACACTTCAAACACACAGTGATGTCACGGGTGACATCAGTTTTTTTATCAAAAGGTGAGTATACACTGGAGCATTTTCTCGAGGATTTCCATGTAGTGTAACGTTCTTACGAATGCTCGACGCTGCTTTCGACGCAATGCTCACGGCGAGTGAGCATATATCTGTAAAATTTCTTTGTACCTTGCGCTCATTGTTAAAATGTCGGACATACAAGTACCGCACAAAGCACAAGCCTTTGCTCGATAAAATATGAGACCAATACGCTCTTTGCTTTTTAAAATCAGGTTGTAACAAAACATTGAGAGTCGTGTTCGAAATGCGCTTCGATAAAATTTTAAAACGGCGATTGTTCGATGTTCTGTTACAAGTAAATGTTCTAGTTTATTAATACTCGCCTAAAGGTGTCAAATTACTATTGAACCATTATCGTGATGTAAACTTACATGAAGGTAGGCCGCTCCCATTGCGTGGACCTCTCGATATGGTTGACGTAGTAGGTCCTGCCGTTAGCATCCTGTCGCTCCTCCCAACCCGGAGGTAGAGGGTCCCCGCCGATAGCCTGGAACAAACAGGTAGACCATCATTTACTTATCTAGGAACGCGTGCATGCATGCATTCGTACATTGCTCATGAATTTGGTCATGATCTGTTGACGTTGGAACGAGTGGAACTCATCAAAGAATAACGGCTTACGAGTATATGGTCAAGACATTGTATAAGTCTGCAAATTAGATTTAGATGAATGAACTAGACCTATCCACCCAGATTCGCATTCGGATTCCTATATCACTATCCTTTCCTGTTGCTCGAAAACATCCTATAATAGAGCTAGAAAGAACACTAGTCTTTACCGCTAAAAAGTGATAAAGCAACTAAAAACAGCTAAATGTAAATTTTGGTTGATAGGTGTAGTTGAGTCCTCGAGTACACATGTTCATGCAAATGTTTCAATGGATTTTTTTTAAAGGGGTTTCAAAAGCAAGCAAAAAAACAAAGACAACAGGTATGAAAGCAAGCATTCTGAGCGCCAATGGCTCGCCTAGCAGGTCGTAACTACCTTAAACCCATTTAACTACAGAACCGATTTCCAGAGCAATATTCCCAAAATCAAACATAACATTCAGTGCCATTAACACAGTGAAAATATAAATGTACACGTATTTACATTTTTTCTGTATGATCAACGGTACTTCAATCAAATTAAAAATATGTTTGGAATTCAAAATGTGTGAACTGAAATATCAGTTACTAGCGACCCGCCCCGGCTTCGCACGGAAACATTATTATTATTATACATATAAACCTTCCTCTTGAATCACTCTATCTATTAAAAAAAACCGCATCAAAATCCGTTGCGTAGTTTCAAAGATTTAAGCATACAAAGGGACAAAGGGACAAAGGGACAAAGGGACAAAGGGACATAGGGACAGATAAAGCGACTTTGTTTTATACTATGTAGTGATGTCTCAAAAACAACGGCACTATTTTAGAGGGTATACCACATTGCTGACATCCTTAGGCACTTGTCTCACCACTGACGAGGAAGCGACTAGCTACCGACTATTTTCTCGATCGAGAAACGTACCAATAATTGTAGGTCCCGTGTCAGTATAAGAGATACAGATAGTGCCATCCACGAAGACGTGCCCCACTCTTCTTCCTACTTGCTTACATTACAAGTGTGCAACATACTCAATACTTTTATTGCATTCCACATGTAGGTATTCTTAGGTTGTAAACTTATAGTTAGATCATATGGACCCTGTCGGGCACAGCAAAATAAGTGAGTTAGGAGAGAGGAAGTATTTGTTAATTTTATAACATTACCAAACTACTATATTGTAATAATGATGTAGGTATTTTTTTAAATAAACTAATAGCTTTAACATATAAAATATAAACAGGTATGTATTGAGATGTAATAATGCATAATAATATTATAAATGCGAAAGTGTGTCGGCCTGTGTGTCTGTCTGTCTGTCTGTCTGTTGGCGCTGCTAGTAATTAATAAATAAATAAAATTTAAAGTCTCGAGTTCTTAAGTTATGACTTAAGTCTGTCACTTAGATATTCGTTTACCGAGTAGTAGTAGCTTTTATTCAGCAAGAATTGTCAAAGTTTTTTTTAAATTATATAATTTAATGGACATTACATAGGAACTTGTAGAGTGCATTTGTAGTCGAGAACTTGGTAAGTTTAGCCTAGATCGGTGTCTGAGTAGATAGCGTGTCTGAATGTCTTCACGTTTTGAACATAATTCTTGATGTTCCCGGACAAATTTGCATGTTTCTAAAATGTATATACAGGGAAGGGTTACAATATTATGTTTTTGAAAGGTTTGCAACTATCCGTTTGCTCAATGTTAACCAGGATTCTAACCAATTTCTTTTGTAAGGTGTGCAATGTTTGTGCACCTGTGCTGTTTCCCCAAAGGGTGACACCATAGCTAAGCCATGCATATTCATAAGCATAATAGACATGGTGAGAGCTGTTTGTAAATTGGTGGTCTTTTTTATTTCACGAAGGGCGTTAGGGAATTTAGACATTTTTGAGCGAGTTTTCTGTATGTGTGATTTCCAGTTTATATGTGTGTCTATAACTAGTCCAAGTAAAGTAAATTCGTTAATGATTATCACATTCCGCTATTGTTTTAGTTTACACGCTAGTTACTTATTAGTGGGTAATTGAGTTGCTTGAATTGCTAATTAGCCCTCTTCCTCTCTCATAATTTTGCTGTGCCCGACAGGGTCCATGTTGATCTTTTACTTTGTTATACCATCTACATGTACATATGAAATGCAATAAAGAATTTAGCATTGAGTTAATTAGTGCGTATCGAAAAACTAAAACACCAGTGGAATTAACAAGCGATTAGGAAGAAGAGTGGGGCGCGTCTTCGTGGATGGTACTATCTGTGGTTTTATTAATAGTGGATCGCTGACTGCTCACACTGTCGGGAGTACTCTCTCCATTGTGCGTTTTTGACCGAGGAAATAGTCTATAGCTGGTCGGTTCCTCGGCGGCGGTGGGACAAGTGCCCTAAGCTGAGTTCCCGCGGCGCGTAATATCATGAATGGCGCCAAACAAGTTCAAACTTACGCGCCGGGGGAAGAGCATACAAGCGGCTCGAGATTAGGGTCACCATTCGTCCGGACATGTCCGGCCTTGTCATTTGTCCGACTGTCACTCTTCGACTAAAAAGGATTTTTTTTAATTAACAAACATTGAATACTGAAAAGACTAGGACTAAAAAGTATTAAAATAATTCCGAACTCTTTTGCTAATGTCTGGCTTTTTGTCAAGACTTTTCAAAGGAGTTTGAATATGTACTGAAAATGGCGGCCACGCATGAGACCCATGTTTCATTGATGTCAGCTATCGATTTATATAAGTCTCATGCGTGGCGGCAATTTTCAAAATGGCGGGAAGTGGTATGCCACGGATTTCGAAATGGTAACCCTACTCGAGATCGAGCCTCGTGAAATCACACGTCGTGGGAAGCGAGCTTAAAAGCTTGTAAATATAAAAAGAGACACATACACTATCTACGCGCGTGGTCTCGACCAGCTGCCAGTCATCGCCGGTGAACGATGGAACCGAACAGGACACGACCTACCACGAAGGAACCACTCAACAAATGCACACAGCTTACAAGGATATTTTGGCGCCTGGATGACATTGACGGGGCGCTGTTGGTAAACATTTGTGAAATTGTATTGACAAAACAAGATAGCGACGTTAGTTCTGATTTTAGCCACGCGCCAAAATAAACTTGTAACGTTGTACTCGACTAAAGCAATAAAAGCAATACGAAGCAAGGATGGAGGGAGTGAAAAAGCATAATAAAAAAACAAATTAATATTACTAGGCGCTCAGACGTCTGACGAAAATCTGGCGTGGCAGTATTTTCTATCAGTCGAGAACGCATTAATCGCGTTTGACATGACAGAACAGACAGTACGGACTATCAGGGGCTAAGGTCACGTCCGATAGTAATTTGTTTTTGTTTATTTACACGGGGACCGTGTCAATAAACCATAAGGGTGATGCGCTAGGGTAGCCCGCGAAATTCAAATTTACAATTAATGATTATTATTCTATGAATACATATTTGTTACAGTCGCGAATCATATCAACAAAAAACAGAGAGTTTCTCTCCCGTTTTGTGTCGAAAATGTTCACGGCGATTATCGCATTCATTGTTTACATTTAAGGCGAAAGCGTCAGAGTAGCCCGCGAAATTCAAATTTTCTTACGTTTTTTGCAATTTGCATGTTATGATTCAGGTGGGCGATAATCGCCTTGAACATTCTCGGCCCAAAACGGGAGAGATACTCTCTCCGTGTATTGACACGGAGAGTTGTCTTCTTGACCCATGTGAGCAAAAAGACAAACAGTTCTGTTATAGTATAACTCTTGGTTTCTGAAAGGTCAATCAAAACAAAAATCTTCTTGTCAGAAGATTTTTGTTTTGAATGTCATACAAGTTAACTGCTTTGATAGACTGAATGTAACTACAACAACCAACTATCACATCTGAAAATCTGTCAGCCAGTCTTTGTGTAGATTCCCCTTTCAGGACATAGCACTCTGCCATCTAAGTAAATAAGGTAATATCCTTACCGGTTGCACGACTCCCTGCTGCGGCGAAGGCTCGACCATCTCCCAATCATTCTCGGGCGCCGGCTCCTCAGTCCCGGCCTCTCCCACCCGCCCCACTAGCGCGTGGTACACTTCTATGTAGCCGCGCACACGGGAGCGAGCACTGTGGCACATGGATATATAGATCAATTGGAGACAATCATATAAGGGTTTGGAATGCAAGGTGACTTGGTAGAGAAAGAATTGATTAGCTATGGAGTTCCACTATGCAAGGTAGGGTAAAGTGCAGTGCGGCGTTGTCATTTTACTTGTGTATTTTCGAGCGCGGTCTGATTTTTCCATCCAAGCAGTTCTGTCAGTTATTTTCATCACAGTGACCTTTATTATCATTAATATAAGGCTGCCATCAGAGGGAAAATAACTGTTATAGGACTGTATAGATAGCATAATCAGCCTATAAAGTTTCCACTGCTGGGAGACAGGCCTCCTCTCTGTGAGAGGGAGTGGGCCGTGATTCACCACGCGGACCCAGTGCTGGTTGATGTCACATGTCTTCGAATTTTTGGTTCTAGGACATGCCGGTTTCATTACGATGTTTTCCTTCACCGTTTTGAGAGCAGTGGTGACAATAATTTACACAAAGTAAAACGCCTGTCTGGGTTCAAATTCAAACCTACAACCTAAAACTCGTAAGCCGCGGCCGTTACCACTGGGCCACTACTGCCTCAATGATTAATGATTTATGTATCCTGAGATATAAAACAAGGAAACAACAAAAGGACAGCGACTAAATACTGATTGATTAAATACTGAAATAACACAACACCTCAAGCACACAAGAGTTACACAATTAGGGGTTAGCAGGGTCACAAGCTCTACACAATTCATACCGGGATTACTTACATAATACATTTAAATTATTGTTATTTTTGTAGGTTAGGAAAGCAAATTATTTATTAATTTCTTAGCCAATTAAAGCACCCAGTCAATATAAAAATAAAGACATCGTATTTTTTTTTTATTAATTTCTTAGCCAATTAAAGCACCCAGTCAATAGAAAAATATAAACATATTTTTTTATTTTACCCAATTAATATTTACTTACGACCCGCCCGGGACTCGCATGATTCCAATTTTATTGCTCACCTAAACCTTTCTGAAGAAATTCTCTAGTCTAAATTATGGTGAAAATTGCATTAAAATCCATCAAGTAGTTTAGAAATTACTAAGCTTGTGCACAAACATATGACTTCAGAAAGAGTATTCATATGTGAGTCAAAGACATTATCACGGAACTCACAGAGGTGGTACCTCTACCTACACGTCTCATAGACGTGGAGACTCCTGAACATTGAATATGTGGCACGTCTAACAAACGAACAAACAAAGATCCATTTAGACCAAACGAGCGAATACTTTTATGCAAACAGAGACGGTACATACCTTAGTCGGTCTTTCCCTACTAAAATGTCAAGATTATTTATTATCAAAATAATGCTCTAGCTCTTGTTCTGCACCCTAATTGCGTAACACACTAACAATCGGAATCACATCGGAATATAAATAATTTTGAAGCAAATTCTTAATCCATTGCTTCATAAGATCGAAAAATTTGTCTGCTCAACACGTAAATAACGCAATGAATGTTGTTGAACTGTCAAAATTAAACCTATTCCGATTGATAATGTGTTACGCAATTGCCGCGCAGGTTCTATGTTCGTTTAATCTAAATCCACATTAAGACGACGCTTCTTTTGTGCTTTTACTACGCACTGGACTTTCAACTTTCAGCGTCGAGCCGAGCGTTGAAAATTCAACAGAGTGCATCCTTAGCGCGTTGAAAAAGCGCGCAGTTGGATTTTCGTACGAATATTGGCTTATTAAGAAGCATAACCATATTATTAGTGATACACACTCACACACGAACTTCTGTTAGTAAGGCACAAATAAATAATAAGTGGAAAATAATATACCTTTACAGTTAGGTCGGGTAGCTAACGTTAATAAGGATGATTCATACCGCTACGAGGAATACAATTAATATCTTATCTTTTCGTTTCAAATACTGAGAATTGTAATCGTTTTATGTAACTGAATTTAAATTCAAATCCGTTTTGAGTAAAAAGATTTGCACAATATAAACATTGACAGAATTTTTGTCGATTGATTATACATTTTGAGGTCACAAATTATCAATGATTTCCAATTATTGCTGCTACTTTTTCGTCAGTTTCCACTTTTGTAAGAGTATCTATGAAAACATTAATAGGAGAAAAAAATATGCGAGTATATTGAGTTATTGACACTATTTTCATTCTCACAAAATCTGCTAAGACAGTGTGACTGTTCCTAAACGACCCTAGGCTGAATAAAATTTTCGTTCTTCCTAATTATGTTACCCCCCTAAGGGGGAAGAGACGCACTCCTCCACCGTGCGGCTCTGTAGAGCTCGTCTCCAGGACACAAAACCCTAAATCAAATTTTAACAAATTTAAATCATATCAAAACCTCAACCTCAGGGATCTAAACACCCAGCACAAATCATCCTTCAACTAAAAAAATAAAAATTTAAATACGAAGCCCACAGCATGCTTAGAGCAGTACTTACACAGACCTGCGCGGGCGCAACGGGTACTTAACGACGTTGGGGCGCGCGCTGGCGGCCGTCTCGGTGGCCACCGCGCTCAGCGGCACCTCCACCATGCCCAGGAAGTCGTCGCGGGTGAGGCGGTTCTCGTCGAACACCTGGATGAGAAGCTTGTGTTCTGTGGGTTTTACCTGGGGGAATAAAACGACTTTATGGCTCATGCACTTTGACAGGTTACGAGCAAAATTGCAGAACTTGGAACAATGGCCGCTAATGGGTAATTACGTAACACACTAACAGTAGGAATGGATAGGAGTGGGCGATACAAATCGTATATAGATACAATATCTATATATCGGTACAATATCCAATACCTATATATCGGACGGCACTGTATCTATATATCAGGTATCCGCGTACCTAGAACGAGACACTATAACGATATCGTATCACATGATCTATGATATTCGGTTCAAACTGATTCCGGTACAGTAGTAGTTATACGGTTGTAGGTACCGTATCCTTGCGATGCGCGCGGGCGGGAATGATGTAGCTAGAGATGAACGAGCGAGAAAGCGCGTTAAGCTAACGTCTAATACTAATTTTAAACATTATTTACAGGAGCATAGAGTTTAATACCGAATACATTATTTTGTAAACACAACGTCAAAGGGTTTTAAATCGTACCTATGGCATTCTCAACAAAAATTGTTTTAAAATCATTTTACCTACGTGACCCTTGACCTTGATTGCACTTTGCTGTTTTCGTAGATACTTTTCGTGTTCTATTAAATACGCCTTTAAATACGCCTGCATTACCTTTATTGATTAACAGTAAACTTTATTTGTTTCAGTTATTAGTAATGCGGTCAGTCTTCAGTTATTAGCAAAGTTCAATTCACTCATGACTGATGAATAGGTACTTGACCTATTTAAATAATTGATAAAAAAAAAGTGAGCCGTCACGGGACGCCTGGCAGATGTGAAACATCGACATTATTTTGTAAGAGTAATATGATTGAAAAGAACAGATTGCGATATAAACAAAATATGGCATAATGATAAAATAAAATATTACGATTTCGCGATTTTTTTTTGAATCGCAGTCGATTGCGTATGGCGACGCGTCGCCACACAGTACCTACACAAGACTGTGACTGTATATAATTATACACCATCATATAGCGTGGCGACGCGTCGCCACGGCATGCGTCGCCACGCCAGAAATTTGTTTTACGCGCGGCTATAGATGTTTCACATCAAAAATATAAATCTAGAAAACCGAAACGGCTGTACTAGTTTCATTTCAGAGTGCCATATTATCAACAATACATTCACTGATTTCGAATATACAGTTACAAATAAAATACAATGATGTACCTACATGAATCGAACAAAACCGAAACCTAAATATCACAGTACCAATTTCGATTCCGAGTTCCACACTGATTCAGCCAATATATAGATATTGAAATATATAGATACGATATCCGATATTCTAAACCGAAACATAGATACGATTTGATATAGTGTAAAAGCGATATTACCCATGCCTAGGAATGGATAGTTCAACAACATTCATTGCGTTTGCGTTACGCAATTGGGGTGGTGTTCACTTTGACGTTACTCGTATGCAACTCTTATAGCACTAAAGTTTTGCACCAATACTCACCCTAAATACAAACTCCTGATTCCATGTTGGGTTCAGTGTCTGAAACAATAAAAAAAAACATGCATCATATTAGAAATTCAAACTTCGTACGAAAATTTTGTTATGATAGCATTCGCCTTTATATTTAATTACTCATCATTACAAATATAGACGTCTGTCTATATTTGTCTGTATTTGGGATTCCCTGTTGATAGCGTATCAACAAATAGGCTATCAACAGGGAACCCCCGTCAAATAAAAAGAGATAGAAATATGATTACGTACCTTTTTCTTGGTTTTGGTGAGAAACGTCTCAATGGTGACGTCACCATCGACCTTTTGGAGCTCCACCCGCACATAAGGATCGCTGGAATGTAGAAACAGTGTTGTTACTTGGTTTCATCAATGAATATATAAAACACTGTGATTAGGAGGCTTTCTATGTACGGAACCTCAAGGATACCCTCCATCTCGGGAACTAAAAGTTATGGTAAATCTTGTTCTCAGTGCAGTCGGCATGTCGCTAGCTAATAACAGCCGCACGGGTCGATCAGTCAGATTAAGCTACGCTTGCCGCGGTCCGTCCGAGGATGGGTGACCATATTTACATACCGAGACCCCTCCGTGCCTCGGAAAGCACCGTTAAGCTGTTGGTCCCGGCTGTCATTCGTGGATCGTTGACAGTCGTTACGGGTCGTCAGACGCCCGAAAGTCTGACAACCAGTCTTACCAAGGGGTATCGTGTTACCGAGTACAGTACCCGGCGATAAATATTGCACATCGACCTTTGGAAAGAGACAATCGGCTAATTTCGGCTTCGTAGAGTGTTATCTCTGTCGCACGAAATACAAACAGTCCGGTATCTATTAGGAGCTGTTAAAACAATTATGATTTGCTTCTTTTGATAATTATTTTGTATAAAATGAAAAAAAAGGTATAGTTCGATGTGCAATATTTATCGCCGGGTAGTGTAACTGGTTTGTGGAGGTCAGATAAGCAGTCGCTCCATGTAAAATACTGGTATTCAGCTGCATCCGGTTAAACTGAAGCCGATCCCAAATATAGTTGGGAAAAGGCTAGGCAGATGATGATCTCAGTGCAGTCGACAGTCTTGTTAATTATAAATTTAACAATAGTGATGTAACTAATATTTTTGTAACAATAGTATAATTTAACAGAGTGTCCATGGAGTGTCTTGCCTGTTCTTCTCCATAGGTACCTACGCTTTGGAATGGGCACCTAGAGTCCTAGAGTCATATTTTTTTGACTGTCCGACTCCTTGACAATTCAAAAGTGCCTGTGAATAGTTTAATTAAAATAAATGCTTTGACTTTGAGTGAGTGTCCATGGAGTGTCTTGCCTGTTCTTCTCCATAGGTACCTACGCTTTGGAATGGGCACCTAGAGTCCTAGAGTCATATTTTTTTGACTGTCCGACTCCTTGACAATTCAAAAGTGCCTGTGAATAGTTTAATTAAAATAAATGCTTTGACTTTGAGTTTGATTTTGCAAAACTGTAACTATAACTGTGTGTGTATAATTGTGTATTTGTTAAGGCTCCTTCAAACAGGCGCGACACGTGATAAAATCGCGCGCGACACAAAGGCACCGCAAGTCGCGCAACGAGCGGTGCCTTTGTGTCGCGCGCGATTATATCGCGTGTCGCGCCTGTTTGTAGCAGCCTTTATGACGTCGACAAACTAATAAATTAGTCGTCCTGATTTAGCCGCGGAAACAAAACCGCGCGTGTCTTGAATTAATTTCGACCTAATTAACTAAATGCCTAAATGGTCCCACTGCTGGGACACGGGCCTCCTATCAGTGAGAGGGAATGGGCCGTAATACACCACGCGGGCCCAGTGCGGGTTGTTCTACATGTCTTCGAATTTTTGGCTCTAGAACATGCCGGTTTCCTCACGATGTTTTCCTTAAACGTTTTGAGAGCAGTGGTGATGAAATAATAGAAGTTTTGATTACTCAAGGTAATATAAAATGTGGTAGCAGCAAAATGGCCTAAAACGCATAATCAATACAGAACATTTTTTTAAGATTATATTGTTCTTTTTCATCGTAGCGTAACGTTTCCTCGGCGTTCGCTTCACTTACAAAAGTTGTTCGTGCGTAATTTTTATCAAGTGCACCGCCTATTCTGCAGAGCATGGAACGTTAGCGCATTGTCCTTGAAGAAGCTTTATTGTAAGATGTCTCGTAATGTTACATGGGACTTGAACATAACTTGCATAGTGTGGATCTACAATATTATACACACATGTCCCATGGGATATAATATTGTATGCCCATGATATACAATAATATTATATCTCAGGCCAATGCCTGCACGGCATAGCTAGGGATTTTATTTGGGGGTGGGGTGGGGTCAGACGTCCAGCTGAACTAACCACAGTCATCTAATGAGAGATCATAAATGACGCCACGTAATAAATAATCCACATTTCATGTAAAGTAGGTTGCCAAGACTTAAATAACGCTTTCACTGTTAAAAATTTATCAGATCTAGCCAAGCCCCTAACTCTACAAACCTGACATCTTGGTCAAAAAGTAACGGCTCTAACAAAAACCCTAATAAAAAGCGATTAAACAGTAATTCTTCCATACTGTCGATTTTTCTAGGGTGTGCAAAGAAATTTCTAGGGTAAGCATTGCCCACCCTTGGCTCCCCTAGCTGCGCCCATGATCCCAGGTGTGATTTTGTGTCACGGTATGTCTCGAAATACATTCCACAATGTGAAGTCAGGTGGTAGGTTTTACAAAGACATGATCATTGTGGACCCTGTCGGGGACAGCAAAGTAGGAGGGAGGAAGAGGGCTTTAATCTGTCGAAATTGTCGGCATACTAGGGGCGAATTTCACCAAACTTTTTTTCACCTAAAATTAGTCTTATCCTGAGAATAAATTATGAATTTTTAATAGTTTTTCCATAGTAGAAGTGTCAGACATCAATTTTATTCCACGGATAAAATATATATCTGACTGGTAAAATCAGCCCTAATTCTATATTATTTAAGGCGACAGCGCCAGGGTAGCCCGCGAAATTCAAATTTTCTGACGTTTTTTGCAATTTGCTGGTCAGTATTAAGTTGTACTTTGATTAATATATGAATCGCGGCCGTAACTAACATGTATTTACAGAATTATAATCATTAAAGTCATCAACACAACTCTCTAAGACCACGTAAGTCCAAAGAATAACTGTTTCATGAAATTATCATTCTTCGGACTTACGTGGTCTTAGAGAGTTGTGTTGATGACTTTAATGATTATAATTCTGTAAATACATGTTAGTTACGGCCGCGATTCATATATTAATCAACGTACAACTTAATACTGACCAGCAAATTGCAAAAAACGTCAGAAAATTTGAATATCGCGGGCTACCTTAGCGCTTCCCCCTTAAGAGCGCTATCACAAGTTTTTCTTGTTTAGAGCGTTTGACTCGAGTTTTGATTTGTGATTATGGTTTAACTAAAGTCACAATAGTAAAAAAAATACATGCCCGAGAAAGTTTAATTCCTTCTTTTGGGAGCGCATTCAATAAATATTTCAGTTTGTTTACATAAATCAGTAAAAAACTTGTTCCTGCAAAGGCTGTTTCATAAAAATTTAATTTCGGGCATCTCGCGATGCTCTGTTACATCGAAGATATAATAGTTTAATAATTTATAAAAATGTCCACGGTACAACTGTATCTTCTACTTTGGTATGCATACATCAATTTATTATGTTTAATACAGTAATAAACCAAAAATAATTCCGTAAAACAGAGAGTTAATGATATTTATTCAGCCGAAATGATATTTTTTATCTCTGAATATTTAATAGAAATTCAAACAAAAAGTGTTTAATAACTAAGGTTACTTTGTCACCTTGCTTGAAAAAAAAAATACTCTATTTTGAAGTAAAATAATATTTTTAAGCAATTGTTTTATGCAATGCTTTTTTATCAATATAAATCTCGGGATGCACGGTCTTAGCTTTAGTCCGCGCCGAGCGCTTTCAGAGGGAGGACGTAGCGCTCACTCGCTGCTGCCGTCACGTGATCTCGTTCGACAATTCGCCACGAATAAAAAGCGACCAACACTTCTTGATACAAGTGAGTTTTTTTTTTTAATTAGTTATGTTCTGATTGTAATGTATATAATATAATTATTTTCCTATGATGTTCCAACGTGAATATAATTATAGAAAAAAAACATACGTAAATATAGTTGTAGTTTTTAATTTTTCTGACTTTTTTATTTATCTCCAACTTTAATTTAATTAATTATTCTCAGACAATAGTTCACAATAATGGGCAAAATAGAAAAAAATAGAACTTTTGGTGCTGTCAAAATAAAAAAAAAAGGTTTTGGCCGATAATTTGAAACGCGCAAGAGAAGCTCAGCGGTAAGAATTTTATGAGGAGTGCGTGCTTCCTGAAATCATAGATTCGAGGAAAGCACGGTCTATGCCGCTTCGGAGAATATTATTTTAATTATTTTACAATTATTATACTGGTTTTTTATGGTTCCGTACCTTAAGGGTGCCAACGGGACCCTATTACTAAGGCTCCGATGTCCGACCGTCCGTCTGTCTGCTAGTGTCTCATGAACCGTTACAAGTTCACAGTTGTAATTTTTAATTTTAATAAAACGACTTTTGATTTGTCTTTTTTATTTTCTTTTGACTTTTTTGACGTGACAACGTCTAATAAATCGATGAAGCTGGCTGCACACACGAAAAAAACATGACTCATGTAGCGTTACCTCGCGGCCTTGCTCTGCTGTAGCGTTGTACGCCATGGCGGCTTGAAGTGCAAGCGAGAGCGCGGAACGAGCGATGAGAGACAGATGATGTCGAACGCTGCCGAATCGGCCTCCGCGTTCGGCAATTTCATTAATGTTTTGTTATGACGTTGTCACGTTAAACTATCGTCCGTAAACCGACTTTACAGACAACCGATTTTTATCCAAACTGTAGAAACAACATCACATTGCATTTATTTCTATAAATAAGTACTAAAATGTCTTCCTACCTGCTAAATAAATTACATAATATATTAAACTTCGTAAAAAAAAGTAGGTACAAAAAGTATTTATAAAAGTAGCACAAAAGTATTTGTAAGTAATGTTAGAGGCTGGCAACGCGCAAGTAATGCAGCTTCTGGCAATGCAAGCGTCTTTAGGCCAGCGATGCCAGTATGTTACTTTTGTAACATTTTACGTTACTTTTGACCCTCTCATGTTACCTCCATGTTACACGCCTCAAAATGTTACTAAAAATAAACATGAAACGGAACGCATACAAGAAAGGTTTCGTTCGTCATGTTGGCGCACTTGATTGTCTTGATTTTGTGACCAAATTCTGACGCGACGACAGCGCGAAAATTTTTCACTTCGTTTGTCGTATCGCATATTCACTCACTCGCGTGAATTTCTAAATGACCCATCCCGCTTACTTAGGCGAGTGAGCGACAGCCTAGTAGTGGCATCCGTGTTGGTTCAGTTCAGTTTGTTATTACGATTCTTTCGAAGCCTACTAAGGGGACAGCTTTTTTTTATGTAATAAAGTGCCATGTTATTATTAGTCGTTTTCCACAAAAAATAAGGTAATGTTACTTTTCTCGTGAAAATGTTACTTTTTGAGCTCTCTCATGTTACATTTCACTATCTGTCACTGGCAACACTGCTTTAGGCTGCGGTAACTACACACCATCAAGCGGGCCGTATGCTAGTTTGTCACTTTAGTGGTATAAAATAAAAATTAAAAGTGAAGTAAATTTGTATGACCCTATTGTAACTCAAACCGTTGTAGGTAACACTCATCGGTACAAATAATATTTCATGAACTATAATAACAGTAATTTAATTTATTTTGAAAACGAAGGCTCTTGTTGGTTTGATCCTGGCGTCCGACGCATAGCGGTTTGTATGTGTGCATAGCGTTCTTCCCTAGACGCACACGTGCGCATCTGCTGCCGCGCGCCGTCGAATTTACCTAAAACTGAGCACTTCGGTTTTGTAATAACGCTCTTAAGTCATTATTTTATAAAACATGTAATTTAAAATTTATCATTTATAGGTATATTTATTGATATTATAAAAGCATTTAGATAATAAATACATAAATAATATAATCAGCTTGTATTGTATAGATTGTTCTTATTTATTTATTTATTAATTTTTATTTTTTTCCGGTAATAAGTATTTCATTGATAAAAGTTAAAACAGATTTTTTAGGGTTAAGTTAATTTAAGTCGCAGAAGCCTCTGAATCTAAAATTAGTCTTCCAAGTAAGCCAGGCAGCAAAGACAAACTCATAACGTCTCCTCATAGACGATCCACCATACATAATTGATCAAAAATGTTAATAAGAGCTTCAGACAACATAGTCTGCTACGTGGAGCACACAACAAAAATTATCTGCATATTATAGCATTCCTATTCCCTGAAGAAGTAACTCTAAAATAAGTCTTTCAGACTGTATTTCGGCCATGGCAGCCATCTCAACGGAGACTAGCCTACGGCGCGGGAGATATTATAGTGCAGGCGTGTGCGCAGACACAGGTGCACCCACCCTCTCTTCCCTCACTCTCATAGTCCGATGGGGAGGCACGCAAACCGACACCACCTGAAAGAGCTCAGCCGCAGGACCAACGGCTTAACGTGCTTTCCGAGGCACGCGGGTATCACACCGCCAACTTTCTAACTCCGGACTGCTACTAAGAAATTCCTAATGGAAAAACCCACAACACATTGCCCGATCTGAGAATTGAACCCAGGACCTCACGCCCAGCAGTCCGCTTGCGACCACAAGACCAACGGAACTCTAGAATACTCAACAACAATCCCAGATTATGAGTAACAAAGTACTCTTTACACTAAATCTCTTGACAGTTCTACAGTCGAGATTAAGAGAGTTGTAAGACCTACGAAGGGGCAATTACAATGAAAATCCCCAGCATATCAGTCGATTGCATTCTACGAGTGGCCTTATCTACGCCCTTATCTACGACAGATACTTGTTGGCGTAGATGCCCTAAACCTACATGACTGAAACCGAAATACATGGATTCTGTTAATACAGAATCCATGTACATATTTCGGTTTCAATCATTTAAATAGATAGAGGACAAGAACCCTGCAAAGCTGGGGCTACACTAGTTTTGTTTTCAGTGTAAATATGGTTCCCGTACGGGAACTTTTAGCAATTATCCACTTCCAGTATGACCGGTAGTGGACCGATTATATGAACATATAATTTATTGTTTGATAACAATCAGCATGCTGCGATGAATAGCATTTTTATTTGAGTGTTGACAAACTTTTCGTAGCTCATGCGCTTGCACGTTCTATGTGCACCACCTACAAATATCAAGCTTATGAGATATATTAGGACCAGCTTTGGGTAAGGCCGTCACCCCTCTCGTGGCCTCTTAATTATTTCAAAGCCTTCGAGCAACAAAAGACCAAACAAAACCCTATAGCTATTTTTTCTACGTTCATCATTTCAGCCAAAAGACGATCACTGCTGGACATAGGCCTCCCCGAAGCACCGCCATATCGACCGGTCCTGTGGTCCTCGCATCTTTCCTACGTCATTTATTTATTTAGGTAACCATTTATGTACACATATATAAACGGACAAAAAGTAAAGAACAGATAAAAGGTACAAGGGAGATGCTTATTTCTAAATTAAAGGAGAAAATAAATCTATCCAGCATACCGGCTGGAAGAGATAAACGGCCTGTCTGCAGTGTTATTCTAATAATTTCAACAACAAGTCTACCACATCGACCAATCTATAGTGAGTAGGTAATCATAGGTACTACCTACATAATATAATACCTACATAATACGTAGGTATTATGCCTATAACATGCGTGACGTCACTAACTCGGCGGATTTGACCGGCTGTCACTCGAGGCGGCGGCGCCACCTCGTTAGTACCAGTCTGCCACGCTGACCGATAAGTATCAGCTATTTGAATCATTACCTACACTTTTTTGCTAGTTATTTAGTCGAAACATGTTTAGTTTCGTCACAATTAGGCATGTTGTACTAATGTCTGTGACAACAGATACATGTTAGACAGATTAGTTATGGCATAAGCATAATTAGCCGATAACGTTCCCACTGCTGAGACACAGACCTCCTCTCTGTGAGAGGGAGTGGGCCGTAATCCACCAAGCGGGCCAACTGCGTGTTGGCAGATGTCACATGTCTTTGAATTTTTGGTTCGAGGACATGCCGGTTTCCTCATGATGTTTTCCTTCACCGTTTTGAGAGCAGTGGTGATGAAATTAATTATACAAAGTAAAGTATCTGCCTGGTTTCGAATTCGAACTCACGACCTGGTAGTTCGTAAGTCGGGGCACCACTAGGCCACCACTGCTCGCCATGGTTAGATATGATCAGACTTTCCAGATACCTACTGTCTTTTTGGATTAAGAGCTAAACAACGAAAGAATAATTGGTCCTTATGATATCAGCCCTTCGGATGCCACATATTTGTTTAAGGGACTTATAAGCCTGAAATCCTTTGACTATGCATAATTTGGCGACCGAAATATCGATATGCCAATAATCCCATATTTTGAAACCACATTAAAATTTATATTCCTACCTACTTTTCCTGTTCCAAAAACATTAAAATCACGACTAATAACCTACCAACCGGCTGATTGAGTTAATATTAATAAAGTGATGAGTCACCGTATCGCCGGCGTCTATCAATTTGGTGACAATTGACGATCAAGGCAACAGTCTGGTACATTTGTACTGAATGAAACGCGCGCCCAATCTCGGCAGCAAAGGACATTTATATGGCCCTGATTGTGTTCATGGTGTGGAGATTTATTTCCCATCAAAATCAGGGCAAGTTTTATCCATACTAATCCACACTAATATTATAAATGCGAAAGTATGTCTGTCTGTCTGTTACCTCTTCACGCTTAAACCGCTGAACCGATTTAGATGAAATTTGGTATAGAGATAGTTTATAGATATTAGTTCTTATCCCGATATTCCCACGGGATCGTAACTTACGCGGGTGAATCTGCGGGACGCTGCTAGTTTACTATAACTGTATTCCCCAAAGGGTACAGCAGAAGTATTAGTTATCACCAACATTTCGTTATGTTATTATCTGGAGACTTCGTTTGCGTGTATTTTGTATTTCATATGTTTTTAAATATTCAGCATGAAAAGTACCTAGCCAGTCCTTCTCCAGGTCCCAGGCCAAATTTCAATAACGATCGGTGCAGTGATTTTGGCGTGAAAAGGTAACAGACAAACAAACAGAGTTAGTTTTATAATATTATGGATAAGATGGGGGGTTAGCCTATGATTAACAATCAAATTTTATTCAAGAAACAATATAATTAATTGGCTAACCCAATATTTAATCAAGCAATCCTAAGTTTAGAATTAAAAGCACTTATTGTAACACGCTTGCAGAGCCTTTAGTTTTATTATTATTATTATGTGTTACCTCCCTATTTCTAAGATAATTGGCGATTGTGTAAGTCCGAGGCTGTTGTTTATATTATACATTGATGAACAGCTGTTAGTGTAAATAAATAAAATAAAAAAAACACCAATCATAAGAAATTCATTCATGCAAAAGGCTTGAAATAATCAAATGATAAATAACAGGAACTCCGATTAGTCATCATCATACAAAACTGTAAATACATACTTTTACAATGACTAATAGCCCCTCTCCTCTCTCGCTAATAAGATCCTCTTCCGTTTCGTAAGGAACTGATTATTTACTTAATTAGGCACTCCTCTGATTACAGCGGGCCCTATCAGAATACTAGCGCTGCGCGCTGTGGTCATTACTCGTATTTTGTTTTTAAACATCGCAGCATTATGCGACATTACATTGCATTATTATTTTTTATTATTGTGTTATATACTTATACTATAATATCTTGACATCAATTATTATTTATTTGTTTTGTATTTTATAATGAAATTTAGAATGACTATATGTAAAATGCAATTAAATGTAAATTTTTATACCTACAAAATTTGTACGCCGTTATTGGCAAAACATGGACGCTCACATCTATTAATTCATTACCTTGCATGTCTGATTAGTCAGTTTAACCGCATGTTTGACAAATAAATTATCTTTATGCTGAGATGAGCTTTTTTGACCTCGCACAGGTACTTTTTTAATTATGTTTATTGATTTTGTTAGTTTAAACGGTTTCATTTAGCTTGCCCTGTTTGTTATTTATCTATTTGGGTCTAATTTAGTACTTGAAATTTTACCCCCTTCCTGTTGGCAGATTGATCTGATATTTGGCACACACTTTTAGTTTTAATGACAATATAATTTAATTTAATTAGTATCACTGTAAATCCAAGATGGCCGCCACTACAAAATGGCGGATTACATATTTTTTCACAACCCCCTCAATATGGGTATCAAATGAAAGGGCTTGACTAGTAGAATACTGTACACTATGTAAAATTTCAAATCTAAAATGGCCGCCGGCACAAAATGCCAGATTTCATATTATGTTTCAATATTAATATTTTCATATTTGTTTCAATATGGGTAATGGGTATCAAATGAAAGGACTTTACAATTAGAACACAGTGCATGGGAAAAAAACTAAACACTTGAAAATAAAATAAGTAAACAATATTTTTAAGTTAAACGGTTTTAATCAAAATAATGATTTTTTTGTCTGATCAATGTCCTAGATTGACGAGGAAAGTGGTGTGATGACTGGTACCTAGGACCTACCGAATTCTTTTTTAGCTTTTAGTACATTATCTACAACAATATTTTCATTAAAACCGTTTAGCTTAAAAATAATTTTTTAGTGTTTGTATTTTCTATAGGTAATAGGTACGAGTCCCAAATAAATTATTTTTCTTTCTTTCTCTCTTTGATTAGATATACATAATATCTTGAAACTAGATTTCTGATTTTCCGAGAACACTTCGGTCTAATTTTCGCGCATAACTGTGAAATGACTGCGTATGGCGTGACACTTGTTCGAGTCGGCATGAATCGGCAAGATTCAGGACTGCCGGGTGGCAAAATATGTAATTAATATGCTACATTGGGGTCGGCTTCCAGTCTAGCCGGATGCAGCAGAATAACAGTATTTTCCACGAAGCGACTGCCTATCTGACCTCCACAACCCAGTTACTGGGTAATACGATACCCCGTTAAAACTAGTTTCGGTATGGATTATACCGAAACTAATTTCAGAAAAATTTAAGCACAATACGAGAAATGAATTCAGTTATGCAGTGTCATAATCTGACTAATTATTGATGTACGTTTTTGATACCGTAACCACAAATTCACGACGTCTGCTTTTATAGCATATTAAATGACGATAGACGCAACATGGCCAGATCTTTTACATGACATAAAATCACGTCTAGGGGTAGACAGAGCAGTATTAGCCCAGGTTCGCACGTGGGCGCGCTTTTCCCGTAGCGATTTTATTTCGCACAATGGATTTTCAACGCACTGCTTAGCGCTGAGAGTTGTAAATCCAACTGTGTGTTTTCTTGACGCGCTGGGATGCGCTCTGTTGGATTCTCATCGTTCGGCTCAACACCGAGAGTTGAAAATCCAGTGCGCAATAAAATCCCGCCGCGATATTTTTACGTCCGTGCGTACGTCGGCTAAGGGCTGATTCTCATTAGAGCGGGCCGTGCCCGGGGCGGGCCGAGGCCGGGGCGGGGACGGGCCGGAGCCCGTCCGTGCTGCACGATTAAGGGATGATTCTCATTAGAGCGGGCCGTGCCCGGGGCGGGCCGAGGCCGGGGCGGGGACGGGCCGGAGCCCGTCCGTGCTGCACGATTTATATTACGATTTAGGGATGATTCTCATTAGAGCGGGCCGTGCCCGGGGCGGGCCGTGTACGTGGCCCGGACGGGGCACGGATTTGAAACGTTACATACATTTTGTATGAAGCAATTCCGGCCCGGCCCGGACGGGACACGGAACATGCACTGTGTAATATAAATTGCTTCATACAAAATGTATGTAACGTTTCAAATCCGTGCCTCGTCCGGGCCACGTCCACGGCCCGCCCCGGGCACGGCCCGCTCTAATGAGAATCATCCCTTATATTGCATTACGACGGACGTGGAGGGGGCGGGGCGAGACCGTGCAACAACCGTGGCGTCGAGCGGGCCCGGACGGGACACGGAACATGCACTGTGTAATATAAATTGCTTCATACAAAATGTATGGTAACGTTTCAAATCCGTGCCCCGTCCGGGCCACGTACACGGCCCGCCCCGGGCACGGCCCGCTCTAATGAGAATCATCCCTTAGTACCACCCACATTTCTTAAGATAATTTATGTTATCAATTCCATGTAATAGGGGCAAGTCTATTAACATTAACCGGACAAAACCCGACTATTAACTTCTTAATGGAAAAACCCGAAAACACTACGACGGCGACGTCCTGGGGATCGAACCCAGCACCCCACGCTCGGACAACTAGTCAAACAATTCGTCAATTTGAAAATGATCAGTCAGTTCGAATAAACGTAACTTTTTTCTTTCTTTCTTCTTTTTCTTTCCTCCAAAACAAAATAAAAGTAAATGAGAACTCACCTAGCACCAAATATATCCTTTTTAGCCAATGAGTAAGCCCCTACAATCCTCAGGCGAAGTAGGAAGCTGTTCTCATCAGTCTGAAAATGAAAACAATTAACATTTAATTATTTAGGTATTTCTGTTGATGAATGCACAATGACTTATATTAGTAGATAAGTATGTACTTAATTAACATGAGAAAACAATTTTATATTCTACCCTCTCACAGAAGGAGGCCTAGTGTGTCCCAGCAGTGGGAACATTATAGGCTGATTATGATTTTTTTTTAATAAGTTTAATGTCAGCACCCTAATGGCATTACCTACCAATGACAATATGAATAATTTTGAAGAATATTGCTACTTAATCCATTACTTATGTTCGAAAAAAAAAATTACTCAACAACGTAAATAAAGCAATTGAGAAATAAGGCGCTCGCAACCTTGTTTCCCCGTACTGACTGCACGAACGTCACTACCCGCCTTTAAAGGAGGCTTATGCTTATTATCTTTCTCTCCCTCTGATACTCTCATTTCTTTCTAGCTTACACACTGTGCAAAGTATGGTCTGGAAATTTTGCCCTTAGTAGAAAATAGAGAATGAGCAATACTCTTAATGCCTCATGGGGAAACTAGGGTGGTATATAATAACAAACAGCCTTGTGTAACACTTTCACACAGTCTGCCAGTATTTAATTCCCGTAGGTATATGAGACAGGGCGAGGAAAAGCAAGTTGCTAATTTAATTAGTTAAGAACTTTTATTTATGTCTATTAATTGTAGAGCAATAACTTTAATGAGTGGCGAAGGTCAGGCTGTAAGAATAGTCTAATAGGTACTCTAATCCATACTTCGATACTAATCCATACTAATATTATAAATTCGAAAGTAACTCTGTCTGTCTGTCTGTATGTTACTTTTTCACGCCTAAACCACTGAACGGATTTCGATAAAACTTGGCAGAGAGATAGATTGCATACCGGGGAAGGACATAGGATAGTTTTTATCGACATACCTCGCGGGCGAAGCCGCGGGCGGAAGCTAGTACTTGATAAAGGATGACAGGGACATCGACGCGCAACCTCATCATCATCTGCCTAGCCTTTTCCCAACTACGTTGGAGTCGGCTTCCAGTCTAACCGGATGCAGCTGAGTACCAGTATTTTACATGGAGCAATTGCCTATCTGACCCCCACAACCCAGTTACTGTGTAATACGAAACCCCTTGGTAAGACTGGTTGTCAGACTTTCGGGCGTCTGATGACCCGTAACGACTGTCAAAGATCCACGAATGACCACCGGGACCAATGGCTTAACGTGCTTTCCGAGGCACCGAGGGGATCTTGGTATGTAAAGATGGTCACCCATCCACGGATCAACAACACAAAATGGCGATATATTATTTATTATAATAATTATATTATTAGTTATCAGACATTTATGAAAAATAAAAACTCATTAAGAAAGTCGCAAAAATTATCCATTTAAAAATAAAATGTTTTTGAAACAATGGCTTCGAAAATACTATTTCTGATAAAAAAAGTTTAGTAACTCCTTTCCTACCACTAAGTTAATTTAAAAGTTAAATACAAATTATTTAAACAACAAGGAAGATACTTCAGTATCATTACCTATTTATAATTAGTAACGTGGAAATACAACTTGCAGTTGCACGAATTAATAATTTTATTTATCCTTGTTTTATTTTAATAATATATATATATATATATATATATATATAAATAAATTAATTATTTATATCTAAATAAATGAACTTTAGAAACTGGCTAATCAAAGAAGACCTAGTCTTTTTTTTTTTTTTCAGGATGGGAAATCATCAAATGACTCCTCCCACTCTGGGTGGAGCGGAAGGGAGTGTCAGACTCTTACTGACTAAAACCCACCCGTGTTCCTTCCTTCGCCCTTTATGTTCCGGGCCAGCGGTAACCCTTTCGGACAATCCCGCTGACAAGAAGACCTAGTCTTGAGTCTAGCTATAGGATAGTATTTTATGTTTAAATAAGAAGTTTCACACGAACGACGTCGCGGGCAAAAGCTAGTGTTAGTATATGTACAAATACAAAATTTAGGCTCAAGAAGACCTAGTCTGTGCCCTGTTACTTCGTTTTCGTTCTATCTTACTTTTTTCTTTTTGCTCAGAACCTCGGTCGTAGCGTGATGTTGAATAGCCTACAACTTTTCTCAAGAATTGGGCTATTATTATTAATAAGTTTATTTCAGATAAAATCAATCCATACAATTACAAATTATAAATACAGAGAAATAAATTATTGTTATTATTAGGTACCTTTTGTGTTATTGGGCTATCAAATACAAAAATAAATTTTCAAATCCGACAGGTATTTCCAGAGATTAGCGCATTCAAACTAACAAACAAAATCTTCAGCTTTATTATTAGTAGAAGTTGTCTACCTTTACCACAGGTACACCTGTGCCTAACCCTTCGCGGAATACAGGCGTGATATTATGCTTGTCATCTTAACTAAGTGACACAATAGATGATATCAGGGAAATACCAGCCAATACATTTATAACTATTTTTCAATAATAATTTCTAGGAACACTTATTTTTAATTTATAAAATACTAACTGCGCCCCGCGGTTTCACCCGCATAAGTTTCGATCCCGTAGGAATATCGGGATAAAAAGTAGCCTATATGTTAATCCAGGGTGTCAGATACCATTGTCGAGGTGGGGGGGCTCAGTAGCCGTGGCTTGGTCACCCACGGTGAAGCGAAGAGGAACCCGAGGAGGGGCCGCTCGTCAGGGCTTTTGCCGGTAAGCCGACGACGTAGCGGCCAACAAGTAGGTTGCGGTGCCGCTTGGGCGACATCGCAACTGAGGCGGGCCGCGATGTCGTATGGGAGGCATCGCGGCTGAGGGTTAGAGGCCGCGGCGGGAGAGGAGTGCCGGTATTGCGGCGCGCCGCTCTCCCTACCTTCCGCAGCCTTGACGAAGTCGCTACCGTCTGATGGCGGATGCGGTGGGGCCTCAGGGAAGGAGTGTTAGTATGACGTTGGCCACTCTCCCTATCCTCTGCGGCTGAAAATTGGCAAGCGGCCGGGTCAATGACCTGCCCCGTCGCAGAGGGACCAAGGGTGCCCAGACACGGGGTCGTCTGGAGCCCATGTGCTGGTTTGGTCCCTGGGGTGGTCACGACGTGCTTTGTGTTCTGGTGCGCCGGTGATAGAGAGTACTCCCCAGAGGGTCCGGTGACGGACAGCCGCGGCGGGTTCACGAATGAGTGCTAACGCGTGCCCGTGTTCCCGCCGTAGGCGGCAGAGGAAGACACCATAGAGTTTTAGTGGGTTAGACTCCCACATAACTGCACTATCTTCCCGTGGTAATGCAGAATGCATGAGCATTTCTCCACGATAAAAAAGGGTGTCAGCTACCTCCATACAAAATTTTATCAAAATTGGTCCAGTCGTTTGAACATGAAGTAACAAACATAGAAACACATACACACACACACTCACTAACTTTCGCCTTTATAATTTTAGTGTGATTAGCTGCGCCCCGCGGTTTCACCCGCATAAGTTTTGATCCCGTGGGAATATCGGGATAAAAAGTGTCCTATGTGTTAATCCTGGTTATAAACTATCTGTGTGCCAAATTTCATCCAAATCTGTCCAGTAGATTTTGCGTGAAGAAGTAAAAAACATACAAACACACTCACAAACTTTCGCCTTTATGATATTAGTGTGAAGTGTGATTTTCCTTTGCAAATCTATGAACTTTGCATACAAGGAAAATGCTATAGTTCCTAATATGAGGTCATTAAAATACTATGCTGTGATTTTAAGAATAAACTAAATTGCTAAATCTGAATTATTGATAGATTAATTTGTGCAAAATATGCACTCTCACATTGAATGTCCGCTATACAGGCTATACAGGGAGGAGGATATTGACGCGCAACCTTTTGCCATGAATTCAGTACATGATTCTGAATCTTCCTGCAAATAAATGTTTAATAGATTTTTTTTTTTAAATACATTTTGACAGCGACAGTATTGCACTTTACTATGAAACAGTATTTTTTTTTATGATAACTGACGAAAAATCCTTACGCTAGGAGTTCTAGAATCATGTGCTGTCAGTTTGCAGGTCAATGACTCTGAAACCCTGTACAATACTACTTAATCGGGATGGGCATTTTAAAGATATATTTCATTCCCTCTTTATTTATAGTATAACAACTTGCTCATTATCATCTCAGCATCTCAATGACCAAACAAATGCATTTTCTCAATTTATTGGTCAGCCAAACATGGTAACTGGGTTTCGCCCAATCATCAAGTTTGGCTGACCAATCCATACTAATATTATAAATGTGAAACTGTGTCTGTCTGTCTGTTACCTCTTCACGCTTAAACCGCTGAACCGCTTTAGATGAAATTTGGTATAGAGACAGTTTGAGGCCCTGGAAAGTATATAGGATAGTTTTTATCCCGAATCTACAAGGCATGAGTGTATGAACACAAATGAGGCAAAAGGAGTATGTAAGGATTGTAGCAGGTGGCACTCTATAGTTTCTGCCTAGCCCCATGGTAAGAAGGCATGAGTTTATGTATGTATGACGAGGCATGATGAATGTCATCATCATGCCTTGTCATACATACATTCTATCATATTGAAACTTTAGTTACACAAGGGGGCAAGACAGTAAAGGATTTTAGGGAAATGTAATGTTTGTCACAAAGACAAAGGTTTAGAACAATCTTCAAAAAATTGTTTAATGTGTACATACTTTCTGAGTTTATCTTGGACATTACAGACACAGTGAAGGCAAACATAGTGAGGAAACCTGGCCTTATAGTTTATATAAGTCAGTTATTGCCAACCCGTCTTACGCAAGCATGGTAATAAATGCTTGCCTTGTCTTTATGGTAAAAGGCTTTTACCCTACAGTGGGACTATAATAGGCTGGTATTATAATACAGTTTCTAACTCCGTTAGTTGACAATATCAAGCCCTGTTTTATTTTGTTATTGAGCCATGTTTTCAACTTGAATCCAATACGAACTGTGAGTTACAATTTAGCAAGTACCCAAAGCATTGTCTATCATAGTTCACAATACCGAGAGATCATTGAACTGTCTGAATGATTCCAATTATCTTTTTGAACATCTTTGCACATACATTAAAAACTTTGACACTGTATGACAATTTGATATTAAAGTTTGCAGTATGATAAGTAGAAAAAGTAATTATATACAAAAGGTGGTTGTGCGTTTTAATGTTTTGTCAAATTAACAGGAAACAGATGTAGGTGACATAAGTTTACGTATGTGGACATTACACGGTAGTGTAAAGGTTTTGTACACATATTCTATGTACCAACATGACTAATTCTCTAACAAAGTTACACAACACTAACTTCCTGAAAAACACCATCTCACAAAAGGCATGTAAGTAGTATCAATATCACTAATATAAGCTGCGTTTTGCAATTGACACTAAGTTGAAGGGCAAACTTATTTGTGGGCTTAGCTTGCACCACCAACACAAACTTTACTGACCCCACTATGACCAAACTTCAAAACAAAATAATGTCATATAAAAACGCAAATGAATAAATTAAATCACCTCATTCCGCAAAATAAAACGCATTAAAATGTTAATCGTTCACAAGGACATGTATGTATTATCGATAAATAATAAGAACTCACAAGAATTAGAAGTTTCAACCATTAAAGAAATTACAGTTTTTGCAACTTACACGAGTGTCCGACTGCCAAGCCATCACCCATGTGAAAATATACTAATAATTAAATAAAATTAGACACGATTCACATTCCTATAGCGACGTATCGGTTGAAAACAACTGTTTGTAAAATAATAGTGACACGTTCCTCTAATTGTAGTTCGCCAATATATTACAAAGTCTTCTACAGTTTATCAACATCAGTAACAATTGTTATGGCGACAATATAAAAATCTAAACACCAAAACTGCAACAATTATCTAGAAATACGTGATACACAAATAAAAAAACTAAAATATCACGGGGGATAATAATTATTTTCTGTGACAGGCTATGTGCATGACAGTTAGTTGCACATTCCAGTCCACCGATTATTATAAAGCATTGTGAATATGTGTCATCTTTTTCGCTCGTACCGAATTATCGGTAAGGCATTTAGTACTAATGCTTATAAATCCAAATCGGTAGCGCAGAAGAGCCTGTAATTTCCAAGTGATTCATTTGCGCATAACGCTTCATTTTACGCAGCATATCAAAATTCGGGACATGTTTACGGTATGTTTTTGTGGTTTTGTTTATTTGGAAAATAAATAACTTTTTGAAAAATAATCAGCTTGTGATTTCTAATTAAAGTGTTAATACCCCTCTGATCACTATAGTTCCTTTGTTCAAGAGTGGCCTAAAAATGTACTACAGCTAATTGATGCACACATTCACATATTCCTATCAAGGGCAACTGTTATATTTATCAATGATTATGTCTCATAAAATGTCAGGAGCTTAGCCATCTTCGGTTTTACTTATAACCTTCGTTGGTGTCAAAGATTAATATTTTGTAATTATCGCAATCCTTAATCCAATACAAATAACAAGACTATACCTGGTATTGTAATGAATATCTTGGTTCATGTCTTGATAAGCCATATTGCATGCGCCGCAATGACCAAGACGAAGATCTGTTCCTTTGGGGATGTTCTTCCCCGCTGTGAAATTCCAAGGGTCTTGGATTTTGCATTGTATTTTGAATTGACATGACGGAAATCGAAGGATGTTGTATCATTTTGCACTAAAAACATGAATACACTGCACCATCACTTCCTAGCGTTTATTTCTTTACATTATCACAAAAACGTTTAGTATTTACAAGGTCCACTCGCTTAAAGCTGTAGAGGTGGCGCTGTTGTGAGCCATATGACACTGTAATCTTATCAGGACAAGAAACTAGTATGATAAAAAAGTGTGCGTTTACAATTAGCGTTTCGATGATAAGTATATTCGGCCAAGTCATGTGAAACGTAGCCGATTAGTGAAGTTTTTTCATTTATTTGTTTGATAACGGTATCGGTCATTTATTCTAAATGAACGGTTTTGTTCTCAGCTCCGGCAACGAGGCTATTGTTACAGTAATGACGAACTGTTTACAACATGTGTTTGTTCCTTATTTGCTTTGAAAATGTATGCTACCACTATGTGCTAAATAGCTGAGAGTAGGTCAAAGAGACATGCGCTACGCTTCGGTCAAAATGTAGTTGAAAACTAGAGACTGATGATTTTGTACACTAAACTGGGTATATCTATCCACAATTCCACATATTTCGGTGTTACACCCTGGCTGGATCATCTTAATCCTGTTAGCTATTTAGTATTAGTACCTACGTATAGATACGGACACCTATAGGGTCTTCTCATGGCACCAATCTCATTAAAAATCATCATTTTTGCAATTCAAATAAAATCTTGACGTTCCAGAAGTAGGCCTCTTGCAAATCGGTATGGGGGTCACCCACTGACCTCTATCATACAAGTACTTGTACAATACAGGTCAGTGGGGTCACCCATTTGTTTGACTTCTGTCTTTCAGCTACAAATTGTGGACGGTATTCACAGGCAGATTATATGACACCATATTATACAATTATTTATATGTATGGTCAGGGGTGACTACCTGTTTTTTACATTCCTATGGTTACTACCCTTGAAAGAAGAATGCAATTCTTTGGGACTCCAAAGAATTGACTTCTTACTTCACTTAAGTTTTGCAGTAGGCTTTGCTCGTAAAACGGACGACGATGTGGCTGAAAAGTTCAGGAGAGGCGACCACGTACCCGAAGTGCAAGGTGGGTTCTCGGCGAGGTGACCCGACGACCTGTTGGACCGGGGAATCTGCTGGATGCGGGAAAGACAGGGTTCTCTCAAGCCTCAAACTATGTAGGTATTTTTTAAAGTGATTATTAAGTAGGTAGGTACCTACTCAAGTACTTGCGTACCTACTTATGTTTAATCAATCAATGCCCTATTTACATTGCTGTTTTAATTTTATTGAGTAATAAATTATTACAGCTAATACCTACGGATTAAGGGGGAAGCGCTAAGGTAGCCCGCGAAATTCAAATTTTCTTACGTTTTTTGCAATTTGCTGGTCAGTATTAAGTTGTACATACGTGAATTAAAATATGATTCGCGGCCGTAACAAATATGTATTTACAGAATCGTAATCATTAGCATCAGTAATACAACTTGTTAGGTTAGTATAATCTCAAAATGTCAAGATATCATGAAATAGTCATTCTGTGGGATAACTTGGTCTTAGAGAGTTGTGTTGATGACTTCGAGACAGGAATCCGCTGTATGCGAGAAGCATGGGAGCGGATGTCTTTCCGCTGAAATGATGACCACACTATAAGTAAGAAAATCCATCCACCGTCTTTACTGCTACGAAATAAGTTGCCATGGACTGATAACGGACGCTGGGTGACCGACGGACTGACAGAGCATGAACTTTCCAAAACTGACAGTAATTGGACGCGACTGTGTTTTGAGAACTTTCATTTGTGTTTGATTCCCGGAATCCCAGATCACGCAATGGCAGTGAGATATGACGCAAACCATGCTCCACCTCAACTCTGCCCTCTGTATCCCAAAACATGTAGTCAAAGAGACCTCTGCGCTGCCACCGACGACGCCGTGGAAGTGGCGAAGTTATGCTAACAAGATCTAAAATCAGTCGTGCCAGCAACACGAAGAAGAAGTGAGATTTTAATAAACCAACAAGAACTTTTATATAAAATGTTCGAGGAAAATATTAAGGAAATCGTAAAAAACAAAACGATGATTTTAAAGAATCCTATCTTTTGATACTGAATACGGCTGCAAAAATAATTCAGTTGTTGAAATCAGCGGTGCTATTCTGTAAAAATCTCACCGTGAAAACTTAGGTGAAGTGAGCGTGGAGTGAGCTGTCAATAGTGTCAATTCCTAGCAAAAACAAACTCACTTCACCTAAGTTTTCACGGTGAGATTTTTACAGAATAGCACCGCAGTATCGCAATCTTACTCCTCAATGGCAGGATAAAACCATCAAAGTATTTAGATCAGTCTTACTTAACCTTTTGACCGCCACAGTCATGTATAGATGACAAACCAAAATGTCCCCAGCACGCCACGGTTCGACTACATGACAGACTTTGACGCCGAGGGCACGTTTTTGATTTTTTGACGTGTGGCGGTCAAAAGGTTACGCAAACTGTGAAAAAAACTAGGCTATATGCGGGTCATTAAGTGGATATAACTCTTATCAATCGTCAACCCTTCTTTCTCCATAGTAAGTAGCCCAAAGACTACCAAAACTGAATAAGGGAAATAAGTACATCCTAACGTGACTTTGTCGTCCTTGAGACCCACTGCAAAGTTTCCACGCTTGGTATAGACGCACAGCAGGCCTTAATAATATTCAGACACTGAAAGAAATAATTATGTAGATATGAAGGTGTACATAAGCATACATAGAACCAATAGTAACTGTTTTCTTGTAGACCAGGCAGATAAAATTAAGTCCTTTTCAAATATTTACGATACTTATGTAGACATGATAAATAATTCTTTTTTGATGAATATTTATTTCCTTCAAGATAAGACAACGATCAAAACAAATCTGAAGTGGACCCTTTGATAGCAACTAATTTAGTGTGCATTAATTGTTTGTTTATCGGTACTTACTCAAATAACTCATAGTCGTATTTTAATCTTCTTAGCGTGTCGATGACAAATAGGTATGTAGGTACATAGTTTTTTTTTTATTTGTTTGGCCATAATTCTGCAATGCGGATAGCATTCGCTGACGCAGCCATTAGGTCCTCACGTGTGCATGTGACAGGGCATGCGGTGCAAGATGGCAAGTCAGCAATTGTCTGTCGAGATACACCCCATAAACACCGGACGTCTGAGCCCTACATGAACCCCCACTTGTGGAGGTTGTCCTTGTTGCGGTCTACTTAAGGTTTTCCATGTAGGCCATGGTAACGTATGCCTGGATGGGAAACTCTCTGATGGTTGAATAAAGAGATCAGGAGGTATAGGTAGTTCTTTCCAGAAATCACATGTTTCCGTGGAGGGGTTGCCTTTAGCTGGAATCACGCACCCAAGAAAATTATTGCGGCTTTTAAGCCTCTGTGGCTGAATTTAAATTTTGCATTGAGTGGCGTGGATCAGCCTGAAGCTTCGCCCTCTCGATGCGGCTAGCTATTGTCCTGCGAATTTCTGGAGGCGCGATGCCAGTCAGTATTCTAATGAAATGCACCAAACAGTCTTGTCGTTTCGTAGTAGCCTTAGTGCCCATACATTAGTTCACTCAACGAATGGCCCAAAAGGGGGTGTAGATTGGGTGAACAGAGACCTAAGCGATTCCTTCAGAAACTTGTTCAGGGTGCTTAGGGAGTGAACTTTTAGTTTTTGAGATAAATGCGAATAACCCAGTAGTTTCTGAAGGAATCGCTTAGGTCTCTGTTCACCCACTCTACAACTGCTTTATTGAAATAGAAAACGTCATATTAGTTTTATGTTTCTCTATAAAGGTTGTCTTGTCTGTAGGTGGGGATTAGGATACTATTATAAACTATAAACTTATTAGATGACTTTAACTGTTGTGAAGAAAAGTATACTTCACACTAGTTAAAGTTAGGCAAGTCCAGTTCAGCAGTCCAATTGGGCCATTGCCCATTTGGCCGCTACGAGTAACTCTTACCTTAATAATTGTTTGCATAGATTACTAGCCAGTAAAAGAATGATTATATTTTTTTAGGAACTACTTAAAATTATGAATATTATCGTCTATATTTTCGTTTTTTATTTTTTCAATTTCCTTCCTGGCAAACCTTAATCTTAATGTCAAATTTTGACGTATGTTTGACGTATAAATGTTTTGAAAATAAATCATTTTTCAGTTATAAACATCAATAAAATAGCTGTTATTTAATAAATATTTAGCCAAAATGTCGCAGCATTTAGTCAATGAAAATAGTAAATATATATTAGAGTAAGTTAATGTTCATGTCATAACCTAACCTCTTTATTTTTAGGGGCAAGTGACAAATATTTTTTAATTGTTTGTTATTATTTGCAGCTTATTTTCAGAGCAGACAGTAGACCAACAAACACTAGATTCTATATGCACCCAAGTGCAGAAGAAGTTTCCTAAATCCGACCATTTTAACTGTAAGTTTAGCAGGCTTTCATAAACTTTTTTATTTTTATCTCCAGGTACAATTTTAATGAATCCAGTAAGTCTCTCTTCCGAGGTGAAGGATTATTTCTGGCAATGAGAATTCTGCTTATTCATCTCATAAGAATATTACTATTTATAAGATTGTTTTACAGTAAGAACCAAACAATATTCTAAACTAATAAAGAGTTAATAAAATAAGAATGTCCTTAAAAAAAAACTTTTTGATTTCCAGTATGTCTTCTGCTTTCTTCACTAATAACAGGCGGGGACCTCTCCCTGCCTGGCCAGCGCGTGGTGGCCATAGCAATCCTGTTTGATGTGTACAAGATGGACAATCCATTTGCCTCCTTATTCCTCCACCTGCTAGAAGGCAAGGCTGGTCTGCTGCCACTGTCGCCACAAGAGAGGCTGCTAATTGGCCAGTTGCATGGGTTCTTGCCAGTTAATATTAAGGATGTAAGTATTTTTAACAATATTTTTAAGAAAATAATTGAATAAGTACAGGATAAAAAATAATTATAATGGATGATTTCTTTCGGAGCTGTCTTTTGAAGCGCTTGACCTTTCTAAAGTGCTGATCATCAGTCTAATTAGATTGAATATGTTTTAAAGTTTCCAAAGCTCTGCAAGTTTGTAGAGGATTGCTCACATTTTATGCAGACTCCAACAGGCATGAATAAAGTTAGCTTTCCAATATTTAAACTCAAGTGCTATTTAGCACAAGCACAAGCCATTATTTGTGAAGGGCCCATGGCTAAATAATAACAGCTGAACAGGTCGATCGATCAGGTTAAGCTACGCTTGCCGCGGTTGGTCTCTGGATGGGAGACCATCTTTACATACCGTGACCGCTCCGTGCCTCGGAAAGCACGTTAAGCCATTGGTCCCGGTTGTCATTCGTGGATCTTTGCCAGTCGTTACGGGTAGTCAGAAGCGCGAAAGTCCGACAGCCATTCTTACCAAGGGGTATTGTATTACCCAGTAACTGGGCTGTGGAGGTCAGATAGGCCATCGCTTCATGTAAAATACTGTTATTCAGCTGCATCTGGTTAGACTGGAAGCCGACCCCAACATAATTGAGAAAAGGCTAGGTAGACGATGATGATTAAAAGCCAACAGGTTCTTAATAATTAATTAAAATCTAGCCTATAAGACTAATAAGCAATTTTATTCTAACTTAATTTTTTATGTGATAGTTATTTTAAAACATAGAATAGTGTTGTTTGGACTTTTCACAAGTCCGTCTCACTTTCTCAGAGTCTGATATGACAATATAAACACTTTGTTCATGTGTTATTATGTGTGTCATTGAAATATTAGTTATGAAAAGACAAGAAATAATCTGAATACATGTCCATTGCAGATAATGAAGAAATCTGCTAAACAAGTGATGCTGACCGAGGTATCACCAAAAGACCTGGAGTTTGACTACTCAGCACTACAGACAATAGTAGCGGAGAGGGTCGCAGACATGAGCTCAATGGCGCGGGCTGCTGCACCTGCACTCATACCTCTTAGCGATGGGTTTGTTAATAAATTTTCCTTTTTGTTCTTACCATAACTACAATTTTTGGATGCCAAATGGTTGAATATACCTTACAAAACATTATTTTGTAACAACTCACCTGTGTACCTACAATCAAGCTTTTCCCAACTAAGTTGGGTCTGCTTCCAGTCTAGCTGCAGTTGGGTACCAGTATTTTACATGAAGAGACTGCCTATCTGATCTCCACAACCCAGTTACTGTTACTCAGCTGCATATTCTATTGTATTTGTGTTGCTGGCATTCTAAACTGTGTCAGCCCACAACAGCCATCGAGGTTACCATTACCAAGGCATGCACTTGATATTAAATGTCCCATCTTTAGTGGGAACAGCACCAACATAATGCTTCTATAAGAAGGGGCTGTGAACTTGGAAAGTGACCCAAATTATATGGTGTGTATAGATAGGACAATCGGCACTGGGCCTGCATGGTGGATTGTGGCCCACTTCCTCTCACCGAGAGGAAGCCAGAGTCCCAGCAGTGGGTACATTATAAGCTGACTAGCAGTGCCGGTTTCACCCGCATAAGTGTTGTTCCCGTGGGAATATCGGGATAAAATCTATCCTATGTCCTTCCCCGGGATGCAATCTCTCTGCCAAATTTTATCGAAATCCGTTCAGTGGTTTAGGCGTGAAAAGGTAACATACAGACAGACAGAGTTACTTTCGAATTTATAATATTAGTATGGATTATGCTTATGCTATGTAGATAGGTCCTCTTCTAGATTGTACGGAGTTATAACAGCTTTAGATTTATATAATAAGTGTTATTAATAAATATGATGAGTGTAGATTTTAGAAAACTATTAATTTTTGGTGCACTAAATGGTATTATTAATAAATAATTAGTAACTTTAAGTATTTTCACATTAATTTATGTTTGCATGTCAAAATGGCAGAATGTACAAGGATTCTCAAATGCTGTGTCCATCTTATTGTAAATACCTACATCGTATGTAAATAAACAAAAATTCTAATCTAGTCTGGGAACAATTTACAATAACATAAGTACAAATTACATAGTCTGAATAATTTCACCACACAATTTCCAGTAGCCCACCGAACCGCATGGCGATGAAGGAGCTGCTAGAATCTCTGATATCGAACGACTACATGCCTCTACATCGCACGCTGAAGGCCTCAGGACCTATACCACTGCCTACCTTCCTGATGGATACCACTGAGTTAACTGCTGATAAGGTATTTATGCATATCTTTTTTTTAGCAGGAATTTCTTTGAGAGCGCTCTAGACTAAAATAGATAAACCCTAGTCATCATCTTCCTCTCCCTGTGCCATATTACTTGGTGTCGGCGCAACACATTTTCTTCTTCCATTCTCCCCTGTCAACCGTCACGCTGTCATTCACTTACAGTACCCGGCGATAAATATTGCACATCGACCTATTCGATCCTATCGATTTTATATAAAGAATAAAAATAATTATCAAAAGAAGCAAATCATAATTGTTTTGACAGCTCCTAATAGATACCGGACTGTTTGTATTTCGTGCGACAGAGATAACGCTCTACGAAACCGAAATTAGCCGACTGTCTCTTTCCAAAGGTCGATGTGCAATATTTATCGCCGGGTACTGTACTTCTCTTTCATATCATTCCTCACACAATCCACCCATCTTTTCTTAGACCTTCCTCTCCCTCCCCATCCACCACTATTTATATTCATTACTCTTTTAGTCACGTGGGTTTCCTCCCTCCACATCACATGCCCATATCATGCCAAACGATTTCCTTTCAACTTTTCTGTCACTTTCAAACTTCCCCTTATATACTCATTTCTTACTCTAACCATTCTCGTCACTCCACACACCCATCTCAACATTCTCATCTCCGCATGCAATCTTTTTTCATCCGTCTTCTTCACGGCCCTGCATTCCGATCCATCGAGTACGACAGACCTTATTGCGGATTTGTAAATTGATAAACCCTAGTAAATTAGTTATTAACAGTTCAGAGAATTCAAAAATTCAAAACCACAGTAATCAGTTTATTAATACTGTTTATAATGTTTACCAACATTTAACCAATATATGAGGACCCATCATATATTAGTATATGCCCTTTCCAACAGCACATATAACTATTATATTTATGACTAGCAGCGCCCCGCGGTTTCACCAACATAAGTGTCGATCCCTTGGGAATATCGGGATAAAAGTATTCTGACGTATAAGCTATATTACTATAAAGTTTCATCAAAATCCGTTCAGTAGTTTTTGCGTGAAAGAGTCACAAACATCCATCCATCCTCACAAACTTTCGCGTTTATAATATTAGTAGGATTCTATAACAAATTAGCTTCAGCTCACTACTTCGTCCATCCACGTCGTTGCGCGTCGCTCGCCCGCGCTTTAACTTCGTTTTGGCTTAGTGTTCTTTCTGATTTGATTCTTTTTGCTCGGATACTAAGGGCTATAGCCGTAGCGTGCTGTTAAATAGCCTGTAACCTCAAGAATTAGACCATCAAATGCAAAAATTTTTTTTTTAATCCGACAGGTAGTTCCAGATATTAGCGCGTTCAGACAGACAGACGGACGGGGCTAGGGGACTTTGTTTTAATAATATGTAGTGATAAAACCACTAAACATCAACAAAATACTTTTCAGGCAGTATGGAAGTGTCTAGTGAACCGCGGTGCGTACAACCCGCTGTACGACACGGACTACGAGGGGCTCATAGGACTGCGACCCGAGAAGCTCGACAGGCGACCCAACCCGCCGCCACATAAACCTACTAAGGTGAGATTTACTTTTAAGTGAAATTTAAACCTAGATGGACAAAATCGCCACCCATGAGATTGAAACATTTGTTATCATTTTAAAAATGTCTTTGACATATCTCGGGATCCTGGGGTCCCGGACCTTTGGAAGGCGTACGAGGGGCCGAATCAATTCGCAGACGCCCCTTAGACAATTTTAGCACCAACCGACGATTATCCCTGGATGCACTATGCAAGTGCACCCAAGGACAACCCCCGGTTGGCGCAGGACTATTGCAGAACATGAAAAAAAAATGCATGGTTGAATTTGGTTGGCAATAGTAGATTGGGTAAATTGAATTATGGAAGAACTTTGTCCCCTGCCTGACCAATGTTATTATAATATACGCAGATAAAATGTCAGGGGTGACTTGCCCACTCAATTTTGGGCCCCCGGAAACTATCGCTAGCACATAGTGACGTAGTGACAAGGGGCCACATGTCCTAAGGTGCTTTACACAATCCCGGAAGTACGGTCAAGATCCCTACCAGCATCTTACTGGAATACTTCCTTTCCACGTTTGCTCTTGCGAATCTCCACTCAAGCCGGCCAATAAAGGCAAAAATGAGGTGCTTTTGCGCGTTGAGGTCCCTGCCACCCTTTATATGGGTAGTTTTCCATAACAGATTAGGCATTTAAAATCAAATCATTCTCCTTCACCAGCAAGAAGAAAAAAAAGAGAAATCTGAAGAAAAGAAACCTGAAGAGAAGCCCCAAGACCCAGCGAATGCAGTGGCTGAAGCGAAGGACTTGAGCGCTTTAGCGCTGAAGGGAGCGTTGAGCGTACAGCACCAACAGCGGCTGTTAGCGCTGCTAGATCAGGAACCACATGTCGTGTATGAGATAGGAGTCACACCTAACCAGGTAAAGTCTCTTCAGATCCTTATTTCCAATCATTTATGTCAGTCAGACAAATGTAATAACTGGCTCGAAGGTTTGGGCTCTGATTAAAGTTAAAACTCGTTTTGTAATAAGACTGATTAACTTTATCCTGTAAATTAAGTTAATTACATAATGGCTTGTAACTATTGAAAAAATCATAAAAGTTGTAGTTGTAGTGCAAACAAATATTTATGTGTACAGTTATTAGTTTACGTGTTTGGAAACGAAAATGTAAACACAGACTATTATATTATATGGCAGATATTTTAAAATAAATTCTGCTTGATATTTTTCCTCCATCCACAGTTACCAGAGTTAGTAGAGAACAACCCGATGGTCGCCATATCAGTGCTACTCAAGCTGATACACTCGCAACACATCACGGAATACTTCAGTGTGCTAGTCAATATGGAAATGTCGCTGCATTCTATGGAGGTTGTTAACAGGTAACATAGTAATATTGTAACTCCTATAAACCCGATACGGTAGGCAGAGTGCTGGTAGTTTGCCTAAATTTTGTCAGTTATATTTAAAGTTCAGTAGAATGCGATCCTATTTCTGTTAACCGGGCAATCCAGGATTCCAGGCCCCAGGCTGCTACTGTGAATTTACTAATGAAGTTAAAACGAATGACACTTAGTCCAACCTGGAGATAAAGATAAAGATTATTTATTTGTCCAAAACATGAGTATACACAGATGGCATGCAAAATCTTACAATAAAATTATCACAGTCATGTTTTGCCATAGCGACGTCCAAATATAAATACTTAGGTGGGTTATTACATAACCATCAAATAATTATAGATTTCGAACCAAGAACCTCAACTCCGGCAGTCGCGCTTGCGAAATTAATTATTTTCCATGACCTATAACTGCGCTTAGTAATTTGTATTCTATGCCCTTTAGAAAGAAATAAAATTAGTTTATTCTGCACAAACAAAAACGCACATTGCAAATGAAATTTTTAAAAAATATTAAAAAAAGACATAAAATACACACACATAACGTAGTCAAAAGCCTCGTACACAAGCTTAGAAAAAGTTGACAATTTTGTCCATTGTTTGATGTCAGGGCCAGGCACCAAAGACAACACACATTATTATTTGACTTGAGATAAACTAAAATATTCATTGCTTTACATTCTGTTTCTACAGACAAACAAAATCATCAGAACTGTCAGTAGAATTTGTCCACCTAAATGAATTGTAATAATATCTTCTATGGCCTGAAAATAAAGTTCAGTTTTGATTGAACTCTACATTTTCTTTCCACAGACTAACAACATCAGTAGACCTGCCAGTAGAGTTCGTCCACCTGTACATAAGTAACTGCATATCGACGTGCGAGACGATAAGGGACAGGTACATGCAGAACCGGCTGGTTCGGTTAGTCTGTGTGTTTCTACAGTCGCTTATTAGGAACAAGATTATTAATGTTAAGGTAAGGATGTTTTTTTTTTTGAAGTGATAACTTCTCTAGGCGCGTTGGGCGTTTTTTGAGATGGGGAAAAAAACCATTGAACTCGCGCCACTGTTACCGTAAGCGGCGAAGCGTATAGATAAAAGCGGAGGCAACACTAAATAACACAAACAACAAAAAAACAAAACAAATATCACTGCCTCGTTCTTATGTGTGTATTTAGAAAGAGAGTGTCCGATCACAGTTGTCTTCGCTTAGGTATTTAGAGTGTTGCCTCCAATTCTATCTATAAGCTTCTTGATTGTGCCCCACCACTGCTGGGCTAAGGCCTCCCCTTCTTCCTTCGAATCCTCTAAATCACCTAGCAGAACGCCCAGTCAGATTTTCTTTTCTTTGTGTTGTATATCATTAGAGGGACAACTCGCTAGAATCTGGGACTATCAGGCAACGTATTAAGATGTGTTGGTCTACCAGGCAATAGTTTAGAGTGTCTGGGATTACTAGGCGACATATTGGAGTACCTGTTGTTACATGGCAATATTGCTATCAGGCAATCGTTTAGAATTTCTGGGACTACTAAAGTTTTTTTTTTTTATCTCAGAGGCTAATCTGACATTTAAGTCTTTTGTGTTTGCGTTTTTTTAGTATAGAAGTTTGACATTACACCTGTCAGATTAGTCTCTGGGATTAAAAAACGAACTTTAGGTTAATATTTGAGAGTATCTGGGACTGCCAGGCAATATTTTAGAGAGTATAGTATTAGTATACTATACTCTATCCAGCCAATATTTTATGTGTCTAGTATACTACCTGTTAATGTTTTAGAGTGCCTGAGACTACTTTACAAAAATTTATCAAATTAAACGCTAATCAACCACCTATAATTTCAGGAACTATTCATCGAAGTAGAAGCCTTCTGCGTGGAGTTCTCCCGCATCAGAGAAGCGGCTGCCCTGTTCAGATTGCTCAAACAACTGGACTCGGGCGACGGACTAGCGCACAAGGACGCTAAGGAGAACTAGCAGTGGGCCTACTGGACTTGTTGGCATATGGACAGAGGTGTTTCGTGATAATAGTGAAACATGAAAACTCTAAGAGTCAGTTTATAGAGTTTCACACTAAATGTATCAAGTTTTTGGGAATGTAGACGGATCCATTGTTTGGTTTTAGAGAGATTGGGAAGGTTTTCCTTTGGGAAAAAATAGGAAGAAATAAGATTAATTTATTGGTTACAAGTATGACTTTACTTTATACTCTGATCGGACGAAGTTTTTACAAGTCCTTTCGCATCAGTGTAAAACAAAATTCTTCCGTCTCTTCCTTGTATAATCTGTACGTAAGAAATAGCAATATTTATAGTATAGCAGGAATTACACGAGTCACGATTAATCTTGTTTACATTCTTAAAAATGAGTATATAAAATAGTGTATACTGGACTTTTTTCATGTTGCAAATTGATTGGCAGTTAACTGGTAACTGTTTTGTTAATATTTTGAATTATAATACATAAAGAGTGTTACAATTGAACCGCAGAAGTGGGCCGAAATAGGTTCGCGTTATAACCTACAAAATTAACCTCTCGAATGTCTTATGTTACACAGTGCGAAAGGGCGTTCGCTTTTCAAAAGGGCGTTCGCTTTTTTAAGGATCTACTCAAAAATGCTATATTTTCATACAGATTTAATTTTGAAACTTGAATAGAATAGCAACAGTACATTAAAAAAAAAATATTACTACGAACTTCCTCCATTTTTTTAATTCGGAAAAAAATTAAGTAACTTTATCTGTAATAACTTGAATAGGTATTTATTATAGTAGTTGTAGGAAATACTGCTCGCGGTGTGCGGTCTTGCATAGAGTTAAACATTTGACAGACCTTATGTAATTTATTTGATAGCGTTTAATATAGTATAATTCTTTAAGAAATATATTAGTAGCCGGCCCCAAATGATGTCTCTCAAGTTATGATGCACCCGAACATCTGAAGGTCAATTCTCGTAATTTAAAACATTCGAAAGCTAGTCGCAATCTCAACTCAGCGACAATCAATGTCTAAAATGTAAGAAATCATTTTTGACAGATTGAGACTGAGATCAGGGGGCCTAAAAAGGCCACTTTGGCAGAATCATAAAAGGATAACATTATGAATCATAATATGGCGAAGACAGTCCGTGTTTTTATTTTTTTCGCTGCATTCCGTAGGTATAATCAAAGAGATTGGCATTGGATTTGGATTGATTGGTATTTTAGCACAGAAAAAAAATAACTGAAAAGTCCTTCACCAATGGGATTTGATACGATTAACTGAACAGTTAACTGTCCGTTATGATTCATAATGTTATCCTGTTATGATTCTACCAAAGTGGCCTTTTTAGGCCCCCAGACTGAACATTCTTAAAATTACGAGAATGCCCCTCTGTTATTAAGTAAGTACATAAAAGTTTATGTGCTAAGGACGTTTTTAATAGCATGTGGATGCTTTTGATGTGCTTACTGCTCACACTCCCGCATGCATGAAATTTACAAGATAGGTACATAAATGCGTATACTCAACTATCTACTTCAATGTTATTTATTCTAAGTTGATTTTTGAGTGAAAATTTCTAATACAAATATGACCAACAATGTTTGGTTGCAATGTCAATAATTATCTCAGATTCTGACTTCTGATTTCAAATATAGGTAAATCACGCATCGTAATAAAACATAAGATAAAGAGCAGTGGTGGCTCAGTGGTAACGGCCGCGAGAGTTGTAGGTCGGGGGGTTCGAACCAGCAAGCACTTTTGTACTGACGAAAATTTTCTAAGCTTGGGGGGTCTAGAATTATGTGCTGAATTCATGCTTAGTTTGCGCTTCGATGTCCCTGCCACCTTGTATAAGCATAAGATCTAATATGTCAAACTTTTCATCCATACTAATATTATGAATTCGAAAGTAACTCTGTCTGTCTGTATGTTACCTTTTTACGCCTAAACCACTGAACGGATTTCGAAAAAAATTGGCAGAGATAAATTGCATCCCGGGGAAGGACATAGGACAGCTTCGTGGGCGAAGCCGCGGGCGGAAGCTAGTTAAATAATAAAACAAAGTTTCTTGCCGGAACTTCTCAATATTAAAACAAATTATAACTTTAACCTAGAAGTTTACTAGCTATAAATTATCACATAATATATTTGTAGATATATTTTTCCACTATAGAGGAAACTCCTATGAATAATGCACAAAGTAATTGATTCACCTGTTAAATTATAACATTTATAACTAATAAGTACTATAATAGTTACTATGTAGTATGTGATACCTGCTAGTTTTTGTAAGTACGTAATAAATGGAATCATCATGAGATTATGTATCTGCCGTGCTAAGCTCAAAAGAGGTATCTCAAAAAAATCGTAAAGCAGATTTTTGTGGCATCTGATAGCTTAAAAAAAATACGCCATCCAATGTGCTAAGCCAAATAGCGTTATAAGGTATTTTAAGTTTTCCCTATCTCAGCTTTACCTCAAATTACTAAGAGAATAAAAGCAATACTTAAATCTTCTCTATACTAGCATTTCCTGAGATACCGCTTTTACGTTTAAACGGCAGGTATATTCTGTTATGTTGTGCATGCAAACTTTAATAAATAAATGTGAAATACTCCCATACACAATGTAGGTACGTAAGTACAGACACCTGCACATCCACCTACTACAATCTGTCAAACTATAGCGTCCAAACTATATAAAAAAACACGTTATAAAACATACATATCTAAACTATTTTTTTTTTGTTAAGCAATTTGTTCCACTGTTGGGCAAAAGCCTCCCCATACTTCTCCAATTTTCTTTATTTTTTTTAATTTATTAAAACTTTATGCACAAGTAAATACTGCACAAAGGCGGACTTAATGCCTTGGGCATTTTCTACCAGTCTACCTTAGGGTGATGCAGAGACAATACACAGTAGGTGCAATAACAGGAAACAAATTAGAAAATATTTATAACTAAAATTTAAGAATAAATACCTAAATACATACATACCAACAAAATATTAAATAAAAAAAGTTATGACAGATAAACAAGAAAACCTACAATAAGACGCCAGCACATCACGCTACTACAATCAGTCAAATTTCTTCAATAGATTTTCAACTTTAGCGCTAAAGCATAAGGTTCAAAGTTGATTGGGAAAATTTGACAGTTTCGGGTGCTTGATGTGCTGGCGTCTATACCAAGTGCGAGTCTCTCGGCGAGTGTTGTGCCTGCCATGCGAGCGTCGCTGAGCGAGTACTCTCTTTCATGGCTCTGGTTGTTGCGACAAACGAGTTTTCACCGGCGCGGCGGCGGTATGAACAGTCAGCAGTCGACTACATATTAATCCATACTAATTATTATAAATTCGAAAGTAACTCTGTCTGCCTGTATGTTACCTTTTCACGCCTAAACTGCTGAATGGATTTCGATAAAATTAGGCAGAGATGGATTGCATCCCGGGGAAGGACATAGGATGGTTTTTATACTGATATTCCCACGGGATCGACATTTATGCGGGTGAAAACGCGGGGCGCTGCTAGTGTAATACACATATGTATCTCTTTTATATATAGAGGGGCTTGTGGCTAAGTAATAACAGCCGCACGGGTCGGTCGATCAGGTTAAGTTACGCTTGCCGCGGTTGATCCGTGGATGGGTGAACAACTTCACATACCATAATCTTTGGTACGTTTCTTGAGCGAGAAAATCGTTGATTTCTAGTCGCTTCCTCGTCGGCGGTGCCTAAAGTTGAGCACTAGTTGGGGAAGCATAGACTAGGTATAGCCGTTGCAAACCACGATCACGCGTCATGTGATTTTATTTACACTAGCGTAAGGATTAATTCAGAATGATTGGCGCGCTCGTGAAATGAAACGACGTACCTAAACCTGTTTATCTCAAAATCCCTATTATATTCCCACTGCTGAGACACAGGCCTCCTCTTGATGAGAGGGATATGGATAATGCTTATGTATGTTGCCTCAAATCATCTGTAAAGTAGTTAATTGTCTGTTTTCATGTTTCATACAGGTATTTTTCAATGACTTATTTGCCTAATTGTCAATGATATAGAAATTAAATAATAGTAACTGTTTCAAGTTACGACTGATTAACTAATATTATTATAATATTAACTTTTATAAGATAATTATTTTAGAATGTTGCTTGGGTTTTCATATTTTGTACGTAACGAAGAATTGAATGACTTGGCAAATGTAAGAACGAGTGTTACCTAATATTTGATTGTAAACATTAATTTTAAAAGTTATTCAAGTGTGAACACAAACTTGTTCCGAATACTATGTAAGTAGAACGACGCGTGAGTGTGGAATAATGATTATTTTGGGGACACAAAGATAATTGACGATTGAATCTCGGGTTTATTCATAAACGTTGCTTTAAATTAAGATACGTCTAAACGTGAAAAAAATATGATCAAACAGTCGCTAATCATTAATTAACTTTAAGCAACATTTATAAATAAACCCATAAGTAACTATTGTCTTTTTGCTTTAGTTTATTATTCTCTAAACATAAGAAATAATATGGCCCATGAAGCCATGTTTTCTAAGGCATTTCTGTAAATGCCTCCTGGACACATCTTTATAATTATTGTTCAATATCTCTTATTTAACTGTTAAAGTGTGTTGTGTAAGTTGGCAATAAAACATTCAAAATATTACATTCAGAGTTTTATTATTATGAATAACTACAATAACCCAATATTAATTCTAACTAAAACTGGCCAGTCTGATGGACTCATGAATGCTTATGAACTTACATTTTAGGCTAAATAGAAATTATTACAATGGTCACAGCATTCATGCGTACAACTGACACTTAGTCTACTTAGCACCTTCCAGAACTTTCCTTATGTCGTCATCAGCAGCCAAGTCCAATGGAGTACAGTCATCCTCATCTTTCAGCAGAGATGCTCCAGCTTTTAGCAATATCTTAGTTGACTCAATGTGGCCACAGGATGCAGCATAATGTAAGGCAGTTTGACCACTTTCATCTGCCACATCTACTGGGCATCCACCATCCAAAGCTGCCTGTAAAGCTTTTGTAGCATTGCGGTCAGCAGCCCAATGTAACGCAGTGAGACCATCCTCATCTCTTTCGTGACGAAGTTCTGGGAGCTTGGCAAGGAGTTCAGTGACACGGTCGGCACAGTTCTCTCGTGCCGCATCCAATATAGACAGCTCATTGTGTATTAGCTCAGGTTCAGGTGACTTGCGCATAGAAGACACTGCCACCCAGGCTTCTTTCATTCCTGTCTCGTCATATTCAGATAGTTCTGTCAACTCTGGGGCATATCTCTGCACTAAGGCAATGTATTTTTGTTTAGCCTCTTCATTTGGCATGTTGCCGAGAGACCTCCAGGCCTCCCATTTTCGACGGCCTCTACCATCCAGCCACCCTGGCTTAGGGGCCTCACACTTGCCTTCAAGTCCTTGTTTGTAGAGACCATACAGTTCTAACAGTTGGTTGTTTGTTAATGAGCTTGTTAGTTTCCTCACATGATCAGCTGCCTTATTAAAAGAAATGTCTAAAGGAGACAGGTCATCATCAGAGAAGTCTGAATCAGGGTATTCTGGAAGTGCTTCAGCCATTGTAAATGCTAACTATTTTGAATAGTGTCTGTGTTTAACTATTTTGAACTTGAACAGTTAAGTTCAGTCCTTCTAAAGTGTGTACTTGCTTGTTGGTAGCATCTGCAGCAGAGGCAGCACTTGCAAACTCTATGAAACCGTATCCTTTGCTAAGACCAGTAGAGCGGTCAAACACGACTCTAGCACTCTGTATTGGTCCGAACTGAGCGAAGTATTCTTTGAGTTGTCGATGACCTACAGTCCAGGGCAGGTTGCCTATGTAGAGGCGGGCTGCTCTTGCTGTGCTGGCCATAACCTTAAACTGCAACAATTTCAAGTAAATGCAAAGATCGGTCTCCAACCAACGCTCGGTAGTCAACTCCCGAACTCTCACTCAGTGAGTCCAAGTCCAGCAGAGCTCCCTTCAGCCCCCACTTCTTCAGCAAAGCCTCAATGGACCAGTCAGCGCTGCGTTCCTGGTAAGAACATAAAAATCGCGCGTCAGTGCCGTCTAGCAGGTAAGCGACAGTCGATAACACTTCCTCGAACTGAGAGGGTTCGTAAAAACAATCTGAAGCTAGTAATAAATCTACTGGTCTAAGTGCGTGAACTTCTGATAAGAATAGGCCCCAGGCGAGTCCTAGGATCTTTACGTCGCGATTGGGAACGAGGCCGTTTGACTCACAACACGCAGACAGGTGTCTCAGGGACCTGGGCAGGGCGACGCTGTCAGTGAGCGTAACACGGGCGCCGCACTTTGCAGCTACGATTCCCGGCAGGCCGGTTCCGCAACCGAGTTCTAGGACACGGAGACCACGTAAATGCCGCCTTTGTGTCCACAAATACCAGGCTAATAGGGGCGCCGACGGCCACGTGTAGAACGAGTAGCCAGCCGTCAGAAGCTCCGGTATAACTATTTCCAAATATTCACCTCGAATGTCGCCGTTGCTTGATGATTTGCCACGAAATACGAACTTTTTCAGTTGACCACTCACAGACCTACCATCGGTCATTGCATAAGCATTCCTTGCGATAAATAAAGAAATTATATTTTTTTGATGCTGGTGTCGTCGTGAAACTAGATCAGCCGTCAAATACAATGTTGCCAGTTAAAACTGTAAATGAAATGATCTCATTCAATATTTTAATTACTACATATTATGATACGTATTTATCAATGTCATGCATGACTACAAGACTTGTTATTCGTCTGAAAGAACACAGCAATTAATAATTATTATGACTTTTAGTAATGAGAATTCATGGTAAAGTAAAATAAATCCAAACAACGATTTTATCAAGGTTAATTGAATTTACTGATCTTGTAACACTTTAACACTGGTACCATTCATTCATTTATCAGCAGACAGATCATTCAATTTACCGGGCTTATCAGCCCGTTCAATCGGTCTACGGAATAATTTGTTCGATGTTCATTCATTAGGTAGTGAATATTGTGGGTGTGGGTCGCGGAGAGATAATTTATTTTTTTATTAAAAAATCCCTATAAAACACAAAAATGTCCACAGCAGCTAAAGGTATGCATCTTTTCTATTTTAATAACTTAGCGATAAGTTAATAACGTGTTAATTCGTTGCAATAACAACAAGATTACCACGGGGTCAAACTCCAAAGTTTTTACAAACAACTTTGTCTCAAGTCCCAATCAAATGTAATATTTTTAACTACATTAATATTAGTTATTTACGTCAATAACGTTAATATTCTGAATGCAAACATTTATTAGAAATAGAAACTATTTTTGTAAATATGTGGTGGGGTGATTGACCTGCTGGAAGCGGTGGTGTGGGCTAAAGTCCGAGATGAATGTTAGGCCGTTGTGTTGCTACAGGTACCTAGTTAATACTTTTAATTAATTAGGATGCTGTAAATGCATAATAAACTGGTTCAGGGTAACCCAAAGAGAATATTCTTTGGGGTAACCCGACCGGATTTCCGGACCTGAAGCGATAAGGTAGCCCGCGAAATTGAAATTTTCTTACGTTTTTTGCAATTTGCTGGTCAGATGATTCGCGGCCGTAACAAATATGTATTTACAGAAATATAATCATTAAAGTCATCAACACAACTCTCTAAGACCACATAAGTCCAAAGAATAACTGTTTCATGAAATCATCATTCTTTGGAGTTTCGTGGTCTTAGAGAGTTGTGTTGATGACTTTAATGATTATAATTCTGTAAATATATATTTGTTACGGCCGCGAATCATATATTAATCAACGTACAACTTAATACTGACCAGCGAATTGCAAAAAAACCTAAAAAAAATTGAATTTCGCGGGTTACCCTGGCGCTTTCGCTTAAAATCAGCGGGTCAAGTTAAGGTGGAAGCGCTAAGGTAGCCCGCGAAATTCAAATTTTCTTACGTTTTTTGCAATTTGCTGGTCAGTATTAAGTTGTACGTTGATTAATATAGTCCAAAGAATGATGATTTCATGAAATAGTTATTCTTGAGACTTACGTGGTCTTAGAGAGTTGTGTTGATGACTTTAATGATTATAATTCTGTAAACACATATTTCTTACGGCCGCGATTCATATATTAATCAACGTACAACTTAATACTGACCAGCAAATTCTAAAAAACCTAAAAAAAATTGAATATTTCGCGGGCTACCCTGGCGCTTTCGCCTTAAGGCGAAAGCGCCAGGGTAGCCCGCGAAATTCAATTTCATTTTTTTCAATTTTTTTTTTCATTTTTCATACTCTTTTCAATTTTTATCACTACATCTTCTTTTAACCACACGGTTGCCTTATCATCATTCCCCAGCCACACATGCTTCGCAAGGAATGCATTTCCACAACATTTATTCTACGTTCATGCTTCTTTTGCCACACCCAACATTCACTTCCATACATAAGCGTAGGCCCCAGCACCCTAACCCTTCATTTCGTAACACACATCAATCTCAATCTGTTGAAGGATATTGCTGCTCCATTGCTTCATAAGTTTGAAAAATTTGTCTACTCAACATGAAAATAACGCAATGAATGTTGTTGAACTGTCAAAATGACCCGATTACGATTGATAAATATGTTACGCAATTACCCCGCAGCCCCGCAGAACACCATTCTGAACAGCCAGTCGAGTCGAGTCCTTTTGGACATCTACCGGATGGTCACAAATTTCTGTGTAGTACTACTACTTTAAACGTTGAGTTTTATTGAAGGTAGATACTAAACAGTTTGGTAACTACCCAGTATTTTGGCACCTTTGACCATGTTATTCTTTCACGCAGATTAGGCGTTGCGATAGCGAAAAACTTATCAATAAAAAATAAGTTTTTTGCAAACAATCACAAAATGCAAGTCATGTGAAAAGCGCGTAATTATGTAGATATAGATCTATAAAAATACTACTAAACTCTCATAATGGTGTTATGAAACATGCTAAAATATGCTTATAACATAAAGGTGCTCACAACGTAAATCAAAAGCACAATGTTTTCGATTTTAAATACAAGAGGTCCACCACTTACTTAAAACTTGTTTTAATTGAGTCAATTTTTTTAATAGATTCGTTTCATCCATGGGAGGAACCCTATTGAAAATGGTTTTTTTTATTCAAAGTAGTTTAATTATTACAAAACATACTAATGTAATAGGTATCTATATCTATGGTTTTTATACGATCAAATGTGCATTATGAGTCGTGCACTTTTGGATTATCCAAAATTTTACTTATGTATTTATAATTAAAAAAAATATATTTTGGAGAAGCCAGGTTTTTTGATTTTTTAATTATTTTTTATTAAATGGTAGCTCTCTTAGTACTTTTGGTTACTACTAGGTGTTAGTAGGGACTAGGTGGTCTACCTAAGTCTAGTCGTAGTTAGAATCTATTGATAACATCAAAGATAATATTAAAGATTAATTTATTTGCAAAAACATGTGAAGATAATATACACGTGCACCTATGTACGATTGAACTGTTATGTCATATCAGGTTCAAAGTCCAATAGTCTGCTTCTATGCCAAGTTTAAAACTGTTTACATTCAAGGTCAAAGTCGCTGTGTTAATTCTAGATAACGATATTTATGTATTTATTATTGTACGTATTGTATCTACCGACTTTAAGGATTACTTATCTCCAAACGTATCCATGTTGATATCAATGTTTAATCATGATCAACAGGTGAATATTGCCCCCCTGCATATGCATAAGCCGGTAAAAGGGAGATTCTTGTAGGTTATTGATGCAAACACCAAGGCGATAGGATTGCTCTCTAGGCGCACGCTATGATGACGAAAATAACTTCGTTTATTGGTTTATCTGAATCATAGATGTGATGAGCTATGGGATTATCAATACAGAAGCTAGATAAACTTACATAATGCTAGGGCAAATATGAAGACTACGCTGAGTCTCCTAAGCAAAATGCATCAGATAAGAACACATAATAGAGTTTTTTTAGACTCATTACTTGGCCTGACTACAGAACGAGACACGGCCAAACAATTTTTCCTAAGCTTGACTCTCATCTTTGAAAGGAAAAGAGTACTTATTATAAATTGTCCTTCCGCGCAAGATTTCTTCTGTTTCCTATCAAAGTCCCTCCTTCCAGGTTGTCTAGACTAATCCGTTTGATATGAAGCGTACTACAGGAATACAGACACTAAAACACAGCATTTGGAGCCTGGGACACACACCATTACGTGTACGCACTTTTGAAATGTGAATGAGTTGCTCATGCGTTGATTCCTTCCACTCCGATATACTACGTTCTAAGCAAGTATACTATGATCTATCCTTCTTTACTCAGGTATTTTCATCGTGGGTGCCAAGCGCACAGCGTTCGGTACCTTCGGCGGAGCCTTCCGCAACACATCGGCCACTGAACTGCAAACAGTAGCAGCTGTGGCGGCTCTCAAGGAGGCAGGAGTTGCTCCTGAGAAGGTCGACTCAGTCGTCGTGGGGCAGGTCATGACAGTGAGTATCAGGGAGTTCTGAACTAGTATTGTATCTTCGGAAAGGGGATAGAGCGCCATCCATTTTTATTCAGCTCTTAGAGAACTGAAAAAAAAAAACAAATTAATACCATTTGCGTATTCACATGTTTAATTTGGTAAGATTGGGTTGAGTTAAATGCGGTGTGTAAGCACCATTGGGTAACCACTATCGGGTAGCAGACACCTTTTGGAATACCGTTACAGTTACATATTTACGAAAACCATACTATAAAAAATTTTGTTTCATGCAGGCATCTCAAACGGACGGTATCTACCTGCCCCGTCATGTTATGCTGAAGGCTGGCATCCCTCAGGACAAGCCTGCCCTCGGAGTGAACAGGCTCTGCGGATCAGGATTCCAGTCTGTTGTCAACTGCGCACAGGTAAGCAAGACTTCAAAGAAGTTAGTCAATTGACTTACTAGCTGTGCCATCGACTCTTCCAGCACAGTGGTTTGATTTGATCTAGCGTTTCTCATTTGGCTAATGCCAAAGCATTCTGGCGAAATTGGTCAGATTTATTCTGCAGAACGATTTCCATATAATTATGCCCAAAAGTCTGTAAACCCATAATAGATCCAACCAATATTGATAGTGATAACTTTGTACCTTTTCGGATTTCGGAGACTTGCCAAAGCGTAGTAAATGCATACAATATTATAGTAGGCCATATTGAATCAACCGACTCCGATGCCAACAGTTAAGTTTTTCGAATTCAATCTATTGAACGACGTTCACCTCTGTTGTCCTCGGCTTTAAATAGGCGATATGCTATTTCAAGCAGTTTGCTGTGCCCGAAAGGGTCTATAATGATATCATTTAATTTTAAGTTACCTCGTAAGTAGGTACACACTGTGGAATGCAATAAATGATTGAATATTGAATATACATGACAACATGTATGCTGCGCGAAACTTTCAGATAGAAACCTTTTGGGTACAAAGTCTGTAGATTGTGGTTTTTTTTTGTTATAAAGATAAAAGATAAGATAAAGATTCATTTATTTGAATAAACATGTGTAGATAATATACATGGTATAATATGTTTATTATAGGCTTTGGCACAACATGTTTGACCATGGCTGGTGTACAAATTAGGTCGGAAGACCTAAGATAAGATTTCATATAAAAAATAAAAATATGCAAAGATAAATAAATTATAAACAAAAAAATAATAAAAAAACAATTGGTAAATATTCATGCGGTTCAAAATAAATAATAATAGATTCAGACAGTATATCAGAGCGATTTGTCGTTTAAAAATTCATTGATATTATAGTAGGTAGGCTTTTCCTGTCAGTATTTAATTAAATGTTTTCTTAAACTGGTCTGTATTTAGTTTTTTTTTTACACAGATCAGATAGGGATATTGTTATAGTTTATCGGTGCTGTATACCACGCTTTTATACAGTAGTGCTGTCTTAGCTGGCTGAACACGAAGTTTATTGTTATCCCAGCCAGCCAGCCAGTTGTTATTAAGGGGGGCAAACCGGGGCACTTGCCCCGGGCGGCAGTTTCACGGGGGCGCCAAATCCTTGAGACAAGGATTCGAAATATCGAACAAATGAAGCCTCTTTTCCTACAATCTCATAGGTTTTTAACAAGTAATCGAATCTTAATATAATATGTTTGAAAAACAAACTTTTCTATTTCCATACGCCCAGTTAGTTTTTGAACACATACTAAGTGATTTATAAACGCATCTTAACAGATCAAGTAAATTTTTGAACGCGTGCGTAGTGTCCGTGATCTTTCTGCCAAGGGGAATCCCCGTCCCATATCTATACGAGCCGAGCCGAACAAATTCAAACAGTTGAACGTCAAGTGACAACACTGTTTGTTTATGTGGTTTAAGGGAGGGGGCGCCACTATCAAGGTTTTGCCCCGGTTCGAAAAAATCGTAGATCCGGGGCTGATCCCAGCGATTTCTTATTACAAGGTCCGATATTCGAGGAAACAAATTGGGGTTATTTCTTACAAATAAGGCGATTTCTAAAATATAAAGTGACGGCAGTGTGAGGATTTTATGCTTTGTAAAAAGTGGATTACAGCTCACAGTACTCTGGATAGCGAACATAGCTCGTAAGCATCGCTTTTGCATTTTAAATGCCATATCTTTATTTGATGAGTTGCCCAGAAGATAATGCCATATCTTAGGACAGATTCAACAAGTCCATAATAAGCCGATAGTAACACATTAGTGTTGATAGATGGAGCAAGTTGGTACAAAGCATATGCTTGACTACTGATTTTTTTTGCATAGTGCGTCAATGTGTTCTTTCCAGTTTAGTTTGCTGTCTATAATTACGCTGAGAAAACGTTATGCTTGAGTGTTTCTCGGCAATTTCAACCAAACCCGTGGCAGTGGCGTGCGTTGGTTTTCAGAATAGGTAGGCAGGCATTAGGCCGGGTCTACTCTAGGCAGACGCGGTCACTAATCAGAAACATAAAACAAAAGTATCTATTAATAAAAAAAGTTTTACAGCCGCCATCTTGGATTTTCATTTTGACATCACTATCGGGTTTAGCACCCTTGAAAACCATAAAACGACACCCATGATGAAAAATTTGAAATTTGATTGCAGCCGCCATCTTGGATTTTCATTTTTACCTCACTATCGGCGACCTCAATATCCATCCCTTTCCGTCTTCGCTCGGCCAAATTACGAACGAATTACAAATTATGATTTTAACATTCATACTCGATTCGTTATGAGTAGGTAGGCATGCCTAATTTAGGGTGATAAATTGCGAAGGTCGAACGTCATGGTGTTATATACGCGTGAGACGTACGTATTTTTAATTTCGTCGTATTAACTTGAACGAGTAAACACCAATGACAATGTGCGAATAATAAGGGAGCCGAGTAGGCCGTCTGGCGAGTGCCTACTGCCGCGCGTGTTTGTATGAAGATTTAGTTTTTTGTTAAGTATGATAATTTAGTGAGTTTCTTAAATGTGGGGCACACACAATAAAATGTAATTGACAGGCTTATGGTGATTTATCGAGGTAGGCACTGCTTAAATGCCTTTATGCCCGTGAGTGTAACAAGAGTTACCGTCTAACATGATGATACACATATTCCGATCTGTTTTTCGTGTTTCCGTGATGTTAAAACCAGTTTCCACGTATAAAATAATTTACTTGTATTTCCTCTTAGGACATCTTAACCGGCTCTGCCAAGATCTCCCTCGCTGGTGGCGTAGAGAACATGTCCCAAGCTCCCTTCGCAGTCCGAAACGTCAGGTTCGGCACAGCTCTAGGCCAGAACTATGCATTCGAAGACACCCTGTGGGCTGGTCTCACTGACTCCTTCTGCGGCCTGCCTATGGGCATGACTGCTGAGAAACTTGGGGCAAAGTTCGGTATCACCAGGGATGAGGTTGATAACTTCGCGCTTAGGTCACAGCAGAGGTGGAAAGCCGGTAAGTAAAATAAACCCTGATTAACCATTGATATAACGTGATTAACTTTAATAAAATCAATATCAGACCGCCCATTGTGTCACCCTTTGTACAGTTTCTATATTTATGTCTGTAATTTATATGGTGTACATAATAAAGAGTATTCTATTCTATCTGTAGAAGGTGACGTTACTAAAATCAATATTTGTAGAAGGTTTTTAGACAGTTTACGGTGGCTTTAAAAAGGGGATGCTTAATACCCGAAAAAATACCCTAAAAATACACACAAACATTTTTGACAACTCAATAGAATTGTTCAATTCTCAAGTTTGCTGAGGTATTTTAATCAAATAAGATATAATACAGACAGTAGCTCTACCATGAGTTTGTTTGCACAACCAAAACTCTATAATATGTATGAAATATTGTACAGCGCCCCTAGCGGTCACAGAAAGAATTAAAATTCGTACCATGAGCACTATAGATTTCGATAGGTAAGAAACCTAACGTAATTTATTCGATAGTCACTAACGACTTAAGTCGATTCGTAAGTAATCTTATTGGAAAATTTTTGATACATGAAAAGAAAAAAACTATGGAAAAACTTAATTCTCAACCAGCACAAGACGCGGGTGTCTACAAGGCTGAGATCGCCCCCGTGACCTTGACCGTCAAGAGGAAAGAGGTCAAGGTCGAGATGGACGAGCACCCTCGTCCTCAGACCACCATCGAAGGACTAAAGAAGCTTCCTCCCGTGTTCAAGAAGGAGGGGCTCGTCACCGCTGGTACTGCTTCTGTAAGTGACAGTTTTATTTTATAGACTGATTCAAATGTAGGATTGATTCAAGTTCGAAGATCGATGAGACTTAGCCCAGGTTCGCACGGGCGCGTTTTTTCCGCGGCGATTTTTTTTTCGCACACTGAATTTTCAACGCACTGTTTAGCGCCGAGAGTTGAAAACCCAACAGTGTGTTTTTTTGTCGCGCTGGGATGCGCTCTGTTGGAAACTCAACGTTCGGCTCAAAACCGAGAGTTGAAAATCAAGTGCGCGATAAAATCCCGCCGCGATATTTTTATGATCCTGCGAACGTGGGCTTAGCACGATGTAGCAATATACAATTAATTACTTTTCATCCCCCCATCTCGGAAAGAGTATTTTTGCTCTTCGATATCTGAGTGCAAAAGCTGTTTTTATCCGCTAGAGGATAAAGTAAATTGAATTTAGAACATCGTGTGCACTAAGTTTGTGAATTCAAAACATCATTAAACCTATTTACTTCTACCTCCATGGTGCCGAATTTATCATACAACTTTTTTTTAATTTTTTAAAAACTCAGACTCGGAACCTTCTTGGTGTACTTTTTTAATTTGCTTTGCGCGCGCAATTTTCTTTTCACGTCATATTGTTAAAACCTTAGGTTAAAAATAAAAACAAGAAACTTGTAAACAAGTAAAAAATCTAAAATGTGTGAATCTAGCGACGACGAAATTTATTTGACACCAACAGAATTGACTGAAACTGTTAAAAATGCGCAAATGAGCTTTCTCCCTCAACAATCACGCGAGAAGTATTTGAAACAGTACGATATGTTTAACACGTGGCGACTAGCTAAAGGAGCCAAAACTTTATCAGAAAACGTTTTGCTGGCATATTTTATTGAATTATCCGAGACCAAGAAATCAAGCACTCTATGGAGTACGTATTCAATGCTAAAAGCAACAATAAAGATGAAAAAAACATATATACCTATAGACACCTATCTTAGATTAGTGGCATTTTTAAAAAGAGCCTCATCATTTCCTCGCTGAGGTGGCATGAAAAGTTACGTGTTGCACTCGAGTGCAAAGATTTTTCACCTCGTGCTCTTTTGATTCCATCGCTAACGCTCAGGATTCTAATTTTTGAATCACTCGCTGCGCTCGTGATTCAATTTTAGAATCCTTCGCTTGCTCGGTCATCAAAATTGAGCACGCGGTTAAAAAGCAACTTTGCACTCTTGTATAACAAATAACTATTCTAAGTTATCAAACAAATTCTTTTGCTTTATTATTAGTATAGAAGATAGATTAGTATAATTATTGTCGTGTACCTTGTTCCGACACTATAATAGTTTAGTTTAATTTTGGGGAGCTGCCGCTCCAATAAAAAATAAAAATAAAAGATAAAAATGAAAATTTGCTACTGCAACTTAAACTAACCTCATTCCTCCAGGGTATTAGTGACGGCGCTGGCGCCATCGTTCTGGCTAGCGAGGAAGCCGCCAAGGGCCTAAAGCCCCTCGCCAGGCTGGTGGGCTGGTCTTATGTGGGCGTAGACCCCAGCATCATGGGTGTTGGCCCCGTGCCTGCTATCGAGAACCTGTTGAAGGTCACCAAGATGACCCTCAATGATATCGACCTGATCGAGGCAAGTAAACAGAATATTAAAGATTTTTTTTGTGAATGTTCTATATTTTTAACAGACTTCCAAAAAGAAGGAGGTTATATATTTGTTATTAACTCTAGTTTGAATGCAACGCTTGTTTTTATTTAGAACAATTGGTTTTTTTTTGTGTTCTGGTAGAATGATTTTTCACACAACAGGTTTTGAAGGATTAAGGCCAATTCCCGTAATTAAAAACGTTGAAAATCTAGTCGCAATCTCATCTTAGCGACAATCAATGTCAAAAATGTAGAGAAACTATAGGTATTTTTGACAGATTAAGACTGAGATCAGACTGTGAACGTTCTTAAAATTACGAGAGTTGCCCCTCTCTTTATGCTTACAATTATAGTCACGAATAAAGGTCATAGCACAAGTATCAAACCGGAAAGGGATCGACACCATATCAACTCGAGCCGTTCAGTATTCTTTGTATGAAACTTCCTACTGAAACGCACACTAATCGGAATCGTAACGTAATCGCCTCGCCTCGGGACAAGCTCACGAACTGCGGTGCGGTGCGTTACGGCTCGTCGCGTGTCGTCCCCGCGCTTACGGCTCGTCGTCCCCGCGCTTACGTCTCTTTGTCAACCCTTGCACCGCTCACCCCTCCGGCCTGCCTGCTGCACCATCAACCAGCGGTCGGCGAGTCGTAAGCGCGGCGCGTCACCTAGGCCTAGCCGTAGCCGAGTCGACGTATCCGAGCTTCTGATCCGCTTTGGTTACGTGCTTACGTTAGGTTGACGCCTGTTTGACGGCGAGGCGAAAGGCGATACGGTACCTTTGATGATTAGCAAACCGTACAGCTTAAAACAAAGCCTCTATTGCAATCCAGGGGGATACCATATACTTATAGCAAGTGTGTCCCATGTATGGTGCAACTATTCACTTGCCCTGGACTTAAACTGCCCTGCAAAATAATATAGAACGGGCCCTGGAGGCAAAGTAACTCTTATTATGTCTTTATTAGGTGGAGACTCAAAGCTACTCTTATATTTGCCCAGTTACTTGTGTACTTGATGACCTTGTGGCGGCATCTACATCGCCACATGCGAACTACGCACACTGATGTTACGCAAAATCCTTCATCGCGCAACTAGCATATATAAAACGTCCCGACATCAATCATCGGGCAGTAGCCATCCAGACACAACACCCGCCTGTGTTCATCCCTTTTCTAAGAAGGGTGAAGAACTTTACACCCTGTTCCTCATACCTCTTTAACCCTATGACAGCGCATCAATTTTGTCAAACATAATTACTTAAATGAACTTTCTGCCATCGAAACTCTGAAAATATAAATGGTAATCTAAAAACTACTCGCCAGAAACACAGTTACGTGTAAATATCATAATAATCTGTAACATTCCCAATAGATCAACGAGGCGTTCTGCGCACAGACCCTCTCCTGCGCCAAAGCCTTGAAGCTTGACCTGGAAAAACTGAACGTGAACGGAGGCGCCACCGCTCTTGGACATCCCCTGGGAGCATCCGGATCCCGCATCACCGCGCACTTGGTGCATGAGCTCAAGTAAGCACCCTGCATTTTATTACACGATATTTTTGATATTTAATGTCTGGACTTAGGAGACTGAGCTCTGAATTTGTTACGCCATTTCTTCTCGGGGTTCTTAGTCAGATAGGAAATGTCGACTATACATTTTTTTTAATACACCTAATATACTTATCCTATTTACCGAATAAACAACTATATGCACTCGTGAAACGAAAGATGTATAGCAGGCATTGTGTGTTATGTGAATGTGAATGTCACGAACAGTTGTGCAATTTGCATTCACAATGTTCGCAGCCAGAACAAGCGCGCCGCAGTGCATGTAAAATTTAAATAAAGATCCTTCCTATTCATTCTGTGACTGTATGTTATTTATTGTTGAAAATACATAATCGTAATAAGGAGAAAATTGTTACCGTCAGGATGGCTGGACCAAACGAGATATGTACATGAGACTATGTGCACTGTTTGGTACCTATTTGCTACTATTTACTAACTATAATGAAATATTTGCTACCTTTGCGTTAAGAAATATATTAAAGAAATAAAGTGGTCAGCCATTCTGACGTCAGGTTGGCTGACCACTTTCAAGTTCTCATATAGTTTTAGCGTTGTATTAATCGCCTTGTTAAAATAAATATTTACTACCTATTTGCTACCTTAACATATATTTTTACACCACTATATTTCTTTGATATATTTCTTAACGCAAAGGTAGCAAATATTTCATTATAGGTAGTAAATAGTAGCAAATAGGTATCAAACAGTGCACATGGTCTCCTGTACATACCTCGTTTGGTCCAGCCATCCTGACGGTTTTAACAGAAAATCAATTGAAGATATTCCAATAGTCGACCATAGTGTTGCTAGCCAATGAATGGTTGCTAATGTCACGGGTAAAAAAAACTTTTTACTCTTCTTTCCCCAGACGTCGTGGCCTGAAGCGTGGTATTGGATCCGCGTGCATTGGAGGAGGCCAGGGCATCGCACTGATGATTGAGACCGTCTAAACACCACTGTAACTTAAGTGAACGACTGAACGAGTGAATGAATGAGACGTGAACGAAGACGAATGATTATAAAGAGCATATAAATAAAAACAGTAATTTTCAAATTGATAAACCTTTGTTATAACGTGATATTTTTTGTACCATTGAAATTAATTGAAAATTGTACTTACTCTTGATCATAATAAATAATGTACCTACTTTTTTAAAAGCCCTGTGCATAATGTTTCTCATCTATTTACATAACAACGTATACTTACTGCCGAGAATGTAAATAAATATGATTATCATGTCTAAGTATAGTTATGAGACACTGTTACTGTACTGTTAACTTTTGGAGGTTATTTATTTAATTATATGTTATAAAAAATATTCTGTTCTTTTATTTGATCGTACCTTTTTTGTAAATTCAAATCAATTTTTATTCTTTGTCAGTCGTATGAAGTGTGTGATCCTATGACAAATTACGTAGTGTTTCAATCTGCTCAACATTCACTTTCTTAACTGTACATTCTTAGCTTTCTGTGTGTTCTCCAGTAATGATTAATACATAGTAATTTAAGCTTGGTTGAGGCAACGCTAAATATAGACAATAGAGTAATCATATCTAATAATGCCTTCAAAGCAAGAGTGATGGTGAGGTATCATTTGGGCACGCTCTTTCCATCATAGATCCTCATCCATTGTTTTCCATCAGGTGTGATCGAGTTCGAGAGCAAGCCAATTCAGCAATTAGAAAAAAATTGTTTCTTTTCTTTTAAACACATCTTGCAATATACATATAAATAAAAAGAATAATAAACGTATTAATAAAATCCTTAGAACGGCCTTTCCCTTGGTGTTCCCATTTAACCCTAACAGGTTATATACCTAAATTCAGTTTCTTAGTAGTAGGGATTCCCAAAAAGAAAAGAAAGAGGACTATGCCCTGCAATGAACGAAGTCGGGCTGTAGTCGCAGATGGTGATGATGCTGAGGTACCCACACCCGTAGTCCTCAGCAGTAATGGCTTGGGAAAGCTCCGATTTCTTGCCTGATCTGGCTCCGAAAGACCGTACGCGCGGTTTTGTGGGAAGTGTCGCTCAGAATATGCATTTGTTTCATATCTTTGAAAGTGATACAAAATCGAATGAATACCAACAACGTTTTTATTTCTCGCTTTTTAGTGGGTCTGTTTAATGTATCTAAGTTACAATAGCCTAATGTCAACTTGCCCATCGCCTTTTACAAAATATTGCTTTTCCCGATCCAGGGACGTTAATTGTTGAGGAGTTCTCCTAGTATTCCACCATCAGCTCCATTTAACCATTCGCTTTGTGACGAGCATAAATTGCTTAGCAACCATATTAAAGTAATCGAATCGCAACCCGTGAAATACTTATTAAGTATAGGTAGTTCCGGTGGCCAATTATGTAGTCTTCTTCATCAGTTCCACTTCACCAAATGGTGGTTTCCGAGAGCAAATGCACGAGTTGGTATAAAAAATACCCAAATCGCGATAGGTGTGCCTATAATATTTGAGGAGTTCCCTCAATTCCTCATGGATCCCATAATCAGAATCATAACTGGATTTTGATAAAAATAGGACCAATCTGGAAGTATATCCTTTTAAATAAAATATGAATTTTCCAAATCGGTTTATAAATGAAGGCGTTCTGACTGTTCTGAGGTAACAACAAAAAAAAAAGCAACCGAATTGAGAACCTCCTCCTTTTTTTGAAGTCGGTCAAAAAGCAACATGACTGCGTGGCATGTCAATGATAATGCGAATATCGTAAATACTCGGCTTATATAGATTCGATAAGCATGACATGACACTACCATGTCTTCACACTTATCTAGTTACCTACCTACCTCAGTACAATTTTTAAAATTATTACCTTACCGCCTTAGTTTGGTCGATTTAATAAAGATAAATTGTACTTAAAAGCAAATAAAAGCGGCGTATTACCAAAAGTAAATAACGCCAATAAAAGTTATCTGCAGATTAGAATTAGAAAATAAAGTATGCTCCAAAACGGTACTTAAACATTTTTATGGTTCATCTTATTTATAAGGTTGCCAATCGAGTTTCTTGTGTAGACCGAATCACCAATCCCCAGCTCTTTGATGCTCTTGATGCAACGCTCCAAAATCTAGACTCCTAAAACGTCCTCATCATCAGCCTACAGCAGAACGATTTGCGGCAACTCTCATCCAGCTGTTACCCAGCCATACTGCGAAGATCGTCACTCCACCGCCTGTATAGAGGTTTGAGGAACAGGGTGTAAAGTTCACTCATACTCTATAGGAAAGGGAGGATCCTCCGACCAGACGGTTGTTGTGTCTGGCGGGCAACTGCCCGATGATTCATGTCGGGCCGTTGTATCTATGTTAGTTGCGCGGTAAACTCTGCTTGCGCGATGCAGGATTTTGCGTGACGTCAGTATGACGCGATGTTCGCATGTGGCGTTGTAGATACCGCTACACCTGCACACCAGCCTGAGGTTGCCCTACCTTACGTTTGCAATTTCACGGTCTCCACAGAACACGCCTACCCCAACGGTCATCGGTTCTACGGCTAATATGGCCGGCGAAAAAAGGTTTTTCGTACCACTTGCTCAAAAAAGTGACATTCGAAAAAAGGTTTTTCGTACCACTTGCTCAAAAAAGTGACATTATTTTAATAAATGCTTATCTCATATTTATTATTGTTGTGTTAATTTTTTCGCAAATGGTACGAAAAGTAGAGTATTTTCCTCGGTGATAAAGCTGTCTTAGTCTTGGATGAACTTAAATCCCTCGCTACACTCAGGTCGTGATTTAAGTTTTTAACACCCTTAATAATCTACTATTTATGCTAAACTATCTAAACTATTTAAAATACAAAAATAAACGGACTTAATGCCTTAGGCATTCTCTACCAGTCAACCAAGGGTGGTGAAGAGATTGGATGGCAGGTGCTTTGAATTATTATTATAAATTAATAAAAATAAACAAGTAGGTACTTTGGAGTCACTGACTTATCGCCATTTTTATGAATGTCATAAGGATTAATTATCATGAATTCATGACAGACTAAATGAGCTTCCTTTGTGTTATTTTACTTCATGGTTCATGGGCAAAAACATTGAAGTATTCAGTTTGTAATAAGTAAGGTCACAATAGAAGTGGAAGTGCAGTTTTAAATAATCGAGACAATGATAATATTATTGTGTAGGCTGTAGGCAGATCTCGATTTTAAATGATTAATTTATACCTCCCAAGGGCCAAGAGAAATTGAAACCAATAGAGGACTAAACGCTACCCTGTGGCACTCCAACCCAAATTTTCAATACTATCATAAATTGCTGTGCTATATTGGCTGGACGCAACAATGGCAGTCGCAGTGAAAAAAAGTATTTTAACTACACGTATTTGCATGAGGTTTTTTTGTGTACACCTCTTGTGAAGTTGTGAAAGACCTTTGAAGTATCGCAGAGCGACATCGCTTCTACTATTTATCGGCGGTGGACAAGGTGTAGCTATGATTATTGAAACTGTTTCATCCGGCAAACTCATGGTAACCAGAGGAAAGTCGTGCATCATTAATTCGGAGGGAGTCGCATTACGTCCGCTACGCGTAGGTGATTTTTTCTAGGATCAGTCGCGTTACAGCCGTTCTACCTAAAAGTACCCTCAATGCTAGAAGAGCTTGTTATTAGAAAAATGACACACAGACCAAATTACATTTTGTGAAGCAAGCGTGCATTCAAGAATACAGTAGGACCATAAACGGACGTTACAAGAACTAATGTTTGAGTGCCATCTAGCTCTGGAGAGTTTATCGACATCTAATTGTATTACTCTCCAGTGGATCAAAGGGCACAGTGAATCTCTGGGCAATGATGCTGCAGATGAACTTGCGAAGAGAGGCTCTGATATGAGGGTGCTAGGCCCGTACCCACTTCTCCCTTTGCCTTTCTCACAATTTCGTGCGTGGATTCGTCAAAGATCGACTGAACTCCATAACAACAGATGGTCACGGGCAACAGACTGTAGACAGTCAAAATTGGCTTTACCAATGATACAAACTCAAACTCAAACTCAAAGCATTTATTTCAATTAAACCTTGTACAGGCACTTTTGAATTGTCAAAATTAAAATAGTCCGTCAGTTAGTCAGAAAGTTGAAGCTAGTCGCCCATTCCAAAACGTAGATCTCTATGGAGAAGAACGGGCAAGAAACTCCATGGACACTCTTTTAAATCAAGATATTACAAATCGTGGGTACATTTTTATTGTTGCTTCTATATGCGAGAACAATGTAAAAGAAAAACACAAATGAAGAAACATTTCAAAATATAAGATTAAAAATAAGCCTTGGCAGTTAAGAAATGACCAGTCTCAACCGACGGCGCCCGTTCACGAACATGACGCGTGGATCAGCACCATCTAGCTCAACCATTTTGTAGGGAACCGAAATGATCCAACACACGCGCCACCATCGATGAGACATTTAAGTGAGCATGACATGTTCTCAACCGCCATGCTCTTTCAAGTCAACATGAAAAAAAAAATCATAGTAAACGAAAACATGGTTCTTACATTTACAAAATTTAAAAATGCTTCTAAATTATACAACACTATAGTTTGTAATTTATGTAAGAGATTAATAGAATTTTACTACCAAATAAGAAGAGATATTATTTAATAACTAAGTATTCAATAATTAAGACTTATTGAATAAAACAAAAAAAAAAAAAAAATGAATTATGTTCTTAATGTCAGAAACACAAAAAAAAAAGAAAAAGGGAAGCACCTCTTCCAATTATTAAAATTTTAACTAGTGAGCTCAAGTGCCTGTGGAGCAGGACCAGCTTTAAGCCAAGCATTTTTATCAACGATATAATCATCCAACTTATAATATGCTTGTCTACATAGTGTGCGTTTAATGCATGTTTTAAATTTCTTCTCATTTAGTTGAAGAATATTGAGTGGTATTTTATTATAACATTTTATACAGTAACCCATAAAAGAAGTTTTTACTTTAGACAATCGGAAACGCGGTTGATCTAATTTGTCCCTATTTCTAGTGTTAAAATTATGCCTGTCACTTATCTTACTAAAAAGATGTAGATTTTTTCGAACGTACATAATGTTTTCATATATATATTGACAAGGAACCGTCATGATGTTAATTTTTTTAAACAGTTCCCGCGACACGACGCGAGTACACCTGCGACTAACGAAAAAAAATTCTCAGCCTGAGTAGGAATAACCTTAGAATAATAATAGGTACAATTGCGGGCCACAACCTCCTAAACAAACATCTTTTTTACATAGGCGCCACGGACAGCTCCCTTTGCAGGGGCTGCTTTGATGCCGAGGAATCAGCCGCCCACGTCATCCTGGATTGCGAGGCCGTGGCTTCTTAACGTGCAGAAATCCTCGGAACAATGAGGTCGCTCCGCGAAGCCTGTGAAGCTCCCAGGAAGCTTCTGAGCTTTTGGGCGGAACTAGACTGACTCTGTTAGCCAGAATCCCCACGCACAACGGACCGAATGGGTAGTCTAAGTGCGGAAAAGGGAGTCCCCTAATCATCATCATCATCAAACGGACGTTACGCGTAGCGGACGTAATGCAACTCCGTCGTTTTTGCCGCGTTTTATGTTTAATTTTAATAATAAAAAATGGTACTTAGGTACTGTCATGGTCTTATGATTTCTTCACTATTAATTAAGTTTATATAAGCCAAAAAATAGGAATAGGTACCTTATTCATATATAAGTTCATGCATAAGCATTGTAGTCTTTGTTCTATGTGTACAACAGATGTGGAAGGAGATGTTTGTTGTAATTTGAGACAGTAAGTAGATTTCGATATTCTGATTATTATGTATATCAACTAGGTGTGTATTTTCTACATCTAAATACGTCTTAGTGAGATTGAAGCCAATAGAAGCGACAAAACGCTACCCAGCGGAACACCGATTAAAAAATCTCAATAGTTTCGTAGAATGGTTTTACCGTTTTGTATGGACAACTTCTGCCGGGTAATTGCGTTACACATTATCACTATTATCACTATTATCAGTAGCAATGGCTTTTATTTTGACAGTTCTTCAACATCATTGCGTTATTTGTTGTCGAGGAGACAAATTCGAACATATGAAGCCAATGCCGATGCCGATGGATTACCAATATTCTTCAAAATTATTCAGATTGAGATAAATAGTGTGTTACGCAATTAGGGTGCAGGATCTTCATTAAGTACCTTTATAAGTAAGTATATATACCTAAATTGCAATTTTATTTTATAATACCTATATGTAAATTCCAATAGGTACAGACGCCAGCACATCAAGCTACTACAATTCGTCAAATTTCGTTAATAGATTTTCAACTTTATCGCTAAAGCATAAGGTTCAAAGTTGATTGGGAAAATTTGACAGTTACTAGAAGCTACAAATTTTGTAAATAAAAAACTTCTCTGTCAAAATAAAAGCCATTCCTACTGTTACCCCGCTAGAACGCGTCTGACTCATAGTCATAGTCATCATCTTCTTCTAGTCTGATCTGTCAAATCGTGCGAAACGTCAAACATTGCCCGGTGTAATTTAATTAATTAATAATCGATTTATGTGGTATAGGTGACGAAAAAGTACATAAATACATTCGGAATAAGTGGTTACATCAGTGACAGTGTTATCCAAGCTTTACTCTGCAGATTTATTGAGATAATACAAAAAAAGCGGAGGTGCTGAATCACGAACGGTCCATCAACATCCGTAAAACAGGTTAGCTATACACAATCAGTGACAGTAGACTGATATTAAGCTGCAAAACTTGACATACTGAACCATAATACAATTCTTTTTGAGAACAATATCAGCTTAAAGCGGTTACAAATATTTATAAAATGTAAACAGACAAGGAATATGACTCATTCAAATTACTCGACCAATCACGAACTTTGACTTTGTCATAACAAGAGAAGTTTCGTTCAGAAACGTGACGAGACTGTGTTTGAATACAAGCGATTTGAGACTACGTTCCTTTTCACTCAGTTTTTACGAATACTGACGGTATACTTAGTTCATTATTTATTTAAATCATGGGAGAATGTAATAATATCACATATCGCAAAATACACAGAACCAGTTCACTAAATGACGTCAGCAGAGATAGTTCGGCACTATTTGATGCCACTATAATGAGCTTACCAAATACGTCACTTAATACTAGTCAAACTGTACTTGACTTAAATGAAAAAGTTAAACAGTTATCCGACGACTTAGTAGTAGCCCACCATGAAATTGAAAATCTTAATTCAGAAAATTTTACCTTGAAAGCTGATATACAAAAATATTTAAAAGTAATAGAAGCATATAAAATTATTAACATAACAGAAAATAATGGTACACCAAGATCAAAACGGAAATCAAAACAAAATAGCACCAATACACCTGAGCAAAAAAAAAAACCATTGAAATACCCACAGACACAAGTAACAGATGAAGGACATGTTAATAAAACAAATGACATATCGGAACAGATAACTACACAACAAACGACTTCCAAACATGAGATTACAGATATTCAACAAGGAAAAGCTTATAAATGTACATGCAGGTCACTAAAAAAAGATAGCTTAAAAAATAACCAACTACCCGAACAAACTATTTCACAAAAAATTAAAACAAGAAATAAAATATGTATTTTAAGTAGTAACAACAAAAACAAAATTCTTCCTATAGCAGAGTCGACCTTCTCTAACGAGTACGATTTATGCCACTATCTTAAATCCGGTGGAGGAACAAAACAGCTCATAGAAGACTTACAACCAAAACTAATCGGATTCACTATGGATGACTTTTGCATCATTCTGATCGGAGAGGAAGACTTCAAAACCACTAACAATTATGTGAGCATTATCGTTCACTTAAGAGAAGCACTGCAAGCTATTACACACACCAATATCATCATATGCTCACCCACGTTCAGCTGCAAGAATTATTCAGACCTGAGTAATTGGAGAATCGAGACATTCAATCATTTATTACATCTTGACTTATTAACGCATGAATACGCATTTGTCATTGACAGTAACTTAAATTTAAAATATGACGACAGTATGTTTGATAAACATTCAGGCAGAATCAATAACGTCGGAGTAAATATAATTTTTAAGGACATTTTGCATTTAATTACTGACATAAGAAGCCTTGACATACAAAATGATGAAGAAGAGGACAAACATGATGTGGCTGACACTGACAATATCTTGAATGTAAATGACAAATGTAAGGATAATTCTGAGTTTTTTCTTTTATAATCATATGCACATCATGCATCAAAACATCGCTGGCCTCCTGAATAAAACAGACCTGTTAACATTACACATCCAAGAACAGCTACAAAAACAGATTAGTATTGAAATAATATGCCTGACGGAACACTTTGTCATTTCGGGTCAAGAAAAATTAATAAATATGCCAAACTTTAAGCTAGCAGCATGTTACTCAAGAAAACAGAGACGAGGAGGCTCGTGTATTTTAATTAAGACCTATCTCGAATACAAGGAACTAACTGATATAAAGAGTTCATCTATCACAGGCGTTTTTGAAGGCTGTGCCATTGAGTTAGTCAAACATAAATTAATTGTAATATGTGTCTATAGACCACCTAATATGTGTAATATTAGTCTTTTTTTTGACACTTTAGACAGTGTATTAAAAACATTGTGCAATAAATCAAATGTAAAGGTAGTATTATGTGGAGACTTCAACGTAAATATCTTAAAACGAACTAGATACACCTTGGACTTTGAATCTTTGCTCCTAAATTACAACCTTATCTTAAAAATAAAACAGCCAACAAGACCAAGGAGCCAAACCTGCTTGGATAATTTTGCTACTAACTCAAATCTAAAATGTACTGCTGAGGTAATGGATTTTGCTATTTCTGATCACTCAGCTCAAATAATCAAAATTCAAGTCAGTAGAACTTGTAAGTTACGATATTGGCGCACTCGGAAACGAGACTTCGCAAAAGAAAATTTGGTTAAATTTAGGAATCTTTTAAAGAGTTTATCATTTTCAGACGTTTACAACGAGAGTAACCCTAATGAGTCTTATGATAAGTTTATGGAAGCTTTTAAACTTCTTTACAATCAGTGCTTTCCAATCAAATGGATAAGAATTCAATCAGAATCAAAAATTAAATGGATTTCGAAAGGCATCAAACTCTGTAGTAAGAAACAAAGAAATTTACTTTGGAAATATAGATTGAAACCGTCAAGCGAAAATAAACAAACATTTAAGACATATTCTCAAAGATTAAAAAAGATCATTAAACTTACTCAAAGGGCCCAGAACAATAATATTATTAATAACGCTCACAATAAATCCAAAGCAGCGTGGCAAATCATCAACAATAGAAAGCTGATTAAAGAACCTATCCTAAAAATTATGAACCAAAATGTGACAGTAACAGAACCCAAAAATATTGCAGCATCGTTTAATGACTTCTTTGTTGACCAGGTACAAAATGTAACCAGTGACACACTTGACGAAATTCCTGACATAGTTAACAACTCAAATTCAATGTTTATGTCACCGATAGTTCCAAATGATATAATAATAGCAATCAAAACACTGAAAAATACAAAAAGTTATGGTTATGATGAGATTACTACCAGTGTTGTTAAATTTGTTAGTGAAGTGATTGCAGGGCCTCTAAGTCATATTGTAAATGTTAGTATTGAATCTGGTATGTTTCCTAATAGCCTAAAAACAGTAGTAATAAAACCTCTTCATAAAAAGAATAATAGGGAAGACATGTCCAACTATAGACCAGTAGCATTGGTCCCCATATTTTCTAAGTTATTTGAAAAGATTATATATCATGCAATGGATAGATTTTTAAATAAATATAATATATTAAGCGAAGAACAAATGGGTTTTAGAAAAAATAAAAATATTAATATGGCAATATATAATCTCCTCACAAATATAATGACAAACGTTGACAATAAAATTCCTGTATGTGCAATATTGACTGATATGACTAAGGCGTTCGACTATGTAAACCATGACGTCCTTCTAAAGAAGCTTTACGCCTATGGTATAAGAGGAAATATTCTAAATCTAATAAAATCATACCTACAAGGCCGACTGCAGTACACGGAAATAACGAGAATATGCCCTAAAACTAAACGTGAACTTAAATATATTTCGGGTTGTAGAGAGGTAAAGCATGGCGTACCACAAGGTAGCGTTCTGGGACCCCCGTTATTTCTCTTATACATTAATGATTTGCCCCGTCAAACACATCATCCCATGGTTTTGTTTGCGGATGATAGTACGGCAATCGTAAAATGTTCGGACTTAAAAAAATATGAAAGTGATATAAATAACACATTAAAGTGCATTATTACCTGGCTCAATGTAAATCACTTAATTATAAATCTAAATAAAACGAAGGTAATGCATTTTTACCAACGGATCAGTCCCCCAAATATAAATGTCAGTCATAATGGGGATAAAGTTGACTCAACAAGCGTAGCGAAATTCCTAGGGATCTGGATTGACAGTAATCTGACTTGGAAACCTCATTCTGAGGACGTATGTAAGAAATTGAGCAAATCAGCATATGTACTGTACAATTTATCGCATAAAGTTAGCAAAACTACTCTTCTCACAGCTTACCATGGCTTGGTGGCATCCATTTTGAGGTTCGGAGTAATATTCTGGGGCAACTGTAGCGAAAGGGAGGTGATATTCAAAGCCCAAAAACGTTGCTTAAGATCAATGTCAAGTTTAAAATCTACAGATAGCTGTGAGCCTGTGTTTAGGTCTCTAAAAATACTAACCTTCCCGTCGCTGTACATATTGGAAGTGTCCATTTTTGTTAGGTCGAATTTAAATTTATTTCCGTCACTTGTCGACATTAGATCAAGGTCAGGCCCTTTAAGACTACAATACAAGTTCTTATTACATACAGGAAAATATAATACAGCACTATTAAGAAAAAATATAATGTCAATGGGGCCAATCATTTATAATAAAATTCCACATAATCTCAAAGGACACACCACACGCGTATTTAAAACTAAACTGACTGAATTACTATTACAAAAATGTTACTACTCTGTAAATGACTTCTTGAATGACAAAGATTTATAACTGTACCTTGACTTTTTTCTTGTAATTGACATTTTAAATACCTTTTTGTAACAATGTATAATTTGATTTACTTTTTATGTGACATTTTATTTTATGAGTACCTATTAATTTTTGATGTCTGGTTTTCTATGTCAATGCATGTTAATTAATGTTTTTGCACGCCGTAAGGTACAATGTAGCGGAAACGTTGTATACTGTACCATCTTAAACCTGTACCTACATTGTGGCAAATAAATGATTCTGATTCTGATTCTGATTCTGATTCATAGAACGTAAAGGGCCGCCATTTTGAAGGAAGTTTACGCTGACGCTGTCATTGCTGCAGAAAGCAGATGCAGAATACTCGTAATCGTCTGACGACAGTAATTAGATCTGTGTGTTAACATAAAATTATATCCTTTTATAAAAATCATTACAAAACTGTTTTTTTTTATTTGATCCAAAGGTTGCGAACCCCTGAATGTGTGTTTAGAAAATTTATAGCTTCTCGTGACACACATGTTAATAATATTTATATTTATACATATATAATACAATACATAAGTTAATAATATTTTAGGTAAAGAATCAACAAACGGGCCGCCCGCGCCCGTATTGAACGTCGTTTTTAGATTTTATTGTATTTTGCATTTTAGAACATTTGCTGGACGCAACAATGGCAGTCGCTGTGAAAAAAGGTAAGTACCTAATATTATTATCTTGATTATTTTTTGTGGTAATCACCAGAAATCTTGTGCAAGGATTTCCATCTGTCCGGAGCCGGGGCAATATTCTTTATATTTTAGAAGCATTTCACTTTACTTTGTGTAAATTATTTCATCACCACTGCTGTCAAAACGGTGAAAGAAATCATCGTGAGGAAACCAGCATGTCCTACTAGAACTTAAAATTCGAAGACATGTGACATCCACCAACTTCGCACTGGGCCCGCGTGGTGGATTACGGCCCACTCCCTAACCCAGAGGAGGCCTGTGCCTGTGTCTTGCAGCAGTGGGAACATTATAGGCTAATTATGTATGATAACGATAAGTAATCATTGCAGTCATCTATGGGTGAAATTGCTGGTATTACGAAAACAGAGAACTTTCAACTTCCACGTTTTACATCACATCCTTGTGGTGTTGAAGTTGACTAACGGCAGTAATTAATCACAGACCATCTGTCTGTTAAAGTTTGTATAAATGAATATCATGAAATTCAACACTAATGTTGATTACTCTTCTTTTGTTTTCAGGAGTCTACGTTGTAGCCGGTAAACGTACTCCTTTCGGAAAGTATGGAGGCATGCTTCGAGATGTCTTGCCTGAGGATCTGTTTGCTACAGCAGCTAAAGCTGCCCTAAAGGCAGGTGAAGTGGCTGCTGAACTTGTAGACACCGTCAACATCGGCCAGGTTAGCAACCTTAATTCTTTTGGATCGATAGATAGTAGAAGTGGTCGTTCTGAAATCGCCATTTCAGAAGATGAATATGAAAAGAGGACTTCCCGTAGGTAATATGAAACTTCTTTGAATACTGAAGCCATTATTCTATTAATTCAGTATGTCACCCCTCCTCAGACAAATTCTATATCGCCAACCGGACTGTCTCCTCGACACGCATCTTTGAAAGCTGGCATCCCCGCAGATCGACCAGTTCTCAGCTTGAACAGATTGTCTGGGTCAGCGTTCAACGCTATCATTTGCAGTGCACAGGTACGTCCCAGGATGAGGTCCTGATCTGAGGAGAATAGGCCTTTTGATTCAGTCTTTTTTGAAACCTTGATTTCTAGCTGACACGGACTGGATCAAAAATCACCTTTTTTTTGCAGGAAATTCTTCTAGGAACATCTCAAATCTCCCTCGCTGGTGGCATGGACGTCTTTTCTTCTGCCCCTTTTCTCGTTCGTAATGTGCGTTTTGGGACTGAGTTGGGGAAGGCTACAGAAATGGAAGACTACCTCCACCTGGCTTACTTTGATTCTTACTGCAATATGTATCTGTTGCAAACAGCTGATATCGTTGCTGCCAAGTATGGTGTTACCAGGAGAGAGGCCGATGAGTACGCTCTGAAATCACAGCAGAAGTGGAAACATGGTAAGATGCGACTAGCTGCTTCTTCTTGAATTGGTTTGACTTAGTTTTCGAATAAAACGTCGATTTATTTGCAATATCTGATCTGCTGCTCTCCGAACTATATACAGATCAATGAGTAGCAATGCCGTATATTAATATCAAAGATTTACCACAGCAATTGTTTGACTATATACCTTGACAGTAAATAACATAAATAGGAGTGTCAAACTAAAATAAAATTATGAGCATTAATAACTTCTAGCGGATGCAAACGGATTCTTCAATGAGGAGTTGATCCCATTTCCAGTGAAGCTGAAGAACCGCGAGGTGCTGATGACGAGGGACGAACACCCCCAACCTAACACCACATTAGATAAACTCAGCGGGTTGCCAGCAGTGTTCCATGGTGGAATCACCACTCCAGGCAATGTTACTGTGAGTTAGTAATTTATTCAAAACTTTGTGCAGGTATCGGTACAATATTTTGCATTTGACCGAACAACCAAACAATACTGAAAATCGCTTAAAATACAGACATTAGCTGAAAGATATTAGGAAAGTTTTCTGTCTATCTTGCAGGGTATCAACGATGGTGGTGCAGCAATTATTCTTGCCAACGATCAAGCATTGAAGGACCATAACTTGAAGCCATTAGCACGGCTTGTAGGCTGGTCATGCCCAGGAGTGGACCCAACTTTGATGGGAACTGCAGCAGTCCCTGCTGTGGAGACACTACTCAAGGCAACCGGACTGACAATCACTGACATGGACTTAGTTGAGGTAGATATAAGGACCCACACAATAGACCATCAGCGAGGATTAGAATATCAATTCTGGATTTTCGTAGAGATCAGACATGTTCTTGCAAAAATTTCGTTAGGCATCCCTAAAAATACCAAAACATTTTTTTTATGATATTTTAATATAGCCAAACTCCAAATGCACTTGACATGCAATTGTAACACACATGATAATTACAGATTCATGAAACTTACGCAGCAACTACGCTGGTCTGTGCCAGAGAGCTCGCAGTGAAGGAAAATAAACTTAATGTCAACGGTGGAGCCATCTCCATCGGACACCCGTCTGGCGCGTCTGGGGCCAGAATCATTTCACACCTCACGTATGAGCTCAGGTAGAATGGGAATTGGATAATGAAAAAAAAAGATTCCATAAAGATTACTTAAAAAAACTACTTTGCTATGTATTTTGAAAATTTTAACTAACAGCACACGTTGTTTTGTGTAGCAATTAGAAGTTAAAATTTTCAAGCCATTCATTTGTGGAAACATTATGCATAGTTCATTTCAATTTGAAAGTGTAGTTCAGTTTTGAAAGACCAAGTTTCTATAGAAACTAACGACAAACACAGATAAGACTGCCTGCCAAACAGGACCTAAACGCAAAAAACGCAAGTTTTAGAAACAATAAAAGTATATGATTTACTACAGTAAACAAAATCAGAAAAATATATGATATTCTTCAGGATATATGCTAGGTAGATAATGTGTTGAAAACATAATACAACTAATTTGATACGATAGAAAAAAGTCATGAAGATATCTCTAAAAACTTTATTTTTACAATAAAAACCATACTAATATACATACAATCATTCTGATTTTTTGTTAGATTATTCTACAAGCAACATACTGAAACACTAGTGTTTAGCTTCATATTTTGCAATAAATTACCAGCGTTGTGTTATCGCGCTTCTCTTTCGTTTTTATGCAGTCCGACATCGACAGTGACCGCGCTTTAGGTCATGTAAGCCCCTTAAGAAGTTATGATATACAGTTCGCGTCGAATAACTTTACCGCTAAGCTAGGCTTTTCGCTAGCCGCGCATGCGCGCTGCTGTTAATAGTGTACTCTGTGGATTAACTACTGTGCGGTGATTTGTTGCCTACTTCAGAGCGGCAAAGTTATTTGACGCGAACTGTACGCGATTGGTGATTGGTGCTATCACTACGAACAGCAACTCAACCAAGTAGGTAATATAAGGGAAGGGCGAATTTCACCAATGAAACTGATTATCTCATTGAGATTAGCTCATTTAAACCGCAATCAAGAGCTGTCAGTGTCAATATTCCACAACAATGATGACACTGACAGCTGTTGAATTCGGTTTAGTGCCGTATTCTCTATGACATAATGAACGAACCCGCGCGAAATGAACGCGAGATTGGCGGGATTAGCTAAGGAATTGTCGTGGTTTCGAAGTAAGGAATCATTGAGTGGTCATAGTGAATTAGGGCCCAGTAAGATCAAAGAGGGTTTACTTATTCAGGAACCATTGTTTTTGTTTCAGGCGACGTGGTCTTAAACGAGGTATCGCATCTGCTAGCATCGCCGGCGGACAAGGCGTAGCTATGATTATCGAAACTGTTTGATCCGAGAGGCATAGGAAAATTAAAAGAGAGAAGTGCTTATCTTCATTAAAAAAAAAAACTATTTCATATACCTAAACCTACATGGGCACTTATGAAACGTCAGAAGCTAGGAGCACAGTTCCAATTGGCCGTTTCCTCTGGAGAAGAGCTGGCAAGAAACCCCCGGTTACTCTTTTAAAAATATTTGGCTTTTACAATGTTTTCAATATGGGAGTATAGTGCATGCCTGTCCACAAGTATTAACAAAATAAATGGTCTACAAATCTACTGTCTACTTATGGCCTACAACGTTCTTATATTTAGAAAATATAAAAAATAATCTATTTAAAAAAATAATAACCTATAGCCTGAATTAATATCTTGTTCACAAAATCCACTAATACATAGAGTTGAAATTAGAATTGTAAGGTAAGTATTGGTATATAATATACCTATAATATAATGTCAAATAATAAGAAGATTACGTCAAAGAAGTACGTAAAACAAAAATAAAACAAAACTAACATCGTGTCTAATCTCTATATGCAAATGTATGTTAGTTGCTCCCCAATTACATAATTTGGGAGCAACTAACAGACATTGACATAGTTAGATATGCCAATGAGGTACCAGGGAAGCTACATGTGTAGAAGGAATTATTGCCAAACTTCCTTGTCTTCAACGTAGTCTTTAATCATAATATGCTTACACGTTTGATGTGGGTTTTGAACTGTCCATCGCTAACTTCTGTAACCGAGCTTATTGCTAATAAAAATAACATTTTACCAGTGTCTCGTTTTCGTCGGTTCTATCAATATGCCATTCTCAAAGTTTCTATGAAGGCTGAATGATAAAGTTCAAAATGAAAGTTAGATTATCCGGAAAAGAACTAGAGTCATCGACGTAGTTTAGAAAGTTAGCAAGCTGAAGGAGCAGTAGTCCTGGAACAGGTACTTTATTCCAGGACTCCTAAATAACCACTGACTATACTATCATAGAGTTTTTGGCATTAGTTAAATTATGAATGATTATTTCTCTAGGCATTTACGTTGTAGCGGCAAAACGCACGCCATTTGCCAAAATGGGCAGAGCTTTTAAAGATGTCCACCCTTCGGAGCTGTTTGGTATCTCGGCGCGGGAGGCGTTCAGAGAGAGTCATCTGGCGCCAGATGTAGTGGATACTGTTATGCTACTGCTAGACCTAGGGTAGTCTAACCGCCTTGCATAAAAGGTTACATTGCTCTGTGCCTTGCATGACCGTCGGGCGGGATAATCGTGTTTTTTTACTATCCGTAGTGGCTGAACATTAGGTATTTAATTTGCTTGCTGTGTATAGGTACTAAAAGGTTACATACTCTGAGGTGTAGGTATACTACTCGTATACACTAACTTCACTGGTTTCATTTAACGTTTATTACTCATTCTATGGTTTCGACCTCACATAATTATCCAGCTCATACCTAAATATTACATACCAACAAACAACTGCTTTTCGTACCTACCAGAGTACCGGACTTTAGACTTGAAAGATTAGTTTGTTATCAACATTTACTGGGGGCGAACGATTCGCTTATGCACCCACTTACTTCAAAAATACGTGATAAATATAAACGTAATCCTTCAATATAGCGAGTAGATAGGTAGACCGTACGAATTACGATAGCGAATGTGAAAATATCACAACCGGTGTGGTTTTGTGCTGTGTTGACGTGCGTATGAGTGGATCAAACAAAGATGGCCGTCGTTATCAATAAAGGTTGGTGTCACTTATATTTTTGTATTGTTGTTGCTATAGGTAGGTACTTGTCCTATGTACCTACCTATTTATGTGTGTTATTGATTCGTACATTGAAGTTGTCAGTCATGTCTTGATGATATTTAAGTTCTTTTGTTGCCGATGAAATATATCTAGGTAGGTACTTATGAATTTATTAGGACGTGTTTGTTGAGTTAAAATCCGGCAACATGATAAAATGTTGAATAAGATTCATAACATAATTTTTAACACCTTACAAAAAGGTGTAGAAAATCATTCAACGATTGAGTAGGTACACAAACATCTAAAAATCACACAATTGTTTACAAATTAACAAGACAAGATTTGTAATAAAGCGATTATAACTGTTATTTCTTACATCACAAGGTTCAAACTCCATTGTATGGACTTTCACACAGGGGTCAATGTCCACATATAAATAATGAGGGGCAAGGTTGTAACAAACATTCTGCTTGAATGAGTAGGTATGTTTTTAGTTTTATGCAACACACATGATTCCCTCAATACATTAGTTAAACCAAAATAGAAGTGACAGTCTAAGATATTCTACGGAACAATTTTTTAAGAAACCTAAAATCACCAGTATAAATGTTTAATGGATAACACTTCTGTCGATTTTTTTATCTTTTAGCAAGTTCCTATCTATGGCTATACTTGCCGTAAAGATAAAAATCATACGAAAAACATTCTATTATATTTTAGCCAAACTACGGACGAACTTATAATTAATTAAACATTTAACAAGAACCTCTTGAGCTAAAATGAATTCTGAACCAGAGAATGATGAATGGTGAAACAGAGAATAAGAACCACTTTTAATCACTCACCCCACATCTTCCACATCCAGGTATCTTCATAGTAGCAGCCAAGCGTACGCCGTTCGGCAGGTTCGGAGGTGCCTTCAAGGATTTATACCCTTCAGATCTGTTGGCTGCTGCAGCTAAGGATGCTCTGAAAGCCGGCAGCGTCGCCCCAGAGGTCATCGATACTGTCAATATTGGACAGGTTTATGGGGTCAGTATCCTTATGCTTCTCGGATACTTAATGAATATTAAAACGAGGCAACAAATGGATGCCCAGTTAGTCAGTTCTAGAGCTGAAAAGGCTCGCCCAGCAAGTGAAGGGGATTGGATGCAAAAGCAGTTCTTTTCGTGAGGGCACATATTATAAAGAGGGTCTGTCTCTGGAGATCTGTGTCCTCGTTTCTTGAGTTCTGTTCTTGATGTTGTTTTACTATCAAAGCACACATCCAAAACCACCCATGTATGCATGGAGAGCTGTTCAACCTTCAACGGCCCAGTCATAATAAGTGCCAGTTATTTTATGAGTGACCAGCTATGATGATTTAAATGTGAATGTTATATCCTCAGATCAGTGGCTCGTCAGATGGAGGTTTATCTCCTCGTCACGCAGCTCTCAAGGCTGGCATTCCGGAAGACAAGCCAGCTCTAGGAATTAGCCGACTCTGTGGGTCTGGTTTCCAAGCTGTCGTTAACAGTGCTCAGGTATGATTTCCCGTTCTATGAAGAAGCTTTACTTAGCTTCGATTCTCGAGGTTGTAGTCGCAAAAAAGACAGAACAAGCTTTAGAATTTCAGCTATGGAATTGCAGCACATAATGACTTTTAACTATTTAATTATCTATCATATTCCTCCAGGCTTGAGACTTACTAAATCAAAGACGAAAACAATTAGTAAAACCATTTTTGTTCCCCAGGATATCATCACAGGAGTTGCCCAAACCTCCTTAGCAGGTGGCACAGAGAACATGTCAACGGTACCTTTCGTCGTCAGGAATACCCGTTTCGGAACCGGTTTAGGAGTAAAGATTCCCTTCGAAGATGTCCTGACTGCGTCATCTCTGGATACATCCTGTAACTCCACCATGCCGGAGACAGCTGAGAATCTTGCTGAGAAGTATAGTTTGCATAGGATGGAGGTGGACCAGTATGCTCTGCAGTCACAGCAGAGGTGGAAAGCCGGTAAATAACAACTACCTAATCGGCTTAAAATCTTACATCTCCTGTTCCAGTTCAGGAAAAGTGACTATCGTTAGTACTTCGCAAACCTTGGAGATGTCGTCTTTACAGTACTCAGTACATGACGAGTGCATGACGATGCGTGCCTAAGTAACTGATTTCCAGTTTCAATTCAGACAATCGGCTTCAAACGTAGACACTTTTTCAAGCCAGTACTTCAGGCCATTAAATGCTATGTTGTTTTACTTTTAGCGCATGACCAAGGCGTGTTCAAAGCGGAGATGACCCCAGTGACCGTGAAGGTCAAGCGGCTGGAGAAGGTGGTGGATGTAGACGAGCACCCTCGCCCCGAGACCACCACCGAAATGCTCAGCAGACTGCCCGTGCTGTTCAGAAAGGGAGGCGTTGTTACTGCTGGCAACTCTTCTGTAAGTTTAAGAGTTAATTACGAAATTTGGAGCTTATCTACGTAATGATAAACTAAGATTCCCACAGACCTAATCTATAAACTGCTGAAGCTAAAAAAGACAAAGTAGATTATGTGGAGGCACAGTCAGGATTATGTTGAAATCTTTGTAAACCATCTATTTGAAAGAAGACTCTTATGCTCGCCAATGCCATTGATCAAATCAGAATATAGTCGTTCGCTTAATTCTGGATATTGGCTGAATCCTAACAATAGGCCTACATTAAAAAAAACTTTTTCTTAAACTTCTTTTATTATGAACAGGGTGTAAACGACGGTGCTGGAGCGCTGGTCCTAGCAAGCGAGGAGTCTGTCAAGCAGAATGGCTTTAAGCCCCTAGTGAGACTACTTGCCTGGTCCGTAGTGGGTGTGGATCCCTCCATCATGGGCATCGGACCCGTGCCTGCCATACAAAACCTGCTGACTGCCACGGGACTGAAGCTTGATGATATCGATTTGGTTGAGGTACGTACGTCTTCTGTCTAAAGAAGGTCATTTCCTTCATCAGGATCTATGCTATAAAAGTCTTCGAAGTGACTTTTCAGATAAAACTCTGAATAGTCCCTCCCTAAAGTCATGAATTCAGAAGACAAACAATTACATTAAAAATATTTTGTTTCACATAAACCTACATGGGCACTTATGAAACGTCTGAAGCTAGGTTCTCCGTTCCAGTTTCCTATGGAGAAGGGCCGGCAAAACTTGTGCCTCGGGAGCCAATAACGTTTCCAAAAAAACACACTGCTTTTGTGACTTGTTTTCCTTTGCTTGGTTAGTGGTTACCATAATAGAAACATCATATTCATAGTTTGATCTGACTTCACGCTTAGCGCTCTGTAATTCGTATGGTGTACTTAATAAAGAGTATTCTATTCTTTACACGATGTCATTTGAGATAGCCACCATTATTACATGACGTTTCAACCATTCCTTGTAACCAACAGATCAACGAGGCGTTCTCAGCTCAGACTTTGGCATGCGCTAAGGAGCTGGGCTTGGACCAGAGCAAACTGAACGTCAACGGTGGAGCCATCGCCATGGGACACCCAGTCGGTGCTTCAGGAGCTAGGATTACCGCACATCTTGCCCATGAGCTCAGGTAAGCTGGCATTCTTATCGCAAGTGGATATTTAATTCTATCGCCGCTACCATTAGAAGGCAATTTTTATCTTCTGTTATCTCTGGGCGGCGAAATACACGCTTAAAAGACTGTGGGTAGCAGTTACTGATTTCTCATTGCGATGTTTTATCTCCCGCCAAGAGTCCTGAACGATGGCAAAATATCACTGATTTCAATCGTAGCAAATGTATGCGCGTTGACGAGGCACGAGTATGTTAGCATTACTAAGGATCGTGTCTCGAACTTCTGATATTTCAGCTTACCCTCATGAGGAAAATGCGTAAGTTTATAAATGTTTATCGAGGCAGAGGCATGATTATGTGACTAACTTGTAATTAAAACGGTGCTCTTTTTTTTCAGACGTCGCGGATTGAAGAGAGGCATCGGCTCAGCATGCATAGGCGGTGGACAAGGAATCGCCCTCCTTCTTGAGACTGTATAACTTATTATGAAGAACACATTATATTTATCATTTCCATCATATTGTATGCATTTTATCGATCTCCGAACAAAATTGTAAATAATGAAATACTTAAATAAAATTTATGTACAGACGCCAGCACATCAACCTACTACAATCTGTCAAACTTCTTTACTAGATTTTCAACTTTATAGCTAAATCATAAGGCTCAAAGTTGATTGGGAAAATTTGACAGTTTCGGGTAGCTTGATGCGCTGGCGTCTGTACGTTATTATTTTTGTTTAGTCTTGTCGTTTTATTTATATTGCTATCCAAAAAAACCCCAAGAAATTACTTTTTCCCCGAAACTTATAAACAGTAGCGGTATTGCAGCTAATATCGAGCACGCTAGGTTCTCTGTTCGATTCCCGGATAAATAATCCAGTAACAGTGCGAGGAGATATCCGACATTTTGGGAGCAGCAACATACATCTTATTACTGCTGCTTAGAACTTTCGATATGATCATTATCACCAAAATATTGTTAATTACGTTAGTGTTAAAAGTTTTTTTTTGATATATTTTATGTAAAAAAATATCCCACCAAAAACATTCTGTAAAAAACTAGCCAAGTCTCGATGGAGCTGCTTGGTTATCTCTAAAAAGTAATGAAATCTAGTCAAAGTCGTGCCAAGTTTAAGGTTCCTTACTGCGATTTCTTTATTATTATAGTTAATGTTGTGTGACTTGGCCGTTGAACATTCTTTATACGTTAGTGGGTTCGAGTCAATTTTGTCTACACGTAATGTTATATCTGTTATAACTACCTATGTTTGTTAAGCGAGATAATAGCCCATACTGGTATTGGTAATTGGACGCTAGTGTCTCATTTTAGGCTGTTGTTGATTGTGCAACACATGCATTCAGCATTGACAATGCTGACTTCTGCTCTCTTCTTTGTGGAGCGTCAAATCGACCACTTGGCAATTTTCCATCGTCAATGGGTAGCGGTTCTGACGACAGATTGGTGCAATGGTGTCATGGAGCACCTGGTTTTGTACCCTTGTGTACCCTTCAACGGCCAAGTCACACAACATTAACTATAATAATAAAGAAATCGCAGTAAGGAACCTTAAACTTGGCACGACTTTGACTAGATTTCATTACTTTTTAGAGATAACCAAGCAGCTCCATCGAGACTTGGCTAGTTTTTTACAGAATGTTTTTGGTGGGATTTCACTTCTTTTTGTAGTAACGTATATTCATTTATTTTATTAGATTTTCTTATTTGACAGTTTTTTTTCTTTTTAGGAGTACATTTTTTATTATTAGAAATCTTTCTTTTCTTTTTTCCGGTTCTGATTCTTGTACAGTAGCAACAGTTTTTCGTATTGCCCATTCGCGTCCATTATTTATTCTTTTTAGACGGTTTCATTTCTGAAAGATCGGCGCGGTATTTACGCCTAAGCCGGTTGTATTCGGTGATCGCTGAAGATTGAGCTTTTATACTCAAGTCAACATTTATGAGGTGCACCCCATGAAGATTGATTACTCGTAAAAGCGCCACGTAGGCTTGGCCACAAGAGAATATGGAGGTGCCAATGTCCATGAGGGCATTTTTTAGACTTAGACCTTGGCTCTTGTGAATTGTTAGGGCATACGCCACACAGATTGGGAATTGTTCTCTGTACACGTATGCCCGGGGTATGATCTCAAATTTTGACTTAATAGGCAATAATTCGTGAATCAAATTATTAGCGAATTTTACTACCAATTGTTTAGGCTTTGTTTGGTCTTCCGGGTCCCACCTCACTTTTTGTACAACGCCTATCGACCCATTCACTAAATCTAAACTAATTTTTTTTTTTTTACTTAAACTAAACCTAACCTAAACCCGTCTTTGGGCATACCAACTACTTGGTAGCCACTAAGTTCATCGTCGTCTTTTAATATTATCGACATTATCTTGCGAAATCAAACACAAATAAACTCAATGACTTTTAGTATATGGACAAAAATCAGAAATACCGATAATATTTAGACTAAAACAACTAATGAAAAAAACTGAAATTTTCAGAATTTATACTGTCTCACTTGACAAATGACACAGAATTACATGCAACATAATTGTACAAAGAAGGAATAATCTTATTTAACTCACCGATAGACGAACTCTTTTGCATCGATTAATAATAATTAGACGAACTATTTTGCTTTTCCTTTAATTTTATTTATATGCGTATAAAAAGTAGAAAGGGAGGCATTCGCCCAGCAGTGGGAGGCTATAGCTAGATTAAATTAGAAGATGTATCCCACTACGCTGGATTTTTGCAATGACAGTCGATTTTTTTATGTACCAATAGTAGAAGGAGGCATTACCTTATCTCTAATACAGCTGAGACCAGCTGAGGGTTCTTCATCAGATACTTAAGACCTTCGATTTTTGACATCAAATGAAGCGGCCCACCAAGTTGAATATTTTTTGTAAAGGCGGTATGTCGATCTCTAATAGTTGGGTTGGGCTCTTGTGTTTTCTAATCAGGGTCACCAGCTACTCCAGATCTTCGATTATCCTAGTTTTTATAGTTTTCCCTTTATGTGGCCATTAAACCCTAATTCTGTACCAAATTTCAGCTTTCTGAGTTTATGGGAAGTACTAGTTCTATTTTGATGATCATCAGTGAGTGAGTGTCATAAATGCGAAACTTTGCTTTCGCTTAACTTCGGAACTAAATGACCTACAGACTTGAAATTTTGTATTTTAAATATGTGATTATAGCTTACTGGATGACAAAAAATTCTGCGTTCTGGTCTTATCCAGAGGTTCTCAAATATGGGCCTGAAAATGTGGCGAAATGGTTCCAGTAAAGGATGGTACGGCAGTGTTTGCTTCGCGCTCGACTTGGCGGGGGCACTGCCGTGCCCCCCGATTTTTGTGTTTTTTTTTAAATGTTTACACTACTACTACTAGGCTACACATTGGTTCAGACTTGGCACCACATCCAATGTTGAGCAGAATCAGTAAAATTCTGTCCAATATCTGTCGCCCGATCGATACACACATTGGACCCAATGCTCCCAAGGCTACAGCATGTCGATTCTGTAAAAATCTCACCGTGAATACTTGCGTGGAGTGAGCTGTCAGTGTCATCCTACTGATGCTAGGGATTAACCAAGCAAACATTTACAATCATGATCGATTTTAATAATATTTTTTAATGCTAATCCTATTGATATTTTTATATAATTCAAAGCTAGTATTTAAGTGGTCAAAACATTAATATTTTGTGGGGTTTTACTTACAATAAAATTGCAAAACAGAAGCGCAGTCAGAATCTCAACCTTGTTTTTTTTTTTCTTTTTTCCCTAGACTAGTAAGTCCTTATATAGCCAGACAGCGCCAGCGCCTAACGCGCTTGCGCGGCGTGAAATATGGCTCATTCCGAATTAAGTCATCATCGCACACAGCGCTCACATAAATAATTTGCGAAAACGTATTCTCTATGACACAATGACCGAAACCGGTTTGAACTGTCAAAATACCACGCTTGACAACCGTACGGCGTGGTAAGATTATGCGGGGAATAATAGATAAATACCATACAGCAGAATAATTGGGGTCAAGGTGTAAGCACGCTGTAGTCGATTACAGTGCAATTCGGAATGTACCATATATCACTCCACTCGAATCTCGTAACCATGGCAACACCACCTCGGCGTCAACAACACCTCCACCAGCCGCGTTTTGATTGACGAATACCTCGTCTTTTTCTACTTTAGAGTTACACATTTTGAAAATCGCTCAACGAAAACTTTGCTTAATCTGCCCCTTGGCAGACTCTAAGGCAGGGTCGCCATGGTGTATTATATTAATTATTAATATTATTACCATAATTTCCTAATGTTCTTATACATGACGCCTTACAAGTTAAATATGTAAAAACAAATCTCTAATGTGATGAGTGACTAACGCGCAAGCGCGGCGTGACCTTATCACTTCACCTTCACTCCACCCGATTCACGACATTAAATGTCGTGAATCGGGTGAAGGGAAGGTGAAGTGATCACGCAATCTGCAATGTGATAACGACAGTGATTAACGCGCAAGCGCGGCGTGATCTTATCACTTCACCTTCACTTCACCCGATTTACGACAATTAGTGTCGTGAATCGGGTGAAGTGATCACGCCACACAAACTACGTGGGATTACATTCTATGGTCCGTCAACTAGGCATCCGTTAGCACTCGATGACTTGACACACTCGGTTATCTCTTCTAATTCAATAGTTTTGGGTTAATAACAACGCTGAACATCGTCGCAGTCTTTACTAGACTCGATCTGCAATTGCTCATTGACGCACATTCGTGTAATTTACATGCGGGGCCGCAGTCTGTGCGACATGCACTAAGTAAAACCCCACAAAATATTAATGTTTTGACCACTAAAATACTAGCTTTGAATTATATAAAAATATCAATAGGATTCGGCTAAAAAAATATTATTAAAATCTCTTTTATGATTGTAAATGTATGCTTGGTCAATCCCTAGTATCTGGTAAGATGACACTGACAGTTCACTCCACGCTCACTTCACCTAAGTTTTCACGGTGAGATGGTTACAGAATCGCACTGCAGCTTGGGTCAAATTATGTCCAATGTGTGGCCCCAAAATTATGGATAATTATGGTGTTCAGATTCTTGGTCTTTGGTGTTGCAGTTTTTTTTTTGCTGTTTTTGTGTTAGAATATAAAACATATGCATCTTGATGTTTAAAATGGATGTTGATCCTCGCTGTACTTACATTATATCTTTATATCAACATTATTTATATACTTGCGTTGATAACACACTATCAACATTTTAGTGTACGAACACGAGTTTCGTTCAAAAGTCAAAACACGTTTCATTTCATTCGTATAATTTGTTTATTTTGAACCCAGATCAAGATGGCGACTGGAACAAAAGGTTAGTCTTTTCAAAATGATGTATTCGATCGTTGTTTGGAATTAGCGATATCTTTATCGATAGATAAGGTATTAATTTATAGAGGAGCTTTAGAAGAGAAGTTGCACTACGATTGTGAACTATAACAGTTTGAAATTTAAAGTCGAGATTAGATTAATTTGTTTTATATTTTATTAGTTGTTTGTTTAGTAATACAGAGGTTTTTATTGAATTTTCGATTGTTGTAATGTAGGTATTTTTGGTATGTACATTCGGGTTTCAATCCAAGTCGAGAATTCAGTATTATTAAGTAATTTAAGTAGGTACCTACCTGATACAAGATTATTTTGTTTTGAGATTTCTAAATAAATTACGTACCTACCTATCTACATACAGACGATAAAGAACATGGGATTATGATGATTATTTAATACACACTTGTAGGTTCTAGTTAAAAATAAACTTAATTTTTCAGCGATTTTCATTATTGGCGCGAAAAGGACGCCATTTTGTAGTTATGGCGGACCCCTGAGAGAGTTGCCAGCATCACATGTATTTGCGGCCGCGGCTAAGGAAGCTATTAGTTCGGCCAACGTAGATCCCTCGCTTGTTGATAATACCATCGTTGGAAATGTTAATTTTGTACGTACCTACTTACTAAGTCATCATTATCATCATTTCAACCGAAAGACGTCTACTGCTGGACATGCCTTCCCCAAGCACCTCCACTTCGACCGGTTCTGTGCTTCTCGCATCCAACTGGTTCCTGCGGCCTTCACAAGGTCGTCGGTTCACCTTGTGTGTGTCCACTTACTAATTTATATTATATTTCTATTCTTTTTTTATCGTCTTGATTCGATTTTGTTTGGAGTCTACATAAAATACAATATTTTACACATTTCAATAGTATACTATAAGAACCCGATGATAACTCGAATCTACATTATTTTCAGTTGAGCCAATGTGACGGTGGTAAAACGCCGCGGTACTGTGGCATTTACTCAGGAGTTCCCATCAGCAGCCCAGCAGTGGGCATCAGTAAGGCTTGCGGGACGGGACTGCAGGCTATTATCAACAGTGCCGTGGTGAGAAAATATTGAACAACTAGATTTGATACGAGACTAAACATCTAGTGAATTTCATTCTTACTTAACTACTAACTTACATACTTAAGACAAGCTGAAGCTTCCTTAGGACATGAGCTTATGTAAACGTAGAATGTTATTAGATGAGCTGGGAACTGCAGATGCGTTACCAACCTTGAGAAAAAACTGAAAAGTCGCATGTGGTTGTAATTTTACCTCTACGAAATAACCTTAGAACCAGAATACGGTCACGCTTCTTGGCATTTGATTTGGCAGTAGTACGTACTTCTTACTACTACCTAAACTTTTCAAAAAACCTCAACTTATAATAGGTACTGAAAACTCACTGAATATTGCACTTTTCAGGACATCATAACTGGCAATTCTAAGATCACGCTAGCAGGGGGCACAGATCTAATGTCCTCACTACCCATGCTTGTAAGGAACGTTCGATTCGGAACAGCGTTAGGTGCATCATACCAGTTAGAAGACCATATACAGAAGCAGATTCCTGACAGTTATACTGGACTGACGATGCAGAAAATGGTAGAGGAGTTGGCCAAGAAGTATGGCGTGACGAGAGAGGAAGTAGATGAGTTCGCTTTGCAGAGCCATTTGAAGTGGAAAGCAGGTAACAATAATAAACCTATCAGCTCCAATACTGAAAGAACAGTACCATCACATCAGCTGGATTGGCGGCGGCCGGAGCAGACTGGATTTGAAAGGCGGAGAACTGGGCTGGGTGTTGTAGCGTAATTTGAGAGAGGCTTATGTCCACCAGCGGACTGCGATAAGTTGAGTTGATGAAGCGAAATTGGTGACAATCCTTACAATTTCTGTTCCAGCTGAAGAATCAAAAGCATTTGAACAAGAGTTGGTCAGCATAACAGCGACTATCAAGAAGAAGCAAATAGTAATGATGAAAGATCAACTGCCACAGCCGTCAATAAAGAATGAAGATCTAAGTAAATTGACAGCTCTAATAGATAATGGAGAAGTTTTGACTTCTGGTAATACCTCGGTAAGTTTTCTTTATATTAATGAATATTAAAGAACGATTGCGAAGTCGAAGCCGCAGGCCTTAGTAGACAAGGCTTGTCTTGGTTTTAGTGGGCACCGATTACAAATTCCATGTGGCGGACTATGGTTCCGCCGATTACCGCCGCTTGTTACAAAACATTTTTACATGCCATCATAATGCTCACTACCTACTCTAGGTCAACTTCAGTTCTAGATCCTTTTGGACCGTTGCAGGCGCCAGCAGATGGAGCAGCAGCTCTTCTCGTGGCTCATGAAGGAGCAGTAAGGAGTCACGACCTTCGACCACTAGCCAGAGTAGTAGGGTGGACATGTGTGGGAGTACACCCCAAAGATGCGGGTATAGGAGGAGTTCATGCTGTTCAGAAACTGCTAGACGAACAAAAACTAAGGGTAGATGATGTGGACCAGTTTGAGGTACGGTAAACTTACTTATTTTGAAAATGACGACGGATTGATGTGATTTGGTTTTTATGACCACCGATATACTCTTATCGAGAATTGAAACATTTATTATTATTATGTATGTAAATTAAAATTAGAAGAAAAAACTTGATATATATGATAGACACTATGATAAGAAAGTCAACTGTTTCATAAAGCAAAAACAGTCCCGCTTGACTGTATGTGAGAAAAAAAATTCTCTAAATTCCAGATTAGTTCCAAGAGAACAGAATAAATTCTAAGCAAATCCAAACAAACAGATATTTACTGACCCAGCAGGATATTTACTGACTTTTATAAAGGAAATATGGGATTGCAGATAAACGAAAACTTCGCTTCCCAAGCCGTCATCGCAGCCAAAGAACTGAAGATAGACCTAAGTAAAATAAACGTAAGCGGCGGAGCGCTGGCTATAGGGGACCCTATCTCAGCAACCGGGGCGAGAATGGCCACACATCTTGTACACGAACTTAGGTAAGTTTTGGGACATTTTTGTTTTACTACAGGTAATAGTTGACCTCGTAATTGCTTTAGACTTTTGACAACAATTCCCAGACAAGGGGTTTGAAGATTCGTGGCATACCTGCCTGACTGCCTGTCCCCCACTTTGATATTTTTTCATAATGGCGGCCACGCATGAAACCTTATAAATCGAACGTAGACAGAAAAACTAAAATTATCAAAATGTTACATAGATAAATTGTGTAAAATAAAAAGAGGCCTTGTCGTTTTATGACGTGTAAGTGACAAACCACCTTTCCTGATTTATTCCGGTCTGATCTTAGGGTGATAAAACAAATGAGGTCGATTTATACAAGATACATACATACATTAAAACAACTTAACACTTCATAAATGCTATTTCTGTCCCTGTCATTCTGATGTCGATGGAGTGAGAGAGTAAATCTTGTTTAAGTTGACTAATATTTATGAATACTTTATTTATTTTTACATTTTCCCTGTTTTTATTTTAGTCGGCGTAATTTAAAACGAGGAATTGCAGCTTCGAGCTGTGGTGGCGGTCAAGGCGTAGCAATTTTACTGGAGAAAATATAAATTAAAAAAATGTACCTGTCCTTATTATTTTTAAACCTATGAAGTGAGAGGGCAATAATATTGAATAATGAGGGTTTATTTATGCTAAGTATAGAAATTATTTCTGGATTTGTTTACGTCAAATAAAATCACAATTTTGACAATAGAAAAAAAACAATGATTAAAAAAAAAATTGTGCCTGAATTGTGTATGTGTGTGTGTACTATTTATGGAGTTAAAATATGAATAAAATCTCAATTTTTTAAATTAAATACATGATATAATTATAGTAAAAGCAGTCACATTATAAACAAATTGTATTGACTTAACTGCTCAACCGTGGCAGTGCTCATTTGCGATTACATTGTATTATACATACACATGATTACATTAGCTAATATACTTTACATAAAAACTTATTACATTACAGCAACTGTATGATATTCTACTAATATAATATAGATATCAGAATTTTGTATACTTAAAGATATTTATACCTAATCTAATCTACACTCTAAATAAGCATTTATTATAATAATATTAAAATGGGAATCATACAAATCTCATGGAATATTAACCCATTGGAGGACACTGAACGAGACACAATCGAATCTTCATTGTTATTACATGGATGTTTAGTGTCCCGCAAAGAGTTAATTTAAATACTCTAAATATTTATAACTTATGATATTTCAGATTCAGATTAGGTCAGTGTTTCACCTTTGGTTACCTGAAAAGAAATAAAAATTGTAAAAATAACTGAAATGTTGTTAGTTTTTTACATTTATGTGTAGTGTGTGTGATAAAAACTAGAGGTGTCTGATGATTTCGGCTTGCGTGAAAGATAAGCTGATTTTTAATTGGTGCATTGTTTCGTTTTCTAGTTGGATTTGACTAATTTACACATATTAGAATATTAATACATAAAAACTATGCTTACTGTGATAAAAAATCTTTTTAAAAACTTTTTAAATAGGTACAGATAGGTAGTCTTATTCATACTTAGTGCCAATTTCACCAATGAAGCTAAATGTGATCAGCACATATATATAAACTGCGTTCAAGAGACATCAGTGTCGATATTTCACAATAAAAATGATAATGACAGCTCTTGAATGTGGTTTGTGCTGATCGCATTAAGTTTCATTGGTGAAATCCACCCTTTGAGATCATAATTATAAGTAAGTAACCAAAGAAAAAATTTAAAAACTACATAATAATTATAAAATTTCACTAGTATAGCTTACAATTTTACCAATTCTATAGTTCTACTGGTTTTGGTCCGTCCACTAGTTTCAGCTCCTGGGTTTGAATTCCAGGTTGGCATTTCTGTTAAAAATTTTGTTTTGTTCAATTTTTTTGTTAAGAGTACTGATATTATTTGATTTAGAAATTGTGTCCAATAGTAAAAGTGCTGCAATGTAAGTTAATAGCTATTCCCGAAGCCGAAGAAACACAAAAGGGAATAGAGCTATCAAATTATTATTATCAAAGAAAATGTAGACTTCCACATCCTATTTCAAAGGTTTCATCCTCGTAAAATAAGAAATGGATTCATGAAATCAGGACAAACAATTGAAAGGTAAAGTAATCTAACAGGTACTCACACAAGCCTCCAAGTAGTCAATCTTCCTTTCCAATGAAGTTAGTTTTTCATTCAGTGTGGCAAGGCGGGATCGGCAGGACATGTCTGAAAATATATAAATATTTGATGTTTGAATACTTTGAATAGACTTGCTACTTTTAAGTACAATGATAAGATCCGATCTTCAATTCTGTAAAAAACTTTGACTTAACAGCCCACTTCACCTAGGTTTTAACAGTGAGATTTTTCAGAATAGATTGGCAGTGACACTAATTACTGATACAGTTTCTTTAGGTACAGTTTGGGTAGTCCTCATCAGCAATTTACTCACAAACAAATTACATGCAAGCAAAAAGTCCTTCAGATACTTGTAGGAAGAGAAAACAGTATTTATGTGTGGCAATTAGAAAACAGGAACCTACTGGTTTTAATGATTAAAAAAATATGGGAACTAAAATTAGTTTTAGGTATCCACATCCATGAATCATTTTTCATTATCAGGCGACATAGTTTCAGTTTTGTCTAGACACTTAACTATATCCAATATGGTAAACGAGAGGATGATAACCTCATCAAATAGCATTGTACTTAAAAGAATAATGTGTTTTTAAATAACGTACCGAAGGAATTGAGGAAATCTGTGATCTTCTTTATGCTGCCTGTTATTACTTCGATGTATTCCCTGTTCGCCCAATCCTGCTGAATTTGTTTCTGTATGGTCTCTCGGGGGGGTGTCGACATTTTTACTAATACTATTGTGTATTTAAAGTAATGTTATTGTTATTTTCAATAAAATTACAACTCCGACTCAATCACTCAATCTCACCAAGCCCAACAAAATATGCTTCGCTTTCAATGATCAGATTCCAGATCCTCAATTTAATCGGTATTTATAGCATGAAAACCACGAATCTGCACTGTTTGATAGTAAAATATGCCAAGAATTGCAGCAAATCTAGAAATAGAACGTGCTATTTGACATTTGATTAATGACAGTAAGAAGTTGCCAGAAGGCAATAAACATGACTAAAGTAGAGGCAGTGTTTTATTCTGCTTCCTAAAATCGAAGTCAAGGCCAAGTCACCGAAACGAAGAATAATCCTGATTTTGTTTTGTGAAAATTAAAGACAAAGGAAAGGTTTAATAAATCGTTATTTCTTAGTTGATTTATTCTCAAGCATGATTGCCAGCAAAAATAAAACCAAGGCACAGCCAAACAAAAATGTCATTCTTCTCTTCTGCCTGCCAAAAGTGTCAATGCCAAGCCAAACACCAGCTGTTTCCTGTTTCTGTTCAAGTGTTCAGTGCCCGGCGATTTATCTCAAAGAAATATATAACAAAAATATCTCTAAAATGGACGAGATTGAATACAAACTGAACACTAACAACAGCGTTTTGATAGTCAACGCTATCGACAAGCTTATATCCGCTATCAAATCAAAATACAAACCGATAGAACGTCAAAGATTTGTAAATGAGAATGAGGAGCTGAAGTTTCTGAGAGATAAGTGTTCTTCCAAGGATGCCAAGGTGAGCCTGACGGCATGTCAAGGTCTCCTGGCGCTGGTCGAGCTTGGGGTCCTGGAAATAGCCCATACGATGTCCACTGTAGTAACCTTATTGCCAAGTTCACAGTAAGTATCTACAACCAGCTTCTGCCCGCATGATATTTCTTATTTCCCCGACCCACCCCATCGCATCGCATCGCCTGCCCGCGCTATTACTTCATCTTCGCATAGCATTCCTTATGACGTTTGTGTTTTTGCTCGGCTCCTAAAAGTCCGTGTGATGTAGCCTAAAGTCTTCCTCAAGAATTGGTCTATCAAATGCAAAAACAATTTTTCAAATCCGACTAGCAGTTCCAGAGATTAACATGTTCAAACAAACAAATTCTTCAGCTTTATTATTAGTATAGGTATAGATAGATTCTATGTAAGTATGTATGTTTGATGAAAATAATCCCACTGATGCAATTGTATTCTTGTCAAACAAAATGTATCTAACACCAACAACAACAACATTGTCTGTGAAACTTTTTTGGGAAGTAAGTAGTACTTTTTGTAAGACTGCCCAATAAGAAACCTACGTAATTTTTAAAAACTAGGTACTTATAATTGTCATTTTCATGATATACAGGTAAAATTATTCTATCTTCTCCAAAGATAGAAACAAAAAAAAAAACAGTGGCACTCCGGGAGTGCTGACAAAAGTGAAAACAAACACATCAAAACCGAGTACATCCCGAGGACAGCCGAACACATCAAAGCGGGTATTTTTTAAATCGTCTTATAAACAAAACACGCGCGGTGTCGCTTACGGTAATAGTGGCGCGAGCTCAATGGCTTTTTCCAAAATGCCCAATGCGCTTAAAAGTTTTCACTCCATAAAAGTATTTCTTATAAGTTTATTGATTGTACATTATTTCTTCACAGCAACTACTCAGCCATAATATCCACAATGGCTGGTCTCCTCATTCTGGACCTCAAAGCACGCTTGGTACCAGGCCACCAGTACAAGTGCCAATTCACTCTCAAGTCTCCACAGCATCCGTTCATAACAGTACTGGAGAAGAACAAGGGAGCTGAAGATGATGTGCTAGCACAAATGCATGCGCTTTGCACTCATCCTGATTACATGTAAGTTGGTTACCGAATGGACTAAATAGGCTATAAGTGTTATATTAGTACCACTGCTGTGTAAAGGCATCCCTCAAATCCTTCCAGGAACACTTACCAGTAAAGGCTAATCATAAGAAAAAAAAAATAGTACTTAAGCTATCTGTTGATGCTGTTAAAATTCTCACATGACTCTACATTTTTGAACCGGAACACATTTCCAGCAATAAATGCAGAACTATTTTTCTTCTTTTAATGGCTTACATGACCTAAAGCGCAGTTACTGTTGAAAAAGAAAGAGAAGCGTTAATTTGGATTAAAAAACTAAAACACTAGTATTTTGGTATATTGCTTGTAGAATTATCTGACAAAAAAAAAAAACACTGGCACTCCGGTAGTGCCGACAGAAGTGAAAACTTGAACAAAGTGACTGGTTTATTCTTCTCGTGAAAGGAATTTATTCAGATTTACAAATAAGCACACAGGATAGACTTCAGCAGTGCTATTCTCTAAAAGACAATTTCATGGCTGTAAGCTGCGACGAGCTCGTCGACGAGACAGCCTTGAGATCGACCGAGCGTACAGCGCTGATTCAAACCGTATTCACTAACGTGGTTGTGCTCGTCGTCGAACCCAAGGCTGTAACCTCCCGTCGCTGTTTCTCAGACGAACGTAGGGCTTGACACAAATTCTATAAATTATAATCGATCAATCTCGACTGAGAGTTTTATAGGTTTAAAATATATATTAAAGGTCTATCTTTAAGTATTATAAGGAATACAGTTAAACTATAACCAATATCATATTTAAAAGAGCTTATTTCATATTTCTTATTACATTTTAAGGCTGAATGACGATTCCTTTGCTCTATTCGTGCAACGCGACGCGACGATGAATTAAAAGTCAACATGACATAACAATAACAACCGATGACGCGACGCTAGCAAAATCACTTGAATTTGTAGTTTTTAAACTTTTGGGTGCTTGATTCTTGTTCAAGCCTTGATTATTTGTATCAGCGAGTGCTTTTAACATAGGTAGTTCTGTGACTAAGAGGATAAATACAACTACCTAATGAAATGTGAGTATTATGATTTTTTCACTGATAGTATATGGCTATTATTACTATTGTCTCATCCACGAGTATTGTATGATACACGAGATATTAATAAAATTTAAGTAAATTACATGATTAGCTATTGTTTTACTATAATATGTACGTATAACTTTATTGTTGTAACGTAACATTGTGTGTTTTAGCATGCCAAGAAGTGCTATACTTTCATTACATAATATGAAAACTGTATAGGTACTTGGAAATTATAATTTTCATATTTAATTTTGTAGAGTCCTAAGCAACCCCTAAGACGACCTACTGACCAATTACTGCCTGTAGAACAATCTACTAGAGGCATGCTCCAGACCGAACAGTCCACACCTTCAATACCAGTAAGTTAATTCTAATAAAATATAATAATGTAATGTTATATTTGCAGGGCGAACGGACATACAACCAGGCCCATCTTTGTATAGGGACAATGTGCCAATGGAAAACCAGCCTAATACAGAACAAAAGGTGAAGTTTTAAATAAAAGTCTTACAATAATATGTTTTAACTTTATAATGGATATTTAGATAACTTTTTTTTGTATTACAGTTTGAGGCTAGATCACCACTTGCAGTCTTGCAATGCGTCATCATAGGAGTAATGCCCCAATTGCATCTTCATGTAAGGTTAACTTAATTATAATTTGGTTAATTATTGGTTTAGTGTAAAAAGCACTACATAGTAGTGGTCTCACTTTTGATTCCCGGGTTGGGCCAATTTGTTGGGATTTTCTGTAGGTTTTTTCAACAGCAGCCCTTATTCAATCAAGATCAAGATATAGGCTACATCTAATAGAATCAAGATATAGACTACATCTAATATGTATACTACATTGTAATATCTATTCCTTTAGAGGGAGAGTGATGTGATGTTGATGATACTTACATATTTGTTTTACCTCTGTATAGTAATTTGTTGCATTTTTATGTTCATAGCATCTCGTAGGCATCGAACGGCACACCGCCGTCTGATCCAGCACTCACCACCTTCTCAAAGGCAATCCAAATGGCGAGCCTGACTGAATGTTTTGTCGCCATTAAAGAGAGGTGTTTGGAAAATGAGAGACTTCTTATTGACAACCAGCAGAGGATGTTCGACTTTTAAGGAAATAAGTGAGTCATGGTCAAGGCAGACCCAGGCACTGCAGGATTTATGAGCATCCATCAGTCGAGGAAGTTGAATCTCCGAAACATGGATCTACTACTATGTTTAGATAATTTTAAGTTTATTTAAGATGGATGTTAAGAAGTTTAAGTATAAGAACTGTTTTTTTGTAGTAAATGTCAATGTTTGTTAGCGGGCATGCTCTTTATGCCTGCAGGCTTTTATTTAGGTACTTATTTAATTTTGTTTTGCTTGGGTAGTTTTCATTGTATATACTAAATTATTTAATTAAATGTCCTGTTTCTTGTAATGTTAATTACTTTGCATACCTACTATTGTATAGAATCAAGTTTTTCTAACTGAATATCAAAAGTCATTTTGAATAAATGATTTTTGATTTGATTGATTGTTTTTAATAGTAAATAAAAAAGAAAATAATGCAGTTATCTGTTTAATTTCTCATACCCCTGTATACACTCTTACCCATTTAAAAATATAGTACAAATAGGGACTAAGGTATAAATAGGCACATATTATTATAGGCTATTGATATTATACTAATCATATACACCTTAAACACCACACTTTAAATACACACCTTAAATGTTATGACAATTGTTGATTATAATAATATTTTTATTAATAATTTAAATACCTATTTATTGTATCTAATCAATAATGGTGAGTATATTCTATCTAAACACGTTAACCACATCTGTAAAGGAACGCATAAATTGTAGATACAACATGCTCGCCATAATTGATTAACTAAATCTCGCCTACTTATCAGCCTACTCTCTAAGTCATCATGTGTTGGAGCCTGATGTGTCAGGATTCCAAGTAACCTAGATTCTTCATCTAAGTCACATTGGTCTCATCATCATAGGAGCTGGTAGCCCGGCTCTATTACATATGTCGTTTAAAACACAGGAAGCCATCACAATTTCTCCCACTTTTATAGGATCATAGTACAATACCCTATGTACTAATAAACATCTGAACCGTCCTTTCAGGATTCCAATAGTCCTCTACACTGTTTCTTGCACTGCTGTGCAAATTGTTGTAATGGCTCTGGAGTCTCAGTTTCTGAATTACTAAAGGGAGTCATTAAATAAGGCCTTTGAGGATATCCTGAGTCACCTGAAATCAATGAATGAAGCTAGAATTAAGTGCAATCTTGACTTGTGTTTAAGTTATCATTGTATTGTAAATAATAACTTCGTGGATTGCCCTAGAGGCAGAAGACTGAGATATGTATGTGTCTACATTCTTCCCAATGATTTTTTGGTAACTTCCATTAGCCAAAAATGATAGTGTGCATAATATCTGAAACATCAGGAATTCAATAGGCTTTTGTTGGTGTGTGGTGAGGTATACCCATCATATCTCAAGAAACCTAGATGTAAACAAACCTTTAGCCTCTTGGTTAAACCACTGGAACGAAGTCGCGGACGCATATATGGACTTAAGTCATCTTCCAATATATTAATTAAATCCTCAGAAAGCCTGTAAATATGGATAAAATCTGTATCACGGAATATTGTTTTAAACTTTCGTATTTGTTTCGCCTGTCGAGCTTTCTTCAAATTATCACTTTTCTTAGCTTCTTCTAATAAATGTAGCTTCAATTGTGTAGTAAAAGAATAGAAATATTTAAAAAATTAAGTACAGTTTATTATTTTTGTCAGTCTACGCCCGAATATTTAGAGCTTTTTGATTTGACAGTTAGAATTAGGAGTGGGCGATACAAATCGTATATAGATACAATATCTATATATCGGTACAATATCCAATACCTATATATCGGACAGTACTGTATCTATATTTCAGGTATCCGCGTACCTAGAACGAGACACTATAACGATATCGTATCACATGATCTATGATATTCGATTCAAACTGATTCCGGTACAGTAGTAGTTATACGGTTGTAGGTACCGTATCCTTGCGATGCGCGCGGGCGGGAGTGATGTAGCTAGAGATGAACGAGCGAGAAAGCGCGTTAAGCTAACGTCTAATACTAATTTTAAACATTATATACAGGAGCATAGAGTTTAATACCGAATACATTATTTTGTAAACACTTGTAAACAGGTAACCATCAATAAACGTCAAAGGGTTTTAAATCGTACCTATGGCATTCTCAACAAAAAAAGTGAGCCGTCACGGGACGCCTGGCAGATGTGAAACATTGCGCATGGCGACGCGTCGCCACACAGTACACAAGACTGTGACTGTATATACAGTGTGTTAGGTTAAACGAGGGACATACTTTAAGGGAGTGTAGTACTCATAAAAATGAAGAACTTTTACTAAGAAACCAACATTGAAATCGAGAAAAAAAAACCAGCCGCTCTATACATTTCTGTTCGCATAACTGGACAAAATGTGGGGAACAGCTGTTTTTTTTTTTCATATTTTTGAGTCAGGCCCATATTAAAAGTTGTTCATTTTCATGAGTACTACACTCCCTTAAAATATGTCCCTCGTTTAACCTAACACACTGTATACTTACACCATCATAAAGCGTGGTGACGCGTCGCCACGGCATGCGTCGCCACGCCAGAAATTTGTTTTACGTGCGGCTATAGATGTTTCACATCAAAAATTGTTTTAAAATCACTTTACGTGACCCTTGACCTTGATTGCACTTTGCTGTTTTCGTCAGTCTTCAGTTATTAGCTTCACTCATGACTGATGAATAGATACTTGACCTATTTAAATAATTGATAAAAATATAAATCTAGAAAACCGAAACGGCTGTACTAGTTTCATTTCAGAGTGCCATATTATCAACAATACATTCACTGATTTCGAATATACAGTTACAAATAAAATACAATGATGTAATGAATCGAACAAAACCGAAACCTAAATATCACAGTACCAATTTCGATTCCGAGTTCCACACTGATTCAGCCAAATAGATATTGAAATATATAGATACGATATCCGATATTCTAAACCGATACATAGATACGATTTGATATAGTGTAAAAGCGATATTACCCATGCCTAGTTAGAATCGAGGCTGTGGGCGAGACGTCTGACGTTTTACGTCTTACGAATTTTCGATCAGGGTCACGTGACCTGACGCGAATTTAGAAGTTTTTACCCATTCCAAAAAAGTACATACACAGCGCCGCTAAAGAAGTTTTCACTTCAAAAACAGAATGATTGTATGTATATTAGTATGCTTATTATTGCAAAAAGAAAGTTTTTAGAGGTATCTTCATGATTTTTTTCTATCGTAACAAATTAGTTGTATTAAGTTTTCAACGCACTATCTACCTAGCATATATCCTGAAGAATATCATATATTTTTCTGATTTTGTTTTCTGTAGTTGATCACATACTTTTATTGTTTCTAAAACTTGCGTTTTTTGTGTTTAGGTCTTGTAAGTCCTGTAACTGTATACATTCAGAAAACTGTTGAATATATCATATTCAGCATCATACTTTTCTACCATATTTGTGACAAACATTCCTGACCAAATATAAAAAACATAGATCAGTTACGTATATAATGTACAGATATTTTGTATTACTCCATCTATCTGTTTTAGTGTATCATCAAACAGCTTGGAGCTGCTGAGGCCAGTGTTCCTCTGGCTAACATGTCATCCTCAGAGGGATGGCAGCATCAGACCTTGGCAACTGTTGCTCAGCCTGCCATCAACAACGGCCCAGTCATCTCTACTTCTAGCTTGTCTGAGTTGTCAACAGGTATGAAAATAATAAATAATCATAAGAGAGATTTTTTACTTTCTCTATAAAATGTCCACAGACACTTACATGGATCACTTCCTCTGACAGAGAGGCCTGAGTCCCAGCAGTGGAAACATTATTTGTTATGCTAATACTGTACCATTTTACCATCAGATCTGCAACCCAGCTCTAATAGAACGGTCGTACGCCGCATACAGCGCTGTGACAGAGGCAGCAGTGTACCAGGCGCAGCGCGACCGCGTGATGGCACTACTGCCCATGCTCGCCAGACTGTCCAGCCAACTCATCAAACTGCAGTAAGTACAGAAAATTATGTAATCACCATCACATCATCATTCATAATTATATAAGAAACTATTATAAAGTATTCAAATGAGTCTGCGCTGAGGCTAAATCTAAATTAATAAGTAACAAAATTAGTATGTCTAATAATAATATAAAAGCTGTGTGGCAGGTAATTAACAAAGAAACTGGAAACACAAAACCGCGAGATCAGAAACATACTAAAGTAGTAGTAATTTTCAAATCGGGTAGTAAGTTTGATCCCTTCAATTATAGACCTATATCTGTGCTACCAGCATTGAGCAAAATCTATGAAAAAATCATGCTAGACCAGATGTCACATTTTAACTCAATTGGGATTTTACATAGTCGCCAGTTTGGTTTCACGAAAGATAGGTCGACGACGGACGCGGGAGTAAAACTCATCAGTCACATTTTGGAATCCTGGGAGAAGTCCCAGGATGCAATTGGCATTTTCTGCGACCTCTCAAAAACGTTTGACTGCGTCGACCATAATACACTGATCTGTAAATTATACCATTACGGAATTCGTGGACAAGCTGCTGATCTTGTTCATTCCTATCTGTCAAAGTGGCAGCAAAAAAGTAAACGTTAACGGGGCGAAGTCATCAAGGTCTCTCGTTAAGATGGGCGTGCCTCAAGGCTCAATTCTTGGCCCTTTCCTATTTCTAGTTTATATTACTGACCTTCCTTACATGATGGCTAACTTGTCGAATATCATTTTATTCGCTGATTTCACTTCCCTTATTTTTAAAATAGAAAAGATACGGATGTCTTACATGTCAACGATAGTCTGGCTGTTCTTTCGATATGGTTGCCGCTAATAATCTTTTACTTAATGCGAACAAAACTAAATGTCTTAAGTTCTCATTACCAAATGTACCTCAAGTGGGTTTGGATTTAAAACTTGATGGCAAAAAACTAGATGCTGTTACGGAAACTGTATTTCTACGAATTACTTTAGATTCAAAATTACAACGGGGCGCACGCGGGGCGGGGCGCTCTTCAGGTAGATTAAGTTCAGCTGTATATGCAGTAAAAAAAATAGAGGGCAATCCGCGCAATCTATAAAATTGGTCCTCGCGACTCTTAGAAACAAATTCAAAGAAATTGATATACTAACACTGCCATCTCTATTTTAGAAAGTATTTTGTATGTTCGCAAAAACTTAGGACTTTTTTACAAGAACCTTTGAAATGTCTTATGTTACACAGTGCGACATAAGAACAATTAAATTCTATTGTGTCTGCTAATTAGACAATCGATGGGTTAACTAAAACTAGCAAGTCGAAATTGTAAACGGCATCCGTTTTTATAACACAAGTTGCCAAAGCCGGTTACAGAACTTAGAGATGGAAAGTTCAAAACCCTTATCAAACATATCCTTATCAAAAAAGCATATTATAAGATTAAAGACTATGTTGAAGACAAGTTAGTTTGGCAATAATTCCTTCTGCACATGTGGCTTACCTGGCGCATCATTATCGGCATAACTATGTAAATGTCTATTAACTGCTCTCACATTAGGGTATTTTTTTTTACATACATACTTCTTTGAATTAATCTTTTTATTATTTGACATTATATACAGACAATTCTAATTTTGACCTCTTTATTAGTGGTTGTAATGGCAATCATATACATAATCACTTGGTTTTAGTAGGTTTTTAGATTTTATTTTTATATATTCTTTTGATAGATTCTTATTTTGTAAATGTGAGGACTTTTTAGGCCTTGTATGTAGACTTTAGATCTGTAGACCATTTTTTATTTTATCACGTACCAGGTACTTGTTGACAGGCCTATGCTATCCTCCCATACCTACTGTAATTTGAAAACATTGTAAAAGCCAATTATTTTTTAAACGAGTAACCTTGGAGTTTCTTGCTGGTTCTTCTCCATAGGAACCGAATAATTGGAACCGTGCACCTAGATTCTGACGTTTCATAAGTATGGGCACTTACTTAGGTTTATGTAAAATAAAATATTTTGAGTTTGACATCCACGGAATTTCCAACCATCACCAGGGTCCTGCATAAAGCGCTGTGTTATACGCAGCTAACTAAAATAAAAAAACACGAAAGAGAGGTGACTCATTTTTACAGCTGTATCACCAAAAGTCTTGATGAAACATAGAGAGTATAGAGTTGTTATTTGGTACCCATAGAAAAACATGCATCATCCAAAACCACACACATGGCATGCGAGCAGAGTTATGACTGCATCTAATTACATTATTATTGCACAGTGTTGCTTCGCAACCTTTCACAATAGCCTAGTGCCCTAGTGAGAGCTTCTAGAGTCTTAATAAATCAATGTCGGTCAACAGACATATACGTATTTGAAATCTTCCAGACGCGATCCCCGATCCTGCTACAGCCTCATAGAGCGATGCTTCGCGCTCGATGCGCCGGAGTTGAGAACAGTCGCTGGTGTCACACTGATGTTATTAGCTGAAAACTTAGCTGATACATCGGCTTTGTATCTGCATGAGCTGTTTAATTTATGTGAGTTTATTTTTGATACGTATGGCGAAAAGTCTTTCTCATAAAATAATAAAATGTCAAATGCTCACATAGACCTTGGAAAAGTACTGCCAAAATGGATCGCGACAAGTATTCTTGCCGACCTAAATTTTATTTCTGTAAGTAGGTTTGTACAAACACTTTTACAAGTCAATCATATTTTCAAAACTACATAGATGAGGTCGGCGTTTCCTACTCTGAGAAGAAAGGCCGAAATAATCTCAGAAGTCACAGTCTCTTAAAATCAAAAGACAATCTGGTCAGATCATGTGAGGTTCATGTACATTGCTGTCTGAAATGGTCTTTTGAGGATCGAACCACACTTTGAGTCGGTCTGTCCAGTCGGTGCTAGGTTTTCTTCTATACTATTTAGTAAACTATTTAGTTCCTCCTAATCCATACTAATATTATAAATTAGAAAGTATCTCTGTCTGTCTGTATGTTACCTTTTTACGCCTAAACTACTGAACGGATTTCGATATAATTTGGCAGAGAGATAGATTGCATCCCGGGGAAGGACATAGGATAGTTTTTATCGATATACCTCGCGGGCAAAACCGCGGGCGGAAGCTAGTTAATTATATTAGGACAAAACAAGTCAAATGGCGAAGCTGCTTTTGGTGTGAAAAACAAACTAGAGTTTTGATAATTTCCAAGATAATAAATCGCCTTTATCAACCAAAACATTTCTTCACAGGTCTCAACATTACCAGCAAATACGAGTACTCTTCAATATCCCTCAACGTGTTCGTGGCCCTCTCGCTGCAATGGCTGAACCTACCCTCTTACCTCACAGCATCAGCTCTAAGGGTCGCATCAAAAGTCCTTGACACATACCAGGACAATTATAAAGACGACACGCGCCTCCACACACCGAATCTCAAAGCTAACAAAACATTCCAAGCTTTACTGTACACAGACAGTCATTTATCTATCATATTCAAGCTAAACCAAAACTGGGAACGGATGAGAGATAACCCGGATAAATTGAAAAGCTGGTTAGATTCTATTGCTACAGTAAATGATGATGTCAAACTCGAATTGTTACCTTTTCTCCTTGGCATGGTTTTGGAGAAACGTAAGGAGGCGTGGTATGAGGAGATAGTGGTGAAAGTGTTAAAGATTGTGGTTGGTGTGGTCGGGTATAAGAAAGAGGTGTCGGTGCAAATATTGCCGCTGTTGGTGTATAAGATTGCTAGTGATAAGTGTCCGGAGGTGAGGCTGGAGTGTCTGAGGGCGCTGCCGTTGATGGCGAAAACCAAGGTAAGTTGGCTAATACTGTTTAAGTTATAAGTTTAATTGTATGACTTCGTTGGTTTTTTAGCTTTCTACAATGTGAGAGCCACTCTTTGTGAAATTAGCATTAAGTCGTGAAGGTGTTTGACTTTGTAGTGAAGACGACTAAAGACTTATTAAATCAAAATGATGTCCATGAACAAAAGCCTTTTGTTTTTAGAGTTCCTTTAATATCAGGTTCTTTATTCTTTATTTTCAGGAAAATGTGCCAACGATAGTATCCGTGCTCAACAAAATAAAGGCCAACAAAGGAGCACCGACTTCGTTTCTCATCATGCTATACACAAGCTTAGCAGAAACACAGGTATTCAACTTATTAATTGATTTTATATTATTCAGTAATGGGCCTAGTATTGTCCCTTGCAGAACGCCTATGCATTTTGCAGTCCACCAATTCACTTTGGTATAACTATATTTTACTTCCGTGTCAGAAAAAAAAAAACATTGACATGTGCTCTACAAAAGTTTTCGAATGTCGTAGTTGTGCATTTTGTTAGTTTGTGTTAACAGTATTTTATGATCTAACTTATCAAAAGCCTTGATTAAGTCCCAACAACAATTTTTAACTTAATAAAATAACAGGTGCGGTGTTTCCCGTACCTGCAAGAAATGCTAGTGGACCCTGGCATAGCCAAACAAGATGATTTGAAGTGGGAGCTGGATATCGCTAAGGCGGTAGCAGTTAGGAGGATCTGTGAGATACGGTAAGGACTGGAGGCTGCCTATCTATTTTTTCTTCGACTCTTTGTATAAAATTAGATGAATATGAATTATGTTTCGATGTGATGATTCTGTTTATTGACGTGACAACGTCTAATAAATCGATGATAGGCTGCACACACGAAAAAACATGACTCATGTAGCGTTCCATGGCTTGAAGTGCAAGCGAGAGCACGGAACGAGCGATGAGAGACAGATGATGTCGAACGCTGCCGAATCGGCCTCCGCGTTCGGCAATTTCATTAATGTTTTGTTATGACGTTGTCACGTTAAACTATCGTCCGTAAACCGACTTTACAGACAACCGATTTTTTTAATGGTCGTTAGTAGGTATTTACCAATATTTAGTGAATATGCAGTCAAATCGACAAGGGTCGAATTTTAATCGCCTGAAAACTATATCCGCGGCATTTTGGATTTCTCACATTTATTGCATACAAAAACTTTTGAACGTCATTTTTAACTTCGGATCAAAAATAACTGACGGGTGAAAAATCAACCTTTAATGACATATTGTACTTGATGAGATCAGCTATCAAAGTTGTTATATTGTTACAAGCTATAACTTGATAAACTTTTCCCATTACAGCCCCACAAGCCACGGCCTAGAGCTAGTCTCAGTAATATCCTCAATCCTGAACCGCTGCGGCGACCGCTCCGGCGGCGTGGCGACGTGCGTGTGCGTGGCGTCGCTCGCTTTGCTGTGGCGTGGCGCTGCGCTCGCGCCACATACCACGTGGACTGCGCTACAGCCTAAACTGGCGAGGGATAATAGGCATAGTGTGCAAATCAGGTAAGAATCTGGATATTTAAGTGGCTATAATCAATAATTTTAATTGTAGGACATGGAGTTCTCCTGAAAAGCGTTTCCCGAAACAGAAATAAATAAATTCAAATACTTGCGAACAAATAACTAGAATAGTAGATTGTTTGCATAGGAAGCAAACAACTATTTTGAAGACGAGAGTGTTTCTGTAGAATCCCGAACGCAGCGAGCGATTGAACAATTTAACGATTCGACAAATTTAATAGATGTAATAAAAAGTAATGAAAGTCTTTTACACACTGTCTCTCATCCACCTCTCCTCTGTCGCAGATCTGCTGGAAGTTTTTTTTTTAAATGGTCATTACCTTTTTGCTCTTCTTTCCTTATATATTTTTCTCTATTAACACCTTCCGGCGCGGCGCGGTAATGGCTGTAACCGTATTTTAAAAGTTCATGGAATGACAGTACGGTGATAGCCGTATAATTTGGTACTCGGTTCTTGACATCAAACACGGCTACCGCAGTGTAAAATGTATTTGTTTATTGTATAGACTTTATGCTTCGATAAGGCTGCAATCACGTTGATTTACTGTAAAAAACAAGTGGTGTACGCTAATGTGTGCCATACTTACACGTAAACAGATTTCATCCACAACGCTTTATACGGATACGGTTGTAGGCGTCTACCGCCCTACGTAAACGATTTAATTTTACGTGATATTGTTGGTACAATGACAGTATTGTGATTTTGTATGAAAAATTCTACTGTCTTTCCCTAATAAAGGACCGCGCCGGAAAGTTAAAAGTGTTTTGTGTGTACATAAATAAATAAATAAAAATACGCCTTAGATGAAAGATTAAGTTATTGAAGAGAGAAAATAAGGTTTTGAAAAGAGGTGACACCTTTGCAAGCCCTATTAAAGTTTTACAAGTAGACTAGAGTAATTTCACTGTAGTAAATTTCTTTCTCTCTTCCCTGTTTTAATATTTAACAAAGAACAACAATATGTTAGGTTGCTTCAATCACCAGTTTTCCACAAGAATCTACGTATATATTATGTTTTAGTCCGCCTTTCTTATAATTTCCAGCATCTGCAAACTCCTAAGCGAGGTCCCGTCCCTCCGAGTCCAAAGCCCAGAATACGACAAGCTGGTATCAGACGCAGTCGGCAAGCTGTGGAGCCTGATCGCGGACTGCAACCAGCCCGACGTGGTGGAGGCGGCGTGCGACGCGCTCGCTACCTACAAGATTGACGACTATAAGCTCAGCGATGTGCCCGAGGTAAATATGACCTAATGTCTCGTTCCAAAAGTGTCTGAAGAAAGTGTAAACAAACCCTGTACAGCTTAAATTCTTACGCAATCATTCACTAAAGGGAATAACAAACATATTCATCTGTGTTTAGAAGGTTTCAACTTCATATCTTTTATCCAACAATATTGTTGTTTGAATAACATTATCAAATTATAATTGAAAAATCATCCATAAAAATTGAGGTTATAAAATTAATCTCAATTGTCAGATGAAAATCATCTTTACTGATTTAAAATTAGAGTTTCAGGTTTAAGTATTCTCTGATAAACTAATCAAAGCACACAATTTGTAAGTAGCACTACAAATTGGCATCCATACGTGCGTTTTCTGATCCATTTGTTTACAGTTTCATCAGATATCTATGGAACAGAACAATTAGTAGTGTGGTAACAGCGAGGTAATTGCGTAACACACTATCAGTAGTAATGGCTTTCATTTGACAGTTCAACAACATTCATTGCGTTATTTATGTTGTTCAGCTGACCAATTTTTCGGACATATGAAGCAATGGATTAGCAATATCCTCCAAAATGATTCAGATTGTGATTGATAGTGCGTTACGCAATTAGGGTGCTGGAAACAATCAAAATAAAATGTTACGAAACACTGCTATATTTCGACGTACAGACGCCAGCACATCAAGCTACCCGAAACTGTCAAATTTTCCCAATCAACTTTGAACCTTATGCTTTAGGGATAAAGTTGAAAATCTATTAAAGAAATTTGACAGATTGTAGTAGCTTGATGTGCTGGCGTCTGTACCATAGATATACAGCTCTGCCTAATCCTTTGGGGAATGAAGGCGTGATATTTGATATTGTATCTGTATATAAATACAAGTGTATAGGTATAAGATATAGGTAGTAGCTTGATGTGCTGGCGTCTGTACCTACTGTGTTGTCTGCATCTTTTTTGCTACATAATTCAGCGCCTCATTTTCTTTCGTCCTTTTACAGATATACAGGAAGACAGTAAAACTGCCAGCGTCATTCTGTAAAACCCCAGCAGATGCCGCCAGAAAACCTGAGGAAGTCTTCGATTATGTACCATGTAAGTTAATCCCGAAAGTCATTACAATGCTGCTGTCGCAAAATTACTACCAATTCGACAGTATAACACCGGAATGCTCTTTTTTCAGGTGAAATCTGGCCAGAAGTATTCAAATTTACGAACCAAAGCGCCTTACTGGGTGTGCAGCGCCTCTGTTCGAAGCTGATTGAGAAGGAGGTGCGAGCGTACCGCAGCGGAGTGTACCAACACGAGCCGCGCCAGGAGCCCAGCAGTTTGGCACATCTACACGTCACCAGCGTCGCCAGGGGTCTCGTCGAGTGCTTCAGGAGACAGGTATGTGCAACAGTAAAGACAGTAGGCAAAAAAATGTTTTTAAACCACATGAACATCAGCACAACACAGATGAAGATGAGGTTTGTCAGACAACCAAAGTCTCTCGACCTGTCAGATAGCGAACAACTAGAACAAAAGTTTACCCCAGGTTTTTGTATTATTACTTTTACTACAAGATCAACCCTGAAATCGCGAAACAACAACATCTGCTCCATACACTATGGTCCCATAACTTGACAGAAAGTAGAGAATAGCTGATATTTTTTCGCGACGATTTTAGGGTAACAATATGAACAAATATTACAATGGGTGTTCCCGTTGTAATAGATGACCCCAATCCACCCCATGATTTTCGGTACATTGTATATCGATAAGTATATGATCACGTCTATGAATTTTCGCCAGTTAATTTAATTTGACCTTGTATTTCTTTTTTTCAGGCCACAACCCCCTCCTACGACTTCCCCGACTTGGTCCTCCTGTCCATCCTTCAGACCCTCACAGCAGAGTACCCTAAGCCTCTCCCCCCATTCGACTTGTGCTTCATCCCGGAGGTGTTCCACCGAGGGTCGGAGTGGAGGCGCGGGTGTGTGACCCTGGCTGCGAGACAGGCTCAGGTGTCGCAGTCAGCCAGGAGGATCCTGGAAAACTATTTGCAGGGAGTCAGTGCGGGGACTGCTGAGGTGAGGATCCTTAGGGACATGATGGGTGTAAAAAAACTTACAGCAGCCGATAGTCACTATTGCACTCGTCGTCATTGTGATATGTTTTGTTGCACTGGACCATACCTGGGAATCTGCTGGATCAGAGATATTGAAGCTCTAAGTTCCAACTTTTTTTTTGTGATATGCAGGTGTCTCCGGTAGGTATGATAGCGCTGGGTCGTTGCAGATGAAGCCAGCTCTGCGGCTCGGCAGTTCCATTCTACTCCATACAAAACGACTTCTTGGAAGCGGCACCTATAATTGTGAACTTCAACATTTGTTGAAATGTTGAAGTTCAAAAGTGCATTTTAATGGCCTTCTTGATATAATTGCTTTGACTTAGATGATTATGTAATCATATTCGACCTTCCAGGAATCAGACACTCTTCTTATCTTCGAGATCCTGCCCATCCTCTGCCGTGGGATGCCTCCTAACTCTCTCCGACCCCCTCTTGAGCGATGCCTCGCCGACTCCTTCGCAGAAATCAGCCACGTCAAGCTGAGGGTCAGGGGAGAAGAGAAGGAGCATCTATTCATCCAGCAGATGGACAGGATCCGGCAGTGTTTGGAGTGTGACAAGATACATGATGCTAACAGGACGTTGTTGTCTCAGATTGTGGAAAATTACTTCTCGATCGTTGGCGATGATAATGTGGTGAGTTGTCCTATTTTTATATGTATTCTAGTAATACTGCTTCTGCCCGCGACTTTTCCGCGTGAAATTTCACCCTCCCTCCATTCACCCTCTTAGGGGGAATTTATTTTATTTATTTATTTATTTTAAAACACATACAACTATCATCACAGGCTTACCTAATACGATAGTGTAGTTATAACAACAACATGCTAACATTGGACTACAATTATATAATTATTATTATTAAGGGGCTTCCAGGACCCAAAACAAAAAAAAAAATTCTTTAAACAATAAAAGTACACACAACACAATATAGGCTACAGTACAAAACAAAAAAGTCTTTAGACACAATAAAAGTACACACAATATAGGCTACAGTAACAAAAACAGAAATATATGTATATGAAATTCTTCAGGATATATGCTTTAGAAAAATCCTTTCTTAGTAATATCTAGGTACTTTTGACATAGAACACACACCCTCCAAATTTCATGTCTCTAGGACCAGCGGTTTAGGCTGTGCGTTGATATATCAGTCAGTCAGGACTTTGAATTTTATATACTATAGATTTGTGGGGACTGTGTCTTACGTACCCATCCCTTGCATAGTTTTAAGAATGTAGTATTGTATAGAAGAACTTATTGTAATAATTTTTAGAAAGTTTCATTTTTGTGTTTTTCCCACGTTGAACATCTGCAAGCGATTTAAGTTATAGGTACTATTGTCTTTCATGATTCTTTACTTTTAGTTAAGGTTCTTCATTGTTCTATTATGTGTAGTTATCTTGTATTGTACTCATTTGCTATTGTTAGTTAAGGTTCATTGTTCTGTTAGTTTTAGTTGTCTTGTATTGTACCCATTTGCATTTCTCGTGTTTTATTATTGTACTTTTAAAATGTAATCGTTTTGCTGCGTCCTTTGTGTAAAATCGTTGTGCCGCCTCCTTTGTCTAGTGAACGGCAGATTTGGGAGAGTTTTGGTTCGGAGCTTCAGTCTGTTTTTAACCAAGATCGTGCGAGGTCCTCTCTGACCCCGATCATATTTTACTCGCTGAAGCTCGCCGTAACCTAGTGTTTCTATTCGTTTTACTCTTCATATAACATTATTTAATTTTACCTTTTCGTGTCAAGTGTAACTACTAGCTTTAGTTACTTGATATCGTAATAAATTAATCGTTACTATTTACAACATACTTCAGTGTATTACTTGTCCACCACGGTCACGAATTCCCACAGTGGTGACCCCGACGTGATCAAAGCTATCATATAGCGTGAGTTCGTGACAGTGCGTGAAGAGTTTCGCGAGTGCTAAATCAAAGTACGTGTTAAAATGGCAAACGGTCCAGAGAACGGCAACGTGTCGTGTTGTAAGCTGTCGACATTCACACCAGACTGTCCAGATTTATGGTTTGTAATAGCAGAAAGATCAATGGCGGAGTCTGGGGTGACAAACCCTGCAAACATGTTAACATGCTGTTTACGCAGCATAGACTACCGTGTATTGAAAGATATACGAGACATTGTGCTGGAACAAACACCTGTCGGGCGAGACGAATATCAATATTTTAAAGAAAGAATGATCCAACGCTTCACCGACTCGAAAAACGTGAGAATTACAAAGCTTCTTCAAGATCAAGCGATGGGGGATCGAACGCCTTCTCAATATTTGCGTCACCTTAAACATCAGAGTGGTAATTCGATAACGGAAGACGCGCTGCGCGTAGTATGGGTCAAAGGTTTACCCAAGAACATGAGAGTTATAATGGCCACTCAAGAGGATGTACCGCTCGAGAAAGCCGCAGAGCTTGCGGATACCATATTAGAGACGCAACAAATGCCAGAGTGTAGCAGCAGCTCAGCCATTGCAGCCGTTAACGTTGAGCCTCCTCCCAATAATACGTTGTTAACAGAAATGCTGGTAAAAACCATGACTATGTTGGGAGAAATAATGCAGACCGATCGTAGATATCCTAGACAGAGGTCACGATCACGATCCAGCTACCGACCACGTGAAGCATCACCATCGCAGCAGAGCCGCAATGGTCAGGGCTTGTGTTGGTATCATTTCAAGTTCGGCGCGAAGGCTCATAAGTGTATACAGCCGTGCGCATACAAACGAAACCAGTCGCAGCCGGGAAACGCCAGCGGGAGTCACTAGCGGCGGATGACGCACATTCCCAGCCCACCTCACGTCGCATCTTCGTTTACGACTGTATATCGAAAGCACAATTCTTAGTAGACACTGGAGCAGAGCTATGTGTCTTTCCTCACCAGTTAGTTCTACCTTTTAGAAAGAATACCGACTACGAACTTGTGGCGGCTAACGGCACACCCATCAAAACTTATGGTACCATAACTCTCACGTTAAATTTGGGCCTACGCAGAGATTTTACTTGGGTATTCATTGTTGCCGACGTAAGCAAGCCAATACTAGGTATCGACTTCCTAGAACACTACAACCTTATGGTCGATACAAAAGCCAAGCGACTCATTGATGGTACAACCACATTGTCTGTTAACGGACAGGTAGCTGGCCATCAAGAGCCATCCATAAAAACAATAACGGGCTCATCGCCGTATCACCAGCTGCTCTCAAAATACCCAGATATCACACGCCCTGATGGCAAGGCTCAAGTGAAACATAATACCAAACATCATATAATTGTTACTCCTGGACCGCCCGTCGCGCAGAAACCCAGACGTCTTGCTCCGGATCGATACAGCGCTGCAAAGAAGGAGTTCGACGCGATGCTGAAGCTAGGCATCGCTCGGCCTTCGCAAAGCCCCTGGGCATCGCCTTTACACATGGTGCCTAAGAAGGATGATGAATGGAGACCGTGTGGCGACTATCGTGCACTCAACGCCAGGACGGAACCGGACCAATACCCAGTGCGTCATATCCAAGACTTTGCACAGTGCCTTAGTGATAAAAAAGTGTTTTCGACTCTAGATTTAGTGCGTGCGTTTAATCAAATTCCAATCGCGGAAGAAGACATTTCCAAAACCGCGATAACTACGCCGTTTGGACTATATGAATTTACATACATGACGTTTGGTTTACGTAATGCAGCCCAAACCTTCCAGCGGTTTATGGACGAAGTGCTACGCGATCTAGACTTTTGTTATTGTTATATTGACGACATTTTAATCGCCTCGCGTAGTGAAAAAGAACATTTGGAACACTTAGAGACAGTATTCAATAGGTTAAGGCTTTATGGCGTGGTCGTAAACCCGTCTAAATGTGTGTTTGGTCAATCAACGATTAAGTTTCTCGGCTATCTTGTGTCAGCCGATGGTACGCGCCCGCTACCTGAAAAGGTCGAAGCGATCCGTACTTACCCGATTCCAGCCACAGCAAAACAGCTGCGTCAGTTCCTAGGTATGTTAAACTTTTATAGAAGGTTTATACCTCATGCAGCCGGTAGTCAAGCTATGTTATGTGAACTTTTACGAGGCAACCTCAAAGGCAAAACACCAATCGCTTGGACCGACGAAGCCAAAGATGCTTTTGAAAACTGTAAGCTCAGTTTAGCTCAAGCCGCGTTGTTAGCTCATCCGCGTTCAGACTCAGATTTAGCCATTTTTACTGACGCGTCTGACTTCACAATAGGCGCCGCGCTACAACAAAGAGTAGGTAATGATTGGCAACCTATCGCCTTCTTTTCCAAAAAATTATCACCTGCTGAACAAAAGTACTCAGCGTATGATCGCGAACTCCTCGCTATTTATGCTGCAGTAAAACATTTCAGACATCATGTTGAAGCGCGTAATTTTGTTATTTTTACTGACCATAAACCAATTACATATGCTTTTAGAAAGAAAGATCAGCAAAATACGCCTAGACAGTTTCGTTATTTGGACTTCATTAGTCAATTCACAACCGATATTCGCCATGTTAAAGGTACAGACAACGTACCAGCTGACGTCTTATCGCGGATCGAAACAATCGACTCATGTATAAATTGGTCAGAGTTGGCAGTTTCGCAAAGCAGTGACATATCTTTGCAATCACTACTAAAAAATAATAATTCTTCCTTAAAACTGAAGCATGTATGTCTACCTGGAACAACTGAACCTATTTATTGCGACGTTAGTACACCAAACGTTCGCCCTTTTATAACCGAATCTTTTCGTAGAGCAGCCTTTAACTCCGTACATAAACTATCACATCCGGGTGCTAGAGCTACAACGAAGCTAGTGTCGAAGCGATTTGTGTGGCCTTCTATGAATAAAGATTGTAAACAATGGTCTAGGGCATGTATCGATTGTCAGCGTGCTAAAGTTTCACGACATGTCCATTCAATACCAGGAACTTTTGCACCTCCTTCAGCTAGGTTTGAGCACGTCCACTTAGACTTAATTGTAATGCCCTATTCAGATGGATGCAGATACTGTCTAACCTGTGTCGACCGTTTTTCACGTTGGCCTGAAGCCATACCGCTAGAAAACCAAGAAGCTGAAACCGTTGCTCGTGCATTTTACACTCACTGGATATCACGCTTCGGTGTTCCCTTACGTGTTACTACAGATCAAGGCAGACAGTTTGAATCGCACCTATTTAGGAATCTCAATACCCTATTAGGAACCAAGCATCTTCGTACTACTGCGTACCACCCATCTGCCAATGGAATGGTAGAACGTCTTCACAGGCAACTCAAAGCTGCAATAAAATGTCACTTACCAACTGAAAATTGGGTACGCATTTTACCAACAGTAATGTTAGGTATTAGGTCAGCCTGGAAGGAAGATCTTCAAGCTACTCCAGCTGAAATGTTATACGGTCAAGGTATTAGACTGCCGGGTGAGTTTTTAGCACCCTCGGTAAATAATAATATCACAGTGGCGTCCGACTTTGCTCAAGAACTTCGAACTCAATTCAATTCGTTAAAACCAGTAAATGGCTCTGCACATGGTGATATAAGGAGCTTCATTTTCAAAGACTTGGCAACAGCCAGTCATGTCTTCTTGCGCAATGACACTGTTAAAGCCCCTTTAGTACAGCCTTACGATGGGCCTTACCAAGTCATTACAAGGAATGACAAAACATTTGTCATTCGAATTAGGGACCGTGACGTTACAGTCACAATTGACAGGTTAAAACCGGCTCATATACTGTCAGAAAGTCAATCTGCGCCTAGCGAGAATATCACAACTTATATTGTAAAGCAAAACGATCACCAAACCGCTGCTTCTGATCAACCACTTAATGCAGATAGCAACATGCAACCACAGCAACAGCATATTCCTCGCCGTTCTAGTAGGCGAGTTAAATTTCCTGATTACTATCAGGCAGGTGTTTCGTGATCTTTATCACTGGTAGGGGGGTACTGTGGGGACTGTGTCTTACGTACCCATCCCTTGCATAGTTTTAAGAATGTAGTATTGTATAGAAGAACTTATTGTAATAATTTTTAGAAAGTTTCATTTTTGTGTTTTTCCCACGTTGAACATCTGCAAGCGATTTAAGTTATAGGTACTATTGTCTTTCATGATTCTTTACTTTTAGTTAAGGTTCTTCATTGTTCTATTATGTGTAGTTATCTTGTATTGTACTCATTTGCTATTGTTAGTTAAGGTTCATTGTTCTGTTAGTTTTAGTTGTCTTGTATTGTACCCATTTGCATTTCTCGTGTTTTATTATTGTACTTTTAAAATGTAATCGTTTTGCTGCGTCCTTTGTGTAAAATCGTTGTGCCGCCTCCTTTGTCTAGTGAACGGCAGATTTGGGAGAGTTTTGGTTCGGAGCTTCAGTCTGTTTTTAACCAAGATCGTGCGAGGTCCTCTCTGACCCCGATCATATTTTACTCGCTGAAGCTCGCCGTAACCTAGTGTTTCTATTCGTTTTACTCTTCATATAACATTATTTAATTTTACCTTTTCGTGTCAAGTGTAACTACTAGCTTTAGTTACTTGATATCGTAATAAATTAATCGTTACTATTTACAACATACTTCAGTGTATTACTTGTCCACCACGGTCACGAATTCCCACAGATTATTTTAATATTTTGTATTTCATCGGATATTATAAGGGTAGAAGTGTCTTCTGATTTGCAAAGGACGTCGGCGTAAAGGTGTGATTCTAGACAGTCAGCCCTTTTACAAACTGTTGACCAGCAAGTCTGTTGCTACAGCTTTGTCCTAGTGCCCCTAGTGGACAGGTGAGAGCTTCACGGCACGGTACGGTAATACACCGTGTATTACCGTACCGTGCCGTACATACCCGTGCTATGAATGTATCGAGGAACGAAAGAAATATAAAATATTGGTATTCAGCTGCATCCGGTTAGACTGGAAGCCGACCCCTATATAATTGAGAAAAGGCTAGGCAGATTACATACTAATTGTACTTCTTAGATCTCTTTATAATCATGTACCTGTCCGGCCCCAGGCATGGCCCACCTACGTGCAAACTTGTCGCTGCCTGTCCAGCAAGTACCTGGAGCGCATGACGTCACCGTCGGGCTGGTGGGAGCTGTCGGCGCCGCTGCTGCGCCGGGCTGGGGCCGCGCGCTGCGCCGTGGCGGCGCTGGGCGGCTGTGGCGCGCTCAACTGGCTCAATGAGATCATTGACGCGCAAGCGACGCAGTTGACGTGAGTTGCCTATTGGGTCATCCTTTTCCCAACTATGTTGGGGTCGGATTTCAGCTTAATACGAATACTTTTAAAATAAGTTTGAAAACATAACGGCCACAAACTCAAACGCGGCCGGTAAAATTTTCACGCATTACGACTAGGGCTTTCAAATACCGGATTTTTTCAATACCGGTATCAATACCGGTATTGGAAAAGTCAATACCGTGATCCCGGTATCAATACCGGTTGTCCGGTATTGAACGCAAGTTCAATTAGGACATTAATAAAACCAATAAAATGCGCCTTTTTGTATTTTCAAATCAGTATTGTTCTTATTATTTTATTGAAAATACTAAAATAAATACGTTATACATAGCTTTCTTAATTCTTTTATAATAATTTGGTATTGGTCGATTATTTAGGTAGGACTCGGAATTAGGAACATAATGAAAACTTAAAATGAATCTACTCTTTTTGCAGGAAGGCATTTCAGATAGTCTTTGTTTGCACAATATAAAAAAATATATTTCTTATTATTACCTAAATGTCATCATGTCTCATGTAAAACTCAATATAGGTATCATTATTTGTAGAAATGTAAGTAAGTAAAGTATACCTTAACTAGCTAGTAGCAATCATTTTAGTAACATTCTTAATAATTAAGTTATAAAAAACAATCAAAAAATCTAAAACTAAACAAGTAAGAAAATAAATCAAGAATCAACATAGGTATCATTATTTGTAGAAATGCAAGTTAAGAACCTAAGAACTAGCTAAGTAGCTAGCAATCATTTTAGTAACATTATTAATAATAGATAATTATTAATAATGTTACTATCATTTTAGTACTTGCATTTCTACAAATAATGATACCTATGTTGATTCTTGATTTATTTTCTTACTTGTTTAGTTTTAGATTGTTTTTTTATTACATAATTATTATGTAATAAAAAACAATCAAAATCTAAAACTAAACAAGTACCTAACAAAATAAATCAAGCGTTAATAACAATTTCTGAAAAACAGTAAAAAAATGTAAAAGTAATTATAGACGCGTTATCCCGTCGCCTTTGCGAAACTGACTGACAATAGTGACAATAACAAAAACGACACATAAATACAGCTCGATTTCGGACATTGTCTCAGGCGGGGTGCGGGAGGGTGAGCTTAAGATAACAGCGGGACGCTTGCGCTGAAGAAAACAAGTGTGAGAATAAGATCACATAATTTTCAGATCTAATGTTTGTAATACCGTAATCACGGTATTGGGGCGTCAATACCGGTATTGTAAAAGGCCAAAATAAAATCCGTGATCACGGTATTACGGGATCCCGGAATACCGGTATTGAAAGCCCTAATTACGACTCATGATTACTTTAATATGTATTGTAGAATAAAAGACCTTAGCTTCTTCATTTTCTTTCTTTCATGTAGCTGAATTTCTTTTAAAAACAACCAAAAAAGGAATGTTGAAAAATATGCAAATATAGTTTTTTTTATGACGTGTTTGAAAGTTAATTAATGTAATTGCAGTGAACAAGAATTCTCTCTACGTTGTATGCTGCCTGCTCTGAAGGCGGCCGAGCCTGATGCAGAGTCAACCAGAGAGTGGTTCTTACAACTTATGGGACGCACACAAGTCGCCTTCAACGAGTAAGTTTTTGGGATGCATCATGAAGCCTCCTCGTGTAGCGCAGTTTGTTCCGCTAGTTACTCAACTGAACCGAGCGCTCGACTGACCAACTCTCCCCTCGCGTGCTATAGAGTTAGCGCCCGCCCGGGACGAAGGACGCCCCCCCTCCGCCCGGGACGCCCCCCACTCGGGACGAGGGACGGCCCCCCCTCCGCCCGGGACGAGGACACCCCCCTCCGCCCGGGACGCCCCCCGCCCGGAACGCGCCCCCGCCCGAACCGCCCCCCACGCCCGGGCGCCCCCCCCCGCAGTCCTGCGTCAAGCAGCCTGCTGTGTTTCGCCGTTGCGCGGGAGTTCCAGTGCCTTGGCATCTTCTGCGCACGCTCGTTCCATCATAGACACATAAACCTCGATGTCCACCAAGCGTGATAGAGGTCAAGAGCGGACCCATTCAACAATAAAAAAAAGTGGAACTAATATTGTCCCAGTAAACGATTCTCTTTTATTTTAACATTCTTAACTTTCAAAAGTGCGTTCAATGGAAATCGAATTAGACTCATTCTCCTGTCCTTATCCCACTACTTGTGGTCGACGCAACATGGCTTTTTCTTCCAGACTTCTCTATTAGTCATCTCAGAATGAGAGATTTGTCGGAAGATATTTTTAACATTTCAAAATGTAAATATTCGGTAGACTAATTATTGCAAATACGAACGTTTTGAAATGTGGGTTAAATATCTAGTAAAGTGAGAGAATATTTTTCAAAGACATTTCTTTGAAAAATATCCCTGTGAGTAATACTACTCTAACGGCAAACTACTTATCCTTTAGATATTTGTATTTTCCTCATCCTTATTAGTTCCCTTTGTTAAACTCAGTCCACTTTACTTACATCTATCATTGTACAACAAAATATACATTATTTATCCCCAGAATGGAAGACAAATCAGCCAAGCTCTACCTCTGCGACGTATTCATGCTATCCGTCATAGTGTTCAGCGGCCTCTGGGTCTTAGAGCCTGAAGCTGACCAGCTAGCTAGCAGTCGTCCCGGCAGGCATGCGTTACTGCCGGCTGCAGCCGCTGAACTAGTCGGCAGGGAGAGTTGGAGCAACTGTACTTTGCAGGTAGGTTTTAACTACTAGATATTTTGGTCAGAGCCATATTCTATAATAGGTAGATCTATATCTGCCTAACTACAGCAATATTTTTAGTGTGGTTTAATACACAATGTTTAGGTTGTATGACACATGAAGGGTACAAACACTTCACGTCTCACACGACCCACTAAGGCGCTGAGCAGACGATGGACAAATTATTGTCCGTGACGATTGAACGTATGGAAATATATATTATGCAATAAAAATAAGACTGCTGGGACTTCTATAAATTCCATCGTAATTAGCCTATAATGCTCCCACTGCTGGGACACAGGCCTCTTCTCTGTGAGAGGGAGTGGGCTGAAATCCATCACGCGGGTCCAGTGCTGATTTGTAGATATCGGCTTCGATTTTTTGGTTCTAGGACATGCCGGTTTCCTCACGATGTTTTCCTTCAACGTTTTTAGAGTATGTTTACGTTGTATCATCGCAGACAAATTGTCCGTCGTCTGCTTAGCGCCTAAGGCTCACATATCTTTTGAACAATTTGAGTTTCAGCTCGTCTTGATTCACCGTTCAATAAATAAAACTTTATTCTGTGTTGAATCTGGGGGCAAAAACGATTATTTTTTTGAGCCAAGTGTCTTATTTTTCCGTGTAAAATGATGTTACAGATACTAGAATGGCTGTGCCACACGCTGCGCGCCGCACGCGACAGTGGCGCCGCCGCCGCGTGCCAGCGCGCGCTGCTGGCCAGTAGGCACGCGCGGCACTTCGCCACGCACACGATATGGACTAGACTGTGAGTTTGTTACCTGCTTCTTAACTTATTCACCGCTAGGTTTTATATCATATGCCGAGCTCCCAGCGCCCAGAGGGGCTATTCTCGTAATTTTAAGAATGTTTAGTCTGATTTCAGTCTCAATAAACCAACAAGACAGTAGCATATGTACCTCAAGTCGCTGTTGTAACTTCGGTTTTTGGCAAAATATAAATAATATGTTTGCCATTGAATGATTAATTAACTGTTTTTGTTTCGCCTGTTTCAGGGAGAGCCACTTCGGTCGAGATATCATCATTGACGAATAATAATTTACTTTAGAGGGCGCCGACCAAACGCCGATCGCGCGGTGGCGCGATAGTGGCCACTATTATCCGTTTTAGTGATTATAATAAAACTAAACAATGTAAAACTACCGTTTAGAATAATATTAACGTATAATCTTGTGGAGCACAACTTAACGTGCTTATTTACTGCATTTTCGTTCTAAAATAAAAGAAATAACCAAACGAACGATGAGGGCGCCAATAGGCAGTCGGCGTAGCCACATTTAACGGTACAGAGGTCTGCATAAAATACGACTGATTAATAATTATTAACATTTTCAAAATATAATATAATTATAATCTAGTCAAATAAGTATGTTATATTTAAATTATAAAAACGTTAATTTTATATACAATATGGAAACGACATAAATGCAATATATTATACCACATAATATGTACTTTTCTGACAATATACCAATGATTTCTACGCTAGTAATATATAAGTCAATGCCACACACAACACCGGTCAAGTGCGACTTGGACTCGCGCACCGAGGGTTCCGTACTTTATAGGTATGTAAATAGTTTATCACGGTTTTTTTTTAATGTACAGACAGCACATCAAGCTACTACAATCTGTCAATTTTTTTAATAGATTCAACTTAATGGCTAAAGCATAAGGTTCATAGTTGATTGGGAAAATTTGACAGTTTCGGGTAAGTAGATGTGCTGGTGTCTGTACCTACAAATTTACGGTTTTTTGTGCTATATACTGGTATTCAGCTACATCCGGTTAGACTAGAAGCCGACCCCAACATAGTTGGGAAAAGGTTAGGCAGATGATGACTTGTGCTACATGATCTTGCTTCTTGCCAAATTTCCCTAAGTACCCTATAAATTTCGATTCCCTTGAGAGTGTCGAAATATACGTTTTATGCCGCATAAACGGCCGTATCTTTTTTTACGTTAACTTAGGTGTTTGATTTTTTTCACAGCTTCAAGGGAATGTAAAGCGGAGTATATGGTTTTATTTTCAACTCGATACCTCCATGCGTTCTCGAGATAAAGGGGCTTGTCAGACAGACGGACGGACGTACAACAAAGTGATCCTATAAGGGTTCCGTTTTTTTCCTTTTGAGGTACGGAACCCTAAAAAATGAACGAAATCTGTCGCGAAAAAAAATCAGCTGTTCCCTACATTTTATGAGTTATGCGAACATAAATGTAGGGAACATCGCGACCGAATTCGGTAATGAGAAGTATATAGTTATGTGGTATAATTTATTGCATTTATGTGATTTCCATACTCCATGTATTTTCTATAATTATGTAAAGATTTGGTTAAAATAAAATGCTTTATGCTTACTTATCGACTTTTACTTGTATTGATTATATACAGTTACAATATCACGCCTTCAATCCCCAAAGGATTAGGCAGAGCTGTATATCTATGATACAGACGCCAGCACATCAAGCTACTACAATCTGTCAAATTTCTTTAATAGATTTTCAACTTTATCGCTAAAGCATAAGGTTCAATGTTGATTGGGAAAAATTTACAGTTTCGGGTAGCTTGATGTGCTGGCGTCTGTATACCCACATTAACTACATTACATTACATAATATACAGGGTGACAGGGACATGACGCGCAAACTGTAACCGTGAATTCACCACACGATTCTTGACTTCTTCGAAATTCTACCGTAGAATTTCGTCGGTTATCAAAAAAAAAATCAGAGGATTGACCCTCGTTTTTTTTTTAATTACGAGAATCTTCTCGTAATTTTAAGAACCAACGGTTGCAGTCTGATCTGTCTCAATCTGTCAAAAATATTTCCCCACATTTTTGACATTGATTGTCGCTGAGGTGAGATTGTGACTAGATTTTGAACGTTTTTAATTACAGGAGTTGGCCTTCAGATGTTTTATAGAAAAGTGCGATACCTACCTACGCGGTCAAAATGTATGGAGCAAAAAATTTTTTTTTTTATTAGCCATCGAAATATGTTACCGCATGGAGTTTCAGAATCATGTACTGAACCCATGATACCAGGTTGCGCGTGAAAGTCCTTGCCAGCCTGTATGTGACTAGACTAACTTTGAATACAATTTGGCAGATAAATTAAGTACAAGTTATACAGATTACAGGTTATCAAGAATACGGAATGATATTTTTATTAACAGATATAACACCTTAAAGCAAGTTTCCAGACGGAGCGTATTTTATAATGCGCTAAAGGAAATTGAGTTCTCTATTTAATAATTAAAGTTCATAATTGACAGGGCAATGTATAACGTCAACTGTGTTATAGCCATTTCATACAACTGTCAAAGCTTAACTTTTGTGATTCGAATATACGGTAAACAGTTGGAACCTAGTCAATTTGCTTAACAATTATTTTTTCACTGAGTTTTCATTCAACAGAATGCGGTTGGATACAGTAGTCCTTTTAGCCTCGCTCCGATGCGGTATCAAATCCAAAACCTCTTTTTCTACGACTTCTTTCGTTATTTGTTTTTTTATGAAGTTATTACAAATTATTTACATCAACATACATAAACGACGTACACTATAATTATTATATGAGGTGGGTAAAATGACTGAACATTAAGATTATGATATGCGTCAAATCATGACAACAAACAACTCCTACAATATATCGAGCCCTTCCCCCATTATCCAATGTCCATTACAACCACAGTCTTAAATATAAGTAATAATTGCAAATACCCTTCTTCACCAGTGCTAGACCAGCCCCCTAATGAGGGTTTTCGTGAAAATTTACGACACCAGTTGGCACCACTGTGACAAGAGGTCTTCCAATATAAAATATATGATGACGTTCATCATTCGATTCATTCATTCGTTCATCATTCAGTCATGACTAAACAAAATATAGGCTCTTTGACAGATGCCTGGACCTGACGTGTCAGTGCTGCCACCTAGCGAACGTCATTTCAGAAAACCCTCATTGCGTCACACACTATCAATCACAATCTGAATAATTTTGAAAGATATTGCAAATCCATTGCTTCAAATGTTCGAAAAATTTGTCTGCCCAACAACGTAAATAACGCAATTAATGTTGTTGAACTGTCAAAATGAAACTCATTGCTACTGATAGTGTGTTACGCAATTACCCCGCAGGTCAGAGTTATGAATATTTAATCGTCTTTATGAAAACAATCCAGTATTTCATTAAAATCACTATCTTTAGTGTCACTGTATGATACTCATCACCACTGACTTCGTTATTGTTCACTTTTTAACCATCACCATTATCTTCAACAAAGCCTCAAAGGTTCTGGGCCGCATCCCGTAGTGCCACATCATCACTTCTAACATCTTTATCACTAGTGATCATCACCCTCCTAGTAGTCCTCCTAGTAGTTCTCCAAGTTGCTGTACTTACTAATATTTTGATTGCCTTTACAGTTGATTTTCAAAGTGGTAATCATAATAATTATCATAGTTCTAGCAAATTGTCCACTTTTAACCACTCCCTTTAAATTTTTCACTACCCAATAGCAGAATTATGCAAGTTTTTGGCACCCTACTCATATACTTTAGTATGGGGTCCCCCACCCATATTGAAGTATCTGAGTAGGGTGCCAAAAAACAGTGTCCAACATCTCTTTATTATTATTCTACACAACATTAAATTTCTACAAAAGTGTCATCACCACTTTCTTCCCGAATAGTTCACTTTCCACCAATATCTTCTTATGGAAAGCTCGCCCTACAGAGAGTCTGCGCGGGTACCTTACAGCGTCCATCTTTTAGTATGACTATCTTCTTAAATTTCTACTCTCTGTTCTCTTCTTCATCGTTCCCTCAATGCTGGGAATCGCCACCACAAGATATGCAGTCTTCTGCAGAGTCGACCGCTTCTACTAAATAACACTAAACTTCTACAGTAGTGTTATCACCACTACTATCCAAATTGTTCACTTTCTAAAATCCGAAATTGTCCCTCCTCTATCACAATCATGTTCATGTGCAACGCTCACCCTACAGAGTCTGCGCAGGGTGTCGCTGCAGCCGCGCTCACACGGCGGTCTCGTCGGCCGGCGCCTTCACAAGCGGCTCAGTAGGGCTCTTTACAGGGATCCGGATAATTTCGTCTTCCAGCTTTGAGTCTATTGGCATGTTCTGTAAATGATACAAACAGTGATAAGTTTCATACCAAGAAATATAGCGATACAAAGTTCTTTTGGCACGTGGCTAAAATCTGAACTAACGCCGACATCTTCATTTTTTAATACATTTCACGAAACAGTTGCACAAATGTTTACGAACAGCGCCCCCCTGTCAACGTCATTCGAGCGCCAAAAGATCCTTGTAGCAGTGAAGATCCGTTGAAAAATCCCGCGAAAGTGCAATCGGTCCCTTTCACTTTGTTCTATTCTGTTCAAATCGTCTCGTTTTCCAAAATAATAAGTGGACTGCTGGGGCCGTATTAGGAAGTATTAATGTCATGATTCCAGTCCAAAAAAGGGATGGTGTTATGGGTCATGTATGATGACATTTCTCTTTTATACTGGAATCATGATGACATTAAACCGTCATAATCTGGCACCTGCTTGTTATTTTAAAGAATCAAAGGGCAAAGTTGTATGGTGAGTGGGCTTTGAATAGACATAAGGTTGATCAGTGTCTTGACTAATTATTTATTAATTTATAATTGTTTATTTATGTACACAAAATAATAAAGTTAAAAGTTACAAACAGATAGACCACAAAGGTACTAAATATTTCTTCTGCAAAAATAATATAAACCAAAATAAAACTAGTATTACATAAAATACACTAAGTACATACTATAAATAGAAAATAACTACAAATAAAAACACAAAATAAGTATAGTACTAAAATACATAAATGTATACTTAAATAAATACATAATATTATCTGTTAAAGTAGAACATTTTTACAGCAAAATTGTCAAATCACATTCATTTTGCAGCAATTTTGCTGTAAAGGAAAATTCTTGAAAATGTTACTTTCTAACAAAAAGTGCCAGAATCGTTTGCCTGGGAAGTGCGCAACACCATCTCCGAACTACGACAAAGCTAAACAAACCTCAAGCGCCGTATAATGCTTATGCAACGCCGCAGGCAACTTATTGTGTCTCGGCAACGCTGCAAGTGCGGCGGGACGCAGCCGGGCGGCATCGAGCAACCGCGCGCGACGGACGGGCGACCCGCGCCCCGATACCACCACGCAAGTACCCACACTCTTCAAAAGTCGAGCTCTGAAGTCATATAACAAGATCTGTCAAGTTGTGCGATAGTTGCGCCGCTGTTGAGCGACTGTAGCGCTACTCTTGAGTGACTGTTGCGCTGCAATCGTGCAACGGCGGTGCTGCAGTCGGGTACCTGCAGCTGAAATAATAAAAAAGGTACGATTGTATGAGTTGTAAAATTGAAACTATTAAGACCCTGCATTTTCAATGCCATATTATTAAATGATGCATTATGTATGAGCCACATATACCTCAACAGCTGCACATGTTTTGATAATAATGCTAATAATAATCATACAGGCAGATTTCCTGTAAGAAATAAGTCTTGATATCTACAAAAAATTAAACATCAAATCAATGGATATGTATAAAAAACCAAACTAAAAAAAAACCACTCACGCATCTAACAATTTCAACAGAAGTCGACTGTAGGCCGTGTATTCATCTTCGCCAAACTCGCCAGGGTGGTGTCTAGCAAACTCGTAGGTATCACAGAATTGATGCACCAGCTTCTGACCGCGCCCGTCGAGGGGGGCTGCCAGGGAGGATAGCAGGAAGGCTCGTAAGGATTCCCGGGGGTGACGGCGAAGCCCTGGGTCTTGACGGGCTATCTCTTCCTCTGGAAAAGTGGGAATGATTTTAGCATAAACATTTACAATTAGTCTACAACATTCCCACTGCTGGGACTGCTCTCCGTGAGAGGGAGCAGGTCGTAATGCACCACGCGAGGGCCCAGTGCGGGTTGGGGATGTCACATGTCTTCTAATTTTGAGTTCTAGTCATTTTGAGTGCAGTGGTAATGAAATAAATTACACAAAGTAATGTGCATACCACAAGTAAGTTGGGGCTTGCCACTGAAATGCTTGAAAAGAAATGAAAATGAAAAGGATTCCTTAGATGAGAAAAACTAAGATCTCATACCAAGAGTCTTCACATCATCCACAGCTCGGAAGCGGTAGTGGTATGGCTGCTGTGGCTCCAGGATGTAGTGAGATGGCTCCGTGCTTAGCAGCCGAGGTTCGTGCATGATACGCGGCACCGCTTCGATGCGGCGCTCCAGCTCCTTCTTCAGACACTGGAACAAAATGACAAGGTAATACCTAGGATAATTGCTTAAATAAAATTATGTAGTATGTCAATAGAAAAAAGTCTGCAATGAAATTCTGCTTTTCGTGTCGACGGTGCTTTCATTAAATTTGGCTTCTTTATATAGTATGTGGTCATGTTGATTGCTGAATCAGTGGCAATCTTTAGTTCATCACTCTAGGTCAGTAAATATGAGCTGCTGATCTGAGTGAGTGGGCCTCAAAAAAAGTAGCATGATGACAGCAGCTGTATTACATTCTGAAGAATCGGGACCTAACATCAAAGATAGTTTACATTCGAAAACATTATAATCTCGCTAATAGACAGTTTGGATATCGTCAATAGTTTGTCGGTGACTTATTCCAGCTAGAGGCCGTTGATAAAAATTACAGTGACAATTTTACTTACTTTTTTCGCATCAGTTCCAATGGGGACGTGCGGACCTCTCCTAGAGCGAAGGGCGAACCTTGTAATCTGTCTCTTAGCAAAGATGAACAGAATCACGAAAGTTAACACTCCGCCACTTATTATGAAGATTATATTCAATATACTTTGGAATTCGCCCATTGTGGATATTTATTAAATAAATAATCAACAGATTGACTTCATGGAAAGGTAATCAAATCAATCTTGGATGCGGATCACAGAACACTATATACTCTAAGGAGATGCGGATGGTCGAACACTGTCCATAGAGCATGTAACCTTTTAACACTGTCGTCGAAACAGAAATCTTTGTTTATATTTTCGAGGAACAGGACATACTACATTGCTGGTGAAAGACAGAGAAAAGAGAGACACTACACGCTATGAATATCGTTTTGAGCTTGGTATGAAACAAAAATGTTTGATTTTGACAAATTTGACAGCTTTATTTAAATGACATTAACAGGTTCGTTCATTACTGATACTTAAACTGACGAATACCAGTTCCTGAACGAGACTTTTCATAAAACCTTCACATGTAGGACAAAGGGTACTGGGAAGACTGTCTTAATACATTAGGGTTCCGTATGACTGTACCGCTTGGGTAACCGTATGAAATGTTACGTTATAGGTTAAATTACACAGTCTTAAGTAACGGTTACTGCTGATTGAACTACAAATTACTTGTTCAAGTTAATTTGGTTTCCGATGATTGGGTAACAACTTCAGTTGAAAAATAAAAGAATGCGGTGCATATAACATAACATAAAGCCCGCAGGTACTTGCTTTAAACACGATCAGGTATCTGCCGTCATACCTAGAAACGCTTATTATTTATTCATCGTATATCATACGCTGTCGCGTACACAAAACGAACATAAATTCCTTCATCATGATTCTTTCTATTGAGGAGTTGGGCGCGGCACGAATGTCTTTGGCGGGAAACGCGGTTCGCATACTAATATCAAAATGGCGGCGACGTGCGATGACCAATAGACGTTGTTCAATTATGGAAAACGAATGTCGATTGTCAATCGACTGCCCACTGGGCTACAATGGGTTTCTTTACAAATTTGGTGTCTTTATATTCCTTGCGATGCAATTTCGATTCAGCACACATGGTTGCATTACTTTAATAGGCGCGCTCATAGAAATATTGTCTTCCTTCCATCGTTAATGTGTAATGGAAATATCGTGATTGTCTGCTTGATAGCTAAAATTAACCTGAATAAGGCGGGCCTGTAGTTAATATTATTCTGAATGTGTATCAAAGCCAGTAGAAGCTATAAATCCGGCAATAAATACATACTCAGAAAACTCGTAACTAGGAATGTTTTGCGAGCTAGATAACTATGTAAGACCAGTGTCTACGCCGTGATCTTGTCCCGTGTCCAACCCTTTTATTAATTTTTCAAATTAGATAGATCATTTTTTGAGTCCTCAAATGTACCTTTGTGGGCTCAGTAGGAGCAGTGGCGGCCAGTGGTTACAGCTTTGACTAAAGAGTTTTTAGTCGCGTGTTTGAAACCTTCATTCAGGCAGTAATGTACGGTCATCAAAGGAGATTTAAGTAACCAGGGTCGTCGGATATAGAACAGTTGAAGTTTGGTTTGATTTGTTTTAGTTTTGGTTTGGTTTGAAATCGATGGATTTTTTCGAATGAAATTTAATTTAATTAACAGAAAACAAACAGTTCATATGTCAAGTTAAATTTCATTCAAAAACATCTATCGGTTTCAAACTAAACCAAAACAAATCAAACCAAACTACTAACAAACTAAAATTCAACTATTATCTGACGAACCTGGTTACTTTCTTTTGGTGACATCGATTTGTGCCATTTAAGTCATCACCAGTGCTCGCAAAACGGTGTTGAAGGATGATATGGGGTGGAGAATGGTATGTCATTAACAATTCGAAGATATGGATGTGCACCAATTCGTGCTGGGCACGCGTGATGCATCAGCTACAGCCCACTCCCTCTTACAGAAATAGACTGATTATGAAGTACATAAAAGTCAACCCGAAACATGTCTTGTTCAAGACTCCGTGTCTCCAAAGAACCCTGAACTCCTCATTCTAAGTCTCAACAATACTAGACTGCAAGTCTCAAAGTTAGTTTACTTCCTTAGTCAACCCATCTTCAGTCGTGACCTTTCATTTAGCAGGAGTTCTGTCCCATTGACGAGTCACTGCTAAAATCTCTAACCTTGTAACTGAGGTTATCGTTACGAAATAGCAAAGTGATACAGTAAATTGTTTGTGGACTTTAGAGATTGTGCTGTTTAAACGTCACATGTTACCATTCAGTTCCGTTCAATTGTTTTACTATTCTACTCTTTTGGAGAAGCTAACTTCGGCAGAAAAATATAACATGCCAAAAAATCACGTTTGTAATCCTCGAAGGAATAGTTGTACCTATACCCATATTCCGCAAATTATCTGCTAGGGGGCGAGCCTAATCAGACAAATTCAGACTAACACATCACGTACACGGTTAAAAACAACAGCTAAAAGTATTGTCTCCAATAAAAAAATTAACTCTACAAAACAGCCTAGTCCCACCCTACCCCCAGGGGTATGGTGGGTCCGGAGTGACAATATCGTGGTGTGTGGTCCTTGGATATGAATAATGTTCTTTTCAGACACAGCAAAGTTTAAAATCAGAAGAAAGTCTTATGGAACTGGACATCTTAGGCTTACGGGAAGTGATACAAATAAATGGACGATTTTTATTCTACCATATAGGCGGCTTCCACGGTGTGAGTTTCATAATAAAGGAAGAGTAGGACTATTGATCGAGTGTATTCACCCACAGAGGCAACTGACAAAGAGAAAACAAAAAAGTGAACTGGGACAACTTGGGGATAGCAATCGATGGAGCGAGACTGACCCATCTTAAATTTGCCGATGACGTAGTTATCTTTGCATAGTCTCCAACTGCCCTCAAAGTAATGATAGTAGACCTAGCTAAAGAAAGCGAATTTGTTGGACTTACTATGAGTACCGACAAAACCAAAATTATGACTGTCAAAGACAAGATAGATAGATAGATAAATCGTTTATTCAGTGCAACAAAAGACACAAATACAGGTAGGTATTAAAAAACATCCAAAAAGTTGAAAAAAAAAATTAAAAATAACAGACATTAAAAAGATAGACACTTAACTCATAAACGTCTATAACGGTCGATCACTACTGGGCGGTGTGTGTCTTATGGTTGCACCAAATGGGAGTCCAGCTCAGCATATGCCAGGTACAATACCTGACGCTGGTATTCTGCTGCATCCCGTTAGTGACACACGGATGTCGAGAAGACACATCTGAGTTTCAACAAAATGGTACCCACATAGTGCGGAGCGTATATTATAAAGGTGGTAATAGTACCCACAATTGACTTGCTTTTAAAAACCGACAGAAAGAAAGATTTTGAAATTTTAAACTTAATCATTATTTGTGTAGTGTCTACTGGATTACAAGCTTGATACATGAAATCATGGTAAAAAACAAAATCATCGATTACCAAGATGATTACATGACATATACTTAGGACAAATCATTTCCAGCATGAACCAGAGCGAAAAAGTAATAGATCGACGAGTAGCAAACGCATGGAATAGGTATTGGTCCCTGGAGGAGATTATGAAGAGCCCTGATTTTAGTATAAAATTAAAAGGGAAACTATTCGATTCATGCGTGCTGCCGGTCCTAACGTATGGACGCCAGACTTGGGCTTTAACAAAGGCACAAGTCAACAAATTAGCTGTATGCCCACGTGCCATGGAAAGAAGTATGATGTTAGTAAAAAAGAAAGACCGGATTAAAAACGAAAACATTACTGGTAACGATGGTGACTGACGTCACACGGAAAGTCAGAAAACTAAAATGGAAGTGGGCTGGAAACACCCTCAGAGGCACAGACAAGTGGAGCAAAAGGGTAACAGTCTGGTACCCGAGAAATGGCAAACGATACAGAGGAAGGCAGAGAAAACGCTGTACCGACGAGCTGGAAACCACAGCAGGAAAACTATGGACTCAAATGGCAGTCGATAGGGAAAAGTGAAAGGAAATGGAGGAGGCCTTTGCCAATGGGCACACAGATGAACCGGCATGTCCTAGAACCAAAAATTCGAAGACATGTGACATCTACCAACCCGCACTGGGCCCGCGTGGTGGATTACGGCCCACTCCCTCTCACTGAGAGGAGGCCTGTGTCCCAGCAGTGGGAACATTATAGGCTGATGATGATGATGATGATGACACAGATGAAGACAGCCGGTGTCAATAATAGAATTATTTTTTTGTCTTTACTTTTTAGCTTTATTTAATTACAACTTATTAATAATTTTATTGTACATACTAGCATAAGTTTTAAATGGTCTGAATAAATGGATTTTATTATTATTTCCTTTATTTCATTAAATAACACATAATAAGTTTTAAATGGTCTGAATAAATGGATTTTATTATTATTTCCTTTATTTCATTAAATAACACATAAATTATATTTTTAAATATTAGGATATAAAAAAATATAAAAAATAGTAGCCCACCGGGAACAGGGTCCAAGCTAGCAGGTCTCCAGAGAGAGGAACCTCCTAACAATGCGGGCCGTGACAAGAAGTACCGCTTTCTGAATCAATAAATACTACTGCCCAACAGCTCGCCACATGTTGCCCTGCGGGTTTCTGTATCCCTCTTGGTCTGGCTCCTCACTTTAGACCTGTTCCGGCAAAGTAAACACTTCCAGCACAGGCCTAGAGTCTATAAACTGCGAAATGTGGGTACTTACCTACTATAGTAAGCATCTCTAAGATAACCTCGGTAGACAAAAGTTATTGGCATTCCCGACATCCAATTTTTCCATTTCTGTGTTTTATTACAATAGTTCGTTCATTACCACAGCACGGGCAACGGTGCGTTCCATCCATTGGACATTCTGGAGAACATCCACATTTGGTGACGACGACCCACACCGTGAAATTTTTAATGAGCCCACCTCCTTTTCGGAGACCTTTGGGTAAATCCTGTACGGCTTTATTATAATATACATATAGTTTTCATCTTTCAGGACTTCAAATACGCTCATTGCCATCAAATTAGGGAAGGTAGTAAAAACCAGTGGCAAAAGCGGTATTATTTATTTTATTTACTACCTGAATTGGTCAACGTCGTACCGCCACAGATTTTTTTTTCTCGTTAAATTATGAGACAAATTCAACACATTTAAGATCATAAACATCGGTCCAGCAGTTCTTGAGTTACTTAAATAAATGGTGTAACTAAACGGACTTTCTTTTATTTATGTCTATTCTTTAGAAACAAAAGTATACACAAATATGTCTAAGGGCTGATTTTTCAATCGACCGATAATTTTTATTAGCGGAATAAAATTGACGTCTGGCAGTTTTTGTATGGAATAACTGTCAAACATTCAAAATTATTCCTCGGATAAAGTTACCTGGAGTTGGAAAAATCAGCCCTAAATGGAATATTGAATAAATAAACAAAATACCGAACACTTTCATAATTTCACGAATCAAGAGTGCATTTAATGAAAATGCTTCGGGTGTGTTTTCGTAACGTTGACCAACCAACGGTAGCTGGTTTGCAAGGCGTTCACGTGGGGTGGGTTTGTTGAAAACATGCGGAGCGGTAGTAGTGAACAAAACCGCTAACTCTAATTTTTTTGTAACAACTTTATACTTCTGACTCTAACAGGTAACCTACTTCAACCACAATCCAAATTCATATGTTTGAAAAATTGGCCTGCTTGACAACGTAAATAACACGATGAATGCTGTTAAACCGTCAAAATGCATTGCCATTATAAGTACAGTGTTAATACCCAATTAGCCCGCTGGTTCCTAAAACTGTATACACCGTAAAATTTCAGAAACTCGGTTCGAGACAATTGACATATTAATCTACAGGCTTACAGGCTTGGTCCAGCCTCTTCGCCGATCTGTGGATCCAAATAGCACAGGTGGAGGTGCCCTGAGACCGTGAGGCGGGGTTGCGGCAGACCACGTAGGAGATGGCGGGCCGAGCTAGATAGGTTTCGTCAAAACTGAAACGAGGACGCGCGGGCTCGCGAAAGATGGGAAGCGTGGAGGGAGGCCTTTGCCCAGGAATGGGACAGCACAGGCTGATAAAAAAAAAATACGGCTCCGAAAAATACGGCTGCAAAATGCAAAGTCAACAGGCCCCCACAAAATACATGCTCGTGTATCCACAATCAACACCAATGCGCATGAGCATTCAAATCGCGTCTCTCAGCCACCACAATGGCGACGGCACGCGAAAATATGCGCACGCGACGAAGTTAGGGCATGATAATTTAACAGTGGCGAAATATTGTTTCGTTAAAATGCTCCAAGAGTTATACAAGTAGATATTTTAGGATATAATATTGATAGTGCATGATTTTTGAAATTGTTAGGCAGGTAAGTAACAACCTTAGGTTTAGAGAAAACTTTTTCAACGTTGTAAAGTATTTCATTTTAGTTAGGTAGGTAATAATTTGTAAATCAGACTATTCAGACCCCAATATGTCGCTCATTGTTTGATAGAGGGGCTGTCGACCGTGACGTTCTGGGTGCAATTCCCAGGACCGATGTTTCGTTTTCCTGTTAGCGAATTCTTAGAAGTTTTTGGTAGCTTCGAATTTATTTGTCCTTGGTCATGACAGTAAATAATATGCAATACCTTCATTTAATGACAGAGTGTCCTTAATGGCACCTACAGTTCTGGCAAAAGGTTAGGCAGTGGTGTAGGTATCATGTGTATTTCTATAATGTTTTTTTTCAAATAGAAATAGAAGCAAGGAGGAGCAGTGGCAGCCCAGTGGAATCGGCCGCGACTTACGCGTTGTAAGTCGTAGGTTCGAACCCTGGCAAGCGCTTTACTTTATGTGAATTATTTCATCGCCACTGCTCTCAAAACGATGAAGAATAACATCGCGAGGAAACTTGCATGTCCTAGAACCAAAAATTCGAAGACATGTGACATCTACCAACGCGCACTGGGCCCGCGGGGTGGATTACGGCCCGCGGGGTGAATTACAGCCCGCGGGGTGGATTATGGCCCACTTCCTCACAAAGAGAGGAGGATTGTGTCCCAGTAGTGGTAACAGTATAGGCTGATTATGCTATCCACTAGATAGCTGATTATAACATGGGAGCAACATCGGTGTGTTAGTACACACTCTCTGGTCTGGTGACCAGAGTAGATATTCCTTGGACTATTCTTATCACACTAATATTATAAAGGCGAAAGTTTGTGAGTGTTTGTATGTTTGCTACTTCTTCACGCACAAACGGCTGGACCAATTTTGATACAATTTGGTATGGAGGTAGCTGGACACCCTGGATTAACACATAGGATTTTTATCCCGATATTCAAACGGGGTCGATATTTATGCGGGTGAAACCGCGGGTCGCTGCTATAGTGTGTAATAAATCCATGATTATAATGATGTAATTGTTATGGTTCTTGTTAAGAGGATGAGCAACCACTCTAAAAGGCACATACGTAGGTAACTAAATACTGCGATGACCATAATGACAAACTATTCCTTACGATCGTTCATTGTTGTGTCATATTTGGAGTTGCTACGCACTGAGCTACTTACGCGCTGAAAATGATCATCAAGAAGTACCTATATTACCTATTTCTTGGTTCAGTGAAACTCTCCTACTAATCCCACGATCGAGGAAACACATTCAAACACCAATTACAGCTTGAGCAAACCAAAACTATTGATTAAACTCTCGTAATTAAACAAAGCCGTGACCCCAGACTACACTGCGTACACCCCACGTCAAGATGAAAGCGGTCACAGCCACAACCTGTAGGCGGATGATGAATGGGCCAATGATGTAACCTATCATGACTCACTAATCGCATAATTAGGCCCTCTAAACGAAGATAATGAGTACGAGTTCATTGCATTGTTGCATTCATGCGAAGCAACTAGAAACTAAACGTTGGGCGTGCTGTTTGTTTAAAAAACTGTGTTCACATAATGACCTGCGGCGCAGCGCCAGATTAATGAGGCTGAAAATATGACTGTCGCTAGTACCTGCGATCTAGTTCAGCCGCCTGAACACATCACCAATTCACCACGCTCGGTAGACATAGGTACCTATTCAGTCCTATTGGTACACTTTGATGTTTTGAATGGATGGAAGACACTGTCTTCAAGACAGGTAGATACTGCTTACCCTATGCGTACCTCTTATGCCCCAATACTTCAAAAATATAAGAAATAATCTGATTAAGGAGTTACTGGCACTAGGTATCCTGAGCTGATGTATCTGATCTGCTGTTGCGATTCCTGAGTGGAAGTGAAGGAGTGACTATTTTATTTCCTTGGCTAAAACTACAAGGTACCATCAGGTCGGTACCTACTTTAGGTACCTACCTATTAGCTACTTCAGAAAATTATTTGACGACTCCAAAAATAGACCAAGAATCATTGATCATTATTCAAGGACATTGCTCCAAAACTTAATTAATGGAACAAAACAAAGTTCCTATTGGTATCATTCACAATTCATTGTAAAACATTAGATAAATCTTCCATGTCAGTCTGTGTTTAGTTTACCAAAGGATCTATTGAACAAAAAACATTCCAACTCATGTAGGGCCTACATATTTTTTTAATTCGACAGTTAAACCATTATTTCAATATGTATTCATGTCACACGCATCCCCTCCCATATAACAATGGGTAGGTAGCCGTACCATTTCGTCGCAGGAAACGACGTACGCGCAAGTTTTTCAAAATGGCCGCTGGTAACTTCGAACACCGCCCAGGTAAGACGTTATAAGTGCGTCTGGATGCTAAGGAGACAGCATACCATAAATAAAAAAGGATATCCTGGCTGGTTTCCGTTTGATAGTTACTGTTTATATTTCTTAACGCGTATCCTGCGCGTGATTCACATTTAAGTTTTGTTGTTCTTCCTTCCGTGTGAAAGGTGACAAAACGATGTCGCTTATTAGGTGCTATTGTTCACTTTTTACACAAGCAGGTAGATTTCAAGAAGACGTAGGTATGCCAAGCAACAATGACCCGCCACCACTTGGCAGAAGTCTTTGCTTTGAGCAGCAGTGGGTAGGCAGACTGCTACATCCAAAACATCCAAGTGGGATATTGATGTGTCGTTGTTTTGTTGATTCCAAAGATAACAGATTTGGGAACCTATACTGAAACAAATATTGTTAGATCCTCAGAATATGTATAATGATGAAAGTGCCAGCGCCCAGCGCCTACTTAAACCGAGTAGGAAGAAAACCTCTTTGAATTGTTACATCAAAGGAGGTTTTGACATTTATTATCTCGTTATTCTAACCAGTCAGTGATTGAGATCGTGTATTGTTTAGATTTAGAATAACTACTCTTTAATATAATTTGTCTGGTTGAGTTTCATTAGTTAGCAGCTCGGAATCTTTAGATTCGAGTTTTGCTTTGGCTCGCCCCCTATTACATAATAGGGCACTTCTTTGCAAACTATACCTATGCACCCCGCTGTTAAACGCTGCAAGGAAGGACTTCAGCCGTAATGTTATGTTGTAGTTCGCTTCAGCTGCTCAACGCGGAATATTCACCAGATTTGACAAAGGGCTTCTGAGTCTCACAGTGTGTAGGTATATACAGCATGACGTATGAACTCAGATTTTGAAATAATGGATTGAGAACGCTTATTGATAAACCTACTGTTATCCTAAAACGACGTAAACCCTACTGTTATCGTGAAAAATTATCAGTCTTTGTTACAAAAAAAAAGTAGGTCTTCCTGTACCTAATAGAATTTTGTATAAAACGATAAAACCCAAAGCTACCGAATAAATAACAAAAAAACACATTGTTTGCTGACTATCCACCTGCAGGTTTAGAGATAAAATTGTGTTTACATAACGAGATCCTTAGCTTATCTCTACGCTGTGAGTCATTGCAAAGGTAAGTAGGTAAATATATTTTGGAGCATTTTTTGTAATTGGCTAAACAGTAATCCATTTATTAATTAGGCAGCATAATCAGGACTACGAACTCTTCAAAAGCTGTTTTCATGAACGTGTCAGACTTAGAATATTCCAATTAATTAATCACAACAAAACGGTTGGTGATCATCACAATCTCGTAACTGATTATTGATTAAACAATATTTAACGTGGTATTTGATGAACAGGTAGGTGCAGGTGACTTATCCAGTATACATTATGAGAGGGTGTGATGGTTGGACTTCCTCTTATACCTGCAAGGTATTCATTTATTAATTTATGAATGTTAACTCAATATGGTGCATTTTGTAAATCATCCTTGTTTTCCGCAAAGCAGAAAAAATGCATTACACTATGATTTGCCATATTTTGACCTGCTGTTGCGTAGAGGCGACTCACTCAGTTAAAAAAATATTTAAAATTCAGGCTCACACGTGGCGAACATCAGGAACGTTACAGTCCTTTGAATATACGAACTTTTTCCTCAGGCATGTTCGTCTAACGACAAGTACCTACACAAAGTGTCTAATTAGTATTCATCTGGGCGCGTGTAGTCCTCATCGCGGTGGGGACGGGTTATTAGCCGGCGCCGCCTCCGCGCCCAGGCATATTGTTCCGAGTTCTGCCCACCGAGCGCCGCGCTCGCCCGGCAACGTTAATTCACTCTGTCAATATTTGAACTGCAATGCTGTACAGTCGACTTGGAGGCCAGAGGAAGCCGAGCCGGTGGCTGGGAAGGCAAGAAGTCGGCATAGCTGTTTGATGTTGGTATACGGCTGTGTCACTTCGAGCCAGCTCAATCCACCGGCGTTCTGCGATTTCTGCGAATGAAGATTGGAGAATTGCGGACGCTCCCGTAACGAAGAGAAGAAAATTCGGATCGCTCCCGTAACGTTTTCGCCGGGAGAGGGCGCGTGTCTGACAGCTGTCATTGCGCGCTTTCTTCACGGGCGGGACGTGGGACGAAAATCTTTATTTATATCACACACGACGATGTTCCCGTAGAGTGCGACCGGCTGTGTACTTGAGTGACGAAACGATACGAAAACACGACGACAGAATGGCGAACGAGGAGGTGTTGGGTCCGCGGAAGACGATGTTCGTACTTGTGATTGTTGTTGGATGTTTCGCTGTGTTGTGGCCTAGGATCCTGTCGCCGCTGGTCATGGGCCCCAGTCGGGAGCAGCTGAAGCCGAACAAGTTCGACCGGGAGGCAGGTAATGTCGGTATTTTTAACACAAGCTCAATGTCAATATCGCTGGACACTGTGACGAAAGCGAGCGTTTTAGCTCACTATATAATGATTATAATCTAATTATACGCCGGTTACGACTATTAAATTATCACTGTAACACGTTTGGTTACAGCTGATGTCATATATCGGGTTATATAAAAATTTTAAACACATTTTAGGCGGTTGAAATCGTGCGATAAAATGGGTATATTTGCAGTTCACGAGAACGAGGTATTGGTGCGCAAATACGTCGCGGTCCAGCTGTTGACTCTGCGCATTATTTACGAAAGATCTGATTGGAATGTGGTACGGCATGTACACAAGAATAGTTATATAAAAGATTGCATATTCAATTATTTAGAGGCATAATTTTCCATTACAATGGATATAAATACTTAATTGTTTGAGTAACAAAATAGTTATGACCATTCTCAGTACAGGTTTATTGCCTAAGACCACAAGTCGTATGTGTTTATTTAGTTTCGTAAAGAATGCTGGTAATATATTATTTTTCTTATATTGATCGGTTACTATATTAAACTTCCGAGTTAAAGCTACTATATTACCTTATTTGCAATTTAAATGTGGAAGTTCAGAAAAAAATATGTAAACCTAATTATTAAAATGCCAGGAATTGATTAGTACCTAACAGTAAATAATTGTTTTAACTTTTAAACAATACAACAGGATAACAATACTGCAATTAGTGTAATTGGATAAAAATATTAAGTTTGATAACAGCACTACTAAAGAATTTAATTTAAAATGAAGGGCTATTTGTTAAAATATTGTAGCCATAATTATTTGTTACCATGCAGATAGTACAGCAAATTTCGAATCTTAAAACTCCATCAGTAAATTAGGGGGTAGGCAGAAACTATAGAATGCCACCCGCTACAATACTTCCATACTCTTTTTGCCTCGTTTATGTTCATACATTAGTAAATTATTTGATGCAATAATGAGTAATTGCAGGACTTTATTTAGTTCATTGTAAAAAACTGTGCAAGATTATGACTGATTGATTTATATTAGTTGTGTCATAATATTTCTACAAAATCCATTAAGTAGTTGTTATTTCTTTAAAAATGTTTTAGTAATTAAATTGCATTTTTTCCTCATGCATTTGAACTTTGACACCAAACTGCAGACATCCAGATTGGTCTAGTGCATTTCTAAGTCAATATCTTTTTCTTTAAAAACAAGCACTGTAATATTTAACTCTAAATGTCTGCAATTACTTAAAATAGTTACCATCACTAAATGTTTTTTGTATGCTAGGTAATTTTCTAATATAACAATGTTCTTCTAAGAATGTTGCCAACAATATGTTCCCACTAATAATACCCAACAGGATGCTGCGAGGTCCTATTTGATACCGACATGGCTGTCCTGGAACTGATCAACGAAGTCTGCAGCTCAGCGGTCCAAGCTGACGGCAAGCTCAACCCTTACGCTGCTGCTGAATGTCGAAAAGCAGTCAATGAGACCTGTGGGGTTGACTTAGCAGCATTCCTGAAACGTGATGAGAATGTTGGGAAGACTTCTAAGATGTTGGCGGAGACAATAAAGAGTAGCAACAGCTCCTGCCTCAAAGAACACTTTGGTGTGCCCGTCTGGAGTATCGGAGTCCACTTTTCACAGAATTCCTGGACACAGCAAGACAGTTAGTGGAATATTCTAAATTTTTACAGAGTGTTCCATATTTGCTTGGCCTTTAGTTTGTACTAGAATGATAAATGAATGGCGCCGTACGCCAAAATGCGTTGGGTTGACAAAATATATGGTAATAAGGTGTTGAATCATAAGTTTTGTTTCTTGATGACTACATGTAAATAGATTTTGGCATTAGAAAATTGAATATGGCTACACAATTGCCATAGCCATTTCATGATGATATTGTCTACCAATTGATAGGTCATAGGAATTCTGTGTTCTGCACTGGTGCCAAGCAAATAGTGTTAAAATGCATTCTAACATACACTAACAAGCATGGAGCTGTTTTGTGAATGAATACTAAAATATTTGTATGTAAGTTTAGGTAGGAGTAAAAATAACCTGTATTGGTATTTTTCATGAACAATCTGATATTTCTAGTCATACTTTTAAGATTATAGATATTTGTAAAATACTTATGTATATTATTATGTCTTGTAAAACATCTTTCTAGGTCCACTTGAACTTCGTTTACAGGTGTTGTGATCAGCTTATATTGAATTGAAAGGTTGCATTTACACCAAAGTCCATCGGTCTCTTCAACAACTCACATGGACGTATATTTTCGAATTAATTCGCCCCATTGCTTTCCCCAAAACGGTGAACCTTTGTAAGAATAAGACTAATTTATTGCTCCATTGTTACAAAATGTGGGTATCTTAATAATATTGGTAACCAATGCACTGTAGCCACCTAAACCATAGCCCAATATGTTTTGTTTTCATGTTCTGCAATAGTCCTGCACCATCCGGGGGGTTGTTCTTGGACAATCGTGGGTTGGTGCTTCATTACCTACATTTGTCTAATAGTCCGGGAGCCGGTGACAGTAAAATTGCACTTACACGGATTCTAAAGTTTCCTATACGAATAAATAGTATTTAATTATAGGTACAAGATGAACCCGGTGTGCCAGGTCTTATCCTGGCAGAAGTATTTTATTTTTTTTTTTAATATTTTAAAAATTCCTAATAATTTTCACTTACACGGATTGTCATGTTTTATATATCATTTTATTGCAAATTTTGTGTACTTTCTAAAAAAGTTGGTGTGACAGCTCTCATCCTGGCAGAAATGTCTGTCACACCGACTTTTAATATGAAAGAGCACTTATCGCGGAATTAGGTTTTCTTGGTTTTAATCTCTTCCTTTCTACTTCTACTCTTGAAATATCTCGGTGTGACAGCTCAAAACTTGGCAGAAATATCTGTCACACCACTTTGAATTATGGCTTTAACCCCTGAAAATCATGAGAATGATGCATACCGAAATAAATTAATACCAGGAAGGAAAGTGAAGGTCATAAATTTTTTTCAAATGTATTGGTGAAAACTATTATAAATTTATAAAATTAAACATTCCATTCATTCATAATTTGGTTAATTTCTATATATTAGTTACTTAATCAATACATGAACAAGACAAATAAAAAATGAAGGCCTTACGATTAAGCTATATACAAACATGATTTATTATTAAAATTAGACATAAATTTAGTCAGAATTATCTCTATCATCACATCCATAATTCTATTTCTTTGTGATTCTGTATCTTCCTCCTCATTTTCCTCTTCATCCTGATTGCTTTGTACAATTTCTTTGACGGTTGAGATTGACGTTGAGATTTTTCAGTTTGTCTTCATTTTCAAATGCAATAATTTTTTCATTCACTGAACACGATTTATCACAAACGAAGCACTTCATCTTGAAATACTGATAAAAAATGCAATAACGTTTGAAATCGTTTATTTTCAAAAAAATAAATAGACGAACTTCAGTAATGGAAATGTTATAACTTTCAACAGGGTTCCAAAGCAACTGACTGAAGGGACAACGATGAGCCAAACATTTTCAAGGCTTGTAGGGTAACTCAGGTATAATATATTATACCTAGTAAAGTAGTAAGGATAGCTCTACATAAAAAAGAAAATTAAAAAGAGGAAGAATTGTAGATGGCATAGACTATATTTTGTGTCGAAAATTAAAAAGAGAATTAAAGAAAATTCCAGTATGCATCATTCTCATGATTTTCAGGGGTTAAAGCCATAATTCAAAGTGGTGTGACAGATATTTCTGCCAAGTTTTGAGCTGTCACACCGAGATATTTCAAGAGTAGAAGTAGAAAGGAAGAGATTAAAACCAAGAAAATCTAATTCCGCGATAAGTGCAAAATTTGTTGAACTTTCATTATTAAAAGTCGGTGTGACAGACATTTCTGCCAGGATGAGAGCTGTCACAGCAACTTTTTTAGAAAGTACACAAAATTTGCAATAAAATGATATATAAAACATGAGAATCCGTCTAAGTGCAAATTATTAAGAATTTTTAAAAATATAAAAAATAAAAAAAAATCTTCTGCCAGGATAAGACCTGGCACACCGGGCTCATCTTGTTCCTATAATTAAATACTATTTATTCGTATAGGAAACTTTAGAATCCGTGTAAGTGCAATTTTACTGTCACCGGCTCCCGGGCTATAAAGTACCTCTGCGAGTTAGTTTCGGCCCTTCGTACGCCTTCCAAAGGCCCGGGATTCATGGTCCCGAGTTTTGTAAAAAATATAATGTATGCTTACTGTAACTAGATTACCTAACATTGTTATTTGAACAGTGGTCCCCAAACTAGGCGGTGCCTGTATATTGGGGGCACAAGTTGCAATACTATTTTAAATCCGAGACATTCTTGTTGCAGTCTAATTAGGGACAGCTATTTCGTCTATTTATTAGGTGGCCCACGCGTTCGTAATTTCGTGATCGTGTCTGATTCATCAAGTAACTAACTAACTAGGGAACTTACATTCGTGTTCGTAAACGCGCGTGTATTCATGAACCGCCTATGCAGTTGAGTTTCTTTAACCTTAACCTAAAGAAGCGTACTGCTGGCGTTGGTAGAAACGTTAGCAGTAGACTCATAATCCTACGCCCACATAACACTACATACCTACGTTGTACTGTGCTACGCGCTAGTGACGTCAGTGTAGGACGATTTCCAGCCTTGGAGTTATCGGCGGTGGACAAATAGCAACCGGTCCTCATGTATGCTCGTTTGCACCCCTTCAAACAAGCGCCAGAGCATCGACGACTCGAAGTCGTTTCACACGAATGTATTTCACAATGCAAGTTATTTAGCAGAGTACGTATTGTGCATACTCTTCGGGGTCTGATATCGATGTAAGATGAATGAGGACTAGCGGTTCCAAGAGTTTTTCAGTTCAGTTTTGTTTTCCTACTTCCAAATGCCACGAGCCCACGACTCGTGTCCTCCAAGTGTTCTCCCAAATTTTACTACCCTTGGTCTGCACCTTTTATTTACTGCACCCCAGCTATCTGGTTGATCTTTGCTGGCTTTTTCCGTATTCAAGGACCAGTTTCTATAACCAGACTATTTAAACATAAAGACCAATGAATAAAATACTTTGGAGTAAACACACTAACTAACATCAAAGAACGGAAACCTATCGGGGATACCAGTCACATGTGATTACGTTGGAGCAGTTTACGTAGCAGAACTAAATATAGCCCCTGATGATACCAGACCGTTGTTTTGCATCCTCACATACGGATTATGCAAGCCTATTGTAAACATACGTCATAGCTATGATAGCCGGAGGTGTAAGAAAAATAATGAATCCTTAGTTCTTATAAAAGCGAAACTCAGAATCGAAGTCACAGTTTTACCATACATTTTCTGGGCGAAAGATAGGTACTTTAAACTCGGGGTTTGTATCAGGTGCAAACAAACGAACAGTACCCTAATTGCGCAACCCACTATTACTCTCAATTTGAATAATTTTGATGCATATTTCTAATCTTTCTAATTGCTCCATATGTTCGAAAAATGTGTCTCCTCAACGAAGCAAATAACGCAATGAATGTTGTTAACTGTCAAAATAAAACCCATTGCTAATGAGTAATGATAATGTGTTACGCAATTACCTTGCAGGTTCGAAATCGTGCTGTTACAGATCTGAGGCTTATAAATTTATAATACACTAGCTGACCCGGCCAAGCGTTGCTGTGGCTAACGTTTTTGTGCAATAAAATAATATTGCGATTATAAATGGAGATGTGAGCTATCCTATCTTTCAAGTTGGATCAAACTGCACAAGGTGTACAAATTTGATTAAAATCGGTTAAGTAGTTTAGGAGTCCATCGCGGACAAACATCGTGACACGTAATTTATATATGTTAAGATAGTTTCACTTCTATTCGAAGCTTTGATTCGAAGTAATAATTCATTTTCTACACCGAAGGTTAGGTTAAGAGGGCTGAGATGTACTAACTAAATCTTTGTCATAGACGATCTTTTGCTGGCAGAAGGTGGCATCTAGTACTGTATTACTTCCAATCCTAGCATTTCAGTTACCGACTGTCGCTTTTAATTTCAACCAAATATATTGTAAATTAGCAGCGCCCCGCGGTTTCACCCGCATAAGTGTCGATCCCGTGGGAATATCGGGATAAAAACTATCCTATGTCCTTTCCCGGGACTCAAACTATCTCTTTACCAAATTTCAACTAAATCGGTTCAGCGGTTTAACCGTGAAGAGGTAACAGACAGACACACTTTCGCATTTATAATATTAGTATGGATGTGAATAGTCGCTAATTAAAATCTCACACAGATCTTTCAACACGACCATCAAATTCTCGAGATGCCATCTGAAATCCTGACCTAGAGCATTAAAATAGTCAGTGTAAACTTGAAAATATAATTTGTTTAACATTAAAATTATCAAGATTTGCCACCATATCAAAAGTTTAACGGCGGTACGCAGAATTCAGCACCACATGGTGCGTTTTTCTTCCCACGTTGCTTCGGCTGTCGTCTGTACAATTCTGGGTAATTACAATTGCCGTTTATTTCAGCCATTCATGCTTCTCACTATGAAGTTTACATTATTTTGTTGCTTCATACATTTTCCTTGAGGAAGCTGTTGAAATAGCCGTTATGTTTGAATTGCAGGAAACCTGATTGATTATATTTGGGTTATCATGATGAGGCCGCGTGTCAAGGTTAATTTGATAGTGTTACGGCAACGTGGTCCTATTAGCTGAAATTGATCGTCTATAGTTTCTCTCGTGTACCGAAGGACCAGCAAAGTACTTAATCTAGTTTTATTTAGCACTTTGACGCCGTTACACCTTCCCAACCAATGTACTATTTAAACATAGGTTGATTTTGATGTGTTGTTCAAGAAACCATATTTCATATACTCGTATATTGAAGATAGCTTGTACTAGATTTTCAACTAAGCCCATCGCATTGTATGCTGAAATTTATTCCTAAGCAGCGCCACAACACCTATTCCTAGCCGCTTAATACAATTCATATTTTACGTAAAATTTTCTACTAACCTCGAAAATGGGACAACACGTAGATTTATCGATTCCGCATGAAGATTTCAACAATCATTTCGCTCACAAATGTAAATACAAGACGTTAGCTTTCACAATGTGGTATGGAGCGGCATTTCAAGTAATACTTGTTTAGTGGCCTCTACGACAAGAACAAAAGTTTTAACGTCACATTGTCACATTACTAAGGTCATATGAGTAACGGTGAGGCAGTCGTGGCTTTGTGTTAGAATAGTAAATTAGAACCATTCCGATTTGACGCCTCGGTATTGGTGTTTGGGGACATCATTTGTACCTACCTGTTGACCTCAAAGTTGGTCTTTCTTTTTGATGAAATATTAGTCTTTTCGCCTTAACTAAATGAGTAATCATTTGCATTTGTCCAACATAAGCGTTGGTCTTTATAGCATGTTGTCTGAACTATCAGAAAGACTTTTCAAATAAAAAACCGGCTTCTAACGAATATTTTCTTTTGTATGATTTAAACGTGAACAAAAGTTGATCGATAATACGCCGTTCTTATTGTTCACTAAAGCCATATCACGTATTCAGCGTTAAATTCGGTGCAATGCTCCCATTCTAGCCAGTTTTGGACAGAGCCAAAAAATTACACTGTTGGCTTAGTTAACAATGAAACCACCGGAAATAGCATATTAGGAAGAGTTTGTTGAAAGCATTTTTGTGTGCTCTATTTTATTAATATTTAGTTTGGTATACTGTGTAGTGTTGGGTATAGGTTTCAGAGTAATTATGTAGTCGGTGTTCTAACAAAAAAGGAACTCTTGTTCATAAGGATGTATTAAGAAAGACACAAGGAACGTTGATAGACCAGAGTTGCAGATCTCCAAAGATGTGCGTTGTAGAGATGTGTCATGCATGCTTTATGTACCTACGAGTATGATTTTTTACAGGTTACCATTTTGGGCATAGGTCGCCATTTCGTTTGTCGTCGTGACGTGAACACTTTTCTCCTGAAATATCACATTAAATTTGAAAGGTTTCATGTGTGTCATCAATCAGACTTGCAGAGAAGTTGGAACCAGATATTTTGGCATATTAAATCCGGTAACTAATTTACTTTGTAGATGTTGCGTGTAATTATGCGTCAAAGCAGCTTCACGCACGATAGTTGATGTCTGAAACCTGTCATTGCGCATGACTACGATTCCGCCATGACATGTAAAGACTGGGCAATCCATAATACGAGTATTGTAACGTACGCTCGATTTCAAAAGTCCTGTTTGTTTCTTTATATGAGTTTCGGACTAAAAGTAACTTTTCTTAGGCATAATTTCGCCAATGTATCTGAACGCGATCAGCACATCAAGAGCCGTCGTCATTGTTGTGGAATATTGACACTGACAACTCTTGAACGCGGATTAGATGAACTGATCGCGTTCAGGTTCATTGGTGAAATTCACTCGTAGTCGGGTTCGGCAGGTATATAATAAAGTTGCTAGCACCCGACTTACATTCTTGTAATTTATTCCTAGGACTAGGAAAGTAAGGGCTGATTTTTTTTGAAATAGATAATTTATATCTGAAGAATAAATATGGCAGTTTGACATATTTATCTATACAAAAGCTGTCCAACCGCAATATTTATTCCTCAGCAAAAAATAAATAAAAATTGTTTTTTATTTTTCAGTAAAATTCATTTAAAGGTCCACAAAAACAATTTTCCAACAAAAAAATGAAATTACAGAAAAAAATGTATCGTTGGTGCCTGTACTAATGAATGAAAATCATTGTATCACAGACACCAGTCCAGAAATTGGCTGACTATTGAAAAATCAGGCCTAAAATGAATATGAGAAGTTTTTTTACAGCCAAGATGATGTTAGTTCCTTCGTAGTGTCAACCATATGCCTATCATGACATGTGCACGATCAAATGTTTGTTCAAGTTACATAATATGGCGTTAACATGACGATCTGGTTAGCGCCGCGGAACCTTGGAGTCCCATATGTTTTTTTTTTACACAAATTAGGTAATGTGCCTATTGACAATCCGGGTCAAATTGATACATGTGCGTATGTTGACTGACGCATGTGAATTTTGTAGTAGATTGTTGTTGGGTTATAGATTCGTCATGTTCGTTGGAATGTGAAACTTGTAGAAGTCTTCGGGCCCAAAGGACCAAATTTTTCATAATCCAAAGAAGTTTCCCTTTGATTTGACAGAGAAAATTTTATTGGCCACCAATGGCGGTGGGTTTCACCATATTGTGAAACATAAATTGAAACTGAAAATTAAACTAAAGAATAATTCCATATTCTTAAAAATAGTAACACCTAATAAAACCACTGACCTAATGCTGTCAATCACGCGTCAACATAGTGACTCACGCGCACCCTATGTGATGCTGATGAATTAGGAAGTTCCTGGTTACTACAAATGGGCTATAATTAATCTTGCGTTTTGTGCGTGTAGACAGAATACGATATAGTGGGTTTGTTTGTTGAGGTTAAACAAATGAGTGAAAAAATCTGTTGCTTGAAGGACGAGTTCTGAATATCTGATTCTGATATAGAGTGCGCGCAAGATAAGTCTGCGCGCGTCGTTTGACTTCAAGATTATATCCCTGCCAGCACTTTTAATCACTTTCGGCGTAATGATGGCGATTATTTACTTTAGAAAACACGGAACACAGCACACCTGAAATAAATGTCCAGATAGCGGCAAACGATTATTTCCGATTTCGGCTGCGCGCAGACATTTTGCGCGCACTCTAGATTAATTACTAAAGTATTGTAGTGAACAATTTGGCCCTACCCTCTTTCGCAATTTTGTTCGTTAGAGGTTTTATCAAAATTACACTAACACATTGACACGACTTCACGAGCACTTAATTGAGTCCGAATAAAGGAGTCCATCCCTAAGAGGATTCTAAAATACATTCCATAACGTAACATCAAGCCTGTATTCCCCAAAGGGTTAGACAGAGGTGCACCTATAGCAGGATGGCGAACCTCTATAGATCTACGTGCCATTTTTCCAAATAAATATTTAATGTGGCCATGACGTGCCAACAAACAATCTCGACTGCAATAGTTTCAGAATAATACTCCTCATTTGCAAACAGAATTAGACGTTAACTTTCAGTCATCTTAACATTTACTATTTTATATTTATTTGAATGAAAGACTTCTGCTGATACAAACTAGATGCCAAACAATTTATACCAGGTTCATATTATCCGAAACGATAATTATTCGAAATCGAAAAATTGATGGAGTGCCATTTGATTGGCCTATGCGCCATCCCTGACCCTGCATTTCGCCAGTTATGTTTAAGTCCAATTTATATAGGGGACGAGCTTACTGCCATCACGAATCCAGACTGCGGACTGCTACTGAGAATTTCCTGATGCTTTCCTTAATTAAAACTTATCTTCTATACCAATAATAAAGCTGAAAACTTTGTTTTTTTGTTTGATTGTTTGAACGCGCTAATCTCGGCGCTAATAGTCGGATATGAAAAAAAATATTTTGGCATTTGATAGCCGAATTCTTTAGGAAGGCTATAGGCTATTTTAGGCTACGACTTTTAGGAGCCGAGTAAAAAGATAGAAAAGCTGACGAAAACGAAGTAATAGTACGGACGGGTGATGCGATACGTCGTCGGGGTGCGTCGGGGGAACAAGCAATTTCACGCGGACGCAGCCGCGGGCAGAAGCTAGCAATTCATAAAGGCTAAACATTCTATGTGTCATAGAGTCTATTATGGATCTATTTTGTACTAAGGCAATGTTTTAGTCATCTATCATTAATGTATCGAGTGGTTAGCTGTGATTCACCGCATGGCTTGTGGTTTATGTAAATCACGATAATAAATTATTGATTTATTTATAACAGTTTTAATTGATCTGCTGTATTAACCTGTTAAGAGTTCTGTACATAATGCACGTGCTGCTGGTGGTGACAACATGATTGTTTTAAAGCTTGATACAAATAAACTAGATCTGTTTAAATTTAGTGCTTCTTAGAAGGCTGTTTGGTTACCACAGACAAAACGCCAGGCAATCATGCATTATGTGAATAATGCTTTATGTGTTGTGTGTTTTTATGTATTAAATGACCAATAACTCAATTACACAAAGCATGGTCAAATTAAATGATTGATACCCATTACGTCTGCGGAGTTTAGCTAGTTAATTTAATTTGACCTTGTATAATTATTAACTTTAGTTTACTTACCTTTAAGTGAGTTTCGAGTGATAATATATTTTAATAGTTACTAAATAAACATGTCGCCTTGTAAATGTCTTAATTTATTTTACCCGGCCATATTCACCACTGAACCTTGCAGATTAATTAGGAGGACACTTAAAATAAACTTACCTGTTGATTCAATCTCTCAATGAAACACCCGTTCATTGATTTAAGTATCACAAGATACTTAATGAATGGGTGTCCATTCATTAAGTATCTTGTGATACTTAAGTCAATGAATGGGTGTTTAATTGACATTACGTTTTCACGCATAAGTAGAGAAATTTAAATCAAGTGTCACAGTCGTGACCGGTGTTTAGCTCTTAAAATATCCATCAGGCGTTAATATTGAATACCTATCCTACATACGCATTCAAAGTGAAGGTACTTATCTAAATTCAGTTCCGGACACTAAAATACGTTTGAAACTGGTTGGTCACAATTTCACAAAGCTAAGGCGCAAAGGCGATATCGTGATTGCCAAAAACTTCCTTATAATACCGAAAGAACAGTTATACTGATTACTTGAAAATTTCAGGGTGAAAGGACTCAAAGGACCAATTTTCACCTGCTTGTCAAATACCGTTGCATATTATTAAGCAGATGGTGCACTAAGTATGCGTGCACCCATCTTGTGTAATCAACTGTTGACCAATACGACGACCATTACCGGTCTGTATTAGCCAATCAGACGTGACTACGGCACATCACGGTTGCCACAACATGTCTGCCTTGTGTGTCATCTATGGAGCGCTTTCATTGTCATTTAACAGAATGATACTTAATGCATTGGGTATTCAATAAACTAAATTAGGTAATTATATTGCATCTTGTTCTTGCACCCCAGAAAATGTAGCCATAAACAAGCAAAATTTTAACGTGACAATACGTTACTCGTAGATTCTTCAGACAGTTCAATTTGGCTGTAAGAAAAAGATAGCAATATCTGTAATAATTCTGTTGTAAACTAACCTGCATTCAAAACTTAGCACAGTACTAATCAGGTCCTTATTCCCCAGCTATCAAACAAGAGCGTCCTATGGTCCGCGGCGCAGTACCACACCCCGCCCTCCGCGAGAGAGGACGGGCGATACCTCCTGGAGTCGCTCCTACTCCTACGAAGAACACCGTGGCCATGCCCCCCCACGTCAGGGTACGAACCTCCCCGCTATCCGGGTACTATGAACTGGAGATCAAGGTCAGTTGAGGGGGGAGAATGCTTGTGAGGCTTTGCAAGGTAGGTCGGTAGTTCCTGATGGTTTGTTGCTGGACCAAAGGTCTTTGAAGACAGTTGTCAATTCTCAATCGTCAATTTGTGGGTGTTGTTCATGAACGAAACTTTGAATGTTTCTATTTTCTTTGTTTACTAGTCAAGCCCTCTTTTTTAGAACAAGTATTTTTTAACGTAGTCAAACTACTCAAATAATTTATTTCCGTTAAACCATTTACCTTTTGAATTGTCAATAAGGCAGTCAGAAATATGAATCTACATAGTTGCCCATTCCAAAGCGTAGTAGGTACTTTGGTGAAGAACGGGAAGAAACTCCATAGACACTTTTAAATTATATTGTTACAAAAATATTAGTTACGTCATCAATGTTGAATTTATAAGAGTATCCTACTAAAGAGTAGAGGTACTAAAGAGGCTAGAAAAACTGATGACGGTCCAACAGTAACTTACGTATCCCCAGCAATTTCTGCTTGCTATTACGAGTAGGAATTAACTAGAAAGATGTTTTCCTGTAAGAAACTTTTGGACAAATCTTAAATAGAGAACAATACAAAACTTTACTTTGGAAAAGCAACATCATTATGAAATCACCAGGAACTGTCGTTACATGTACTAATACTATAGAGCAAGCTTCGCCCGTGTTCGGCCGGCACATATAATACTGGCTGGTGAGTATGCCTAGTTTAGCGCCATAACAATATTAAGCTTTATGAGCTTTATACCACAGTTAATTAGTCTTAAGATTGTATCTGTTAGATATGTTCGGAGGCTGAAGATCCTTATAAACAAGAACATGCGAGCGTTGGTGGCGTTATTGTTACATCTAACATTCACATTTGATAGGTTGTCGAAAAAAAATAGCAGCATAGGCAGATAATGCAAACTTAAAATATTTTCTGTCAAAGATTTCGATTTATTTGGGCGAAAAAAGAAAGAAATAAAGGAAATACTTTTATTAGCGGTGAACACGATGCGGAAAAAGAACACAAACACAAAAAAATAAAAAGATCACTTTCATCATCGTTATTAGGAATTTTTGAAAATGAAACCCTTGGAAAGTATAGTACAGGCACACAAAAAATATCTAAACCCTCCTAATGTTAACAAAGGGCTGGCTTAAATTCATTTCATGTTTCATATCGAAGGTGCAAACAAACGCCATGGAACGAATATAAAAGTAAACAAGATTAAACGTTTGTGGTCCTAGTTTATTATGAATTTGTGTTCACTCGTAGGTTTCTTTGATGTTTGGTACAAGCTTCACAGTGGCACTATCGTTAGATCCAATTTTACTAATCGTTTTTGGTACTGACAATTGAAATGTTACTTTTTTCATATCCATCATCATCATCATCTGCCTAGCCTTTTCCCGACTATATTGGGGTCGGCTTCCAGTCTAACCGGATGCAGCTGAATACCAGTATTTTACACGGAGCGACTGCCTATCTAACCTCCACAACCTAGTTACTGGGTAATACAATACGATAGGTACCCCTTGGTAAGACTGGTTGTCAGACTTTCGGGTTTCTGACTACCCGTAACGGCTGTCAAAGATCCACGAATGACAGCCGGGACCAACGGCTTAACGTGGTTACCAAGGCACGGAGGGGTCTCGGTTTGTAAAGATGTTTACCCATCCACAGACTAAACGGCAAGCGCAGCTTAACCAGATCGATCGACCCGTGCGGCTGTTATTATTCAGCTACCGGGCCCCTCCTTCTCCTCGGGTTACTTTTTTCGTATCCATTTGTGCTATTTGCAAGAGTAAATAGTTGCCTAGGAAAAAAAATCAGCTAGTCTGTGACGATGGTTTCCTTCACCGTTTTGAGAGCTGTGGTGATGAAAGTGAAGCTCCTGTCTGGGTTCAAACCTACGACCAACAACTCCTAAATCGCGGCTGTTACTACTGGGCCACCACTGCTCTAAATCCGCCTATCGTTTATTAATTAAACGGTCATTACGGATAGAAAGACCGCAAGTAAATTTACGAGTATGATGTCATCGCCATTATTTTCGGTGCCTATGGCTTCTGGCGGCACACGTGTTGGTAACACCATCATCTCACTTTAATATTCTTAGTCTAATTAAAATGATGATGGAGCTATTGTATCAGCCTGAGCCAAAATAGCTTCATGTGTGTGAAATTGTTGGATTGTCTAAAGCATGTTGATACCCGCAATAGACCAGCCTTTGCCATCTTAGGCCAACTCCCCAAAGGATTAAAAGACGATTAATCTGAACGGACTTTGAAATATGGACTGTCTCTTGAAGAGGAAACAATGTCATCGCACAGTTAAACAATTACTTGGCACATAGTCAAACTGTTTTTAAACGTACGAGAGTTAAAAGTTCGCGTATTAATATTATAAGTAGAACATGGATTATTATTGGTCAAAGATCAAACTTTTGGCTCCTGTAAGTAGGTACTTGAGATCATAACTCACAAGACTCAAAGGACCAGAAAATGAATTCCTATGTTACAACATAGGAATGAAGATGAAAAGAGGTCTGATAGTAATGCTAATTATCCGGAAGATGCTGGCGCCAAAGAGTTACTTGCAATCGGAAAGAAAACATCTTTGAAAGCCACGACCACTGCCAACTATCATTGCTATGTGTCCCGGAATGTCAATGCGAGTCAGTCAAGGTCGGTTGCGGCCGTCAGCTCTTGAACATCTCACAGGGACAGGGACACTAAGCGTTTGTCATTTGTTTGATCTCGTTTAGTTCCCTGATGTTATAAAGTGAAGATGCGTAAGCATGCTCTTTCTTTAGACAATGAAACGAATTTTGCTGTACATCACGGACTACAGCTTATCGTCTCTCTGAGCATCAAAAGGTTGTCTGATAGATATCGCTTTTAGCGATAAGACCGCCCGCCCTTGCACCCTGAATATTAATGGTTTATGTATATGAATTTGTTAAATTTTGATGTACAATAAAGCATATTTTATCTATACATGTAAACTATTAAATCTTACGGAGTTGACCATCTGACTCTTTAACTTTTTGACTTGCTTATGATAATATAGCTATGGGTCACTATTTGCTCATCAAAACACTCTAGAAATCTTAAAACATACATTGATTAGTTCATTGAAAAATTTGACATACATAACTAAGTAAACTATGACGATGACGCAAACAGAGATGAAGTTTATTATGCAAATATTTGCCATAAAGTTATGAAAGACGATGCCGCCTGAGGAATTAAATTAATTGAATTTGGATTGGATCGAAGCTTACAATATCCATGAAATAATTATAATGGACGAGTTGCACACGGCTCGGGAACGTACGTTGTGGCAATTTATCGACGTAGCCTACTTTTAAAAGTACTGAATTTTTCAGTAATGGATGGTTGTGTGAATAAAAACTTAATGAAACAAGGGACAATTTAAATAGCTGGCACAATAACGGAAAAAGGCAAGAGTTGAATGGTAATAATTATAAAATCGAACAGGGGCCATTTTCTCTACGACATGGACACAATGAACGAAACCGCGCGAAATTAACGCGATTTTGGCGGGATTTGCTAAGGAATTGACGTGGTTTCATTGAGTGGTCATAGTGAATTAGGGCCCAGTGTGATTAACGTAAATTGTTGGAGCGAGAAAACCATTTGAAGATTCCACTTCAAAGTGAATTGGGAGCAAGACAGTAAAACAACAATTATTACTAACCGCCAAGTAATACAATTACCCTCGAAACTGGGCTAGTTTATTTACTAGTTAGCAACAACGCTGTCAAGGAGGCCAACTGTTACAGTTACAAAGTTCTGTACAAAATGTCTTTGAAAAACCAACATTTGCATGATAGAGAGACGAAAATTCGAGTTTTTTGTTTGTAAAGTAAAAGGCTTTGAATACCGACGAGTAGACGTTCGTAGATGAGTTAATTATGATAAACAATTTGCGTCAATGGCTGGTGTGGAACAAAATGTGGGTTCTTGTGGATCAGTTCGGATTTTGCGTGTAATTTCCATTTTTTGTAAAGGTTTTTCTAATTTTGTTATACTTCGGTTGAAAGGAATATGGAGATTATGTACCTTGTGTTGTTTGGATGAAGACAGATAGAATAGAATACTCTTTATTATATACACCATATAAATTACAGACATAAAATATAGAAACTGTACAAAGGGTGACAGACATATGAGTTGTTTTCTGTTAGTGTATAGTGAGGTGTGAGCATATAACTGCTTAGGCGCAATGAATGGAATAGTTTGTTAGCTGAATCAGTTTCTTTCTAGGAACGTGCTACTGTAATTGATGCATCGGATTCACAATAACGTGATGTCGAGAAGTACCTCTCCTAGTTGACAAAACTTTCTTTAACTTTTTGGTCCTTCCGTCTGGAAGAGCTGAAACAGTTCCTTTACCGATATCCTACGCTGATCTTATTTAGCATTAATAAATTCCCCTACCATATTCATTGATTACCAGATCATTGGTACTTGCAGTGTTTAGCCAACGTCTCAACATCAATTTCCTCACTTCAATTGAAGATCCTCTAAATCTACTTAAAACATGCTATACACAAGCTCGTTCTCAGAACTAGGTAGATAAACAAATGTGTGGCTGGCATTGGTCGGGGCGACACACAAACGCGGCCTAGACACAGTGCGCAGGAATAGCACACTGTGCCGCAGTGACACTCCCGCGCCACCGCGCATAGACGCGCATCTCCGACGGCGGGCGTCGCCACGGTAATGCTGTGATTTATGGACTTTCTTTTTAGCTACTGTCATGTTATGTTAAATGTTAAAATGTCTAGGATTTTGTGGGTAGATTAATAGACGTAAGAACATCGGTTATTTAGAACTTGGAAAACTGAAGTATTAAGTTTCTTTAGTGTTTCTCCCAATTAGTTTAAACGGTAAAGCTCCGCGCGTGACCGAAGGGATACGAAACAATAGAAAATCAATGGTGTCTCATTAGCGGAGCAAGGGGTTAATGTTTCCCAATATATATTTTCTTTTGGTCAAATACTCTATCTTTGTATTGCTCTACACATTTCCTTAAAGTAATTCCCTGTATATGTATATTATTATTTATTTTTAGCCTATGTTCTCTCACTGCAGGTCTCCCTTTCTCCTTTCCATTCCTCTCTGTCTTGAGCTAGTGTGGACCAATCCTGTCTGTAGGCGTCAAGCTGGTCCCGCCATCTTCTGGGTCTATCTTGATGTCGCCGGACGTTTTCTAACCATAATAATTGTAGTTATATGTATCCAACTATTACTAATAAGTATTATAAATGCGAAAGTGTGTCTGTCTATTACTTCTTCACGCTTAAACCGCGGAACCGATTTAGATGAAATTTGGTATAGAGATAGTTTGAGTCCCGTGAAAGGACATAGGATAGTTTTTATCCCGATATTCCTAAGAGATCGCCACTTATGCGGGTGAAACCGCGGGGCGCTGCTGGTATGTCCATAATTATGTTTGATCCTTTGATACGGTTTCATTTCGACTTCTATTTTATTATTCTACAAAGTCGATGACAGACCTTGTAATACATAATAGAAAGCCTTAATATTAAGGTAGCTAGCCCATAGCGATACGGCAGGGGACATCAAACAATTTGTCAATATGGGGCTCGGCTCGTAAGACAATAATCTCGTTTAGAGGCCGCCTACACTCATACGTGTACCAACATTGACCAAAGATTAATGGACAGACGCTTCTATGTTTGTGAATAGAAAAACCGGAGTTTTATCCAAAAGCAGTCTTTTACAAGGCTCAAAGTTTCAAGAACATGAGACAAAAAACAAAGTTTTATTGCTAAAACGAAAAGGTGATGACACACAGTAATCAGTAATCACACTATCACACTATAGTCCAGTCAAATTAGTCCTTAAAATAAGAGTAAGGTTACAATAATTCCCATAGAGCTAAAAATTGGTATGAATGTTCAGAATACTATTATAAATTAATTGTGAAAAGTCCCCATCAATCCCCCTTGTGCAAAAATTTTTATTGATGGTGAAAGTTTGCAAAAATAGTTTTTTCGCGTTTTTCAGCTAAACGGTGAGTTTTACAGCAAAAATAGTTCAGACAAAAATTGTAGATCATCCGATTCTCTACAAAAAATTAATCCACACTTTTTTCAGTATTTTCATAATTATTGCCATTTCCGTGATATACCGGTTCAAAGAATTGAAAAAAAAAAAATTATTCGTAATATGCACGTTAATGTACTTTTATACACATTTTTGAACCGTTATACGAGTAAACATATGAGTCCCTTGAGACAATCGACAACGCGGGTCCAGTGCGGGTTGGTAGACCAACCCGCAGTGGGCCCGCGTTGTCGATTATGGCCCACTCCCTGTCACTGAGAGGAGGCCTGTGTCATAGCAGTGGGAATATTATAGGATGATTATGCTTATGCTGATGATTTATACCTATTTATTTATTTAAAATTACGTAAATAACACCTTAACAGCTATGACGCCAATGCGATGTTACTACCAAGATACATATACAAAAATAAAAAAAAGGTTCTGGAGTGGCGACCGCGTACCGGAAGACGTAGTGTTGGAAGGCCTCCCACAAGGTGGTCCGACGACCTTGTGAAAGCCGCAGGAACCTGTTGGATGCGAGAAGCACAGAACTGGTCGAAGTGGAGGTGCTTGGGTGAGGCCTATGTCTAGCAGTGGACGTCTTTCGACTGAGATGATGATGCTTATGCTGTAATACGGGCTTATAGTAGATAAGCAAGTAATTGTTACCAAGTTTCGATTCCTCACATTACCGGCGATAGGAAGATGTACGGTGGCGTTAACTCAGTCCCGGACATGTATGAATGCAATTCAATTTATGACCACATTCAAACAATGAAGGTTCGTGCTGAGGCATATAAATGAAATGTTCTAAACCAACTTTATTGCCCTAGGTAGAAGGCGCCATATTCTATTACGATAGCTTTCACTGAGGTGATTGAAATATGAATTGAACTTCCCTAAAGGGATTGGCAGAAACGCTCAAATGAACATTGACACATTGACAGTTCTGAATGTAATATGTGGAGAACAAGTCCGTATATTGACACAAATTGGGCGCGATTCCAAATTCCAACGTCGCGATTAGGTACGACTGTTATTTAACCTGACTTAGAAATATTGTGCGAAAGTGATCATTACCAGGAACTGTTTCTCACAAAATAAAAATGTAGGACTTTTAAATAAAAATAGAAAACTTGTAAGTTAATTTCGTAGTGCCATTACTTCTAAAATATTCAAATCCTAAATTATACGGTGTGATGAAAATAAATCGACCTAGGTATAGCATTTATCGTTCATTTTCGATGAGACCTGCAGTACTTATAGACATTTTAATTAGCGGTAGTGTCTCATTACTTGTGAAAACATTCGTTAGGTACGTTTGTCAGTAAATTAGTTGAACAGCTGAGGATCACAGACGTGTCAGACAATCTCGCCATCTCCGAGGTCGCCTACATGCGTCCCAAACGTTTGAGCATAGAGTAAGTAAATTGACCAGATGGGTAGAGTCGTACATATGGATAAACACCTTTTACTAGGGGACCAAACCTGAAATCTAGAAAAAAAAATCAGCTGTTCCCTAAATTTATTTCGTATAACTCGTCAAAATGTAGGGAACAGCTGATTTTTTTCCCGTTTTCAGGTTTGGTCCCATAGCAAAAGTTGTTCATAATGATGAGTAGAATAACCTCTTAAGAGGTTGGTGTTTTTCCAATAACCCTGTATAGGAAAATGGGAAGACCACAGAAACGATGGGTGGATGTTGTGACGGATGATATAGCTTAAAAGGGGTGACTACTGATATGACGGCTTATGAGAGATGATGGAAGAAAAAGGCATGCTGCCCCGACGGCGACGCCAGTTAAATTGAGATAAGGGCAAGGAGAAGATGGATAGGTGAATCCAGGGTTATCGCTTGGTTGGTCATCTTAGAATGGTAGTATTAGCTCGGTGAACATTGGATAAATTGGGTGAATTGAATGTGCTAACATAAAGGATCGTAGAAATGTGGACAATATGTGTGCGAGCACTAACCAAAAACTGTACAGAAGACTAATTCTTGTAAATACGTTCAAAATCTACTCGCAATCTCATCTCGGTGACAATCAATGTCAAAAACTTTTGAAAAATGTAGGGTAACTAGAGGTATTTTTGACAGATTGAGACAGATCAGACTGTGAACCTTCTTAAGATTACGGGAATTACGCCTCTGTTTAAACTTAGGCCCCTTTATTTATATAACCGGATGGAGTAAAGTTAGAATTAATTTAGCTGTGGCTATGGAATGGACATCAAAGAATAAGACCGCAAACATCTCCCATCATCTTGATCTATGAACCAAAAAGATGTTGTCTCGAAGAGGTCGCCTGCGCATGTAGGACGTTTTCCCTTTCTAAGTGCATCTATATTATCTCGTAATGTGTGCTTTAAATCATGTTCACCATCAACCAGAGAGTGGGAATGGCATTGAACCCACGTCACATGAAATTATTGCTTAATTTGAATTCAATCTGTTTGGTTTCGTGAGAATCTGTATAAAATAATTGTGATCTATCGAATGGATCAGCATCCGTTTGAACTACCCACATAAAAGTCTACCTTGTGCTAAAACTAGAAGTTGTAGACATGTTCTATTTAGTTTTTAATATATGACTGAAACAAAAATTGCGCAATATCTCAAAAAAGAAAATAGAAAAAAAAATGAAAAGAGTGGAAACAGAAATATTGGGAGTTGATTGAAAATAATTGAACAGTTTTATATAATTTAAAGGGTTTTGAGTGGAATACCATTCCGAAATAGCCCCACCCCCTTTGCTCAAAAATAAACCATGAGCCATGACTCATCTTAATTTCAAGTTTACTAAAAATGATGTATTTATCAACACGTTATTTTTTTATCGCTCACCGCCTTAACACGCGACATGGACCATAAAATGATGAACATCATTTTACCACCGGAATGTAATCATAAAACCTATTTTCATAGCGTAATGAAAATATCCTCCAAAATTACGGGAATCTAAGCAGTAGCAACACGGGATATTTTGAAGACAGAGACTTTAGGGCGGGCGCACAGTTGCGGAAAACGAAAAACAGTCGTAGCGGCTTGTTTTATAGAGCTTTTTTAGCTATAGCACGACTATACATATTTGTAAAGCTAATTTAAAAATTGGTCAAGCACAAACGGAGGCTTCGTGTGTATTTTCGAAATATCGTATTTAAAAAAAGATAACTGGATATCTCTGTTTCTATGGAAATTTTAAAATGTGTCTAATTTGGCTGTAACACTATTTTTCGAAAATGTTCTTAAGTAACTTTTTATACCTTTAAAGTTTCATTAAAATCGGTTCATTCATTTCTAAAAACAAGGGCTTGAAATTTTGTATGAAATGCCGTACGTCGTATAAACTTTTAAAATTACGAGAATTGCCCCTTTGATATTTGGTCCTTTGGCCCGGAAAGAACGTCCCTCAAGAGTAAACAAGCAATCCGAATTCCTTGCCACAGACCACAACACATTAGCCAATACGTCCGTCACGGAAAAATCGCAAACACACAGATTGTCTAAAAGCCAGTAAATACAGGAAACCATTACGGCGCGTCGTAAACGAGAGCGGACAGTACACATTTGATCCGATCCGCACTTCGTCAGTATCGTCTCCAGACGTTCGAACTATAATCGTGTCATTTATTTATAATTGGAGCTGTTTTTTTCTATCTTAGTTTCCTATTTTTTGCTAATCTACGAGTTAATTTGAAGTTTTATGTGGAAAAGTGATTTAATATTGTGAAAAATGCAGGATTTGCGCCCCAAGCAGGTACATAATGGTTTATAATTTTTTCAGAATTCTACCAAATCAGTGGTTATTATTTCTGGAAGTAGTTCCGATTCGGTTAATTAATCTATTAATTATTCAGTATTCACTGACACAAATCTATTCCTGAATACTATTCAGGAATAGATTTGTGTCTATTTTAACGTATGTTAGTTGTCAGGCAGGATCTTAAGAGTCCCTGAAGTGTCAATCCAGATTTGGGTCATAAACTCATAAAGTGTTCGGTTGTCATGCTCCAATAAACTTCTAGGAATAACCTTGATATGTATAGACATGGAATCGGGATCACTGATGCGAACATTATAATTATTTAGGTATATGAAATACCAGAATGATTCACTGAATCATAAGACCGAAAGATAATGGTCTTTTATTAAAGTCTATGTTATTTTAGAATTATTTAAACATACAGTAGCAGGGACATCGACGCACAAACTGTAAACAAGAATTCAGCACACGATTCTAGACAGAAATCAGCGGTTTCATAGAACAGTACAAAACCTACGCGGTCAAAATTTATGGAACAACAAGCAATTAAAAAAAAATAACTAATGAAGAATTTGAACGCAGGGGTTTTTAGAATCATGTAATCCATGGTAACAGGTTGTGCGTTGATGTCTCTGCTACTCTGTATGAAATACCAGAATGATCAAACACGACCGAAAGGTCTATTAATTTATTCCAAAACGTCGTTCAGTAAAAAAAGATGATGATATGGAAGGTTGGAAACGATGAACTAACCCCAAAATCTACAAATAAATAATATTGTAGACATTCACAGCATTAATTTAACAGATAGATACTTCCAAGTCCGACAGTCATGTCATAAGAATGCGTTCCTGACACCTGACAGTGCGACAATTTAGTAGGTAATAAAGATCAAATTCGCAAGACACATATTCGTTTGTATGAAACTGACTGGTGTCAAGGCGCTTTCTCTCGTCGGCCGCATTGTACACTTTATTATACACTGAAATAAATGACACGAGGGAACAAAATACATACATTAGAACGAATATTTTCTAGAAGAAAAAAATATAATACGTATTTCATATTTTTAGGACATCTATTTCTGTGGATGCTATCATCCATACAATAACGAAAATATTTTTGCATCTCGATAAATTGATGTGCACATGGTGAAAGTGAAAATGTATCAATTAGTTTGTTAATGGGGTATTTGAGCTGCCATTGTTGCCAATTGGCCTTTGGTCAAAACTTGTTGCTGTCATTCTTAACCTAATGCTGTAGTAAAATCTTACTAACGGTGCTAAATTCACTAACAACAAGATTCTATTTTTTGGTCCTTATAACCACAATGCCGTTGAACGCGACTAAATAATAACAGATGTGGACGTATTTATAATAATCTTTTATCATCATACTTCTAAAGTGGTTTGAAGCCAAGGACTAATGAATGAAGAATATTTACCCGTTAAAAAGGTGCCATTGTTTCATGCACCCCGAATGTATGAGCTCCTATTTCCCAGTTTGTTTGCAATGTTACCATTACACCCTAAAAGGCTAAAACCGAAATGATTTCAGAGCCCCAAGTTATGCCTAAATACTTATGCATTCAAACCCCTCGAAATTAACTATCCAGATTTTGTTTTTACTACATTAACACAGTTCAGCTGATAATAAAAGGAAAATGATGAAGATGAAATCTATGTTTCACAGTCGGTTTTCACTTATCATAACACTACTTTAACGTCAATCAAATCAGCCTATCGCAGACCAGTGCCTCCGCTATAGGGTGTTATGACAGCGGTTTACCACCAATTTGAATAAGATCTTACAAAAAACATTAAGTAAACCATTTTTCTCCCATTCTAGCCGCCGCCGATCCCCGGCATGCGCCCCCCGCTCGGCTCCCCCGGCGGTCCCGTGCCAACCCCCAAGTCTTCCATGGGCTTCGTGATGCCGATTTACACCATTTGCATCATCGTCTTCTTCGTCTACACCCTTAGCAAGGTATGTAAAATTTAAATTATGAAGAATTCATCTTCACAAGATTACAAGGACTGAAGTTTGCCCAACCAAGCAGTCAAGTATAGCACAGTTTTGATAGAAGAAATGGAAGAGAGAATATTTATGCAACATATTGCATAAATATTCTCTTTTAATTTTTTCTATCAAAACTGTGCTAAAAAAAAAACATATTTCATATACCACACTTGCGAAGAAGATTTGGTTAGGTACCGAAATGTCCGTCACAAAAATGTGCAATGAGTGTCAGTGTGTAATTAATTTGGACCACGAAACCTTACATCAAGAAAGAATATTTAACATTCGTTTATCACAGTTTACTGCTAAAAATAGACCTATTGGAGAATTAAAGCTCAACCTTCCCCATCACCTTAAAAATCATCGCTTCACCAATCCTTTTAGAACAAATATCCATAACTATTTTCCTTCAGATTCTTTTCAAGCGTACTGGATCTTCGTCGTACGAGCCCATAACTCCAGACCCTCAGTTCAGGAGACGAGTGTTCAGGGATGACTCTAGAACATCACCTGATAAACTGGGTAAGTTTCCTTTTGCAATATTCTCTGACATATCCTAGCCAAGACATTTTTTATTATAACCGTCAGAAGATATCTAAGATCCACGGAATCACATCTGGGTTGCAAAAGTTACATTAGTTGGTATATTGTTCTACATTACAAAGTTTCAAGAAGTCCAGCTACGGCTATAAATCTTTGATGAAGTCTTTAGAAATTGTAAAGTTACTCTCTATGGTAAAGCTAATATATAAGGTAGTTAGTGTTATATTATAAAACATTTCTAACCCAAAACTCTTGCGCATGCAGGACCAAAAGAGCGGGACACAAGTAAGTAATATGTTGTTTTATGTACATTTCTGTATAAACAGGAAAATAGCGATACGGGTGGCAGTTAATTAGATTGAAATAATAACACTATGTTGACCGAATTGATAATGTAAGCTGGATTTGATAACAAAAAACAATCATACAAAAAGTTATTGAGCAGAATATTTCCAATTGGCTGTACATTATTGAGGATAAGTGCCTTGGGAAGCACGTTAAGCCGTTCGTCCCGGCTTTTATTCGTGAATCTTTGTCGTCACGGATCGTCACAAGCCCGAAAGTCTGACAACCACTCTTACCAAGGGGTATCGCATTACTCAGTAACTGGGTTGTGGAGGTCAGATAGGCAGTCGCTCCGTGTAAACTACTGGTATTCAGCTGCATCCGTTTAGACTGGAAGCCGAACCCAACATAGTTTGGAAAAGGCTAGGCAGATGATGATAATGTGGATAAGTATGTAGGTAGGTATATTTTATGTATAAAAGCATCTAACACAAAATTACACGCAAACATTTGGATGCAACGAATTGGCACAGAGCACTCTAGAAAACAGCAACAACATCCCAAAATTACGCTTATAGATCAAATAAATCCACTACTTACTTAAAATCGTATTTCAGTAAAATAAATCACTTAAGATGATCGTTATGTTACAGAGATGCTAATGGAGTGGCATATCTGCGGGTAGTTACGTAGATAGAGGTTACAGTACACACTGCTCCATATCACTATACAGGCTGTGACGTAAGTAGTGGTCCACCGTTAGGAATTCGATATACCAGATAATTTACTATAACATACTACAATTTTAACCATTTTAGTAGTAATTTTTTTATACAAATATCCCTCTTAAATTTGCATGATTATGTGAAAAATTATGGTTAAAACAGAGAAGAACTAACTTTTTCTTCAAAAGCTCTAAATTTACATAAAAACCATAACTTTACACGACAGATCTAGTATTTCAGCAGTAAATAGCAGAAATCAAAATGAAAAATATAATGTTTTTTGTTGAAACTACAACCAAATTTGTAACAAAAGGTAGAAATTTCATAAATAAAAAACACAAAAAAATATATTTTTGGAACCATTGGGTAAAAATGGTTAAAATTGTAATATGTTATAGTAAATTGTCTGGTATATCAAATCCTTAACGGTGGACCACTACTTACGCCACACCCTGTATTAGCTAAATTTCCAGTATAAGCTGATCTCGCGTTGGTTCGGCTTGCCGTACAATATACAGAAACTATAAATTATTTGCGTATTACATTTCAGTTGATTGTCAATTAGGGCGTGGTTTAACACCTAGTTTAGACGTCACGTATTGTTAACATAATGTGTTTTATGTTGTAAAAGGTTGAGGTCCTACTTTTGTCGTAAAAATGTATTATTTTGTGATAAAAAAAGATGATTTATGAGTATCATCAGACTGTTCACAGTTATCTGAACAAGTAGTGAAATTAAACTCCATCTCAATTGGATAAAATTCTTACCAGAATGAAATATAATTGTCTTTTTCTCGCATCGTTCCTATATTTATGATTCTGTGCAGTTTTGATCTAGTTACACAAGTAAGTATAATATGGAACAAAAAAAAAATAAAGTTAGGCGAACGGACCAAATTTTTCCATAAGGTAGGACATTCACGATCGACGAAAAACTGTTAGTGAGTCAGTGCAATGTAACCCTTTATCGGTAGGGTAAGGAATAAATTATAATGATTGCCGAGTTTTATCAAGCGCACCGCCATAATTCTAATTTATACTTTATAACAATGAGATAAGAGTTACATTGCAGTGACTTACTATTGATTTTACATCATTCAAATTTGATCGTGAATGTGCTGCTTTAAGATCAAAAAATCCAAACAAAACCCAATGACCCAATATTGTGGCACGATAATCAGGGGACGTGGAGTTGGAAGCGCTGAGGGCTCGCCTGGCGGAGACAGAGCGCGCCATGCAAAGGATCGTCAGCCAACTGGCGCAGCGCGACGCGGTATATATCGGGCTGGGCTGGTGGACTGGCCTGGGGTTCTGTGGCTTGAAGTTTTATTCTTTCGTGTCGATTTGACTCAAAGTCCGACCAGAATCTAGTCACCTGGACAGTTCTATAATTATACATCCTGGAAGGTGCAGGTGGTTGTGCATGATGGGCACCAAGGGAGGTGAGGCATATACAGTGAAGGGGCTCCACAATGGCGCTGTTTGGGATGGGTCGAGCCAACCAATAATGTAATAATCAATGAACCAATAATCTGGCCGACTTTTCCATATAAATTGAAAAATGTTGGCAACCTGTGAAGTCGTTGTGATAACATGACGTAAAAGATCATTAAAATTGGATTACTTCGCAACAAATTGGTGCTCATTTACACAGCAGTTTAAACACATTTGAAATTAACTATGTTCAAGAATTTTACAGAGGATTCCGTAAAGGTTTAAAAATCAACCAGATTAATTTTGTACTCTTGTTTTGTCTGCAATTAATTTTCTAAACACCAGATGCGCTTTCCTCCAAAAATAATAACATCGTCTACATACACAAATAGACTGAAACAAGCTACCCCACCGGCCAGTTCATCATATCTGCCAGATTTCTTCGTTTATAAACCGTATTATTTAGATGTGTACCTAGCAGCTTGCGGCATGGTGACGGTTGAGCCCTATTCTAGTTGTCCGGGTTATAATCTTAACTTGCAACTACGACTGAGATGCATCCAAACGATTGTGGGGTCTAATATCATAGACATATAGTCTTAATTCCTATATGTTTAGTTTATAGAGTGGATTTTTGGAGGTAGAATAATGGTTTCGAGTTTGTTTTGTCCTGTTAACAATGATAAACGTCTAAGGGTCCCCGTAACCTAGTATTGTGTGGAGTATTTATGTTAAATGTCTATATTTAGATATAATTAAAGATTCCATTTGTAATTTGTCTCCTTAACTTTGTGTTGCTAAAGATACATTGTGATTGTGAATTCAATAATGTAACTGTGTTATTGTGACGATTAATTATATATAGAATGGCTGTACCCAAATAAGCTTTTCAACAACTTATCTAAGAAGAAAAATTATTTAGTGCTGAAGCAGCTTTTTGTTTGATTTGCCAAATAAAAATAATTTATTTGTTCAAAAATATACAGCAGTTTCAAAAATATGGTGTTATACTTACCTTATTTTTGATCTTTCTTTGACGTGTCTGAACAAAATATAAAATACCTGTAAAATATTACCTATTTCAACTTAATTGCCAAATTCTAGTGTCAAAAATAAATTTAACAATATAATCAGACAATCCTTGGAGATGAAAAAAAAAAACGATTATCAAAAATTCACTTTATAAATACAGCCAAGTTGAACTCCCGAGATAGCGTTAAGTATGATTTGGCCCACGTCCAACGTTGGAGAGCATGCCCAATCGTCTGATGCATCCCGTTTATTTTCGTCAGCGTCCTTCGTTGTTTGTTTTTATGTCTATTTTTACTCTGGTTTCGTTTTTAATTTGGTTTTCTGCTAAAATTATTTGAGATTCATTCATGAGTTATTGGAAACGATGATTTTGTATTCAGTGAAAACAGCCGGTTTATAAATAAACTGCTTTTTAATACGGCAGTCGCTTTATATAAATCAATATATTTTGTACGGTTTGAAATGACGACTTGCTAAAAACTACTATTTTTATAGTTAGGGATATATTGGAAAGTTTCATAAAGTAAAAAACAATAACAGGCAATATTGATTAAAATTGCAGTTTTTTATACAAACTTAATTTTCAAAGGCCAAAAATAAAATGCCAAACGGCCTTGAAGCATTTAAACGTTTCATGGATTTTACATACTGAAATATATAATATATTGAGTACGTCGACAATATACTTAAGAAAACTAGCCATACAACAAGTACATTCACTGAACTAATATTAATATTATATGGCACAGTTGTTAACGCCATATCAGGGCTGGTAGCCGAGGTGCAGCAGCAGATGGAGGCGAGCTACACGCAGAATCAGCAACGACAGGTCAATGCATGTAGCTACCCTACCCGACAATGTCACTAGCTACAATGGTTCAGCTGTAATAGCCTTTGAAAGGTATGGGGTTGACATACGCTGGAAGGCCCGCGTGCGCCACGAATTCATAAAAAAAAAATTGAAAACATCGTTCTGTTTCTGTCTACCGTTTGAAGATGACAGAGCCAGAATAAGGTCTTGAATACGTTTAGCGCTAAACGCAATTAGTAATTTGAGGTGAAAGTTGGCCTAAAATTTGCTCTTCAAAATAAAAATAAAAAAATGTTAGGTACCTACTTAAATTAGTCTGAGAATCTGCACTTCTTGAATGTCAATAATACAAAAGCTGAGGGCTCCCCCCCAAAAGGCGCACTGCTTCTTGTGTACAAGCTGAGTAGAAGTGGCGCAAAACGTTCTGAAAATGTCAAACCCTATGCATTTCATTGACTTTTATTTAGGTGTTACCAGTGTAGGTGACATTGTCTTGGCTCTCTGGTCCTAGTTTCCGAGAAGATTAGACAAGGCAATGCAATAGATTGTCTTGTCTACTCTTGCTATTTTATTTCTAACCTTGCTACCCAATCCAAAATCCTGTCTTGCTATGATTTTCTGTCGTTTTTATTTGTTGTTTTTTTTTGTTTTTTTCTGTTTTAACAGCGTGTTTAAAATCATCATCATTCTGAAAAAAAAACATTAAATAAAATTTCATATTAAAGCTGTGGCGATTTTTGGTAATGCTAAAAGTTGAGGTAATAAATAATAATATTAAAAAGTAAAAGATAAAAACTTTTTAAAAGACTTTATTTTTGTTCACATTACAAACCAAATTACGTTTAAAGATGTAAATCGTCTGAATTCGGTTAGTTTGTACGTAACACAAATGGCACTCATAAAGCTTTTGATGTGGGGCATTGCATCTTCATTACAACGATATTTCATGCCAATAACTTTGACTTATTATCGCTTTTCTGCTGCAGTTGAAGATAAGCTTTGCTTTACATCTTCTTGAATAACAATTTGCTTACATTTTTATTGTGAGCCAGTCTTGTCATAGACTCGTAATAAAATATGTAGCATCGCTGATTGCTGTTTCCAGATTTCAGCACTCACATCTATTTGTCGCTACGGATTATCGTCCTTTTTTAACCGACTTCAAAAAAAGGAGGATTTTAACAATTCGGTTGAATATTATTTTTTTATTATAAGGAAATAATTTGAATAAAATATTTAAAATAACAAAAACACTGTAGAGCTAGCAATAAAGTCTTATTTTATTTTAATAATAAAGGATGAATACCTAAGTAATGTATTCAAGGGAAACAAATAAAATAATTAATAAAAACTCTTAGGTAAAATGGAAATACCCAAAGTTGACCTGAGTCTAACCCTCTTTGTTAGACTGAGATCGTTACGTTATGAGTTTGGCAGGTATTGCCCGTGCTAAATATAATGTGTGGTATTGCTATATATAAACATGACGCATTTACTTAGTTAAATATAAATGGGTGTTACTACTTTCTATGTGAATGGCAAAGATTATAAAAAACTAGGAAAAACATAATTATTATAATAAATAAATGGAGTTAACAGATTTGACTAAGGTAGCTTTTCATGCATCTTAAATGGTTTGCTTCAAATGTTGCTTCCATTTGGACCTCTACATAAAAATGTGTAACATAATTACGTTTCTTTACCACAGTATCTAAGAGGCAATCGTGTAATTGGTGTAGGCGGTTCCAGTTCGTGGATAAAAAGATAAATAAACTACCCTAAAGCACCTTATTATACAGGGTGGCAGGGCCATCGATGCACAACCTGTCACGATGGATTCAGTACATGATTCTAGGCCCCCTAGCGTAGAAATTTTTCGAAAAATTAGCTGGTTCATACATTTTGGCCGAGTAAGCTTTTGTAGGAAACAGCTGATTTTTAGGGTTCCGTACCCAAAGGGTAAAAACGGGACCCTATTACTAAGACTCCTCTGTCCGTCTGTCTGTCTGTCTGTCACCAGGCTGTATCCCATGGGATACAGCCATGGATTTCAACTGTCTAGCTATCACGGTTCATGAACCGTGATAGCTAGACAGTTGAAATTTTCACAGTTGGATGTATTTCTGTTGCCGCTATAACAACGAATAATAAAAATAAAATAAAGTTAAAATTTAAATGGTTATAAAAGAAACGTTTTTTTTAGGCCTTGTGGTACGGAACCCTTCGTGTGCGACTCCGACTCAAACTTGGCCTGTTTTTTTTAATAACGACGAAAAATTTCAGCGTTGTCCACGTACCTATGTCATGTACCTACTGAGCATGTTGTGCGTCGATGCCACCCTGTATTTTCAAAATATGTTTAGGAACAGCACTTTTACTTCGCACAACTGCTTACTCGTCGGTTTATAATATAAATGGATTGTTCCACTGCGCTCCAAAACCCATTGTTCCCATAATTTTAATGTTCATACATTGATTCCACTGCGCTCCAAGAAATGTTGAGTAGAGTTAGCAAAAAATAAATTAAGCATAAATTTCTATAAATATTTTAATCCCCGCATTTTTATAAATCCTTATTTAAAAATCCTCTACTCTTCATCATATTCTGTTGCATTCCCAATTTCCCATAGACAACATAAGCATGTTTTTTTAATGTTTAGTTATCCATGTCGTTGTCGTCTTTGTCTGTCTGCCTGCACCTCGCCGTTGTCTAACAAATAACAATAATAAGTCATTCATAATTATTAAATAACAATAAGTAATAATAAACCTTTTTGTGCTAGGAACTATAAAATAGCAACGAAGAGATAGATAGAGTAAATTGTGCACAAAATAGGTTTTTGTTTGGCTTTTTAGATATTTTAAAGTATACCGTTGAATGATTGATGAGCGATTTTTGAAAACTGCGGTTCTTCCTAGTATGTTATTACTAAAGCCTGCTCTAAAGGAGGCTGTAACTTAAGCCCATGCAATATATATTGCGGATAATAAATAAAATCTTAAAAACCTCGCATATAGAGGTTGGCAGGGAGATCGCCGCGCCACATGTTACCATAAATTCAGTACATGATTCTAGACCCACATGCGTTGAAATTATTGGCCGGTGATTTTACTGTTCCATACATTTTGATCGCATAGGTATTGCAATTTTCAGGAAACAGCAATTTTTTTAAATAACCTACGAAATATTTTAACGGTTGTACGTCGACGTCTCTACCACCATGTATTTTGAATCATTCGTTGTGACTGCAGAGTTTCCATCGTCAAGTTTTCAAAATGTCTGCCTCAAATCTGATTTCAGCGGTATAAATACTGAAGGTGTTAATGTTATTTTTATTTTGGCTGTGCCTACGATATTTTGTAAATATGGCTTTTTATAGGCTGATTATATTTCTTTTAAAGTATTTTTCTGGTAGTTTCTATTTCTTCTCGTATTTTAGGAGTTTTCTTTGTTGAGTGTGTTGTAGTTTTGTTTCCTTTTTCTGCATTGCGCTAGATGTAAAAGCGTTGATTACTTTATTTGAAGCTTTAAAATAATAAACGCTAAAAATAAATAATAAACGCTTAGAAATAGAACGCATGAAATTTCTGTAGAAAATGAGTACCTTGTGTAACAAGCGTGGAAGGATCAAAAATCTGATTGGGTATTTAACGTTTTCAGGATGTGCAGGATAACCACGCTCGCCCAAATACAAACGGGACAATCATACACAACAGTGGCCCGGTGCATATAGTTGCTACTGAGTACCGCGAGCCATCCAAAGAGAGCCTGGAGACTGTCATGGAGAAGGAACCTTCTCCAGCTCCTGAGAAACCTGAAGCAGTACCTGAACAGATCCCAGAAGAAAAAGAACCCTCACCGGAACCTCAGCAACCCGCAGAAACCAAAGAATCTAATCCTGAAATAGAAAAGCCTGAAGAGGCTCAACAATCAGAACCGGCTAAAGAATCTTCACCAATTGAAGAGCCTGTTGTAGAAGAAAAAGAATCCACACCCGAGAAAGAGACTCAATTAAAAGAACCCACTCCAGAACCAAAAGAAACTACACCAGAAAAAGAAGTTCCAAAAGCAGAAACACAAAACGAGGAGGAAGAATTGGAAGAGGAAGACGTCGAAGAAGATATAGAAATTGAAGAGAGTCCAGAGAGAGAACTCAGTAAAGAAAGAGAAGTAGAAACTACTGATGAATTAATAAAACTGGCATCTGATGTAAAAATAGAAAGTAATGGAGATGTAAGGCACACAGAGGAATTCTTGAAAGAGGAAACGAAGTCTTCTGAGGCTCAGAAGCAAGAGAAGCAATCGACACCTGAACTTCTGGAAGAGGCTATCAAAGATGATGATGACCAGGAGAATGGCAGTGTTAAGGTGAGTTCTATCTTCAAATACTCATATTTTTCCAGGATGACTTTCGCGGAAGCGCCTGCTGTACTAGCAATGCTTCATAGTCATAGTCCATTTATTTGTCAGAATATTGTTACAGAGTTGTTACATACTTTTAAAAGTTCATAATATTCTGCCGTTTCCGGCGTACAAATACATTTTCAGGGTTTTGCTTGGGGGTGGCTTACGTCCAGCAGTGGACCTCTTTCGGCTAAAATAATAATGACATTAATAATGTTTTTTTTACAAAAATAACAATTCTGGTGGCTGACAGTGTAAGAGGTTTCTGGCAATGAATCTCTTGAAGACCACGTAGTCCATCCCTAGATTTTTTCACTTAAATTTATTTGTGCGGATGCTAGTGAATGTAATGTAAAATAATAGTCAAGATAGCCAGGAACCTTGATCCTAGTTTTGAGTGTGTGAAGCATTTTATTTCGTTCATGTCTTGCAAATTTAGCAGCAGTGTTTTAACACGCAAGGCTCACTACATTGTAGTTCACATTTGTAATGTGTTCGCACTCACACACCGTTTATAACTTTGAGATACGTAGAAAGCGTTTTATTTTAAAATTATTGCAATCAAAACAATATTCTAAAGATAGGTACTAGTTTTCAAAGTCTTTGTCCAAAAAGATTTCTGGCTACTCATTGGTGATTTTTTTAAGGGGCAAGCGCCAGGCTAGCCCGTTAAATCCAAATTTTCTTACGTTTTTTTTGCAACTACACCAGTTATTTAAAGATAATGTCCCTGAAATGAGATATAACAGTTAAAGTTGACACCAGTCATGGTATAACAAGAAATCCTTAAGCTCGGCACAAAGCAAATCATTGGATTTTTGAATAATCTAAGATCCTCTTAATAAAACACACACACACACACACACAACATTTGCAATGCACAGCCTAAATCGCTGGGTCTCGATCTCGAAGCTTAACATTTTGCACAAGAGCTCCAAAGACAACGAAAATCATTAATGCTTATTTTCGTTGTCTGTTTCAAAGATTTTTGCAAATTTCCCCCTAAAGGGAATGGAAGTTCGTAATTTTTGCCGATGATGAAAGATTTCGCAATCTACGTATTTCCCCCACACTTAACACACATTAGAGCACCGTTAACAAATGCCCTCCTCACGTAGGTGGTAGGCATGGAGCTGACTGCGCACGCGGCGGACGGCGGCGCGTGGCGCGCGGCGGACAGCCCGGCGCCCGCGCATGCGCCGCCGCCGCACCGAGCGGTGAGGGCACATGTTACCGTTCATATCGTGCAGACCATTTATGACAGCGAGTAGAGGTGGAGGTTCTTTTGTGCAAACTTTGGGTTTACGGGTGGAATCTTAAATACAACTCAATTTTAAATGTGGTCTGTGGGACTTTAAGCCTTACCTAAAGTTTAATGTATATTGAGGTGACAGGAAGACTTTTAAAAACGTCCTAAAATTAAAGATTATTTGAGTAGTCGAGGGTTAATAGGTAATACGGATACGGGCTTTGAGTACGTAGTTTTAGTCGAGAGTTTATAATTATCTTTTTATGTACCTATAGGTACGGGCTTGTTTCTGAGTCCAAAACTAGTCTAGCAACAGCGAAACAATCATGTAAGTGAATCGCAAATTACTGGACTGTCAAAAAATACAAATTATTCTTTAAAGAAACTCCATCTTTATCGCTTTTTTGTTTTACAATTATGTATTTTAATATTTATTCCCTAGTTATTATTTATTTTCCTTTCTAAACTAATTATTGTCTTTAGTTAACCTTTCTAAAAATTAATTTAAATGTTATTTCTTAATTTTTCCTGTAGTTAGTGTATGGTAGATAGTTTTGTTGCTTCACATTCCAATGCTATGCTTAGTATTATTATTTAGCTCAATTTGTTTGCTCAATCAAGGGACACGAGTTGTTTTTACAATTTTTGACACACAAAAATAATGCATATTTTTAACAATGGTTTTTGTTCAAGTACCTACTGATGTCCCCGCAATAATAATAATTACTATCGTAGAATAAAACTGCTTGCATTTTTTTGTTTTATTTGTTTTTTTTTTTAATAAATAAATCAATACTATTCATAAGAGCAGTTTTATTTTAACGTCTCTTTGACTAATACCTTGCACATTTTGGTTTTAATAATTCACACATACAGTGTAAACTCTTTATAACGAAACTCAAGGGACTGAGCATTTTTTGTCGTTATAGAGAGTTATCGTTATATGGAGTGAACAAAAAACAACCAAATTAACAAGTATCACACAAACTTTTTCGTCAACACTAATCGCTTTCCGTTTACTGGCCATGTTAACAGTTTCAAACTAGGTTTACGACTGATAATACGATAGGTATCCGGTATGCTTGGTCGAAGACCATCACTTCCGAGAAAACAATGCTCATACTGCACGTGTTCAAGGCAATTAAGGATAACGAAAGGTAGACCGAACTCCGATGTTTCGGAGCTTCAAAGTCTTTTGTTACCTGATAACATAACATAAACTATAATACCGATAATAAATATTTACTGTCTAAAAATATGAACACATTTCTTCGTAATAGAGAATGGCGTATCGCTATAAAGAGTGTTTTAATATGTGGGTTTTAACGCAAACCAACCAAGTTGGGCTCACTTCAACGTTACACGGAGTTTATTGTTATAAAGGATGACGTTATAAAGAGTTTACACTGTATTTACATAATGTCACAACACAAATGAACTCTGGAGATGCGAAAAACAATATTCCCCCTATTAATAAACGAGTATTTATTGCTATGTCACTTTATTGTCATAAAAACTACACAGATGGGTATTTATATTAACCTTTTGACCGCCCCGGTCGGATTATCCTTGCCGCCCTCATAGGCTCCCAGTCGTATAAATACGACCGAGAGTCTATGTTCCTTTGCACGACCCTATAGTCCAGTCAAAATAGACATTTGACTTAGCCAAAATTCGCATAGAGCTGAAAATTGGCAGAGACGTTATATACATCATTATAAATGAAATGTCAAAAATCCCCTTCGATCCCACTTCTGCAAAAAAAATTATTCAAGGTCAAAAGTACAAAATTAAGGTTTTTTCCATTTTTCTCGAAAACAGTAAGTATTATCGTGAAAATAGATCAGACAAAAGTTGTAGATCATACAATTCTCTACAAAAATGATCCAGTCACTTTTTCTCTTACGACTCACCATTCGTGAGATATCGCGATTTTAATCATTAGAAAATTCATATTTTACATAATATGCACACATTTCCGCACCACCTATGAGGTAATAATGTACTTGGCGCATTTTTTTAACGTGGTTTCCCCAGTAGGTATACTCCACGATCTATTGTTATAAAGAAAGTTTGATCAGATCGTATCCTATTAATTGCAAGAATAGTAATATTGCTAATGATCAAAGTGGAATAGGTTGTTTTTCTACATGTTATATTGAAAGAAATACAACAGATGAAGATATTTATGATATTAATGAGGAGACAATAATTGATGCATCCCTTTTCTTAGAACAGCGAACTTCTGCAAGAAGAAGAAAATAAAGACGAAGAAATAATTGTCGAAGTAGAATTAGACAATTGTCTTATATAATGACATGTGGAAAAAAACAATCTATTCCACTTTACTCATTAGCAATATTACTACGAGGATTCTTTCAATTAATAGGATACGATCTGATCAAACTTTCTTTATTACAATAGATCGTAGAGTATATCTACTGGGGAATGATGATGATGATGGGACTCCCTTTCCCGCATTCGGGCCGTTGTGCGTGGGGATTCTGGCTAACAGAGCCAGCCTAGCTCCGCCCAGAAGCACAGAAACTTCCTGGGAGCTTCACAGGCTTCGCGGAGCGACCTCATTGTTCCGAGGATTTCTGCACGTTGAGAAGCCACGGCCTCGCAATCCAGGATGACGTGGGCGGCTGATTCCTCGGCATCAAGGCAGCCCCTGCAAAGGGGGCTGTCCGTGGCGCCTATGTTGAAAAAATGTTTGTTAAGGAGGTTGTGGCCCGTAATTGTACCTATTATTATTCTAAGGTTAAGTTTTTTGGTTAATCGCGGGTGTATCATTGGTAAAGCCAATTTTGACTGTCTACAGTCTGTTGCCCGTGACCATCTGTTGTTATGAAGTTCGGTCGATCTTTGGCGAATCCACGCACGAAATTGTGAGAAAGGCAAAGGGAGAAGTGGGTACGGGCCTAGCACCCTCATATCAGAGCCTCTCTTCGCAAGTTCATCTGCAGCATTATTGCCCAGAGATTCACTGTGCCCTTTGATCCACTGGAGAGTAATACGATTAGACGTCGATAAACTCTCCAGAGCTAGATGGCACTCAAAAATTAGCTTATTGTTAGTTTGTTTGCTTCCTAAAGCTTTGAGCACAGATAGGCTGTCGGATAGGAATTTAATGCCATAGTTCCGGATGCCTAAGCGCTTTACTGCTGTTGCAGCTTGTGTTAAGGCAACACATTTGCATTGAAAGATCGAACTATGTGTGCCTAGTGGTATGTGAAAGTTAATATTTAGGTCAAGGGAGTGCACGCCAGCACCTGAACCGTTTTGTGTTTTAGAGCCGTCTGTATAAATGCGCACTTCATTGACTCCTGACTGATCCCTTTCTTCCTGAACTGTTTGTATAATGTAGTTCTTGTTGAACATCGGTTGGTTTGGTGTTCTGTCACACGGGGCAGCGATGAGAGGCTGGTACTCAATCGCCCGGTCCAGGATTTTAGCGTGTGGACTGGTAATGTTTTTGCCCCATATGCCCAGATGCATTAGCCTGATGGCGGCTAGCGCCGCTTCCTGCTGTATGTACAGGTCAAGGGGAGTTAATTGAAGGGCTATCTCCATCATCTACTGGGGAAACCACGTTAGAAAAAATGTGGGTAGTTCTTCGAGGTCCCTCAAAACGCAGTCACACGGTCTTAATTCGTAACCTATTAAACATTCAGTCTTAGGAACAAATACAGATTAATCTTTATTTATATGTGTACATAATTTAAACACTAAACATCTAAAATTATTTCTAATGTTTATTTAAAAAAATATCTAATGTCGAAAACGGGAGCAAAATCGGTGTTCTTCGCGCGTCACACTCTGTTCGCGCTCACGGCAAACTTTGATAACTTTTGTTTTCAATTCATAAGCATATAATGTAATAAATCTAATTAATTGTATTTAACTATGCATCATAATTATCAAAGAATATTAATTTTATCTCTTAAGTGACAATAGTTAATAAGCTTTATGTCTCTGTCACACGATTTTGTTAGTTTCGAGAGCGCGCAACAAAACTGCACGTATCTTCCAAGAGCGCCAACTTGTCGCTACACATTTTAGCTGCGCGGACGCTCTAGTATCCCGACGTCAGTGGGCGAGATACGTACGTTCATCGCTTCTAAACAAAAAAAATACGAGGCGAGTTATTCTTTGAATATTTTCAAGTAGCCTTGGTCTAGAAACTTTCATGCGCATATTTTGAAGGATAATGCTTATAATTTTCCAAGTCATTTTGTATTAAGAAATAAGATAGATCTTCGAGATTATTCTCAAGTACTTTGTTTGTTTATTTACCTATAAGTTTAATCGTAATTCTCAAAAATGTGAAATTTTCATAACTTTCGTGGCACAACTTTCGTGGTAATTTGTCCACGAAAGTTAGCTAGGGCACCACGAAAGTTATATATCTCCATTGAATGATAAATTTAGATTACTTGTGACGCTGCAGATGCTATCGTGAAGCTCAAAAAAGGTGTCTTTAATAGCCAATTTTTTAATCACGTCTAAATTGTCTATGGATTATCTTAATTTGACAGGACTAAACTACATATTTATCTTCTGTCCTTTTCATAATGAAATAGAAAGAAAAAGATGCCTGAACTTAAATTTAGTTTAGTTTGTGAACAACAGAATCGGGGCCATTATCTACGATGGCTACGGTTAGCTACGGATAGCTACGGCCAGCAGCAATAATTAGTAAGTAATAATTATGTTTATGTCAATGATATTTTTGGTTTATGTTGTAAATTTTAAAGTTTAATTTCCGGGAGCAAAGCAATTGTTACACATATTGTTACCAATCTAAGTTAATAAGGAGTGATGAGAACTAATAATATCTCAAAACACTATAATTGTTGATCTCAAATAGAAGTTGATTCATAAATAATAAGTCTTTTATTTATTATTTATATTTATATATACTTTATTGTACACCACAAAAATACACAACAAAAAAAAATTATCGAACACTAAAAATATAAAATGGCAATTTATAAATTGGAAATTTGAGAAAAAATAAGGATTTGAAACTATATTTTGCTTGTAGAAAATACGTCTGTAACTTTCGTGCCGTCTTTCGTAACTTTCATGGGCACAGAAATTTCAAAATAAAATATCTCAGTAGTTTATGCACCGATTTACATAAAATAAAAAAATACGTATTATTTTTACAGCGTCTTAAATGTGGGTACATTTAAATGTAGATTATTAAAAAAAAAATATTCGCCATGAAAGTTACGCGGAGAATACTTTTTGAAGAACTACCCATGTACTAAGTACATTACCTCATAGGTGGTACCTCAAATGTGTGCATATTATGTAAAATATGAAATTTCTAATGATTAAAACCGCGATATCTCACGAATGGTGAGTCGTAAGAGAAAAAGTGACTGGATCATTTTTGTAGAGAATTGTATGATCTACAACTTTTGTCTGATCTATTTTCACGATAATACTTACTGTTTTCGAGAAAAATGGAAAAAACCTTAATTTTGTACTTTTGACCTTGAATAATTTTTTTTGCAGAAGTAGGATCGAAGGGGATTTTTGACATTTCATTTATAATGATTTATTTAACATCTCTGCCAATTTTCAGCTCTATGCGAATTTTGTCTAAGTTATGACTTATTTTTGTCTATTTTGACTGGATTACTATTCGTAAGTATTTATTTGTCGATTTATGAGTTAGGCGCTGAGTGCACGGCAATTGATATAAAACCATGCAGTCAATCTATCTAAAATACTGATCCAAGTCGTGGTCCACGACTTGAGTAGATTATTCAGTCTGTGGACAAGCACACTTGTTGGCTCGAATTCAGCTCGGGCCAGAAACTATGGGGAATATCATAAATCAAGCTTAACGCTATGTAAGTGTGCCAACAACAAAGCACTCGTATGAAATCGACCTTCTGTGCCTCTTGATTCATGTTGTGATTTAAATAATAAATTGTTTTCTAAACAACTGTCGTATTAGGTTTTTACAAATTTGTAAATTTTATTTGGCGACTCGCTACCGAAATGGTCTTTGTTACTACCAAGCGTAAGGCTGCGTTTCCACCAGAGATGTGCGAGGATGCGTAGCGAGAGATGTGTGTGAAACAAACCAATAACATCGCTTCATTTTCATAGCTTGAACTAAGTTAGCATTGTTAATGGTTACTTTTATACACATTCCTCGCTACGCATCCTCGCTTATCTCTGGTGGAAACGCAGTCTTAAGCTGATTATAAATTGGTAAAAATATACAGGATGGCAGGTACATCGACGCGCAAACAGTAACCGTGAATTCAGCACATGATCCTATTTAATTAATGATTTATGGTCGCGCCGAAATAGTTCGGTCGGCGAGAGTTGGGATCGCATCCATTCACTCATCGCGCGCGCGTATATTATGCATGCGAGTGCGAGCGAGTCAGTCGTCTCATGGTCGTCTCTCGATCACCGCTCCGCTGAGGTGTGTTTGCGTCCCCGCCGCTCCGTGCCGCTCCGCCGCCATATTATAATCCATATAATTATCATCTTCCGCGACTATCATAAAAAAAACCCGTTCATCTGGACTGCTTAGCCACCGCTTGTGCTTGCCGGCTGCCTCAAGTGCCTACCTCTCCAAGAAGAAATCGTCAGGCAGATCATCGTGGCGGCATTGCATGGTGAGTGGATTGCTTTTCTTTGCTCTCGTCTGATTGAACATATTTTTAGCGTACCATACCTCGCCTTGCTCATATAATCTATTTCCCGCATATAATCCAACCGCACCGCATCACCATAATTTTGGTCCATTTCGAGTCGGACTGAGCCAGTATACCTTATAAAATAATCCCTATCTCCCTACCTAAGTAATCCCTACATAATTACGTTTATAACTGTGCTATATTCAAGTAAATTACGCATCTGTAACTTAACAAAGAAGCACACGTGTCACGCGTGCTTCGAGTGATTATCGACGTAGCGAGTGGATGTTATAGATTCCATTATATTCAGTAACTAGCGATAATCTAATTTACTTGTTCAATAATCCATAAATAGCATATTTTCTTTAAAATTTAACTCGAACACCGGGAACTTAGGTGTCGCCACAAAATGGCGTCGGAAGCAAAATTGAAAATGATCATTGCAAAAAAAGAAACTATTTTCGAAAAAATCAATGACTTATTCAAGATTGCAAAGAAAATAATTCCTTCAAATATTGATACTAGAAGTAAACAAGAATTTCTAGCCGCTTCTTCGAATATCGAAAAATTATATAACAACTTTAACGATCTTTGTGATCAACATAATACATTATTATTAGAAATAGACCCTGATTATGAAATAAGTTATAGTAATTGGAGCTCTTTCGAAACATTATATTCAGAAATACAATATATACGTAATAATAACATATTAGAGTCTAACCGCGCAAATGTAGTTAAGCCCGCGGTCGATTCATACTTTTGCCGCCTACCGCCATTGGAATTAATAAGTTTTCTGGCCAGCCGGAATGTTGGCCACTCTTTTATCAATGCTTCAAAACTAACGTTCATGATAACAAACATCTGACTGATGATCAACGTGTACAGTATTTGGTAGGAAAATTAAATGGCAGCGCAAAAAATGTATTCGCGGGAATAGTTCCTAATGCGTCTAACTATCTTACGATATGGAATTCGTTAGTGACAAAATACCAAGACAAGAGGTTACTTGGGTCTATGTACTTAAATAATATACTCGACATAAAACCTACCTCGGGTTCACCCGTTCAATTAAACAATTTTATTGAAAAGGTTCATTCATCTTGGTCCGCGTTAAGACAGTTAGACATTAGCGATCTATCAGATTTCATGTTTACTCATCTCGTTTTAAAAAGGTTAGACGCTCAAGTACTACAAAGTTTCGAGTTATCCATCCGCGATAAAGATTTACCCACAAGTGATGATTTAGTAAATTTCGTACGTCATCACATAAAGGTTCTTGAACGAACAACTACTGTTCGTCAGAACACATCACCTCAAAATAATCAGGGTACTAACATACAAAATCGATCGCGATCTTCTGCATCGAAAACTTCGCATAGCTTTGCAGTAACAGAAAAAAGGGAAGTTAGTAATATACCCGCTTGTAATTTTTGTAAAAACTCACAACATACTCATTTATACGAGTGTTTAGAATTTAAAAAATTGGATGTGAAAGATCGCTTTAAGTTTATTAAAGATAACAAAATGTGCATCAATTGTTTCAGTGATAAACATACCACATTTAATTGTGGTTCTACAAATACTTGTAAACATTGTAACAAAAAGCATCATTCATTGTTGCATTTTAATAATCGCGAGTTAATCTCGCAGCAATCTCAACCTAATGTGTTAGGAGCCGCTTCGCTGTCTGGTGCAGGCGCACTGGATAGCGGCGCCAGCGGCGCGCAGCCGGTGTGTATGCATGTAAACTCAATCGCCTCGCCGCCGCCGCCGGTCGTGACATCTTCGTGTGCCGAGTTGAAAGAATGTACTAATTCTAAGAATTCGATCGCGTTGACGTCGCGTAATAATAATATAGATTTAGCTTGTGACCAGTTGAATACGTCAGTTGTTTTACCAACGGCACAAGTTTATGTTCCGATAAATGGAAAACGCTTTGTCATAAGATGTTTAGTAGACAGTGGCTCTCAAAATAATCTTATCACTCTCGCATGTTGTAGAAAATTAAAACTAAATATTCAACCGCTTGTTAACTCATCCTTAAAATCAGTAGGTACTATTTCCACTCCAATTAAAGGTTACGTGTCGCTTACAATACAATCGCGCGTAAGTGACGCTCAATACGAATTGACAATGTTAGTGATTGATCATATAGCTGATCCGTTACCTGTTCGCGCGGTACAAAGGTCCGTGATGGATCATTTCAAGAGTTTACCGCTTGCAGATGAATGCTGGGATGTACCTGGGAACATAGACGCGATTCTCAGTACGCAAATGTTCGCATTTGTTTTGCTCGGGAAAAGGGTTATACCAGCATCTACCTCTCAATCAGCTGATCGTAAGGTCACCGCTCGCTCCATACCTCATGCTTTAGAAACCACGCTTGGCTATATTGTCATGGGTGAGGTACCTTCTCTCCACCATGATAATGTAGCCTGGTCCTTCGGCCCATTAGTAGATAATTTAAATAATTTAATTTTAAAATTCTGGGAAATAGAGGAAGTACCTACTGTTAATAAAAAAGGTCCGGAATATCAAGAATGTGAAGATTTTTATAAATCGACCGTTTCACGAAATTCATGTGGGCGATATATTGTGTCGTTACCTTTTAAAGGTGAACCTACGTCTTTAGGTAACTCCTTCGTTCACGCTCAGCGTAGATTGTCTGCGCTCGAGCGCAAGTTTCATTCTCTTCCCGCTTTACGTCAAGCTTATAACGATGTAATTAATGATTATATAGATAAGGGTTATCTTTCGGAAATACCTTATTCTTTATCCGCTATAAATGAAGGCTACTTCATCCCGCACCACGCTGTTGTACGGCCGGACAAGTCGACAACAAAAACCCGCATTGTCTTAGATGCAAGCGCTAAAACTGATAGCGGCAAGTCGCTCAACGACTTGTTGCATACAGGGCCTAATTTGCAGGCAGACTTATTTTCGCTTTTGCTTAATTTTAGATATTTTAAGGTAGCAATCACCGCTGATATACGTCAAATGTATCTTAGAATTTTACTGTCAGATAACGATCGTAAATATCAAAAAATATTATATCGTTTTAATCATAACGAGAGTATTCGTATTTTTCAATTTAACTCTGTGGCTTTTGGCCTCCGCTCGAGTCCATTTTTGGCGATGCGCACCGTCCGTCAATTGGCTGAGGACTATCGCGAACGCTTTCCTCTCGCGGCAGATGTCGCCATGAGAGAACTGTACATGGATGATTTAACTACTTCTGTACCCTCTGCCGAAGATGGTACTCGTTTAGCGGACGAGCTGCTCGCTTTATTCAAGGTCGGCGGATTTGATCTCGTCAAATGGGCAAGCAACTCATCGGAACTTCTCGCTCACTTGCCGGAGTCGTATCGTGCTGTGATCGAGTTCACAGATGATGATGATACATTGAAGGTCTTAGGTTTAAAATGGATACCTACTTCTGATGTGTTCTCGTTCGCCACATCCTCCGCGACTACCTGTAACACTAAACGTGCCATATTGTCTACTATTGCTCGCCTATTTGACGTGCTAGGGTTCGTCGCACCAGTTATTCTTTACGCAAAACTTCTAATACAGGATCTTTGGCTTGCTAAGGTGGGGTGGGATGAAGAGCCCCCGGAAATCATTACTGAATGTTTCGTTAAACTCAAATCTGAATTACCGTTATTATCTAATTTACAAATACCTCGCCACTTGGGTGTCGCGGCCGGCTGTGTCGTAAACTTGCTTGGCTTTGGGGACGCTAGTATGAAGGCTTACGGATGCGTCCTATACCTGCACGTAACGAACCCTAACGGTAATATATCCATTCATTTAGTATGCGCTAAGTCCAAAGTGGCTCCGCTAAAGACTGTTTCACTGGCAAGGCTTGAATTGTGTGCTTCGCTACTTCTGGCTAAACTAGTAAAACAAGTACATACTGTTTTTAATAATCGCTATCCTATAAAAGAGATTTTCGCTTTCAGTGATTCTACGATCGCTCTGTCATGGATTCATTCATCTCCACACCGGTGGCAAGTATTTGTGGCCAACCGTGTGACTGAGATACAGGAAAATTTATCTCCTGACCGCTTTTTTCACATAAGTGGGATAGAAAATCCCAGTGATTGTTTATCAAGAGGTTTATTACCCTCGCAACTCATTAATCATCCGCTGTGGTGGCACGGTCCACCTTGGATATGCCATCCAATCGCTGAATGGCCAATTGCACCATTCAAACCGTCATGTGTTGAAGGTTCTATACCTGAAGCAAAGAGTTCTGTTACTCTAACGGTAATTCCTGATTTGGACATTTCGATACTTCTGGAGCTAGCTCTCAGAGTCTCGTCTTGGAAAAAATTATTACGCATTCTGGTATATGTCTTGCGCTTTCTACGTAAGTTACCTCCCGCTTCGGTAATTCAGGTCTCTGACCTTGAAACCGCTGAGCTCGTGGTTCTTCGCGAGTTGCAAAGCAAACACTTTGCTGATGAAGTCAAAAATATTAAAAAGGGTAGATTACCTTCGCCTTCTTTAAGAAAGCTCGATCTGTTTGTTGATGACAACGGATTGCTCCGCGTGGGTGGACGACTGACAAATGCTCATATACCTTTTGAAAGTCGGCATCCATTGTTGCTTCCTCGTCGACATCACGTAGTCGATCTACTAATAGATGATTGTCATCGATCCAATTGTCATACCGGTTCACATCTTCTTGTGTCTTTATTAAGACAACGATATTGGATCATTTCCGCTCGAAACATTATTCGACAACGCATACGCCAATGTAACTTCTGCTTTAAGGTTGCGCCCTCTCATCCTACGCCTATGATGTCAAGTTTACCCCCTTCTCGAGTGCAAGAAGCTAAGGCTTTCACTCACACTGGCGTTGATTATGCTGGTCCTATAAATATTACTATCACTCGAAAGAGGGGCGTTAAAAGCCAAAAGGCGTACATTTGTCTCTTCGTGTGTTTGACTACCAAAGCCATACACATTGAAATTGCCTCAGACTTGAGTTCAGAAACGTTTCTTGACGCTTTCAAGCGTTTCCTGTCTAGGCGAGGGCCAGTGTCTGTTCTTTATTCCGATAACGGCACAAATTTCATCGGTGCAAAGCGTCAATTGGACGAATTGTACACTTTCCTTTCTTCTAAAGATACATCTACCGCATTTCAAACTGAATTTAATAATCATAAAATTACATGGCGTAATATCCCTGCTCGCGCTCCCCACTGGGGAGGAATTTGGGAAAGCAACATAAAATGCATAAAAACCCATTTGTATCGTTGCATTGGGCAACAATTACTGTGCTATGAAGAATTGTTGACAGTATTAACTCAAATTGAGTGCGTCTTAAATTCTCGTCCATTGTGTGCGCTGTCTGACCAGCCGCACACGATTATAACTCCTGCGCATTTTCTAAACACAACCCCTTTGCAGTCGTTGCCTGCTTATGAGGTTGACGCATCTGTGAGTCTTCATAATAGGAAAAAACTGTTGGACAGTTTAGTCCAAAGCTATTGGAAAAAATGGCATGTAGATTATTTGCATACACTTCAACTGAGGCAAAAATGGAATACTCCTGATGTACCTATTCAGTCAGGTTTACTTGTTCTCATCCACCAGGATGATTCACCGCCGCTTCGCTGGCCTACCGGCATTGTTGAACAAGTATATCCGGGTAAAGATGGAATCGTGCGAGTCGCGTTAGTACGCACTACAGCAGGGACATTCAAACGCCCCGTCGTTAAGTTGTGCCCACTTCCTTCGCAATAATTTAAACTTAATCTATCAACTAGCACAGTTATAAATTCGTTAATCTTAAGTATGTAATTTAGTATATCTGTAATTTAATCCACACCTTCAATATTCCTACCTCTTGTATGTAACCTTTAACTTTACTTCAATCCATTTGATCTCGCTCCGCTTTACTCTAAGATCCTTCCCTTAACCTCTCCTTTTTTTTTGTTTCGAAAATCCTACGGATTTCCAAAGGGGGGAGGATGGTCGCGCCGAAATAGTTCGGTCGGCGAGAGTTGGGATCGCATCCATTCACTCATCGCGCGCGCGTATATTATGCATGCGAGTGCGAGCGAGTCAGTCGTCTCATGGTCGTCTCTCGATCACCGCTCCGCTGAGGTGTGTTTGCGTCCCCGCCGCTCCGTGCCGCTCCGCCGCCATATTATAATCCATATAATTATCATCTTCCGCGACTATCATAAAAAAAACCCGTTCATCTGGACTGCTTAGCCACCGCTTGTGCTTGCCGGCTGCCTCAAGTGCCTACCTCTCCAAGAAGAAATCGTCAGGCAGATCATCGTGGCGGCATTGCATGGTGAGTGGATTGCTTTTCTTTGCTCTCGTCTGATTGAACATATTTTTAGCGTACCATACCTCGCCTTGCTCATATAATCTATTTCCCGCATATAATCCAACCGCACCGCATCACCATTTATTCGGCGGATTTATTTCGTGAGGGTGACTCTCGATTTATTAACTAGTAAATCATAATCATTTAATCACATTATCGCATTCGGTGTGAACCTGTAAATAAAAAAAAAAATGTTTTTAATAACCGCCGAAAAATGTCAACGCTGAATTCAGAATCATGTGAATCCATGGTAACAGGATGCGCGTCGATGTGGGATTCAACTCTGTGTATTATATTTTGATAAACAAACCTCTGCGACAGCGTGAGCTGCTTACTTATCAATAAAATTGCTGTCAGTTAAGGTATTACAAGGGTGACTCTGAAAGTTCTGGAAAATTCAAAATAGTGTCCATTTACATCAATACATCGCTGCATCCGATGGAATCACTGAGAAAAGCACTTTGCCCACTCGTCCTTAGGGGTCTCTTTGACGGCATTTTGAAATGCAGCCACTGCTTCCTCGGCGTCCATAAAACGTTTTCCTCGAAGTTTTTCTTTTATTTTCGGAAATAAATAAAAATCGCAAGGTGCGAGGTCGGGGCTATAGGGCGGGTGACCCAGTAATTCCACGTCTGACGTCGCCAAGTAGTCGATTGTTTGCTTAGCGGTGTGCGACGAGGCGTTGTCGTGGTGAAGGAGGATCCAACTGCTAGGTCATTTTTCCCGAACTTTTTCCAAGACAAGTGGAAAACAATTGTTAGTGTACCACTCTGTAGTAACTGTTTTTCGATCCTCTAAAATAATTGTTGCGTAATGATCTGTCTTTCCGAAGAACGAGGCCACCATCATTTTTCCCACGCTTCGACCTCTCTTCACTTTAGTTGGCAACTCCTCGGAAGGTAACACCCAGACAGCAGACTGTCTCATAGTTTCAGGATCATAACAATAAATCCAGCTTTCGTCACCCGTAAGTATGTCGAACACAGCATTTGAGTCACCTCCGTGAAATCTTTGAACCATTTCACGACACCAATCAACACGACGGAGTTTTTGGGCCTCTGTCAAATTATGAGGTATCCACCGGGCACAAAGTTTCTTGACCGCTAAATGTTCATGGAGGATTTTGTGCACTTGACTCATACCGATGCCTAAGCTAGTCCGAATCTGCTGATATGTCACTCTTTTGTCAGTCTCTATCATATGCCGATCAACACTGATGTTATCTTCAGTCGTGGCCGTAGAAGGCCATCTTAGTGCGACCACGTTTAAACTCATTAAACCAGTTGTAAACAGTGGCACGAGATGGGGCTTCATCGTAAAAGGCCAATCGAAGTCTATTTTACTTTAATTGTAATAGCAGCGAGAGATGGCGAAAACTATTGAATATGTGAGCCAAGCCATTACTAAATGGGCCAAAAATAATATGAGGACCCTTTCTATATCTTCATCGTCATCATTTCACTCCAGAAACAAACTGCTGAGTTAAGCCTCCACTCTTCTGCCATACTTCCCGGTTCCGTGCGTTCCTTGTTATGTATCTTGACTGCTTCGATCAATAATCTATTATTGATCGAAGTCTTACTGTCAAATAATCACAATCAGAGGGGCAATTCTCGTAATTTTAAGAATGTTCGTAGTTCACCCTCAATCTGTTAAAGATACCTCTAATTTCCCTACATTTTTGACATTGATTGCGACTAGATTTTGAATGGCCTTCAGATCAAAACACACACTTCCATACTACACTTCACAAAGACCTTCTACAAACAAACCTTGTAAATATTTTCAGCATGAAGCTGAGCAGGTGCAGTCCATATACCTGGAGACAGAGATCCCGCAGCAGTCGCGCGTCCTGGTCGCAGACTTCGCAGAGGACAGGGCCGACAGGCCTGCGCCCACCAGACACTCGCCGGTAAGAGTATATTACTCCTAATAACTAAAACTACCCGCAGAATCCCAGATTATGGCCTTTCAGGGTCTGTGCCGCACGGGCAAGTCTCTTTCTCCGTTTACATTCAGCGCATGCTCTGGAGCACTGATGCTCTGTGTGCCTAACCTTGATATTTGTGTTGATAGACTCTTTAGGTTGCATTCAAACATTGCACAATTGAAGTTATTATAGTAGTGGCGTAGCGCACCCTGGACAGGACTCTGTGACACTGGCAGATATTGCTTTCTCACCCTTATGTGTACAAATGAAGCACTTTAGATGGAATCCCCAGGACAGGAGTGGCACGATATAAGCCGAACCGCACTACTATTTTCTTGTATCGCTACAATGCGATATTACGTAACGTCTCTCTGAAAGTTAATTTCCTATCATGTTGCACCTACTCTCCTACCCTGTCTCTGCATCACCCTAATATATGGTAGATTGGTAGAAAATGCCTAAGGCATTAAATCCGTCTTTATAAGGTTATTTTACGTGCATAAAGCTTTAATAAATCAATTGATTAAATACTATGTTATGTCCGCAGATGGTGGTGAGTGGAAAGATGACACTGTCCCTGATACAAGATACGCCACGGGATACTCCTGAACGGGACCCAGGTATTGCATTGTAATTTATTTAAAATTATCGGTTCTCTATGCAATAACAAAGTCGTTCTTAGCTAAAAGTAATCGTGGCAATGTCATGACAGCTTGTTCTTTTTTTATCTTTTTATCATAAAATATGGTTTTAACATTATCTGAACTATGGTTTCAGAATCAACGGTGGATGACTTCACCACGGCTAGTGCTATCACACAGAATGCTGAGGTAATGTTATAGTTTCTTTTAGTAAAAATTAAAAGTATTTTAATGTTTTTTGAAATCCATGAGTGATTGGAGAGGCCGGTTTTTTTAAGTCCTGCGTGGACTGCTGTAGGCTTATGAGGATGGTTGGTGGAGGTTGGTTTTGGTTTGGTGGTGTGGATGGTTTTTGGTGGGTTTAGTAGTCAATGCAGATGCAAGAGATGCAGAGGTTTGACTGTCTGTGACCGATATCCGATGATATACACCACAGGGGTGGCCAACTCGGTTAGACCCAAGATTTACTGTTCACTGACGACACCCTGTGTGATCTACCATATACCATACTTCTTGAAATCTTAAATGAAACCGCATAGTTCAAGTATTTTTTATTTCATTAAGAGGGAAAATATAACTCGTAACTCCGCTAGTCTGTCGTCAACTGACTGACGGATTGCCAACCGCCCGCGCCCCACTCCCGGGTCCCATACGCTTCCCGCTTATTGTTATCGCGCACCGAAAACAAAAGAGAGCTATACTGCATAGAAGAGAGGTAAATAATGTGACGGAACGGCGATTGAAAAATGATACAAGATGATGTGTGCAGCAGTTAGTGATTAGGTACGGACGCCAGCACACCAACCTACCACAATCTGTCAGATTTCTTTAATAGATTTTCAACTTTATCGCTAAAGCATAAGGTTCAAAGTTGATTGGGAAAATCTGACAGATTGTGGTAGGTTGATGTGCTGGCGTCTGTACGTTGCGCAGTCTGTTCTACGTATTTATATTTTTTTCCTTGCCACGATCGACTGGACTAATTCGATCAACCGGTTGGTCACCCCTGATATACACTATACAGTGCCTGACACTAGTAGAGGTTTGAATACCAGTATTTTACATGGAATGTTTGACTATCGGACCTCTACAACCCAGTTACTGGGTAATACGATATCCCTTGGTAAAACTGGTTGTCAGACTTTCGAGTTTCTGACGACCCGTAACGACTGTCAAAAATCTACGATTGACAGCCTGGACCAATGGCTTTACGTGCTTTCCGAGGTACGGAGGGGTCTTGATATGTAAAGATGGTCACCCATCCTCGGACCAACCGCGGCAAGCATAGCTTAACCTGATCGATCGAACCGTACGGCTGTTATTACTTAGCCTCAAGCCCTCTTTTACAAAGACTATAATCGTGTTTGATTATTTTACAGAAAGAAGACGAATCAGACGAGGAAATTGGAGAAGAGATTGAAGTAGAAGAGATAGAAGTTGAAGAAGTAGAGGAAGAAGAAGAAGACGAGCCGGTACAGAAGGCAGAGAAGGAAAAGAAGACAGAGTGAAGTACTGATAGATATTAATATACTCGTACTTGTGCGGTTATGTTTTGTGACTTTGTGATAGGAGATTTTGTAACGACATGTTGGCTGGTATTCAATTTTAGACCTTAGGTGGGTAAATTTAAGGTTAATTATGGGAATATCCATTGTGAGAGATTCATCATTTAATGTTCAAGCTATTTCACAAGGCACCAGGCTACTATACCAACAAAGTTTTGATGCTAAATTAAAGAAAGTATGATAAAAATCTCCAATCCTAAAAGTATGAAACTTTTATTTTAGTCTTTAACTGCTTCCACCTGCTATAAACAACAAATTAGGTTCTTTGACATTATTTTATTCATCCAATCTAATCTGTCCAGGTCATCTCAGGGTAAAAGTATGAAAAAGTCATAAAACATAACTTTAACATAAAAAGTAGCTATTTTGTTTATGGAATGCAATTAATTGTGTATTTATTTTGTCTATGCTTTTCTCCTAGTCTATTCGTTGTTGAAGTTGTACATTTTATTATATTCTACATGGTTTTATGCTTTCGACGTTTCTAATACTGTTGTTAATAAGTGGAATAGTTTTCAGAGCGTGGTTAGATGTGACTGGGAGAAAAATAAATTGGGGAGAAGTTTGGGCACACTTTCCTCTACCAACCCTTGTAAGCCAGAATTTTAAGTGGCGATTACCAGAAACAATGACGTCGACAAAAAGAGATTATTTTATCTCAAAATCACATTATAGAATCTAGGGGGCTAGTGCAGATGTAAAATTAAGGACTCAGCACATTGGGTTAGCTCTATTCTAGACAAAGAACCCTAATATTAAAAAAACCTCAGCAGTATCTAAACACGCTCGCAATGTTACACTTGGTTATTTTATTAATAATACGAATTTAATATATTGAGTGTTCAATAATTTGTGCCAAATGTTACTTCAGGCTTTTTAAAGTATTTAGTCATTTATTTGACGTTTATATACTTCCTATACTTTCAATAAGTACTTCCAAGTCTGTGAATTAGCCAAATTTTAATTGATACCTTTAATAATGTAGCTATTATAACTCTTGTATTAAATGTCTACTTTTTAACATAGCGAGTAACACAGCCGTGCAAAAAAACTGCATTATGACGAGGATAAAAAATGTAGGCAATTTTGATAAGTTCTTTTTTCATTAATAAAAGTGTATTTTTCAAATTTTTGAAAAATCATGACGTTACTATTTAAGTTTTAATGTTTCTTATTCAAAATTAATTGATGTCATATTGGCTCAATGATTATTTAGTGTGATAAAATAATTTTTTAAATTAAAGCTCAATATACTGTGCAGTTTTTTTGCCAGTAAGTATACTAGTAGGAGAGCCCCAAACGTAACTTCAATGTCTCCTAAGTTTTGGGTATTTAGTGTAATAGAATAAAGTAATAAATATGTAATAATAAAAATTTTGCACCAGTGTGAACCTATAATAGTTATAATTATGCATTTAAGGGATATTGTGACAGTTTCCTTTTATTTTTCTACAAAATTTTATTTTTGTGAACTTGAAATGAGAGTAGAAGAATTTATGTTATAGTTTGCAAGTTACATTAATGTTATTTTGTCTGTTTGAACTGTCCTGAGTCAATACTTGAAACTTTAAAGGATCTTTTCTTTTCTTAAAAAAAAAGAAAAGGGATAATTAATATGCACCAATGTGTAAAAAAATCTTGACTCACAATGTCAAAACTTTAATATAAAACTGTCCAACAGTGTAACTACTCATTTCAGTATTAAATAATATAATCAATCAATATTATGTATTAATTTAACAATTACTGTAGCATTTTTGTTATGTTATGCTTAAAACTGTTTTTTAGTTGTAAGCAAGGATGTAGCCAAAAGGGGAATATCCAATAATATCTCCGACATTTGATTGCAATGGATGTAAGTCACTTATCAAAAGGACACACAACAGAACACCCCTAATACTTCACCTACATTTTGCACCTTCGGGGATCAAGCTGTAATGCTATGTTTAATGTACAATATAAATTGATGTAAGTAGTGAAGTGAAGGCATAAAGAAATATGGATTAAAATGTGGAATAAGCCCTCTTTTGGTTACAGCCCTGGTTGTAAGAAAATAAAAATAACTCGAAATATTTTAGAGTTTTATTTTTTAAGATCCTTATTTGAATAGCAAAACATTTCAATTCAATTATGTTTATTAATTTGTGAACACAATTAAACCTGCATTCAACAAAGATTTGCTCTTGATACAAACCATCTGTACTGCAAGCTGTTCATCAATTATTAACCTATTGACTTCTTGGTTTTATATTTATTTTATTTTATTGGCTGGTAAAAGTGTCTTAAAAGATCTACTTGCACAAATGAACATTTCAATTAATTTCAATTGCTTTGCCCGCAGCGCCCAGCTTTTAAATCGACAAAATAAATAAATATATAACATGAATAGGGTCCTGCAATGAAATAAAAAACAAAAAAAACTGTTTCTCAGTTGTATAACTACCACTGGGCACTACGGACACTAAACCATTGAGTGTTACTCTAGCTTGAAAATGTCGAATATCGCCATTTGAGTGTAATAGATAATTAGAACATCAGCTTCTGTAATTGTTGAGATTTTTAAATTAAAATAGATCTGGTTGCGGTAACATTACCGTGGCCAAAAGTTTTGTTTCCTAATGGGTATATTGAAATAAATTTTAGCTACATATTAGATCGTTAGATGAGGTAAATGCTGTGACACACACATTTAATTACTTAGGAAACAAATGGATGGAACAAAAAGAGTGTGTATAATCACCTGATTTATTGTTACACTTAAAATAATTAAATAACATTGATCTTATTTACATTCTACTATCCTGCTCTGGACTTCTTCATGGTTGATGTTGAGAACTGAAAGCAAAAACAATATTTTTTTAGTTTTGCTATAAGGCAACACTTAAAAATCTCTTCCTTTGCTCAATCAAGTCAAAAAATTTTTATACAATAAAATGTTTTTAGAGCATAAAATGAAGATTTACAAGAAATATAATTGTATGAAAGGTAGCTAGTCTGATATCACGAGAGAGGATAGGAGCAGAAATACATACAGGTAAAACAATTACCCTCATGGGCTTCGCCCCAGTCGGGTAAAAGGTTGTGGATTGATATTAGTAGAATGTTGTGCAGCAGTAAAATAAAAAAAAAGAAGAACTAACAAAAGGTTTTGATGCCTTCCGCTTTATTTTCTAGAGTCCAGCATCACATGATGATGTGTAGGAAAGCAGTTGAGACACAAGACATAATTAGGCCATTTTGACTAGCTTAGTTTTTCAATTTAGTAATAAATATAATATCAAGTACCTTTACTTAGTCCAATTCTTGAGTTCATCAATATCTTCAGCCATAGTCCAGTCGTATCTCACTGATCTGATTGACTGTGTTGCTGCTGTCATTTCTGGGAAGAAAGGCCAGCCCTCGTCAACAGAGGTCTTCTTAACAATAGCTGCGAGGCCCAAAACTACGGCGGCAGGCACGGCCGCGATGGGAGCTTTTTGCCAAGCGCTCAAAATACTGCCGGCGACAGCACCACCCATGAAATAGTTCAGCTTATCGTTCTTTCCTCTTATGTTCTGCATTGCATTGGTAGTAACAACGAACCCTGCAGCCATCCCAACCATTGGGCCTATGAACCATGCAAACCTGCCTGCTGTGCTTGCAAAACCCTGAGGATGGGAATACATCAAGACATCCATGGATGCCACAGCCAAACCAGCCATCGCAGCATATTTAGAGGCTGCAAATGTCTTCATGAAGATGTCTTGCCCCTCGGGCGTGTCGTAGTATTTGTATTTAATTAACTGGCTCATTGTTTTAACTTATAATGCTTTACCCAAAGTAGTTACACAACACACAGTGCGTTAAATGTCAAAATTACGAAGTTAAAAGTTCTTTTACGAAAATCGTTATCGATACTTTCGGCTCGGAATGTCAAAATAAAAAACAAAAGTTGTTTTAGTTCCTAATAGCGTCAGTGGGTCGTCTTCGAGGCGGGCTTAATAGAAAAAGAGCGTTAAATCTGCGTTGACTATGACAAATTTATAATTATTTTTATAAATTTAACTTTCCTCGTTCTTTTGATTTTATTGCAACTAACTTCATGGACAAAATAAAAATCACTGAACGCGATTTAATTAACAAAATAAAATAATTGTATTATTCTAGTATTGTTATTGTATTGGTAAGCTTATAATTAAGTAAGTTATGTTGATTTATTTTGTTGTTCTTATTACTTATAATGAAATAAAAAACTAGGAAGTAGTTTAAGGAAACTGTTTTTGAACGCATCCAATGCGATAATCCTTGCATATCCGAATCCGTCATTAGTGTCAAAAGTATCAAAAATGGCGGCGGACGGTGACGAAGTGATTAGTGATCAAGAAAAAGTTAGAATCGTTTCGGATTTCATATTACATTCGCCACCTGGAGAATTTAATGAAGTGTTCAACGATGTAAGGGTTCTACTAAATAATGACACCCTTCTAAAAGAAGGCGCTAGCGGAGCGTTCGCGCAATACAATAAGGATCAACTAACGCCCGTGCGCCTCGAAGGCTCGGAGCTCCACACGCTTATCACCGATCATAACGAGCTCGGCGGTGGGAGATTCTTCGACCCCCGCTCCAAACGTTCCTTCAAGTTCGACCACTTACGTAAAGAAGCGTCGGAGTATGAGCCCTACGAGCCCGACCGAGTGGCGGAGCCCTGGCGAGCGGCGCTTGACGAGGAGCTGACGGCGTACGTGGCCGCGCACTTCAAGCACGGCGCCAGCTTAGTAGTAGGACGCACACTTGACACGGGAGCTGTACAACTCGTAGCCTGCATCGAGGACCACCAGTTTCAGCCGAAGAACTACTGGAACGGGCGATGGCGCTCCGTTTGGTCGCTGACGGTGGGCGCGGGCGCGGCGGAGCTCCGCGGCATGCTGCGTGTGCAAGTGCATTATTACGAGGATGGTAACGTGCAGTTGGTGAGTTCGAAGGAGGTGCGCGCGCCCGTGACCGCGACCGGCGAGGCGGCCACTGCTAAAGAGTTTGTTCGGCTGGTGTGCGACGCGGAGAACGCGTACCAGACCGCCATCTCCGACAACTACAAGACCATGAGTGATACCACGTTCAAGGCGTTGCGGCGACAGCTGCCGGTGATGCGCACCAAGGTGGACTGGGCGCGGCTCGTCTCTTACACGATCGGTAAGGAGCTCAAGAGCCAATGATGTCCCGCCGCTGCGCTCTGAGCCGCAGCGGCCGCTCCACGCCTGTACATATTCGCGTAAGAGTAAATCTTGTTCAAATGTTTACGGGCGCCGGGGTGACGTCGCGGCGGGCCCCGGCGCGTATTTATCTATGAATATATAGAGAAATCGCTATCTTAACTGTTAAATTTTATTGCATTTTGTTACACTCAGTACGGAATGATTATTGAATAGCGAAGTGTCTGAATGTGGCTTATTTTTGGACAGTACACTCTCATAAGTCACGAGAGGTTGATTCAATGAGTTTGTGTCCATTTATGTTGGTAGCAAGAGATTATACAGAATAACGTTGTACTTAGGTGTGGGCAAAGTTTACACCCAACTAGATCTGTAGAACTTGACTGGACATCAGATATGATCCATTAATTTATTTGCTTGTCGGGGATGATTGGTTGTTGTGTAAGCAATATAATGACTGTTCATTCATTGAATTAGCTTTTTATGATTATTTGAAAGACGCATGTCAATTACATTAAGATTTAAATAATAAATTACCATAATACCTAGTTATGGATGTTAAAACTTTACTCATGCATGTATTTTGAAACTTTATAATCCATCCACTTCCGCATTTGTTCTATAAACAGTATTATTTCTTTGATATTGCTTGCATAACAGAGTATTATATGACAAAATTGTTCAGGAAAGGTACATAGAAGGTCTCCAATGGTGCATTTAATTGTAGTTAATTTAACAAATTGTCCACGTAGCTTTAAAGCAGCGTCTATGAGTGTAGAGCACAAGATATTCAATATTTTTCAATTTAAAATAAATAAAATTGGAGTGTTGCTCAAACGGTAACTAATGCAGTGAAGAAAAAGAAAATTAGAGAATTATTGTCCATATTATGGCTTTGAGAGTGCGAATGATGCGTAACTTTTTTTTATATAATGTGTAATAATTGTAACGCCAATAAGGATTATTTTGTAATTATTATAATTATTATTTTAATAAAGAACGTACATTAAAAATCCAAGATAATGTATGATTGGATTCATTTCAATAAAAATATATATTAAAATGTTGCTAACATCTGTTTTCTTTTTATTTACGTCGCCATCTTGAAATGAGTAAAGTACCGTTAGGAAAACAGGTATAAATTTAATATATTTGGTGATATCAAAGATATGTGAGTGATAAAGTCGTGAGTCACTCTTTTATTGGGATCGCCGGTGGCGGTGTGACGGTGTGGCGGCCCGCCAATATTGCATGCATTCACTAATTTTACACACACTCGCTTCCATACGTTCTCTGTTGACCCTGTTATGATTTCGCGGGTGTCGTAACGATACGATGAAGTGGCAAGTAGAGCTAACGTTGACGACATAATGAACGTGTATGACTATTACCATAACATAACAATTAGTCATTCTTTCGGGCGTTCCCATGTTGTAAACATGTAAATTAAATCAGTGTTCATATTCATTTGTATTTGTTTTTATAATAATTCTATGCATCTGTATTTGCTATATGTACATGCCTTTGTAGATGCCTTGTAACTGCAGTATACAATAACTAAAACCACAAAAGCACTTAGCGCTACAACTTTTCCATCAGTCCTATTGTTAAGCATTATTATCATCTGAGGTACTTCTGTCGAAAATCCTTGATCTGCTTCTAGTAATCTTGCTCTGGCCATTGCTGCAATAGGAACTTATAACAGTACAAATCAGCCAATGTTTCCAGTAGGCAACATTTTTCCCCTTATGCCTTTATAAAGCGTAGGTAATATTTGGTTCAACAATTCCTCTTCAGTTTTCAATTTGCCTGTTCCTTGAAACACGTATCGTATTATATAGTGCTGCTCGAGTTCTCGAATGCCGGAAGCAACGAGATAATTTGGTATATAGGCCACGGTTTATCTGCGAACACAGTAACTGTTTATTTGTATAGTTATTTGAACTTATGTATCGGGTTTCGTTTTGGAGACGGTAACATTTTCAAGTACTACGAGTTTTTCGGAACTATGTAGCTGTCCTTGATAAATGGGGAATGCGCCTTTACTTAGTACTTTTAGACGACTGCCTAGAAAAGGAGAGTTACAATATCAGGACCAGGTTTCATGATTGTATGACTGCATATTCCACCACAATTTGATAAACTTCTTCCAGTCTACGCTATAGTTTTATTAAGAAATGTTTTGGCACTGCCTACACATATTATTATTAATGTGTTTCTATTTTAACAGGCATGTAACCACGCCAAGTGGTTAAGATGTTAAGGTGCGTAAATAACAAAGTTCTCATGTCGTTTATTGCGGTCAACGGTACCTATAGCGATCGTACGTACCGTATAATCGTACCCAATTGCGCCGAACGCATACGCATCGTACAGTCGACTGCCACTCAGTGGAAACATTTTGACATTGATAGCGCCCTTATGTCGTAGCTATAAAGGCGAGTTTTTGACTAGGCATAGCCTACTGGTATCTGAGTAGAAGCCATTAGAGTAGGCTAAAGGGCTGATCACCAAAAGTATTGTCAAAAAAATCGGTTGTTTCATAGAAAAGCGCAATGACGAAAAATTTCAACGCAGGGGGTTCAGAATCATGTACTGAATCCATGGTGACAGGTTGCGTGTCAATATCCTTGCCACCCTGTGTTTAGTATGGAACTTGGAAGTATGACGAAACGATGTTAGGGGTTGTCTGAAAGACATATGGCTAAAAAGGGAATAACTACCGAGAAAACGGCTGATGATAGATGTATTGATGAAGAAGACACGCTGCGCCGACCATAAATAATAAACAACACATTGCTGTCCCTAAAAGAAGTTCGTTTAAGAAGACTAATTTAAAGCCTTAACGTTTGTGTAGGTGTGTCGTCCATCATCTCAGCCGGAAGACATCCATTGCTTGTCTAAAGTCTGGTCCATTTCCCACAACGATCTGTTCTGTACTGCTCGCATCCTGTGACGTCTGTCCATTTGGTGGTGGACAGTCCTATGATCCCCAATCCAGTCAGAGCTTTTCTGTCCACATCCCTTTCCAGTCACTATTCCAAAGGTTTTAACCTGACCTAACGGAAGTTAGTCTTGCGCACATGCCTGTGTGAATGTGGGAGTCAAACTGGAGGCTTCTCCACTGCCTAGGTAACTACTGTTTTGATTTTAGTGATAGATACGGTATAGGATGTGTCCGTATAAGTATAAAAAACTATCACTTTTGGTATGAGGAACAATATGCACATGCAGGTCAAATCCCTCGTATGCACAAAAACGAAAACATTTCACACGCCATTGCGTAAAGTGGGTTGCACTCCTAATTAATTTTGGCCGCCATCGTTCCGGCAATAACGCGACGAGTTGTAGAAATGTAGACCCAGCTAAAAGTAATATTACCTATATTGTGTCTAGCTAAAATTCTTGCTAGGGTAGGAAAGCGTAGATCAAATGTCCGAGGACATCGACCTCATTGTTTGTCTAGCTTTTAGTCTGCTCTATTATAGAATAGCATAAGTGACCTTTATTATGATGATGCGTATAAATATAAACTGCTAAAACTAATATTGGGCATATTGCCATAATTATACGATGTCTGATAGACTGGTGATCGCTTCCATGTTATTAGAAACTACGGACCGAATATGTAGGTGGAAAAAGGCTAGACAGATGATGATCTAGTGCAAGTATAATAGCCTGTTCATTTCTCCCTTTTGTTGGAAATACTACTTATGATATTGATCGATAAGACGAACGAGTAGATATAGGTACAAATTTGAATTTCATTTCTTAAAACCAGTATTAGGTATACAGATCGATCTAAGTAGGAATGTGGAGTCCCTTAATTCGATTCTCAGGCCAGTGTTGTGTTGCTATATTGATACAAATTGCAGACAGGAAGTAGTTAGGGGACTTCGACAAATGGATTTCCTTTGACGTCATCTCGTAGCGCACTTATTGAAAGTGATTGATTGATATCCTACTCTTCAGCATGGTTTTAGTAAAAATAATGCACGATCTAGTCATTTTTTAGGAGTCTTTCAACCTAGGAGTATTTTTTGAAAAAACAAGTCTTTTGGTACTTTGGACACCGTTTTAAAGGCCAAGATAACGCATTAAGAACACTTAATTCTTTACCTATTCGATAACTATAATTGGTAAAGTTATAGTTATAGGTACTCCTGTATTTTAAAAATGCTCTCAAGTCAAAGGAATCCTTGTCATTGAGAAATAAAAAAAAATAAGCATAAAGACACCAACCGACGCGGGCGACTCGATTGGCGACCAATGACCAAAAAGCCGTCAAACTGAATCACTTCGAAATATTCCGGTTTTATTAAACAACATCCTGTATTGAAGCTTCCGACGCGCACTCCAGCAGTCGATCCAGCCTAATTTAGTTAAGAGCCGCTTCTAATCGTTGCAGAGGTCTTAATCTAGTTTAAAACTCGTCTTAGAGCTCGCTCCTAACTTTCTACGGACAGAGATATTGCTACTTCAGACTTAGTTCGAATCAATTGAAGTTATGTTCAACAGAATTGAAGATAATCTTGATTAGTAAAGGTTTTCAATGAGTTTTAAAAGTCAAGCAGTTGGATAAGATTGTACAAGTACCTACACCTGTAAAGTCTGCTAATTTATTAAATTAAATGAAATGTTTTGTACGTCCTGCGGTAAGGGATCGAGTTACTTCTTAGGTATAATTTATGAAAATCAGTTTGGTAGACTAGCTACGAAGGTGAAGTCACAACAGGCTCAATTTATATCATTCTAAGAGGTAGGTGTGTGAATCAAAATAAATAGTATTGCAAGTTATACCCTTTTATCAGATTGGTTGACGCTACTGACTGATATGAATCTTGTATTATCAAGTAGCGTCAAGATTGATATTAGATTATTATAAGTTCTCGCCAACTGGTCATAGATCATATTCATAGCTTTGCTAAAATCGAACATAAGTTTTTATAGTTATCTAAACATATAGCATAGGGTTCCCATCCTATTCATATTTAGTTTTAAATGCCTAATTTCACCAGAATGTTTTCATTCCAAGAACATGTTTGGCGTTTCTGACTCATCACAACTTGCACACAAAAGAAAGACAGCTTTGCCGATTTTCGCCTTTCGGCCTTTAACATTAGCAGATAATCTCAGAAATACTCGGTGTCTGCCTAGGTATCTGTCCGTTAGAGTACCTACACTCACTTATCCAGGTCATCTACTCAAATGAATGGCATTATCCGTTTTGCAAATGCCTGACACAGTGCAGCTGCAGGTTTGAAAGCCATTTGCATAATTTGTCGGATGTCCATGCAGACTACAGATAATACTAACTGTGATGCGGAATGTTAGCGGTGTTTTGTAGTTTATACATATTATTATCGACGGTTCGCGGACATATGGAGATAAATTTATCTTCGTAGGTACCTACTGATAAAATATTTGCTGCTTTTGCGGAACGAAGTAACTAGGTTAGCTAGGTAGTTAGCCTTAGCATAATGATAACAATATTTTTTCCATTGGTAGGTACGGTCGGTCATCAACGTGGTTTAGTGGTTAAAAATATAATTTGGAACGCATGAAAAATTTCTTTATCGTTTTCAGACATGCAAACGATATTCAATCTCTGATTGTTAGACCCCTTTTTGGTCTAGGAATTAACCTTTTTTTGCCGACGTTACGAAGTTTTCTTTCATGGTTTCTTTTGGGACCTGTGCATAACGATTCGTGACGTGATCACCAGTGGGTAGGTATCCACAAGTCATTGGGGTTTTCCTTTAGGAATTTCTTAGTAACAGCCTGGAGTTTCGAAGTTGGTGGTTTAATACCCTCGTGCCTCGGAAAGCACGTTAAGCTATTGGTCCTGCGCCTGATCTGTCTTCGGTCATGTCGGATTGCGTGCGGTCCCATCGGACTAGAAAACTGAAGGAAGAGAGTGCACCTGTGTCTGACCACCACACACGCCTGCACTATATCTCCCGCGCCGAAGGCTAGTCTCGGTTATGTTTGGCCGTCATGACCGAAATACCTACCTACGTATCCGTGTTTTAACCATGCATACATTAATTCCCTGAGGGCCTGAAGTCGAGAATTCAGTTATATATGTGCTCAGCGGAACTAATTTCCGTTAAGGTAACGCATAGTTAGGCATACTTATTACATTTTTATTACAAGGATGCTAGGTTGTCGGTAGCTGTAGCTGATAGGTAGTGTAGATATCTCTAAGGGCTGATTTTTCCATCGCCAGATAACTTTTATTCGAGGAATAAAATTGATGTTTGACAGTTTTTGTATGAAATAGCTGTCAAAATTTCAAAATTATTCCTCGAATAAAGTTATCAGGTGATTGAAAAATCAGCCCTAAATCTTATTTATACATATACCTACGTGTACATAATAAGACATAAGATACAAGTGTAGGTACTTACCTACCTACACTTATTACGTCTCCCACAGCTATAACCATAGACACTTGGCATCGAAAGGACCATTTTTTTTTGTCTTGTATAACGGAAGGAAGTAGGTAGGTACCTACGTTAAAATGTCCCATCTTAGGTTAACCGTTAACCTATTACTAAACAATCATAAGCCACAACTGTAGCTAGTAGGTGTCCTAATGTAAACACAAACAGCTCGATTTTTTTCCAGCTCTTCATTTATTTTGCAAATTAAACGAAGCGATAAAGTGTTGTCGCTTCTGGCAGTACGACACCTAAGTATTTTGCTCTTATGAAGCATATTACTTAGATGAAGTGATCTCATCTCGATTGGAGTGGCTGTTCTCTCGATAATCGTTAGCCGCACGTTAAGGGTAGGGGGTTGTAAAGGTCGTGGGTGACGTCACTGTGACGTCAGAATCACACAGGCTATGGAAATAAATGCAGGCTGCTTGCCTGTGCGATGAGTAATAATCATTATGGTATTTAATGGATTGCGGGCAAATATTGGAATTTTTCAAATAACATCACGCCTGTATTTTCAGAAGGGTTAAGCTGCGTTGGTACAATAAATTTACAAGCATTACCTACTAGATATGTTATAGGTTTCTCATGTTACCGATACCTAGATAGAGTTGGGAGCGAGCCTATTCTATAGCTTGGTTATTAGTTTAAGTTCTTAACTGTCGCATTAGGGTAAACCTTGTAATGGTAGTTTAAAATGTTATAAAAAATAAATTATTATGTAACTAAACTGCGGCTATTGACAAAAACCAAAAACGCAAGTAGGTAGGTACTTATGTCCGAGTAAACAAACTTTTTTTGCTGACCGTATGTCTCTGAAACCCCTTTCAAAACTCTTCTAATAGGTGCTTCCAAGTTGCAAAATACACAAGATTATTTATAAATAGGTAAACAAAAAATAACGTCGTGGGACACCCAGATGGAACGAATTTTCTTTCGCTTTTGCACAATTGGCGAATGAGAGGCTATACCGAAAAAACTGTTACTCTCATTCGCTAAGTGTGCAGAGTATAATTTCGTTCCAATAATTAATATTGCAATGGCAACAGCTATCCCGTTACCATACCGTCACAATAACAAGTAGATTTCCTTCCTCAAGGAAAATAATACGCCAATCACATTCATTTAGTTTATTCACAGCCTAAAATAATATGACAGACGAACAATACATATTTACTTAAATGAGAAATAAATACTTACATTTATTACTATTTTATTCTAAATGACCTAGCCGTTTTTTTTATTTAACCTAACAGTTTTAATGGTTCCGTAGGGAAAGTTGCTTAGACTTATTTTAAACTTAGGTTTTTATTTCTAACACACGTACATAAAATGTATACTTATCTTATAGCACCAAAATGAAAATGATATATAATGTTCAATTCTTTGTTAAAGTTATTAAAACCAAATAGCACACCTACTACCTACTTTAAATAAAAATAATTTTGTCGAGTCCTTGCTGGCAAGTCATATTTAGCGAACGTTCGCAATATTTTGCATACAATGCAATCTTTACTATATAGGTATACTTACTTAATTATTAATAGCTACCTGTATTATAATCTACCATTTTGAATGTCATTAACACTTCGTGATAACACTGATCATTCTTGTCTTTTTGTTTTTTTTTTAATATTTAATCATACTCACTGTTAATCCTAAATATTATTCTGCAGTCTTACAGGAAAAAAGATAAATAGAATTTATATTAAAAAATAAACAAAGAAACTCAAAAGTTTGCGATTGTTTCTCCAAACCTACCTAGACCTACATAATTATATGGAAATAATATTACCAGGTATTTACAATAATAAAATCATCAGCCTCGAATCTGTGGGGCATAGGAAATTGGTCTTTGTGATGCTTAAGAACTTTTTAGCAGGGTAAAAAATACCCTGCGTGAGTAAATCCAGCCTTGTAGACATAATATAGCAATTTTATGTGTGAAATAAACATATTTTCTGCCTGCTATAAATTGCTTTTGTCGCTAAAAAAAAAGCAGGCCCAGATATCAGTCCAATTATAAATACAAAAGAAAACTATACTACTCCAAATAAATGCAGAAAACTAACTTCACACATATGCAAATGCATCCAAAACCTTACAAAGTAACATACATATAAATAAATTCTAACTAACGTTGTGGCATAAAAAACTTCCTGTTGTAACCATTACCATTCGTTTCAAAATAAAAATACGGCCCATTAGGTGTATAAATACTTTGCAATCTTCCTAAGTCCGGCCCTGCAGCATAATTTTTTGGTGGTAAAATAGCAGCAAATGGACTTTCTCCACTCGGGCGTGGGTATGCTGCGTATGCGTCCTGCAGTCCTCGATACTCTTGAGGCGGTGGGGCAGGGAAGCTAATGGATGCAGGCAATCCATCAAATACTCCTGGTCTTTCGTCTCCATCAGATAAGTCTGCCTCTGCGGGTAACCTTTCCATTCTAAACTGACCGTTTGGTTTTGGCGGTAGAACGAAATTTGGCGGTGGGGGGAGGATTTCGTCAGTAACTGACCGGACGTCGTCGTTGTCGTAGGGTCTGTGCTTGTACTGCAACCTCCTTACATCCGGGCGCGGTTCCGGCGGCACGTAGCCCGGGGGTGGGAGGACCACTTCCGGCGCTGGTCCTTCGATTCCTGCGGGCACTTCTAAATCTTTTTCAGTATCTATGACGTGAAAATCAGCTAAAATTGGATTATCTACACCTTTGTCATTTTCAATTTCTAAGTCGGTGTTGAAATTAGTTATAATTTTTTCAGATAATTCAGGAACCGAAGTAACGTATTCCTTGTTAGATCTTGTTATATCATTTTCTTTACTTTTTGGCTCTTCTTTATAGTTGTACTTGTCAACAGTGTTGTCTGAATTTTGGTTATTATTGTTAAAGTTTATTATTTTATCATCCTCGTCATGTGTGTATATAAGTTTGTAACCTGTTTTATGTCCGTCTAATTTTGATTGGGTTGCATTTAATTGTTGCTTTGCTATTTTATTAAAAGAGTCAATTTCTTTAACTATATTATTTCTTGTATCATATTTGAAATCATTCTTTTTATTTTGAAGTTCGTTTTTTTTGTTTTCACTATCAATATTATATGAATTCTGTCGATCTACTTCTGTTTCCGCAATAGACATAGCAGTTTCGGTTGCAACATTGTAAAAATAATTATGATCTTTGTTGACTGTAGCCTCATTTACCTTAGTATTCCCGGTTACTACATCACGAACATTACTGTTATCATGAACTGAACTCAAATTTAGCCTTAATTTCAACCTTACATCAATGTTATCATTAGTATTGTCTTTAACAGAATCGTCATTGGTCTTAACAGTAGAGTCTTCAGCGTTGTTTAAAATACCATAGTTTATTGTAATTCTGTTCATGGTCGAGCTGATATTTCCTCCTACGATACTGGCAGAATTACTTTGTACTTCTTGTGTGTCTTTTGTTTTGTAATTTTTGCTCATATCATTTTTGAAGTTGCTATGTCCTTCACCCGTTTCATCAATCATCCCAATTTTACCGGTATTGTTACTATTGTGATTCGCGGCATTATTAGTTCTTGAATCATCTACGTTAATGTCATCATTAATTTCACCTTTTTCGTTGCCATAATTTAAGCGCATATTTTGAGCTACAACGCTTTCGAGGTCATGATCTGTTATTACACTTTGTGTTTGATCTTTTTCAACAATTTTATCAGAATTTGTATATTTTGGTACTGTGCCTTTGTCCCTAAAATTGTCTTTTTCTATACCCTTACTAATACTTGTTGCTGCAGGTTTGTTTGCCCTGATATATCCAGCTACAACGTTGTCGAAATGCCTTTGATGTTTTTCAGACTCTAGTGCTATATGTTGTTCAGGTACAACATAGTCAGAGGTGTTATGTTGGACCACTTCACGCAAGTGTTTAGAATGCTCAGGTTCTTCTAATCTTCCAATTTCTTGCTGTCTTTTAGAAGCGACTTTGTAGTTGTCGTTTTCAGTCAATATGCTGTCAAACATGAGTGGATCGTCAAGGGGTATGCCTTCGGGGATATCATCGAATGAGAAGTCGTGAGTGATGATAATTTCATCGCTGTCAGTGGACCTCGCTTTGGTGTACAAGTTGTCTGATGACCGGTATTCGTTAGATTCGTGGACGATACGAGGTGGACATTCTTCAGGGATGGTGTATACCTGGAAAAAGAAAAGACATTGAGATTATTTGCCGAACTCAACTTAACTAAATAAACGAGGTATGCGAGTCGGACTCGCACACTGAAAGTTCCGTTCTACCTAAACTCCTATATTTGCCATGATAGAGGCAACATTTCAACTGGCTACCTATTACGGTTTAAAATCTGTGACAGACACGTAGACAGGCGACACACGTAGTATTAGGGTTCCGTTGGCACTCTTACAAAGACTGGGTTGATGATCATACCTGCGTATCATTGATGCTAGGTGCGTAGTAGTCCTGAACTTTGGCGTATGCTGGCCGTGTCTTGACCCTGGGTCCTGTGGCGTGGATGTTGTAGCACTGGTGTCCAACATGGCCGCTGGTGTCGCTACCGTCGCGGCTGCCTAAGTAGAACGTCGCTCGGGTGTTTGGGGGCGTTAGCTCTATGCGGCGTAGCACTGGGGAATCGTAAAAAAAAAAGGATTTAATTTTGAATAGGTATGGAAATATGAAAAATACTTTTAGATCAATCGATGTAAACACAGAACACGATGACACACGAAATGCTAAAGAAATATATTTTTAAAAGAATGCCTTTTAAAATTATATTTCTTTAGCATTTCGTTACGGTACCTACATTTTAATTTTTAGACCAGCGCGTTTTAGACTAATTAATCTAATTATACAGATAGAAATTTTTTTTTTTTAAATGAACCATTTTCACTTACATGTAGTGCTCTTATATAGTTGTGAGTAGAGCAGTTGTGCGTCTGCTCCAAACCCTCCTGGTAGCGTCACTTCCAGTAGCGCCATCTCCGGGAAGCTCCCGGTCCACATCACGCACGCCTGAGAGATTAAATTCGAGGAATAATAATTATAAAAAGGCAAATCTGCTGGTTCTTAGATCAAGGTTTGCGGTACCAAGTGTCAGTTCCCCAGAACAGCGAGAGAGTGTCAGTGTCAGTTCAGTGTTCTGTCCCTTCTTGTTGAAGACAGTGGCAATACAATAGAAACCTTCTTGTAACGATAAAAGATATCACTGTGATTGTGACAGACTTGTCAATGGCAGCAACCTTATTGCAATGGCAAAAAGATCATTATGCTTTTGACAGTGATGCAAAATCAGAGGTAAAATAACTTTAGACTGTACCGTATCAAGCGGTAACTTTCCATCAAATAGACATTCTGCCTGTTTGCCAACCCCTAATATAAAGAAAACGATCCATGTTATACTTACTCCATTTGAAATAAGAATAGATATTTAAATAAACCTTTTTTACAGTCCGTTCTACCGATTTTGACATCTATACCGTAGGCATAAGGATGGTATTAAAAGCAAAAAAGTGGTTACAATACCAACTGTTTACTGCAGTTGCCAATTATGTCATGCCACCACACAATATAACGCAATATAATTAAAAAGGTTTAGGTATGTCTAATCTTATTTCAAATGGAGTAAAGGTGAAATTAAAGTGGTCAAAACTAGCGTCATGTTTTTGGTTCATGGGGTCGTGAGTAATAATAATATCGTTAGTGTTTGTATTTTTTGGTATAAAGGGGTTAAAAAGCATAGCATAATAAGGAGGAGGATCAATTTGGGGGAGGCCTATGTCCAGCAGTGGACGTCTTTCGGCTGAAATGATGATGATGAGCATAATCAGACTATAATATTCCCACTGCTGGGACACAGGCCTCCTCTCTGTGAGAGGGAGTGGGCTGTAATGCACCATGCGGGCCCAGTGCGGGTTGGTAGATGTCATATATCTTCGAATGTTTGGTTCTTGCGCTAGTAATAATATAATTCCATGGTTCTAGAACATGAATGTATCCTCACGATATTTACCGTTTTGAGAGCATACTCACAATAGATGAAGGGATAATTACCTACAAAAGACAATCGAAGCAAGGCCCACAAGATTAACATCCGTTCATGCTACGCATAAAATCCAATTTTCCGGTTATAATAAGGCTGAACTGAACTAACCTCAATAACAGCAGCGCAGAAGCAGTTAGTCGCGTTACTATCACAGTCGAAGGGACCGTCAGTGTGCACTGACACCTGGACCGACAGCTGTTTGTCACGCGGAGCGGCGTCAGTCGACAGAATGTTGTACGCGCGAGTGGCTTGCACGAGGGCGCAACCAGTACCTGGAGAAAGAAACAATTTTAATTAATTTCCTCACGTCGAAGGAAAAGGAGACAAGGAGATGCCATCCATACTAATATTAGATTATAAATGCGAAAGTGTGTCTGTCTGTCTGTTACTTCTTCACGCTTAAACCGCTCAACCGATTTAGATGAAATTTGGTTTAAAGATAGTTTGAGTCCCGGTAAAGGATATAGGATAGTTTTTATCCCGATATTCCCAAGGGATCCAAGCTTACGCGGGTGAAATCGCGGGGCCCTGCTAGTTGTAAAATAAATGTCAAGACGAGTAGCGTCAGTGGGCATTTTCACTTTAAATGGCGCAGGTCGTTTTTCGATTGTCTCATGACAACAAAATTATGAAAAAAATATTTGGAAACATTTTTTTTAAGAAAAAGGGTATATGCACTGAAAGTAATTTTATAAACTTGTGGATTTGATTTATTGGTTCTTGATAGAACACATTTTCAATTTTATTTAAATTAATAAAGTTTCGGAAATGTGGAAAATCATGATGTCCCAACGCCAGTATGTATCATTGCATTTAATTTTTTAGTTTTTTTTTGTACTACAGCTAACGTAGCGACAATTTAATTTTATTGTTAGATAGTTAATTTATCATTTAAACTAAGCATTTAATCTCAGTCAGTAAAGAAAATATTAAATAAATTAATAAAAAGCTTGTCTCACGAATTCGCGACTACCGGACATGTCCGGATAGTAACACGCTTTTTACTACTAAAATACACATTTATCGTGCAAATTCGGTTTTCATGGTAATCCCGGGTACAAATGTCAAAGTATGAAATGCCATTTTGAAGGTAGTCACGCAAGGTGTTCAGCTGGTGCGGTACATTTCGCGGTACAAAAAATTGGTCAAGAAAAATCTATTGAGGTTAGTAACGTTTTTTTTCGTGAATATTAAGTTTGTCTTTATTTCTTTTTTAGCTGTACATAACTTAAACACTGCTGAAAGCATAAAAGTAGAATTTAATTGATTTCTGATAATATTGTTTGAGTATTTTAATTTAGTTTTAAAACGATCTACATTCGTCACGTCCTGTTAGCAACCGTTACTATAGGATGGACAAAAAATGTTACGAAACAGACATGTAAAGCTTAGAACTCATAAATTAAACTTACGAAATTTATTATTGATGACAGCGGTTAGATCCTTTTAATATTTTAAATTTACTTTTTAGGAATATCTGATTTGTCGTGGGCAAAGCCGTGGGGCGTAAAGCTAGTAGAGAAATAATGTATCTACCAATATATTTTTTCTTAACTTTACAGGTAGTGGTGAAATCACTTTTCAAAATGGTGATATACTTTGACATAGATAAATTTTTGGAATATACTGATTGAAAGTTTAAGTTATAATCTTATTTTATTAATTTTTTTTAATAAAGATACCGTGGTGGTTATGTTGATTGATTAATAGTTTGTTAGTTTATAGTTAATTACCTGGTCATCAAAAAAATCGACCCACCCATTTTTTGTTCAAAATTTATGGATTGTTTCATCGATAAGCTGTTTCACACATTTGTTTTTTGTTTTGAGGGTCGGATATGATGTTTGACATCTTGTTTGTCATAAATCTTATTGCACTCTAGGGTACTTAACAATTTTGTATACAGAAATCCTGTCGAGTGCTGATTTCGTTGTTTTACGTCGGAACAATCAGTGGAACAATCGAACCCTTCTTTCAGTCCGACACAAACTTTTGTAGGGATCTCTTGTTAATAACGTTAAGTTTATTTCCTGAGGCTGTAGTTTTGATTAATTTGTCTGAAAATAATGGACACTACTGAAGCTGAGGCGGCCCAAGTTGTGGCTTTGCTGCAACAAGGCTTAAGTCAACGTGTCGTGGCCAGGAGGTTAAATCTGAGCCGTTCTGCAGTGCGGCGAGTTTACCAAAGGTTTCTGGAGACTGGGCAGTATCGAAGAAGATCTGGATCTGGAAGACATAGGGTGACAACTCAAAGGGATGACCGCTTTATAGTGGTAACAGCTCTACGAAATCGACACCTATCTGGTGTTGATCTCCAGCGACGCTTACGTGAAGATCGAGGTGTGGCTATAAGTGACAGTACTGTGAGAAGGAGACTTCGGGAGCAGAATTTAAGACCTCACAAGCCAGCAACAGGACCACAATTGACCACAGCTCATCGACAAGCCAGACTTCAATTTGCGCGTAACCACATCAACTGGACTATAGGCCAATGGGAGTCAGTTCTTTTTAGTGATGAGAGTCGAATGACTTTATACGGTTCTGACGGACGCCGTAATGTCATGCGACGACCAGGTGAACGTTATACCCAGTGTTGCATAAGAGAAACTGTCAGTTATGGTGGGGGCTCTGTAATGTTTTGGGCTGGGATATCTTTGACTGGACGCACTGAGCTGGTTTTCATACGAAGAGGTGCTTTAACTGCAGCACGCTACATCACAGAGATCTTAGAAGATCATGTGGTGCCATATGCCGGCTATATTGGAGATAATTTCGAATTAATGCATGATAACGCTCGACCACACGTAGCGCGCATCACCACCGATTACCTTGAAGAGGTCGGCATTCGGGTTATGTCGTGGCCAGCAAGAAGCCCTGATCTCAACCCTATAGAGCACATGTGGGACACCCTAAAACAAAAGGTTAGAGCCCGTAATCCAGTCCCTACAACATTAGGAGACCTTGAAACCGCCATTAGGGAAGAATGGAACCGAATCCCTCAAGAGACCATCAAAATCTTGATAAGGTCACTAAAACCGCGAATGCAAGCTGTCATTCGAGCAAGAGGAGGGAATACGCAATATTAAATTGCAACAATTGTGTACATAACATTCAGTATATAAAAACTAGAGCTTTTTTAAAATTAAACAAAAAATCGTGTGAAATTAAAGATTTTGGTTTTAAAATGAAAATGACTTTCAAAAAATCATTTGGATGTTGTAACTGTGATTAAATTGGAGTAAATAAACAAGTTAAATAAAACATTTCAGTACTAAAACGTTTTGTTTGGTTTTGCTTAAGAAAAACGTGATTTGCGGCAAAAACGCAGGTGGGCCGATTTTTTTGATGACCAGTGTAGTTGTTAAACGATGATTAAGATACTCGATACGTACCAAATAAATATTTTAAAGTACTTTAACAAAATGTTTTATTAAAATACATATTTAATACCTATCTATGCATTTTTGTTTAATTTAGGTGGGTATATTCTACTCTACTTCTACTCTCATAAGAAAATTAACATTTTGTAAGATTTTAACCTCACAGTGAGTTCTATTCCTAATAATTCTGTTTCGTCACGTCACATGTCCATTTAGTAACTGTCCCAAAATATTTTTGCCTTATTTATTTAAAAAAACTTAAATATTATCCAGAATAATATTATTAGAATATTATAAATAAAGAAAAATAAACTATATTAAGATTATGTTCCAACTTTATCATTCCTTGACCGATCAAATAAGATACATGAAAATTAAAACTTGCATTTGGACAATAAGTTACGATACTGACCAAATTGTTGAAATTTTAATTAAAAATAAGTATCTAATAACCAAGTATTAATATTTAATTTCATTAATCGATATACCAAAACTTAATAATAGCGTTTTTCTCGTTTCATTTCCAGCAGTTTAATTTTTATCGCGGTTTGATTTTTGTTACTAACAAGACATCTTTAGCCCGATCACTTTAGAAAAATAATTTTAGATAATTAAATACTTATTTTTGCACGGAATTATTACATAAATCACATAAATTATATGTTTTTTTACAGTAATCCAAAGTTCAAAGTCCTAAAACAATAATAAATTTTTAAAGGCTGTTTATTATAACCTGCGCCATTTAAAATGAAAATGCCCCAGTACATAACACACGCACGCACACTTCCTACTTCGCCATTGTCTCCTGTTTGAGAGCTGTGCTTACACACACACATTCATATTAGCGTGTTTGTATACGTGGCAAACACAAGTAAAGCGCGCGTCGCTTTGTGAGATAAAAATACTATAGGTAACTAGCAAGTAACGGCCCCACCTGTCATGACTGTTTACTAGAAGTAGGTATTTATGGAACTAAATGGAAAATTTTACAAACCACAGCCACAGTTCTAAGTGTTTACCTTCAACAGACACGCTAAGTTGTTCGTCCGGCTTCATCTTCATGACGTCAGGTATCTTGACTCCTGGCTGCAAGGTGACGCGCTGGTCCATTCTGCTGCAGCGGGCGGTCACGGTCAGGTTCGTCTCGAGGGCGTGTGATGACCACGCCGTTAGGGCTTCTAAGGCTACTAGGGTGTCCTGTAATATAATTTGAAAGTTAAAATTAGTATGGTCTCTCATGACAATAAGCTATATGGAATAACACGACTTTCTTACACCTCCAAAAATGCATACATGTCTACGTCCTCAAAGGAAGGTATCATTACCAAGTGTTTCTGACAACAGTGGCTTTCCTTCAGGAATGAAGTCTGCTCACTAATACACATTTCTAAGGCTAATAGAACTTGAGCTTACTTAATCCAGGATATACCTGTGTAGATATAAATCCTCCACTGGCAGTCCTGTGCGCGTTGAGCCAGCGCGCGGCGCCTGGAGCATCTGTGCGCGCGCTCGGGGCCAGCGCGCGAGGGGCCGCGTGTAGCGCCAGCAGGGCGTACGAGGTCGCCTCGATTGAAGTGGACAGACTGCCTGGAAATAAATAGACAGAAATAAGCTACACTCCAGAACATATAAACAAGATTTTCTGCCAAAAACGGCCAAGTTTCATTATCTGTACGGTCTTCCTAGAGACTGAAAAAAAACTATAGGCCAAAATCTGTATTATGAAAAAATAACCCTGACATATTTAATTTCTGCACACGCATTTATAGCGACAAAAAGAAATAGAATGCTACAAGGATATTTTGACACCTTGAATGAGATTGACGTTGGTAAATATTTGTTAAATTGTCTCACAGGCATTGTATTGACAAAACAAGATGATAACGATACTTCAAATTTTGGCCACGCGCCTCAATCACCTTGTAGCGTGTCGTTAAAAAAGTCGAGAATATTTTTTGTATAAGGAATTTCTACTCACTAGCCTCCCACCACACGTACTCCCCGCTCCTCCTGGCGGCTTTCAGCAGGTCCAGCACCTGTCTAACCCCCTCATTTTCCTCCAACCCTCCCACACTTCTCCTCAAACTAGCCTCATTAGTACTCCTTAACTCCTCTTCATAATCCTGCAGCTTCATATAGGCATATGCCAGTAAAGCCTGGGCGTAGATCCTGGTCGGTGTCTTGGACTTCATAGGGGGGAAGGCACGGAGACAAGAGAGGGTGTTATGTATGACGCGGTAAGAGAGGGGGGAGGAACTTTCAATGAGGGATGTTATGACGTAAGCGGTGAGGGCGACGCTTGCGATTTCGCCTTCGTCGTTGAGTCCACCCTGGAGAAAATATTTGCGTATTCAATATACATGTGTGTGACATTTTTGGGCAGCATTTTTTATTTATTTATCTGATCAAATTCAACTCCGAAATCTGGAATGACGGGTTATCATTGTAATTCAAGGGGATAGAAGACCTCTGCTGGTTTTCTGTAAACTTAGTATAGTCGCTACTCGTACTACATAACAATGAAATGATTATGTTACATCTAGCAATGACGTCTTGCGTTTTTGGCTGAACTTTATAGAAGAGAAGAAAGAGTATGATTTAAAGAAACACAAACCTTAAGTTCTCTATGAAACACTTGACCCTCGTTTCTGAAGCATCCGTTCTCCATCTGCTGGCTGAGCAGCCACCGCTCAGCGCGGATGATCGCGGGCGGGACTTGCAGGTTTGGCCACAGGAGCTGTGAAATGGGAGATTTTCAGTGGGTTAATACAATCATTATTTATATCCAAAAAAATTAACTTTGTTCGTGAGCAGACTCCAATATCATGTTCAGATATTGGAGTCTCAGAGCTTCAAAACAAAGGTGAGATTGTCATAATCTCACCTTTGTTTTGAAGTTCTGACAACAGATTGTAATACTAACATGCTATAGGCCTACGATCCCTGCCAATAAAAGATTAAAATTAAAATTATAACAATTAAATATCCAGTTTTCTGGCCATCAATCTTTATCAGTGACCCATCAATTTAAGAAAAGATTCTGACGTCTTATAACTTCTTCGTGAAATTATTGTCAAAAGTGAGAGCAAGACTACCTTGACGTAAGGAATTATGACTTACTTTATGAGCCCTCCTCAGATGTCTGACAACGAATGCTGTGAGCCACGTGGAGGAGGTGGCGTCAGACGGACCGAACGCACTGAACCCGCCCGATGGGTGCACGTACTGCAGCTGACGGGTGAACCCTAAAAGTTATAGTTCGTGTTATATTCACTAATATAATAAAAGATCTTTTTATAAGTCTTCATTATGTTTATTAATTATGAGCAACCAACATCTTGATATCAAGTTAAGCTGTCAAGTACCACTGACACAGATAATCCTATAAAGCTAGTTACACATATATAACATCCTTCCCTTTCTCATAATCTTCAAGTTCTACACACAGCATCTTATATATAATTTGTTAACTTATTATTAATTTTAATAACAAATCTTATTTTGAGACTTACACTCTGTATTACTAAAACACAATTGAACTTATCAATAATAACTGTTATCATTTACATAATTAAATAAAATCTTTCAAATAATTTGGTCTTTTAATCTCTCTTCCTGACCTTGACACCTTAATACTAGGATTCTCATTATTAATTATTATTTGCTCAGATGAACCATTAGTGTTCTCTCTTGGTACATACGTTTGTACTTCCTCTCCCTGTACTTCCTGTCTCATTACAAATTCACTATTTCCTTCATCTTCTAAGCTACTCCTATCATAATACTTTCCACCTTTTATCAACATTCTCCTATTCCTTGTAATTACATTTCCTGATTCATTTTTAACTTTATATGACCTAGGACCACTACCTTTTCCTACTATTATCCCACTCTCATGAGGTTTCTTTCTATTCTCATCCTGTATCTTTACAACTTCTCCCTTTTCCAACTCGGGTAAGTTTCTACTTCCTTTATTATAGTATTTACTCTGAACTCTCTGTTTTTTCAGTAGTTCCTGCCTATGGCCTTCCTTCCTATCATTATCCTCCCTATCTTGTGTTAATTTTGGTAAAATAGTTTTAATGCTTCTATTGAACAATAATTCTGCTGGTGATTTCCCATTACTAGTCACAGGAGTGTTTCTATACATTAACAAGCCTTTATAAACATCCTTTTTATCATAGATTAACTTTTTCAACATTCTCTTTACAGTTTGTATAAATCTTTCAGCTAATCCATTACCCTGATGATATTTTGGACTAATAATTTTATGTACAAAGTTCCATTCTTTTGAAAATTGTTTGAATTCAAAACTAGTAAATTGAGTTCCTGCATCTGTATATATTATATCTGGAATACCATGTCTAGCTATAATTTCTTTAATACTGTCAATTGTAACATTTGCAAACAAGTTATCTTAATTGTTTAATCTCAACACACTTACTATATGCGTCAACAATTAATATGTATGGCTTTGAATATAAAAAAAATATATCAATTGACAAAATCTGCCATGGCTTTTCTGGAATTTCTTTTTCAATCATAGATTCTTTCCTATTTATGTTTTGAAAATTTTTACATGTATCACAATTCTGTATCAAATCCTCAATTTCCTTATTCATGTTAGGCCAAAAACATGTATTTCTTGCTATCACTTTACATTTTTCAATTCCTAAGTGAGCATAATGTATGTTCTGTAACATTTCTTTCCTTTTTGACTTAGGTATAACTATATTTCTACCCTTACAAATCAATCCTTTTATATAACTTAATTCGTCTCTATAACTATGAAAGATCTTAGCTCTACTATCTATCTGACACTTATTTTCTGGCCATCCTTCTAATATGTATTTCTTTACTGTCATTAATTCCTCATCTTTAACTGTTTCTTCTACTAATTCTTGCATTTTCTTATCTGTTATTCTAAAACTTTCTAATACCATAGCTACATGAGTTTCAACTTGAAAATCAGAGTTCTCCTCAGTATCTAATAAATGTGATCTACTTAAATGATCAGCTACTAAAAGTTCTTTGCCGGGTTTATAATATAACTCAAATGAATATGGTTGTAATCCCATCCTTATCTTCTGTAATCTTGCTGGACATTTATTTAATGGTTTAGAGAAAATAGACACAAGGGGTTTATGATCTGTTTCAACTTTAAACTGACAACCGTACACATATTGATGAAACTTTGTTACTCCATATAAAATTGCTAAACTTTCCTTTTCTATCTGACTATACTGTATTTCCGTTTCTGTCAAAGCCCTTGAACCATATGCTATAGGTCTTCCTTCTTGTAAAATGACTGCTCCTAATCCTGCTTTTGATGCATCTACACTGAGCACTATCTCTTTATTAATATCAAAATAACTCAAAACTGGTGGTTCAATAAGTAATTTTTTTAGGTTTTTATATGCATCATCCTGTGCCTTAGACCATACAAATGGTACATTTTTTTTAATTAATTGCCTCAATGGTGCTGTTACTTCAGACACATTAGGAATAAATCTTGCAACATAATTAATCATTCCTAGAAACCGTAACAATTCTTTATGATTTTTAGGTTCTTTCATTTCTACTATTGCTCTAGTTCTCTCTCTGTCTACTTTTATGCCATTTGTGGTTATAATATGCCCTAGATATTAACCTCTTTTTGTTTAAACTTACATTTATTTTTATTAAATTTTATATTGAAGTCCTGAGCTCTTTTAAGTACCTGTTCCAAAATCTTATCGTGTTCACCCTCTGTTTTAGCATGAATTAATATATCATCAATATAAATTTCTACACCCTCAATATCTTTAAATATTTCACTGAAGATTCTATGAAAGACTTCTGGACTTGATGACAAACCAAACGGTAATCTATTAAAATAATATCTCCCATAAGGAGTGTTGAAAGTTGTTAATTGTTTACTGTCATTAGACAATCTAATCATCCAGAATCCTTTATTAGCATCCAATGTACTAAAGCATGCACTACCTTTTAATTTTGCAATTATCTCATCTAAAGTCGGTATCATCATTTGTTCTCTTTGTATCTGTGTATTTAAATATTGTGGATCTAAGCATATCCTAAGTGAACCATCTGGCTTACTAGTCATTACTAATGAACTAACAAAATCTGTAGGACCCTCTGCTTTTGAAATTATTCCCATTTTTTCTAATTTATTTATCTCCTCTTTTAATTTATTTTGTAATCTAAAAGGTATGTGTCTACCACGTTCAATTTGACCTTGCCAACCCTCCTTTAATTTTATTTTATACTCATAACCTGGTATTTCTCCTAATCCTTGAAAAACCTCTTTATATTTGTTTAATAAATCTATATTTCCTGCTTTTATACTGTGAATTTTATCCTTAGATGTCCTCTGAACAAGGTTCAACTTTATTAATGTAGGTAAACCCAAAATTGGTATGTAATTACCTTTACAAACCTGAAATTCTACCTCTTGTTCCTCATTACCTATTCTAACTGATAATGAAATTTTTCCTATGGTATCTATCTTTTCATTACTATAATTTGAGAGTTTACAATCTGTTTTCTGAAACTTACTGATTCCCAATCTGTAACAATCATTAGCAGATATGACATTACACTGTGCACCTGAATCTAATTTAAATCTTATATTTCTATCATATTTAATAAAATACACATATTCATACCAATTCTTTTCGGAGTTGACATTACTTATGTTGATAACATACATGTGAGTTGAATCATCACTTTCACTTGATTTAAATTGTTCCACCGATTTAACTCCGTATGCTCTGCACTTTCTCGCAAAGTGGTTATATTTATTGCATTTTATGCATTTCTTCCCATACGCAGGACATTTTCTCGCCGCATGTTGAAATCCACATCTGTCACAGTTGTATATTTTCTCGGGCTTCTCTCTCTCTTTCTGTTTGTGAAATTTTTTCTCATTATTCCTTCTTTGTTCTATATTCTTTCTATCTGTTCCTTTTCTTTCTTCTTCCTTATGCATTGGCCTGTTAAAATTCTTCTTCAAAGAGTGCACTGTACTTGTACTCGGTTCATTTGTTTCTATCTTCTTTACTTGCTCTCCTGCCAGCTCTGCTGCTTTACATATCTTGATAGCTTTAATTAGCGTTAGGTCTGCTTCTCTGAGTAACCTATCTTTCAATCTTGCATCTCTGATGCCTGTAACTATTTTATCTCTCAGCATTCTGTCTTGCATTGTTCCAAATTCACATTCTGAGCATAATTTCTTTATTTCTGTGTAAAAATTATCAAAGTTTTCTCCTTCATTCTGTTGTCTCGAAAAGAACAAGTGCGAGTTTACACTTTCATTTTTTATCGGTATGAAGTACTCATTGAATTTTTCTATGACTTTCTCATAGTTATACGCATCTTCTTTCAGGTCAAAAGTATTATATATGTCTAGGCAGGCCTCACCCATGCAATGTAGTAATAGCGCAGTTTGTACCTCAGATGTTTCATTTTTTGCACCTGATGCAAGCCTATAGATTTCAAATCGTTGTTGAAATTTTTTGTACTCTTCCATATTTAATGATTTCAGTCCGGCAGGGGTTTTTAATCCTTGAATGCCGGTTTTCATCTTGATGTTGCTCTCCGCCATTTTTCACGAGTGCCGTACCAACAATTTTCTATTTTATTGACTTTTGACTAACCTCTTCTATTCGCAATCTCACAATCACAATCGCAATCGCAGCGCCATGTTATATTCACTAATATAATAAAAGATCTTTTTATAAGTCTTCATTATGTTTATTAATTATGAGCAACCAACATCTTGATATCAAGTTAAGCTGTCAAGTACCACTGACACAGATAATCCTATAAAGCTAGTTACACATATATAACAGTTCGTTTAAAAGGTCTGAGGGGAAAAAGGGATCGACTAAGTTATTATAGGTGTACGTGGCCCTTTCATGAAAAAGAGTTTTCTTTGGATATTTACTCACATATCGTGATAGCAATCCAACTTGCTGGTTTAAAACGTGATAATCTAGGCAAGAGACAGGTAACAGACTCTCATACTCATTTTCACTAAAACTATGAGACAGTTTCATTTCTTTTCTCCATAGGAAACCATAGGTTAGGGAATTGGAACCGTGCACCTAGCTTCTGTCGTTTTTTTAAGTGCCCATGCAGGTTTATTTTGAATTTAGGACACCTTAATGTCTGCTACAAACCTGCATGATCAGCCTATAACGTTTTCACCGCTGGGTCACAGCCCTCCTCTCTGTAAAAGGCACTGGGCCATAATCCACCACGCGGGTCCAATGCTGGTTGGTAGATATCACATGTCTTCTAGTTTTTTTAGGACATTCCGGTTCCCTCACGATGTTTTCCGTCATCGTTTTGAGAGCAGTGGTGTTGAAATAAATTACACAAAGTAATGAGCCTGCCTGGGTTCGAACCCACGACTTACGATACGTAAGTCGGGGCCGTTACCACTGGGCTAACGCCTACAAACCTGAAAACGGGCATTAGTGTACCACGGCCAGTGCAAGCAGGATCTGCCTCAACAGTCTTTCTGTTGGCGCTCATGTAGGAAAAAATTACCAGTCAGCAATGTTGGTAGCAGGATTAATTTCCCAGGGCAGACGTGGAGTACCTGCCATTAGGTAAGCCATATCTAGTGGTGCACTGTAATAGATTGGACACATACCTCTAGCCACATGTTCCTTTGCAGTGAAAGCGGCGATGGAGTTCGGCTCCAGTTGGTTCAACGCTAGTAAATTGGTGGCCAGCTGTGCCATGTTCTGTTCGCCACAGCCGCGAGGTATGGTGAGTAACGAGTCGGCATCCTGTGGGAAATGTTAACTTTAGTTACTGGTACCGTTAGCCTATACCATCCCACGGCTGGGCAAAGATCTGGGCAAAGGTGAGGGCTAACTTTAGTTTGGTTATCTTTCCCACATTTTCGAATCGCATCCTGTATGCATAATCAGCCTGTAATGTTCCCACAGCTGGGTAATCCACCTCGCGGGCCCAGTGCGGGTTCGTGCATCCTCTATCTAGCTGCAATGTTCCCGGTTAGAAGGTTTTTTTAAATCACTAAGTTGTTAGTCTGAAATGAGAACTTACAGCAAGAAGTGGTCCAGTGACATCCCCAACGGCCCACACGGTCAGTGTCTCAGTGCCGGGCACAGCCTGCACGGGATCCCAGTTCCATAGCACTTCGGACTTGCTGGATTCCGTGCTACCTGCAAAAGCAATAAGAAAACTAACTGCTGGTTGCTACACGAAAAAATAAATTATTTGAGATTTCAATGGATTTAATGGATTTGGTTGGTAAGGCTTTCATAGCTTTGCCATAATTAATTATAGGCTTTTTGTGAAGATTGTGCGTATTAAAATAATAGCGTTTGCCCGCGACTTCGTCCGCGTGAATTTTCTTGCTCCCTAGACCCACCCCGTCGCATTGCATCGCCCACCCGCGCTCTTACTTCGTTTTTGCTTAGTGTTCCTTATGATTTTATTTCTTCTTGCTCTGCTCCTAAGGGTCATAGCGTGATGCTACGCAGCCATAGTCTTTCTCAAGAATTAGGCTATCAAATGCAAGAAGATTTTTTTAGATTATTAGTAGTTCCAGAGATTAGTGCGTTCAAACAAACAAACAACCTCTTCAGCTTTATAATAATAAATCTGATGAGTTTGTTTCTACACTAATAGGTGTAGATTAACTTACTATTTCCGCAAAGAAGGATGGATTTCTGCTCTCGGATGGGCACTCCTTCAGGGTCGATAGTAAAACGGATTATCACTTCGTCACTAGAAAGAGAAATAGATTAGCATAATTAGCCTATAATGTTCCCACTTCTGGGACAGAGGCTTCCTCCCTGTGAGAGGGAGTAGGCCGTAATCCACCACGCGGGCCCAGTGCGGGTTGGTAGATGTCCCATGTCTGGCCAGAATTTGAATTATAATGGCAATGGATAATGTATTTACCTGACTCCAGTCCTCCCGCTGGTAACATTCCCGCAGTTGCCGTCGCTGACGGCTTTGGCCCGTATGCTGAGGCGCGCGGGGCCGGGCGCGCGCGCGCGCAGCGTGACGCGCCGCGCCAGCGCCGCGCGCGCCGCCACGCAGCCCGACTCCACCAGGTCGCGGGGGCCTTCCACGTGGTGGTCTGTCAAGATTTGGATTTGGACCTGAGAAGATAAAACCATTTCAGCGTACTTACTCTTGGCGCCAAATAAAACAGAAATTGATTTTCTTTGGATAAACTGAAATTACAATATTAGTGATGCTGTTTTGCATTTATGACTATTCTTAGTCGCTCCTGAAGGCTAGTGACAATCGTTTTCAAAGCGTTTCGTATTTGTACATCGATATTTAACTGACATAATTTAGCTTTTAGTTAGTTTATGGTTATCGTCCAATACATTTTTGAGTTTTCCGTAATCGTTATGCTAATAGATAGGTACCACATTGTCTAGACCCCCTGTCCTGACTTAGATAAATAATAAAATTTTTAATACACCAGTGAATGTTTATACGCAGTTTTGTTCATTAAAAAATGATTGGTTACTATCAAAGGTGTAGTTTGAGTCGTAGTTTGAATCGTACTTTCTTCCGAGTGATACATATTGCTTTATACTATACCTACGAAGAAAATAAACTTATTGTTGCGCGCCAAAAATAATGCTTGATACATCGCCATGTATCGCCATTAGTTACCACTAGCGCCATCTTGTATCGGGTAGCAGAACTAATACCTTGGCCTTGGTACTAGGACATTGACCCTTCCTGTAGGTACTAGTAGTTCCGAGAACTATCGACGTCGAGTCGGTCGGGACCGCTATGTACTCGAACATACTAGATGTTTCTAAAGTAGCTCTGTGGGACTATATAAGGCGGGCGCGAGCCGCGAGACATATAGTTTTGAATAAGCTATACATGCGATAACATCGAAAGCGATATTCGAGTGCGACTAAGAGTGATCAGTAAGTGACATTGTGTTTCTAATTAGTGTTTGAATTGTAATTAGTGTTGGTGAGTAAATTGTCATTTTTTTGGTTATTAAATCGGCAGTTTTATTGTAACGAACCCCAAGCTCGTAACAATTGGTGTCAGAAGCGAGGTTTAAAATGCCGATTTTACCGAAAGACGACATGGAGGGTATCCGTACCCGGAGTCAACGCCAGCAAGAGACGGACCAGAGGCGATTCGGTGGAACAACGCCACAGAGGTCGGAAGGCCAGATACCGACCACGGAGGCGGGCCCATCCACAGCTGCTCCAGCATCATCAGCACCAGATTTTGCTGCTCTGATGATGATGCTACAGGAGCAGGCTCGCCGACAGGAGGAACAGGCTCGTCGACAGGAGGAACAGGCTCGTCGGTTGGAGGAACAGCTCCAGCGGGACAAGGAAGAGCAGGCCCGCCGACAGGAGGAGCAGGTCCGCCGACAGGAGGAGCAGGCCCGCCGACAGGAGGAGCAGGCCCTCCGACAGGAGGAACAGGCTCGTCGGTTGGAGGAACAGCTCCAGCGGGATAAGGAGGAACAGGCTCGCCGACAGGAGGAACAGGCACGTCGGTTGGAGGAACAGCTCCAGCGGGATAAAGAGGAGCAGGTGCGCCGCCAGGAAGAGCAGATGCTCCTCATGAAGGATCTTCACGCAACCTTGGGGAAAGAGATGAAGGAGGTGAAGGAGAAGGTTGCCCAGCATGACAACCGCCTGTCAGATGCTGAAACTCAGATCAGCAAGTTTAATGACGTCATTGCGAATGTGAAGCAAGAGTTGGGTAACCTTAAACTTGGGGATGGAATCGCAGCTCCCGTAGCTATAACACCTTCGCTACGTGGATTCAAAGTGCCACCGTTCGACGGAACTTCTTCCTGGTCGGCCTACAAAATCCAGTTTGAGGCTGTCATGAAGGCGAACGGGTGGAATAAAAGTCAGGCCATGACTGCCCTCACCCTGGGCCTGCGTGACCAGGCCTTAACTGTCCTGGAAGCTCTCGGTAAGGAAGTGACTTACGAGCAGCTCCTTGAGGCATTGGAGGCTCGGTATGGCGACGCTCACCTGGAACACGTGTTTCGGGCGCAGCTCAAGGATCGCGTGCAACGCAGTAACGAAAACCTGCAGCAGTGGGCCCTTGAAGTGGAGAAGCTGGTTCGTAAAGCTTACCAGTCCGTACCTGCGCTTATTGATGGGAACCTGGTGCAGGCATTCATCGACGGCATCCGCGACCTTGAAGTTAGAGCTGCTGTGAGGCTCGGTCACCACGGGACGCTTAAGGACGCCTTGGCCCATGCATTAGAGGTGGAAGCGGTGCGGCAGGATCATCGTTCCCATCGCGTCAGGGAGGTTGCAGCGGCTACAGTTCGCGACCGCAATAAAGGATACAGCCCTAGGTGCTACGGCTGTGGGGAAAGGGGCCACCTTCGATCCAGTTGCCCTAAGCGAACTGCAGAAAGAGAAGACGGCCGATCTCCAGAGGGCAGTGCGGTTAACAGCACCGCCCAACACCAGCAGCAGGAAAACGAGTAATAGCCAGGACTGCGGGGCGGGTGCTGGCTGATGTTCAAGGAGCCCCAAGGATTTCGATCACACAAACCCATGATGGGAATAGCCTAATCATCAAGGGCGAGGTCAACGGAACGCCGTGTAAGCTGACCATAGATACTGGAGCCTCTCGTACGGTCGTCAGTTCCCAACTTATAAGTCGGTTCCTTGGGGACTCCACACACAACCGAGAACACATTAATTTGGTAACAGCTACCGGTCAGCGCATACCCGTCCGTGGAGAGAAGAAAATGGAGTTGAAGCTAGGCAACAGAATCTACCTGCATAATGTCATCGTGGCTGATATAATGGACGATTGCATCCTGGGCCTTGACTTTATGAGGAAGAATTGTTGCGAAATTGACGTCAAGCAAGGTGTTTTGAAATGTGGACAAGAGGAACTTTTCGTGGAAGGGGCGTTACCAGGAAATGTATACAGCCTTAAGAAGATTGTTCTTCCGCCGAGATCGGAAACGATTGTACCGGTTAGTCTTCCACGGAATCCTGGGCGAACTCCTCGTTGTGTACTCGTGGAAAGGGTAGACAATGACCTTCCATGGAAAGTGGCACGAACTCTGGTCAGAGCCACCGACATCTCAGGGGTACGTGTGCTGAACCTTTGTGATCAGGAACACATTATAGAAAAAGGCACACTACTTGGTACTTGCGAGGAAGTGGATTGGTTGCGTCGATGCCAATATCTATCGACTGGGACCCTCAGCAAGGATGCACAAACGAGAGTGACCACCCTTTTAGAAGACTGCCGCAGCGCTCTGTCCCAAAATGAAATGGTCAAAGCGAAGAAGATGTTACTCAGGTACGCCAATGTTTTCTCGGCAAACGATGCTGACATCGGGAGGACTGGCTTAGTTCAACACAAAATAAATACAGGAGAAGAATTGCCTATCCGTCAGCGGCCAAGGAGATTGCCGGTAGCACGTGAAAAGGAAGTGGAAACCATGATTGAGGGAATGGTGAAGGACGGTGTTATTGAACCTTCATCTAGTCCATGGTGTTCACCTGTAGTGCTGGTGAGAAAGAAGGATGGCAGCATGCGGTTTTGTGTTGACTATCGTCGTCTGAACGACGTGACGAAGAAGGACAGCTATCCTTTGCCAAGAATCGATGACACGCTGGACATGCTTACTGGAGTAAAGTGGTTTAGCACGCTGGACCTTAAAAGTGGCTACTGGCAAGTTGAAATTGATCCCAAGGACAAGGAGAAAACTGCATTCTCGACAGGAAAGGGTCTGTGGCAATTTAAAGTTATGCCGTTTGGATTGTGCAATGCTCCGGCAACGTTCGAAAGGTTGATGGAACTTGTACTTACCGGGTTAATTGGCGATGCCTGCCTGGTCTACTTGGACGACATCATCATCGTAGGCCGTACGTTTGAAGAACATCTACAAAACCTGGAACGCGTGCTCATGAAGATCCAGAGTGCCAACCTCAAGTTAAGTCCGAAGAAGTGTTCACTATTCAAACGACAAGTTAGCTTTTTGGGATATGTCATGTCTGAAGAAGGTATCCGCACGGATCCAGAGAAAATTGCTGCTGTCAAGGACTGGCCAGTTCCACAAGACAAGACGCAGGTCAGAGCGTTTCTGGGTTTGTGCTCCTATTATCGGCGATTTGTCAAGAACTTTGCAGACATAGCCAAACCCCTGCATAAGCTAACCGAGGAGAAGCGACATTTCTGCTGGGATAAAAGTTGCGACATCGCATTCCAGGAGCTAAAGGACCGTCTGTGCAAAACACCTATTTTGGGGTACCCTGATACAGGCAAGGAATTTATAGTTGACACAGACGCAAGTGACATAGGACTTGGCGGTGTGTTATCTCAACGGAACGGTGACCAAGAGGTTGTGATAGCGTACTTCAGCAAGTCGTTGTCAAAGCCGGAAAGGAACTATTGTGTAACGAGACGGGAACTACTTGCTGTGGTAAAGTCGTTGCAGTATTTTAGCAAATATCTTCTAGGGCGGAAATTCCACTTACGAACTGACCATGCTGCACTGAAATGGCTATTGCAGTTCAAAAACCCAGAAGGACAAGTTGCGAGATGGATTGAACTACTGCAGGAATACGACTTCGTGGTCGAACATCGCAGCGGAAAATCTCATGGCAACGCAGATGCATTGTCAAGAAGACCTTGTCCTGAAGACTGCAAGCATTGTACTAGGCAAGAGAGTAAGGAAGTGGTACCTGTGAGGATGCTAAAGACAGACCTCAACAACGAGTGGAAGGAAAGCCTACAACGTGCACAGCAGGAAGATTCAGACATCAAACCGATTCTGGAGTGGATGAAGGCCAGTGCTCCTAAGCCCAGGTGGAGTGACGTCTCAGCGATGAGTTCGGTCACAAAAAGCTATTGGGCCCAATGGGACAGCTTGGTGGTTCAGGATGGAGTCCTGTGCCGTAAATGGGAAAATGCTCGGGGAGACAGCTGTCATTTGCAAATGGTCGTCCCTAAAGCTCAAGTACCGGATGTTCTACAGTTGTACCATAATGGTTGTTCAGGAGGTCATCTGGGAGTAAAACGGACTCTACTGAAGATACGAGAACGGTTTTACTGGGTCCACTGTCGGGACGATGTCGAGGATTGGTGTCGCAAATGTACAAGTTGTGCAGCTGTAAAGGGACCTCAGACTCGTAGTAGGGGTGCATTAAAATTGTACAATGTTGGTGCACCATGGGAGAGGATAGCCCTCGACGTTGCGGGGCCGTTTCCGGAAAGTGAAAGTGGCAACAAGTATTTCATGGTTGTGATGGATTATTTCACTAAGTGGCCGGAAGTCTTCGCCATTCCAAATCAAGAAGCTTCGACAGTTGCGGATAAATTAGTTCATGAAGTCTTCTGTCGTTTTGGAGTACCTTTGGAGATTCACAGTGATCAAGGAAGGAATTTTGAGTCACAAATATTCCAGGAAACTTGTCGAGTTATGGGTACTCATAAAACAAGAACGACTTCTTACCACCCACAATCGGATGGAATGGTGGAACGATTTAACCAGACACTGGAGAGGTATCTAGCAAAAGTTGTGGAAAATCGGCAACGAGATTGGGACAAGCACATACAACCGTTTTTGTTGTCATATCGAAGCGCTGTCCACGAAAGTACATCGGTGACGCCAGCTTTCGCAAACTTCGGAAGAGAACTACGGCTGCCTGCAGACCTGATCACCGGAATACCACCTGATGCCCCACGCAGTGTAACTGATTATGCAAATGATTTGCGGAACAAGATGAATGACATTTATGAGCACGTCCGACAATCGGGCCAGCAAATGTCTGAAAGGATGAAAACCCGTTATGACCGCAAAATGAATAATAAAGGGTTCGACGAAGGTTCACTAGTGTGGTTGCACAATCCAGTCCGCAGCAAAGGGAAATCTCCTAAGCTTCAAGCTAAATGGGACGGACCGTACCGGATTGTGACAAAGATCAATGATGTAACCTACCGGATACAGAAAGGTGCAAGAGGTACTCCTAAGATCGTCCATGTGGATCGACTGGCGCGTTATTATGGAGCCAATAATGCTCGGGACGAGCATGTCTTAGGAGGGGGCAGTGTTGCGCGCCAAAAATAATGCTTGATACATCGCCATGTATCGCCATTAGTTACCACTAGCGCCATCTTGTATCGGGTAGCAGAACTAATACCTTGGCCTTGGTACTAGGACATTGACCCTTCCTGTAGGTACTAGTAGTTCCGAGAACTATCGACGTCGAGTCGGTCGGGACCGCTATGTACTCGAACATACTAGATGTTTCTAAAGTAGCTCTGTGGGACTATATAAGGCGGGCGCGAGCCGCGAGACATATATCTTCGTCCGAAATGAGATCCTCCATGTCGATCTCAAAATCCCCACTATCCACCAATTCATGAAGCGCCTTTCCAAGCACTTCTTCGACTCCGCCCCCAACCATCGAAACCCGCTGGTTGTCGAGGCCGCCAGATACACTCCCTCCCAAATTAGTAAACTACGCCGTCCAAGGCACGTTCTCGCTGACCCAGATGACCCTATAACCGTCCTCCAAGAGAGCAGTAGGGCAACCAGCACGCTTAGGAAAAACAGATACAAGAAACCGACATACCGGCCTCGCCGACGAGGTCCCTCGCGACGTCCCCCAGTAAATGCCCCCCACCGACCCTTGCTCGATGTAGTGCCAGCCCGCGCCGCAGCTGAGCCAGTAGATTTAAATTCCCGACTCTGACCTCTGAGTTTGTTTCGGCATTTCTTCTCAGAGTAGTCAATTAGGAAATGCCGGCCCCATCGTTCGTTAAATAATCAAAATTAGATCCAGCCTGTCCCAACTTGCTGCCCTCCCCCCAGCGACGCCCTAAGCCGAGGCTCGTACCCCACAGGGGGTGCCCTTAGCGTGTAGTCGCTTAGTTTATTTAGTTAGTTTTAAGCCCCTGGCTGGAGGCTTTGAGTTCTCTCAAGGCAGCCGCAGGATTGTCCGGTTAAGTAGTCACGACCTCTCAAGGTCAACTACGAGATGCCATTTTCAAAAAAAAAAAAGCGAGACATATAGTTTTGAATAAGCTATACATGCGATAACATCGAAAGCGATATTCGAGTGCGACTAAGAGTGATCAGTAAGTGACATTGTGTTTCTAATTAGTGTTTGAATTGTAATTAGTGTTGGTGAGTAAATTGTCATTTTTTTGGTTATTAAATCGGCAGTTTTATTGTAACGAACCCCAAGCTCGTAACATTATGTTATAAGTACTTTTTACCATAAAATACAAAGACCACAAGGTAATTGGCTTATATTTTTGAACTTTTTCACCAAAAAAAAGACACTATAACATTTTTACATAGGTAACGATGGCGCATTTTACTCGCTTTTACACTGTAAACAATCTTCTTATGTCTTAATATACATATTTATTTCTGGATTTCCCGGGCAATATCAGCTTGGGCAGTTTCTTTAAATTATGACGGCGTCATCAAATCTTCACTATTACTAGTAAACCGCATTCCGAGTAGATCGTAAATAGATACAAATTGAAAATTCAGATAAATAAAACAAAACAAAACGATTTTCACTTGTTCAATCTTTTTATTTTATATTTTTAAACCAATGTTCAGCAAATGTATGTGGCCAGTATCATTTTGCGCTTGGTAATAGAAACTTTTTGACTTTTGGCATTTTACTATATTTAACTACGTTAGCTAGGTACTAAATTACCAAAATTTAAGAAAAATACAGCACGTAAACAATGGATTTTCATACTTTTCGACCCGTACAATGCGTGCCACGAAAGATGAGACTTGACCCCGCCTCCCCCGCTCTTTCCGCCGCCCCTATGACGTCCGGTCCCGTCCCGCACTCAGACCTCATACCGCTAAAGATACCTAAAATCGTATACTGCGCATGTCAAACCACGTGGTGTGTCAAGTCTCATCTTTCGTGGCACGCATTACATTTGAGTTAAAAGGTTACGACCCTTATCTTTAAACACCACCCCTCATTGGGTAATGATGAACTTCTGACGTAACTTTCATAAAGTCAAGTACTTTCTACTCTTACTAAGAATAAAGGGCCACATTATATTCTTTATATACTTACACTAAGAGGCTCATAGAGGTAGTTGAAGATCCTGTAGCGAATAATGGTGGAATCCCCTCTTCGAAGGCGTTTAGGACTGTCGGCGTGTATGAAGAATTCGCGGAACACCTGGGTATGGAAATAGATCTTGTAGAGAATAGAGAACATAACCTAGAAACGGTTACGACCAAAGTAATATAAAAAAAACAGTAGGTAACAAAAAATTTCAACATAACCGGCTCAGTAGATTCGGAGCAAATTGGCTGTGATAGACGGACAGACAGACAGACAACCGACTGATAACTCCTTTTTTCATTAGAACGTACGGAACTCTACTAAACCTACATAAAAACTTATTTCTTGTGTCTATGGTTTTGCTTCTTTTCACTAAGTAATATGGCTCTGTAGGATTTTCAACTTTCGGCGCTGATCTGAGTGTTGAAAATATAACAGCGCGCTTTTGTTTAGGCATTCATGTAGGTGTCGCCTAGTATTCGTGAAAACAGGCATTAGTATATAATACCTTGTATAAGAAAACAAAAGAGTAACGAGAAAAATATATGAGCTGCTATAGAATTCTGTTGTTTCCATGTAATTAACAGCAAAGGAATATTAATTTGGAAAGTGGATACTTTTTATCGACATAGGTACCACGTGTGCGAAGCCGCGGACAGAAGCTAGTAATAAATAATGACATAATAATGTTATGAAAACCGTCTTCGAATTTTCCATCTGCTTTTATATAATTATAGAGATGTATATATATACATCTCTATCAAGAGTATCATAATGGTAGGACAGCTTTCATATATGAAAGCTGTCCTACCATTATGATACTCTTGAAATTACCAATTCTTTGATCAATTCCTCTTACTTGAGTTTTGATTTAAAAAATCGGTTGTCTGTAAAGTCGGTTTACTGACGATAGTTGAACGTGACAACGTCATAAGAAAATACTGATGGAATAGTTGCATTGCATTTGTTAATATTCGCTTGCACTTCAACCCGCCATGGAACGCTACAACGCTACAGAGCAAGGCCGCGAGGTAACGCTACATGAGTCATGTTTTTTCGTGAGTGCAGCCAGCTTCATCGATTTATTAGACGTTGTCACGTCAAAAGTTTCTCTGTCTTGACCATAATATGACGTCACAATACATACAGTCAGTTACATGATGGATGTTAGACTCCATTTTAATTTTATTCTTTCTATATCCACAATCGATTCACATGATTTATTTTGTTAACAAGCTGATTGAACAGAATTCATTAATGATAACATGATGCCCTGTTGAATATAAGCAGAGTACTGACTTGTAAAACAGTAGGTGCAGATACGGCGACTCCGTTCCGCGACACACAGATGGCGCTAGCTTCGAACCGTGTGATGGAGTCGGGCGCATGCGCGACCGCCACTCCCGTGCCGTTCGCGCCGATACTTAGCAGACGCCATAGCCACGCCTGCGGATACAGCAGTTATATTAAGAAAACATACTAGGAATTACTGTAATCTTTGACAAACAAAGATGGTGGCATATTATGGTCTGAAAAGATGAGATTCAAGAAATGATAGAAAAAAAGAGAAAATGTAATTGGAAAATTAACTTTTTCAAAAGTTTAGGTAATCTTCTTCCTTAAGGTCAAGCGTCAGGCAACCCGCGAAATTCTAATTTATGCAATTTGCAGGTCAGTGTTAGGTTGCATGTTGATCTAAATATGATTCGCGGCCGTAACCAATATTTTATTTATAGAATTATAATCATAACAATCATCAATACATCTATCTCTCTACGTTCATAATACCCTATTGAATATTTTTTTCATGAAATCATGATATTTGAAGCCAATCCTAATTGTAGTTGATTTAGAAAGTATTTTTTTTGTAGTTTTGTAATTTTTTTAGTAAGAAATATAGTCTTTATAATTTTAATTTTATTAAATTTAGATCAGTTATCCATATAAAGACTGGCTCACCTCTGAGAAGTCACTTCTAGGGACAGTAGTATCATCAGACACCAGCAATGCGGGTGGACGAGGGATACAGTTACCGCTGCCTGCCTGCATGTCTCCTCCTAACAACCTGACTCCTGCAGCAGCCATCCACGATGCTGTCAGCTCAATACTGGTAGATGGAATGTCTGGGCTATCAGAATCTGAAAATATTTAATAAAAAAATAAAACGAGGATTATGTCGAAGTGTCTGGATCAGGATGGCACAGGAGCGTGGAGATTGGCACATAAAAATAGAGGCCTTTGTTCAGCAGTGGGTGAATTCGGGCTGAGGGTGATGATTATTGAGTGTCTGATATAAGAAGAGAGTTAAAAACACTCATCAACTTACTGCCCGTAAGTTGGTGAGTGTTTTTAACATGAGGGTAAGGTGTCGTGAGTATCAGAGCGCACGTTTGATTAGAAATCTGTGTGTCTGTCACAGGAGTATCCACAATTTACTCAATAAAAAATGAGAACAGAACTGTAGAAGTAGCCGTGGACCCCAAACTAGGCACAGACTGTATCTTGGTGGACCAAGATTTTAAAAATAAGTAAATTGCATGTTTGTGTGACACAGCACAGGGAAACGCTACTAAAATTTTCTAAAGAACCAATTTTAGTGTATTATGAAAATAATAATGATAAACTACATACCGTTACATACATTTAAAAAGCAGTGACGAAATTAACAATGCATTAGAAAATGAACAGTGAAAGTAGTAATGGTAAAGCTGAAATTTACCCGTTTTAGAACAATTCAATCTAAACAGCGTTTATTAGTCTATTATTTAACTTACTAAGAAAGCAGACTCCAGCTAAATCATACTCTGTCAAGTTTCTGTGACTGTCAATCAGCCTCCTCAAACTGCCCATGAGCTGTTCCTTGGCTGTTTGCGGTGGTTGAGTCCACTTGGCTGCAGTGTCCAGCACTGTGAGCCCGCAGAGAGCTGGTCCAGGAGTAAAGATCTGAAGGGATACTGTAGATCCTGGCTGAGCTTGACGAGTAAGCCATGTTGCTTCCACCTATGGGGAAGAAAGAAGATTCTGAGTGTCGGCGTGAAACAAGTTATCCTTTTTTCGGTGAAAAGTGGTGATCAAGGTTTGAGATTTCGTCTTTTAATCCATTGGCGGACACTGCCGACAAAACTCATAAAAGAAGATTTCTTGTTTAATAACAAGAAATCTTCTTTTATGAGTTTTCGTTGTCGTTCGTTGTTGTTGTGTTTTCGTTGAGTGTTCGTTTTCGTTGACGTAATCGTCTGGGGGCGTTTATAGTGTCCCGCAAAGTGTTAAGGAACCTCTACAAGGCGTTTTTTAGCATTTATACGATTCTTCAACTCTCAAACAAGGTTATTTTATAAGCCCTAAGACTTAAAACTTAGAATATACCATGGTTAGAGCAAGTGTGATGAGAGGCAATTGACTCAGCATGGCATGTATGTGTATGTAATGTGGCATGTACCTATGTGTATAATGTGGCCTGCCACACAAAAGTTCGTCAGGATAGCATAATCAGTCTATAATGTGGTATATGTCAGATGTCTTCGAATTTTTGGTTCTAGAACATGCCGGTTTTCCCACGATGTTTTCCATCACTGTTTTGCGAGCAGTGGTGATGAAATATTTATATAAAGTAAAAGCCTGTTTAGGTTCGAACCTACGATCTACAACTCGTGAGTCACGGCCGTTACCACTGGGCCACCACTGCTTTAACTCAGCAATATTGGTTGGTTGGAATGATACATGCCACAAAAAAGTTTGCCAAGATAAAACTGGTAAATAAAATTATAAACTAACCTTGTTCACAAAACACTCTTCCATATCAAAATGCTTGCTAGCACTGATGAGCTCTCCTTCATGATAGAAGTACGCTATCAGGTGACTATCAGGGCACATCTGATGGGACACCTTGATGGGCAGCATGACCTTCAACTGATGCCTGTCCAATAACGCATCAGATACATCAGTACTAAAATTGAAGGAGGAAGTGTCCCTCTGAGCCATCAGTACGTCATGACTTCCTGTACTCTCAAGGACCTCAGGTTTCGGGAATTTTCTGAATGGAAACCCTCTGACACTTCGATTGGTAGCTTTTGATTTTTGGGGTACTTTGCTTTTGGAGTCACGTTGTGTCATTATTACGTCTCTTGGAACGTTGTTGACGTCACATTTGCTGTTCCGCGGTGCTGTGTGGGCACGGAGGCCTGAGTTGGACGTGAGGCATTGGGTTGTGGCTGCCCAGCGGATCATGACGCCTCCTCGAGTTATGACCTGTGGGCAAAAATTCCAGTAATTGTTTTATTTAGTTTCAGTGGACTAAAGAATCTCGTATAAAAGTATTGTTTCTCTACAGCGGTGCTATTCTGTAAAAATCTCACCCTGAAAACTTAGGTGAAGTAAGCGTGGAGTGAGTTGTCAATAGTGTCAATTCCTAGCAAAAACAAACTCACTTCACCTAAATTTTCACGGTGAGATTTTTACAGAATCGACCGGCAGAAGATATTTCTCAAGACATGGAAGGAAATTCCAGGAAAGTTATATAAAAATAAATCTGTAAAATCGGAGATCCCAGAAAAGGCCTTATTTCAGGTAAGTCTGTAGCAATTAAGTACAGACGCCAGCACATAAGGCTACTACAATCTGTCAATTTTTTTAAATATATTTTCAACTTTATTGCTAAAGCATAAGGTTCAAAGTTGATTTGGAAAATTTGACAGTTTCGGGTAGGTTGAAGTGCTGGCGGCTGTACCTTCTAGCTAGATCTCAATCTTCTAGTGCAGGGGTGGCGAACCTTTATGGATCAACGTGCCATTTTTTGTAAAGAAATGTTTGATGAGGTCATAGATGTGCCATTTTTTTTGTGATTACAGGGAAAATTATAAAACAATACTATCGATTCCGCGCTTCCCGCCTGCTGCTCCTTACACCGCGCCTACTCACTCCGTAAAGTAGGCTCAAACGCGTTCGTTTGTTAAATTTCAGTGTATTACCCATCGAGATATAAGTACTAACGTACTAGAGAAGACACCGTAAATTCCTACTTTGTCTCGTTCAACTGCGGCAATCGCGCCGCACCTCACTCAGTCGCTCTCTAGCTCTTTCGCGCCTAGTACTTCCGACAATAATAAATTAATTCATAGAAAAAATCGACGAAAAATGCCTTGGTGTGTGTTGAGATATTGTACTAATAATTCAAGGAACACGGCAAAGTGCAAAGGAATTAAGTTTCATCGGTAAGTAAACTAATTTCCTTGTTTTACAAATTAAATAATTACCACGCGCCATATTGTATTGTTTGTCATAGACTAATCAAACAGAGTGCAATGTAGGTAGATTAGACTGACATTACGGTGAAAATATCGTATGTTGTGTTTTTAATGTTGATATTAATATTTAGTTTTTTAAACTATCGCACTTTAAACAGATAATGTGAGTATCAATATAATTTTTTTTAGCTATTTGTTTAAAACATGAAGCAAAAACAGATCAAAGCGTTGATTATTTTCCACAAAAAGGCAAAAGATGACTAAACTCATATTATTTAAAAGTAACTAAATAAAATACTTATATCAAAAAAATAAATTGTCTATTATTTATGAAATAAACCGTGTAGGCAAAATACCTACGTTGTCCATTCTGTAGTACTCCTGTCATAGTCTATAGGGAAGACATGTTGTTGCACTTTGTCGAAGAAAACGCGTAAGTGCCGTGATTTACATGGCGCTTAAGACCTTTTTGCCGAGAATAAATACACTTCTGCAGCAAATCTAGCGCTGTGGTAAATTAGTTACGGTTTAGACGAATTGTTATTATTTTAGCGCTGCAGCGAACTAAAGATTCAAATTACGAAGAATAGGACAATTCAGTTATTTGACGTAGCTTCTCTAGTACGTTAGTACTTATATCTCGATGGTATTACCTGTACTTTTTCGATCGAAGGCGTGCGCAAAATAATTTCTCGCGTGCCATCAATGGCACGCGTGCCACTGGTTCGCCATCCCTGTTCTAGTGGCTTTCGAAGCTGGCTTTAACATTACTAATACCTACTCCGAATTAAGCAGAATATCTGAATACCAGACGCGAGAAGACATGGCTTATGATTTCATTGAAAGAAAGCTGCTTAGGGTAGGCCAGTCCAGGTTTTTTTTATAGTGAACTTATTTTATGGTGATGGGTGATATTCTTCAGCAAGGTCAAGTGCGTAGTACTCGCTACAGGCGTGTGTGTATGACTAATAGATGCATGAACGTAAACGAGGCAAAAGGAGTATGTAAGGATCGTAGATTCGTAGCAGGTGACCTTCCGAAGTTTCTGCCTGCCTTTCGGAAGAACGCGTGAGATTGTACGTATGTATAAATTTATTTTCATGCACAGTTATTTACACTCTACGAAACTTACCACAAAATGAACGGTGTAAGGCTTGCTAGTAATGTTGGTGTTGAGGTACAGCGGAACGAAGGTCCTGGCTTGCCCGGGATCTGGCTTCAGAGGGCCCAGCGCTGCGAACATGGTGGAGGGGCGACGAACTGGTAACGAGAGAGGCACGGCTGATGTTGTTGTGTCGTTGGATAGGTGAGCCTTGGAGAAAAAAAAAAGTGTAGGTATTTAGTTTTGATTTTTAACTTTTTGTATTTTTGGAGTGTACAGTCACGAGCACTTATCATCTTTTAAAAGTGATTTTCTCCTTCCAAAATTGCAATCGTTATTCCACGAGCAAAATATATGCTTTTAAATTATTTTGTTAAGTCCTCGTGACTTTATCAAGACGTTTATTGATTTCAGGACACAATATTAAGCTGAAAAATTCAAGTACAATGGTTGGTTAAACTAATGCAGTAGAATTGTAATAACTCGATCCAGAGTTGACGACACCTATTTTCAGCACTAGACTTTGAAACGTGAAGTTATAGAAGAACTTCAACTAACAGTCTATCTCCGAAAACTTTTTCGCTTTATACAAAATTCATGCTCTTCAAGGTTTTAAAATCATATTTTTTCTGTCATAAGACTCATAAGTAATAAAGTTTCCAACCTATCTCTAGACTCACCTCAAACCTATAAAATGGCGCTGCATCTTCGCCCGCCGCAAACAACAGTATAGCTACACCGCTGGCGTCAGTGGCTCCCTCTGCGCACATGCTCTCACGAGGCTCGGGACTCGCCTGCGCGAGCGCAGCCGCGTGGTTGGCCGCGTAGCGACACACGCGCACCAGCTCATTCGAAGCTGGTTTATCGTCCCAACGGGTGGCTTTTACCTGGAGTAGAATGAGTGTGGTGTTAATTAGGTTTGCTTTTGCATATAAAGAAAGAAAGAAAAAGTATTTATTGCGACTCGTACAGGAAGATCACAAACTAAACTAAATACAGCAAAATAAAAAACCAAGTTATATAAAAAAAAAGTAACAAAGGGAAAATGAAACAGAAAGTGCTATACGAGGCCAAAAGGCTCCTATCTCAGCATGAAGCTACGACATTAAAAAAATAAATTGAAATCTTCCAGGACACAGGACAAACCTTCTATAACTTAGTAATATCGTATCGTACAGTCAGCCTCAAAAAGATGTATACTCGGACCCGTGTCCGTGTATACATCTTTTTGGGGTCATAGGGCCTCGGTCATAGGGTATATAGATGTTTTAGCACAAAATGTTTGCTTCGTTTTGTTAAAATAAATTGTGTCTATACGGTTTATACAATTTTATGGAACAAAGGTGCTAACAATAAAATGGTTCCTTGTCCGCGTCTTTTTGGGGCTGCCTGTACCTACCCAATAGGATTCATGAAAACGTAAATGTTCTCTTCAGGACTATATCGTAATTAGTTTTGTATAAATTTGACACTAAGATAAAAATTTCCAAAAAAATTACGACTGTTTAAGGAAAATTCCTTAAAATCAATTTTTAAGGAAAATTTACTTTTCACTTGAATTACCAAATGATTATAAATAAAAAAAAATAAAAAATGACCTAGTATCTACCGTAAACATTTTCACAAGTAATTGCTTTGGGAGATTGAAATGTTTGTTCCAAGTTCCCTCGAGTACTTCTGGAGAAGCAATCGAGTTTGGAGTTTCCGATTGTTTTGATTTTGGATGAAAATTCATTTGTTTGTTTAAATCCAGTGATGGATTAAGGCCTGTATTCACCAACATTCAAACCAACGGTTAGGTATTTAAGCAGTTCGTTTATGTCAAATTTCCTAAGGTTTAATCAATCAATGTCAAAAACTTGTCAAAAATGTTGGAAAATCAGAGGTATTTTTGACAGATTAAGTAAGACTGAGATCAGACTGTGAACGTTCTTAAAATTACGAGAATTGTGCCTCTGATTAAATATTTAAACAGTTGACTTAAATCTTGGTTAATATAAGGTTTAGGCATTAGGTATACATTTTATTGTTGAGAAAAGATTCGTCAATGCCTAGGGCGACGAACCACTGCTTGCAGTTTTATTTTTAAAAACAAATGAAAAATAAGCTGTTTTCCCACGCTAAAAAATAACAGCCACAATTAAAATGGCTACTAAAGTCGTGGGAGTCATGTGGGTCATTCCTTTTGTTGTTTTAAGTTTGAAATAAAGATACTCATTAACTTTACAATTAAATTTATTTTTCGGTTCAATTACCTGCAATGACATGTTTGATCTAAGGTTTTATTATATCTTATTGTGTTATTAATTGGAGAGCGGCTTGTGGCTAATTAATAACAATCGCACGGATCGACCGATCAGGTTAAGATAGGTTTGCTGCGGTTGGTCCATGGATGGGTGACCATCTTTACAAATCAAGACCCCTTCGTGCCTAGGAAAGCACGTTCACCCTGCCGGGTCAGCGGGATTGTCCGAAAGGGTTACCGCTGGCCCGGAACATAAAGGGCTAAGGAAGGAACACGGGTGGGTTTTAGTCAGTAAGAGTCTGACACTCCCTTCCGCTCCACCCAGAGTGGGAGGGGTCATTTGATGATTTCCCATCCTGAAAAAAAAGCCGTTGGTCCCGGCTGTCTTTTGCAGATACCTATTTGACAAATGACAGTCGTTACGGGTCGTCAGAAGGTCGCCGAAAGTCTGACAACCAGTCTTACCAAGGGGTATCGTATTACCTAGCAACTGGGTTGTGGAGACTGACCCCCACAACCCAGTTGCTATACTTATTATATTTAATATTTTACATGGAGCGACTGCCTATCTGAATAGGCAGTCGCTCCATGTAAAATATTGGTATTCAGTTGCATCCAGTTAGACTGGAAGCCGACCTCAAGATAATTGGGAAACGGCTAGGTAGATGATGATTGTGTTAGAGAACCGACCTTCAGTTTGTAAGGTAATCCCGGAGAGATGACTGCTCGATATTTGGTGAGGAACTCCAGGGATAACGGTTTGTCAACCACTTGTGATACCACCGTCGTGTTCTGCCAGATCCTGGTGCCTTCCTCCTGAGAACAGAACATAAGATAGATAAAATATTCTTTATTATGCACTCTATAAAATTTTCACATATAAAAGTAGAAATTTTACATAAGTACTTAACAACAAATAAAATAAATAGTTAAAATAGTATAAAAATAATAATTTAATTTAATATTTAAATTGTTTATTTTAAGAAAGTAAAAACAAATGTGTATTCTAACAAGCGAGGGAAGCAAACTATATTCAGCTGGAGTGTGATACAGAGGAAGATTATTTAAGAACGTTTACGACGTACGGCATTTCATACAAACTTTCAAGCCTTTGTTTTTCGAAATGAATGAATTGATTTTAATGAAACTTCATACGCATAAGCAGGATACAAAGGTCTAAAAAGTTAGTAAAGAACATTTTCGAAATGTCTTATTTTAAAAAAAAAAAAAACTGGTAATCTCTGTTTCTATGGAAAATAAAAAATTGGTCTAATTTGGCTGTAACACTATTTTTCGGTTATTCATTTCGAAAAACAAGGGCTTGAAAGTTTGTATGAAATGCCGTACGTCGTACCTAAACGCTCTTAACCATTTTTTAATTTGCTGCTGAAGAGAATTCGACGTAAACAGTTGCTATATTTTATTATGGTCACTTTTAATGGTGCTTAAAGTCGGGTGCTGCAGTGCAGCTGCTTACCTGTTTCACAATTTTGTAACCAACTTCTGATGTTACCGGTATTTATCTAAACTAATAACATAAATAGAAAAGATATTATGTTAGTTTGTTACGTTTTCACGCTAAAACGGCTAAACGGATTTGAATGAAACTTGGCACATGGGTAGATCATGACCTGGATTAAAATATATTATTCTACTTTTATCCCGATATTTCCACTGAATCGAGACTTATGCGGGTGAAACCGCGGGGTGCAGCTACAGTAGTTGTAGTTTTATATATAATTATAACACCTTCAAACACTCTTTCATAAAATTTGCATTATTATCAGAATCACTTTCTTGTATAAAACCCTACTAGGGTTTATCTATACCGGACTGTTTGTGATGATGACTGATGACGACCTACAATTCATATAACTGTCACCTGGAAGGAGAAGTCAGCCACCACGACATCGGGAGGGTCGGCGCCGCTGAGGCCGACGCGCTTGGCGGCGGCGGCGTGGCGGTGGCAGGCGCGCGGCGCGCGCAGGCGCACGGCGGTGCGCACGCCGGCGCCGCGCGCGCCGCCCGCGCCGCGCAGGCGGATCACCAGCATGCCTTCCACTGCTTCCGACCACGGGTATCTGGGGAGTAAGCTCAGGATGCAATGCTTTTGGACAGTAAAAGTACTTCCTTTAATCACCACCACAAAGTCACATAAGTACCAAAGAGAATGTAATACACTAACGAATACAATGAAATTGTGTTGGATTATTTTCGTTTCGGAAAACTAGCGTTAAAAGAAAAAGAAAGAAAGAAAAATTGTTTATTCTACACAAACAAAAACGCACATGACAAATCAATACAAATCAATCATGGCATGTCAAACTTTTATAAAGTAAGGAACTACTTATATCGTGTCAGAGACACTTGTTTGGTACAAGTGCCTAAAAGCTGCGGCAAGAACTTTGCATCTGCTGGGCAGTTGCCATGTTTGCGAAAAAAATCCAAATCAACAGCAGTACAACACAGCCTATTTTATATTAGGGAAAAATAAATAACCAGCACGCAAATTGTAGCCATGAATTCATCATATAAAGACTCCAGCATTAGAAATTTTTCGTCGGATATAAAACAAAACATCAGCTGTTTTATAGCAAACTGCAGTACTTACACAGTCTAAATGTATAGAACAACAATTTTTTTTATAATCCATGAAAAATTTCCACTCTTAATGTACAAATTTTTCGTCGGGTTTAGAATCATAAATGCCGAAATCATTGATACAGTTTGCGCACTAGTATGTTTTTTCCTGTATACCTATTAAATAGGTTATCATAGCGTATTAATTTGCCGCCGCCTGTACACAGAATGCCAGAGATAACACCGCTAACCATATCCATAAAATTTAAGATTTTGCATAATATGTGCTATTTTACAGTTTTGATGTACAGACGCCAGCACATCAAGTTACTACAATCTGTCAAATTTCTTTGATAGATTTTTAACTTTATCGCTCGAGCATAAGGTTCAAAGTCGATTGGCGAAATTTGACAGTTTCGGGTAGCTTGATGTGCTGGCGTCTGTACAAAATAGCATATCCTATCCATCTGAGCTTCTTGCCACAAAGCTACTCAAGCCTGGCAACTAATAATCGCTAATGAAAAATTTAGATGATTCTTTTACCTGACGCAAACATGCCAGACCAGTCGGTCACTGGTCCGCAGCACGCGGGGCGCGTGGCGGACGCTCAGCTGGAACGGAGGCAGCTCGTAGTTGCCCACCCAGAACACTGAAGAACCCTGGAAGGAAATAAGACATTCAACATTTTTGTTTGATAACATTTAGTTGCTAGCCGGCAAAAATAGGAGAAATCATGAAGAAAAAGATTTCAGTAACACTATGTTTGATGCAAAAAAGTAAAATACGGCCAAACCAAGAAAACTAAACACTACAAATTCACGATTGTGTTTCGTGCATTTTAATAATGATCGCAAGCCCATAACAAAGACATTATAAGTCTAAAAAAATGAATTATGTGTATTAAGATAAACATCTGCAACTATTCTACTGTGTTTCATCTTATATCATACCTGTGACCCATCAGTCAGCTTGGCCCTGAAGGTCCACTTGCCAGTCGGCGCCAATTCATCCAACTGGTACTGCAGATGAGCGAGACCCAGCCGCGTGCGCACGCGCTGCCATTGTGTCACCCGCGACCCCTCCCACGCACCCCGCGGACCTTCTAGCCAAACTTCTTCGATCTGAAAGAGGAGAATACACATAATTAAATTATTATACACACAAAATGTCTGGGTCAGAGGAAGGAACACGGGTGGGTTTTAGTCAGTAAGAATCTGACACTCCCTTCCGCTCCACCCAGAGCGGGAGGGGTCATTTGATGATTTCCCATCCTCAAAAAAAAAACAAAAGTGGGTCATCTTAGGGGCGGATTTAACCAAACGTTAATCAAACGTCAGATATTTGAGTTCAAAGTAGCCAGTTCGACAAAACGCCAATTTCACATAGAACCTTATAGTAACACACTACTAAATACACAAAAACGAACTAAATACAACATCATCATCATCATCAGCCTATAGCAGTCCACTGCTGGACATAGGCCTCCCCTAATGAGCGCCATAGCGCCCTGTCTTCAGCTTGACGCATCCAGCATCTGCCTGCAGTCTTTCGCAGATCGTCATCCCACCTGGCCGGAGGGCGTCCTACACTACGTTTGCCGAGGCGCGGTCTCCACTCAAGAACTCGTTTACCCCAGCGGTTGTCGGTTCTTCGCGAGATATGGCCGGCCCACTGCCACTTCAGCTTGCTAATTCTTTGAGCTATGTCGATAACTTTCGTTCTCTGTCGGATGCATTCGTTACGGATCCTATCCTTCAGAGAGACTCCTAGCATAGCTCTTTCCATAGCTCGCTGAGCGAGCGAAATACATATTCATGTATATTTAGAAGGTTTCATACATTTTTTTTGTTTTAACAACATTATTAAATTGAAATTGAATAATCGTAGGTATACCAACCATGAGATGATTATAAAATTAACCCGTATTCACAGTAAATAGTACTACGTACCGTATTGGCAAATGAAAAACATCTTCGTGATATAAAATTAGAATTTCGGTTTTTAACTTAGGGCAGCTTTTTAAATCGACGGATAATTTTTATTCGTAGAATAAAATTGACGTCTGTCAGATTTTGTATGGAAGAACTGTCAAAAATTCAAAACCATTCGTGGGATAAAATTATCTGGCGTTAGAAAAATCAGCCCTACTGAAATAAAATCATTATGATTAATAAATTATGTTATCATTTAAGTGGCATTACATTAGGAGAGTAATAGGATGGCTAGGCATACTAGAAGATAAGAACTATCGGTGACCCGTTTTTATTAAAGGATCATGGCATTACGGAATCAGGCATTGTGGATATTTTCGAGATAATTATAGTGATTTGATTCGAAATTAGACGTCCTTTGAACCACTGCTATTTTCAGAGTAGATTTGACGTTTAGGTTCTAATCACTATTATTGGAAGCGCACATTTATATTTATTTGTCCCTGTTCTTTAAAAACTTGCATGTAATTGTGTAGTCTCTGTAGGAGATCCGATACATAAATAAATAAATTTAAAGATTACTCGAGACGATAGATTCAAAACAAATACAAACCATAAGCCTCTCAATAAATAAATAGAAACCTTGACCGCAACTTCAAACGGGCTGTTAAACCATCACGATGTAAGAAACCACTTAAGATCAATAAAACTGAGATTAAGATGAATCATCTGTACCGTTACATCCTTAACCCAATGACCCTGATCCGAGCTTTAAGGCTCGTTTACACGAGGAGATATTCTCGCCTGTCGAGAGGTGAGAGTGTTAAAGCAGCTTAGAAGTAAATCTTAAATTCTTAACATGCCTAATATCACCAGGCATGTTAAGAATTTAATATTTACTTCCAAGGGAAAAGTCAAAGTCAAAGCATTTATTTCAAATAGACACATAAAAGGCGCTTTTGAACGTCAAAATTTACTATAAAATAGAATAGATACTAGTCAGGGGCCAAAAAAAATTAAGACCCCACGGCAACACCGAGCAATTTAAGGCACTACCAAGATTGTAAAGAAATTGCAAAGAATCTTGCCATTTTGTTTGCTCATACACAACATAACGATTATGTTATGTGTTTAGCGACTTGAAAACTAGAAAAGCATTTTGTTTTTGTAATTGTTACTTCAATTTTCAAAAGCAAGGAGAACAAAAAAAAAAAAAAAAAGCAAGGAGATTGTGTCTCCATTTGTTAACTTATTCTAAGCGAGAAACTCTCCTTGTGTAAATGAGTCATGAATATAAACTTAAGTAAATATTAACTGAACTTACAATGCAGTGTGGAAGATTATAGGATTTTGTATGGTTATGGAAGAAAGTGGTTTTTCGAGTCTGTTTGCGAACTTGTTCAAGATAATTTCTTGGCTTGGACTGGGTGGTCTCTCTCTGGCTTAAAACAACTGCTTTCTTTTCATCATTTTATTAATAAAAAAGTTAGACAGAAAACATGTGTAAAAGATTAACCGTGGAGTTTCTAACCGGCTCTTCTCCATAGAAAACGACAAATTGGAACAGTGCACCTAGCTTCTGACGTTTCATAAGGTGTCCATGTATGTGATTTTTTTTTTTACTTTCATTTGAGACACCTAGAGCTCAAATTGTATTTTTGTATTGAGCCATTTTTTTTAAAAGAGTAGGTAACCGTGAAGTATCTTTCCGGCTCTTCTCTATAGAAAAGGATAAATTGGAACAGTGCACGTAGCTTCTGACGTTTCATAAGTGCCTATGATTGTGATTTTTTTAACTTTTATTTGAGACTCCTAGAGCTCAAATTGTATTTTTGTATAGAACCATTTTTTAATTGTTCTATAACTACCAATCTACTCAACCTGTTCCAAATCCTCATCATCATCGGCTTAGGCTTTTCAACTATGTTGGGTTTGGCTACCAGTCTAACCTGTATTTAATATGGAGCGACTGTCTGTCTGACCTCCACAACCCAGTAACTGGGTAATACGATAAGTACCCCTTGCAACCAAGACTGGTTGTCAGATTTTCGGGCTTCTGACGACCCGTAACGATAGCAAACATCTACGAATGGCAGCCGGAAGCAACGGCTAAACGTGCTTGTACAGACACGGAAGGGTCTTAGTATGTAAAGATGGTCACCCATCCACGTCTCAACCGCGGCAAGCGTAGCTTAACCTGATCGATCAACCCGTGCGGCTGTTACCTTAGTCACAAGGCCCTTTTTCTAAATCCTATCACATATTAAAGGATCTACATTCTACATGTAGGTACACTAAACTTTATCCCAAACTGCAATAAAAAATCTTACAGGTCAATCCCATGAAGGAAGGTACTGAGTCGAAAATGCCCAGATATGTATTACTATAAGCACCTGTATATGTATACTGTTTAAGCACCTGTTAAATCGACAATAAAATTCAATTCCTGTATACTAAAATGCATCTATTCATGCCATTTGCTGCACCTGTGGGTGGCGGTCCTATTATCAAGTGTATTGCAGTTAACAAGCCCAAACGTAGCGCATTGTAGTAAACGCAAATCGATTTGTTACGTAAATCTGTGTATGCTGAAAATTGGGCAGGCATTGTGATTTTAAAATGTTTTTGCTGTTACCTAAAGTCGTTTTGTGTTTGTTTTGCTCCAAAACACGACGAGTTAAGGTAGTTACCAAGAGCAACTCTTGATAAGGGTGAGGCAGAAGTGATTTAAAGTACACTCACGACTCGCCGGTTATCTTTAAGTCCCATGGAGGGCAGGATAAGGCTGCCTTTCCACCAGAGGTGATCGAGGATGCGTAGCGAGGGATGTGTGTAAAACTACCCAATACCAACGCTAACTTAGTACAAGCTATGTAAATGAAGCGATGTTATTGTTTGGTTTCACACACACCCCTCGCTACGCATCCTCGCTCATTTCTGGTGGAAAGGCAGCCTTATTGCCATCAACCTCCAGTAATCTTTAATAAAATACCGAAGAGTTGGAAAGAGCTGCCGCGTTCTTTATTTAAAAGACTTCGAAGCTTTTTAGTGGTGAAGGGTTAGCGAGTTCCTAATTGAAAAATATTTTTTAAGTTAGTATGTTTCTGTGTAATATCTTTTGATTGCCTACATGGTAAATTATGGCTGATCTTGTAATAATATTATTAACCTTTAGGTATACCCATATTTGCAAAATAAAATTATCTTTATCTTTAAAACTGCTTACCTAACCTGGGAATCGAAATCAGGACCAGAGGGGTAGAATAGAATAGAATAGAATACTCTTTATTATGTACACCATATAAATTACAGACATAAATCGACCGTAGCAATTAACATTGTCGGATCTACATTTTTGCGATAATCATTTTATTGCATTAAAAGCCTTAGAATAAGTTTATACGCATAAGCATATACTACTACGTCAGGTAATTAGTATTTACTAGCGACCCGCCCCGGCTTCGCACGGAAACATTATTATTATTATACATATAAACCTTCCTCTTGAATCACTCTATCTATTAAAAAAAACCGCATCAAAATCCGTTGCGTAGTTTCAAAGATTTAAGCATACAAAGGGACATAGGGACAGAGAAAGCGACTTTGTTTTATACTATGTAGTGATACGTCACTCCAAATTTGGTTAAGGTACATTGACATGCATATTTGAAGCTTTGAACGTAACCCTAAAGTGCCGTACCCTAAAGTAGCTATTTTTCACATACGACTATGTTAATTGTTACGGTCGAAATATTATAAATTACTCAAAAGGTGACACAAATGGGCGAATGGTTAACACAGTATCCGTAGCAATAGCTTGCATTTTGACAGTTCAACACCATTCACTCTGCAATGGATTAGCAATATCCTTCAAAATTATTGTGATTGATAGTGTGTTACGCAATTAGTATAATGTATGTATTAGACATGCATTAAATAAGCCTGCTCCTCAAAAGGTGATATTACAAAATTGATTTTACATAGATTTACGAAGAGTATTGATTGAATTTTAATTTTGACAATTCAAAAGTGCCTGTACAAGGGTTTTCTGAAATGACGTTCGCTAGGTGGCAGCACTGACACGTCAGGTCCAGGCATCTGTCAAAGAGCCTATATTTTCTTTAGTCATGAATGAATGATGAACGAATGAATGAATCGAATGATGAACGTTATCATATATTTTATATTGGAAGACCTCTTGTCACAGTGGTGCCAACTGGTGTCGTAAATTTTCACGAAAACCCTCATTGAAATAAATGCTTTGAGTTTGAGTTTGATAAATACAATAGTTATCGAATCAGCAATCTGACTGCAAACCATTGGTCATTTGTAATTGTCTTTCGGTATGCCCATGCTCAGCCGTAGATGTTTGCTAATTGCAATGATAACACCAATTCATTATTTACTATTTAGAGAAGCTATATGACGTTATCCCTACGACAATCTTAAACAATTATTAGGACAAGTAATCAAAAGTTACACATCCAAATTCCGCTAATGGATACCTACAAATTTTAAGTACGAGAAATAATCTTTGCATTTTTTGGAACGAAGCTCCTTTTCGCGTGATATACCTACTCTGCACACTTGGCGACTGTCAGATATTGTTCGTCATGTAATTTTATTTTCCTTTATGTTATTAATCATAAGTTTAAGAAATATTTTGCCATACTTTCTAAATTCTTAGAGCCTTTAATTTTAATTTCGTTTATTCATTTAGTTATTTTATTACCTACATTTTTAAATATTAATTAAAATATAAACTTTTGTATGAAAAACATTTAAAAATATAAAAAAAATAGTGATCCGCCAGTGTCGGGAGCAAGGTCCAACAACACACAACTATATAAACTTGAGCGACTTCAAAACTTTTGCATAAGATTTATATTTGGCCTGCGCAAATAAATATGATTACTTATCAGAATTTCGTACAAAGCTCAAGTGGCTTCCTATATTATGTCTTCGCCGGAATTCTCATATCTTGTTTCAGCTCTACAGTATTTTGTTTAATCCTAAAATCCCCACTTATCTTAAAGAACGTTTCAAGTTCCTTCATGACATAAATAATAGATATCTGAGGTCATCGGAAAACCTGAGACTAGAGATGCCAATGCATTCCACCAGTTTTTATGACAAATCTTTTACTGTTCAAGCAGTACGGTTATGGAATGACTTGCCCGTGTCGTTAAGCGTGCTGAATCTTTGTCCACGTTTAAAATTATGGTAAAAAAGCACTTCCTCTCTCCTATCATTATATTTTCTTTGATCCTGTTTCATGTTTATTTTTATATGGATATATTTATATGTATATATTTATTTAGATTAGTATAATATGTATACTTTATGTATGTATGTATTTATTGTATTATGTAAATGGTACACTACGGACTACCTACAGTATTTGTCTGTCTTTCCCCTTTTTAAATCCATCCTAAGGTTGTCTTTAAAACATCGCTCCTAGCGGTAAGACCGCCCATTGTGTCACCTTTTGTACAGTTTCTGTATTTATGTCTGTAATTTATATAGTGTACATAATATATATGTCTATAGAATAGAATATAACGTATTATATTCTATTCTATAGACAGACGGACAACAAAGTGATCCTATAAGGGTTCCGTTTTTTTCTTTGAGGTACGGAACCCAAAATGAACGGTAGACAGACAAAAGTGTCACATTTTGACCGTCACGACATTTTAGTTACGTAACAAAAGTGTCGTGACGGTCAAAATGTTATACCGTAGGCAGGAACTTCGTTCCAACCTGGAGTCCCACTACACCTTTCGACCTTTTCTATCCCATTGCTGAGCAAAGTCCTCCCTTCCCTCTTTCCACTTGTCTAGAATCCTGGTGGATTACTTGATCTATAACTGGTTACTACATAAAACGCATCCATCCATACCTATCGGTAACTGCGTCCATCAGTATCGATGTTATCATGTCGACCGGTCTCATCTCGACAGGTAACTGTAAAAGGTTCGCTATACGTTCATCGATCAGACACAATGTGTAGACTCACGTTCTGGTCATTTTTTATCGAAAATTGTACAGTTTTATTTAGTTTATTGGTTGAATGATTTCGGCTTGTCATTGTTTGGGAGTAGGTCGCGAGCTGTTGATTATGTTGGAGGGAAATGATTGATGATGATTTGGCGGACGTAAGAATAGACTAATTTATATTGATTCAGTTCTGATTCCAATGCTTAAATCACTAACCAATGTAAACACTTTTCGATCCAGCATTTAATACGAATATATTGTTACGGTTGGTCCGTGGATGGGTGACCATCAAAACACAAAAAAAAAACAAGAGAATACCGTATACAGCCCGATTTAAACTCTATGGTGGCTCGGAACATCGGGCGAGTCGCCCCGCAGTAATAAATTCACCTGTCAGCGGGGGTGAGGGGTGAGGTACTGCGCAGCGTAGCGCACTTCACTCGCCATAAAGTTTGAATCAGGTTGCACCAGAAGTTGTAAAGGCTCCTACAAACAGGCGCGACACGTGATAAGATCGCACACGACACAAAGGCACCGCAAGTCGCGCAACGAACGATGCCTTTGTGTCGCGCGCGATTTTATCGCGTGTCGCGCCTGTTTGTAGGAGCCTTAAACAAAAGTAGCACGGTAGACGTGTCTCCGGTTAGTCCATTCGATTCCATGTGTCATGAATAGTACTTACACAATCCTATAGTGAGCAGACGATTCATTCGTTAAGAAGAACAAGCATTAGCATTGTTCACGGTTTAGAATGCATCGACTTGTCTCGAGTCTTAGTCAATAGCATAGTGTTTATATTGAGCTGTTTATTATGAATTCTTTTGCAGGTAATATCAAAAGACCTTATCGGTATTTTACATGGAGCGATAGCCTATCTGACCTCCGCAACCCCGTTATTGGGTAATACGATACCCATTGGTAAGACTGGTTGTCAGACTTTTGGGCTTCTGACTAACGGCTGTCAAAGATCTACAAACAACAACCGGGACCAACGGCTTAACGCGCCTTCCGAGGCAGGGGGGGGTCTCGATATGTAATGGATGGTCACCTATCCATGAATGGACCGCGGCAAGCGTAACTTATCCTTCGACCGACGCGTGTGGCTGTTATTATTTAGCCACGAGCCCCACACATATAAAGGTAGGTAGGTACAATGCGTGCCACGAAAGATGAGACTTGACACACCACGTGGTTTGACATGCGCAGTACACGATTTTAGGTATCTTTAGCGGTATGAGGTCTGAGTGCGGGACGGGACCGGACGTCATAGGGGCGGCGGAAAGAGCGGGGGAGGCGGGGTCAAGTCTCATCTTTCGTGGCGCGCATTGTAAAACGACAAATTAAAGTAGCAATGAAAAATTGCCGCAATCTTTGAAAAGAAAGTAAATTGCAATAAGCACTTACATTTAATTCCATTATCAACAAAAAAGTGAAATTGCTAAAAGTTTATATATAGTTTTAATTTTTATGGGCACAAGAGAAATCCTTAGCTTACAGGGAGTGCAAACGAGTTTCGAGTTTAAACTGTGTCAGTGTGATTCTTAACTCTTATGGTGGTTTTGTCTCGATGTGGGAAGGCAGGTTTCATACGGATATTTTGGCGAAAATCAAACTTCCCTGACCAAAATTACTTATAGTCTTATAGGTATTGTAATGGCTAGTGAATAAGCAGGCAGCCAACCTGATGCTAAGTGGTTACCGACACCTATGGACTTCTGCAATACCAGAGACATTGCAGAAGCGTTGCCATCTTAGAGACGGAGGCGATTTTTTAAGTTAATGGCTAGTAAATAAGCAGGCAACCTGATGGTAAGTATAGTTACCGCCGCCTATGGACTGCAATACCAGAGACATTGCAGAAGCGTTGCCATCCTAGAGATGGAGGCATGTTTTTTTATGTTAATGGCCAGTAAATAAGCAGACAGCCTGATGGTTAGTACAGTTACCGCAGCCTGTGGACTGCAATACCAGAGATATTGCAGAAGCGTCGCCATCCCAGAGACGGAGGGGAAATGACAGAATCATATATTATTACTAAAAGCCTGCGTTGTCCCACTGCAGGATAAAAGCCTCCTTTCTCTCTTTCCACTTTTGCCTATGTCAGACAGAAGTCAGATGGTACAGACGCCAGCACATCAAGCTACTACAAATCTGTCAAATTTCTTTAATAGATTTTCAACTTTATCGCTAAAGCATAAGGCTCAAAGTTGATTGGGAAAATTTGACAGTTTCGGGAGCTTGATGTGCTGGCGTCTGTACAACAATATTGTCGATGCGTTGCCCTAAAGGCTAGTCTTTTATTCTGGTAATTCTTAATGCACACATACCCTTAAAACCAGTAGACAGCAATGCTGACAGAGACAGAAATGATCTCTTCGCGAAAGGTTAAAAGGCTGGATGATTATTTAAGAATTTCTTTTATGGGGAAAATTAATGACAAATAAAACCATTTTAATAGGTGCTCTTCAACTACTCCAGCTGTATTTCGTCGAAGACCAAATGAACGTTTGATGAGAAAAACAATATACCTAAGTACTAAAATGGTGAATGATGGATTAAAAAGATAATGTGCGCTGATCCAGAAGGAACGAAGCCGGGGCTGAGCAACTTATACTTTTAAAAGAAAATAAGTCAATGGTTTTAAATGCAGTTATACAAGAGGTATTAAAAAAATAATAGGTACAGTCACCAAAAGAGATAAGTAACCAGGGCTATTGGATATAGTTGAAGTTTAGTAAGAAACCGATGGATGTTTTCGAATGAAATTTAATTTGATAAATGGACTGTTTGTTTTCTATTCATTAAATTAAAATTTGTTCGAAAACATACATCAGTTTCTCACTTAACTTCAACTATATCCGACGACCCTGGTTAATTATCTCCTTTGGTGACCGTACATCGACGAATTTTTCTTTCAAAAAAGTAATTATTAAAAAAGGAATGTTGTAAATCTGCTCCAAATCTGTATTCGTATACAAACAAGCTCGCGAACTGTGTCACTGGCACGACAAATTTATTATGATTTACGTACCTATGTGCTGAACGCGGCGCTTTTTTGCTGAGCCAATGTTTATTTTATTTACTAAGACATTTTTGCGTATTTATGTGAATTTATTTTTGGTCGAAAGCCGAAAGCGGAAACTGAATTTTTATTTAAGCCCTTTTTTACCGATTTTGTGAAAATAACTGTTGAGTTCCATCAAATATAGGTATTATTTTATTAGGACTTTTTTATTTTTATAAAAAATTTCTGATTCCCGAAATAGAAGCAATGCGATCATATAATCATATATCATCATCTGCCTAGCCTTTTCCCAACTATGTTTGTTGGGATTGGCTTCCAGTCTAACCGGTCAGATCATCATAATATAATATACGGTAATTAATTTAATGGGCAAAAAAATATCCGTCATCATCATCCAGCCTAGCCTTTTCCCAACTATGTTGGGGTTGGCTTCCAGTCTAACCGGTCAGATCATCATAATATAATATAATTAATTTAATGGGCAAAAAAATATCCGTCATCATCATCCAGCCTAGCCTTTTCCCAACTATGTTGGGGTCGGCTTCCAGTCTAACCGGATGCAGCTGAGTACCAGTATTTTACATAGAGCGACTGCCTGTCTGACCTCCACAACCTAGTTATTGGGTAACACGATACGCTTTGGTAAGACTGGTTGTCAGATTTACGGGCTTCTGACGACCCGTAACGACTGTCAAAGATCTACTAGTGACAGCCGGGACCAAAGGCTAAACGTGCTTTCTGAGGCACGGAGGGATCTTGGTATGTAAAGATGGTTACCCATCCATAAACCAACCTCGGCAAGCGTAGCTTAATCTGATCCATCGACCCGTGCGGCTGTTATTACTTAGCAACAAGCCCCTCTCATACTCAAACTCAAACTCAAAGCATTTATTTCAATTAAACCATTTACAGGCACTTTTGAATTGTCAAGAAGTCGGTCAGCCAGAAAATATGAAGCTAGTTGCCCATTCCAAAGCGTAGGTACCTATGGAGAAGAACGGGCAAGAAACTCCATGGACACTCTTTTTAAATTATATTTTACAAAAATATTAGTTACTTACATCATTTCTTTTGATCTTAAAATTATATAATGTGAGAACGATGTAAAAAATTAAGAAATATAAGTACACAAAGACAAAGAAATAATACATATCTTCGTCAATAGAGTACCTATTAAATTAATACGGAAAAGGTAAAACAAATGATGGTAATAATCTTTAATATGTTAGTATCTGTCAGGGTTTCTTGTAAATCTTCATTTTAATACGCAGCTCAGGATCTAGGCAGCGGGAATAAACTGCTACTGTTTATGTATTCACAACCCGTTTCTGAGTAAGAGATACTACGAGATATAAGTATGCTAGGGTTGGCAACACTTTAAAAAGAAAAACCATAACCAAGCGACACGTATTTAGTCTATGACACACCTCCGCCGTGATTGCCAGGAATCAACACTCAATCAGAGGCGCCGGGAGTAGCTGGTCGATCCCGTGGGAATATCGGGATAAAAAGTAGCCTATATGTTAATCCAGGGTGTCAGCTACCTCCATACAAAATTTTATCAAAATTGGCCCAGCCGTTTGAGCGTGAAGAAGTAACAAACGTATAAACACACACACAAACACTCACAAAGTTTCGCCTTTATAATATTAGTGTGATGAATTAAAGCATTATATTTCGTGATAGCAGTATTTTATTGAATGACATAAAGGCTCTCCATAAAAGTAATCAACAACTGTAACCAAGCGACACGTAGGTATCTCGGAGACGTTAGTCGCCGCTCACAAACGAATTACGGTTAGGTTACTATAACAATAATTAATGAAAAAGAAAACAATAATAGACACTACTAATGTATGATGGATGATGGAGAAAGACACACGCAACAGCAAGGGTTAGCGAATATTGGCGCAAAACTTGGGATATGTGCCTGTAATTTTGACAGCACCCACACCCAAATCTGAATGAAGTAATGAAGTAGTGAGTTTATGGTGATACTGGTCTTCCATAGACGAGCTTGTCACAGGCGAAGAACTATAAATGTTGACGATATTTTTTGACAGAAACGAATTTTTGATTTAAAAAGGTTCCATGGTGTTTCATGACGATTGTTCTCCATAGGAAATACTATTTATAGCCTAGCACTGTGTAACTTCAACCCGCACTTAAGTCCCGCTTTTCTGTGACTTAAAAAGTCACACGGTAGACCGTGTCAAGTGTGCGTAGCGAGGGTGCGAAACGCCGATTTATCCATAAATTTTGCACGCTCGCTACGCACACGTCACACGTAGTCATACGTGTCGTAGCTTGTAGTGGACTATTGAACTGTGAAACTAGCATTTGAACTTTCACAACATTGAGAAGTTCCATTTGCAATAAATAGAAATTCAATTTAGCAAAATTGTCTGGTAGTTACATTTTATCGACGCTGAAACGAAGTAAGTAGATATGTAACTGGAAACATCACGGCTTCGCCAACCCCATCGTATTAAATAACGGACAGCGCTGACCCTTAAATATATCTTCTATAGGTACAGACATAGTATGCATAGTACGAGAAACGTTTTATATCCATAAGTTATCAACAGTTACAAGTAGTAGGACTGCTTCGAAAGCAGGACTGTGTACTTTTACATAGCGTCTTAAATGAGACTTAATAAAAACGTAAAGTGAAAACACTGTGAAACAAAGAGAATTTTAAAGTTCAAAAATATAATTTCTTATTTTTATATTTAATGCCAACGCCACATGAGAACAACGCGTCATACTGACGTCACGCAAAATCCTGCATCTCGCAAGCAGAGTTTACCGCGTAACTAGCATAGATACAACGGCCCGACATGAATCATCGGGCAGTTGCCCGCCAGACACAACACCCGTCTGGTCGGAGGATCCTCCTTTTCTATAAGGTGTTTCTATGAGTGAACTTTACACCCTGTTCCTCATACCTCTATAGAGGTATTTGTTTGATGGTTTGTGATGATGTAGATATGTAGGAGGTAATCTCCGCAACTGCCAGTCGGATTACAAAAAATATTTTTGTATTTGATAGCCTAATTCTTGAGGAAGGCTATAGGCTACGTAACATCACGCTACGACACTTAGGAACCGAGCTTTGGGATAAAAAGTCAGAAAGAACGTTAAGCGAAAACGAAGACCTGCCGGGTCAGCGGGATTGTCCGAAAGGGTTACCGCTGGCCCGGAACATAAAGGGCTAAGGAAGGAACACGGGTGGGTTTTAGTCAGTAAGAGTCTGACACTCCCTTCCGCTCCACCCAGAGCGGGAGGGGTCATTTGTTGATTTCCCATCCCGAAAAAAAAAGCGAAAACGAAGATGTAGCACGGGCGAGCGATGAGATGCGACGCGATGGGTCTAGTTTTATTAAATTTGGAAAAAATATTGAAATTTGTTGTGCTATGTCATGTGAAGTTTTTGTTAGAAATTGTTTCTAAAATGGGTACCTTATGATTAGTCTTCTCTCAAACACAATGCGTATGATCACAGGAAAATCCAGCTTCAAAAGGTCTTGTCACATGTTACGATCACGATTTCTAATAAATAAAAGAAAAACCTCACGAATGTCCGGCACCGGCAGTTCCAAAAACCTACATCCATAACATGATGTCACTCCAAAAGTCAAATAGGAAGTAAAACACTCGAGGATGTGACATTGTTGTTATTCTCTAAAAGTGAACCGTTGAAAATTAATCAACAATACAATATATTATGGAATAATGTAGGTGTAAGGTTGCATGGACCTTGCTGAAGTTTGACCCTGAACGAGATCACGGTAATAAGTAAGGTCGGATTTGCTACATATTTATGATGTCCGATACGCATTGAGATTTTATGTTGGTAACAAGGAGAATGCCTGAGTGTGGATAGGAAAAAAAAACCGGCCAAGTGCGAGTCGGACTCGCGCACCGAGGGTTCCGTACAAACCTGCAAGGTTTACAAAGTTCGTTCATTACGACAATCGAGTCATAACTATGGTATTTTTATTGCAAAATGAAATTCATAACATTACAATGGGGAAAGATGGAGGAGCATAAATTTAAGACAAAGATCTCTTTATCGTTTAAGTAACAATCCTTTATTTTATATTAACACATATCATTTATCTATAATATAACTGAAACACTTATACTAGCCTTGCAGCAGACTTGCGAAAGTTCTTTTATTAAAGTTATTTATTTACTAAGTTTTTTAGTCACTATTTAGAAATCTGGTTCAAAAATATTAATCGTTTTGCGTTTTTGCGTTGACTTAGAATTTTTTTTTTTCACGGGTTAAAGGCAATTAGATCTAAGTATTTGATATGAATTTCAACTTGATAGCTCTACGCGTTCATGAGGAAAAAAGTAATAAGTTTATATTTATTAAAAAATAAATATATATTTTGTAATGTAACTAAAAATTTAAGGTTTTCGGAATTTTTCCTTTATGTGTGCTATAAAACGTTGCTTCATGCCAAATTTCAAGATTCTAGGTCGACTGGAAGTACCCTTTAGGTTTTGATTCCCTTGCGAGTACTTGCGAGTTTCAAAATATGCAGCTTAAATTGCTGTTTCTTTTGATTGCGTTGACATAGAAGTTTGATTTTGTTACAGCTTAAAGGTATTATAGACCTGAGTATTTGGTATGAATTTCAATTTAATACCTCTACGCGTTTATGAGGAAATGGGTAGTAAGTTTAAAATTATTAAAAAAAATATATTATGTGATGTAACTAAAAATTTATGGTTTTCGTAATTTTTCCTTTATCTATGCTATAAGACGTTGCTTCGTACCAAATTTCAAGATTCTGAGTTCACGGGAAGCACCCTGTAGGTTTTGATTCCCTTGCAAGTGTCGAAAATTTGCGGCATAAACGGCTGTATCTTTTGATTGCGTTGGCTTAGAAGTTTGATTTTTTCACAGCTTCAAGGGACAGTAGACCTGAGTAATTGATATAAATTTCAGCTTCATACCTCCACGCGTTCCTGAGAATAAGGGTCTTGACAGACGGACGGACAGACGGACAACAAAGTGATCCTATAAGGGTTCCGTTTTTTCCTTTTGAGGTACGGAACCCTAAAAATACAATCCGAATGGACTCATAGTGTGTGAAACGGCTGTACGGTCGAGCTTATTTCCGATTTGAGGACACAGTGACATAGCGACACAGCTTGTAAATACAGGGTCAAATTAGATGGGATGGAATGGTGATGGGATATCTAAACACGATAAAATAAAAACAAAAATTATTTGATGCTGTTTTGGGGGTCAAAGACCGCTTGTAGTGTTGTTAGTTGAAGTATTAGTTTAGAAAATATGTTTTTTTTTATCAATACTCATCACGTCTGTGAAGTAAAAAAACTGTTTTTTTAAACTGATATTTCAAATGACTAAAGTAACTGCAGTCGATGACCCCACCAAAAACATCATCAAATAATTTGTTTTATCATGTTTAGATAACGACTCCCATCATGTACGCGGAGTTTTGCTAGATAATTTACTTTGACCCTGTATTCTAGTCCTCGACGTAATTCAATGATTATGTTACTGAGGTGTTCTGTGCGGGGGCTTCCTTACAACCAAACCAAGCAATGGTATGTTACAATGGCGAATTATTCCGATCTGTCACCCCGCTTTGTCCCCTTAGGGGGACAGATCGGAAAAAAAAGTTTGATCTGTCCCCCTGTTAGCAATGAGGGGACAGTTCGAACTTTATTCACTCCTTAACGGTTTCATCTGTCCCCCTATCACTGATAGGGGGACAGATGAAACTTTTTATTCCGGGACGATCTTCATGTTAGCACTTGGTTCATACTGTGTCTGCGTTTAGGCTCTATGTTTGGATCTCAGCAAAAAATGCCTTAGTCTACCGTAACGGCAGTTTAAAAAAGTGAATTTAAGGAAACTACTTATTCTTAATCATCCTTTCTTTTTGACCATTAAACTCACCCATCCATGCGACGGTGCCAAGTCCTGCCTGAGCGCCAGCACGCGCAGACGCAGAAGTTCTCCTGGGCGGTAGCGCGTACGCTCCGTGGACAGCACGATCACGCGCCCGCTGGAGATGCGCAGCGGCAGCCGACGCTCCCACACGCACTGGGCTTCAGGATACCTGGGTTGTAGGTGTATTAATATTGTGATCAGTTTATCGGTTTAAGCACGCATTCTTGTTGATAACCTATATGGATCCCGTCATTCCTTTAAAGAGTGAAGATTGATGTAATCTTAAATCTTGCGAGCAACTTCCTCGCCTTTTTCATGTTTGTCAAAATAATATTCATTATGAGGCAGTGACCAAATAAAAGTGTTGTGCCGTAACTTTGGAGAGATGTCCAGGACTGGATGAGTTGATTGTCTGATAAATATTTAAGCTGGCTTTATGATAGTTTAAGTTTAAGAGCTAAAAAAGTCTGTTGTCTGTGTTCTTAGGTACCTGATGTTGACGATCAAGTCAGCTTTTGTGTTTGGTAGCGACGGGACATTGATATCCAGACATCCTCCATCACCTGCGAAAAAGATGAAAGTTGTATTTCTAGTAGTACTACAACACAATTTGACACGACCATGCACCATAAAGGCGCGACACGCGATAAAATCGCGCGCGACACAAAGGCACCGCAAGTCGTCCAACGGACGGTGGCTTTATATCGCGCGATTATATCCCGTGTCGCGCCTGTTTGTAGAAGCCTTAACACAAAGCTTATTTAAATAATTATCCCACTTTCTTGTCGATTTTTTTCTGTTTTTTTGTTCGAATTACGTTTAGTTTTAGATAATGTTTCGTCTATTCTTTCAATTAGTTCGTAGTTATAATTTGAAACTATAATGTACGTTACCTGAAAGCTGTGACGAAGCCGTGACCGTCTGCCTGTCCTCAGTCAACAAGGTTAGCACCAAGCGAGCTGGTCCGTCAGTGTAGAACCTGGAAACGCAAGCCCGGTTCATTCCGCCCGCAGTCAGCACCCCTGGGGCCAGGAAGAGGTGATTCTTGTCTGTGCATGGGTTTCTGGAAAGTTCAAAAAATGTTTAGAACTTTTTATGTGTGGTATAGAAGACGGGGGCTGTGAGGTAAGATTTTCTGCGATTGTGCTTGTCCATTTTTTAATTAAACCTGATTATAAGCTCCAAAGTTGTGAACATTAGGACATTTGAAGTTATGATATAGGTACCCGCTCCGATGTCGCGAAATCTCCTAAAGATCGGTGACAATAGAAAAAGTAATTATGTCTCATTACTAATGTGATTAGACATAGGTAATTAATGATAGTTGAGCTAATTGATACCGAGTCCATTTAGATTGCTATCGACACGCTAAGACGAACAAGAAGCTCATATACAGGGTGGCATGGGACATAGACTCGCAACCTGTAACCATGGATTCAGTAGGTCCATGATTCTGAACCCCCCTGCGCTGAAATTAATACCCGGTTATTCGAAAAAAAAATGCTGTTCCATATATTTTGTTTTTTGATAACCGAAGAAAATTTTCAACGCTAGGGCGTCTAGAATCCATACTAATATTATAAATTCCAAAGTAACTCTGTCTGTCTGTATGTTACCTTTTCACGCCTAAACCACTGAACGGATTTCGATAAAATTTGGCAGAGAGATGGTCTATCTCTCTGACAAATTTTCGATAAAAACTATCCTATGTCCTTACATAGGATAGTTTTTATCGACATACCTCACGGGCGGAGCCGCGGGCGGAAGCTAGTCATATATATTGAATCCATGGTAACGGTTGCGCGTCGATGTGCCTGCCACCTTGTATACATGTTAACAAGGGGCACACCATACTTTAACCTGCGATGCTGTTTGGTTTTTATTAGGTACTTTGGTATTATAAATAGATTGCTAAACAAAACAATAAACCACAACTAAACAATTCGCCATATCATGGAATACAATTGTTTTTTTTTTCATCCGACAAACAAAAAGTCATACGCTCCAAAATTCCCACCAGATACATCTCATCGAAGCCCAGTAAACCCACGCACATACCATAACTTTTTTTACTCTTCGTATAACATTTGATGTCTACCTCACGTCTCAACGACACGAAGGGTACAATTACACCATAGAACAAAAAATGATGAGATCAATTGAATGGCCGTTTCTTCGTAATGGCGGACATAAAAATCAAGGTCCAATCGACCTTGGATATCAACTGTATAAATATGCTCTGTGATGAATTGATGATTTAATGATGGCCTGTAATTGTATGTAAATGATTTTAATTTTTCTTTGTTAGGCGTGCTTCATACGGGTTGGGCTCCGCTCGCCCCTTGGATCTTGCCCCTAATTGCCTCAGTGTACCTACTTCTGTGTGGTTCTTTCCTAAAAAGACACCATACTACATGTCCTCACATGATCTGATCAAGATTACGTCTGGACTTTGAAAGTTACTGTGACCTCTGAGTTTGTTTCGGCCTTTCTTCTTAGAGTAGCCAGATTGGAAAAGCCGACCTGATCTACTTCGTTTATAAAATATGATTGACGTGTAAAAGTGTTTGTACAAAACTACTTACAGAAATAAAATCATTTATCACTTGTTATATATAGTCTTCAGAATTTTTTGAAGCGATTACTATATTATATTATTCTTCAGCTTTCATTAGGCTCATGCAACACTCCAGTTGCATTGATAAGTTGCAGTTGATTTTTACCGAACATGTAGTTATAACTATCTACATATGTATATTTTGTCGCCCATCTGTGCCGACTCGAACAAGAAGCGCGCCTTATTTGCTTGATTTTGTAATGAAAGAAAAATCGAGTTGTGGCGGTAATATAATTAGCATAATTGTTATTCTCTGGGGGTAATTATCATAATAATTATATTTCTAAGTACTGAGTATTGAGTAAGCCTATCCGGGTAGACTCCAGAGCTCCATTTCATCGAACTAAAGATGCTGAAGATGCTCCACATCCGTTACGTGGCAGATAAGCCCCAAAAGATATTATCAGACGCCAGCACATCAACCTACCACAATCTGTCAGATTTCTTTAATAGATTTTCAACTTTATCGCTAAATCATAAGGTTCAAAGTTGATTGGGAAAATTTTACAGTTTCGGGTAGCTTGATGTGCTAGCGTCTGTACTACAGGATTTGTAACAGACGCATTGAGCCACATATAATTTTGTGTAGTTCAACGAGAGTTTCCGTACGAGTAGCGGAAGTTAGACGACATTTAGTTTTGCTCCACTTAAAACCAGAAATTCGCCACATTTACAAGCGGATTCTGCTTTACGTAGGTAAGTACCTAACTCAGTAGACGCGGTCAGCAACTACTACATTAACGCTGGTCCTAATGATATAATCAACTTAATTAACAGCTAAATTGTTTATTACTTCTATTAGTAATCACAGGTTTTATTGCCACGTTTGAGCTCGACTATATCCGTGTGGACTTCGGATATACCTACGTAGGAATGTCTTATAACACCATCATCTTTCTGCAGCCCTTATTCTAATTATATGGTATCGGCGCAACATGCTCATGCTCATTTAGCTCCCTTCAAAATGGTTGAGCTGAATGGTGCTGATTGATGCGTCATGTTCGTGAACGGGCGCCGTCAGCTGGGGTGGTCATCACTTAGCTGCCTGGGCTTATTTTTAATTATTTTATTTTTGGATTGTTGTTTGTTAAATACTATTTGTTGTACTCTGGACGCTCTTAACGCGTACGTCTTTCTTAATTTTTACATCGTTCTCACATTATATAAGTTTAAAATCAAAAGTAATGATGTAACGATGTAACTAATATTTTTGTAAAATATAATTTAAAAAGAGTGGCCATGGAGTTTCTTGCCCGTTCTTCTCCATAGGTACCTACGCTTTGGAATGGGTACCTAACTAGCTTCATATTTTCTGACTGACCGACTTCTTGACAATTCAAAAGTGCCTGTAAATGGTTTAATTTAAATAAATGCTTTGAGTTTGAGTAATATTTTTTCTTCCATACTTCTCTGTTAGTCGTCATTTCTGTAGTCATCCTCTTTCTAGCCCTAATTATCATCTTTAGGACAGTCCATCCATCGTTTCTTTGCTCTTCCCATACTGCTATATCCATCCTCATTCTCACTCAGAACTTGTCTCACGACATTTTCTCGTTCCTCTTCATCACCATGACAACCGATTTCCACACTTTTTAGATTTCTTCTTATTCTATAGTACATTCGCTTACAGCAAATTCAACTCTTCAAGACCCAAATAAAAGAAAAATATAAGTATATAATCTTCATACCATGGTTCATGAATATGTCTACCTTCATCAATATTGGTTCAGTGGCTTAGCTGTGGAACCATAACAAACAGGCAGGAAACTTTGACAATTCAAAAGTGCTTGTAATTGGTTTGTCCAAACCACTGAATGGATTTCGATAAAATTTGGCAGAGCGATAGATTGCATCCCGGGGAAGGACATAGGGTAGGTTTTTATCCCGATATTCCCACGGGATAGACACTTATGCGGGTGAAACCGCGGGGGGCAGTTAGAAATAAATGCTTTGAGTTTGACTTTTTGTATTTATAGAATGGAATGTATGGATTACCAAAGTTCAACAACTAACTAACTTATTCTGCTAACCCCAGAACATGAAGCTACTCTGATCGGGTTTCAAATGACCGCCGTATGAATGCACTCGTTAACTTGTTCTAAGAAGTACATGCATCTGGCTGTTATTAAAACAAACAAGATGGCCGGTGATAGGGATGGGCTTACAGTCTGCGCGTACGTTTAGTGCTTTGATTGATGCAGTCTAAAATAGCAGTGTGTTGATTGAACTGTACGGAATTTCGATTTGAACTTGAAGCTTATTTTTGGCTTAGTTAAAAAAATCGTTTGTGATAAAGTTCTTCTTACATGGGCAGAACTGGACCATACTTTTTATCTTCGAGTCGATGGCACTTTTTAGATAATTTGGGTTCAGTAGGTATAAAGGGATCATTTCAAAACGGAAGAAAAAAATCATGCTAGATTATAGTTAGCTGGCTTTCTTTCGCCCGCGTGGTATGCCAATAAAAAGTAGCCTATGTTCTTCCCTAGGGGTATTCCCATACGAAATTTCATTAAAAACGGTCCTGCCGTTTAGGAAATTAGCCGGAGCAAACAGACAGACAAAAATAAAAAACATGTTTTTTTGTTTTAAGCACCGTATATAATTTACATAATTATGCATTTAGTATAAAGCTGTTATTTTGACTTTACAAACAGACACTTTAACTTATTTATTTGTGTGTAGGTATTTATAGATGTCTGCACTCTCAAGTTCTCGTGTTGTGTCCCTTCTAATGGAAAACGAACGTGCGGATAAGTAATTAGATTAATTCTTAAACTCTAATTCATCAAAACAATAAATACTAATGTTATGTTTATAACGCATGCAATCCTTGTGAGGAAAGTGCAGGCGATACTGTACCTTATGAGTCACTCCTTTGATTGGTAAATAAAGGACAATCAATTGGTCCTTCAATACGGATTGTAAATTAAGAGAAACAATAATGAAAGCGTTAAAACAAACAACGAAAAATAACAAACAACAAAAAAGAATAAGAAAAGAGAGAGAGAGAGAGATAATGATAATATTGCCATACCGATCTGTTTAAATTTAACTAACATAGCGACATATATTTGGCAAAAGATATTAAATTGGTCTGGTGAAAAAGCTTTATATATACGTTCCGACTCATTAAATGAGTCTGAAAAATTTTATGTGCCTTTTGTTTCGCCGGAAACGACAGAACCACTAAAGCAACCCTTCAAACCGGTATACCAGTTTGAAGGGTTGCTTTCGGAGGATCTTCTCTGGACAAACACGTTTGCCAGGTGTTCGACAGCTAATTATTTGATGGTAATCTGGCAAAACTCTAAGGCAGTTGAGCGCAGTGGACTTTCTCTTAGATTTGGTTTTGCCAAGAAGAATCTCATTATCGAGGAACGTTACTTTGGGAATAAAAGCGACAAAGATGCGATTCTTGACACTTCAGACGATGACGACCGGGGTTGACCGAAATTAATTAATGTCACACGACTTATTAGTTTTCTAAAACTGTGTAGAGGGTGAAAAATAGGTCCTAATTACGATTTAGTAGAAAGATATGGAGAATAGAGACAGGTGCTGTACTTTGTGTAAATATTTCTCCCAAAACAGTGAAGGAAACCATTGTGAGGAAATTGGCATGTCCTAGAACCAAAAATTCAAAGACATGTGGCATCTGCCAACCCGCACTGGCCCGCGAAACCCACTCTTTCTCGAAGTGAGGAAAAGCGAAACAAAAACAACAACGGAAACATTGCACAGTACCCGGCGATAAATATCGCACATCGAGCTTTGGAAAGAAGACCCCTCCATGCCTTGAAAGAAGCTTTTCCTTTTATACCTAGTACTAGCTTCTGCACGCAACTTCATCTACGTTAAATTTAGTAATTTTCTCCCGACCGGCCGAAATTAGCCGATTGTCTCTTTCCAAAGGTCGATGTGCAGTATTTATCGCCGGGTACTGTAGGCTGATTATGAAGGAGCGATCGCCTAGCAAATTTGGAAAAGGAATATTTCTTTTGGAACTAAAAGCGTCGAAGACGCTATTGGCACCAACCCTACAGACGAAAATGACGATGAGGACCGCTTCTGACCGAAATTAATTAAAGTCACACGACTTATTGCATGCTGGAACTGTGTAGAGGGTGAAATAAATGTACTAATATTGATTTAGTCGTAGGACAATCTTCCAAGGAACATAAGGAGAATCGTATAAGGTTAGAATAGACGTATACTCATTGGAGAGATAAATCCACAAGCATAGGCCGCTTATTCAGTCTCGAACTTATTTGGTATCCGTGTTGTCCACTTCAGCGAAAAGACGAACCTCTGACCGAAAGTAAGATGAAGATATTTTACTTCGATGGTCCTAGTATACCATTATGCACGTTAAGCCGTTGGTCCCGGCTGTCGTTTGTGGATCTTTGATAGTCGTTACGGGTAGTCAGAAGCCCGAAAGTTTGACAACCAGTCTTACCAAGGGGTATCGTATTACCCAGTAACTGGGTTCTGGAGGTCAGATAGGCAGTCGCTCCATGTAAAATACTGGTATTCAGCTGCATCCGGTTAGACTGGAAGCCGACCCCAACTTAGTTGGGAAAAGGCTCGGCAGATGATGATGGTCCTAGTATACCATTAATTGTGACTTCAATTTACAGCTATATGAACATAATCCAGTACTTATTGCACATGATAACGAGCACGTCTTTTATGTCTGGAGCTTTTATTTAGGTATTAAGGTCTGTTTACGTTTTTGGTTTTGTTTTTTTTTGCTTGAGTATATAGTTTAATGTTTTTGTTGGCATATTGGCGTGTGCTAGCTGACTTAACTATGGCAAATAAATTCACTTAATGTTTTTTAATGTTATTTACTTAGTATTATAATATATGTATAGAATCAAGTTCTTCTAAGTGGACAGATAGGTGTACTGCTGGGGAGCTTGTTGCGCCCATGATTGTTCCCGCTAAAGCACTAGGAAGTTGCGGAGGGCGAGCGTTTTGGAAGACTGTGTTCAAAAGGTGCTGATTTTCAATCTAGATTGAATAAATTACGAGAAGAACATTGAAGCAAAACTTACCCTATAATATTTTTAACTTCTTCAGTTTCATTAGTATTCTGGGAATTCGCTAGCCCGACTGCTAATAGCAGGCAAAACCACAACATCTTCATAGTTCAGATTTCTCGAAATCACAATCACTTTAGTACCTACTAGATCAGCGGAAAGATTTCAATCCCATTTTAGAGTTTGTAGGAAGTATTTGCGTTGAAGAAAGTTTGTTTATAATTTTATGATTTCCTGTGTTCTGATTTCTGTATTTTATTTACTCGTATTTCGGAAGTACTGTGGTTTTAACCAATTGGCTAATTATGGTTATTTATAGCTTATGATCTTTCTTCATTCTCGTTTATTTCAATTTTTAATTTATGCTTAGTTCAATCTCGTTAATTAATTTAACTCATCAAATGCTATCATCACCAAGCCACAATATCACTTAGCAACAATCTATTTACGGGATCGCCGCTTTACTTTATTTTTATTCTAAAGCAACATTTATTTTATTGATAAACAACAGTTATTCGTTTATCTCAACCGGCGCCATTTTGTATTGACTTGCAGTAGGTACGTCCGTCAGAGCGCGCGCGCGCAGCAGACTAGTTGTTGTACGCATGCGCGAAAGGTCGTCGCGCATCGCGAAAAAGTCAGAAGCGCACAACATTTTTTCGTTTTCAATTTATGAGTAAAAAAAAGTGTAGGTAAATAATTTGTTTATTTTTTCTTAGGCGATGTATTTTGGTATGTTTGGTATGTTTGCTCCAATTATGTTCAAAATTAAGCAGACTGTGTTAGACTATTTTAGGATTGTTACTGTTGTTTTAACGCTAAGGGCATGAATAGATAAATTAATCTGTGAAGTAACGGCGCCTGCTCTCCATTTACTAAAACAGCCAAGATAGTAAATAGAAAAGTCACTACTCACTTATTTTTTCTTAAATTTAGCTTACTCTGTCCCATTGCTGAGCAAAGGCCTCCTCCAAATCCTTCCAGAGCGGCAATTTCCGTATTTTTAGGAACGTTCACATTCTAATCTTAGTCTCAATCTGTCAAAAAACCTCAAATTTCCCTACGTTTTTGACAAGTTTTCGACAATCATTGTCGCTAAGATTAGATTGCGACTACATTTTTAATGTTTTTATAATTTTTTGTTATCCTTTATCCTTTTCCATAGCCACCTCGATCCAAGCTTTGCGGTATTGAAATGAAATTGTGGAAAATAAGCATCGTTCAATAAACGTTTCGCACCCCTGGCTAGGTTAATAGGTCGATCGTCGACCGCTTACTAGACAATTAATTGTTCGACTTCAATTGTTTTGCCACCAGACGCGCCAGGAATGTGTAGCAGTTTATATTTAAGACTAAGCCCGCGGCTTCACCCGCGTGGAGGTCAGAAATTCTTATTATAAACTATCTGTGTGCCCAAATCCGTTCAGGCGTTTTTGCGTGAATGAGTAGGTAGCAAACATCCAAATATCCAAACACAAACTTCCACATCTAGTATTCGTAGAATAAAATCGTTTATAATATAAGTAGGATTATAATTATGAGTAGGATTACCTATATAAATCGATATACGAAATGGAACTGGGGGGTGGCACATCTCTATGGTGGTATGGTTTAGGCCCACCCTACCCCCAGGAGTATGGCCAGGGGTATGGTGAGTCCGGAGAGTATTAATCTACGAGCAGACTTTGGATGGAAGGTATTTTAGTTAGAATGCTTCAGACTATTCTGTTCCCATTGCTGGAACACAGACGTCCTTTCAGTGACAGAGATTGGGCCGTAATCCTCGCGGGTCCAGTTCGGGTTGATAGATGTCACATGTCTTCAAATTTTTGGTTCTAGGACATGCCGGTTTCCACACGATGTTTTCCTTCACCGTTTTGAGAGGAGTGGTCATGAATAATTTACAAAAGGTAAAGCGCTTGTCTGGGTTCTAACCTGCGACCTACAACTCGTAAGTCGCGGCCGTTACCACTGTGCCACCACTGCTCTATATGCTGTGTAAGATGTATGATAATTATTATCTTCTTTACAGGAATTAAAAACAAATCCACGATTGGTACAGCCTACAGGAGAAAATATTATTGTGGAACAGATATGGCTGCAAATTATAAGGTCCACCAGCAAAATTCGTCACAACACGATCATTTCCGAACTTGTCCGACTTTTAAGCGAAGTCAAACGAAGATTTGGTCTTTTGATCATATAAATTGGTGCTTTCAGTTATTTTACCTTTGATTTGCATCACTGTCAAAATCACTGTGATCTTTATAGTGGTTACAATAAGGTTGCTGTTAGGTAAATGTCGTATTATTACAAACATTTTAAAAATAGAATAAAACCGTGAAAGTTGGGGTCACAAGTCAGGTCAACATGACGTCAAAATGACATAGCCTATGTCAATCTAAGGACTATCACGGCGAGTCTTCTTGCATTGTCCTAATAGATTGTTTGTAATAACATGCAAATTGGATCGTCTCTCGTGATGTGAATTGTAATGTAAGTAATGTGATTTCACTAATAATAGACTATTAATACTTCCACTTTCAATCCCTATGGGTTGAGCAGTAAATACTCTTTAATAAGAAGGTAAACTACCTACACCTTCACGTGCCTTCACCTACACCATAAAAAATAGGTCCCTTTGTCATTACAGATCGTTGCTCAATCCTTTAATTGGCGAAAAAAATGTAGTGACTTTTTAGGAGTCTACCGAATATCAGTTTCATGCCTATTAAAACAGTTAGGTATGTCTTACCAACATTTGTCTCTTACATGACTTCGCCAGACTCTTGGATACCATCCATCATCTGCCTAGCCTTTCCTAACTATGTTGGTGAAGTGAGCGTGGAGCTGTCAATTCCTAGCAAAAACAAACTCACTTCACCTAAGTTTTCACGGTGAGATTTTTACAGAATCGACCGGCAGGCGTAGTGTTTTCTGTCGTTTTAACAGAGCCATCCACCTTTGACTGTTATGAACTAGAATCACTGCTTGACTCCGAATACACTAGGCTAAGGTAGGTTTACGCCGCGTGCATCTTAGTTCCGACATATTATCATAGATGGCGTTAATTTATATTTTGGCTTTGACAGGAGAATTCTTGTGAATTTTATCCTGTTATTAATTCATCTTAATTTTTGGATGTAAAAATCAGCAGATATTATTTTATTAAAAGTGGATATTTATTATTCTTTTATTGTTTTCTATTTTGGTCGTTTGATACGAAATTTATTTTTTTCAGGTAAAGTACAATATCTATATCTGTTCTGGGTTGCAATACCTACAAATTGCAAAAAAAAATGTAGGCACATAATTAAGCAAGTGTATTATAAGTATGATGATCAAATACGAAAAAACACCAAAATGCTCGCTGGCTATGTATTTCTATATTTATATTTGTAATCCATAGTGTAATATTCCATTCTATTCCATGCAGGGTACGACTAACTCTCAATCCCAGATTAACATCACAATAACTGAAACTCCCATTTAAAACTCGATTAAAAAGTTGCCAACGATATCATGGGCACAACAGCCCATTATTATTTTGAATGTATTCCGACCATTATTGGGTTTCAGTATGGCGGACGCGGGTTTGCAGTTAAAAGGTATTAACTCTCGGAACACATCGTTTTATTTTCTTTATTGCTGTCTATTATTTTGTACGTTTGTTTTGGGTTAGTTTTGTACTTAAATAAATTGCTGTGAGTTTGTCGTGAAAAAGTTAGCCTGTTTCCTTCGCTACTGCGATGAATTTATTAGGTAGCTCTTTGTGAAAGAGTTCTTCACGGAAACTAATACTACACTCAAAATCAATCTGCCTGCTTTTTCCCAATTATGTTGGTTGTCTACCAGTCTAACCGGCTGCAGCAGAATACCAGTATTTTATATAGAGCGATTGCCTATCGGACCTCCACAACACATTTAGGTATTGCGTAACACACACTACCTGTCAGTGAGACTGGTTGTCAAAAACTTTTGGAATTTTGTGCTTCTTACTACCCACATCGACGGTCAAAGATCGTGCGACCCGAGTCACGGAGGGGTCTCGATATAGCCTAATCGTCGATTGCCCCCGTGGCTGTTATTACTTAGCCATTTGCCCCTCTTAACTACAATACCTATATAATGTAGTAATCTATTTCTAGAAGCAAGGAAATTTCTGTGTTTATCTTTGAAGGGTGGTGGTGAAGTTACATAGGCACTTGAGACGTTTAACCTTGTCTGAATGATCGTTTCTCTCAGGGCCTGTGCACACCACGTTTTTTAAACGCGCCGTTGACGCGCGTTTGTAGCGATACAGACGCGATACGCACGCGAGTCAGACGCAGCCTGTAGACCTTCTGTAGGATAAAAACGCGCCGTCGACGCATGTTTCTAAAACGCGCGTCAACGTCGCGTTTAAAAAACGTGGTGTGCACAGGCAGTGTTGCAGATCTTAATAGGTGGTGTTAACTATTCTCTCCATCTGATATGTGTCTTCGACCAGTTTAACAATCTTTGGAATAATTGCGTAACACACTAACAGTAGCAATGGGTTTCATTTTGACAGTACAACAACATTCATAAAGAGTATTCTATTCTATTCTATTCTATTCTATTCATTGCGTTATTTACGTTGTCGGGCAGACAAATTTTTCGAACATATGAATCATTGGTTAGCAATATCCTTCAAAATGATTCAGATTGTGATTGAAACTGTATTTCGCAATAATGGAAAATGGAACATAAGACACAGTAACTTATTTGACTAGACCTAGAAGGATTAAGAAAAGCTTGGTAATGAGGGTTTTCTGAAATGACGTTCGCTAGGTGGCAGCACTGGCACGTCAGGTCCAGGCATCTGTCAAAGAGCCTTTTTCTTTAGTCATGACGGAATGATGAACGACTGAATGAATCGAATGATGAACGTCATCATATATTTTATATTGGAAGACCTCTTGTCACAGTGGTGCCAACTGGTGTCGTAAATTTTCACGAAAACGCTCGTTGTGTCAGTATTCTCTCAATTCACTCATTAGTAAAGAATTATTCCCCATTTTTGTTTCAGTTACACAGAAATTTCAACAGCAGCCAATCCCAAACGTAGGTACCTATCATGTGTGTAAACAAATGAAATGCAAATTAATTAAATAAAAGTGCGAGCGTACTCGTAAAAACAGCTAGTGTTGTAAAATAAAGCCAAGTGAAAAGTGGACAATAATAATTAATTTTTATTTCGGCGCCGTCGACTGGGTGGCCAGCATTCAACGCTTTGGAGTGTTGCCAGGTGGGGAATTCCGAATGAATTTTTAATTGTGGCAACATTTTAGCGATTGAGTTCGCGCGTGTTTGCGATGCTTAATTTATTTTCGTTGAATTCTTTTTCTTTGTTATCTTTTTAATTGTGCAGGTTGATCGTTTGATGTTGGTAACGGAAATCTTTTTAATTGAGACAACGATTTTTTTGTAGGTTTTTCGAAGGTACTTTTATGTTAATGGGTCATGTATGAAAATATTAAATTGTCTCGATTTTTTTTCTGCACTTATGAATAAGCTAATACTATCTACAAAAAAAGTATCAGATTTATCTGATTAGTATTTCCAGAGAAATAAATTAAATTCTGTTAGAGGCGGCCATCGACAGTAACCCACGGATTTTTATTCAATTTCCTTAGCCTACTCAATTAAAAAGTAAAAACTGTAGATAATCATAACTTGTCAATTTGACATAACATAACCTCACTTTTCACCTCTTGCTTTGTGTTTGTTTGCGATTTTATGGATAATATATCTTTACGACGACCCTCACGCTTTGAATACTGGATTAGATTTCGACTGCCTTCGCGACGACCCGCACGCTTTGGACACTGGATTAGATTTTGAGAGACCTTTGTTATGATGGATGAATGTCAGACGGTACAGATTATCTACAGTTTTTACTTTTTAATTGAGTAGGCTAAGGAAATTGAATAAAAATCCGTGGGTTACTGTCGATGGCCGCCTCTAACAGAATTTAATTTATTTCTCTGGAAATACTAATCAGATAAATCTGATACTTTTTTTGTAGATAGTATTAGCTTATTCATACTTAAGTGCAGAAAAAAAATCGAGACAATTTAATATTTTCATACATGACCCATTGCACGATTCATTTCGAATATAATTGCTGTTGTATACAAGAACATTTGTTTGTGCAGTGTCTGTCGTTCAGGAATTGTAATCACTTTAGCAGTAGCATTCACAGAGATGTGGCTCAAATATGGTGTCATCTTATGGGGTAATAGTACTGACGCGCCTACATTATTTACCATACCAAAAAGGGTTATGAGAACTCTGGTTAACATAGATAAAACTGACAGTTGTTAGCCTCACTTTAGGAAACTGAAGATTTTGACCTTGCCTTGCCTTTATATATTTGAAATTTGTAAATTTGTACGCAAATATCTCGAATTATACACCAAAAGAGAAGACATACAGAATAGATTTACTCTAAAATATTATACAATAAACTACCGGAACATCTTAAGAATATAAATAAATAATTATAATATGTTTAGTAATAAATTAAAGCTATTTCTAATAAACTAAAGTAACTATAATATAAATGAATACATGAATGATAAACTATGACCGGAATTGAAATTAATTTTAAATATTTAATTGAGATTATATGTTACATTATTATTACATTTACCTACCTATTACATTCACGCATATAAAATTAACAATAAATACCTATAATTATATCTATAATTTATTATTCATGTTCTAAATGCTATTATTTAATTTTAATTTTTGGGCATGGAACCCTAAAAATTAACTCGAATGCATAAAACCATAGCAAAAATGGAAAATAGAGAAACGACCTTAACTTAAAACTTCAGGTAACATGCTGTTGAAGTCAATAATATGTTACGTATGATGGGGAGCCATCTGCAGTAAAGTTAAGTACCTCCGCCTTAAATATGTTAGTAAATCAGTAGGTTTGTAGGCTGTTGCCCTGGATTCTGGACGTATGCGCCGTCCAAAACAATAAGAAAATGGGGAGGAATATGGTCCACGCAAGAACTGCTCCAACAAGCTATAACAATATCACCGTGAAAATGTATGTGATTGTGAAGTGAGCTGTCATTCCACCTGATGCTAGAGCTCACTTCACCTTAATTTTCGAAAATAGAAGAAGAGACCGGTTGATCCTCAGACTAAGGAAAAAGAAGAAGGTTGATTCCGTGTTCGTCTGCCATTAAAATGTGTCATAATACTTATTTGCAGATGACGTTAATTTGAATTAGGAACCTCATCGCTGTGGGACATCCTGTAGTGGTAGTTTTGTGTTAAATCTATACTAATAACAAAGCTGAAGAGTTTGTATGTTTGTTTAACGCGCTAATCTCTGGAACGGAGACGGATTTGAAAAATTCGTTTTGCATTTGATAACCCGGTTCTCGAGGAAGGCTACAGGCTATTTCATATCACGCTAGGACTCTATGAGGCGTTCTTTCTTAATTTTGTTCTTTTTGCCCGGCGGAAACGAAGTTCTAATAACGACGGAGTGGGTCCGGGAAACAAGAAATTTCACGCAGACGAAGTCGCGGGCTGAAGCTAGTTAATAATATACTCTTGGATGCTCTTTTAATATGTAATGTTCTTGGTTCTACCCCTATCAATAGTCCCGATCTCATTTACAATCGGACATGCATGGCCGATGTGCCGTCGTAATGCAGTTACCTGCTCTACCTACCTCCTTTAATTGCACGTCGTTAATACTGAGCTGCACTACGTTCGTATGTTTAATTTAATTAACCGATCCCACTCTGTTTCTGGTTCGCGTGTGTTTCAACTGTTTGTTGCGAAAATTTCGTGTTTATACTGCTGCTTTTTGTGGAAGTAAGGAATTGGATTGAGTAATTGTTTCAAGGTATATGTTTACCTGATGGTGGGATCAGTTTGAACGTGGCAATTTGTCATTTTAAAAAGTAGACAGTTTTTTGGGAGCGGAGAATGCTTATGCAAAACCCGCACCCCCGGACATAGGCAGAGGTGAAATACCACGGTGGTTTAGCCGGTAAGAGTCCAGCATGCCCCTCTGTCACCACCACGATGGAGAAAGTCCATGAAGACTTCCAACGCGCACCAAGAAAAAAAAAGGCACAGCTTCTTAAAAGCGACAGTGTCTCTACCAGGAAACCTGGCCGACGCTTGTTGCAAACTGTGGCAGGATACTCTCCCCCCTCCTACTTACTATCTACCACCAAAGGAGCATGTTCCTGCAGGGTATATAACCTTTCGTGGCCCACTTGAAATTTCCTGAACCGTCTCACATAAGTGGGAAGATGTAACTCCGACCTGGTAAAGTGAGGCTACCTTGACGGAACGGCAGAATTGTGTGGAGCTATGTCTCAAACTATGCTCCACCTCTTGTCCTGCCCTAAATGTCCCAAAACATGCAAAGTGACCTCTGCGCTGCCACCGACGGCGCAGTGGAAGTGGGAGAGTTTTGGGTCAACAAGATCTGTAATACAGTCGTGCCAGCGAGACGAAGAAGAGGAATCTATCATTAAAGTAGCATTTTTTTGCTTATTGCTGGTAAAAGTGGACAGTCACACACCATGGCATGGGCCAGGCACCTCCACCTTGTATAAGGACGAACATCGTAATCGCGAAAAAATAATCATCTGTCCCATACAAAACTGATTCGTACTCGATCCAAATGTATGGAGCAGCTGATCATTGTTTCACGGTTACGATATTGGTCCCATGGAGAAAGTCGTCCAGTTTGATGGTCCGTACCACAGCCTTAAATATCATCATCAGTCTATAGCAGTCCATTGCTGGACATAGGTCTCTCCTATTGCACGCTATTTAACTTGATTTTCGGCAACTCTCGTCCAGCTGCTTCCAGCCATCCTGCGAAGATTGTCGCTCCACCTAGCCTGAGGGCGTCCCACCTTACGTTTACCGATTCGCGGTCTCCACTCAAGAACACGTCTACCCCGACGGTCATCGGTTCTACGGCTAATATGCCTTAAATATAATAGCCACATCCAGCGCTCAAGCATCGGAGAATCCCACCGGTCCGTCAATACGCTCAAGATGCTGTTGGGACTAGCTCGCATGCGAGTTAGGGTCGATGTGCAACGTTTACGCATGATTGTCGCAAAACTGTCGACGTTGGCCTCGGCAAACATGCAGGAGGCACTGCAATACCGCGGCAGCCCCATCAGCATCCTGAACGCATTGTTATACTGCACTCGCAGGCCACACATTACCGCACATTTCTAATACACGCTGTAGATATCTGCAGAAGTATTTCAGGTGTATTGCAAAGCTAAAATATGTCACGAGCATGTAATTACACCGGCACCCATAAGATTCCAATGGGAATACACCAACACAGCTACGCGATAGAAATAGGTATGGTCCTAGCCCTTCTCCGGACGAGCTCTTTCACAAACAGTTCTACTACTAAAAACTTCCATAACAAAGCGTTCAGAAACGCAATGTGACAAGATATCGGACCAATAATTAACATACATCAATCAGCCTATAATGTTCCCACTGCTGGGGCACAGGCCTCCTCTCGGTTAGAGGTAGACGGATTCCACCACGCGGGTCCAGTACGGCTTGGTAGATTAGATTCTCCCTTTTCTATAGAGGATGAGTGAACTTTACAGCCTGTTCCTCATACTTCTTTAACACTATCGAAAAGATAAACTCCAGTTCACAGTCACAGTCTGAAACAGAGCTGTAGTTGCTACCTATACTGATCCTTACATGAAGCTTAGCTTTCTCAAAAACCCACCATTTCCTCAGTAAAAGTCCCAATAGCCCATAATCTATAACAGCTTGAGGTCAGTTATTCGATTTGCCACAGCTCGACGGCTCGTATAGCCGAGCGAGCATTCACAATCGCTTGCAATATGCACCTTGCGCACGGAAACGAAAATGCGAAACAATTTCCTATACCGAGTCCGTTTGAGCGTCAAATGGCGGATTTTCCATAAATTCGTGGGACGGACTTGGGTTCTGCGCGATTATAGGGAGTTTTCTGTTTGCAGTGATTGCTTGTAATATACAAGACCAAATTTAGAAGTCCTATGTTTTCTATTTTGTTAAGTTCCTAGTACTTGTTGACAGACCTACAATGACTTCACTAATCTATCTATTAACACTGTAATTTGAAAACATTGTAAAATCCTATTATTTTTATATGAGTAGCCGTGGAGTTTCATGCCGGCTCTTCTCCATAGGAAACGACCAACTGGAACCGTGTACCTATCGAGCTTTTAGCGTATCGTAAGTGCCCAAGTAGGTTTATATGAAATAAAATATTTTGAATTTGTCTTGTAGCATCAAGTTATTCTTTTATATCGTGACACGCGACCGGCCCCTGCTTCGCACGATTTTTATGACTTGTCAAAATATCGAGATTTTTTTATATTCGTCAGTTCAAAATTAATTAATTAAACACAAAACCTTCCGCAAAAAATCTTTAAATGATGGTGAAAGCCTTAGTAAAATCCTTAGCGTAGTTTAGAAGAGCGCAGTTACACGGACAGACACGAAAAGAGACTTTAATTCATAACTAGCGACCCGCCCCGGCTTCGCACGGAAACATTATTATTATTATACATATAAACCTTCCTCTTGAATCACTCTATCTATTAAAAAAAACCGCATCAAAATCCGTTGCGTAGTTTCAAAGATTTAAGCATACAAAGGGACAAAGGGACAAAGGGACATAGGGACAGATAAAGCGACTTTGTTTTATACTATGTAGTGATATGTATAGATATGATGGTGAGAGGAGAGTGGTGAGATGGTGAACATATTATGCCGAAAGTAACATGTAAAATTCCGCCCAAGTCCGTCCCCTTTAGGTACCAGTCCCACCGCTGGCGATTAACGAGAAGCGAGTAGAGCTAGCAACTAAAACGAGTTGGCGAGTAATAAGCAGCGAGTGTTGTGCCCGTTGATAGCTCTTGTCGCTGCGACAAACGAGTACTCAGCTGTTAACAGTCAGCGATCTATTATTAAGGCGCTGCCCAAACGTAGGACACCTTAAAACATGGGACATCGTAAAACGTAGGACACCGTTAAACATAGGACACCGTAAAACATAGGACACCGTAAAACGTGGGACACCGTAAAACGTAGGACACCGTAAAACATAGGACACCGTAAAACATGGGACACCGTAAAACGTAGGACACCGTAAAACGTAGGACACCGTAAAACATAGGACACCGTAAAATGTAGGACACCATAAAACATAGAACACCGTAAAACGTAGGACACCGACGTAAAACGTAGGACACCGTAAAACATAGGACACCGTAAAATGTAGGGTACCGTAAAACGTTGTTTTTTGTCGCAGAGTTAGGCAGGAAAAAAAGGTGCAGGGTTGTTTAAAGAAAAGCCTTATTCAAAAATATTTAATAAAAATAAAATAGTACCTATCATGATAAAATAATCTTAAAAAACAGCTCAAAATTTTTTTTTTTAATTTTTAGCTATAACATTTTATGTAGGAGTAATATAATAAAATGAATTTAATCAACTAAAGAAATATTTAAAAATTATTCCACTGAGACGTGCATTTATTTTTTAATTTACTTAATAAAAACTGCAAAATTAATGCTATAATGCTATGTTTCTTCTTACAGCGCGTTAATAGTACTTCTGTTTTTTACTCAGGCGAGACCTACGACTTGTAGGTTGTAGGTTCGAACCCAGACAGGCGCTGTACTTTGTGTAAATTATTCCATCATCACTGCTCTCAAAACGGTGAAGGAAAACATCGTGAGGAACCGGCATGTCCTAGAATCAAAAATTCGAAGACATGTGACATCTATCCGCACTGGGCCCGCGTGGTGGATTACGGCCCACTCCCTCTCACTGAGAGGAGGCCTGTATCCCAGCAGTGGGAACATTATAGGCTGATTATGTTATGTTATGCTATGGAACCTATTATCTTTTTTACGTTTTTTGAGCGACAATATTGTTGATAGCTACGAGGCGAGGAAGCGAGTAGCTACTCGCTTCCTCGTCGGCGGTGGAGCAGGTGCCTTAGGTCGAGAGTCGTGACTGCGACGTAGTGTAGTGAATCGGGAAAGCCGCGTGTTTCGCCCGCGGCGCACTATGTGGGTCGGCGATGCAAACCCACTGGGACCGCTTAGTCTGAAGCGCGTGTTTACGCCTCTTTGTTATGGTAAGCAGATCTTTCCAGAGCAACGGTGGAACCTATAATTTTATTAAAATGACAGGAGAGTTTAGGTTAAGTGAACATGGAATGAAAACGATGTTTGTCAAGTAGTGTAAAGCAATGACTACAATAGGGAATAACGTGGTGGCTGATTTAACTACGTTGAACAATATAGTGGGCGATGTCCTAAAAAGAAGACTTAACACTTTAGCAATATACAACAATGATTTTGATTAATATAAAACAAATGTTTTTAAACAAACAATATTTTTTCGAACAGTTTGAGGTTGAAACCCTCGGGCCGTGTGGGGACCGAGTGTTCATGGCTTGTTCAATGAAATCTCTAAACGGCTGGTTGACACTTCCCGTGACACGAGGGCTGGCTTTTACATTGGCCAGAGGCTAAAGCATTACCAGTCGACAGCGATGCGGAGTAATATGCGGCTGTTTGTGTATGTGAATTTAAATGTTTGTAAACGCACCCACGATACAGGAGTAATTCCTAGTGTGGGGCAACGTTTTATAAAAAAAAAAAAAATATTTCGACGAAATATTTTAGTTTGTTAACAGTTTTAGTTAGGTTAGGATATTATATTTTTATTTTAATAGTTTGTTAGTTTATTTAGTATTATAAGTTTGTCCATTTAAGTAATAAATAAATAATTTCAGGGACTAGAAAAAAAAAAGATATAATAGTGATTTATGTTTATCAGTTAACATTCAACTTATACTGCACCGGTTGACGTAATAACGCTGGCTAAAAACCAGCGCTGGGGCTCTGTCTCACTTTGGGTCGTAGCATTATGCTGAGCGATGGCCGTTTTGCGTGGATGTGACGCATATTTCCCCCCCACTTGTTCTTTTTGTGTTTGCGTTCTGTGCGTCATGTTTACCGCAATTAAATGTATTTTCTTTCTTTCTTTCTTATTCCCTGTCGCGTATGCTCAATCAAGATACAATATTTAGTCAAAAAGTCATCGTATACCTACCACCTAACATGCGTGTATGTTATGCGGGTCATTGAACTGTAAAAGGTCAGAAACACGTAATTTAAAATACGAAAAAGTGAGGTGTCATTTTTGAGAAACAGACTTTTAATATATTTTGGACTTATGTTGTTAATTGCTTTCATATAAATGTCGAGGTTTCATTACCAACAACATCGTAACTTCCTCTGAAGTCATAAAAATATTATAAGAGATCAAAATCTCAGAATCTTACCTTTTTATAGAATTTTAAAATTCGCAGACCCATTATTTCGTGATGTATCGCTAGTTCTGTTTAGCGGGTTCTCTCGTTATTTATTATAGCGAGTTACGAATTGTGGTTCCGAAATTGTATAAGTTAAATTAAATGAGATTGTATCAAACCTTTTTTACTTTTGCTGGGTTCCATTAAAGGTTTAAATCGTTATACGCTCTCGCCTTAATATGAGAAATCGCGCGAAAAAGTTTCCATACTGAGAAAAGTGAGCTTGCACAATAAAAATGGCGTTTACGTGATAATCAATTCAAGTCTCTGCGACAATGTGTGTGTCAGAGATGTCAAAACTAAATAGAAATGCAACCATCTTTTGACGCGGCATGCGGCAGGGCAATATACGATTTATTATTTGTCTAGATAAAAATAAGTACTTAATCCATAATTATGTTAGTGAGGTACAAAAAAACTTAAGAGCTAATATGTTAGTGTTTTATTTTAACTTATCTAGTTAAAATAAAACACTAACATATTAGCTCTTAAGTTTTTTTGTAAGCTCACAAACAATATTTACATAAATTCACATTTCATTTATTTAAAAAAAATCTTTGGATTAGAAAGGACCACAAAAAGTAAACGAACAATTTGCATTAGTAGTCCCGGATCGAAATATGTACCTAGTTGGAAGACTTGGAAGTGATAAATTACTGTGTTATTATTATTTGAGTTTTTATTTGAACTTCGCGGGCTACAACTGCTCAATCAACTGTTCAGCTGTTCAATTTTTGTACGTACGTTTTTTTGCAATTTTCAGCCAAGTGTCAGATTGTATCTTGATCAAAATATGATTCGCGACTATAACAGGTACGTATTTACAGAATTATAATCATTAGAATCATTAATACATATTTCTAAGTTAGATTTGTTCCATAAGAACAAATCTTCGAAAAGTGCTTATGGAACAAATCTAACTTGAAGAGATATGTTAACGTTCTAATGACTATAATTCTGTAAATACATATCTGTTATAGTCGCGACTTGCGAATTATATTTGTTGTGCTTGCTTGTAGCAATTCTTGTTTAAAAATATCCCAAATTAACATTTCTATATAGTTGTCTGATATACCTACCTTATACCGTGCTATCTGTACCTAAACGTATAGGTTTACAAAGAGATTATTCACCGTTTCATTCAACAAAATAAAAAGTAAATCAAATTTAGCCACAGAATTAACATTGTACAAAACAAATATAAATAAAAAATCCCACAACATTACTTAACATGATTACAAGCGCCTACATGAATGTTATTTATTCGCACAAATATGTAAAAAGACTAACAACAAAATTAAACGCTCATTTTTATGGGTTACACGAGGTTACTTTATCAAGCTAGGATAGGGAACAAGTAACATCCAGCACCCTTGTGTAACGCACCATCAATTACAATCTGAATAATTTTGAATACGCGCTATATTGTAGTTAGGTATCCTTCGGCATGTGCGTGAGTGTCTATTAGCATGCGTTTGTTTTACATAGAAGTGACATCGAGGTAGTGCGCTAATCCGCGACCGCAATGTATCGTAGTAAGGCATCTTCGGCATGAAATTACCCTAAGTATGTACAGACGCCAGCACATCAAGCTCCTACAATCTGTCAAATTTCTTTTATAAATTTTCAACTTTATCGCTAAAGCATAAGGTTCAAAGTTGGTTGGCAAAATTTGACAGTTTCAGGTAGCTTGATGTGCTGGCGTCTGTAAATAAGTCAGCTACCATTCTTGGTGACTGACAGATGACATTATAGTGACAGCAGCTATCCTCACTTCAAATCAAAAGTCATTTATTCAATCTAGGCTGGGAATCAGAATTTTAGACAGTCTCCCAAAACGCCTGCCCTTCACCACTGCCTACAAACATCCTCAGCAGCACAGCTGACTGTTCAGTTAGAAGAACTTGATGCTATACAATTAATAGTAAGTAAGTAATTAAAACAAAGATAGCAGACGTGGCTCAAAAGGCTGCCCAACTTAAACGGGACTGGGCAGGATATGTCTGCCGCATCTACAATATGTTACATAATAAAACAAAGTATTACTTAAATATTTGTTAGTTTTATTTATCCGATAAATAAACGAATAATAACTGTTTATTTTTTAGAGTGGCCTTCCATGGTACACCCACCTTATTTTAACGTCGTCTATTCCCGATATCGAAGAAGCGAGGGACCGTACTGCCAAAATAGTAGCGCAAGCGATTCCCCGCCACGTCTGTGATTTACAGTTCGATAGGTGTTTGTGTAAATAGAAGGAATTTGTCACCACATGGCAATAACTACGAAATTTTAATAATTGGCCTTCGAAGGAGCATGGCCTTCCATGGTCCACCCACCTTAGTACAGAATTGGTGCCCTGAGACAGTGAGGCGGGGTCGCGGCAGACCACGTAGGAGATGGCGGGACCAGCTGGATGGGTTCCGTCAAAACTGAAAGGAGGACGCGTGGGCTCGCGAAAGATGGAATCAGGTTTTTGCCTAGGAGAGGGAAAGCGTACTCTAAAAAATTAAAGTAATTATCGTTACCTACGAAATACAAAACATTAAATTATATAATTGTATTGACTACCTGTATGAATGAGATGAGATGAGGAGCCCGTGGCTAAATAATAACAACCGCACAGATCGATCGACGAGGTTAAGCTACGCTTGCCGCGGTTGGTTTGTGGATGGGTGACCATATTTACATACCAACACCCCTCCGTGCCTCAGAAAGCACGTTAAGCCGTTGGTCACGGCTGTCATTCGTGGATCTTTGACAGTCGTTAGGGTTAGTCAGAAGCCCGAAAGTCTGACAACCAGTCTTACCAAGGGATATCGTATTACCCAGTAACTGGGTTGTGGAGGTCAGATTGGCAGTCGCTCCATGTAAAATACTGGTATTCAGCTGCATCCGGTTAGACTGGAAGCCGACCCCGACATAGTTGGGAAAAGCCTAGGTAGATGGTGATGACCTGTATGAATGAGATACTGTTTACATATTATATTTTTTTTTTCGTCCCTAGATCCTAGATAAATCTCTTATTATATTTTTATTAGTTTAACTCAAAACACGTTATCAAATAATCTTGTAAAATCTAAGCCTAAATGCGTTCTTGACACCGCGCGGCGACGGTAATAACGTTATCTGTCACTCTATTATCAATGGCGACGATGAAGTTTTTAAAATAAAAATGACTCTTTGGCCTTTTTTTGAAACGTCACACCATCATGCAAAATGGATGCTCAAGAACTAAGCGTGGTGTTGAATTTTCGTCGCCGCTGAGCCGTTGAAAATCCAACAGGGCGCTTTTGTTTGGCATTCATTTAGGTATCACCTAATATTAGTGAAAACGGGCAAGATACTTCTTAGATTCTCCTACCTTTTTTACAATAACGTTGTTTTTGTCCAAAGAAAACAAAACATGGTGAAAATCTGTGCATAAGTATAAACAATTACTTAATAATGTTTTTATATAGCTCCTAAAAGGTTCCAAGTACTCAACGTGTCCGTGTCATAATGATTTCCGAACCAAAGGGCCTGTGCATCTGTCATCAGGTCTTTGGTCAAAGACCGGGGACCGAGATCGAAGAACTCTCACCCTGTTCCTCATACCTCTATAAACCAATCCAAATTTACCAAAGACTAGTGATTTCCTTTCAATTTTCCGCTACCGATCTCGCGAAAATAGCTTTGAAACAGAAGTTCCACGAGCCCAGAATGCAAACCATGTTCAAATCAAAAGCTAACCTCTGTTGCACGCATTTGGACAGAATCGGTACCGTATCGACAGGTTCGGTACCGTATAGACGGACTCGGTACGTTTATTGTGCGTATTACGGGAATTTTCCGCGCGGCCGCCCGACGCGCCTGCATCGCGTCGATAGGGCTGCATCGTAATGTGTTTTCATATAATTATTTATAGCTACGTGAGCTTTATCGTGGGCTTTTGCATATATTAATATTTAATGATATTTATGGTGAATTTTAAAATATAGAGTAGTGGTTTGTGATTGGTTCTTGACCTAACAATCAGCATGTTGTTGACTAAAGGAAAGAAAGAAAATAATAATATATATATTAGGCACATGTTACAGGAAAAGATTCTGCTACGTACAACGTTCAATATTGGAATGGCATTGCAATTGATAGTGCAATGGAATGTGAAATGCATTGCAACAGCATTCTGAAAACGATCGCTGGCAGAGCGGACTGTCCCGGATATCAGGGACGCTGGGTGGCGACAGTCTTATGACTGAATATTTGAATAAATACAATTTTATTTGTGAAAACTAACAATAGTAACCTGTTTACCTAAGCGCTATTGTTACTAACATCTAAAAAAACTATGAACCTTGTTCTAAAATAAAGTTTTATTTAATTTATTTTTAATTGCAATTATGTGTGAGGTTGAATTTTCTTGCAGACAAAATCACAAATCAAAATTTGTCACTGGCAAACTCTAGCTAAAAGTATCTGCCATAAATTAAGTACATCTGTGTGGTACTTTCCTCAAAAGACCATTTCAGACACCAATCTACATGGTCTTCACATGATTTGACCAAAATTATGTCTGGACTTTAAAAGAGACTGTGACCTCTGAGTTTGTTTCGGCCTTTCTTCTCAGAGTAGTCAGATAGGAAACGCCGACCTCATCTTGCTTATTTTTTTTTATGTGTCGTGTAAAAGTGGTTCCGATATCGTATTTATAGAATAAAGGCTCCTACAAACAGGCGTGACACGCGATATAATCGCGCGCGACACAAAGGCACCGCTCGTTGCGTGCGGTGCCTTTGTGTCGCGCTCTATTTTATCGCGTGTCGCGTCTGTTTGAAGGAGCCTTAAATAATTTTATTTCATTTAGGGTTGATTTTTCCATCGCCAGATAACTTTTATTCGAGGAATAAAATTGACGTTTGACAGATTTTGTATGAAATAACTGTCAAACTTTCAAAATTATTCCTCGAATAAAGTTATCAGATGATTGAAAAATTAGCCCTAAGTCTTTTTCAGCTTCTTTTACCCTATAATTACAAGGATTATAAACGAAAACTGTGGTCTATCCACCAGTTTGGCGCCACGCAACCCGCCGATTGATTAATTGGCTCGCTTCCCATCTTCTTAATTAATGACTGCGGCTCGCCCATTAAAAATATTACTCTTTGCTGCTGCTGCCAGCCAGCGGGGGTCGTGGGGCCAAACGCAGCGGGAGCACTCTTACCTATATCAGTTACACTTGCACTAGAAAAATCGACCTTATTGCTACGACATAAAGGCGCTGTCAATGTTAAATCGGTACCACTGATGTGTGGTTGGATTGTTTTGATGATTGGAAAAGAATATGTTTGCGCTTCAAAGAACGACCGCATTAGTGCACGTTCGCAGGGACGCAAAAAATTGTGGCGGGATTTTATCACGCATTGCATTTTCAACTCTCGGTTTTGAGCCGAGCGTTGAGAATCCAAGAAGTGAATTCCAGCGCGTCAAAAAAAAAAAAATCGGTTGTCTGTAAAGTCTGTTTACGGACGATAGTTTAACGTGACAACGTCATAACAAAACATTAAGGTGTATAGATGGCTCACTGACCTTGTGCATGTGGGCGGAGCTAAGCGTCCTACGTAAAACGCGTGCGGTGGCGCGCTACACTAAAACGAAATTCAAAGAATATGCAGAGGCGCAGACATGCCGCACGTAGGTCGCCATTTTTGCCTACGATTCCAGAAGGGAATGGCGGATGCAAGACTGATATATTTTAGTACAAAATATATCAGTCTTGCATCCGCCATTCCCTTCTGTTACCCGCGACTTCGTCCGCGTGGAATTTAAGAAAAAAGTTATTGTTGAGTTCGCAGAGTTTACGATAACTTATTAATTCTGTATTCCGCGTAAAGAAATACCTATGCATGTTTAATGAAATTCTTCTAATATTTCTCCATTTAGTTCTTTTTGATCGTTTTTGCATTTTTAGTTTAATTATTATTTATATTTAGTTTTTCGTATTAGCCTTTTTATATACAATATTTGGTGTACAATTATCTTGGGCTAAAACAAAAACACTATATTATTATATTATTTATTCAATCAATTTCTATGGAGATTAAGGAATCTTCACGTATAGGATCCACTTATAAACATAACTATACTCCGTTTCTTTATTATGATTTGTTTACATTTGGAAGTACCTAATTAAACGGAGTATAATACAACCTCCCTATTTGAATCGGATATTATTCAATATTTCATTTCATTGGTTTTAATTTTTTTTCGTAGGAACCTATTTTCTTTTTTTTTCTAAAATAAAAGTAGCCTAAGAAAGAAAAGAAAGAAAGAAAGAAAAAGTATTTATTGCGACTCGTACAGGAAGATCACAAACTAAATACAGCAAAATAAAAAACCAAGTTATATATAAAAAAAAGTAACAAAACAAACAGTTACTCCTTATTCACCTATCTGCTAGTGAAAGTCCCGTCTTAATCGGTCCAGCCGTTTCAGAGATTAGCGGGAACAAACAGACAGACAGACGGACAGTCAGACAAAAATTGTAAAAAAAAATATTTTGGTATATTACAAAAACAGTCAGAAGTCGACTAGCAATCTCACAAAACTATGGCATAGCAATATTAGATTATATTGCAAAAAACTTAGCTCATCTGCATATGCACTGTATAATCTTAAAAAAAAAGTTAATATCAAAACAGTATTACTAGCATATCATAGTCTTGTCGTTTCTACTTTAAGGTTTGGTATTATATATTGGGGTAATTGTACAGAAAGAGAGAGTATTTTTAAGGCCCAAAAACGCTGCCTACGAGCAATTTTTGGTCTAAAAGTAACTGACAGCTGTGTTCCAATATTTAAAACGAATAATTTGTTGACATTTCCTTGCCTTTACATTTTAGAAATTGCTCTCTTTGTTAAATGTAATCAACATTTATTTTTAAGTTTATCGGAAAGCAGACATCGAGATGTAACTTTGCGATCTCAATACCGAAACCTATTACGCACAGGTAGATACAGGACTGCTTTGTTGAGGAAAAGTGTTTTTGGTATGGCACCGACCATCTTTAACCACATTCCTAATTCCATAAAAACGGAACCAGTAACAACTTTAAAAAAAAAACTAACTTTATTTCTTTTAGATAAATGCTACTACTCCGTATCCGCTTTCCTAGATGATAAATTTTAGTTGTTAATATATCAATGTTTGATACTTACTTTGATGTTTGAACTGCATCAATATTTGCATGCCAAAGTGGTAGAATGTACAAGGATTCCTTAAATCACATAATGTAATAACCTTATTGTAAATACCTACATTCTGAGCAAATAAAATAATATTCTATTCTATTCTATTCTAGTACTAATGACCTTCTATAAGAACGTTTGACAACACTACAAATTGGCCACATGATTGTTATTAGAAATTTCAATAAGGTTCGTAAGTGTTACGGTGGCCAAAGTGGCTAACACTGTACCTCGCATGGCGAACGTTCGGGTTCGAGTCTCACATCAAACATGAAAAATATTTTTTAAGTATTACACGTGAAATAAGAATGCCGAGTTGCTAACCAATAATTATGTTAAATATTCCACAAATAAACGAAGATTCTTTTGTTTTACAATTATTATTTTCAATCTTAGTTGGAAGTAAAAATACTTGCATAGGAAATTGACCCGTTACCTTCTATGAATAAGGAGCATAATCGCGTTTACAATTAATATTTTCACAGAAATTGTTCCGTAGACTCTAATTGATAAGGAGAATGATCGCATTTGCGAAAACTGACGCGTTGGGTACCTATGTAGTTGAGCGAGTAGCCGTATAAAATACTTTGAAGTCTTGCAATTATTTCGAGTCGGTACCTAGTGTAGGTACGTACTTTGGTATCTGTTTGTTGATGAAAGCTGTTTATTATATTTTATTTTTTGATTAGTTTTTTCTAAGTTATGTTGTTGGTGTAAATATTTGTACTATCAGTATATAAAAAATGGTCAACAAGAAAATAAACGGAAGGCAATAAAGAGATCTTATTCGACGAAACAAATTGTAAAGTAAGTACCTACTTTTTTGTACACACCATATTTTGTTTGTACAGATTATGACGCGTAATTTCGACATACATTACAACAGCTTGATTGGTCTAGTGGTCTCGTGCGTCACGTCACTATAGTTTAGTCACTAACGCCCGGCTTCAAATCCAAACTTTTCCATATTTGGTTTTTTTTTATTTTCTTATTTGATATGTTTTTTTAATATTATTTTACTTTTTGCCGATTTTCTTGTTTGAAAATTTTCAGACTATATTATTATTGCTTACACTCTTTTGTAAAACACTGTAGGTATATATTTTTTTCCGAATCAAGCTTGGTGGACGTTTTTATTTTATTTTTATTATATTACTCTAGATTCTGAAGAAAAATAACTATAGGAATAAAAATGATTGTTTTTATTAAAATAACAATTACTTATTGAATTATTTTAAAAATAAGAAAATAAAAATATGCGCATTATAATTAAAAAATAACAAAACAAAAGATAAGTACATTATAATTAAAAAATAACAAAACTAAAGATTATGCCGTCCACTGAGATTCGAACCTGGTGATTACGCAGTGAGAATCCGGACAGTAGAGCGCGGAGGCAATCGTGCATCTTATTTGAGTCGCGAAATTACGCTTCTAAATATAATGGAAGTCGCTCATCGACGAAATCCGCGCGGTGCACCCCGCCGAAGGCGGGGACAATTCATATCCCACTTCATCTGCTTCACCCCCTCAAATACATAAAAGTCGTCTATTCACCGCCACGTAAAGAAATACCTATGCTAATTTTATTGAAATTCTTCTAATATTTCTCCATTTAGTTCTTTTTGATCGTTTTTGCATTTTAGTTTAATTATTATTTATTTTCAGTTTTTCGTATTAGCATTTTTATATACAATATTTGGTGAACGATTTCTTGGGCTAAAACAAAAACACTATATTATTTTATTATTTATCCAATCAATTTCATTGGAAATTAAGGAATCTTCACGTATAGGATCCACTTATAAAAAATAAAAAAAAACTATACTCAGTTTCTTTATTATATGATTTATTTACATTTGGTTAAGTACCTAAATAAACGTAGTATACAACCTCCCTATTTGAATCGGATATTATTCAATATTTCATTTCATAGGTTTTAATTTTTTTTCGTGGGAACCTATTTTCTTTTTTTTTTCTAAAATAAAAGTAGCCTAAGTTACTCCTTATTCACCTATCTGCTAGTGAAAGTCCCAGTCACAGAAATAAATCCGCACAAGAATATGAGAAGGTAGTAATCAATAAACTCAGTAATGCAAATACCTACTCGTAGATTGACAACTAAGAATGCTCAATTTTTATATTAAGGTATTTGAAAACATTTTTTTTTTATTGTGAGTAAGTATGTAGTTATTTTCTAAACAGTCAAAATAAAATGGCCTGAAGCGGTTGTTTTAATATTACAAACAGACACTCCAATTTTATTTATTAGATAAAGTTTTAAAGATTTTTATTTATAAGATTAAGTTAGATAGATAGATACTTATTAGTCCACTCAACGAATAAACCAAAAAGAGGTGTAGAGTGCGTGAGCTGGGCCCTGAGCGATTTCTTCAGAAAGTTGCTCAGAGTGCTTAGGGAGTAAACATACTAAAAGTCCCCGCGTCTAGGAGGTGAGCCGGAGTGGGGGGTATAAAAATTCCCACTTTTGAGTTTTTCGCTAATATCTATAAAACGGTACGTCGTCGTAGAGAAAACGTATTTTTCTTGACTTGCTTTGCTTTGGCATTTTGATTTATTTACAAATTATCTTATACATATTTACAAAATAAACAATATAAAAAAAAAACAGTATTTAGAAATGGCACCACTAATAAAGCGTCCATGCGGACAACAGAAATGGGCCCTCTGTAGCGAGCTAATCTATAAACGCATACTGATACAATTCGTTCATAAATATTTGCACTAACACAGCCAAACGCGCGTAGTCGATCGATAGCCGGGCGGAGCAGCGAGCGACACAGCCACCCCGTCTCAGTGCTAACGCACGACTGCCGCCCGCGCCCGCGCAGAGCACCTCTGAACCTATATCTCAAAATGGGGCATTGTCTTTGCAACTGTTGATTGATTTAAAAACGCTGTTTCAAATATGTAGTACCTCTAACCACCAATTTTTCAGTGTAAAAATATTTCCAAACATCAAAGCCGTTTAGAAGTTATAAGCAAATGTTAGCGAAAATAGCGTTTTGGTAAATATTTTTTTAAGGCAAAAGTATTAGCCTTATGAAAAAACCCTGTTTCAAAAATGCTGTACATGAATCTATAGCAAACATATATTTTTTACAGACCTTCTAACCAAACCGTTAATGAGTTATAAGCTTCATAAAGTGACCGAGTTACGGTACTAAACGAGAGTAAGGCCCTTAATGAAATTGCCGAACGCGGACGCCGATTCGGCAGCGTTCGACATCATCTGTCTCTCATCGCTCGTTCCGCGCTCTCGCTTGCACTTCAAGCCGCCATGGAACGCTACAAAGAGCAAGGCCGCAAGGTAACGCTACATGAGTCATGTTTTTTCGTGTGTGCAGCCAGCTTCATCGATTTATTAGACGTTGTCACGTCAAAAATACACCGTTATTGGATTTTCAACTCTCGGCCATAATCAGTGTGTTGAAAATTCAGTGCGGGACATAAAAACGCCGCGGGGAAAAGGCGCCCGTGAGTACCTGGGCTTTACATACCCAGCGCCTTGAGGTGCTGGGTATTGTAGGTCATAATCTATTCAGGATAAGAGGAAAAGAACTTATATGCCCTTTTAGACGGTTTTGGAGAAAAAAGTGTTAGGAGATTAGGTTAGGTATAGTTTCCTCTTATGATAAGTTTTATGTGTAGATACCTAAATGGACTGTTTTTCCGGCTTTAAAGTGAGGACGTTTGGCTATCGGATCGGTCTCGTTGGCGATTCAAACATTCAGAAATTTTTTTCGTTTTTATCTCTAAAATAAAGTGATTAATGACTTTACTCGTTACAGGATGTCGTATCAACAAAAATTTGCCATCAAATTTTACCAAAAAATCCACGAACCGATAATCCTTCGCACACCACCATATTTCTTGCTAAACCCTAAAACAAACAAAATAAATTCAGCCTTATGCCAAAAAAATATGGAATGCCACTAACAAAAGGACAAATATTATTTTTTGAGTGTGGCAACTCGGTTATTCATCGTTCGGACGGATATATTGGCATATTTCGCGAAGCTCAAAGCTGGCAACACCGGGTGATTTGTGGGCGTTGCTGGACTACTACAAATTATGAATCTTCGAGGCTGGAATGTCTATTGAATATTTGGAATGGCCGCCAGTGTATTTTAGGTTGTCTAGAGTTATAGATGTTCGGGGGAGATCGTTTCTCATTCGGGACTTCTTGATTAGGATTTAGTGGTCTTTCGAAATGAGTAGTACATAAACGAAATTGATATTACATCCATATCGAAATTGTGGTTACCGACATATAAGAAATACTCTTTATTATGTAAACCATAAAAAGTACATAATAATAATTATGTAAGTGTGATGAATAAATGGACGAGCCAAATCGCTAATAGCGATCTTACTAATGACATTGGAAAAAAAGCCAGCATTTTTTTAAACTCCTGCAAGACCCAATAGAAGGTTTATTGTTATTACGTCGAGGGGCGTTAAGTGTCCCGAAAAGTGTTAACTACTAGCTTATGACCGCGGCTTCGCCTGCGGGGAGGTCGGAACGGGACAAAAAGAAGAATGTGACCTTTTCCAGGATGCCATCTATCATCTCGCCAAATATACGGACAGAGTTACTTTCGAATTTATAATAACTATTAAATATGGATTAAACATTTCAACTATGATAAAAATATTTACATAAAACAAAGTAAATAAACACAATTTTTGGTGCGAAAGGCTTTCATTTCCTCGACAGATACTAAATGCAAAGATATTTTTGTACCCGCGCCCGGCACGTCGCCGTATCAAGTGTCTATAATTATTTTTAATTGCTATCGGAAATAGATCCTTATTGATTTTAGCGTGTTTTTATTTTAAGGCTTTACACAAAGAGGTATAAGAAACAGGGTATGAAGTTCACTCAACCTCCACAGAAAAGGGAGGACCTTCCGACCAAGTGGGTGGTTTGTTGGGTAACTGCCCGACGATTGATGTCTGGACGTTATGTTGTAGGTATCAGGGGGTCTACTCCGAAGCGACACATTCGAATGATCGGAACGATCCGACACACCACCGAACCGAATATTGTTGTCCTACTACGAAAAATGTTCGGATTGGCTGAGTTTGTTCGGGACCATAGTCAATGTTCGAAAAGAGTGTCGGACCGAACGAAATGTAGTGCCAGAGGTGAACGTTTTATCGATATGTTTTTATTAGTCATTAATACTCATTTCGATATAATTAAACTGTTGAATTACAGAGTAAAATTATTTTTATTGTAATAAAATAGAACTTTTCTTTTAATTCAATATTTATACCTAAGATCATTGTAATATTTCTCGATAAAATAATATATTTGTTGCTGGCAACCATATTGGTTTGACGATTGTCAAAATAAAAAGAAAAATGAATTTACCTGGATTTGATTACCTAAGGATAAATACTAATGACGTAAACTGGAATTACCTATCTATGGATAAATATAAAACTAATGAATTTTATTGGATTTCCTTATATTATGGATTTACATACTGATGAATTGAACTGGATTTACCCTATCAAGAAAAATGGTAACTGAAGACTAGGCAGCATGGTCTCAGACCTTAGCCTGTTCCGTCAGGAACAAAAAAAAAAAAGGATAAATAAACGTCAAAGGATGACAAGTAAACAAACAAGGGGAGAGATTGTGTTGGAAGCGCGGGAACCTTGAAACTTACAAGGCGCCAAAATTAATATCGTTTTCAAAAAAATTGTTATTATTGTATATTTCTTTGTATATTTTGGGAAGAATTATAAATATTAAATCTATAGTTAGTGTTAATAGTTGTAAATAGTGATTTGAAGATGGGGGGAAGTAAAAAGCGGAAAAAAGCGGAGCCCCCTGACGATCGAGCATCAGTGGATACTTCTTCTGACTCTGACGAAGACTGCAGCAAGAAGTATAGCATATTTAAAGTTCCAGGGTATTCAAGGAAGTACCCTGAAAACAGTAAAAAATCCGAATATATCGTGTTCTTATCTCATCAGAATGAGAACACAATATTTACAGACAAGGATAGGCTGGCCATATCCCATGCCATACGGAAATATTGTGTGACTGGGATACTACATTTGAGGTCAATAAATAAATATAAAATTGGTATCACTTTCGATCTCTCTAATAATGCCAATGTTTTCCTACATAATAAAAAACTTTTAGAAGAAATGGGTTATAAAGCAACAATACCTGCTGTCGATACCGAGGTGACTGGGGTTCTTACCTCAGTCCCTACGGACTTATCCAATAAAAGAATCTTTGCGTTAATTGGAAGTTCCAGAAATGTGATACAAGTGAGGCGCTTCATGCGCCGAATGCAGAGTCAGAGTGAGGGTGGTGTGGTCACATACCAGCCCACTCAAACTGTCGCGGTGACTTTTGCATCAACAGAGTTACCACAGTATGTATATCTAGACTCTTGGAGACATGAGGTAAGCGTGTACGTTCCTCCCGTAAAGCAGTGCCTTCAATGCATGAAGTTTGGGCATATTGCTAAATACTGTAAAAATGATATAATATGCTCCATATGTACATATAACCATAGTTTTAAGATATGCAAAGAAGACCCTAAAAACGCAAAATGCGCCAACTGTGGTGGCAATCATGTCGCCATTTCAAACACTTGTCCCCAAAAAAAACAGAAAATTGAGGAAAGTAAAATTAAATCCAGAGCTGTCAAGTATTCAGATTTGTTCAATGAAAATTCATTTCCGCAATTAACACACAAAAGTATTGAAACTCAGATTATGAACTTATCTAAGTCAGATTTGTTCATGAATACTCTAACAAATGCAATAACAAAAATTATAGTAAGCCAAAAAGATAAACCCATAAATTCTACATCTATAAAAGAAATCCTTCAGCACACATTCAGAAACAGTACTTCCTCTCATAGCAATGGATCTTAATATCATGCATTGGAACGCACAAAGTATTTTAAGTAATAAGCTTTTATTAACTCGATTTCTCTATGACCATAATATCCATGTAGCAATTATATCAGAAACTTGGTTGACACCTATTAAACATTTTAACATTAGAGGATACAAAATAGAAAGAAATGATATTGGTAACAAACACAATGGCGTAGCTATTTTAATTCACAATAGTATAGATTACAGAAACATAAATACATATTCTGACAATTCCTTACAAAATATTTGTGTAAGAATTACTGTAAATAATACAGAAATAAGTATTGTAAGTTTTTATTGTCCAACAAATTGCACTCCTTCTTTTAACAAACATAAATTTGAATCTTTAATAAAATCAGTGCCTGAACCGATGATATTTGCTGGTGATTTCAATGCTCATCACACATCATGGGGATGTAATTCTACAAATCCAAGAGGTAGGGATATTTTGGAGATTATTGATGATAATAATTTAGTCTTATTAAATAATGGTGAAGTGACAACAGTCGGTTCCTTGACGTGGCGTCCAAATGCTTTAGATTTGTCCTTGGTGTCCCCATCATTGGCTCTTTCTTGTGATTGGTCTGTACATAATGATCCACTCGGCAGTTACCACCTTCCTGTAATTATTAAAGTTTTTGTAAATAATAGTAGTTTAGCAAACACTAGCAACACACATTTGCCCATATATCCTAACTTTAAATTGGTTGATTGGAAGATGTATGAACAAAATGTAGATTTAGAATTATCTAATTTTCAGGATCAAAACTTTGCTCCATTGGAAACTTATGCTGCGTTTTGTAAAATATTGCATTCTGCAATTGATAAATGTCTTCCTTATTATAATACGCCAGTTTCTCTCCATACTGATTCCTTTATGAATAACTCATCTCATAGGAATTCGGTTAAATCCCCTCCTCTCCCTTGGTGGAATAAAAAATGCTCAGAAGCAGTAGAAAAATCTAAGTTGGCCTATATTAATTTTAAAAACAATCCCTCAGATGACACATTTTTACAGTTTAAAAGATTACAAGCCCTCAAAAAACTTACTTTGAAAACAGAAAGATCAAATAGTTGGGTTGAACTTTGCAGCTCCTTTAATCGATGTACGCCTCTGTCGAGAATCTGGAATTACATGCGGAAATTTAATAAAACATTTTCTTGCAACAACAATAATAATGATAGTTGGATTCAAGATTTTCTGCAAAAATATACCCCAGACTATGTAAATAATAAACCAAATTTTCCTCTTGCCAGTGAGACAAATTCTGTAAATAGTTTCTTAATAAAACCATTTTTAATACAGGAGCTTATGGCTGCTGTCTGTTCTAGAAAAGATAGTGCTTTTGGACTAGATGGTATTCCTTATATTATGTTGAAAAAGCTTAGTGATAGAGGTTTGCACACTTTTCTCAAAGTATTGAATAATCTGTGGTTGAACAATGATATACCTCACTCTTGGAAGTCTGACTGTTTGGTACCTATTTTGAAGCTTGATAAAATTCGTTCAGATCCCGATTCCTATCGCCCTATTGCACTTACATCTTGTGTTGGTAAAATTTTTGAACAATTAATAAAACAAAGGTTGGAATTTTACATAGAACAAAACAATATTTTACCTGCTAATCAATTTGGTTTTCGTAGAGGAACATCGGCTCGTGAAAGTATTTGTCAGTTACAGCTTGATATCCAAAATAGTTACATTAATAAGGAATGTTTAGTGTCAGTATTTTTTGATGTTGCTGGAGCTTTTAATAGTGTCAATATTGATGTACTTTGTTCTGAATTGCTTCTTATTGGAATTCCAAACAAAATAGTTCATTGGGTCTGTGAATTCTTGACTGAAAGGAAAGTTTATGTTAAGTATAATGGTAAATTATATGGGCCAAGGTTTGCTTCTGTTGGAGTTTGTCAAGGAGGAATACTTTCTCCATTAATATTCATTCTGTATATTCGTCGTTTGAATTTGGTTCTAGGTTCTGAGGTCAAAAATCTACAATTTGCTGATGATTTAGTTGTGTATTTGTCTGGGAAAAATTTAACAAATATAACAAATAGTCTAAATAAGGCTTTGGATGGATTATCTACATACTTTTCTTATTTAAATCTAGATATAAATGCACTTAAGTCTAAACTAGTAGTCTTTGGTAAAGCTAGCAACTTCAGTCCTTCTGTGTATTACAATCAAGTTTCTATTCCTATTTTTCATGAAGCTAAGTTTTTAGGTATCACTTTTACTCATAATTTTTCTTGGAAAAAATATGTTGAATTGGTAAGTTCAAGAGCTAACAGAGTTTTCAATGTGTTGAAATCTTTGTGTAGAACCTCCTGGGGTGCTGATCCAAAAATATTGTTACTTTTGTACAAATCTCTGATCCGTAGTCATTTTGAATATGGTTTTCTCTGTTTTGCTGGTGATAGAAGGATAGTAGATATCTTTGATAAAATACAAAATAAAAGCTTGAGACTTATTACTGGAGCATTTAAAAGCACTCCAATCAATGCAATGCAAGTTGAATGTAAACTTCCTCCATTAAGTATAAGGTTCTCTTACTTGAAAGAAAGGTTTTTATTAAAACTGTACAGTAAAAATAATAATCACCTGTTTTCAAATTTGAAACAATCTAGTACACCAACTATTTGTAACTCTCTTTATATACTTCAGGGTTTTTCTCAATATGTAAATTTTCTTGAAACTTTGCAAATTCATAAGTCATCTCTTCTTCCATGTTATCAGGGGGATTTTAACAGCAAATTTCCTGCAATTGACATCATCATTGACCACAGTTTATCCACCAAGGAAGATGTACATAGTAAACTACTTGAGTTTACTGATTATAGATTCATGTATACTGATGGCTCCAAAACTGAGTCTGCAGTCTCATTTGCTATTTACGATGGGCTATTGAATACTGGTACTGGTTATAAAATAAACTCAAACACAAGTATTTTCACAGCTGAGGCTGTTGCAATTCTTGCTGCCTTAAAACACATTAAACATAAAAACAATGGATGTTGTGAATGGATTATAGTCAGTGACAGCATGAGTGTTCTTGAAAATCTTAAAAATAATAGGTTGAATGCTAATACAAACTATTTAATTTCATTAATAAAAGAGTCTTGGCTTCATTTGTCTTCTCATAACATTAAGGTTTTGTTCATGTGGGTCCCTTCACATGTTGGTGTGTTGGGAAACGAAAGGGCTGACTTTTTAGCCAGAACTTTAACAAATTCTGATGATGTCCCTGATTCTAGTAGTTTCCTCAACATATCTGTTCCATGCACAGACATCGTTCCTCTATTGAAAAAAAGGTCCATTGGTATATGGAAAAGGCATTGGAATCACACAGTTCAAATTGAAAATAAAGGTTTATGGTATGCTGTATTTAATGTTCCCATAGGAACCACGCCTTGGTTCTGTAAAATCAATACTTACATAAACAGGAAGTTTTACTCCACAATACTCAGGCTTCGTTTTGGTCATTGTCGTCTAAATTACCACTTGTTTCGTCTGAAAATTGTGCATAGTCCTCTCTGTGATCATTGTAATTCCCAAGCTGAGCAATCTTTAGCTCACATTTTCTTTGATTGCTCATCTTTTGGTATCCAGCGCCTTGTGCTAATGGATGAGCTTATTGAAATATATGGTAGTCCTGATTTGGTACCGCGCTCCATCGAGGCTCTCCTTGTAAATAATTCGACGTATTTACATTTGTTTAATTTCATTAATAATACAGTTGGGCAAATTTAAAAATTCCTTGTGTATGTAAAATGTAAATAGATTTCTGTGTTGTGTATATAATATCTTTTTAATACATTGAATTTCGTTCGTAAAATCGTTTTCTATTGATATGAAACCCAGTCTGTTGGGGTTTTAAAAATAAAAGACAAGGACTTGACATACATATAAGGCTCTTACAAAAATAGCTTATAAATGATTGACTTTTATTTTGGATTTTACCTAAGATTTTGTAGAATAAAGTCTTATACATGGATTATAGTGAAATAAATATGTTATAACACTAATGACTTAACACGGATTTACTTTACTTAGGAAAAATAAGAAACCGATGACTTAATTTGGATTTACTTACTTAAAGATTAATATCAAACTGATGAATTTACCTGAATTTATTCGAAAATATATGAACTAACTGATGACTAGGCAGCATGGTCCCTGACCCTAGCCTGTTCCACAAGGAACAAAAGTAAAAAAAAAAAAAAAAAAAAAAGGGAGAGATTGTGATTTTATTATTGCAAAATTGAGAAAAAGTACTTTTAAACTCAAACCAAATCTCATCTGTCGCTATCACTATAGCGATAACCGTATTTCCGTCGTTTAACATCAAGTGCTGACTGAAGTGTAGTGTTAAAGTCAAGTTATGAGATGTATACAAAAAACAAGCTAAATATACTATAAACTACATAAATTATTCACTTTATACGTGATAAAGGGCCCCTTGGGTTTATCGTTTTCTCATGTTCGTGTTTCGGAAGTTTGGAAATGAAAGTTATGAATAAACATTCTGCAAGAACAAGTCACCATGTCCAGACCGACAGCAGCACAAATTGATGCTCTCCTCATCGAGATTTGGCCCAAGGCAACTTGAGGAGCATCGACAGTCGTACGCTGAATCATCGACTGTGGGAAGAAATTTGCACCACGCTGAATGCTATATTATTTTTAGTTGTACTTGTAACAAATTGAAGATTAGTTCTAGTTGTTTAGTATTGTAAAAAATATATTTTATTCATTATTTTCTAATGATTGTATCAGTATTTCCCTCTCTCTTTGTACCCTCCTCAAAGCATCTGTGGCAAATGTAGCAGGCTGATATGGCACCTTCCAGGAGTTCTCCAATTCTAAATCATCTTGGGTTAACTCCGGAGCACTCACTCCGGCCCTTATGCACAATGTACGTTATTATGCACAACACAGCAGGGTAAGATGATTCTGCCTGCTCTATCTGCATCCTAGTGCACCTGCCTCGCTCCCAAGAGACACTTCCATCAACTCTTGACTATCTCAAATGTGCGTTCAATGGAGGAGCGCGCACGCTATTTACAAGAAAAATATTCGTTTTCCATATACAAATATTTTAATATCTTCCGAATGCGTAGTCCGATTTACATAAATCCAATTGTAATATTAGTTTTATACATAACTCTATCATTTGAGACCAAATTTATTTCAATATTTACATAAACAAAAAATCACAATTTCAAGTTACGTAATTATATAACAATCCTTAGGTAAGTACATATTCCAAAAAAATCTTTACAAACTTACTTACAGTGATATTGGATTAGAATATGAAAACTAATAACTTACTAACTAAGCTAGATAAACTAATTACAAACAGATAGACGTCATCAAATTAAACAAAATATTTTTATATAGTGAGAGGACTGCTGTGGAAAACTTAGATCTTACATCTACGTTTGTAACTTTGTAGCAGGCTCAATTGCATGGCTATTAGGCTTTCGGGGTAACAGGGGCACTATGTCCTGGCAAAGTGATCGACTGAGTTTGTAATTAGCTATAAACTCAAGGTCGGGTACTAAATTGGTATTGAAGGAGTCATGAAGTCATCTGCAATTCCTTCTACGCTCCAAACGCTCTTCTCTGAGAGCCTCTTCCACCAAAAGCATACGTACTGCCATTTTGCTACCATTTTAAGTTAGCACATTCACTTTAACACTTTAAACAAATACATAACTCAATAAATTGTAATAATTCATTAAATTCGATAAGTTTACGATACTCAAAAGGTAGCTATTTTGCTGTCGTGTATTTTGACATTAATTTCACGATGTAACTCTTGTCAAACTCAAATTATCGGTCTGTCTTTTCTCGTTCAGAGTAGGGTTTACGATACAACAAGTGTCAGAATGAAGTTCAGTCGGATCGGAACCGACCGAACCAAATAAAATGAACTTCGTAGTAGGAAATGACCGAACATTCGGCCGATACGATAAATTTACCACTTCGGAGTAGACCCCCTGGGTTGTTGCGAACATCAGCATCAGCGGAACTTCAGCATCATTTTCAACATCAGCATCAGCATCCGCATTAATCGATGCTGATTTATTAATGCTGAACTTCGAGTCGTGACATAACCGCAGAGGGGGTGGGGCTTATAAGCACGTGTTGTTTTCGGTTGTGAGTTTTGACTAATCCAGAGATTGTCACCCTAAGCCGGAGGCCCCCGGTGATCCTCAGCTCTCGTAGGTCCACCGGTTCTCTTGCTTTGGTGAGCACGTCGCGGTACACACAGCTTCATTAAGTGATTACCCCTCCAAATGACATGTGCGTTCAAATCCGTGATAGGCCCAAGTTGGTTTTTGAATTTTGCAAAAACATTTTATTTTAATTAATTTATTGTTTTAGTGAAAAAATAAGCTTAAGAAAGTATAAATTTATTAAAATTCTGTTTTTATTATTGATTTATACAAAAAAACGTTAATACTTTTATTATTGCGAAAACGACAAGCAATAATAGGGTTAACATTTACGAACGTTTCATTCATCGTCTAAATAGACTAGAGGTTTCAAGACCGCTTGCCGTGCCAATGAGAGGGAGTTCAAATCATAGGCACGAAATGTGCTTATTGTTCATTATAATTATTATTTTAATATATTTTTCTATTTTGTTTAAGTAATTAAAAAAAGCTTAAGAAAGTATAAATTTATTAAAATTCTGTTTTTATTATTGATTTATACAAAAAAACGTTAATTCTTTTATTATTGCGAAAACGACAAGCAATAATAGGGTTTACATTTACGAACGTTTCATTCATCGTCTAAATAGACTAGAGGTTTCAAGACCGCTTGCCGTGCCAATGAGAGGGAGTTCAAATCATAGGCACGAAATGTGCTTAATGTTCATTATAATTATTATTTTAATATATTTTTCTATTTTGTTTTAGTAATTATATATAAAGAATTTAAAAATAAAGAAAAATAAAATACCTTAATAATCATATAATAATATTTATTATTGCTATTATAAAACAAAACTATGATCTTATTTTACAACAAAGATTTATTTTGATTTGATAATTTTATTTACAGTTATCATAATATACTATTTTGCCAACTGACACAATTGGGTTCCTAGACAAGTGGCATCCTATTAACGTAAACGATAAAATAGTAAGCGGTAGAAATATTTTAGATTGACATAACCTAACGAAATGTCACGTGACCTGTCATGTCGTCTCAGTATACAAATTTGACATTTGACAGTCTGACAAGTGACATCGAAAGAGACAAGTTTTGAAGCGTTTGCAACTTGTCTAGGAACTAGAAGTTAGTTTGGCAGGATTACAATCATGAGCATAATAAGTGAATAAACATGTTATCAATAGATAATCAATTAACATCTCTTATTAGCTCATGATATCTACTTAGAATATTTTGCTATACAAAGTAAAATAGTGGAATCAAATGAGTTAAATGTCTTCGTTGTTTATTTTGTTGTCATACTTAATTAATATAACTGCTATTTCTGGGCAAATAGCAATCGTTCTCTTCGATGTTCTTCTGTTAGACATATTTTGTAGGTCGATAACTGTGAATGTTCGCTGCGTGTAAATGTCTTCGAACCGTGGACAGAGATATTCCATGCCAATATCCCGATGATGTTCAGATTGGTCCGTATAGATCCCAGTAGTTCTTCGACCCATGGACATTGTCTTAACATCGCCGGTTTCTTGAAATCTGCGCACCCATAAGCGCACCGTTTGTCTCTGTATAGAACAAAATGGTTTTAAATAAGTTATTAAATACCACACACAAGATACCGCAAATAGCTCAACAAGAAAAAAATCGGAGAACACAATTAATATTATAATGAACTTACTGCTATGCCAAGCTGTCTCGCAATTCCTTTTATGCTCACATTTTGTTCACACAGAACAACTACAATTTTAGTTCTCATAAAATCATAAATCATTTTAAAAATTAATGGATAAATCGTAGTCGTTTACTCTTCGCTGTTTTAAGTGAATGTATACATCAAACGTTGTAGTTATAACTTGAGGGTATGGATTAATTTTACAACGACAACGTAAGTAAGTAAAATTAATGGATACCCTCAAATTATAACATCTATCGATTAGACATCCCCACCTAAAGATAAAATGACTCAGACCATAGTAGATAACAATTTCAACGCAATTAGGGTTTTCGTGAAAATTTACGACACCAGTTGGCACCACTGTGACAAGAGGTCTCCCAATACAAAATATATGATGACGTTCATCATTCGATTCATTCATTCGTTCATCATTCCGTCATGTCTAAAGAAAATATAGGCTCTTTGACAGATGCCTGGACCTGACGTGCCAGTGCTGCCACCTAGCGAACGTCATTTCAGAAAACCCTCATTCATATGGGCTCGCTGGCTAGTTCGTCAAACTGCCGGTATGAGTATGACGACGTTCGGTGATGCGATGGTTCGAATCTGAGTCGAAACAATGGGTTCTTTTTGAAGTATTCTTTAGTTTGTTTGTAAGGAATTTAATGTGTAACATTTTAAAACTTGAGGGGTTAGCACATACTGACGCTGTCTGTACGTCACGCCCCTCTTAAACGCGTACGGCTGTAGTGTTATCACTACAGTCACGGTCTTTGGGGCGCGAAGCCTAGCCGCGCTGGCTCTTTCCTTGAGGCGCCACCTTTGCGCCTTTTTTTTGGCTGGGGCTCCGCCAGCCGACGCCGGTTTTGCCGGCACCTGGGCCCGGCCAGATGGTCCGGGTTTAGGACCTCTGCCCTCAATTCGGCGACTTCGCCGGCCGAAGAGCCGCGAAGGGGCGCATTCCACCCCTAAGAGGGTAAAATGGGGGGTTAAATTTTCTATGGATAATTTCCGACATCCGCACGGGCGAAGCCGCGGGTAAAAGCTAGTGACTTTATAAATTCTTTACTAATAATTGTCTCTAATCATAAAACCTTCATTTTTATGATACTTTCCGAGATTTGGCTGATGGTTTGTGAGAACTGAGGGACCACACTTTAAAGGCTGTAAGGTTTATACTTCTGCTTCTTCAATCGGTCCCTCATTACTGAGGATCGTGGTCATTGGACCCTTTTAAGCGGACAATCTGCCTCCATCTACTCCGGTCCAAAGTTGCCATCACCACCTGCTGAAAATTGCTTGAGGACGTAGCTTCTTTCACTTGGTCGGACCATCGCGGCATCGTGTTGGCGACCGGCCTCGTGCTCTCTTTCCTTCGGTACCTAGTGCCAACAATAACCAGCTTTTCAAGGCTGCTATCCCCCTTCGCATTATGTGGCCGAAATAATAAAATTCGTTTACAATTGTTCTGAGTCTACTATTATTTTGCGAATTCCCAGTGGTCCCTCAGTTCACACGTTATTTCACAAAACCATTGCACAAATATGTTTACCAATATCGCCTCCATATCAGCATTCAAGCGCCAATACATTTTTGTAGCAGTAATAGCTTAATCTATCAGAATCTTTCTAGAAAGAAAAGGTCTTACCCACGACTAGCCAGTAAAATAAGTATAAAAACTTCTTTATAAGACTCTAAAATTTCACACTAAAGAATGACTGGCGCGGTCACTTGACCGCAAAACGCCCACCCGACGCCAGCCGACGCCAGCCGTCGCGAGCCGACTTACAGTTTTTAAGTAAGTAAGTACAAGTGGAATATGAGATTGCCGTCAGAGGAAATAAGGTTTTCTGGCACCCTGAACTAAAGACTTAGGTCTGGTTTCAAGATTGAACTTTGCATAAAATAAAATAGAGTTTATTTTTAAGTCTCTTGTAATTGGATTTAAGTCTGGTACCAAAAGGTGGGTTTTGGAATGATACTTAAAAAAATCAATATTGACGCTTTTATATAAACTGTAAAAAATGTCGAGATCTACAGCACTATCACTATTCACACACTATCACACACACACACACTATCTTTACATTTATATAACCTATATATTCTGCAAATAAATGATTCTAATTGTTATTCTATACCAGAATCATCAAACTTTCTAAGGAGTTCGTTTGTGATAATTATATTAAAACATTATATTATAATAAACAAAATACATGTTTTACTAAGTATTGCACTGTCGACTTACTAGTACGTGCGAGTAGAGCCACTTTACCGTAAAGTGCGCTAGTGGCTGTCACTCGCAGAACTTACCTTTTTTTAAAGATCTTACATTGTATGTAACACGTCTCATTGATATTACTTTACAGGTACGTAGTGATGTATAGGTAGGTGAGAAAAGAGGCCGAATGACCAATTTCTTAGCTGCTCTTATAAAGAGGTTCGGTCTAAGCATTAACAGGCTAATTTTATAATGGCTATGAAGTGGCGGTGCCATAAAGGCAAACTTTTTATACAACCACTTGAGACCTTTGTGAAAGAGTTTTTACATAGAAGAAGAGGTAGTTACCTACTTCTTATATAATTCTATGATGAATTTGAGTCCTCTAGTTAGAATCGTATGTGTGCTCAAATTAAATTACCAGAAAAAAAAATGCCGACAGAAGTAAAAATTTGAACAATTACGTGTGTATTTTTAATCGTCTTATAAACAAAACACGCGCGGTGTCGGTTACGGTAACAGTCTCGCGAGTTCAATGGTTTTTTCCCATCTCAAAAAATGTCTAACGCGAAGATTTCACTTCAATGACATGGCATTTAAATATTTCAGAAATAAGCATTATCCAGTTTGAAATTCGAATTTCAGAACTACCCTCCGCTAACACGTCGAGCTTACAAATCGTTTGCAACTCCACAGCTCTCCAAAAGTTAGAGAACAACAAACAAAATTTAGAATTATCCTCGCATTGTCCCATCTCATTTTAGACCCGGTATTAAAACGTACTTTATCATCTCTTACCGGGTTTTAATTCGTGACGTCACTCGTACGTGCGTGGGCTATGTTGTCGTGTCGCTGGGTGATGTAAAGGGTAGAGGCGACGGTTGTGTGATAGTTGCGTTGTTTTTGGTTGTTGAATATTTTTATTTGTTTAGTTTCAGAGTGGAATCCACTGGATGCGAGAAGCACAGAACCGGTCGAAGTGGAGGTGCTTGGGAGAGGCCTATGTCCAGCAGTGGACGTCTTTCGGCTGAAATGATGATGACGATGGAAGCACCTGTCTGGCTTCGAACCTACGACCTACAACTCGAAAGTTACAGGCGTTTTCACTGGGTGTTACCACTACTCTCACAACAGCTTTAGTAGTAGTTAGTTAGTTTATTTTCTTGAGCTTGTGGCTAAGTAAAAACAGCCGCACGGGTCAAGCGATCAGGTTAAGCTACACTTGCCGCGGTTAGTCCGTGGAAGGGTGAACATCTTTACATACCAAAACCCCTCCGTGCATCGGAGAGCACGTGAAGCCATTGGTCCCGGCTGCCTTTTGCTACATTCGTGGATCTTTGACAGTCGTTGCGGGTCGTCAGAAGCCCGAAAGTCTGACAACCAGTCTTATCAAGGGGCTTCCTATTACCCAGTAAGTAACTGGGTTGTGGTCAGATAGGCAGTCGCTCCATATAAAATATTGGTACTCAGTTGCATCCGGTTAGACTGGAAGCCGACCCCAACATAGATGGGAAAAGGCTCGGCTGATGAGTTAGTTTATTTTCTTTACGTTGTTTTCTTTCTTTTCGTTATTTTCTGCGCATTATTTTCCTTATTCAAATATCCTGCCGCCGGCGTCAACAACTGGTTGCCATAAACTCTCACGTAATAAAGGCTTAGTGTGAATTCGTAGCACAATAATTAGCCCGTGGTCGCGCCACAATTACGTGCTGAGCGGGCGATTGTCGCGCTCGCAATGAGTTATGTACAGCTGTAATGTTCACAGCTTTTAATGAGTTGGGATACTGCTTCTTTTATTAGTACGGTTATAGTCACGGCTTTAGGCTGTGTGTTGTGCGATGACGAGCTTGGCAAGGTTGGTAAAGGATGGACGAGAATAGCCGAGGATGGAGCTCAGTAGCTTGTAATTGGAAAGGGCTATGGCTAGGGAATGCAAATTTAAATGATTTCTCGAGATTCAATCTTGTGGGCAGACAATCTCGTTCCAGATTTCGGCCATTTTTGTCGAGATTATGACGATTTCGAGACGGAGCTCGCGCTTCTTAGCATTTTATGCTTCTTGAGAAGCCATTTACAAAATAATACACACACACATAGGTACATAAGCTCACTCCTTACCATGGGGGCAGGCAAAATCTAAAGAACGCCACCTTCTACGATCCTTGCATACTCCTTTTGCTTCGTTTAAATTCATACATCTGGTCATACACACACGCCGGTTGCGAGTATCTACCTACTACACCTGGTCTTTCTGGAGAACATCACCAATAAGGTTACTGTAATTATGTCCTACTAGGGCGTCTCCTTCCGTTGTTTCCACTCACATCTGCTTTCAATAATAATGAATGAATTTAAAGTGTGTATGAAGTGTGTGTGCTGGTTTATTACGTTTTATAGACGTTTAGATTCAAAGAATGTTGTTTTATGTATAAAATACCTACAGGGTGGCAGTGACAATGCACGACCTGTTACTATAGATTATCGACATATCCCGAAGAATTGCGAAACTTAAGTTGCAGAGGGCAGGGAACATTGCTCGCTTCTGGGAGAGTCCCATTTATGCCTCAAGACGAAAGTCTTTTACCAGAGCATGTTGAGAGGATTTAGTCGCTCACAATGGGCTTGATAGAAAGTTAAAAGTCACCCAAAGGGCAATGGAGAGGGCTACATTTGGTGTTTCCCTACGAGATCGCATCAGAATATAAGAGATCTGAAGGAGAACCAAGGTAACCGATATAGCCCGAAGGATTGCGAAACCTAAGTGGCAAGGAATATTGCTCGCAGAACAGGTGGTCGATGGGGCCGAAAGGATCTGACTGGCGACCACGTCCAGGAAGACGTAGCGTTGGATGGCGTCCCACAAGGTAGATCAATGACCTGGTGAAGACCGCAGGAATCCACTGGATGTGAGAAGCACAGAACCAGTCGAAGTGGCGATGTTCGGTGGACGTCTATGTGCATTATGGACGTTTTTCGAATGAAATGATGATGATCATCTGCCTAGCTTTTTCCCAACCATGTTGGGGTCGGCTTTCACTCTTACCGGCTGAATACCTACTAGTATTTTACACGGAGAAGAATTTTATAGTTCTACTTTTATATGCAGGTCTTTATTTTCCATGATTTTCATCCAACTTTATTGCCGTTGAGCGATAAAGTAAGACGAAAACCGAGATATGACCGAGTAATCAATGCAACACACTCGACACTCGATGCTTCGCCGCAGACACATGTAAATCGAAGGCTGCACGTGTAAAACCGAACATCAGGTAACACGGACACAGTTTTTTAATGACGTGTCCCGTGTTTCTATAAATAAATCCGTTTTTGTTTTTGCGAACTGATACAAAATACGGGATTCATTCTTTTTGTTTCGTATTTTTGTTGTGATTTCGTCGGATGGTCGTCGATTTTAATTTTTACCCGCGACTTCGTCCGCGTGGAATTTAACAAAAATTTATTGTTCAGTTCGCAGAGTTTACGATACATATTAATTCTATATTCCGCGTAAAGAAGTACCTATGCTAATTTTAATGAAATTCTTCTATTTTATGAATTCGATATTTTGTTTTTGTACATATTTCTCCATTTAGTTATTTTTTTTCCTTTGTGCATTTTTAGTTTAATTATTATTTATTTTTAGTTTTTCGTATTAGCTTTATTGAAAAAAATCTTTATCACACATATCATGAAGGCGAAAGTTTGTGAGTGTGTGTGTGTTTATATGTTTGTTACTTCTTCACGCTCAAACGGCTGGATCAATTTTGATAAAATTTTGTATGGAGGTAGGACCTTGGACCTTGGATTAACATATAGGCTTTTTATCCCGATATTCCCATGAAATCGACATTTTCGCGGGTGAAACCGCGAGGCGCAGCTAGTATGCAATATGTAAACATTATGTGCGAAACGAGTATTTTCAATTCTAGAATCGTTCACGTTACGTTTACTCCGCGTATTCGAACTAGGTCCTCTTTATTTGAATCAGTTAGCTAGGTATCCTAAATCCTACATATTCTTGGGTTTTTTTCAGTACCAAGAGGAATGGCGATCTGTTAAGAGACGAAGTTATCTCGTGACTGCAATGTAGCTAGTACAAGTTATATCGAAACTCGACAGTAATAAGTTTGGTATGGTAGTAGTATGTACTTTACCGGTAGTCTCAATTTCTCAAGGAGCTCTGAAAGGTACCTACCTACTTTTCGATACTTAATTATTTGACGTTCAAAAAGTGCTGATTCCAGCCAAATTTTTTTTTTTCAAACTTTGCCCTACACTAGGAATTTCTCCTGTAAGTATTGTGGGTACGTTTACAAACATTTAAACTCACATACACAAACAGCCAGACCCGAAACAACTACTTGTAGGTCATACAAATATTTGTTCCGTGCGGGAATCGAACCCGCGACACGCAGCTCAGCAGTTGCGCCAACCGTGCCATTTGCCGCGCCAATTGGAATATAGATGACTTTTGATTTTGATTCACTTATGAATAATTAAGTCACCACGTCACGCCACGTTAGGAGGAAGCACACGAAGTATAGTTCGCGTTATCGTGACAATGTAGCCGTAGCATCACGTCGGCTTCGACATGTAGGTATCATCATCATCATCATTTCAGTTGAAAGACGTCCACTGCAGGATATAGACCTCCCCCAAGCACCACCACTTCGCCCTGTTCCTTGCTTCCCGCATCCAGCAGATTCCTGCGGCCTTCACAAGGAATGTAGGTAAGTGTATGTATGTAGGTATTAATACCTTTACCTATACATATATAGAACGGTAAATAGGTACCTATTGAGTATTGATTAGCCAATACAATGCGATCTAAATCCCATGCAAGACCGCAAGCTTCTGTATGAATAGCTCTATTACATTATATCGTAGTTAATCCAGTCGAAAGCTACTCGTAGTGTTGTAACAACTTCCCGGGAAATCGTCTCGGGATCCAGAATACTATCCGGAGATTTTCTTGGAACTGTGTTAGGTATTTATCTCAACATATCAGCAACATAAATTGCACTTAGTACGATACCTGAGCGGTTATTCTCTTAATTTTATCAATCAATCAATCAATCATGTCGATATTACTATGTTGATATTTATTCGTTGCCAAGTCATCCAAAACGCGTTAAGTATTTGACTTCCACTGTTTTGTATCGAAAGCGAGTCTGCGCGAAAGTTATAGAGTTTAAAATCACATTTATTATAATTTGTGAAAGGAAATAAAGTGACACGTTCCTTGAAATATGATGTCGCATTTAATCAGCACTCTAAGCGTTCCTGCACACGATGCCGTCACCGCTCCGTCGCCGCGCCGACGCCGCACCACCACACTGTAGATACGAGTCGCGCGAAGCCCGCCACCGCGCCGCCGCCGCGCCGCCACCGCGCGCGTTTTTACTGTTTCATTCATTCCATTACCGGCCGCGTACGAACGTGCACGCCGCGTAATTTCCCGTGAATGAATCAAACAGATAGGGAGGGGAACGCGCGCGGTGGCGGCGCGGCGGCGGCGCGGCGGCGGGCCTCGCGCGACTCGTATCTACAGTGCAACGGTGCGGCGCCGGCGCGGCGACGGCGCGGCGACGGCATCGTGTGCAGGAACGCTTAGTGTTTGGCCAGACTGGGGCGCGGGCTCGGGTGTGGGAACGCGCGCGGACTGCTTGTTCGCACTGGAGCGCGGCTGCATTCTACGTGTTGTCGTGTCCAGTGTTTGTCAAAATATAATATGGATGAAGAAGACTAATTTTTGCTAGAAAAAAGGTCGAACTAATTTGAGAAGCCCGGAACCGCGCGGGCCGCCCGCGCCCGCGCCGCGTACCCACTGCGGCCACTTGTATGAACGAACTATGGCGTGAGTTGCCAGCGCGCTTCCCGCGCTGCTCACCGCGTCCGCGTGCCCACTAGGGACACTCAAAGGAAGTTCATATGTTTGAGTTTGTCGCGCCGCGCCTGCTCCGCGCCCGCGCTGCCAGTCTGGCCAAGGACACACTATTAATCACAATCATTTTGAAGGTTATTGCTAATCCATTACTTTATATGTTCTAAAAATTTGTCTGCTCAACAACGTAAATAACGCAATGAATATTGTTGTACTGTCAACATGAAAGCCAGCCAGCCGTAGATTATGATGCAATTGTTTACAAATTTCGAGAAAAGCATTTAACTCAAATCTTTAGGTTGATGTCGGGAGGGCTTGAGTTTGACTCAATCCCGAAACCAAAACAATTCCAAACACGCTTCACGAAATTAAAATGTCACCTGACTGAGGACATCATTCACACCTAAAAACGGGACTATTGCCCTAACACGTCCCTCGTAGATAAACATCACTATTGACCGATGGGTCTAATTGTTGAAACCGAGCCACCCGCGGCGCGTATATTTTCGACACTGCTGATTACAAATGTCACACGCTGCATATTCGGCACGCGTTTAATCTGGGCAGGCTTTTAGGTCCTAACACAGATTTCTGTTAGCAGGCTTTTAGGTGGAGGTGGTGAGTTCTACTTGAATGGCGAGTTAGATGTCGAGAGGTTAAATTACAGCCGAAATGGGAACGGAAGTGGGTACAAGCTTATTGACCTTTAGAATATTGGAATTGACTGGCTATTGCAGGTCAATTTACGTTACACTTCAACGTTTCAAGCCGCTTGGGGTTGAAACCCTCGGGCCGGGGGGGAGGTGGGGTCCGGGACTCATGGTTTGTTCAACGAAATCACCGAACGGCTGGTTGAAACATCCCGTAACCCAAGGGCTGACTTTTACCTTGGCCACAGTATATTTATCCTTCTTATTCTGTTAATGAAATATCTTTTATATTGGTCCAATGTTGGAGGAGAAAATAGGCCTGAGTCAGACCTCGAATTATGACTTTTTACTTAGGCTTTTTCAAAAAGTCTCTCCGACCGCATTTCCTCTTAATAGTTTTAGTTTATTTTTACTGTATGTTAGTTAATTAAGAATAAGAAGTTTATCCAGAATATAAATATTTTTATCCTCTATCCATACTAATGTTATAAATTCGAAAGTAACTCTGTCTGTATGTCTGTATGTTACCTTTTCACGCCTAAACCATTGAACGAATTTCGTTAAAATTTGACAGATATATTGCATACCGGGGAAGGACATAAGATAGTTTTATTGACATACCTCGCGGGCGAAGCCTCGGGTGGAAGCTAGTAAATAATAAATTCTCGCTACGCTTCTGTGTAATATTCTGATGTTTAATCTTATTCTGGTGAAACTGAAAGCCGAATTGAAGTTTTTGGGCGAAGGACTAAAACGATATGATCAACTGAAAACAATAGTTTAGCACTATTTAAGCATCAGTATTTATTCAGGGCAAGCTGTGTGCCCGATGAAGTATTCCAACCAACCTTCCATACAAACGTTCATTCCTTATTTAAGTAATCCCATTAGCGGATGAATTTTCAAAAATCCTTCCCTTAGTGCTTACCATCGTTATATAAGGAACTCTTGTGCAAAATTGCATGCTTCTAAACCCAGCAGTTACCTAAGGCTGTGCGTTGTCTGTCAGTGAATGGAAGATCAAGAGACACATTTTTTTCATATTTTTTACCAAGAATTATCCCGCAAATTGCCCGCTTTTAATCCCATTGTTGGGTGACATCACTAATCTGTCAAACCTCAGACGAGTCCAATTTGTGGAACTGAGCTCCTGTAGTGAGCTGATTAAAGCAGCCAAATAGGGTAACACTGGGTAAGTCCTCTGTTGTATCTGCGATCGGGTTGAGTTGATTGAAGTAAGCGTTGCTTGCTAAATAAAAAAGGCAACAATTGTGTCCAAATATAATGCTTCAGTTCTACATAACATAACATCATGCCTTTATTCATCAAAGGGTTAAGGCTCCTTCAAACAGGCGCGACACGCGATATAATCGCGCGCTACACAAAGACACGTCTCGTTGCGCGACTTGCGGTGCCTTTGTGTCGCGTGTCGTGTCGCGCCTGTTTGAAGGAGCCTTTACGCAGAGGTGTACCCATAGTACAGACGCCAGCACATCAAGCTACCCGAAACTGTAAAATTTTTCCAATCAATTTTGAACCTTATGCTTTAGTTAGCGACAACGTTGAAAATCTACTAAATAAATTTGACAAATTGTAGTAGCTTGATGGGCTGGCGTCTGTACCTACAGCCACATTATACGAATTAAGTGGTAATGGCCCCGACTTACGAATCAGGTCGTGGGTTCAGACACAACCTTTACCTTTACCATAGGTCACTTGGTACACCACATACTTATAATTTCACTGGCTGCGCCCCGCGGTTTAACCCGTGTCAAAGTCGATCCCGTGGGAATATCGGGATAAAAAGTAGCCTATATGTTAATCCAGGGTGTCAGCTACCTCCATCCAAAATTTTATCAAAATTGGACCAGCCGTTTGAGCGTGATGAAGTAACAAACATATAAACACACACATACACACTCACAAACTTTCGCCTTTATAATATTAGTGTGATTGGAGCGTGATGATGGCGTGCAGATGGCCGATGGGGCCGAAAGGTTCTGGAGTGGCGACCGCGTATCGGAAGACGTAGCGTTGGAAGGCCACCCACAAGGTGGTAAGGCTGCAGGAACCCGTTGGATGCGAGAAGCACAGAACCGGTCGAAATGGAGGTGCTTGGGGGAGGCCTATGTCCAGCAGTGGACGTCTTTCGGCTGAAATGATGATTAGATCGTGAACATATATTATATGCATTATAACCGTTTTATAAGTATCGATTTTATAAGCATCTACACCTACATCTTTTTCCTCGTTCCATTTTATCCTCAAACTACAAAACTCTTGACCAACTTCCATAAACTTTCATTCGAATCCCGGAACCCGGATCCCGGTGTCTATTACCGTCACTAGTGTGCAATTAGTGATGAGTCTAATTGGTAAAACCGAGGTCGCCACAGCGCGTTGATTTAGACGCTGATTATCAGCGCCACACGCCTGAAATTCGCCTGCGTTAGTTTCGCAAGATCAAATACGGAGCCACTTTTCGGAGTCGGAATTAGAAGGATTTTATGTGCATTTGGCGTTTGTAGGTGAAACTGGGGTTTTAGGTTTGTTTGCAGTTTACCTTGCGGTTTTTGTATTTAGAGTTACCCTGTCCTTTTAGGTGTATCTTGGTCATAGAGTGTCATGAAAGGCCACTTTGATGTACTTCCGTTAGTTTACATAGTTTTTAGGGTTCCGTAGTCAATAAGGAACTCATATAGTTTCGTCTTCTTACAGTTTTGAAACCGTAATGTCAAACCTTCTGCCATCATTTTCATGGCAGCTGTCATTACGGCTGGTATGTAGTGGCCACCGCTCTTCTAGGAAACTGTATCTTTAGCTTATGGAGACTACATGAACTAAAGCGCGGTCACTGTCGGACTGCATAGAAAAGATAGAGAATCGAGATGACACAACGCTGGTAATTTATTGCAAAATATGAAGCAATTATCTATTTACAAATATTTATTGTTTGGACTAAAAAATTAAAACACTGCATTAGTATGTTGCTTGTAAAATAATCTGACAGAAAATCAAAATGATTGTATATATATTAGTATGGTTTTTATTGTATAAAGAAAGTTTTTAGAGGTATCTTCATGATTTTTTCTATCGTATCAAATTAGTTGTATTATGTTTTCAACACACTAGATAGTGTGTTGGATATATGCTAGTTAGATAACTAGCATATATCCTGAAGAATATCATATGTTTTTCTGATTTTGTTTACTTTAGTCGACCTTATTTTCTCGAAGAATATCAACAGAGTTTCAAAAACAAATGATCTATTTTCTTTCCAATTTCAAATGATTCTATCCACTTTCATTTAAATTCTCAAAGCCCATAAAAATAACGAGTTCTCGGGAAAACAGATAACTTTCATTTATCGAGTTTTTAAAACGATTATCGACTCGCTAAGTGAGACATTATTATTAAAAATGTCGTGGCGAAGGATATCAATGGTACATTAGTTGAATTAAAATGGATTTCCGATTCGTTTTCAGAGGTCTAACAGTTCGAGGGTCTTTTATTTAATTTACGATTGTCTCAATTATATGGAGGCAACTCGCCTGAAAGGTTCGGATTACACCTTTTCTAACAGGAACCTTTTCTGTTTTAGAATGTAAATTGAAATCAGGTCGAACCCAGGTCGGCCTGAGCAAAGACAATTCACAGATAGGGGTCGTCAGGTCGTCACCTTCCACTCTGCGCCGCATGCCCTATCACCTGTGCACTTGATTATCTTATGATTGCGTCAGTGAGGGCAGTTCGCACAGCTGCATTTTGGGCAAAAAATGTTTAAACTTTTTGCCATTGCTTAGGCTAAGAACACACATTATTTTCCAATTACAAATCGCTGACCAAAGTAGAAACAAATGTAACACGTTCCGTAGCAATAAGTAGTTTTCATTGACCGCAATGGATAGCAATAGGATATAATTATTTGAATGAGGGTTTTCTGAATTGACGTTCGCCAGGTGGCAGCACTGGCACGTCAGGTCCAGACATCTGTCAAAGAGCCTATATTTTCTTTAGTCATGACTGAATGATGAACGAATGAATGAATCGAATGATGAACGTCATCATATATTTTATATTGGAAGACCTCTTGTCACAGTGGTGCCAACTGGTGTCGTAAATTTTCACGAAAACCCTCATTAAGAATTTGAAATAATTTTCAATTATGGAACAACAAGCTGAATGTCACAGTTAACAAAGTTCAAATTCCATTTCAACCAAAAACTTATTAGGACCTTTTTGTTACAAATGGTCACTCAAAAATGAAATTAAAATACATTTGTCTGTATAGTTACGCAACGCTTTGTCTTCTTCTTTCGAAATTCAAGTTACTGACGACTGAAAGAGAGAAATCGGTGTGTAATTATTCATCTGATATAATACGTTAATTAGTAAGGGTGTGGACGAATGTGGACTGTATTTAAATGTAAAAAGAATGGAAAATGAAACAAAGAGGGTCACAGTAAATTAAGATAATTATTAGCAGAACCAAGAGGATGAGTACACTCAAACAAACATTACACGTACACGCAAACTATTTGACAACAACTGAACAATACATCATTTGTCATTAAGAAATAAAATAGTTTAAAAAACAGATTTATAAAAAAGGAACGACTAACCAGCCAGTCGCCAACATTCCGGGCCCCTAGTGGGACACTAAACCCTGGTGGCAACTGGCTGGGGGTCAGCCATAAGTGGTAGGAGTTTGCGGACTGGTCGACGTAAAATCCCGCCTTTGGTGGCTACATCTACAACGCGCACCAGTCCGTCCGGTCCCGTAAATGTTTTGGTTACCCTACCCAGAAGCCAAAGACCCCGTGGTAGGGTGTTGTCGACCACGACAACTACGTCACCCTCGCAAAAGTTCGTGACGTTTCTTCTGCGTCCTCGTGGGATCAAAGTCGGCAGGTATTCTTTTAGCCACCTCTCCCAAAAGTGATCAGCCAACCGAAGAGCGTGCCGCCAATCGCACCGGCGTAAGAGATCGTTGTCCGATAAGTCGACGGGCCACTGAGCAGTCGATGAACAGCCGAGGATGAAGTGAAATGGTGTTATGGCCTCTGGGGTGTCTGGTGAACTAGGGACGTACGTGAGCGGCCTGGAGTTTATGATGGACTCCGCTTCGAGTAGTAAAGTCACTAAGACCTCCTCTTTAGGTGCCCTTTCTTTTAGTGTGCTGTGTAGCGCGGATTTCACTGAGCGAACCAGCCGCTCCCACGCGCCACCCATAAAAGGCGAGGCAGGCGGTATGAAACGCCATGAGATTCGGCGGTTGGTTGCGAAGTCCCGAACGTCTCCATGGTATAAGGCGGCCAGCTCAAGACTTGCGCCGACAAAGTTGGTCCCGTTGTCAGAAAATATTGTAGTTGGAGTCCCTCGACGTGCCATCATGCGCCTTAGGCTCATAATTGCTGAGGCTGCCGATAACGAAGCCACTATCTCTAGATGAATGGCTCTAGTAACCAGGCATGTGTAGAGTGCCACCCATCTTTTTTCTCGGCGTCGGCCTACAGCCACTTCTATAGGCCCAAAGTAGTCAAGTCCGACATGCGTGAAGGGCCGTTTGTGATGGTCTAGCCGTTCTGGAGGTAAATCTCCCGTAGGCGGCACTCTAAATCGGCCATTTTGCTTTCTGCATTGCAGGCATGATTTAGCGACGCTACGTATTATGGTTCGTGCCCTTATGATCCAAAAACGTTGCCTTAGTTCGTTCAGTACAAGCTCGTGGTTACCGTGGCCAGCTTCGATGTGCTTATGCATGATGATTAGACGGACGATGTGATGATGGCCGTCCACTACGACCGGTGCTTTCACACTCTCGCACACCCCAGGAGTGGACTTTATGCGTGAGTCGAGTCTGAGCAAGCCATCTTTGTCGAGCACTGGGGCGAGCGCAGCGATGCGGCTGCCCTTCGGCAATGGTTGTGAGGCTTTCAGCATCTTGAGTTCTTCGGCAAAGCTATCTACCTGCGCCTTCATAAGTAGGAGCTGCTCTGCTTGTACGATGTCTGCGGCGGACAGCTGCGAGAGTGACGCAGCGTCGCGAGCGGCTTCTGTGAATAAACGCGGAGATTTAGAAAATGACTTAAAATGTCTGACGGCCTGAAAAACGCGAGCTGTGACTCGTAATAACCGTAACCAACTACTGAATCGGGTAGCATCTGGGACCGACAGTTCAAAGGTAGGGGCATCTACTAGAACTCCGGTAAACTCAGGCTTTAGCTCGGACACGCGTAAAGCCTCGTCCGTTGGACACTCTAATGTGTACTCTGGTTCACGAGGCCATTGATTTGGAGGATTGATCAGAAAAGTGGGGCCAGTGAACCACCTGTGTGTCGCTGTAAAAAACATATCTTTCGGTTTTGTTGCATCATCCGCTATGTTTAGGTCGCTTGGAAGCCATCTCCAGTTGGAGGGGTTCGTGGACTCTAAAATTTCCCCTAACCTATGAGCAACGAATGCTTTAAATCTACGTGCATCGCTGCGAATCCACTTTAAAACCGTTGTAGAATCGGTCCAATAAAAAACAGCGGAAGGTTTTGTGCGGTGGGCACTTAAAATAGTTTGTGCGTAACGTGTCGCGATGAGCGCTCCTTGTAACTCTACTCGCGGGATAGAGAGAGGCTTCAGAGGGGTTACACGCGCTTTGCTACCAATTAAGGCAAGAGAGACTAAACCGTCATTAAAAGTGAATCGCCAGTATGCGACGCAAGCGTACGCTTGTTCCCCCCCATCAGCTATGACATGGAGCTGAGTATCACACACGCCTGGCTTACCCGCATACCATCGTGGAATTCGAAAATTTGCTGCTAACTTGAGCTGACCAAACCATGTTTTACACTCGGTTTCATACTTGGTGGGTATAGGCGAATCCCAATCAATTCCTTCCCTCCATAATCTTTGTAACAGAATCCTACCCTGTATTACTATCGGCATCAGCAAACCTAAAGGGTCATAGACACTCATGACTCTAGAGAGCAAACTACGCTTAGTTAATTTTGTGCCTAAGTCCTTATCGCCCGTGCGAAAGCCTAAGGTGTCGCTTAAAGGATTCCACTTTATCCCTAACGTGCCTACGTCATTGTTAGGAGGTAGATTGACGTCGGAGTCCGAGTTGCTATGAAGCTCTTTGGGCACCAACGCAAGTGCTTCTGGTACGTTTGACACCCATGAACGCATTCCAAAACAACATTTCTTGTGGACCGTGACAATATCGGAAGCCAAGCGTACGGCGTCGGAAAGATCGAATTGGCTTCCAATAAAGTCGTCCATATAATGGTCGTGAATGATAGCGTGCGCGGCTGCGGGGTATTCACTCTCAAACTCCTTCGCGTTTTTATTTTTTATATACAAAGCTATGAATGGGCTAGAAACTGCACCAAAAATTAAAGAAGACATTCTAAATTCTTTTACTGCACCCTGTGAGATGCCATCGTGCCACAAAAACCTAAGCGCGTCGCGGTCGCTTTCTTTTATCTTAATTTGGGGAAACATTTCTTGAATATCCGCATTGAACGCTATAGGTCCCTCCCTAAAGCGAAATAAGATATCTAAAAGTGACTGTAAAAGGTCTGGGCCCTGTAGCAGCATACTATTTAAACTAACACCCCTACTTAATGCTGCTGCATCATGGACAACCCTTAGCTTGCGTTTTTGTGGGTGAAAAACTCCAAAGTGAGGTAAATACCATCTCATAGAATAGTTAGATTTATTCTTTAAATACGACTCATGGTACGATGAAGGATCACATTGTTCCGCGTAGCCCTTTTCGATTATACCGTTTATAAAATTCCTATACGCTGACGCAAACGTTCCATCTTTCGTCATCTGTTTTTCTAGTGATTTTAGGCGTGAGAAAGCTTGAGGGTAACTATCAGGTACATTATTTGATGCGTTGTCTCTCCAAGGAAGACCAACTTGAAACCGACCGGTGTCCAATCTCTCAGCTGAGGACTCTATGAGATCTACTGCGCGAGCGTCGTCGCTGTTTTGTCTAGGGGTATGTTTTTGTATACCTAAAGAGTCAATTTCGTATTGTTTTTTAATTAGTGCCTCGAGAGTGTCAAGCTGTTGTAATGTGTCAGCGGTGTTGTGAATAAAATGTACAGGCTTAGAAACTGTAGAAATTGCGCCGTGAATTACCCAGCCTAGGAGCGTTCTTGACGCTACGGGTTCGTTTCTTTTACCTACGCGCATCTCACGGCTCAAAGATAGATGCCAATCTGCGGCGCCGATAAGTACAGTAGGCGTTGCGTTCTGATATGCCAACACGTCAGCCAGATCAGCCAGATGGTCATATTCGGAAAAGTCTAGATGATCGGTACTTTGGGGACTAAGCTGAAGGGGCGTGATGCTTCGCGCGCCTTGTATAAAATAACGCTCAGGTAGATGGCGACCTCGAATGTAAAAATTTACAAGACATACCTCGGTGTCCAGGAACATACCACCAACACCAGTAACACGCAGTTGTTGTCGGCCGACGTTCTCTGCTCCGATGCGCGTGGCTACGTCACCGTCGATGAGAGTGCTCGTGCTGCCCTCGTCTAGTAGTGCGAACGTTTCAAAAGTGCTGCGTGGTCCCTCCACAACGACTGGCAGGATTTTTAATAGTCCACGCGTGCTCGTTGCGGGTACCCCGAACGTGGCAGCGATGACGTCACCATTTTTTTGCGGTACGACAGTATTAGTCGATGAACTCTGTGGCAAATTGGATGTATTAGTATTGAGTTTGTTGTCGCCTGCAACTACATCGCCGTGGAGAAGGGCGTGATGCCGTCTCGTGCAGCCATCAACGCCGCACCGTTTTACTCGGCAAGTACTCCATGTATGTGGCTGAGATTTAAGACATCTATAGCAAGTTTTAGTTTCCTTAACCCAGCGCCATCTGTCGTCTACCGTAAGAGACAAATAAGCCTTACAGGTTTTTACGGTGTGTGAACCTTGTTTACAGAATAAACATTCCGTTGTTTTGTCTTTAGAAGTAGTAGCATGAATAGTCAAATCTTTTGGCATGTTAAACTTATGAACTGGAGGCTTGTAAAGTGGGAGCTTACTGTGCGACGAGCTCGGTGTCGTGTCAACCAGATAATTGTATTTGAGCTGCCGCTCGGCCTCAACAACTAAGAATCTAGAAAGCAACTCCAGTTTAGTAATAGATGGCTCAAAAGGCTTATGAGTAGAGGCGTAGTCGGTGAACCGATCTCTGGTGTGCTCGCTAAGCTTAGAAAGCACCGTGCGAAGCAGTTCGATCGAGGACAAATACTCCTCCTGTTTTAGCCATTTAATTGTAGTCACACAATTTCGTAATTTATTAGCCAAAGTATTTAAATGCTCTACGTTACTTATCTTTAAATTCCGTAGAGCGGTGATCTCCTGGGCAACTACGAGCTCGGGTCGTGCGTAGTTCTGCTCCAGAGCCGCTATCACCTCGTCGGGGTCTTCTGCTTCGAACAAAACGGATAAAATAGCAACCCGGGCCTCGCCGCGGATGGCGGCAACAAGGCGTGCAACGTTCTCTGTGGGTGTAAAAGATGATTTAGTTCGTTCATAAGTGCATTTGAATGGTAGCCAATCGTTAATGTTGCCTGAAAATGGCATAAGTTCGAGGCGTTTGTGGCGATCGGGTAGAGTGGAAATCGCCTTCGCCAATTGCGAAACAGGATCAGCCTGCGTGTTTTTACCAGGCGTAGAAGCAGTGGTGTGCATCGCACGTGGTTCGATTTGTGTCACAGCTTGAGGGCGTAGGTCGAGGGGGGCGTCAGCGTCGTGCTGGTTCCCGACCCATGCTGCGACTCGATGCCTGTGCGAGTGAGATGAGCTACGATTACTACTACTATACTTATCCGAATTTGCTTCGAGAGAAGCGAGTTTCGCACGTAGCTCCACTTCGTCTGCTTCCTGTTGTATGCGCGCAAGCTCACGCTCGCGCACACGTTCGCGCTCGGCCAACACACGTTCGCGCCCGGCCAATTCCTTCTCACGTTCTGCGTGACGGCGATGAATTTCTGCCTCAATGGCTAACTTCTGCGCTCGTACAGTCGCACTGGATCTTGTTGTATGCGAATGTCTGCTGCTGTGCGTGTCGCGCGGTTGGGCCACGATGCCGGAACTGTGAGGAAGTACTAAGGGTTCTTGCTCTGGGGCAACGTTTCTAATACTCCCCGCGGCACGCGAGTCCTCTTGCGGTGCAACGTTTCCGCACGGCACGGGATTGATGAGATCGCGGCGAGAGATCGTTGAATGTTCGTCGCGATCATCAGGGTTCGCCGTTACGTTCGCGATAAATCTTGATTTACTCCGTGTGACCATCATTGTATGAAAATATCGTAATGCAAAATGAAAATGACGTGAAAACTGTCACGAAAGAAATGGTTCAAATGGTAAAAATTTCGGCGACGAATGGACCAAAAATGTGGACGAATGTGGACTGTATTTAAATGTAAAAAGAATGGAAAATGAAACAAAGAGGGTCACAGTAAATTAAGATAATTATTAGCAGAACCAAGAGGATGAGTACACTCACTTATCACAAGTCAAGCAAACTATTTGACAACAACTGAACAATACATCATTTGTCATTAAGAAATAAAATAGTTTAAAAAACAGATTTATAAAAAAGGAACGACTAACCAGCCAGTCGCCAACAAAGGGGGTAAATCATTTTGCGGATAAGGCTTCTAAATTTTTGAGCAGAGACAGAAAAGAAGTCGATGTCTTCACAAATTAAATTAGTAGTATCTATTTATCATATTTTTTGTGGGAATTAAAAATTACGAAATCAAAATCGTCTACTGACCATCAAAGTCATCATTAACATAAATAATTATTTGTCTGCTTTGAAAGACTAATGAAGAATTGAATATTAATTGAACATTTGAATATTTTATTATTCCAACTAATGAATAAGTTTGTGTGACATGCCGGTTTCCTCACGATGTTTCCCGTCGCCGTTTTTGAGAGACTAATTAAAATAAGAAGCGTAATTACTATGATTTAAAATAATGCGGTTTGGTAAATGGGTCAATCAACTTTTATTTGTCCTGTAAGTACTATGTTTTGTCCCTGACCAATAATCGCAGTTCTAAAGAAAATTAAGTGGTTTTTTGGCATATGTCGCATTTATCTTATTATTAAGCAAACATACGAGTAAATTATTTTAAATAAATCACTATTAAACTGGAATTTTAATAGTTGTCAAGGTGACAAAACGTCTGGATGTAGTGTTTTTTTATTTGTCCCCCAGTAGCTAATTACAATGAAACATTACTTTATACAAAAAAATACTATATGGCAATTAATTACGCTTGTACATAATTATTCATTACAATGTTCACTAAGATGCTAGCATATAGATTTTTGTTTGTTTCATAATTTTACCGAATTTTTTGCATGTTCGTTTTGGTCCCTATTATATTTTATTATTCCGACTTCCACCGGACAACCGTAAAAAAGTGCCGAAACCAAAACATAGATGGAGTGATCAGTGCCTTGACAATAAGTCGGTCGATTTGGTGACAACACTCATCCAACCGCCATTTTGATTTCATCATTGCCGCGGTGTCAGTCGGTCGCGCGCGTTTTGAAAAAGTGCGTGGCTTTTTTGTGTGTCTACCGGACAACCAGCACAAAAACGTAAGTATTTGATATATCGTAGTAAATAAAAGTGAAATATATTCTATTTTATCTATATTTTTCACTGCGCGTAAGACCTAATTCAAAATATCGTTATTTATTATCAGGAAGAGCAAAGTCTGATAAATGTCACTCGGACAACCAGTCACTTGGACAACCAAAACCGTTGTCCGTGGGACATTTTGGTTGCCCATAGGACAATTAATGATAGAATCAGCATAAAGCAATACTTTTTCTTTCAATAATTAGTCACTGAAGAGCCTCTTACAAAGGCTAGAGCATTTATTATTGCTTAATATAAATTAGATTGAAGAACTTTACGTGTTCCTTTCCCGAGAATCGAACCAGGGAACTCCGGACCCTAAGACAAACGCTCAAATCACTACACCACGGAGGCAGTTAGCTTACTTACTTAACACATTTTTGCTATATCTAATAGTTCTATATTCTAAATTATTTTTGTTATTATTTTTAGATAATGGGTTTGACGGAAAAAGAAAAATCAAGACGCTATAGAGAAAGACTTAAAGCAGACCCGGAGAAATTAGCTGAGCGAAATAGAAAAAAAAGGGGAAGCTACCATAAGAATAAAAAACTAATTTCAAGTATGCCGCCCGAAGATAAAGAAAACTGCAGAATTATATGGAAGCTGCGAAAACAATGGACAACCGTATATGTCCACTGGACAACCATTTTGTCCCTGTCTCCTAAAGACACATTATCGTCAATTATACTTTAAAAAAAACAGTGAGGTTTACAAAATTTTCAAATATGAATGTAACAATTAAAAGTGAAACAAAGAGTTTTAAATATCACGTATTAATTATTATTTTACAAGTTAAATGAAAAGTTCGTTACATTTAAAGTTTGTCGTTGTCCAGGAGACAATATAATTGGAAATAACTTATCAATTAAAAGTCACGTCTTTTATTTATGGAAGACAAAATGAAATCCATCCTATATTAAGTGAGGATAAAGTGACGGTTCACAATTTGACTGAATTTCAAATGGTTCAGAAGTCTATTTAGTTAGTTGTCCAAGGGACTATCTTAACTAGAGTCATGTGGATTTCGGAGTCAAATTTACTATTTTATTTAAATAAACCGTTCTGCTCTATGTGAATTCTGAAAATATAAATAATTATCTAAAGAGAAAATGTTAAAATATAAAAAAATTCAAATAAAATTAAAAAAATAAAATTTATCATTGATGTACACTTAAAAGTTGATTGACCCAAATACAAAGTATTACATAAACGCGTGGCGGTCGGCAGATACTACAGAACGCTACGACTCTTACATATTCCTTTTGCTTCGTTTACATTCATAGATCAGAGCGGCAATTCTCGCAATTTTAAGAACGTTCCAAGTCTGATCTGAGTCTCAATCTGTCAAAAATACCTCTAATTTCCCTACATTTATGATTACATTGATTGTCGCTGAGATAAGACTCCGACTACATTTTGAACGTTTTTAATTACGAGAATTGGCCTTCAGAAGACTAATGACAAAGAAACTAAGCTTTATTAAAACCTGGTTCAATAAAAAAGCTCAATAAAGCCGTGTTTTTTTTTCCACAATTTCGTTTGAAATCCGGGCGCTCTCATCTTACCCAGTATAAATTGGCGCCATCCTCCCATCGTCCCTTTGAAGAACTAATTCGATATTGATACTACTTGCTGCTTGTTATATCGATGTAGGTACTGGTTTATACTATTTTTAATCTGTTGAAAAAAAAATAACAAGTTGGCAACGAACAAAACGCTCCTTTGTTTTCCGAGTCAGGAAAAGGGTTTTTGATTTTTTTTTCAATAGAAATTCTCGGTGGCAGCTCGTAGTATGAATTTGTGTCCGATTAACATCAATAGGCGCCTAAGTTACTAGCGAATCGTGGGTTTACTACTCCTTCCAGGAATGCACGCTTGATGATGTGTATTGAAAAAAAAAAATCTATTTTATTTTGATGGTAATTAAGTTGATTTCAGAGTGACCAGCTCTATTGAAAAAGTTATAAAAATGTTTAAAGATGTAGCGTAAACTGAACTTTATTGTGTAGGATTTAAAGTTATTTTTCCATAAACTCATATTTGTTTACATTTTTGGCAAATAAATCGCGAATGCAGATTACATTACTATTCACTTCTTTTATTATTATTTATCTAGGTACCGCCCGCTAGCTACCGTCTCTACCTGTACAGGTAGGTAGAGCTAGGTCTCAAGAATATCGGAGAGCTATAAAACTATCTCCATCCCATTTTAAGGTCTCTACATAGAGCTGGTACGGTAGGTACCTACTTATCTTTTACGCTCTCGTCTTTTACGAGTTAAGTAGAGTAGTACTGAATGGAAGCTGATACCACGTGTCGAGAGGTACTCGGGAAATTCCGTAAAGGAGGTGAGCAATAAATAAAAATGAGATGAGAATTTACGACACATGATGGCTCGGAGGATAGGGGATCGGTACTTGAGTGTGAGGTTGCAGGTGTGACCTAGTGTAATCTCTAACTTTAATGTAACTTTTCCTATTTTATGGGTGAACCATTCACATAAACATATACCCTATGAAAGAGATTACCCAGTAATGGCCGATTACTGTAATTTACAGACCGTTTTTCGTTGATTATTAATTAACTCTTTTATCCTTAACCAATAATGAAGCTAAGACCTCAAAGCTTCGACCCTCCCATATAACACAGGTAAAATTAGCTTACGAATCTATTTTCTCAGTTTGGCAATAAAAAATGTTACCATTTTTAAGCAAAACGATTCGTTTATGTTTTTAGGAACCGAGCATAAGGCAACTTGACTTTGGAATTGTTTACTGTAAACAAATAAAAATCATTTCAATAAATAATTAATTTGCATACAATTCAAGTTCGTTAATTCTAGTTTTCTCACAGTCACAATGTTTTCCTTCATGATATTATGTCAGTGGCTATCTAGATATTCTAAAGTTGTAAAGTTAAAAGCGCGTAAAACATACAATTAAAAATACACTGTAGTACTTTCAGTTTGTAGGTTTTACAACAAACTCTCTACTTAGCGTTGAAAGCTCCGAGCTATCCTATGTTACACTTAATTAAAATCACCATATTAAGGTATTCAAACTATTTCGAGAGCGGACGCCATTTTTCCTGCCGTTTAATTTCCATTACAGTGACAATTAAACTTTTGTCATTTAAGTTTGCACCGTTCCCGCACTCGTGGAAATTAACTCTTTTAAATTTGTAATCGTTGTAAAACGTTTCCGAAGAAAATGTTTTCTTTTTTTTGAAATGTTTCAGTGCTGGATTTTCTGGACTTTTTATTGGTATATATCGAGTGTTCGAGTTTGCCATTAAGTGTTGAAATAACCTCTGACTGAGTAAGAGTTTTATGAATCTAGGTTGCAGTTTTAAAATCTGTTTAATGGAAGTATGACTTTATCAATGTCATTAAGGGTGAATTGCACCAAACTTTTATATCTAGAATAATTTGTAACCTGAAATTAAATTTTGAAAAATTGTCAGGTTTTCCATAAAAAGCTGTCAGACGTTAATTTAATTCCACGGATAAACGATAAATGACTTTGGTCAAATCAGCCGTTAGTGTCATAAGTACTCGTCGTGTTAAAAAATTCCCGTAATTATAAACTTTTAAAATCTAGTCGCAACCTCATCTCAGTCACAATATGTCAAAAATTTGTCTAAAATTTACGAAAATCTACTTATATCAAATTCAAAGTCCTGACTGACTGATATATCAACGCACAGCCTAAACCGCTGGTCATAGAGACGCAATTTGGAGGGTGTGTTCTTTGTGAAGAGTAGGTATCCACTAAGAAAGGTATTTCGAAATTCTACCACTAAGAGGGTGAATGGGGGGAGGGTGAAATTTCACGCGGACGAAGTCGCGGGTCAAAGTCAAAGTCAAAGCATTTATTTCAAATAGGCACATAAAAGGCACTTTTGAACGTCAAAAATTACAACAAAATAGAATTGATTCTAGTCGCCCATTCCAAAAGGTAGTTTTTGTATGGAGAAGAATGGGCAAGAAACTCCACCGTTGCTCTTTTAAAATGTTTTACAATATTTTGCATAAATTAATTATATAATAATAATATGAGAAGACGATGCACCTAAGATAAAATTACTATACTACACTAGGTAAAAGAATTAAAAATGAAACCATGACATATAAATTAATTATCTGATACATACGGGCAGAAGCTAATTAGATATATTTTTGGTAGACTGCGACAGATTAGAATTCAAACGTCCACGCTTGCTTTCAGGCAGAATACAATGACACTTAGGTTATAAGATCTCATGTTTACCAAAACTAAATTAATTTGTACTTCTAGCAAATAAACGTTTCATTAGATTAGATTTAAAAATTTAAAAATTGCCTCTCTGATTTACGATGCAGAAAGACATCTTGAGAAAACAAGGACATACTATTATTAACTCACAAAAACGCAGTGAGCAAACGGGCGAACAATACCCATTCCTTCTCCATATAAGCAGTTTTTTCGAAACAATAGGAAATGTTATGCGGATATAATCATTTATTTTCCATAAAATATAATCCAATTTGTTAGTATTTACATCACGAACGTCAAACGACGTTAACGACGTAGGTACCGTATCAAACGTCGGTTTAGCTCAAAACCAACATTATATCTAAATAATTAAAAATTTAAACGCGTTACATTCACAAAAGCCAGTGCAGCGGTTTCGACCCAATATTTAAGCCCATAAAACTAATTTGCGTGCGGTTATTAACGGCCAGGGCAAACACAGCTTATCAAAACTCGGTTATAAATAATTCGACTAACAATCAATATAATCCGCGCCCAATTTACTTACGGAATTCGGTTAATTATAGATGTGGTAGCCATAGTTTTTTTTAGAAAAAATAAGGACACATGTGAATTTATTTTCTAGTCATTAACTTGTCAAGTCGTGATCGTCCAGGGGCCTTTAGTAAACCGACAGGTGACAAGTGACAGATTATCTCCCTCGCCTTTTCACAACTACTTTTGGGGTCGGCTTCTTGTCTAACCTGATGCAGCTGAATACCAGTATTTTGCGTGGAGCGACTGCCCATATGACCTCCACAACCCAGGTACCCAGTAACTGGGTTGTGGAGGTCAGATAGGCTGTAAAATTACGTGTGACACGATACCTCTTGGTAAGACTGGTTGTCAGACGTTCAGGCTTCTGATGACCCGTAACGACTGCCAAAGGTACACGTCTGACAGCCAGGACTACGTGCTTTTCGAGGCACGGCCCCTCCGTGCCTCTCGGTTTGTAAAGATGGTCACCCATCCCCGGACCGACTACGGCAAGCGTAGCTTAACCAGATCGATCGAACTGTGCGGCTGTTTTAACTTAACCACGGGCCCCTCTAGGTGACAGGTGGCAATCCGAAATAATTACATAAATTTTTTTTCTACTTTATTAAGCAGAACCTGTCGTGAAAATTTGACAATTTGGACAGTTTCTGACACATGTGTCGCGTTATTTATTAAATTAAATAATCCACTCGCATTTACCCTTCGTGTGCGTGACCGAGGATCCACGCGTGAAACAATGGCTTTTTAATTGTTTCTGTAATTAAGGCATTCAACCAGTTAAAGCACGTAGTTAGGTATTAGGGTGGAATTTGGCAAGGAAGTGACATTTTCAATTTCATTCCACACCTTACTATTAAGTATGTACTTTCCAAGTTAATCTTGGACAAATTGATTGTCTGCAATGAAGACCATCGTAAAGAAATCGGGACTAATAACGGTTTGACGTGGTAATTCTCAGTTTGATGTTGTAACTAAAGGTAATTACATGCCACAGCTCACCACTGCTCACAAAACGGTGAAGGAAAACATCGTGAGGAAACCGGCATGTCCTAGAACCAAAAATTCGAAGACATGTGACATCTACCAACCCGCACTGGGCCCGCGTGGTGGATTATGGCCCACTCCCTCTCACTGAGAGGAGGCCTGTGTCCCAGCAGTGGGAACATTATAGGCTGATGATGATGATGATGATGACATGCCAAAGATGCCTCACTGCGATACCTCACGATTGCAATTTGGCACGCTACCTCGATGACATCTCCATGTAAAACAAATGAATGCTAATAGACACGCACAGATGGCTGATGGAGCCGAAAGGTTCTGGAGTGGCGACCGCGTACCGGAAGACGTAGCGTTGGAAGGCCTCCCACAAGGTGGACCGACGACCTTGTGAAGGCCGCAGGAACCCGTTAGATGCGAGAAGCACAGAACCGGTCGAAGTGGAGGTGCTTCGGGGAGGCCTATGTCCAGCAGTGGACGTCTTTCGGCTGAAATGATGATGATGAGACACGCACGCAGTGCACATGCCAGGCATCGAAGTAAACCCGCAAGCAGCCTGCGATGTATCGCAGTGACATATCCTTCGGCATGTGCGTGCGTGTCTATTAAGCATGTATTTATTTTACATAGAGGGGACATCGAGGTAGTGAGCTAAATTGCGACCGCAAGGTATCGCAGTGAGGTATCTTTAGCATGTAATTAATTATCTTAAGTTTGCTGCCTAATCATTTGATTGAAGCATGTAGGCTACTTATTGTTGAAGTTACCTCAAACAACGAGTTTCTAAAAAGTGTAAAAAGTATATTTTCACGATGTTTGTAACAAATTCCATTAAAAATTCGCGGATAACTCGTAACTCATCAAAACTTATGGCCTCCCTAACATAACCAATAGTTAATATCGTAATTCGATTAATTGAAGCATAAACTGAATAATGAAGTAACTGTTTGTAGTTCGGCAATGTTTGTGATGTGGAGGGTAGGTGTTTGTCTTTACGAAAATATGGAAGTAGGCTCTGGGGCTCGAGGGACTTCATTATAACTTGTAATAATATCGTTAATTTCTTCTTCTTTCGTATCGGTAAGGACTTTATTAAGAATGGCTTAGCCGATAAATTCACCTAAGGGGCCGCTTCCACGAGCGAGAGAATCGCGGCGATAGTCCAGCCCCGCATAAACGAATAAAAGCAGACAGAAGCGACACGTCACTAGTAGAACAATTTCTGTGAAAACTTCGTAGAATTTGTTTTACCAGAATCGCGTCGCACCGTCGCGTCGCGCCAGTCTGCGGGAGCCCTAACGCGAAATGTACCTAACCATCTATAAAATAGATAAAACGAAATAATTGACAAAAGTCGAATTACACTTTACTAAATATCATGGGTTTATGTTATTGTAATTGTAAAACTTCCGATTTGAAAATATATTGTAAAAGAAGGGAAAAGGAAAAAGGTCAAAGGAAAAGGAAGGAAAGAAGACAAAAAAAGGAGGAAGGAAGGCGGGGTAGGAAGGAAGGACGAAGACCTACGAATGACGCTGGGACCAACGGCCTAACATGCTTTCCGAGGCTCGGAGTGGTCTCAGTAAATGGATGGAACGAACCGAACCACGAACCGACCGCGCAGCGTACTGTAGAGACTGTGTAACTCTACCTTTAGTAGTAAATACAGGCTGGTTATAATTGCCGGTGAGTTCCATTCGAACGTTCAAGCAAGTGTAGGATTGTTTTAGAAGAGTGCTAGAAATAACGTGGCAATGAAAAGTCGTGAATATATTTTTATTCAAGCCGAAGTATCTTTCAATTATATCGTGTAGCTTCCATCGGCTACAGTACCGTACCTTCAATTGACCCGTGCTGCTGTTATCACCATCATCATCAACATTCTACTGCCCTTATACCAATTTATTAAGGGTCGGCGCAACATGTATTCTTCTTCCATACTTCTCTATTAGTTTTCATTCCCTTTCTAACCATATCACCATTCACACAGTCCATCCATCCTTTCTTTGGTCTCTTGTAGCCATCGACTTTCATACTCAAAACTTTTGTCATGACATTTTCCTTATTCACATTCCCATACCATGACAACCGATTACCTCACAACTTTTCAGTTGCCGGTGCCACTTTCAGACTTCCTCTTATGTACTCACTAGCTGAGCCCTGCGGTTTCACCCGCATAAACTCAAACTATATATTTCAATTGAACCATTTACAGGCACTTTTGAATTGTCAAAAAGTCGGTCAGTCAGAAAATATGAAGCTAGTTGCCCATTCCAAAGCGTAGGTACCTATGGAGAAGAACGGGCAAGAAACTCCATGGACACTCTTCATAAGTTTCTCATAAGTTTCGATCCCGTGGGAATATCGGGATAAAAAAGTATCCTATGTGTAATTCTGGTTATAAACTATCTGTGTGCCAAATTTCATTCAAATTCATTCAGTAGTTTTTGCGTGAAAAAGTAATAAACATACATACACTCACAAACTTTCGTATTTGTAATACATATTAGTGTGATTTATTTCTTATTTTATCCATTCGTGTAAGATCACAGAACCCTCTTAGTATTCATTCATTCTTAGCGGCTGTTATCACCCAGAGTGCTAATACCAGTTTGTTAAGACTTCTTTACTGTATCTACCTACTTTTAGGTATTAATATTTTGACTAGTTTATCGAGCTATCTCCTTACAACATTGCTCAAGTAAAAGGCAACCACGCTATCTTAGAATCCACCTAATCTAACTATTCAGAAAACGGACATAGGTACAATGGTACATACATATAACATCCTAAACTTACCGTCCAAAATGGCGGTCGCCTGACAAGTGAAATATTACACCCAGTGGCCGACGTGGATGTTTCGCGATAAATGTACTATGAATGGACGTTTTAGCGTTCACTATAAAATAGGATAAGTGTTTTTTTCATACGAGTATTCATCTTTAGATATATAAAAATGAAATGACGTTATTTAGTCTCACTAAATCTCGAGAACGGCTGGACCGATTTGGCTAATTTTGGTTTTGAAATAATTGTAGAAGTCCAAGAAAGGTTTAAAAGGTGAGAAAGTATGAAGCAGTTGTAAGGAAAAGCAACAATTTTATTATCCAATACAAACTGTTCCTACCTGTCAAACAGGGTGCGTTCAGAAATTAAATAATACAGAGGGAATAAGATTGTATAGTTTGATTTATTCAATTGTTTAGTCTGTCTTTTACTCTTTATTTTATTTCTATTTTAGTTTATTATCAAGACAGACTTTTTTTATGTAGCTTGATATATCTTTTTAAGTCACAAAATACTTTTCTGAACGCACTATAAATATTTGACAAAAAACAAATACGTTATTTCTTTCTTTTGTGACTTTGTGAAAGTACTGCCATTTACAATATTTTGTCGCAAAAAAATATCGTAAAAAAAAAAAAATATATCGTTTATCAGAAAGCTTTAAATTGATTAACTGTATTGTAACTGTGTTGTATTTAATGTCATTTTTATGTTTTTTGTTATACAGTGTGGCACGGTCATCGACACGCAAACTGAAGCCATAGAAGATTTACGTCAGTTATCAAAAAAACTACCTATGTACCTACTGAATCCATGGTAACAGGTTGAGAGCAGTGGTTCACCGTTTTGAGAGCAGTGGTGATGAAATTAAATACACAAAGTAAAGTGCCTGCCTGGGTTCGAACTCACGACCTACAATTCGTAAGTTGGGGCCGATGCCACTGGGCCCCCACTGCTCTAGCGCCACATGGCTTACTTTACTACATTATAACCACACATAAACTAGTATCAAATCGAACTTATTTTTAACCGATTTAAAAAAAAGAGGTTCCGTATTAGACCCGTATGTATGTATGTTTGTATGTTCGCGATTTTATCAAAAACTAATTAGCTAATTTTGATGTTTCTTTCATTAACATGATCTGCATACTTTCAGGAAGGTTTTAGTATTCATTAGGTAATTATTAATAAATAATAATAATGATAATAATTATATGATGATAATTATTTTTATGTACGAAGTTATATGAATAAAATGTACCTACTGCATCTCTGGCATTTCTATGCGAATTTTGATGATTCTTCTAGTCGGTGTCTTCAATTCTTCAATGCACCTTACCTTGGCACCGCTTGGCTGCATTTCTATATCTACGTTTTGTTTTAATGGATAAAGTATGCCTCAGGGGTGGTTCCATATAAATTTGATTAACTTTGCTTGGGTAGTTTTTGAGTTAGCTTCCATAATACGATTTTCCTCTTAGTTTAATATACCTAGATGATGTTTTAACAACTTCCTGACACTGATATTTACATAATCAAGTAGTTTTAATTGAACACTCTAACCACCAACCAACTATTGTGGTACACCTAAAATACGAAAAAGAAAAACGTTTTCCAAAAAAAAACAATCGACTTCCAAAAAAAAACACTACAAAGTGAAAAATAACTTTAATTTCGGAAGTCGGTGTCAAAAAACGAAAATGTGGAACCAAGGATACCGACTTCCGAAATTAAAGTTATTTTTCATTTTGTAGTGTTTGTTTGGAAGTCGGTTGTTTTTTTTTTTGTAACAAAGTTTTTTAAAACAAAGTAACCGTTTATTAAACTAAATATGAAGCTTGGACGGGACACGTGATATATTATAGCGATTAGCCAACGTGAATGTATTACATAAAATGTTACTTCGGACATATAAATTTTCACTTGAATAGGATTGTGGGCAGTACTTCTTACCTGTCTGTCTTCTTTGAAATGTATTTATAAATGTTGTGAAGGAAAAGCGTTTGTTGGTATTATTTGTGGCTGACAAATAAAAATTTGGAAAGGGTTTGACAGAGGATTTGGACAAACATTTCCTTTGAAATGATTGAAGGTGGTATTACGGGGTACATTATCTTGGATTTTGAATCTTGGATTGCGGTTTGAACATGTCAATAAACCGGTCAAGAGAGTCGGACTCGCGCACCGAGGGATTTCGTACCATCATGTTTTTAATTTTTCATCGGCGAGGCCCATATTCCTCAGAGAATTTTAACACCGTGGACTGCGGTGTAGAATATTGCAGTTTTATGCCAGCGCCATCTGACCGATAGTGGTACTGATGTAATATTTGTTGATGATTTCTGAAAAAGTGTGCTATTTAGAGACTTCGTTTTATTTTTACTGTAATCTTTACATAAACTTCTATCACATAGAATTATTTCAGATTTTTTTCTTTGGAAACTTCGGAGATAGAGTTTACATTTTTCGTCAAGAGTCGAAAATTATGCGGCCTAAAAAAAAAAAGAAAAGTGTTTGAAAATGTGCAACGTGCGCTCTTTCATATAAAACCCCACATGTCCTAGTAGCCCTACTTCTAATTTTTCAGACCCCCTTTCAGTCCCTGTTGCAAAAAATATATATATATTTTTATTGCTTTCTTATTTGTAGAATAGTTGGGCAAGCGTCATCTAAAACTATTCCAAATTTCAAGTTGATAGCATTAGTAGTTCTTGAAATATTCAGCTGTGACAGACAGACAGACAGACTGAGTCTCAACATAAGGGTTCCGTTTTTACCATTTTGGTACGGAACCCTAATAAAATGGATGGACTCGAATATATTATAGTTAATAAAAAAATCCTGGTACTTGCCAAAGGCGTAGTGTGAGCGGGGCCGCGCACCGTAGCGCTGCGCGTAGTGGACGGCGCTACTCAGATTCCACTTTATGTAAATTAATCATAGTTTACATAAAGTGGAATCTAATTTAGCAAAGATAGTCAATCTTCCTAGCCTTTTCCCAATTATGTTGGGAACGGCTTCCAGTCTAACCGGAAGCAGTTGAATACCAGATTTTACATGGAGCGACTGCCTATCTAACTTCCAGACCCAGATACTGGGTAATACGATGGGGTTGGTATGTAAGACTAGTTGTCAGATTTTCGGGCTTCTAGCGACCCGTAACGACTGTCAGCTCGAATGTATTATTGTAGTGCTATGTAAGTACAGACGCCAGCACATCAAGCAACTACAATCTGTCAAACTTCTTTAATAGATTTTCAACTTTTTCGTTAAATTATAAGGTTAAAAGTTGATTGGAAAAATTTGACAGTTTCGGGTAGCTTGGTGTGTTGGCGTCTGTACCTACATACTTGCTAAAGGCGTAGTACGAACTACGCCGTAGCACTGCGCGTAGCGGATGGCTCTACGCACATTCCACGTTATGTGAACTATGTTTAGTAAAAGTATAATTATAATAGCCTAGCCTAGCATATTTATAGCCTAGCATATATATATAGCCTAGCATATATAGCCAAATTAAAACATCGAATTCAACGTGTTATAAAGTAAAGTTAGAGCATGTCATTAAAGGAAAGGCATGCACATAGGTGCGCGTAGGCGAGCGATCTGGCAACGTCGTCGCGCGCCCCTTTTTTCGTAGGAACGATCAAAATTAGCTAATTACCGCTAGTGCAACGCGTTGTCAACTCGCTTCGTGCTTTAATTTTCTTATTTGTTTGATAATATTGTTTTTTTACTGGAACTTTGAAGGCAATAACTTAGTTTGCACTGTCGAAGAACGATTTTTTACAAGAATTTAGATGTGGGAAATGACAATTTACGATGATTATGTAACAGTTACTGCACCTTTCGATTTGGCGCAAGTTTTCACTTTCATCCTGTATTGCAATTTTTTATTACATTACATGTACCTATTTTACAAACCTTCTAAATTACATACATTAAAGAATCAAATAACTATCCCAGTGACTGACCAACAGCACAGAATAAAGAAATACAGTATTGTTACTCGGCCGTAACCTTGATGTAAATGCCTACAGCCGCGCGGTACGTAAACATGCGATAGGGCTGCCCGCCTCCAGTATTTTAATTACATTTGCCTACTTTGTGTTTCCATTTAGTTTTGTTATTGTATTTTACTGTGTGTACATAAATAATTTTATATAAACAAATAAAATACTTTGTGAATTGAATAGGAAGTGTTTAATAAAAATGCGTGTTGTTTTGATCGTCGCCGCACGACTCCAGCTAGTGAGCAGCAGCGCGCTGTTGCTATTCAAATTTCGAACTAATCGCCGCGCGGCGCCAGTCAGTAGGCAGCGCTAGCGCGCTGTTAAAATGGCGGGAAAGCAAGTGTGCATTCACAGATTGATTTTATTTAAAATTAAAAAAACAGTTTATTCGGTAATTTAAAAACTTGGCTGCATGCTCTAGTGTCTTTGCCAACATTTTCACGCAGCCACGGCAGAAAATAATCCTCGCGCCATTTTTCTCAAATTTTCTTTTCTTTGTACTTGTATTGTGAAATGTTTTTTTTTTTTCTGTTTCCTCGCAAATGTGTTAAAAAACGTCGTACGATATACGTGCGTATTGGTTATAACATCTTAACGCACTAATATCGTAATGTACTATTACAGAATTATAATCATTAAAGTCATCAACACAACTCTCTAAGACCATGTAAGTCCAAAGAATGATGATTTCATGAAACAGTTATTCTTATTACAGTAACAGTTATTCAATAAAAATAATTAATTTTATTCATAAAAGTATGCAATCATTTCATTAATGTTTTGTTATGATGTTGTCACGTTAAACTATCGTCCGTAAATCGACTTTACAGACAACCAATTTTTTTGTAGTATTATTCATACACACAGTACAATAAACAACTATTATTAATAATAAAAACCACGTCTTTACTTTGAATTATACAAACTAACAAAACACACATGCGCCGAGGTTTTAACACAAGCGTACCTACCGTTTAATGATTCATGAACCGCCTATAACTACCTACCTCACTCGTGTTTATCACTTTCCTTTACTCTATTCACTTCATTTATTAATCCAGACATCTTTTTTTCGGGAGATAAAATGAAATACTTATCCATTAAAAATACACACATTATGTACCTACCTACAAGTAAGTAAAATTATTTTATAGTCTTACCTTTCAGAGTTTCCAGGTAATCTAAAAAAAGTTATCTCTGGATGCGTTATTGACGAATTCATGCAACCAAAAACAGCACAATATAGCCTACTCGTCATATTAAATATGTACTTGAACTTATTTTTAGTGCAAAAATCGCGCGGTTATTGTTAAAAAAAACAACACACCGTCCGTTCGTCACTGCAGCACAGTCGCGACTGTCTGCATGCTGAGCTCATGCCGTGGTCGAGGCGCGTAGGTATAGCTCGCGTTTCGTCCGTTTGTATGAAGACCTCGTACTGTATGTCTTTATACTGTGCCAACAGTATCTAACTAACCTTTATCCATCATTAAATTCTCCGTAACAAAACCTAACCCACACACTACCCAAAAACGATATCTCATAATAAAAGCGACGTTGCCAGACTTCTGTATAGAGTGACTCATTAAGCCGGCGACACACGAGCGTCAACAAACGCGCTTGTCAAACGATGATTATTCTTGCCTAGAGATAGCTCACCTATCGTGAGCTGAAAGAGCCCTTTGATAGCTCAGCTTTTCATGCTACGTGAATGGTGTCTGAACTGGATACGGATTGGAGGAATGAGGATAAGAACTTCCGGAGGTGTGAAAGTGTTGGATTAGGTATAACATGTTCTTTTTTTTTATCATTAAGGTATTGTGTTAAAGTTCCTATTATTTTTTAGATTATTAGTTTTATTTTCTTTAAATTATATCTAAATTGTAAATAATAAGATAGTGTAGATTTGTAAAATGACTACACTGTCGCATTGCGTACATACACCAAACTCAAACCATTTATTTCAATTAAACCATTTACAGGCACTTTTGAATTGTCAAAAAGTCGGTCAGTCAGAAAATATGAAGCTAGTTGCCCATTCCAAAGCGTAGGTACCTATTCAGAAGAACGGGCAAGAAATTCCATGGACACTCATTAAAATTAAATTTTAACAAAAATATTAGTTACATCATTAATGTTGAATTTATAATTATGTATATGTGAGAACGAAGTAAAAAAGACGTACGCGTTAAAAGCGTTCAGAATACAGCAAATAGTAAGAAAACAACAATTCAAAAATAAAATAATAAAAAATAAGCCGAGGCAGTTAAGTGATGAAGATTATTTTAAGTATCAAAGAACCAAATAATGCACTAGTAGGTAATTCGATATGTTATTATGTAGTTGCTGTTGTATAGACGGTAGGTCCGTTTAATGATTCATGAACCGCCTATAACTACCTACCTCACTCGTGTTTATCACTTTCCTTTACTCTATTCACTTCATTTATTAATCCAGACATCTTTTTTTCGGGAGATAAAATGAAATACTTATCCATTAAAAATACACACATTATGTACCTACCTACAAGTAAGTAAAATTATTTTATAGTCTTACCTTTCAGAGTTTCCAGGTAATCTAAAAAAAGTTATCTCTGGATGCGTTATTGACGAATTCATGCAACCAAAAACAGCACAATATAGCCTACTCGTCATATTAAATATGTACTTGAACTTATTTTTAGTGCAAAAATCGCGCGGTTATTGTTAAAAAAAACAACACACCGTCCGTTCGTCACTGCAGCACAGTCGCGACTGTCTGCATGCTGAGCTCATGCCGTGGTCGAGGCGCGTAGGTATAGCTCGCGTTTCGTCCGTTTGTATGAAGACCTCGTACTGACAGACACTGATATTTACATAATCAAGTAGTTTTAATTGAACACTCTAACCACCAACCAACTATTGTGGTACACCTAAAATACGAAAAAGAAAAACGTTTTCCAAAAAAAAACAATCGACTTCCAAAAAAAAACACTACAAAGTGAAAAATAACTTTAATTTCGGAAGTCGGTGTCAAAAAACGAAAATGTGGAACCAAGGATACCGACTTCCGAAATTAAAGTTATTTTTCATTTTGTAGTGTTTGTTTGGAAGTCGGTTGTTTTTTTTTTTGTAACAAAGTTTTTTAAAACAAAGTAACCGTTTATTAAACTAAATATGAAGCTTGGACGGGACACGTGATATATTATAGCGATTAGCCAACGTGAATGTATTACATAAAATGTTACTTCGGACATATAAATTTTCACTTGAATAGGATTGTGGGCAGTACTTCTTACCTGTCTGTCTTCTTTGAAATGTATTTATAAATGTTGTGAAGGAAAAGCGTTTGTTGGTATTATTTGTGGCTGACAAATAAAAATTTGGAAAGGGTTTGACAGAGGATTTGGACAAACATTTCCTTTGAAATGATTGAAGGTGGTATTACGGGGTACATTATCTTGGATTTTGAATCTTGGATTGCGGTTTGAACATGTCAATAAACCGGTCAAGAGAGTCGGACTCGCGCACCGAGGGATTTCGTACCATCATGTTTTTAATTTTTCATCGGCGAGGCCCATATTCCTCAGAGAATTTTAACACCGTGGACTGCGGTGTAGAATATTGCAGTTTTATGCCAGCGCCATCTGACCGATAGTGGTACTGATGTAATATTTGTTGATGATTTCTGAAAAAGTGTGCTATTTAGAGACTTCGTTTTATTTTTACTGTAATCTTTACATAAACTTCTATCACATAGAATTATTTCAGATTTTTTTCTTTGGAAACTTCGGAGATAGAGTTTACATTTTTCGTCAAGAGTCGAAAATTATGCGGCCTAAAAAAAAAAAGAAAAGTGTTTGAAAATGTGCAACGTGCGCTCTTTCATATAAAACCCCACATGTCCTAGTAGCCCTACTTCTAATTTTTCAGACCCCCTTTCAGTCCCTGTTGCAAAAAATATATATATATTTTTATTGCTTTCTTATTTGTAGAATAGTTGGGCAAGCGTCATCTAAAACTATTCCAAATTTCAAGTTGATAGCATTAGTAGTTCTTGAAATATTCAGCTGTGACAGACAGACAGACAGACTGAGTCTCAACATAAGGGTTCCGTTTTTACCATTTTGGTACGGAACCCTAATAAAATGGATGGACTCGAATATATTATAGTTAATAAAAAAATCCTGGTACTTGCCAAAGGCGTAGTGTGAGCGGGGCCGCGCACCGTAGCGCTGCGCGTAGTGGACGGCGCTACTCAGATTCCACTTTATGTAAATTAATCATAGTTTACATAAAGTGGAATCTAATTTAGCAAAGATAGTCAATCTTCCTAGCCTTTTCCCAATTATGTTGGGAACGGCTTCCAGTCTAACCGGAAGCAGTTGAATACCAGATTTTACATGGAGCGACTGCCTATCTAACTTCCAGACCCAGATACTGGGTAATACGATGGGGTTGGTATGTAAGACTAGTTGTCAGATTTTCGGGCTTCTAGCGACCCGTAACGACTGTCAGCTCGAATGTATTATTGTAGTGCTATGTAAGTACAGACGCCAGCACATCAAGCAACTACAATCTGTCAAACTTCTTTAATAGATTTTCAACTTTTTCGTTAAATTATAAGGTTAAAAGTTGATTGGAAAAATTTGACAGTTTCGGGTAGCTTGGTGTGTTGGCGTCTGTACCTACATACTTGCTAAAGGCGTAGTACGAACTACGCCGTAGCACTGCGCGTAGCGGATGGCTCTACGCACATTCCACGTTATGTGAACTATGTTTAGTAAAAGTATAATTATAATAGCCTAGCCTAGCATATTTATAGCCTAGCATATATATATAGCCTAGCATATATAGCCAAATTAAAACATCGAATTCAACGTGTTATAAAGTAAAGTTAGAGCATGTCATTAAAGGAAAGGCATGCACATAGGTGCGCGTAGGCGAGCGATCTGGCAACGTCGTCGCGCGCCCCTTTTTTCGTAGGAACGATCAAAATTAGCTAATTACCGCTAGTGCAACGCGTTGTCAACTCGCTTCGTGCTTTAATTTTCTTATTTGTTTGATAATATTGTTTTTTTACTGGAACTTTGAAGGCAATAACTTAGTTTGCACTGTCGAAGAACGATTTTTTACAAGAATTTAGATGTGGGAAATGACAATTTACGATGATTATGTAACAGTTACTGCACCTTTCGATTTGGCGCAAGTTTTCACTTTCATCCTGTATTGCAATTTTTTATTACATTACATGTACCTATTTTACAAACCTTCTAAATTACATACATTAAAGAATCAAATAACTATCCCAGTGACTGACCAACAGCACAGAATAAAGAAATACAGTATTGTTACTCGGCCGTAACCTTGATGTAAATGCCTACAGCCGCGCGGTACGTAAACATGCGATAGGGCTGCCCGCCTCCAGTATTTTAATTACATTTGCCTACTTTGTGTTTCCATTTAGTTTTGTTATTGTATTTTACTGTGTGTACATAAATAATTTTATATAAACAAATAAAATACTTTGTGAATTGAATAGGAAGTGTTTAATAAAAATGCGTGTTGTTTTGATCGCCGCCGCACGACTCCAGCTAGTGAGCAGCAGCGCGCTGTTGCTATTCAAATTTCGAACTAATCGCCGCGCGGCGCCAGTCAGTAGGCAGCGCTAGCGCGCTGTTAAAATGGCGGGAAAGCAAGTGTGCATTCACAGATTGATTTTATTTAAAATTAAAAAAACAGTTTATTCGGTAATTTAAAAACTTGGCTGCATGCTCTAGTGTCTTTGCCAACATTTTCACGCAGCCACGGCAGAAAATAATCCTCGCGCCATTTTTCTCAAATTTTCTTTTCTTTGTACTTGTATTGTGAAATGTTTTTTTTTTTCTGTTTCCTCGCAAATGTGTTAAAAAACGTCGTACGATATACGTGCGTATTGGTTATAACATCTTAACGCACTAATATCGTAATGTACTATTACAGAATTATAATCATTAAAGTCATCAACACAACTCTCTAAGACCATGTAAGTCCAAAGAATGATGATTTCATGAAACAGTTATTCTTATTACAGTAACAGTTATTCAATAAAAATAATTAATTTTATTCATAAAAGTATGCAATCATTTCATTAATGTTTTGTTATGATGTTGTCACGTTAAACTATCGTCCGTAAATCGACTTTACAGACAACCAATTTTTTTGTAGTATTATTCATACACACAGTACAATAAACAACTATTATTAATAATAAAAACCACGTCTTTACTTTGAATTATACAAACTAACAAAACACACATGCGCCGAGGTTTTAACACAAGCGTACCTACCGTTTAATGATTCATGAACCGCCTATAACTACCTACCTCACTCGTGTTTATCACTTTCCTTTACTCTATTCACTTCATTTATTAATCCAGACATCTTTTTTTCGGGAGATAAAATGAAATACTTATCCATTAAAAATACACACATTATGTACCTACCTACAAGTAAGTAAAATTATTTTATAGTCTTACCTTTCAGAGTTTCCAGGTAATCTAAAAAAAGTTATCTCTGGATGCGTTATTGACGAATTCATGCAACCAAAAACAGCACAATATAGCCTACTCGTCATATTAAATATGTACTTGAACTTATTTTTAGTGCAAAAATCGCGCGGTTATTGTTAAAAAAAACAACACACCGTCCGTTCGTCACTGCAGCACAGTCGCGACTGTCTGCATGCTGAGCTCATGCCGTGGTCGAGGCGCGTAGGTATAGCTCGCGTTTCGTCCGTTTGTATGAAGACCTCGTACTGTATGTCTTTATACTGTGCCAACAGTATCTAACTAACCTTTATCCATCATTAAATTCTCCGTAACAAAACCTAACCCACACACTACCCAAAAACGATATCTCATAATAAAAGCGACGTTGCCAGACTTCTGTATAGAGTGACTCATTAAGCCGGCGACACACGAGCGTCAACAAACGCGCTTGTCAAACGATGATTATTCTTGCCTAGAGATAGCTCACCTATCGTGAGCTGAAAGAGCCCTTTGATAGCTCAGCTTTTCATGCTACGTGAATGGTGTCTGAACTGGATACGGATTGGAGGAATGAGGATAAGAACTTCCGGAGGTGTGAAAGTGTTGGATTAGGTATAACATGTTCTTTTTTTTTATCATTAAGGTATTGTGTTAAAGTTCCTATTATTTTTTAGATTATTAGTTTTATTTTCTTTAAATTATATCTAAATTGTAAATAATAAGATAGTGTAGATTTGTAAAATGACTACACTGTCGCATTGCGTACATACACCAAACTCAAACCATTTATTTCAATTAAACCATTTACAGGCACTTTTGAATTGTCAAAAAGTCGGTCAGTCAGAAAATATGAAGCTAGTTGCCCATTCCAAAGCGTAGGTACCTATTCAGAAGAACGGGCAAGAAATTCCATGGACACTCATTAAAATTAAATTTTAACAAAAATATTAGTTACATCATTAATGTTGAATTTATAATTATGTATATGTGAGAACGAAGTAAAAAAGACGTACGCGTTAAAAGCGTTCAGAATACAGCAAATAGTAAGAAAACAACAATTCAAAAATAAAATAATAAAAAATAAGCCGAGGCAGTTAAGTGATGAAGATTATTTTAAGTATCAAAGAACCAAATAATGCACTAGTAGGTAATTCGATATGTTATTATGTAGTTGCTGTTGTATAGAATTTCATATTAATTTAGATCGTTGATGGTTTCTAAACAAATACATACTTTTAATCGGCACTAATTCCTTGTCCTTACCCAGGTCATGTTCTATCTGTGTACCAAATTTTATGCAATTCAGTTCAGCTGTTTTAGCGTGAAAGCGTACCACAAAGATTACCACCTACAAACAACCTCACAAACTTTACCTCTTTATTATATTAGTATAGACTAGGATTTAACTTGGAGAAAAATTCAAATATTACATTACCAAGAAAAAAATTATTATAGAATGCCAATGCAAATGAACGATTTTCACTTAATATTGAACACCACAATATACCTACAGACACAGTCACAGACGCAGAAATCCCCGAAAAAGTAAAATAACTGCTCCAATATTTTTAAATATTAGTAAAAAACATTCTCTTCCACATTTCTCCATTCCAAGTCCCGCAGTGACCTACGCGACCTGTCCTGGTTAAATCATGAAGTGTATTTTTAACTGAATGCACATGAATATGTTGTTAAATACTTACGTTGCTATTTCAGAGTTGTTATCACAGAAAACTTTCACGTAATGTGTGCTGTTATACATTTATATTCCGTTTAAGTATTATTTAGTGAGAATATTCGGGATATATTTGCATACATGTTCTACTACTGCAATCTACACATAATATCATGCCTGTATTCCCCTGAGGGTACGGCAGAGGTGTACCTTCAGTACTCCCACATTCCGCCAGTTATGGTTAAATCCCCTGTGAGAGGAGGCGAGCCTATGGCCATTAACCGGACACAAATATGTTGACGTGGAAAAAAATCAGTCTATTGAATTTGGAGCGGTGCCGACTTCTTCAGGTTCAATGTACAGACGGTAGCATCAAGCAAGCAATCTGCCAAATTGCTTTAATAGATTTTCAACTTTATCTTTAAAGCTTAAGGTTCAAAGTTGATTAGGATAATTTGACAGTGTCGGGTAGCTTGATGTGCTGGCGTCACTCTGTACGTGGAGGTTTTCATAAGGTTGCGTAGAGCGTGCTGGCCGGTTTTTTAGTTAACCTGCGCTGTCTCAGTTTCGGCAAAAGTCTATAATTCTGTAAATACATATTTGTTACGGCCGCGAATCTATTAATCAACGCGACCAGCAAATTGGAAAAAAACGTAAAAAAAATGAATTTCGTGGGCTACCCTGGCGCTTTCGCCTTAACCAATTGTAGTATTAAAAGCAAAGTTGCTTACTGTTACAACTGGTAGAATGACAACCAGTTACTTATTATTTTAATCGGCCAGACCCTTGCATCTGCAGTACAGTATCCAGCTACCAATGCCACAGTGGAGTTAGAATTAATATCTCCGTAATATTATAACAATGATAAAGTTAGAGCTACGTTGGACACGCGTTACTTACCCCTCCCTGTGTCAACCATTCCTCCTGCTTCACTAGATCTGAGTGGTGCGTGGCATGAGATTCGGGAGTTTACGTAATTATTTCAATTTCCTTAAGGGGCTTACAGGACCTAAACACAATAAAACACAAGTTTTAGAAACAATAAAAGTATATGATCGACTGCAGTAAACAAAGTCAGAAAAATATATGATATTATTCAGGATAGATGATAGGTAGATAGTGTGTTGAAAACACAACTAATTTGATACGATAGAAAAAAGTCATGAAGATACCTCTAAAAAGTTTCTTTTTACAATAAAAACCATACCAATATCCATACAATCATTATGATTTTTTTGTCAGATTTTTCTACAAGCAACATACTAAAGCTCTAGTGCTTTAATTTTTTGTTCCGAACAATAGATTTTTTATAAATAGATAATTGCTTCATATTTTGCAATAAATTGCCAGCGTTGTGTCATCGCGTTTCTCTTTCTTTTCTATGCAGTCCGATAATGACCGAGCCTTAGGGCATGTAGTCGCCTTAGGGCATGTAGTCGCCTTAGGGCATGTAGTCGCCTTAAGCATTACCTGTATGTAGGGAATAATTGGGTAGGAAGTTTTATATTTTTTATTATGTATCCAAACAGGGCCCCAATTATGTATTATTCCCCGCGAAATTTTACCCGTCTATATCGTGTCTTGTTAAACGGCAAGGAATCGAAATGTCAACCGTACGGACAACAATTATTTTGACAGTTCAAACCACGCCATTGTGTCGTAGAAATTACGTTAATAGCAGTAGCAGATGTCGTGATTAACTAAGAAATTGATGTGCTTTCGAAGTGAGGAATCGTTAAGTGGTCATTGTGAATTAGGACCCAGGAGTGAATAGGTAGCTTTATTTATTTTTAGAGTTTCATACCTCAAGATGCAAAAAAACGGAACCCTTATACGTATAGATCACTTCGTTAATTGTCTGTCTGTCCGTCAGTCAAGACTCTTTTTCTCAGGAACGCGTGGAGTTATCAAGTTGAAATTAATATCAAATACTCAAGGCTGCAAATTCCTTGAAGCAGTGAAAAAATCAAACTTCTAAGTTCTAAGTCAACGCAATTAAAATATACGGGTGTTTATGTTCCGTTTATGTCGCATATTTTGACACTCGCAAGGGAATCAAAACTTAAAGGGTACTTCCAGTTGACCAATCATGAAATTTTCGCACACTTCGCGCTTCTGTTGTACAACGGGACGTCGTCGGGCGGTGTGCGAGATAGAGCGCGCGAAGTGTAGTTCGCTTTATCTCGACAATGTGGCCGTAGCGTATGTGGCATTAGAAAATGGCTATTGCTCGTACATTGTTAACTTATAAAAGTCAATTTAGAAGAAAAGAAAATACTTTTATTTGTGGTAAACATGACGCATAAAAAAAAACATAAAAAAAAACAAGCTGGGGAAAACATGCGTCACATCCACGTAAAACGGCCATCGCTCAGCATAATGCTAAGACCGTATACGAGACAGAGCCCCAGCGCTGGTTTTCAGGGACAGCCAGCGTTGACGTGATGACGTCAGCCAGTGCAGCATTTTCAATTCTAAAATACTTACCCCCTTACTAATAAACGTGTTATATCAGATGAATAGTTACACACAGATTTCTCTCTTGCAGTCGTCAGTAATTTCACTTTCGAAAGAAGAAGACAAAGCGTTGTGTAACAATCGCAGCCAACTGGTTTAATTAAACGTTTAGTTAACCGCCTAGCATTTTAATTAAATGGTGGCCGTTTAATTAAAATGCTAATTATAGTTTAGGTTGGAACTATAACCAATCACGCGAGAGCCGAATTGGTCGCAGTAACTAAGTCAGGGCACCCCGACCAAATGGGTTAGGTTTGATTAGAACTGTGATCAACCGCGAGCGAGCAAAGAGAGCGAAGCGAGGCGAGCGCTATTTCCAAAGGCCAGGCGGTTAATTAAATAAATGGCTAATTTAACCAGTTGGCTTCAACATACTTAACTATGCAGACGCTATACAACTTTTATTAGTAAGGGGGTTAGTTTATAACAAGTGAGTCTTCCAGTTAACGAAAAGTTCTATAAAGGTCAATAATACAGTCTACTTTAGACGAAATTCTAAGAAACTTTCGTTCAATATTCAATTAATTTTCGCCAAAATTCTACTTGAGTCTCCATGGAAAGTAACTCGATCTTCTACATGTTCGAGAAATTCCTACCCGCTATCATCTCCTAACGTAGGTACACATCCAACATTCAATTGAATTTCTATTAATCGGGCAAGTTCTGGGTACCGCTAAATCATCCTAGTTGAGCCGGGTGTAACTGGGCATAACCGACTGTAACCGTCGTAATAGGCCACTGTAACCGGTTATCGGTTTTAGGGGATACCCGGCCGGTCAAAGGGACGGTAATCTCTTTAAAATTATATCACTTTACGGTCCGTTTATCCGTTTTTTTTAAAATTAGCAGTCGTAGCGTACGTGGAATATGGAGCCGATTTATTATTGTTATATATATTTTTAGGAACCAGAAGTGAAAAACAAATAAAAAAAAACAATATCAAACAACCTAAAACTAATTTAATTTTAAATAGGCTTAGATCGAACAATAATTTAACAAAACATGAGAATTCACGCAATCACAATCAAACAGCCGTTAATATCCAAAAATAATCACAATAGAACACAAAATAAAATACACAGAATGAAAAACCACTGTAGCAAAATATGGAACGAACTTACTGCAAAGTAGCGTAGGTACCACCTTACCGGTTGACGACTCAGCAACAAAATGACCGCTGCTCTGTAGAGCGCTTGCTTTTATAAGGATCGGTGGGGATACCCTCACTACCTACAATAAATTTGCTTATACGGCCTCTCCTGATCGTGCACCGTCCTCGGCTGCACCAGGAACTTCTTCAGCAGAACTGGCAGATACGGCGACAGCTTGATCGCCGCCTCCATCTGGATTGGCACCGTCTGAGCTGAGAGCACCAGAAGGATCAGCAGGAACACCAGCGGTACCAATAGGAAGACCTGAAGGCTCACCAGCATCGTCGGGGTTGTCGTCATCGCAATCTGTATGAGAAACAAGTGGTCAATTATATGTGACGACATACACCTTTGCCTATTCTGTCATCCATCACGCATACAAGGCCCTCATACAAAAATACACTCGAACCAAGCTAAACCACTTCGCTTTCACATGTATGCATGCATCTTCACACATCATGTCTCATTCAAACTCATACTTTAACTTGTACAAGTTCACACGTCATAAACGTGTCAACCAGGACTGCGCCTGCCAGGACAACACCTGATGCGTATTCATAGAACACGGCTTCCGGGACAGCACCCGATGCACATACATAATATGCGACTTCCACACGTTAAAAACGTGTCAACCAGGACTGCGCCTGCCAGGACAACACCTGATGCGTGTTCATAGAACACGGCTTCCGGGACAGCACCCGATGCACATACAAGGCACAGGCACTCCAGGACGCTGGTCCCAGGAGCACGCTGCATCTGGGCTGCACCAACCATCCGATGCACCAGCCATGTCAGCACATGCCTCGCGCTCACGCTCGTATGCATCACACGAGCTACCAGAACATAAAGAAAAACTTTAAAAGGTTCAGTTGGGACTTACTTTCAAAGAATGCTGCACAACTCTCAGGGCACCACTCTCCTTTCCAGGGTACCATGTACTGAGCTGCGGCCTGAGTAGTCTTGCCTCTGGCTCCACTCAACAGTTTCAGCTCGTACCGATCACTTCGTAACACTTTAGTCACGCGGTACGGACCCCTAACGCCAGGGTCGAGCTTCCCAGCGGACTGAGAATATTTGATCACAAACACGTGATCGTTAACCTGGAAAACTCTTGGCGGGTGCCTTAGACGATTTACCCTTTCGATATTCAATTTCAAAATTAGTATCTTGGAGATAAATCCACCAGGTAACCAGCAAGTCCTAAAAACTGGCGTACTTGTTTGACGCTACCAGGAATAGGCGCGTTAACTAGTGCCTCAATTTTGTGCGGACTCGGCCTAACCTGACAGTGACTAATAACGCGACCTAAGTACTCGATCGTAGTGGTAAGGAAGAAACACTTGCGCACGTTAATAGAGAACCCGGCCTCCGTCAAACTTGACAAGTCATCGCGTAACAGGGTGATGCCATCATCGACTGTCAAACTTAGAATCAACACATCGTCAATGTATACCAGAACACTTCCTGCGTCTATAAATTTACGCAAGGTATTATTGATGATACGTTGATACACAGTGGGAGAGTTGCACAAACCATAGGGCATTTTTAAATACTCGTAGTGAGCTTCTGGTGTTACAAAGCCTGTCATACGGATCAAGCCTTAGCGAAACATTCACTCTCTTTATGCCCTGCCTTCTTACAGATAGAACAAACGGGTTTGGCATTAGTACTACTATCGATTTTATCATCGACATTATGCTTCTTGGGACACTTGTCCCTATAGTGTCCTGTTTGGCCGCAAATAAAGCACTTGTTTTCGGACTTATTAGAACCGTTATAATTACGTTTTTTAGTCTCACTGGATGACGCAGATTTATCGGTGATTCGGATATCGGGTTTGCGCACAGTCTTTACGTACGTAGCTAAAAATGAGACTAGGTTTTCTGTTGTCAGGTCAGCATTAGTAGCTGCTGCTTGTACTTGTACATCACTGATACCGTGAATTACTATTTGGGTCACAAGCTCTTCGCTTAGCCCTTTCATTACACGTAACCTTAATAAAGAACGCCGCGCGTATTCTGCGTATGATGAAAACTTGTCGGACGTGGTGTTTAAAACCTCGTGAAGAGTTTGGGCATAACTAATCTTTTGCGGACACAACGACTTAAATTCTTTCGTGAAATTAGACCATGAGCGATCGTTTGTAGTCCACTCGTTTAACCACGTTTTCGCATCACCTTTTAAACAATGAGCCACACGCGAGAAACACTCGAGATCGTCCCAGTGATTGACATTCCTAGCCCTGTCGACTTCGTTACACCACACCTCAAAAATTATTTATAGCGGGATCAAAATTTGAAACATAATAATTGCTAGACTTGCTTCTTGTTAACTGTCCCAACGCATCAACAAGTGCTTGGGTCGTAGAAACATTTTTTTTCTAGCGGGGGTGTGCTATCACGAATTGACGGTGTAATATGCGAAGCTGTGTTTTCCTCAATAGCAGTTAGTCGCGACATGATATTGCCCAACGCACTTTGTACGGAAACATCATGAGGGTAGGATGGAGATTTTTCCCGACGACGACTATGATTAGCACTAACCGCCCGTGACCTAGATCCTTCACGCAAACTATGATTATCACTCTTACGCGAAAAGGTACGACGTGATCGTGAATTAGTTCTATTGCGGCGCGAACGTGAACGAGTTTTATCACCGCGTGAGCGTGAACGCGTTTTATCACAGCGTGAACGGGAACGAGTTCTATCGTGAGGTGATCGCGATCCGTGCCTATGCCGGTCTCGTCGCGGTGCACTAGTAAGAGGGCTACAACCGTCTCTAGAGCGAGGCGGCGTCATAGCTAGCTTTTCACGCGACCTCGACGAACGTGGCATTATTTGAAATCAACGGCTGTTTGTGTAGATATCAAGGCAGTGTTGTGAGCAATTAAGTTCTATCCCACTTCTGATTTTAGGAACCAGAAGTGAAAAACAAATAAAAAAAAAACAATATCAAACAACCTAAAACTAATTTAATTTTAAATAGGCTTAGATCGAACAATAATTTAACAAAACATGAGAATTCACGCAATCACAATCAAACAGCCGTTAATATCCAAAAATAATCACAATAGAACACAAAATAAAATACACAGAATGAAAAACCACTGTAGCAAAATATGGAACGAACTTACTGCAAAGTAGCGTAGGTATAGGGTTGCCAACCGTACTCTAAAATAGAGTATTGTCCTCTATATCATGTAGGCGTACTCTATAATCTATAACACTAATAGAGTACGCTAAAATACTCTTTTTTACACAATGTTTGCTTAACTAGTGCCAGTCTGTAATAATAAACAAAAACCCATAATCAGAATAAAAAAAGTCTACTATTTACTGTTTAATTTAATCATTTATAACAAATTATAGAAGGAAAACTTAATTTACAAAGACTAAACATACACATGGACAGTTTATATTCAGAAGTAATAATTTTAAAAGAACTCTAAGCCGAATTGTTTAATAACCCAGATTTTATGCAAAAATCCACTGCAAAAAATGGCAATTTATTTTTAAAAAATGTCCTGAAGAATTAAATTGTTTAAAAAAAAAATGATTAGCTATATACTCTCTGTTCAAGCCACTTCAGCATTTACTGAAAGAGTCTTTTCGGTCATGAATGTGACGTGGCGAGAAGAGAGAAACAGAGCTTCATTGAAATTGATCAAAAATGAGTTCTTGATATACAATATAAATTTAGAGTTGGAATGTTTGGACTCATACAATTCCTTTAAGAACAATGAAAAATTGTTATGTGCTGCAAAAAGTACAAAAAAATACCTTTTTAAAAGTACAAAATCAATTAATGATACTCTTTTTTGTAAGTCCGTACTCTTTATTTACCTCCTTTAAAATCAGATATACTCTATTTCTTCTAAAAAAAGTTGGCAACCCTACGTAGGTACCACCTTACCGGTTGACGACTCAGCAACAAAATGACCGCTGCTCTGTAGAGCGCTTGCTTTTATAAGGATCGGTGGGGATACCCTCACTACCTACAATAAATTTGCTTATAATATGTTATATAGGGGCGCGGGGGCAGGACGAGAACGTGGACCGGGAGAGGTGAGGGCGGCGCTCGTAGCGTGATACACAAGAGGCGAAATGTGCACTGGACAGTTATTAAGCAATAAACTTACGAGTATTTTACTACTTATTAAATTTTCCTATTTATTAAACGCAAAATTTATAAAAATTATAAATCAATCATTTCTGTCCACATCAATATCACTGCAACTTGATTGTTCACTTTCGAAGCAGCCATCATCAGAATCGTCCTGCACATTAATAATAAAATCAACAATATCATCTAGAACTCTGTCCTGTTTGCAGTACCTATTCGTCCTCGACTTCAATTACATGCTTCCAATTCTCTACGGAATATCCAGCAAATAATCTCTCCAAAATATTTTAGTTTTTGGTCCAAATTAGAATCGATATTTGTTTGTGCTAACTGTCCTTTAATATCACCCCAGACCAACTCAATTGGGTTCAGATCTGGGTGGTATGGAGGCAAACGCAACACTTCATGCCCGTTTCTTTTCAATAACTCGTCAATTTTGTAAATATCTTCTGTGAAATGGCTTTTAATTAATTTAAAGAAGTCATCCTTTCTAAGTTTATCATCAAATCACCGTTGTAGCCAATCTTGCATAGCTGGCTTGGTAGAAGCCACAGTCGGCTTCTCTCTTCTCGAATCGAATGATAAGCTGCGTTATCCATTACTATCTATGATAGAATTTGGTGGTATATTACGCATGAGTTTTTCATTTAATCATTTACTGAAACTCACGAAATTCATAGAATCGTGATAATCACCTGTTTTACATTTGGATTTAAATATCATAGTGCTCCGTCTACAAATCCAGTTTGGCCTCCACAATGTACGATGATCAAATGGTTTCCTTTACCGATATGAGACAGCACGCCGTGTTCATCCTTTGATTGCCAATATTATATATAAACGTTATGAGACGCAATAAAATATGTCTTCCTTCTCTACGATATTTTTTAATAGTATTTAGGTATTTCCACCTCTACGATGTTATATTTGACTGTTCGATAAGGAGTTTCCTTTTAGATTTGCTTTTCGTAAATTTAAAGCGTAGATCATGTAATAATAGTTTTAAATATTTACCTGTCGCAGTGTATAATATATTCTCTTCTCTAAGTACAGCATTGAAAGCTTTTAGAGTTGGTATTTTTTTTAGATTGTGTAAAACTGAGTGACTTTTCTTCTTACCACACCTTTTGTGAAATCGTCTACTTTCACTCTTTTTCTGCGAATCTGTTTTGGTTTTCTCGGCATTTAAATCTTTCGTTGCCTTTTAATAATTTTAAAAGCCTCGGAACAGAAAATGTTTTCAGTAAGTAGTACCATTTCGTCAGGGAACACCGCTATATTGCGAGTGTAGATAATAAAGCACACGTCATGCAGCTCGACATAGGAGCGTAGCAAAATAATCTACGTTTCGATCACCTGCCGGGATCTGAAGTGACTGCCAATATTAGGAATTACTTAGAGTGGATTCTAACTGAGAGTCGAGGCCTTTTTGAAGGTCGAATACATATAGTGGTATGTGATAAAAGAGCATCTATTAGGTATGTATCGAGAGTTCGAGACCCCTCCGTGCCTCGGAAAGTACGTTAAGGTAAAGTACGTGATCTCAGTCTCAATCTGTCAGAAATACCTCTATTTTCCCTACATTTTTGACAAGGTTTTTTGACTTTTGTTTGATGAGACTGCGACTAAATTTTGAATGTATTAAATTACGAGAATTGGCTTCTCGGTGCAGGACGAATGGCTTAACGTACTTTCCGAGGCACGGGGTGTCACACCACCAACTTCCAAACTCCGAGCTGTTACTAAGAAATTCCTAATGAAAAAATCCAATAACACTTGCTCGACCTGGGAATTGAACCCCGGACCCCACGCTCAGCAGTCCCGCTGGCGACCACGAGATCAATGGGACAGTTTTGTTATCGTGTTACTTAGTAACTGGATAGTGGAGCTCAAATCTGAAACCTTGCATCCGGCTAGATTGGAAGGTGAACCCGACATACATGGGAAAAGGTTAGGCCGTTGAAGTGAAATTGTTATAATCTGCACGCTTTATAAATTGATGGTTTTGCGTTAGTCAGGAGGACGCCATTATGCACCCTCTTAGTTACCTTTTACAGTACTTACAGCACAACATATTTACCGAAAACTAAGGAGGAGGAACATACTGGTTGAAATTGAAAACATGCGACAAACCGATTTGGGAGATTGTACTCATCATTATGAACAACTTTTACTATGGGACCAAACCTGCAATCACGAAAAAAAACAGCTGTTCCCTACATTTTGACGAGTCATGCGAACATAAATGTAGAGAACAGCTGATTTTGTTCAGGTTTTGTCCCTAGCAATTATTTTCACTGTATTGTATCCTATCATTAATTTGTGAACAGCGTTGTGGGCTTCAATGTTGTCTTTATTATTATGTTTTGTGTATTTTTTGTTTCTATTTTTTATATTGTAGCTGTTTGTTGTTCCCCTTGAATAAAAATAAAGATAAAATAAAATATTTATTTATATTTGTTAATCGCATATGCTAACGGCTAGGTTATGTTATAAAACAAGGGAATGACACAAAACATAAAAAAAATAAGGCAGTATTTCAAATAATTAAGTGAACGAGTGAAGGCAGTCAAAACAGAAAATTAAAAACGTTAAGACCCCGCCATTTTGACGACTTGCTCGTTCAGTCTTTAGAAATAAAAGTTAAAGAAAGAAAATACATTTATTTCAGGTCATAGCAACTGCGTCCTATTTGCTTCATCAATTAAAAAGCGTTATTTTTTTATCATTTTGCAGCATCGTTCAAGCTTCAGAAAGCGATTGAGTCTGAAACAAAGAGTACTAAATAAAATTAAAAGGAATAGTAGGTTTGGTGTACCTACGTTGTGCACAAATGTGACATTATACAAATAAACAAACGGAAAAACTTCTTGAGATAGTTTAATGTGGATTTTCATAAAAATAAATTGGAAATAAAATCGGAATGTATGTGATCGAACTTAAAAAAGTGTAATACTAGCTACACCCCGCGGTTTCACTCGCATAAGTCTCGATTTCATGGGAATATCGAGATAGAAAGTATCGTAATTATGTTCTTATCAAGGTCATGGCTACCCAGGTGCCAAATGTCATCCAAATCCGTTCAGCTGTTTTAGCGTGAAAGCGTTACAAAAAATCAAATCATTCCTCTTTATTATACTACTAGCTTCTGCCCTCGACTTCGTCCGCGTGAAATTTCTTGTTACTCCGACCCACCCCGTCGCATCGCATCGCCTGCCGGCGCTATTACTTCGTTTTTGCTTAGCGTTCTTTCTGACTTTTTTTCTTTTTGCTCGGCTCCTGAAGGTCATAGCGTGATTTTAAATAGCCTTCCTCAAGGATTGGGCTATCAAATGCAAAAATAATTTTTCAAATCCGACTGGTAGTTCCAGAGATTAGCGCGTTCAACCAAACAAACAAACTCTTCAGCTTTATAATATTAGTATAGATTAGTTTAGAATGAACACTAATGTAACGATTGCGCCTCGTTTTATAAACTCATTTAACTCCTATTTTGGTGTCCTAAAATACTTATAGCCAACTGCGACCAAGATCACAGTTCTAACTTAACCCAAACTTGGCTCGTACGTGGTTAGTCACTCTTCTAACCTAACCCGTTCGGTCGGGGTGTCCTAGCTTTTGTTACTGCTACCAACTGTCAGAAAAGGTCAGATATTAAAAAAGAGGCCCATTTATTTATTAAAAGTGTGCATCATTAGAAGTCCGAAATATTTTTGAATATGCATTAATTTAAAAAGCGTGCATCATTAGAAGGTCGCGGTCAGTTAAATATTTTCCAATAAAATAAAGGAGATGCTGCTTTTTGCTTAGCACTGGACCCGCGTGGTGGGTTCCAGCCCAGTCCCTCTCGAACAGAAAAGACTGTGTCCCAGCAGTGGGGATGAATACGTATGTACAGACGCCAGCACATCAAGCTACTACAATCTGTCAAATATCTTTAATAGATATTCAACTTTATCGCTAAAGCATAAGGCTGAAAGTCGATTGGGACATTTTGACAGTTTCGGGTAGTTTGATGTGCTGCGTCTGTACAATGTATGTTAAATAAAAAAAAAACTTGATTCTCTTTGAAAATGCATCACCTGTTAAAATTTCATTTAATAAGTAATTGGGATCGACGGTATGCCTGATTCGCGCCGTCCGTCGGCGTTTTTGTTAATTTTATTGTTATTTACTAACTACCTCTTAATGTTTTATAAACTACTATCGGCCCGCCCCAGCTTCGCACGGGTGCAATTTTTTTTTCGAATTTCCGAAATTTTCTTTCTTACAAACCTTGTCCTGACAATACGAACACAAAAAAAAATGATCCAATTTTGTGCAGTCGTTCAGAAGTTATGCGTGTACAGACATTTCGGCGACTTTGTTTTATACTATGTAAGGATGTGTTATGTGTCTAGTGATTAGTGATTATTTCGTTAGTATTAAGATTGCTTAAAAGTGTGTCAACATCCGGACAACCTATTGAGGTTTTTGTGATGTTTCTGTTTATATTATTTTGTTTTGTTCCTTAATTAAGATACAATAATAGAAATAACTACTTACGAGTTGTAGGTCGTAGGTTCGAACCCAGACAGGCGCTTTACTTTGTGTAAATTATTTCATCACCACTGCTCACAAAACGGTGAAGGAAAAAATCGTGAGGAAACCGGCATGTCCTAGAACCAAAAATTCGAAGACATGTGACATCTACCAATCCGCACTGGGCCCGCGTGGTGGATTACGGCCCACTCCCTCTCACTGAGAGGAGGCCTGTGTCCCAGCAGTGGGAACATTATAGGCTGATGATGATGAATAGAAATAAAAAAATTTGGTATATAAACAAACGAAGGCATTATACATAGGAATATTAAATTGCAATTTATTACCTCCAGTAGGTATACAAATTACTTTTCAGTCAATTTTATCAATAGTCAATTTAGAAAACGTCGATTAGCGTTCTTTTCCTGGTAATTCCTGCTTCCCCCTATCGCAATTATAGGTTGTTACACAAAATTGAGCAATTTTCACAATCACCTTGTATTTTTTCATGTCAATATTTTTGCGGAAATGTCAAAAGTTTTCTAATAACTGTGGGCTATAAAGGAGATTAACTTTGGAAAAAGTTTCTTTAATTCTATTTATAATCGCGTAAAGCAGAAATTTGAATTTATTGTTATTAAAAAAACGTTAAAAAGTTGCTTGGATGTCCTATACAAATGATAGGATAAAGTTGAATTTCAGAGTCTGACTCTGATTTAGGAAACAAATATCGTTGGAAAGAATCCATGTTAATAACTGTATAGAAAATTCACTTTAGTAAAAATAAGTTCATTAGACATTAAACAGTGGGTTCATTAGTCTTTTGCCATCAAATGGGACAAATCCACACTCCGGGCCGCTATCAAAAAAGAATTCGACACACAATGGGTGCCTGAAGATGGACCGCGCCTCTAAGGCCGGTCTAGAAGGAGATGGCGAGATGACCTGGACGCGTACCGCGAGGGCTGGCTCTAGGTGGCGCGGGAAAAGATTTCCTGGAAGTATTTGGGGGAGGCTTTTTCCCAGGAGTGGGGCGTCTGTACCTAAATTGTGAAAAAAAAAAGAAATGTATTAGAATGAATATTTTTCTTTTAAAACCGAATTAAGGTTTGCTTTGAGTGAAATCAACTACGTATTTTCACTTTTTACAACATTGTGACACTTTCAATTACGGCAGCTTGAAGGATCCAATTCAATGTTCCATTCCACACATTTTGATCAGTCATCATTATCAGGGCAATCGGTTCTGTGAATAAATCAGCAGCCTTTGTATGGTAATTATGGCCATCATTTATTATGACGAAGCCTTTGTGATGGTTAAGTTGACACTAAAGAATTACAGGTGTATAGTATAGGTGTAAGAATGTGGCCGAAAGTTTCTGGAGTGGCGACCGGGTTCCGAAAGACGTAGCGTTAGAACACTACACACTAGTAGCAGTAAGTACACTACATAAATACGAAAAACTTTACTCCGACAGTCACAAATACGAATTTCATAATACCGATTTTCATAATTCCGAATGGTTCAAAATTCCTAATATAACAACTCCGATTTGTCATTCATCCTATTTGTATAATTTCGAAATTTCAATATTCCTGACTGAGTTTCAATAGATCGAATAACAAAAAGTCCGAATTATTGATAATTCGAAACATCAAAAATACGAATTCCGATTAATTAGAATTCTGAAATAAAAGCGCCTTGTAATACTGAATAGCAAGACAAATGTACGAGTAGAATACGGCATTTTGACGCATAAAATATCGAAAAATGCAAATAAGATGCGACAAAATTGCGATGTACGTTACTGCGAAAGACCGTTTCTGAGACGCGATTACACTTCTATGCACGTTACCGCAATAGATCTTCATTGCGATACTGCTTGACTTCATTCCACGTTACCGCGAAAGATTTTCACTGCGATACTACTGGACTTCGATGCACGGTAAACGTATTTGTATTGTCATTCGCTCGCTCTTGCATCCTATGTCGACGGAGCCCCGCTTCGCGAGGCCCCTATTTCTGTGTAAAGGGTTTAAAGTAACCTAACCAAACCTAACCTCGGGGTGCCCTTCGCTCGCTCTTGCATCCTACGTCACCTATTGCGTTCGTTGAATTCAGGTGCGGTAACGGTAACGTAAGTATATAGCGTAAGAAAAAAAGATAATTCGGAAATAATTCGGAGTATTAAAAATCGGAATGTCGTTTTTCGGACCGAGAACCCATCGAGAATTTGATTCTTTGAATATATGAAAATCGGAAAACAAATAAATCGCATTTATGAAGTTCGGTAAAATAAATTTCGTGATTTTTAATAATAGACATTATAATTCTTAGGTATTATGAAATTCGGACTTTTGAAAATCGGAACATCGAAATTCGAAATAAAATATTTCGGAATACTTGGGTGTTCTCCGTTAGAAGGCCTCTCACAAGATAAAGCAATATCCTGGTGAAGGCCGCATGAATCTGTTGGATGCGAGAAGCACAGAACCGGTCGTAGTGGCTGTGCTTCGGGGAGGCCTATGTCCAGCAGTGGACGTCTTTCAGCTAAAATGATGATGATGATGATGATGAAAGTATTATAGGCAGGTTTACTTGAAAGTTGAAATTGACAATTTAAGTGTTGAAAGTCCATCGGTTAAGTTCCAATTTAGTGGTGACCACACCGACACCCGGTGCGAAAGCCGTGTTTCTGACCAAACCATGTTTCATGAATGAGAGTCTATGCACCTGCACTTCTGGGGACCTTAAAATCCACGGATGGCCGTTTGGTCACCTACGGGGCCAAACTCATTTAACATTTATACTACTTATGTGGTAGTAGATTCCAGATTTTCAGAAGTGAAGTGTATATGTTATGGATCAAGTAATAAATACGGGCATTTTTCATAATGCCCGCGCATTATGAATAATGACAAGCTACTTCGGGCGAAATATATAATTATAATTTGAGCTGATGTAATCGTAACTAAAGGTATATTTTATGCTCGCTCATGCATACTATGTCAATGGAGCCGCTTCGCGGGGCTCCTATTTCTGTGTAAAGGGTTTAAAGTAACCTAACCAAACCTAACATCGGGGTGCCCTTCGCTCGCTCTTGCATTATTAGTCGCCTATCGCCAGCAGAGTGTCTATGAATGGAAAGATTTTGTTTGATTTTAAATATTGTTTCTACGTTTGAAATAAAAATTATAGTTAATTAAACCTGGTTTTAATTGTTCTGCCCCATAGGTGACTAGCATTATAAAAAATGCCTGGTCGATTTGATTATTTCAATAGTTATTATCACACTGCCCTCTAATATTGGGCATTTTTCATACTGCCCGGGCATTTTTATAATGTCCTAATAATCACTTGGTCCATGACATATACACTCACTCATGAAACATAGTTGTGTCAGGATCCCTGACCAAACCATGCACTTGGTTCGTGCTAGGTGTCGCTGGTGTGCTGACCACTAAATTGGTACTTAACCGATGGGCTTTCAACACTTAACTTGTTATTTTCAACATTCAAGTAAACCTGCCAATAATTCTTTAGTGTCAACTTAACCATCACAAAGGCCTGGCCATAGTAAATGATAGCCGTAATTACAACACAATGGCTGCCGATTTATTCACAGCGCCGATTGCACTGATAATGATGCCTGATCAAAATGTATTCTCGATAAATGAATCATTGAATTGGACCTTTCAACTTTGCCGTACCTAACTGAAAGGTTTACATTATTATAAATTAAAGTATTGATTAAAGTCGCTTTTCGTGTGTGTCTGTGTGACCGCGATGTTCTTCTAAACTACGCAACGGATTATGATGCGGTTTTCACTATTATTTAGAGAATTTATATAAGAAAGCTTAAATGTATAATATATTAAATATCCAGAAATTATACCGCCTTATTACAAAACAAGGTTTATCTTTAGACCTTCGAGCCATTTTTAAATATCGAACTATATACATATAATCCGGCAAAGTTAAAGTTCTTATTATAAAAACTGACATTAAACCCGAACCTAAGTTGTAAATTTTGCATTAAGGCTCCTTTAAACAGGCGCGATACGCGATAAAATCGCGCGCGACACAAAGGTGTCGCGCGATTATATCGCGTGTCGCGCCTGTTTGTAGGAGCCTTTAAAAACGTAACTGTCTCGCAGGTTTAGGCTAGATCTAAAGTTAGAACTCGTTTTGTCTCGTGCAGTATATCAGGCCGGAATAACTTAGGGATACAACCCTTTTACCCCTCTTTCGCCGTTCTGGTATTCACTTGTTTTCCTGTAGAAAATGATACTCAAAACGGCAGTACTTTAAAAAAGCTACGTATTTTTTTAAGCTAAATTTAAATCCACTTACAGTAAAGCAACGTAAACATATACAAAAACGCAGTTTCCGTAAAGCGGTAGTTAATTAAAAACTAAACTACAGTTACTGTAATAGTATGAGTCCCACGACTGCTGCCAATTTGCATGGCAATTGTTGACAATGCACTTTTTTGGGTTCCGCAGGTACGAATGTAACCGCAAAGAACTGTGAATACAAAATTTTGATAGAAAGAACAACTGGTTTCCGTGCACCTAGCTTTTGACTGACGTTTAATAAGTGCCCGTGTAGGATTATGTGAAATAAAATAATTATATTTTTTATAAAAATTAGCTCGAATAAAAACAAAATAGATCACGAATCACGAGAACAAAACAGAAATAGTCGACAGCTGCTCCTTATGACTGTTACAAGCAAGCATTGTTAGAACCGAGCTATTTTTTTATTTTTTATCAGGCTATTTTCTTTCATGTATTTGATAATATCCATTTAAGAATGAATACAAAAATACTGGAAAACAATAAAAAAAATGCCTTGTAATGAGGGTTTTCTGAAATGACGTTCGCTAGGTGGCAGCACTGACACGTCAGGTCCAGGCATCTGTCAAAGAGTCTATATTTTCTTTGACCCGTCGCATGTTTGATTAATTTAGACAATAGAATTTAATTGTTCTTATGTCGCACTGTGTAACATAAGACATTCGTGATGAATGAATGATGAACGAATGAATGAATCGAATGATGAACGTCATCATATATATTTTATATTGGAAGACCTCTTGTCACAGTGGTGCCAACTGGTGTCGTAAATTTTCACGAAAACCCTCATTGCAGCCTGCCTAATATACAGCCCACTGTTGGGACACATGTTCTATTGTGTTATTTACCACGCGGACCCAGTGCGGGTTGGTAGATGTCACATGTCTTCGCATTTTTTGGTTCTAGGACATGCCGGTTTCCATACGATGTCTTCCTTCACCATGAGAGCAGTGGTGATGAAATTATTTCCACAAATTAAAGCGTCTGCCTGGGTTCGAACCTACGACCAATCGTAAGTCGGGGCTTTTACCACTGGGCTACCACTGCTCTACTGCGCGTTGTAATTAAATAGTTTTAAAGCCTTGCATCAAAGAGATTAACTTTGATTAGGTACTACGCTTCATTGAGTGCTTGCGATTTTTAACCGACTTCAAAAAAGGAGCTTCTGTGTTCGACCCGTATGTATGTATGTCCGCGATTTTCTCAAAAACAAATGAACCAATTTTGATAATTCTTTCATTAATATGTTCTAAATACTTTCAGGAAGGTTTTTATAATACATTAGGTAATTATTCTTGTGTACGAAATTATCCATAAATGTATTGCATCACCGGCATTTCTATGCGAATTTTGATGATTCTTTTAGTCGATGTCTTCAATGCACTAGAGTTAGTTGAATTTGTGTGGGGTGGGTACAACTAAAAAGTGAAAAATAAAAAATTTTTTACAAAAAAAAAACAACCGACTTAAAAAAAAACACTACAAAGTGATGATAACTTTAAAGTCGGTGGCAAACAACTAAAATGCGAACCTAACGGCACCGACTTCTGAAATTAAAGTTATTTATCACTTTAATGTGTTTTTTTTTGAAGTCGGTTGTTTTTAGACTATAATATCAAATTTCTTGACTTGGTTTTCCTTCATCCAAAGTTAATTAAAATGGAATTTACCTTTATCTTATAGCTAATTTAAAAGAAATACATTGGAAAGGTCAAACTCAGCGTTTGTAAACTTCTAATCAGACTAATATTATGAAGGCGAAATTTTGTGAATGTGTGTATGTGTGTTTATATGTTTGTTACTTCATTACGCTCAAACGGCTGGACCAATTTTGATAAAATTTTGTATGGAGGTAGCTAACACCCTGGATTAACATATAGGCTATTTTTATCCCGATATTCCTACGAGATCGAAACTTATGCGGGTAAAACCGCGGGGCGCAGCTAGAACAAAATAAAGTAACAAACTATTAAAATGAAAATATCCACAATAATAATAATCACAGACCAACCGTGGCAAGCGTAGCTTAACCTGATCCGACCTGTGTGGCTGTTATTCCTCCGCATCACTGTCGACTGGTAATGTACCTAAGAGACTGACGGCATTGCCACGTTGTATGGTAATACTTAGCCTCCGGCCAGGGCAAAAGCCAGCCCTTGGGTCACGGCAGCCGGCAGATTTCATTGAACAAGCTATGAGCACTCGGATCTCGCGGCCTGAGGGTTTCAACCCCAAACGGCTCGAAAATATAATTACCGATAAGGTTTATTGACCGACAAGGGCTTTTGAAGCTTGCGGTTTTCCGCAGCGCTAACACAGCACGCCGAGCCAGGAAGATGAGTTGTAATGGTTGTAATAGTTTTAGAACGGAATATACAACGTGTTTTTTTTGATATCCCATAACTCTATGGGGTCATTGTACTAATCATTATGAACAACTTTTACTAAGGGACCAAACCTGAAATCGCGAAAAAAAAATCAACCATTCCCTACATTTTGACGAGTTATGCGAACATAAATGTAGGGAACAGCTGATTTTTTTTTCGCGATTTCAGGTTTGGTCCCTTAGTAAAAGTTGTTCATAATGATTAGTACAATGACCCCATAGAGTTATGGGATATCAAAAAAAACACGTTGTATACATTAGTATGAATAAATAAGAATGAAAGAAGTTACATTTGTAGATTTGTAGTCGTACAACTTCCTGAAGCTGTAAACTTTTTGGCCAATATGACATTCGACAATACAATATACATATATACCTAACCAAAACAATAATATCCATGGTTTGTACCTACAGAACTTTTGTAAACGACACATGTTCACGCCTGTCCAGTTAATGTTCCTTTCGGTTCCCGGCAAAATGGCCGCCGCGCCGATTGCAGCGCGCCAAATAGGCGCATTATATTAATTTTAACTAGAATTGCTCGCACAGAGCGCGGCGTTTATATTCGCTTCATAATTATGTATATAAACGTTTAGCATAAACGCATTACATTTTGTTGTTTTGTCGTTTAAAACTATTTTGGCAAGAATTATTTATAATATCCGCTTATAAAGTGCGCTTTCTTGGGTTGGTTGTCGGAAAATTACTGAAGAACTTAAGTAATAATAGTGTGTGTGTGTGCGTGTGTGATTGCGAGTTTGTTAGCTTACGTTGTGCCCCACTGTTGGGAAAAGGCCTCCCCTTTTTCCTTGCAAACTTCTTTATTTTGTGCGGTCTCTGGCCATGTTGGTTGACGATCAGATGATTAGATCATAATAAAGGACATGGAGTACTTACAAAAAAAAAACAGTGGCACTCCGGGAGTGTCGACGGAAGTGAAACCAAAACACAAACAGAATACTTTGCCAACACTCACTGACAAATCGGATATACATTAAAACCGAGTACATCGCGCCGAACACGTCCGAAGCGGGTATTTTTTGAATCTTCTTATAAACAAAACACGCGCGGTGTCGCTTACGGTAACAGTGGCGCGAGTTCAATGGTTTATTCCCATCTAAAAAAATGCGCAAAGCGCCTAAAGAAGTTTTCATTTAAAAAAAACAATAATTTAGGCCAAAATACCATTTTCTGTGTCTTTATGTAAAAGAAGAGATGAGAACTAAATGGGTGATACGTTACAAACGTTTAATACACCTGGACAGGTACGGCCTGCGCCGGTGACGGGGACCATCACGGGACATTGCTCGATAAAGAAACCGTTGCGCATGTGCTCTTTGAATGCACAGGCGTCACCCGGATTGGGTCAAGAACCCTCGGGGCGCCCAAATCTTATCTGTTTTTAACAGACCAAGGGATGTAATTAACTTCTCGACCGACGGCAACCATGGCCCACGCACAATGGTCCACCTAAGGACTAAGTGCAGAAACCAAACCCTCTAACTAAGAACATAGGATTGGTGGGTGTGTATACGAGATTTGGTAAAAAAACATCATGGGGCCTGCCGACAGAAGTGAATACTTAAAACTATGAATTTAAAATATGCTTTCACTGGTGGCCAAGCGCACACGTCTAATTATTTATCATATACTGCTTCAGATATACTGTGAACATTATCTTGTCGGTGACGCGAACCCATAAGATCTTCTCCTGACAAAAATCATTCAATTCGCCTAAAGAAGGTTTCACTTGAAAAATTTATCACTGTCGACTGTCGCAGAAGAGTGTATAAAATCGTTCTCCCTTGGGAAGAAAAATAAAAACGGGGTTTTGTTTTTTAATAAATTCGTATACGCATAACAGACTCTTCGTAAATAAACGAGGCGTGATGTTATAATAAGCTTATAAAGTCACACCAGGTGGAAAATCGACCGGGAATCAATGACAGTATAATTTTAATAAGCCATCATTTGGGGAACAGTACCAAATATTTTCTTGTTGAAGTTGCTATTTACATAACGTAAAATCACGCCAGTAGGTATTCCCCGAAGGGTTATACAAAGGTGTACCTATAGTAATCCACATTTTCGCCAGTTATGTTTAAGTCCGTATGTATAGGGGACAAGCCTATTGCCATCACTAAACCTGTATTGAAAGTAAAAACTAAAAAAAAACTCACCTTGAACTAACTCATTATTAACTCAATGCGCACTCACACCATTACACATACACACACACAAAAACTCACTCGCATACATCACATCACACAAGGGCGCTCCTTTTTGTTTTTTTTTTTTAATTTTTTTTCAATTAGCGGAAGAACGGAGTAACCTAAGACAAGTGTGTGTCCAATCCAAACTAGTTCAGGTTTTTGATCAAAAATCTGGATTGTTACAGGTTTATGATGAAATTGAGTTTAAAATGTGTCATCTTCCGGTTTTTCATCAAAAACCTAATTTTATGAAAAACCTGCGACATATATAAGGTTTAATATTTACTGAACATATTACAAACTTCATTATCAACATGAATTTATGTCCAGCACTGGGCCCAACCGGAAGGTCAATCCCCTATGTAAATGAGCAAAATATATGAGCGATGTAAACCGGCGTGATTTAGTGTCGCTGAAACTTACGGATTCAATTACTTAGGAAATACATAAATCATGCGGTCTTGATGCCGCTCTGGTAATATTGTTGTCGGTGGCGAGGGCTCGCGGTAAGGATGGGAGATTGCATCCTATGTTATTATAAATATTATATCGTGGTAGGCCTACAAAATATGAGGCCTAATTGAATGAGCTTAATGAGGGTTTTCGTGAAAATTTACGACACCAGTTGGCACCACTGTGACTAGAGGTCTTCCAATATAAAATATATGATGACCTTCATCATTCGATTCATTCATTCGTTCATCATTCAGTCATGACTAAAGAAAATATAGGCTCTTTGACATCTGTCAAAGAGCCTATATTTTCTTTAGTCATGACATTCTTTAGTCACGTCAGGTCCAGGCGTGCCTGGACCTGACGTGTCAGTGCTGCCACCTAGCGAACGTCATTTCAGAAAACCCTCATTGAAGTACCGAATTGCCGATAGTTATTCAAGTTCGTGAGAATAGTCCTTCTTATACAGAGTTATTTTAAATTGGCTAGCTAAACTCCGCAGACGCGATAGGTACCGATATATGTATAAACACGATAAAATAAAATATATAATTTATTTTAAATGTTTTTTGGGATATTCTAATTATCCCGGTAGCTTTCTTGTATTTATGGTCCATGACAATTCGTTCGCAAATGTAGGCCGTTATCTTTGATATTAATTTTCTGTCATAAATATATTCCATCAGTTTGTAACTGGGTGACCATCCATTACATATCTAGATCCATCCGTGCCTCGGAAAGCGCATTAAGTCGCTGATCTTTGACAGTCGTTACGGGTAGTCAGAAGTCCAAAAAGCAACCAACCAACCAACTACGGGTCTTACCAAGGGGTATTGTATTACCAAGTAACTTGGTTGTGGAGGTCAGGTATTCATCTGGATCCGTTCAGACTGGAAGCCGACCCCAGCATAGTTGGGAAAGGGCTAGGCAGATAGATAGGTTTAGCTTGGACAAAAGATAGCCTGTTAGGCAAATCAGTCCCAATCTTTAATCTTAAAGTCAGCTTTTCCCATCTAATTGTAATGATTTGGTAAACCAAGCTACTGGAAGCCGATCCCAAAAATACTCGAGTTATTCCGGTCTGATCCTCTGAACCTCCCCCCCCCTCCTCGATCCCCTGCACTCGCATTATCGAAGTTTAGGCAGATTGATTTGTAACTAAGCAAATAAAAAAATCATGACCGATCGTATAATTTTATGAAGCCTTCAGTAATGTGACGTCACAAGCCATTCCGTGAAAGCCTATCAACGATTATGTTTCCCTGCGGACAAATATAGGAATCGCGCATTTATCAACAAGCTTCCTCGTTATTAAATACTGAACGGTTTTATAATGGACTGATGATTTATAGGGTACCTGAGGGGAATGCGAACAGCATTGTTGCTGCTTCGAATGTAAAATGAATGCAAGGAATAATCATGTACGTCGCGTCGCCGTCGTGACGTTGTCCAATGAAATTACTACATGAAATGGAGTACTGTCTATCTTTTACCTATAACGGGTGTAAAAGGACACTTCACGAAGCCGAGAGTCACTTGTACTTCCCGTCCTTGTAATACTATCTTTTATAACGGGTGTAAAAACGCACAACGGACCGAATGGGAGTCTAAGTGCGGAAAACGGAGTCCCATCATCAACGGGTGTAAAAGACACGTGTCGAAGCCGAGAGTCACTTGTACTTCCCGTCCTTGTAATTATTTTTTTGTACTGGACCATACCTGGGAACCATCTGGTTATGGAAATATTTAAGGTCAAAACTACAACTTTTACTGACGTTTTTTTTTACGAAAGCAAGTGTTTTAATCCTATAAAACAACTTTAAATACCCCATGACCCCTCTACCATTGCATGCACCCATAAGCACAATGTTTTACGTGTGTTACATTGCACACTACAACAAACAGAACATTTTCACACAAAAAATAAAAGTCGTTTCCCAGCAATCATTTTTGCGCGCAATGTTGCTTAATTAGATGTACAGACGCTAGCACATCAAGCTACTACAATCTGACAAATTTATTTAATAGATTTTCAACTTTGTCGCTAAAGCATAAGGTTCAAAGTTGATTGGGAAAGTCCAATCTTTTTTACACATTATGTTTTACAAATAAAGTTTTGACTTCGACTTTGACTTTCATCACTTGCTATTAGTGCGAGACTATAGTTTATTCCCAGTTATTTTACCTCCGATTTTGCATAACTGTCCAATTCATAGTGATCTTTATTCTCATTCTTATAAGGTTGAGGTCGGGTTGCTGCCACTGACAAGTCCGTCAAAATCATTGTGAACTTTAATGTCGTAACAATAAGGTTGTTGTTGCGTTGCTGCTGTCAGAGGTAAAATCACTTTGAACGGACTTGTATATTTAATTTCAATGTATTACTTTTATTTAAGACCGGACATAATGGCTTAGTTGTCAGGCTTACCTAAAAAGCCTGACAGTAATGCTGCCAGTCTAGAAATGTTAATTAAAGAGTGTTTGTTACAATGACATTAACGGGAGCACCCTCAGTTAATACCTACTTCAGGACTGTCTTAGCAGTAGGTCAAACGAGTTTCGCTGGAAACACGCGGGTAAATATTGTGTTTTCATCCACTTTACCATTTAGGTAATAATAGGAAGCTTTTTGTATCATAGCTTGCAGAAAAATCACTCTAGTTCGCTTAGCATGTTAAGCCGTTGCTAGGAAAAGGTTCCGGCTGTCATTCGTAGATCTTTGACAGTCGTTACGGGTAGTCAGAAGCCCAAACAAACCTGCCAACCAGTCTTACCAAAGGGTATCGTATTTTCCAGCACTGGGTTGTAGAAGTCAGATAGGCAGTCGCTCCATGTAAAATACTGGTATTCATCTACATCCGGCTAGACTGGAAGCCGACCCCAGCATAGTAGGGAAAACGCTAGGCAGATAGATAAAAAAAACAAACACAAAAGAAAAAGAAAAACAAACAAAAATCAAAAACATTCGAAAAATAACCAACGTCTGTCGCGCCCTTTGTTCCTCATCGTCATCATTATTTCAGCTGAAAGACGTCCACTGCTGGACATAGGCCTCCCCCAAGCACCTCCACTTCGACCGGTTCTGTGCTTCTCGCATCCAACGGGTTCCTGCGGCCTTCACAAGGTCGTCGGACCACCTTGTGGCAGGCCTTGCAACGGTTTCCGGTACACGGTCGCCACTCCAGAACTTTTCGGCCCCATCGGCCATCTGTTCTGTGAGCAATGTGCCCAGCCCACTGCCATTGGCAGATTGGCAATTCATCGGGCTATGTCGATTACTTTGGTTCTCCTGCGAATCTCTTAATTTCTGATTTGATCACTTAGGGAAATTCTAAGCATAGCCCTCTCCATTGTCTTTTGGGTGACTTTGAGCCTTCCAATGAGGTCTATTGTGAGTGACCACGCTCTGTTCCTAATATGAGTGAATACAACTTATGCAAAGGATGGCGGCATGTACACCGCCACATGTGAACTAATTATCATACTGACGTCACGCAAAATCCTGCATCGCGCAAGCAGAGTTTACCGCGCAACTAGCATTTCTACAACGTCCAAGTCCATACATCAAACGTTGGGCTACCAGACACGACACCCATCTGGTTGAAGGATCCTCCCTTTTCTATCGAGGTCGAGGAAACTTTAGCCTCTGTTCCTTATACCTTTGAAGGGACAAACTGCTACGTTTTCACCCTGAATTCATTTCTGTATGTTGTACCTTTCACTAGTCTTATCTCTAGGACATGTTGCTGGCATATTGGACGGCCTAGCCATATGAATTTTATGTCAAAAGCATAGTCCTCATAGATATCACTTACTTTGCATATATTATGTATTTCAGATGTCTTTCCTAGTTATGTTGCCGGGTAGTTTTGCTACCAGAAACCCTGTCTTCAACATTTTCCGTCATATTACTTAGGACGGAAAATGTTGAAGACGTTATATGTACGGACGATGAACGATGTTAATTCTCTGAAGATAGCGCGTGTATTGTATGTAAATGAAGTATAAATAATGGTTTCTACTACAATATGTAGTAAGCATACTTGTAGTTGAGCTCTAGAATCAACTTTTTCTAACTGAACAGACAGCTGTGCTGCTAGGGAGTTTGTTGCGCCACTTCTTCTTCCCAGCTAAAGCACTAGGAAGTGGTGAAGAGCGGGCGTTTTGGGGGACGGTCTTATGTAATTTTGACGTTTCAAAAGTGCTGATTCTCAGTGCAATTTGAATAAACAATTTTTTATATTTTTGATTTTCTATGCTCTGAAGTATTTCGTCCATAAAAGTACTTCATCATACCTATGTCTGCCACCATGCAGGTTTGCTATGTTCTAATTAGTCGGGAAAGTATATTTATGTTAGTGTTATTACAGGCACATAAGTCATTTCGAGCAGTGATGACCCAGTGGTAACGGCTGCGATTTCTGAGTTGTAGGTCGTAGGTTTGAAGCCAGACAAGTGCTTTACTTTGTGTAAATAATTTCAACACCACTGCTCTCAAAACGGTGAAAGAAAATGTCGTGAGAAAACCGGTATGTCCTAGAAACAAAAATTCAAAGATATAATGTGACATCTCCCAACCCGCACTGGGCTCGCGTGGTGGATAACGGCCCAGTCCATCTCACAGAGAGCAGGTCTGTGTGAACAGTGGGAACATCATAGGCTGATTATGCAAGCCATTTCAGATTTGTATCCGTGATTTACCTGATTTAATGGTACTACAGTATTCATATGAATGTTCTAATTACTCGGTTTCAGATCTACCATGTAAACAGCAGGGCAGCTCATAATATCCACCCATATATCCCCACTATCACCGGCCGTATCTATGTAATAGAGATGTGGGAGGCAGATAGCATAACCTAGGTACCTATGTGCTGTTGTGACTGCTATGGTCACCATGGCGCTGTGCGGACACCAGGGTAATTAAATCATGGTAACAAAATGCCAAGATTACTTTGATAAGGAAATTTTTTGAAGCGAATACTTCTTTAGTTGGGCATTTTCTGAGATGGGGAAAAACACTGTTCGCGACACTTACCGACACTGCGCTGCATTCGGATGTGTTCGACTGTTTTTGGGATGTACTGGGTTTTAAATCCGATATGTCAGTGAGTTATGGCAAAGTATGCTATTTGTGTTTTGTTGTCACTTCTGTCGGCACTCCCGGAGTGCCACTGTTTTTTTTTTTATAACTCGTCCCCATCACATGGGACTTCGTCATAACTGGCGCAATGTAGGTGTACTTACAACTCCGGCTAACCCTTTGTAAAAGCGTTATGTTATGTTTTTTTTATATTTCATTCCAGTTAAGTGTGCTACAAAACTATACAATACAAATTACACTTAATGAATCAAAAATGCCAATGTCACGGAATTGCGGGTGGTCTATCTCCATAGAAACGCTTTCGCCTGTTTTCTTTCGGGTTAATAAAGCAATGATTTTTACAGAATAATAAATATTAACAAGGTACTTGTATGTCTCTATGTTTTCCTTTTTGATGATACTTTTTTTTTATAAGCACTAAAACTCAAAAATGCTCAAAATTGCCGATTTAAACCGCTGTCAAGAGAGGCCTAGTGTACAAATTTGACAAATATTAATGAAAAAAGAAAAACATAGGGACATAGTATATATCCTTCTTATTCAGTTTATGAAATATCTTTTTAAATTATAATTTTTTTAATAAATTGGTCGAATATTGGAGGAGGAAGTAGGCGAGACCCAAACCTCGAATTATGACTTTTTACTTAGGCTTTTTCAAAAGTCTCTCCGACCGCAAAGAGAGCACCACTGGATCTAAGAAACTCAAAGTCAAAACTCAAACTCAAAGCATTTATTTCAATTAAACCAATTAAAGGCACTTTTGAATTGTCAAGGTCGGTCAGTTAGAAAGATGAAGCTAGTTGCCCATTCCAAAGCGTAGGTACCTATGGAGAAGAACGGGCAAGAAACTCTATGGACACTCTTTTAAATCAAAATAATATGGTTACAAAGTCTTGTTTACATCATTCATGTTAAAAATTATGCATGTGCAGAACGTCAAAAGCGTCCGTAATGAAAAGATGAAAAAAAAAGTCATACCTATATTAAATTAAATTGATATAAGCCATGGCAGCAAAGAGATGACCAGTCCCTACTGAAGCAAGAAGTTATCTCAAAACGAAAAGTTGTTGGAGTTCTAGACAGCAGGCATGAAGTTTAAAACAAATCTGCTGTTCTGTTCATTTTTCATCAGCTTTTGAACATGGGCTGTCGTCAAAAGTATAGCCATATGTACAGACGCCAGCACATCAAGCTACCCGAAGCTATCAAATTTTCTCAATCAACTTTGAACCTTATACTATAGCGATCTATTAAAGAAATTTGACAGATTGCTACGCACATCAAGCTACTACAATCTGTCAATTTTTTCTAGTCTGTACCGTCATAAGTCACGTGCGACATAAGTCGATAAGTAACACTTTTTGACTTATGTTTTTTAGTCTGCCGGCCCTCATCAGTCTTGGCACTTGGCACTACTTGGCAGACGTCTGGTACTCGATAATTTTTATTTTTGGGTACGTGGTCACAGTGGTAACAAAACCCGTAAAAACTGACCTCTTATTCTATTGAACCTCCGTACTACGGTGGGCCAGTTGAAGGTCAAAGTTTCAAACCACAGACGATATAAAATAATAAAAACGATAAACAAACTTCGATAGAAAGACTGTCGTATATGAGAGGGCACAACTCTATACTTAAAGCAATTAAGGAATCAAAATCACATTCAACTTTTAAAAGGCTAAGCATATTCAGAATAATGTTTGAATTAAAAGTCTGTACTCTTCTTTATTTCATTTTTATATAACTTAATTTTAAGTTCATGACCCAGCGAAACCGTCGCCTATTTTCATTTTTATGATTTTCTTCATAGAAATGAATAATTGTATTCTTTTTGAGTAACCTTAAATCGTATATACGGTCGACTGTAGGTGCCTGCATGAAAAGGTTCTCTACTTAAGTGATTTTTTCACAAAACATAATAAAAATATTCCGGTCCTTCGACCCGCAAGAATCACAGTCACTTCGTATGCAGGTTGCGTGTGTCGGAGCCATCGAGAGTGTAGTGCCACTACAGTGCAGGCTAGCGTTAAAAATAACACCCACTGCGCCTACCGATACATGGGCTTATAACCTGTATTAACATCAAGTGGTCGAGGCGTGGTGCAGATAAAAAATGGGTTTATTACGATACACGCGTCACTCCTAGGTACTATTTTTATCCTGTTTTGTTTAGCTGTACCCTTAGATACTTTCTTTCTTTAGAAGACTTGGCCAAAGAATAGATGGATGGATTGTGTGAGGAATGATATGAAAGAGATGTAAGTAAATGATAGCGTGACTGGAACAGGGGAGAATGGATGAGGGAAACCTGTAGCGCCGTCCACAAGTAACATGGGACAGGCAGGAAGAGGATGGAAGACGCCTGAATGACATTAACAGGGGGCGTTGTTGGTAAACATTTGTGAAATTGACACAGAAATTGTTTTGAAGAAACAAGATGGCGGCGATTTTGACCTCGTACCAAAAGATCCTTATACAGATATACATGCCTTAATAGCTAGATATACATACATTTATTAAGATGAAGTGGACGAAGTATATTGCTTTAAAAAAAAACGGATTATTACGACACACGCGTCACACTTACTACCTACCTTTATAGTGTTTTATTTAGCTGTAAGTTTTTCTAAGAAATAGAGTGCTATGAGGATCCTCTAGTGCCTGAATGATATTGACAGGGAGACGTTGTTCTTGTTGATAAACATTTGTGAAGTTTTCACTAAATATCCAATTAATATGGTAATTAGATATTGCCTTTTACTTCGCAGTAAACAATTTTATTTAAGATGACACTTTGACTCGGATACCTTTACAAAGAGGTAGTTTGAAAATTAAAATTTGTGTTGGCTTTTCTTGTAGCGAAACGTTGGGTCCTCCCTCTACGTATTTGTTAACAGATACCCAGGAGGATATATTTTTGTCCAGTGTGAAATAGTACACATTATAAACAAACAAAAGAAGACCCAATCACTTAGCCGGAGCAGCCGGAGCCTAGTTGTTAGGTTACAAATCTTGAATACAAGATAAGTCCAGTCTAACGTAATCACTATTTTCTTCTTTATTCATCTCAAAAAGAAAAAAAACCTTAAGGCGTTTACTGATGAGGCGGATTGCGTGATATTTTATCTTTTTGTTTATATTTCTCCAGTATGGGCAGGACTACATGATAAGATTAACTTAGCCAATCGCAAAATGAAGGTAGTCAGGTAGTCAAGTATTTAGCTAAGGTTTGTGAAGGTTGCCTGTCAAAGGGAACCTTATATAACGCAGGCTGGTGATAATTAGAAAAAAACACTGACTCATTCGAATTTTGAAGGGTTTTAAAAATAGAATGTGGGTTGATTCTTTTAAATGGGACTAAAGGCCAATTGAAAATAATGTGAGAAGCAGTGGTGGCTCAGTGGTAACAGCCGAAACTTACGAGTTGTAGGTCGTAGATTCGAACCCAGTCAGGCGCTTTATTTTGAGTAAATTATTTCACCACCGCTGCTCTCAAAACCGTTTAGGAAAAGATTATGATGAAACCGTCATATCCTAGAACCAAACATTGGAAGACATGTGACATCTACCAACCCGCACCGGGGTCACGTGATGGATTACGGTCCACTCGCTCTCACTGACAGGAGGCATGTGTCTTAACAGTCGGAACGTCATAGGTTGATTATGGTAAGGGCGAATTTCACCAATAAAATTAATCACCAATTATATTTTAAATTGTCTAAGCCACGTTCAAGAGCTGTCAGTGTCATAATTGTTGTAGAATATTGATACTAACTGCTCTTGAAAACGCTTTGTAAGGAGCTTAGCAGAGCTGGGTCGTGTTACGAATAAAAATATATTGAAGAAGTCTTTTAGTGCTTTCTTAAGATAATTAGTTCGTAGTTTTCGATCCCTTCAGTACGAGTTTTTATCCCTACCTATAACATCTCTTGCATGCTGACAATTTGTGTTGTAATTTTACTCGTGTTTGAATAAATAAATGATGATCTTATCTTACCGTCTACCCTTATCCGATCGACAAAGTCCACCATTTTTTTAATGCTGAAACTTCGTCACATAACTAATTAAATATAAAAATAAATTAATGATAAATGATTTTATGTCTGTAAGTAGGTTTGCACAAACACTTTTACAAATCAATAATATTTTAATAACTAGACGAGGTCGGCGTTTATACCATTCACGTTAAAAAGACCATTATAACACCGTTTCGCATCTTATTTTCTGGTACAATGTCACTTTGCCTAGGCTTTAAAGACACAACTATAAATAAACAAATAAAGCTCTACAGACTGAATTTCGGCCATGGCGATGATCTCAGCGGAGACCACCCTTCGGCGCGGGAGATGTTATAGTGTATAGGTGTGTGCGTAGACACAGGTGCGCTCTCTCTTTCCTCACTCTCATTGTCCGATGGGATGGCATTCCGACACGACCGGAGAGAGATCAGGAGGAAGACCAATCACAACGCCAACTTCCAAACTCCGGGCTGTTGCTAAGAAATTCCCAATGGAAAAACCCAATAAAACTGCCCGAACCGGGAATCAAATCCAGGACCTGACGCTCAGCAGACAGACACAACTATAAGTAGTATTCAACAAAAAAGAATAAGGATTGTAGTACGTATTAAAATGTTCTAACTTCGCTGCTCACGAAGCAACACAAAGTTTTGTTTAAAACTACATACCGATTAATTTCTGCCACTGAGTAGAATGGCTGTTCCGGTTTGAAGAATCAGAGCCGGTGAAACTGCAGGCAAATGAGACATTCCCAGTTTGTCTCTAAGTTTTGCAAATGAAAACTTTGTTTGGGGTCTTTCAACACATAAAATTAAAGCCTCGACGAGTAGCGAAGTTTAAACGTACAGACGCCAGCACATCAAGCTACTACAATCGGTCAAATTTCTTTAATAGATTTTCGACTTTTTCGCTAAAGCACAAGGTTCCTATTTGATTGGGAAAATTTGACAGTTTCGGGTAGCTTGATGTGCTGGCGTCTGTACGTCTAGCGCAACCGGGGTAGAGGCCCGCTTCCTACCTCTTGGCGGACTGGCATATTTTTATCACGGCTTGATCGATTTTGATGATGATGGCCGGTGGAGCAGGCGAGTCTTGGAGTAGAGATCGCGTATCGGCAAGCGAAGTGTGGGACGCCCCCCAGCTAGATTGACCGACGACCGATTGCATGGTACAGCAATAATGCCATATTACCGTAGTAACCGTAGTCCATAATATTTAGTTGTTGTTATTACTTTATGTTTTATGTTGGTATTTATTATATAAATTTTGATTTATGTAATTGGTTTCTTAAGCCGTCAGGTTACAGGCTTACAGCGTCTGTAACGTGACATGGTTGTAAGTTGTAAAGTATACCTAATGCTTCTCACGTTAAACATAGTTACTAGTAATTCGACGTATATCCGTCAGGAGCTGATAGGGGGGGCTAAAATGCAACAAATTGAACCCTCATAATTATGTAAGACCGAAATTCAATAGTTTTATGGCGATTATTTGAAACATGTTTGGAGCGTAAAATGAAAATATTGGTAAGATATTATTCTTAAATCGTTCATCATTTCAATAAAATTATTTTGTTGAATTTAGTACTTACTTTTAATTATGTTCATAGCTTAATTGAAGTGCCAGCTACAATATCATTTTTTAATGGTAGGTACCCATTCAATATGTAGTTTTTTTTATTTGGAACTAGCAGCGCCCCGCGGTTTTACCCGCATTAAGTGTCGATCCTGTTCGAAAGAACCGTGGCGCCATCTATTATCACAATAATGTTATTGTTGTTTTTTCGGGAACAGCGCTTTTTTTCGAGATGAAAGGTACCTTTTGTCCGTTTCTGTACACCTGAAAACGTATATCTAAAATTTCAGGATGATCGGTTCAGTGGTTTAGGCGTGAAAAGGTTACAAACAAACTTACTTTCGCATTTATAATGTTAGTAAGGATTATATCGAAAAACCCTTTAAATCCAAATATCTCGAAAACTATTGAATTGTGGCCATACTTATGGAGGGTTTATTTGTTGCATTTTGGCCATTTGTTGTATCAGCTCCTGACAATTTGTTGTATCAGCTCCTGACAGATATAGGCACGTCGAATTACAAGTAACCCTGTATATGTATTTATTTTAATCTATAAATATACGATTACATTTTTCACTTCACAGAATAGTATCACTTTACTAAGTATTATTTGTAATTCAGAGACTTCGAAATTGTATAATAACTTTTGGTTCAGTAAATGAAAAGCACACAGCTGTTTAGTCAGCACATAACTTAAGTAAAACAAGTGAAAACCTTCTCCCGGTCCCCGAGATGAACTTCGCAATTAGATAACCAAGTTGTGAACTAAATGTTCAGGAGTAATGATAGGGATAATCTTTTTAAACCCAACAACAAATACTGAAAAGGTTCATTTCGTCCCAATTTTTCCATAAATTGTTTTCCCTTTTCGAATTTAGCTGAATCTATTTACACTAATTTGGTCCTAGGAGACAATATTGAGAGAATTTTCTTTCTTTCTTTCCCTTACTTCACTGTATATTTTTACGTAATATGCTGGCAAATAGGCAGACGGTTTTCCTAATCTAATGTGATTTTGTAACCCATCGGTGAGTAATTGCATCACCGCAGGGTCCGCAGGGTTTTATGCTGCATCCGAACGTTGAAGGCCAAGTTATAATCAATCTTGTGCCTTATACTGTAATAGTAGGTAATTTCCTTTTCATATTGAGGAGTACGTACTAAAAAAATATTATTAATTAACTAGCAAGTGAAAATAATAAGTGAAAATAAGATGCGAAACGTGTTATGATGGTACTTTTAACGGGAATGGTATATATAATAGATACATTTTGTTAGATATAACGTAGTTTCGGCATATATAAAAATATTGTGGAAATCGTCGATCTGATAAGCGTAGATGATAAGATAGTCATTCATTTGCTGAAACACGAGTACAATACTTAAATACAATACTAATTGGCAGCTTACAAGAGTTGTAAAAAGTACAGACAAAAACTGGTGAGGGATCGAAATATGAGCTAATTATGACAAGAAACCAGTACTTTTATTCGTAACGTGACCAGCTCTGCTGAGCTCGATACAAAGAGTGTATAAGAGCTGTCAGTATCAATATTCTACAACAATGATGACACTGACAGTTCTTGAACGCGGTTTACACGTGCTGATCGCGTTTAATTTCACTATTGAAATTTGCCCTTAGCATAATTTAGCCTGATGTTTTCACTGCTGGGACACAGGCCTCCTCTCTGAGAGAGAGCGTGGGCCGTAATCCACCACGCGGGCCCAGTGCGGGTTGGTAGATGTCACATGTCTTCGATTTTTTGGTTCTAGAGCATGCCGGTTTCCTCACGATGTTTTCCTTCACTGTTTTGAGAGCAGTGGTGCGGAAATAATTTGCAAAAAGTAAAGGGCCTGAATGGATTCGAACCTACGACCAACACTGAATTAATCTCCATTAAATTATCTATACAATGGTATATAAATTAAGTAGGTTAGGTGGAGCTAGCAGGAGTATATAAATAGAAACAGTTACAGGAGGCAAAATATTTTTTCGATCGTAAAGCACTCTCTAATGCTTCACATTATGTATCGTGCAATATTCGTAATGTCCTCTCAAGTTCCGCTAATGAGACACAATTGATTTTCTATTGTATCGAGCCACATGTAGTAGGTACCTACGCGCGGGGCTTGACCGGTTAATAATACGAGACACGCATGAGAGTCAAATCATGTGAGACATATTGTGTCTCTAACGGACAGGCTCTTCTCAGTCTGTCTTCGACAATCTAATAAATTTTATTGACTTTTACGAGAGTTCGTCTGAGAAAACAGTGTTGTTTAGACCATCCACTGGGATGAAACGCCTAAGCCCAAAGCCTAAGTGAAAATAAAAAGAACTTTTTCATTTCAGACAACATATAATAAAAATGCGAATGGGGCTCGCAAACATAGGGTTCCGTACCACCGTAAAATATTAAACACTACATACTAAAAAAAAAACACGTTTCTTGTATATATTACACAAGCTTCTGCCAGCGAATTCGTCCGCGTGGAATTTCTTGTTTCCCCTTTGGCATCGCGTCACCTGCCCGCGCTGTCATTTCGTTTTCGCTCAGCGTTCTTTCAGACTTTTTTCTATTTGCTCGGTTCTTAAGGGTCAAAGCGTGATGTAAATGTTCCTCAAAAATTGGGCTATCAAATGCAAAAAGAATTTTTCAAATCTGACGGGTAGGTACTTCCAGAAATTAGCGCATTTAAACAACAAACTTTCCAGCTTCATTATTAGTAGGTATATAGATACATGAAACGTTTTTTTAAACCCCCTTTTATTTTTAACTTTATTTTATTTTTATTATTTGTTGCCATACTCTGTGAAAATTTCAAGTTTCCACCTATTATTTGCGGTTCAAAAGATACAGCCCTGTGACAGACGGACGGACCTGAGCCTTACTGCCCGTTGGCACTCTTTGGGTACGGAATCCTAAAAAAAGAGTGAATAAACTCTACATTCACGAGTATATTATTCTCATATCCAATGATAAAGATAACATTATCCCAAGTATCTAAAAAAGAGTGAATAAACTCTACATTCACGAGTATAATATTCTCATATCCAATGATAAAGATAACATTATCCCAAGTATCTAAAAAAGAGTGAATAAACTCTACATTCACGAGTATAATATTCTCATATCCAATGATAAAGATAACATTATCCCAAGTATTCTCAAAAAGATTGATCCTCTCCGAAATCGTAAAAGAAAAACTAAGACAAATCCATCTAAACTCCATTTAGATAGCCTATCAATTTCTGTGCCATTTAAATTGCCATAAACTGAGATCGGTGCTTTAAAACAAAACATTTTAAGTTCTCGGGCTGAAGGTCGCGCGTTAAGATGGTTTTACATTTGAAGAACCGACCATGGTCGTTGTCTTGTTGGTCGTAATTATAGAATCCCAGATGCGTTTTTGATTCGGATTTCAACGTTTATTCAAGTGTGGATAGTTGAAATAATAAGGTTAAAGGGCTGCCATTTTAAAGCTTGATAGGACTAAATTTAAATTAGTGCTATACAAAATTAATAGAACCTTTATAATGAAGAATGTTACTAGGTATGCCAAATCGCTTGAAATTTTGTCACAGTAAAGCCTGTATGTATACAAATACACTAGTTTTTGTTGTAGTCAAAAATACCTAGTAGTTTTGATTTTATAGGCATTCAAAGTTTCGAAAAATATCGAGATCCGCTAACAGTCACGTGACCGCTTGTGATGTCATGTCACAACGCTCCGCGCGGGCCGCGGCCCGCTTAGTACAAAGAGTAGAGTAACTATATAGGCTTAGTATCAAGTCGCCAGCGCGCAGCGGTTATAATAGGTGTAATAGCTTGCGCAGTATTTTGTTGTGTTTTCGTTAATAGTCTAATAATAGTAAATATTATTCGATTAATAAAATGGATGAAGGATTCGAAAAAGGGCAATCGGATAATCTGCCTAAAATAGATGGATTAATGGTTGCGCATTATTTATCTACAAATACTTAGTGATTTCGTTGCCGTCGAAATGCGAGGAATAAAAATGCAAAGTAAGCTTAATAGTTTATCTGTTCTAAATTGTTTTATCAAAACAAAATACCCAACTAATGTCGTAATGGAAGAATGCAACTCAAATAGTAGAAGTACCTACCTACCATTAAATTTTTATGTATTATAGTTTTGTAGCTATAGGTAGGTACTGCTCTTCTTAGTAAATTTAAATGAATACATACATTGATTTATTGCAAACTAGCTTCCGCCAGCAGCTTCGCCCCCGTTTCCCTCGGGAACTGTACATTTTCCCAGGATTAAAAGTAGCCTATGTGTTATCCCAGAATTCGTCTAGATCCGTTATCCAGTAGTTTTTGCGTGAAAGATAACAAACACACACACACACTCACAAACTTTCGCATTTATAATATTAGTAGGAAGTAGGATAGGTACTTAGGATGTAGATGTAGTGGGTTGAACGTTACAGATGTACTAAACCTTTTTTTATTTGTATTTTTTTACTAACAAAATACGTAAGGCCATTTTATTTAATTAAATTTTTATTGCAAATATAGATGTTCGAACGGATGTACTAAACCTTTTTTATTTATTTGTATTTTTTTTACTATCAAAATACGTAAGGCCATTTATTTTTATTTGAAACTTATTTCAGATCGGCAAGATACTGCTATGGCGATGATGCTATTGGTTATGTTCAAGTAAAAAGAGTAGGTGATGTATGTACGGTTAAATGTAGAAGCACGCCAGAACACCGCTTCAATCGAACGAACAATCTTCATAGCTTTTATCCATTTTTTTCGCATTTTAACGTCCTTTGGAACTATAAAAAACAACTTTTCCGGTGAATTGGTAGTTGTATTTTTACATTTAGGCACAACGCATGATTTCCTAGTATTTGGATTGGACATTTTTTTAAGTATTTAGGTATAATTTCGACGGCACGGGCGCGCGACCGCGAGCGGACTGAGTGAGCCAGACTGAGCGTGTTGTGCGATGACGTCACACCGTCACCGGCAGCCCGCGTCGTGCGGTTACAACTTGTTTTATTTCTAAATCGGAAACTAATTGACGTATCGAAGTAATTCTTTCACTAGTATTTTTTATTTTTGACAGAGAATATGGAGTGCTAATAATCAAAATTAGGTAACATTCTTCATTATATATTTAAATGTTTTATTTTTATTATTGCAGTTCAATATAGGACCAGTAGATGAAAACGATGCCTTGATCAAAGTTACATACTGATTCTAGCGAAGATTGACAACAGAAAATTCCACATTTTAACTTAGTTCATTCCGGCGACCATGGTCGCGAAGACCAGTGGCAACGGTCCTTAAGTTCGAAGTAAAAGAGATAATGTCTATGAAAAAGCCCGGCTCCACCCCTCGGACGGTCGTAATTGATTGCGACCTACGATTTAATTTCGACCAAGCCAGTGATTATCGTCGAGTGAAATGTTACAACGGTTTAAGCTTTTAGATGATATAATTTAAAGGTTATTTGAGAGCGACGTTAAGCGTTTCGGGATTTTGCCTGTAGCGGTGTTATTAAATTTGATTTCTGAGATATTTTTGGGAGTCTACTTATTGAAGTGATTCTATTAGAGGCTGCTGAAGGATTTTGTATAGTGAAATTCTTTGTTTTTCTCTGGCCTTTTGGTCTTAATCTATATACTCATCTTGAAGCTCTGAATTGGCTATGCTTTAGGTATTTCTATTGAATTAAATCTTCAGATAGCGCCAGCTATTATTTTACACCTGACAATACAAAATCATAACTTTCAATGATTTCTGTGGAAAGTAAGAAACACTCAAACGGAGTTCATTTCTAGAAAGGAATTTAAGTCAATTCCATTTATGACTGTGAACTATTACACCAGCACGGTTTGATGGCTCGTCACATTTTCACGTTTTCATGAAAATTCGTAAATTTTGGACTGCTTTTAGCAGTGAGGAAACAAATGCATAGCACATGTTCACGACTTCTATGACGACGACTTATTAGAGCTACCGTTTACTGGGTACGTCTTTCATTGACCTGAAAGTGCCTTGGCGTCTGAGAGTATATAATGCTCACTCAAACGTCACGCTGATGGTGACGCGTGTGTTGGATCATTTAGCTCCCTTCAAAATGGTTGAGCTGAATGGTGCTATGCCATGCTTCATGTTCGTTCGGGCGGCATCAGTAGCGAGTGGTCATCTCGTAGCTGTCAGGGCTTATTTTATTTTAATTCGTTTTTTATCTTTTTATTACGGACGCTTTTAAAGTTCTGCATTGTTTAACATATATATAATTTCAACATGAATGATGTAACCATGTTTTCATTTAAAAGAGTGTCTGTGCAGTTTCTTGCCCGTTCTTCTCCATAGGTACCTAATACGCTTTGGAATGGGTAACTAGCTTCATCTTTGTGACTGACCGACTCATTGTCAATTCAAAAGCGTCTGTAATTAGTTGTTTTGATATAAATGCTTTTGGTTTGAGTTTGAATGTGATACTCGATTGTCCTATGGGACGCAATAAGAATATAACGCTGCTACTATACATTTGTCGAATGGATAAGCTATTTTTATAATTTGTAAGTTGTCACAGGCGCCATCATACAGTGCCCCTGGCTTATAAGTGATGATTAGTTTTAATTGAGACCAGTGGTGGCCCAGTGGTTATCGGCCGCGACATACGAGTTGTAGGTCGTAGGTTCGAACCCAGACAGGCGCTTTACTTTGTGTAAATTATTTCATCACTACTGCGCTCAAACACAAACAAATTAACATAGCCCTTGCATTATATACGAATATACAGTATACTAAAGTAACACTGTCTGTTACCTAGTACATAGTTAATTGATATTCTATATGTGAAAACTTGTAATTGGCCATCATCATGTTAAAAACTGGGCCCGCGTGGTGGATTACGGGCCACTCCCTCTCACTGAGAGGAGGCCTGTGTCCCAGCAGTGGGAACATTATAGGCTGATGATGATGATGATGATGACGTTAAAAACTTAGTAACTATTGTGTCAGATTAGATGTAAGTTTTCCGAAAATAATAAAAATAAATAAAAGCAATGTGTGCCGAAAATAATAAAAATACATTTGTGAGGAAACTGGCATGTCCTGGAACCAAAAATTTCAATACATGTGACATCTACGAGTACCAACCCGCACTGGGGTGGATTACGGCCCACTCCTCACCAAGAGAAGGTCTGTGTCCCAGCAGTGGGAAAATTATAGGCAGATTATGTATGTTATGTTTGTAAGTAGAAGTTTTAATTAATTAAACATCATAAAGCTATCCAATCCCAAGTAAACCGCAAAACTAATCACTCATCGATGGAACGAAGATAAAATGCAAATATCCCTACATTACACCGGCTTAAGACTCGAGCATAACAATATAAATCTTGCGATGGGAGGGCCCACGAAATTCACGGCTAATGAGATTGTTCCTGCGAATGTTGTATTCGATCGTGTGGTGGGTATGAATGAGAAAGATTCGGGATAAGTCCTGGTATCAATGAATTGTCATTTTCTTTTATGCCCAGAAGGAGGATGGAGGGACCAATTGATTGTAGGACCAATATAACATGTTAGCTAAAACTACGAATTTAGACATCTGCGAGTCTATGTCAATATAAAAATGTTTTAAGTAATAGATTTAATTTAATTTAAGTATTTCTAAAAGCTGATTTTTCAATCGTTCGATAATTTTTGTTCGTGGAATTAAATTGACATCTGACAGTTTTTCTATGGAAGAACTGTCAAAAATTAAAAATTATTTCTCCGATAACGTTATCTGGCGATGGAAAAAGTTAAATTTTATGATCTTCAATAATTTATTAAGTTTTCCAAATGTTACCTATCCATATCCATACTAATATTATAAATGCGAAAGTGTGTCTGTCTGTCTGTCTGTTACCTCTTCACGCTTAAGCCGCTGAACCGATTTAGATGAAAGGTATAGAGATTGTTTGAGTCCCGGGAAAGGACATAGGATGGCGGTGCTAGTTATTAATATTTTAACTTTGTTAGCTTAGTTGTTAATTTTACTGTGTATGCTGTAGTCTACTATAAGTGAAGCAGTACTCCTACTTAATAGATACCCTAACGTTGTTACCCTTTATTCATGTGTCACGTATTGTGTACATCTTTCGTTAGAGATACTAAATCAATAAATAAATAAATTGTTTTGTAAGCAAAACAGAGATGATTGAATAGCTAGGTAACGGTATTATTTTTCAAGAAATACCCTTCAACAGTAGCGCACACATAACCATCAAAAACTCGTTAATAGGCTTATTGTGAAATTTCTTTATGCGTATTATGTCCAATTGGTAAAATGTTCAACTGTCCAATTCTCAATTGGTCCAGTTCGCAATTGGTCTAGTTCGCAATTGTTCCAGTTCGCAATTGGTCTAGTTCGCAATTGGTCCAGTTCGGAATTAGGGAGCGTCCTTGATTACGAGAGGCAGTTTTTGACACGACCCCCACGTGAAATTGGGTGAGATTCGGCGCGAAGAAAAAATGCATATTATTGAGTGTGAGGTGTCAATAGCACAATAATAGTAAAGTCAGACTATCAAGTTGATGTTCATTGTGATCCATCACAAGAACGTTATGTGATCTACATAATGTTCTTGTGAAGTTGGAAACAATACAGTTATGGCAAATATCCATATTTTCTATTAATTTTCAAATATTAACATAAGACCATCGAAACATTCTCGCGTTGCCGCAAATTGATCTTTATATTACTATCTCGTGTCGTGTCATAAACATTACAAATTATACGACGCGACATACCAATCTTTGTCATTTACTTAGTCAAATAATGTACCTAATCATCATCATCATCATCAGCCTATAATGTTCCCACTGCTGGGACACAGGCCTCCTCTCAGTGAGAGGGAGTGGGCCGTAATCCACCACGCGGGCCCAGTGCGGGTTGGTAGATGTCACATATATTTGTACCTAATAAGTATACTATAATATGCTATTTGATCAGCATAATGATGTTTTATTCAAACCTAGGCGCAAAGTTATAAATTATACATGCTTCGAAATAATAAACTATTTTATAATAATGTATTTTGTGTGGCGACCAAAGTTTATAATAAGCTACCAGACTGTTTTAAAACTTTTAACTTTAGGACATTTAAATGTAAATTATTCAATTATCTCTCAAGTAAATGCTACTGCTCGACTAATAATTAATGATTTTGTGAATGAAATGTTAGGAAATTATTATAATATTCTCTTCTTATTATCTCTTTGATATTTCTAAAACTAATATTTGATTAATTTGAATGCTATCCTAATTCATTTAATTCAATGTTACCTAACAAACCAAAACCCTGAAAATGTATTTGAACGCCGGAAACGGCAGAGTATTATAAACTTCAAAAACTATGTGACATCTCTGTAACAATATTCTGACAAATAAATGAACTAATAGGCTTTTATCTCTTCATGAACGCCTCTGTCAATACTGTAATTAACTCTCGTATATATGAGCTATAAAGGTAATTGGCACAACTTCTAATACCTATAGTTACGTACTAACTTCAAGAAACAAGTGGTTGATCAAGCTATCTACACTAATTGCACGAGAGTCGCGCATTATAGTCTTAGCAAAAAAGTTTTTGTATTCATTAGACATGACACGAGATATTTGTCTATGCCATTTACTTAATCAAATAATGTCCTAATAGGCTATTGTCTCTTCTTCAACGCCTCTGTTATTAAGTCCTGTACGAGCATTAAAGATAATTGGCACAATAACTACCTATACCACTTCAAGACACAAGTGGTAGATCAAGCAATGTACACTAATTGCATGAGAGTCGCGTATTATTGCCTGAGCAATTTCCTACGGTACTATTTCTAGATGGAATAAATCTTAGGGAAGATAAGTTTACCACACTTAAACCATTTCATACACCAAATTTACATGGTCTTTACTGTCCAAGATTATGTTTGGACTTTAAAAGAGACTCGTGACCTCCTGAGTTTTTTCGGTCTTTTTTCTTCCAGCCTTATCACAATGGCGATTTGCAAGCGAGGCGAGTCCGCAGCGAGCTCGCCAGTGTGATAAGGTTTTAGTAGTCAAATAGGAAACGACCTCATCTAGTTTTAAAAATATGATTGACGTGTAAAAGTGTTTGTACAAACCAACTTTCAGACAGAAAATCATTTATCATTAGGGGAAGAACATTATGATGTCATTTTTACTATCTCCTTACTGGTCGTGTCGATGGCACGACAGTGAATGAAATGTTGCTGTCCCAAATCTTCTCTGTAAAAGAGTAGCAATTAAGGAAGGTACCATGGACCAAAGACCAAGAAAAGAAAAGAATGAAATAAATATTTGGCTACAGTCCATTAAACACGCACGGTCCACCAAGCATATACTTATGCCACCAAGCAGAGCCACTGTTTTTCGGTTTTATAGGTGTGGCTGCCGATGTCATTGCAGGTGCATAACAAATGCTAGCTTTGTCTTTGGGATGATGACGCCTTTGGTATTGCAGATATCAATTGGCTGGGGTTACCATCAGATGATTAACCTGCTTGTGTACCATCTATAAAGTCACCATTTTTGGGATTCTAAATTGACCTTTAAAACCTAATTATTATTTAGGTTCTCTATCCAAATTGCACTAAACAAAATTAGGTATAAAGACTCGTAAGGAGACCTTTTTAATAAAATAAACAGCGTCGACCCATTATTTGTAATTTTAGCGCCTACCTACGAAAATATTTGTATACCCTCGAAAAATGGGTCGGCTGGCGCAAATTATTTATAATGTAAATAGAGACTTTTATAAAAAGCGTGGTCCCTAAAATCTGGGTTACTTTATACATCGCAGGAAAAATATAGGTCACCTAACAGAGTAGCTATAGTAAAAAATGAACCACTTAGGTATTTGGAGCTTAGGCTACATATTCAATAACAGCAGAAGGCCTAGTTCACGTAGCTAATTGTACTTCTTCTGCAGTAACCCATGTGTCACTCTGCTGGGCATCGGTGTTCACGTGGAATTGGCAAGTCTGATGTCACTGCGACTGAGAAGTCGCTGGAGTATCAAACTTCAAGTGCTTTTTGTTTTTTTTTTTAATTTATTTATTCAAAATCTGCATCAGGGTTGTTACGGACATCAGCATCAGCATCAGCGGAACTTCAGCATCATTTTCAACATCAGCATCAGCATCAGCATCCGCATTGATCGATGATGACTATTGATGTTGAAGTTTGAGTCGTGACATGACCGCAGAAGGAGCGGGGTTTATAGCACGTGTTGTCTTCTGTTGCGAGTTTTGACCAATCCAGAGGTCGACCGCGGTTATTGCGATTTTAAACAAACGCTAATTATTACTAAACTACGTACTTAGTTTAATTCTATTTTTTATTAAAAGGCACAAAATTAATGAACCAACCTTTTATTTCAATACCAAAGCAAAATGGAACTTTTAGGTATACACTCATAATTATTATTATTTATTTATCTCGAACACACGTGATTCATATTTTAATAATGGTCACTGCTTGTTTAAGAAAATAATAAAAATCAGCATCAGCATCAGCATCCGCTGATGGCAATGATAAAACATCAGCCTCCGCTGATGTGAAAAAATATGCATCAGCAACAACCCTGATCCGTATTAACAATAGCATACATAGTCTGCCAAACTGCATAACAGTTTGTCGGCAGTTGTTCTCGTCTAACAATGGATTACAAATTTTAAAATAAAATAAAAAGCAAAAATGATTATGCTAAAACTTAATTATGCTAAGTAAACTATAAAATAACATACCTCCAGTCGAGATAAAAAACTTACATTAAACAAAAAGCATTTTCGCAATCGTAATGTTTGTTAGAAACATATCTATGGACACAATGACACATGTTTTTGTAGAATTTTTTAAGCTTCATTATCGGCAACTTTGTTCGACACACTTCTGAGTATAGTGCTAATTAGACTCGTATGTGTAGATATCTGTTTTGAAAACGGAAGTATGCTAATGACACATACTCAATTTGAGTCTGGAAAAACCTAGAAACATGATATTCGCAGTTGAGATTTGACATTAGAGGACTAGTTTTAGAACAAAGCTGCCTAAGATATCCACTTCAGTTTTATTCTACTTCCATAGCGTAGCAGCAGTACTGTGTAGAGTAGGCCTTCTGACCATCTATTTAGTGTTTAATCTATGTTTACGTTTAGTGTGTATATAACACTGGTAGACGCTTAGTTGTGTTGTTGAAGTTCGGAACTTCTTAGTTTGTTGTTAAAATACCTTAATGGATAAAGTTTTTTCTTTCAAATTCGGTAATTTTGTTTGTAATCTTGGCGTTACAGTGTTAATATTTGGTGTGCTTAAAAACTCTTTGTTAAAGATTTCAGCTCCATTTTAGGCTGACGTGTGTTATTCAAGTGTGCGTTCACACACCTCCTCAATCTAGTAAAAGTGTAAATAACAGCTCTAGTTATTTAAGTTTAGATTAAGTCCTTTTATTGTTATTTGATTATATTAATTTTACGATTATTCTAATTAGTAATTTAAGCTTAATAATTCCTGTTCTGATTAGAATCTTAATTGATCATGTATATTAGTTTTAAGGTGTATGAGTTTGAAACAATAAATAAGCTGCCGTCTAATACACACTAAACACATGACACCTACACCGCGCTCGCTCATGTACAACATTATAAAAGAGCGGCGCGCGAGCGCTCAGTGTTCCAGTGGCCACAGCCACAGCAACAGCAGCAACAACAACAGCAACAAAAACAGCAACAACAACAACACAAGCTGCAGCAACACTCAGCTGGCGCCCGCGAGCAGCGGCAGCACAATTCACAACCGGTTGGCCACTCAGAGAACGAGGGCCGGCAACAACACCAAAAGGAATTCACCGCCTGCGCCATAAGACTGTTAATGGATTTAATTAAAGCCATTAGGCAGGGACAGGATGCGGGCGTAGTCATCCTTGACGGGCTAGCCGAGCTACTAAGACTGTACAATGTCTAGCTCGTTAAGGATACTACACTGGAACGCCCGCGGCCTACAGAGAAAGGTCGCCCCTCTCCGCCTCCTCCTCAGGGAACAAAGGATCGACGTGGCGCTCATAGGTGAAACACTCCTGGGACCTGCGGACAAGATAAGGTTCCCGGGATACCTCACCTACAGGAGGGATGAGAAGTCACCGTTCGGCATCACATACCGCGGACTGGCGGTGCTGGTCAACCGAAGAGTCGTCCATCAACCGCTCCCAGAGGTCGCAGCTACAACCTTCCAGGCACTGGGAATCCAACTCCACGTCGCCGGCAAGGACTTGAACATCTACGCGGCCTACCATCCTCCTGGCACCGACTTCAGCCTGACAGAGCTGAAAAGCATCTTAATGTCGCCGAACCCGACACTCCTTGCCGGCGACTTTAACATCAAACATGAAGCCTGGAACAGCCGAACGCGGAACACCTGGGGCAGACGACTCTTCACGGACGCGGAGGCCCACGGATACACGGTGTCTGGCCCAGACACCCCAACCCACTACCCAGACAACCAGGCGCACTCTCCGGACGTGCTGGACATCGTGATCCACCAGGGCCTCGGTTGCCAGCTCACCCAACAGGTGATCGACGACGAGTACCAGTCGGATCACCAACCTGTACTCGTCGTCCTGTCGGAGATGCCGAGCAGACTCTCGTCTCCTGCGCCACGTCGAGTCACGGACTGGGACACATTTAAAGAAAAGATGGAGACCACCACACCTACTTGGCCCTGCCAGACCGCCGCAGACGTTGAGAGGCTTGCGGGAGAGGCCACCGCCTGCATCCAGTGCGCCTTAGAAGAGGCGACAACAACAATGCCGTCGCCGCCGGGGGGGATTGTTTACAAGCCCCTCCCCGCCCACATCAAGCACCTAGTCGCCCAAAGAAGGCGCCTACGCAAGCGGTGGCAAGACACAGGATGCCCTGCAATAAAGCGCGACCTCAACCGTCTGGCGGAAAAGGTCAGGGTCAAGATTCAGGAGTTCAACGCCGCGGGCTGGGAGGAACGTATCGACGCCGCAGAGGGGGACTGGCCGTCGATACACAAATTATGCAGGACACTCACGAACACCCCAGCCCCGGTACGTCCACTACTTCACAGCGACGGGGCGCCCAGATATGTAGCAGCGGACCGAGCTGAGATATTCGCCGAGCACCTGGAGCGTCAGTTCCAGCCAAACCCAACTACAGACACCGAACACATCGCAGCAGTCGAGAGGCACCTTGGAGAGTACTTCGCCTCGCCGGTAGCTCCCGAGGAGGACCCTATTTTCTTCTCGCCAGGGGCAGTCAGACGCGCCATCCTCCGGACGAAGCCAAGAAAGGCCCCGGGGGCGGACAAAATCTCCAACACCGCGCTGCGCCACCTACCGTACAGAGCGGTAGCGGCGCTAGCGCGCTTGTTCACTGGGATATTACGCACCGGGGTTTTCCCGGCTGCGTGGAAGGAGGGGCGCGTCATCATGCTGCCCAAACCTAATAAGAATATCCTGAAGCCGGAGAGCTACCGGCCCATCACACTACTCTCCTGCATCTCCAAGGTGTTTGAGCAACTCCTGCTGCGACACCTTCAACACTACGTGAAGCCACGCCCCGAACAGTTTGGGTTTCGCTCGGAACACTCAACGACGCTCCAGCTGTCGAGGGTACTGCACCTGCTCACAGCGGCGCTGAACAAGAAGGAGCGAGCGGTTGCAGTATTCCTCGACATGGAGAAGGCGTTCGACAGGGTTTGGCATGCCGGTCTGCTGTACAAACTGTCGATGACAGACGCGCCTCGTCGCTTGTTACAGGTGGTCTCCTCTTTCCTCACGGACAGGACCTTTAGGGTGGTGGTTGACGGTGCACTATCGAGCGCCCGTCATATTGCAGCTGGAGTGCCGCAGGGCAGCTGTGTCTCCCCGCTGTGTTACTCCTGCTACACCGACGACATCCCCACTACGCCGGACACTACGCTCGCGCTGTACGCTGATGACGCCGCGTACCTCTCCACCTCACTCAACGTGCATCACGCGGCCGTCAAGATGCAGCGCGTGCTGGATCTTCTGCCGGAATGGCTGTCCAAATGGAGGTTGTCGGTGAATGTGGGAAAAACACAGGCACTGACTGTCGGCGGCTGCAAGAAGCCACCACCCTTGAAACTACAGGGAGCCGACGTCGAGTGGCTCGGCGAGGCTAAATACCTGGGAGTCACAATCGACAGTCGGCTCTCCATGGCGTCACACGTCCGCACGATAGTCGCAAAGAGCAGGAGCGCCCGTTTCCTGCTGCACCCAGTGCTCTCGTCCCGCCTCCCGCTGCGTGCCAAGCTGGCCGTGTACAAAACGTACATCCGCCCCCTGCTCACGTACGCCGCCCCAGCTTGGCTCGCCCTCACGAGCGAGACGAGCAAGAAGACCCTACAAGCGCAACAGAACATCACACTAAGGAAGATCGTCGCCGCCCCTCGCTTCGTGAGGAACTCAGTCATCCAGCGGGACCTCAACATCGAGAGCCTGGAGGACTTTTGCCGCCGCCTCGCGTCCAATATGTTCGCGCGCGCCGACGCCTCTGCCTGGCCGCATATTAAGGAGATAGCGCCATGGCACACGCGCCCACCCGACGCGGGGCGCCCCCCGCGCCGAACACGGCGCCTACCACGCGACCTCGTGGCGGACGTGTGTGACGCCACACAACCGGACTGACCTACCGAGTATGTCGCTTCACCTACACGCGACATACTCGTACAATGAGACTCCACAATCTTACATTACACACACATGGTGAAGCGCCGCGCTCTAAGTTAATATAGGCGCGGCACTCACCCCCCACCTCATACCCACACGACTCCACAATACATGACTCACGCGACAAGTAGCGATACGGGCTCGCTACCTACTCGCAAACATGAGCGGTGTTACACAACACAATACCGCTCACACATACACACACGGCCCCTTAGCCCGGAGCGCATCGGCTAGCTTCGATAACGTTGTGGGCGGGGGCCCTCGGCCTGGTAGGGGTAGCCCCAGCCGTCTCTGGCTGGTCAGCATCCGCTGGGCTTCTCCCGGGGCACCGGGAGTTCCACCTGGCGGTGACTGACCGCTGAGACGGCGTGAAGATACGGTTAACACCGTGGCGCCCCTACCGACACAAAATGACACTAACTCACAGGCGAGCGGCGAAAGCGCGCTCGCCATCGGCCGAGGCCTATATGGCCGCCCCAGCGACGGTGCCCGTATGTTTACGGGCACAACATAGACCCCGCGGGACAAAGGGCGATGCCCATAACCCGCCTGCCGCAGCCCACTGCTGGGTTGCAGCGATTGCCGACGAGCTCAGTGTTCATTCCATCGTCAGACGCCGCCCGCTCAACACGCAACACTTTACTCCACGTCGCAGCTATTATTCCTCAACAAGTTGTTTTATTTTATTCGCCCACAAGTCCTATGGTGACTGAAAAAGTCTACAAACACGATTGGGTAAGCTATACCCCATTCAAAAAGGTAGTGAGATATATTCCACCACGCGGGTCTAGTGCAGGTTGGTAGATGTCACATTTATATAATTTTTTTTTTATTCTAAGAAATGTCTTAGAATTAAAAAAAAAGTATATAAATATAGTGAGCAATCAATGGATTGCTCACGATGTTTTCCTTCACCGTCTTGAGTTCAGTGGTGATGAAATAATTTACATAAAGTAAAGCATCTGCTTGGGTTCGAACGTACTACCTACAACTCGTAAGTCGTGGCCGTCACCACCTGAGCCACCTCTGCTCCAACACAGTATGAAAAAACAAAAATTTTGGTAATTTAATAAGAAAATTAAAAAGTAAAATTATCCTTCGATCAAAGTCATACTTCAACAAATCGTTGCAATATTATAATATTTAATCATGATTACTTACCAAGGTACATAAACAAATGATGTTAGTCTTAACTTAAGTTTAAGATCCAACTTTATAACGTAAGTAGCTGGTGCTAACAAATTTAAATAATAAAGAGAGCTATAAAAGCTTAATTTACTAAAAGCCTTCATTTCGAAATGGATAATGGCACTTTTAAGAAGTTTTTAAAGAGATTATTAAAGTTGTCGGCATAATTTATTTTTTTAAAGTACAGGTATTCGTTAACAGTGGTGGCCTTGTCCTAAGGTTGTCTTTAAAAGATCGCTCTTAGCGATAAGACCGCCCTTTGTGTCACCCTTTGTACAGTTTCTATATTTATGTCTGTAATTTATATGGTGTACATAATAAAGAGTATTCTATTCTATTCTATTCATCACCACTGCTCTCATAACGACGAAGGAAACATCGTGAGGCAAAGCCAAAATATCGAAGACATGTGACATTTACCAACCCGCACTGGGCCCGAGTGGTAGATTATAGCCGACTCCCTCTCACCGAGAGGAGGCCTGTTTACCTTTTGTTTTAAAAAAATGCATGCCAATAGTCTCGCATGCCGAAGGAGTTATCCTTCATCATCATCATTTCAGTCGAAAGACGTCCACTGCAGGACATAGGCCTCCCCCAAGCACCTCCACTTCGACCGGTTCTGTGTATCCAACGGGTTCCTGCGGCCACTGTGTTGGGAGGCCTCCCACAAGTTGGTCCGACGACCTCGTGAAGGATACCTTACTGCGATACATTGGGGGCTGCTTGGTAGTTTACCTCGATGCCTGGCATGTGCTATTATCATGCATTTGTTTTACATGGAGGTGACACCGAGGTAGCAAGCTAAACCGCGGCATGTAATTACCGTATAATAAGGCTGTCAGGTAAATGCGTCATCATTCTGCCAGTGGAGAGAGACAGCTCTCGTGTCGTATCTTCTTCTCGCTCTGTGCCACTTGTGAAGAGTAATCGGCTTTATTAAATCGTTACAATTTTATACATCTTAATACCTTTGTAAGCCTCTTGTAGTTTTTTAAGCCGATTTCAAATTATAATGCTTGCTAATATATTTTATGCTCAAGTGTATTGTTTTGTAAGTCACTATAATCAGAATAGACTAGAATCTAAGAATATTCTTCGTTATGTACACCATACATATTACATATATGAGTGTAGAAATTTTCCAAGGTGTGATAGAATCAATCTGCCTATTATGAGCAGTGGTGATGAATTAATTTACACAGATTTTAGAGCAGTGGTGGCTCAGTGGTAACGGCCGTAACTTACGAGTTGTAGCTAGCAGGTTTGAACCCAGACAGGTGATTTTGTAAGTACCCTATAGCTACCATTTACCGGGTAATAATATGTCTTTCATTGACTCGAATGTGCCCTGGCAGCTGATAGTATGTCATGCTCACTCAAATGTCTCGCTGACGGTGGCGTGTGTTAGATCATTTAGCTCCCTTCAAAATGGTTGAGCTAAATGGTGCTGATTTATGCGTCATGTTCGTGAACGGGCGCCGTCGGTTGGGGCTGGTCATCACTTAGCTGCCTCGGCTTATTTTTAATTAATTTATTTTTGGATTGTAGTTTGTTAAGTACTATTTATTGCACTCTGGACGCTTTTAACATTTACGTTTTTCTTAATTTTTTTACATCGTTCTCACATTACATAATTTTAAAATCAAAAGTAATGATGTAACTAATATTTTTGTAAAATATCATTTAAAAAGAGTGTCCATGGAGTTTCTTGCCCGTTCTTCTCCATAGGTACCTACGCTTTGGAATGGGCAACTAGCTTCATATTTTCTGACTGACCGACTTCTTGACAATTCAAAAGTGCCTGTAAATGGTTTAATTGAAATAAATGCTTTGAGTTTGAGTTTGACTCGTATATAATGTAGAATTTATCTGCAAAATCAACGCCTTCCTGCAAAACACCATGGTCTCCCTACATTCCTGTCAGCCCCGCCCCTTCTAACCAATTGGAAATATATTCTCTTAATGTCGCGAGAGATCTACAAAACGATAGACTTAATGGCCGCCGGGGGATCTCACTGTGCCCATAGAAAGCCCATGGGAATAATATCCTCATCTGAAATTGTGTTTTGGGGCTCTGAAAGTTTTATTTTGAAAGACTCTGGATATGAATGTCCTTGTGAGGCGTGAGTAGTGGCTTATAAGAATGGTGGGTGGTTTCTTTAAGGTTTTTAAATAGGTTTGTGTGTCAAGGACGTGTATGTTTTTGTTAGTGATATATAATAATAATTCATTTATTTCAGGTAAAGAACACCCATTAACCACACGACATAAATTAATAGAAAACATAATAAATAAATAAACTTAAATTAAATCAGATAGAAACCAAATTAGAGCACATCAAATCAAATAAAAACCAATCAATATAAATCAAATTAATATAAACAAAAGAAATTAACTTAAAATAAATCAAAATAACTCGAATAAAATCAAATCAAATGAAAATTAATAATTAAAACAATAATATAAAAACAAAACAAACAAAAACAACAAACAAACAATATGCATAAACTCCTGCCTTCTTCCCATGGGGGTAGGCAGAAATAGCAGATCGTCACTTGCTACGATCCTAGCTTACATACTTCTTTTGCTTCGTTTACGTTCATACATCAGGTGATACACGCACGGCGGTGGCGAGCACTACGCACCAGACCTTACAGAAAGAAAGAAAGAAGGAAAGAAAGAAAGAAAGAAAATACGTTTATTTGCGGCAAACGTTAGTGATTATCTATAATAATGGAGAAATATACTGCCTCGTCGGTTTAGTCGTCGCCAGTGCGACTGCGGTTGTTCTGGGTTCGATCCTTGAGTCGCACTTTGTGTTATTGAGAGTTTTTATGAGGAATTTCTCAGTAGCAGACCAGAGTCTGGATTTCTGTTAGTAGCTTGTCCTCTATTTGATGAGATTTTCACATTACTGTGAGAGCAGTGGTGACGCAGTGAAAACTTACGAGTTGTAGGTCGTACGTTCGAACCTGACAGGCGCATTGCTTTGTGAAAATTATTTCATCACCACTTCTCTCAAAACGGTGAAGAAAAACATCGCGAGGAAACCGGCATGTCCTAGAACCAGAAATTCGAAAACGTGTGACATCTACGAACCTACACTGGGCCCGCGTGGTGGATTACGGCCCAGTCTCTCTCACAGAAAGGAGGCCTGTGTTCGAGCAGTGCGATCGTTATAGACTGATTACTCACCTCAACCAGTACGAAGAACATAATTTTAGATTTATTCCGGTCTGATCCCCTGAACCCTCCTAATTCGCCTTTTGTTATAATCTCTGTCTCTCTCTGTCATGAAACTTATACAGGAATGCAATATTGTCACACCTATTTCTGCTTTCAAGCAGCATTGCTTTATTCCAGTAACATAGCAAGCACATGAGTCTCACTATAAATTTACGACACCTAAAATTGAATATGTAAAAGGTAGAATACCATATATCAGGTGGCGGCGAATCTAGCCATGCATCGTGCGATGCAGGTAATCACAGGATCTTAGCGCCGTGCATGGTATTGAATAACGACGTAAATTAGCTCCTAACAGCTTGTAGTGTTTATGTATATTAGGCGAGGCTTGTATAAATAGGGGCCAATTAGTATGTGATGGTGGTAACGTTGTTGGAAATATAATTTATATTAGGCTGTTCTCATGTCACTGCAAGGCTTGTGGTTAAATAATAACTGCCGCATGGGTCGATCGCTTGCCGTGTTCCATTACATATCGAGATCCCTATGTGCTTCGAGAAATACGTTCTACCGTTCCTCCCGGTTGTCATTTGTAGATCTTTGACAGACGTTATTGGTAGTGAGGGGTTCTAAATTCCGACAACCAGTCTTACCAAGGTGTATCGTGTTACTCAGTTACTGGGTTGTGGACGGCAGATAGGCAGTCGCTACATGTAAACTACTGGTATTCACCTGCATCCGCAACATAGTTGGTAAAAAGACTAGGCAGTTTGATTGATGCAGGATTTCTATATATTTATTTAAGCGTCTTTTTTGCTAAGAAGAAACAAATGAAGGTCACCAGGTTTGCTCACTGCGTGTTGGTGATTTACGCAAGCGCTACTGCCAAGCGATGATGAGGTCCGGGTTCGAGTCCCAGGTCAGGCTAAATGATATTGGGATTTCCATTAGGAACTTCTCAGTAGCAGTCCCCAGTCTGGATTTACACCCATGGTTGATGCCAACGGGCTCGCCTATTTCATGAGATTTAAATATAACTGGGAAAATATGGGAGCACTTTAGCTACACCTGGGCCTAACACTTTACGGATTACAAGCGAGATGTTATGTTCTTCCATTTTATTGGAACAACTGGTTGGAAAACACTGCTATTCCGCTGCATCTGGGTGGACTGCACGCCGAGCCCAATATAGTTGGGAAAAGACAAAGCGATGATGATGTCAAAGTTTCCCCACGAAACGTTTTGAAAAACATTATTTAGATTGGCAACTGTATTTTTAAGAAGCGAGCGGAACACCACGTTGAAAAAGTTCAAGAAATTAAATCTAAACCTAGACTGTTGGCACTTCATTTTATGAAGCTTCCTCCTTCCCCTTGTAAAATTAAAAGCATTCCAATGTGCATTCAAATATTACTTTGGAACAGTTGTCCCGGAAAATGTGTTTTCATTGTTATAATTATTCAAATGTAATTATGTTCGGGCAAAGCTTTGGCTCTTCTTAATTAATATATTATGAAGGTCGGCCTCGTCTCTTTCATGTCATCCGCAGCCGAGAAAGAATGGCATTTTATTATGAGTTGGGATGCCCGTGCGAAATTACGTGATTGTTTTTACGGTTTTCTTCATTAGAGGTAGATTATTATGTGGTTTATATTTAGGGCAGTTTCTAAGGGTCGGTATAGAATAGAATATAGTACTCTTCATTATGTACACCATATAAATTACAGACATAAATATAGAAATTTTACAAAGGGTGACACAATGGGCGGTCTTACCGCTAAGAGCGGTCTGTTAAAGACAACCTTCGGATGGATTAAAAAGGGGAAGGGAGACAAATACATGTGTCTGTGGTGTAAATAATACAGTAAATACATACATAAAGTATATTAAATAAAAAAGCCTTTAATGTCTTGCATGCACCTTTGTTGTGAGTTTATGTTAATTTGTTTATTCTAGTGTTAGTTTTGTATGTATGTATATGTATGAGGACTTCGCTTGATGTTCAAGTTCGATATTTCCCGTCCATTGACATTCAACCTATAGTAATAATAAAGCTGAGTTTGTTTGAACGCACTAATATCTGGACCTACTAGTCGGATTAGAAAATTCTTTTTACATTTGATAGCCCAATTCTTGAGGAAGGCTATTTAACATCACGCTAGGACCTTTGGGAGCCGAGCAAAAAGGAAAAAAGTCAGGAAGAACGCTAAGCAAAAACGAAGGAATAGGGCGATGCGATGCGATGGGGTGGGTCGGGGTAACAAGCAATTTCACGCGGATGAAGTCGCGGGAAAAAGTTAGTTATACAATATTTGAGAAAACGGGGTAGACGAGAGGCCTCTATAAGTGTTAAATTATAATCCTAGGTATATCCTGGTTTGACTGTTATTAACCTTTCAACAGGCTACAGACAACACACTACAAAAAATAACACTTAAAAGGGAAATTAATTGTTTGGCACAATTGGCCTATAGCGTTCCCACTACTGAGACACAAGCCTCCTCTCTGTGAGAGGAAATGAGCCGTAATCCACCACGCGGGCCCAGTGCGGGTTGGTAGATATCACATGTATTCGAATTTTTGATGATTTCCTACACCGCTTTTGAGAGCATGGTGATGTAATAATTTACACAAAATAAAACGCCTCTCTAGGTTCAAACCCACGACCTACAGCTCGTAAGTCGGAGCCGTTACCACTGAGCCACCACTGCTATCCTCTCTGCTCTCTCTTAATTAATTGTTTGGCAAAGTGAAATGACCTACGAGTACCATATTAAATTGTCCGTATATTCAAATCAATACCATAACAAACACACCAATGTATGTAATGGCTATAACACAGCCAAATTGACATAGTGAATTCATTTATTTGATTTTACAATAATAAGTAGGTTCTATCTAAATTCAAAACTAAACAAGGATTTATCAAATCACAATTTTTTTTTATTCGTCTCCACACATTCGAAGAGCAATCACCACGTCTTGACAGAACAGCTTCTGTAACTACCGACCTCACAAGTACATTACAACCGTACTAACCATTCAACTCCGCGTTATGGCTTCACACAATTTTCTACGATATGATTTTGTAGCAATAAATCGTATTTTTACGCTTGTTTTCATTATTTTTACGGTCTGGGGCTTGTAATAAAGTTATGCTTCGGTGGAGACTTGTACGTTAACGGTGGCGGGGTTTAGATTATAGAAATAAGGGGAGATCTGTTAAGGGACTAGTCTATTGATGGCTTGATATGCTCTGACTGGACATAAAGTCCTCCAGACCATATTCCGGCCATGGTGGCCAATCTCAACAGAGACTAGCCTTCGGCGCGGAAGATATGTGCACATAGGTGTCCTGTCTCGTCCCTCACTCTCATAGTCTGATGGGACGGCAATCCGACACCACCGGAGAGAGATTAGGCGAAGGACCAACGGCTTAACGTGCTATCCGAGACATGGAGAGGTCTTGAATAGTTCTGATATGTGAAGGTCACCGAGGTCACCCAGCTACGGACCAATCGCGGTAAGCGTAGCGTAAACTGGACATATTATGAGTCGGAAGCAGTAAAAGCCGAACGGTTTTGTTTGGCGAGTAGGAGTTTGTGAGTTCTATAATATTATAAGGTATCTTTAATTGGAGGGGTTAATGACTGTTCCATTAGGCAGAGACTAAATTAAACAAGATGTATCTACAGCTGCTTTGTTTTGTTGTCTTTGAGAAAAAATAAGAAAATTAAACCAAATTATAGTAGCTAAATAATGAACTGAAAAATAAAGTCTCTCCACATAGCCCGAAGATAAACCAGTTTGGTTAAAAACTACCACTCCGTCTTTTAGTCTGGTGATAGTAGCAATCCTTCAGCCACTCTTTTTAGCAGTAGATGCCTATTTTAGTAGTTCAATATGCAGTAGTAGTTAATTTATAGGGGCATGTATTTATTCGAACCCCTAATAATTCTAATTTTGTGCTTCTCAAAATATTATTGAACACTAATATTAATGATTGCGACTCTTTTTGTGAACCTCAAATTATTTCTATTTTGGGGCTCTAATTATTATACTAAATGGCCAAGTAACTGCAACCATCATGGATGTAGCGCTCGCTCGGCTCGCGCGCGGTTTGTCACAGTTCTATCCTAACCTAATCCATTTGGTTGGGGTGCCCTAGCTTAGGCACTACGACCAACTAAATCATTAGAAATAATAGTGACAATGACACACATATGTATAACACATGAACAAAGTGTTTATATCATTTTATCACACTCTAAGAAAGTGGAACGGATTTTTTGTAAAGTACCAATACATTACACCAACACTATTCTAAGTTTGAAAATAATTATCACGTAATAAAATAAATTAGATTTAAACTGCTTATTATTCTTATAGGCTAGATTTTAATTAATTATTAAGAACCTGGTTCTATTGAATAAAGGAAAAAAATCCAATAATTTTTTAGAGGGTCAGTTAACAATTTCCATTATTAGGCTATCCTGGAGACCAAGTCCGCCAGTCTTCTTCACTCTATGTCACTGGTAAGACCAACCGTTTATTTAGACGACATCATTTTTTTATGGCCTCTAAAAGATTTCTTTCTGAATGCTGCCACGTTTTATGAAGATTGTGACGGTTAAGCCGACACTCGATGTCGCTTGCTTATTCGAATGCTGACGATTTCGGCATTAAGTTGTCAGGAAAGTTAGTGTTCTATTTAATAGTTCACGTTTACGAAGCTCTAATGAAATCTGTAGTGGTTTTACACCTACTCTACTAAGTTTCGAGTGTTAAATGTGTGTAATCTATTCATTATGTCACTGCTGTTAATCAGTTCAAATCGTTACTTTGCTGTGTGATCTACCTACTCGTGAATGTTCCATACATATTATTTTAAGTCACTTTTCGTGTCACTCTGTCTGATTGCGATGTTCTTATAAACTATGTAACGGCGTTTGATGAGGTTTTCGCAATGATTTAGAGAATTTATTGCGGAATGTTTATCTGTATAATAAAATGATGTTACATAGACCTAATATATAAATCGATGTTTTGTCAAGTTCTATAAACAGTGCGAAGCAGGGACGGGTCGTAGTTGTCAATTGAATTTGATGTGTAAACCTGAAAAATCCTGTAAAATAATCTGTAAAAAGTCGTAGGTACTTTTATTATTTCTCCAATGTTTAAATACTGTGTTAAGTAAAAGCAGCAGTTAGCTGTGTTAGTAGAAAGCGATAAGGCCGCCCATTGTATGTTTTGTATTCATAATCGTATTGTTACGAGCTTGGGGTTCGTTACAATAAAACTGCCGATTTAATAACCAAAAAAATGACAATTTACTCACCAACACTAATTACAATTCAAACACTAATTAGAAACACAATGTCACTTACTGATCACTCTTAGTCGCACTCGAATATCGCTTTCGATGTTATCGCATGTATAGCTTATTCAAAACTATATGTCTCGCGGCTCGCGCCCGCCTTATATAGTCCCACAGAGCTACTTTAGAAACATCTAGTATGTTCGAGTACATAGCGGTCCCGACCGACTCGACGTCGATAGTTCTCGGAACTACTAGTACCTACAGGAAGGGTCAATGTCCTAGTACCAAGGCCAAGGTATTAGTTCTGCTACCCGATACAAGATGGCGCTAGTGGTAACTAATGGCGATACATGGCGATGTATCAAGCATTATTTTTGGCGCGCAACACTGCCCCCTCCTAAGACATGCTCGTCCCGAGCATTATCGGCCCCGTAATAACGCGCCAGTCGATCCACATGGACGATCTTAGGAGTACCTCTTGCACCTTTCCGTATCCGATAGGTTACGTCATTGATCTTAGTCACAATCCGGTACGGTCCGTCCCATTTAGCTTGGAGCTTAGGAGATTTCCCTTTGCTGCGGACTGGATTGTGCAACCACACGAGTGAACCTTCGTCGAACTCTTTGTTGTTCATTTTGCGGTCATAACGGGTTTTCATCTTTTCGGACATTTGCTGGCCCGATTGTCTGACGTGCTCATAAATGTCGTTCATTTTGTTCCGCAAATCATTCGCATAATCAGTTACACTGCGTGGGGCATTAGGTGGTATTCCGGTGATCAGGTCTGCAGGTAGCCGTAGTTCTCTTCCGAAGTTTGCGAAAGCTGGCGTCACCGATGTACTTTCGTGGACAGCGCTTCGATATGACAACAAAAACGGTTGTATGTGCTTGTCCCAATCTCGTTGCCGATTTTCCACAACTTTTGCTAGATACCTCTCCAGTGTCTGGTTAAATCGTTCCACCATTCCATCCGATTGCGGGTGGTAAGAAGTCGTTCTTGTTTTATAAGTACCCATAACTCGACAAGTTTCCTGGAATATTTGTGACTCAAAATTCCTTCCTTGATCACTGTGAATCTCCAAAGGTACTCCAAAACGACAGAAGACTTCATGAACTAATTTATCTGCAACTGTCGAAGCTTCTTGATTTGGAATGGCGAAGACTTCCGGCCACTTAGTGAAATAATCCATCACAACCATGAAATACTTGTTACCACTTTCACTTTCCGGAAACGGCCCCGCAACGTCAAGGGCTATCCTCTCCCATGGTGCACCAACATTGTACAATTTCAATGCACCCCTACTACGAGTCTGGGGTCCCTTTACAGCTGCACAACTTGTACATTTGCGACACCAATCCTCGACATCGTCCCGACAGTGGACCCAGTAAAACCGTTCTCGTATCTTCAGTAGAGTCCGTTTTACTCCCAGATGACCTCCTGAACAACCATTATGGTACAGCTGTAGAACATCCGGTACTTGAGCTTTAGGGACAACCATTTGCAAATGACAGCTGTCTCCCCTAGTATTTTCCCATTTACGGCACAGGACTCCATCCTGAACCACCAAGCTGTCCCATTGGGCCCAATAGCTTTTTGTGACCGAACTCATCGCTGAGACGTCACTCCACCTGGGCTTAGGAGCTCTGGCCTTCATCCACTCCAGAATCGGCTTGATGTCTGAATCTTCCTGCTGTGCACGTTGTAGGCTTTCCTTCCACTCGTTGTTGAGGTCTGCCTTAAGCATCCTCACAGGTACCAATTCCTTACTCTCCTGCCTAGTACAATGCTTGCAGTCTTCAGGACAAGGTCTTCTTGACAATGCATCTGCGTTGCCATGAGATTTTCCACTGCGATGTTCGACCACGAAGTCGTCCTGCTGCTGCTGGGCGGTGCTGTTAGCCGCACTACCCTCTCGAGTCCAGCCACTTTCCCTTTCTGCAGTCCGCTTAGGGCAACTGGATCGAAGGTGGCCCCTTTCCCCACAGCCGTAGCACCTAGGGCTGTATCCTTTATTGCGGTCGCGAACTGTAGCCGCTGCAACCTCCCTGACGCGATGGGAACGATGATCCTGCCGCACCGCTTCCACCTCTAATGCATGGGCCAAGGCGTCCTTAAGCGTCCCGTGGTGACCGAGCCTCACAGCAGCTCTAACTTCAAGGTCGCGGATGCCGTCGATGAATGCCTGCACCAGGTTCCCATCAATAAGCGCAGGTACGGACTGGTACGCTTTGCGAACCAGCTTCTCCACTTCCAGGGCCCACTGCTGCAGGTTTTCATTGCTGCGTTGCACGCGATCCTTAAGCTGCGCACGGAACACGTGTTCCAGGTGAGCGTCGCCATACCGAGCCTCCAATGCCTCAAGGAGCTGCTCGTAAGTCACTTCCTTACCGAGAGCTTCCAGGACAGTTAAGGCCTGGTCACGCAGGCCCAGGGTGAGGGCAGTCATGGCCTGACTTTTATTCCACCCGTTCGCCTTCATGACAGCCTCAAACTGGATTTTGTAGGCCGACCAGGAAGAAGTTCCGTCGAACGGTGGCACTTTGAATCCATGTAGCGAAGGTGTTCTAGCTACGGGAGCTGCGATTCCATCCCCAAGTTTAAGGTTACCCAACTCTTGCTTCACATTCGCAATGACGTCATTAAACTTGCTGATCTGAGTTTCAGCATCTGACAGGCGGTTGTCATGCTGGGCAACCTTCTCCTTCACCTCCTTCATCTCTTTCCCCAAGGTTGCGTGAAGATCCTTCATGAGGAGCATCTGCTCTTCCTGGCGGCGCACCTGCTCCTCTTTATCCCGCTGGAGCTGTTCCTCCAACCGACGTGCCTGTTCCTCCTGTCGGCGAGCCTGTTCCTCCTTATCCCGCTGGAGCTGTTCCTCCAACCGACGAGCCTGTTCCTCCTGTCGGAGGGCCTGCTCCTCCTGTCGGCGGGCCTGCTCCTCCTGTCGGCGGACCTGCTCCTCCTGTCGGCGGGCCTGCTCTTCCTTGTCCCGCTGGAGCTGTTCCTCCAACCGACGAGCCTGTTCCTCCTGTCGACGAGCCTGTTCCTCCTGTCGGCGAGCCTGCTCCTGCAGCATCATCATCAGAGCAGCAAAATCTGGTGCTGATGATGCTGGAGCAGCTGTGGATGGGCCCGCCTCCGTGGTCGGTATCTGGCCTTCCGACCTCTGTGGCGTTGTTCCACCGAATCGCCTCTGGTCCGTCTCTTGCTGGCGTTGACTCCGGGTACGGATACCCTCCATGTCGTCTTTCGGTAAAATCGGCATTTTAAACCTCGCTTCTGACACCAATTGTTACGAGCTTGGGGTTCGTTACAATAAAACTGCCGATTTAATAACCAAAAAAATGACAATTTACTCACCAACACTAATTACAATTCAAACACTAATTAGAAACACAATGTCACTTACTGATCACTCTTAGTCGCACTCGAATATCGCTTTCGATGTTATCGCATGTATAGCTTATTCAAAACTATATGTCTCGCGGCTCGCGCCCGCCTTATATAGTCCCACAGAGCTACTTTAGAAACATCTAGTATGTTCGAGTACATAGCGGTCCCGACCGACTCGACGTCGATAGTTCTCGGAACTACTAGTACCTACAGGAAGGGTCAATGTCCTAGTACCAAGGCCAAGGTATTAGTTCTGCTACCCGATACAAGATGGCGCTAGTGGTAACTAATGGCGATACATGGCGATGTATCAAGCATTATTTTTGGCGCGCAACAGTATTTTTTTGTTATGTATTTTCTGGTGTACAATAAAGTATATATAAATAAATAAATAAACAAAAGTATATATAAATAAATAAATAAGCATTGGAATAGTATTTTTTTTTTTTGAGGTTGGGAAATCATCAAATGACTCCTCCCGCTCTGGGTGGAGCGGAAGGGAGTGTCAGACTCTTACTGACCCAACAAACAAAACAACCCACCCGTGTTCCTTCCTTCGCCCTTTATGTTCCGGGCCAGCGATAACCCTTTCGGACAATCCCGCTGACCATTGGAATAGTATTCTGTAATCTTACAATGCCCTTTGCGTCATCAAGACGATCATCATCAACTACCTAGGTAGTTGATGATGATCGTCTAGGTAGGAAAAAGCTAGCTTTTTCCTAACTATATTGGGTTGGCTTCCAGTCTAACCGGTTGCAGTTGGTTTCCAGTCTAGACGTTCATTTGAAGTAATAATGCTTCAAATAGCCAGAAGCCATAAAACCCACCCACAAACGGCTATACGTTCACTTAAATAGACACGAACTTACAACGTGCTTACTTGTGACTTTAAAAATTGGCCACAGTCCACAAATAAAGGCAGTATATCCATTATCCACAGTCATAGCTCACTGGCCAACGGTTCGAGGATATACTGCCTATTTCCTGGAGTTGTTTTTCACTACCTGTGTTGAAGATAACAGGGTAGCATAGTATAAGTTAACTTATATTTTAGCTTTAAGAACTTATTTATTCAATTGATGATGTAATAGATTTTCTTATAGCTACCTTATGTAAAATATTAATGCCCTGAATTGTAATTGCGAAAGTACCTATACTTCTAATTTGACTTCAGATGACTGATTTGTAAGGCTGTGTCAATGGACAATAGTGTTGAATGAGTAAAGAGAGTAGAGAAGTTTTTGCCCACCAGTGAGACATTAATAAAATGCTAATAAAAAAATAAAAATAAATTACCACAATAGTTAGTAATGTTCCTAATTGAAAAGTGGTCACCATATACATATTGTTACGAGCTTGGGGTTCGTGACAATAAAAACTGCCGATTTAATCACCAAAAATTAATCACACTATAATCACAACACTAATTACAACTCAAACACACTAAGAAACACAATTTCACTTAGGTACATCATCACTCTTAGTCGCACTTGAATATCGTTTTCGATGTACTCGCTTGTATCGCTTATTCAAAACTAATCTGTCTCGCGGCTCGCACCCGCCTTATATACTGCCACAGAGCTACTCTATAAACATCTAGTATGTTCGAGTACATAGCGGTCCCGACTGACTCGACGTCGATAGTTCTCGGAATTACTAGTACCTAGAAGAGTCAAGGTCCTAGTACCAAGGTACTAGTTCTGCTACCCGATACTAGATGGCGCCAGTGGTAACTAATGTCACTATGTATCAGGCTTTATTTGTGGCGCGCAACAATATGTTTGAAAACTGTGTCTGCTCCACATCGTAAATAACGCAATGCATATTGTTGAACTGGCAAGATGATAGCCATTCTTACCGATAGTGTATTACACAATTACTCCGCAGATTTCCCACCCAAAAAATAATTAAGTAATTTATATTTCGACAAAAAAAATACCTATTAATAAGAAACACCCAATACAGTCATTTCAGCACACCTTTGTCCGACCCGTTTCCCGAAACATTGGAGGTCAGAGGCAAAAAACTTTAAGACAAATCCAATATAGGGTACAGGGGGAACCGGTACAAACTTCTAAATCAGTTTAGGAGTTAACGCGTAAAAAACAAACTTGTAAATCCGCTGGGGCACGCCGGAGTCACGGGGAATTGACTTTGGGCACGAACAATCCGTGCCGTGTCCGAACCGTTACTGATGTTTATATTTAAGCTCTTTTATTTAAATAGATAACAGTAAAATTATGGCGTTTTGGTCGGTATGCCCAATAACAACCAGATATACATCAGATGAAAGTTTATATCATAAACATCAATTTTCATTATGAGCTTTTCATTTTCACTATGGGAAGGCTGTGAAATACCGGGTTTAAGACATATCAGTCCTGCAAGTACCATGTAAACGTATTAGTTTATGACGCTAATGTTCACTGCAGTTCTCAATAATATTAGTTATTGACACATAATATTGAGGGGGCTTATGGCTAAGTAATAAAAGCCGCACGGGTCGATAGATCAGGTTAAGCTGCGCTTGCCGCGGTTGGTTCCTGGATGGGTGACCATTTTTACATAACAAGACCCCTTTGCGCCTCAGAGGCACATTACAATTGCCGGTTAGAAGCAATAAGTTGACATGCATTAGGTCTCTATTGGTTATCAGGCCAGGCTCCATACAAAAATGCCCATTATTCTTTGTACAGACGCCAGCACATAAAGTTACTACAACCTGTCAAATTCCTTTAATAGATTTTCAACTTTATCTCTAAATCATAAGGTTCAAAGTTGATTGGGAAAATTTGACAGTTTTGGTTAGCTTGATGTTCTGGCGCCTGTATAACAAACGGCCTTTAATATACGAAGGCTGCACGTTGAAAAAAAATTGGATTTATCTTAACTCACGAGGTTCCGAAGAACACGTTTTAGTTTCAGACTATATTTCAGACCTTAATGAATCATCATGTACTTATATTTTGTTACGTTAGAAATTCCTAATAGAAACACCCTATAACACTGCCCGAAATGGTCAGGTAACAAGTCCAATGCAACATGGGGCGATATTGCCGATAAATCCAGACTCTGACTTTGCTTAACCCTTGAATCGAACCCAACACTTTATGCTCCGCAGTCGAGCTTGCGACCACGAGACCAAGGGCAGTTAAATAAACCAGGAGCAGTGTATGAAACAATTCAATTTCCTTCATATCTTCCAAACATTACCAGCCCCTAGGGGTTCACTATAACAGCCCTGCATTCCTCCAACGATCAACGCGATGCAGTTTGCGTTTCCAACACATAAACAAGTGTTAGTGAATTTATTCATGACCCAATCTCGCTGGAATCCGCACGTCGGACTATTCCAACTCCGGTACAGCGATTGTGACCAATTACGGCTGTTGTTAGGTGGGTAGAATCAAGTTATTGTTTTTGATCTATAGGTCAGAAGCCAAAACTATGAATCAACTAGCGAGATAATTGCGTAACACACATGAAATGATAATTGATCGCAATTGGTTTAATTTTGACAGTCCACACACGTTCATTGCCTACATAATCATTATCAGCTTCAAATGTTCCCACTGCTGGGACACAGGCCTCCTCTCGGTGAGAGGGAGTGGGCCGTAATCCACCACGCGGGCCCAGTGCGGGTTGGTAGATGTCACATGTCTTCGATTTTTTTGTTCTAGAACATTCTGGTTTCCTCACGATGTTTTCCTTCACCGTTTTGAGAGCAGTGGTGGTGAAATTATTTACACAAAGTAAAACGCCTGCCAAAGTTCGATCCTACGACCTCCAACTCGTAAGTCGCGGCCGTTACCACTGGGCCATGACTGCACACTGCTCTCCTCAATTTTATGCATCCATTTTTATTATAACATATTAGTGAGTGGTTTAGTTTGGTATTAGTTTCTGCCCAGCCCATGTGAAAAAGGCATGAGTTTATGTATAATATATGTATATTATGTATCTATGAGGGGTCCGTGGCTAAATAATAATAGCCGCACAGGTCGATCGATCAGGTTAAGCTACGCTTGCCGCGGTTGCTCTGTGGATGGGTGACCATCTTTACATACCAAGACCCCTCCGTGCCTCTGAAAGCACGTTAAGTCGTTGGTCCCGGCTGTCATTCGTGGATCTTTGACAGTCGTTACGGGTAGTCATAAGGCCGAAAGTCTGACAAACAGTCTTACCAAGGGGTATCGTATTACCCAGAAACTCAGTTGTGGAGGTCAGGTAGGCAGTCGCTCCATGTAAAATACTGGTATTCAGCTGCATCTGGTTAGACTGGATGCCGACCACAACATAGTTGGGAAAAAGCTAGGCAGATGATGATATGTATGTTATGTACCTTTATTATAACGTCATCAAACTGACGTTATTAACGTGAGTTCGAAACTAAGGCCAGGTCGTTGTAGATTTTCATCTTCCAGAAAAACATTTGCAATAATTCATCCTAGTGATCTATTATTCCCATCTACACAAGGAGGAAGCCATCATTAAAAAAGCCAAGTACTAAACTTTATCCTGGCGCCAAACTTAAGCGCAATTTAAGTGCGAGAAGACTTTGTGTAGTCAGAGACGGTGAACATTTTGTCGACAATGTTATTGGCACAATCCTGCTAGACTGTAGTCTATTTGCGACTTCTTTTAAAGCTGTGCGAAGGGCCTAGACGAAGTGACATACTCTCGGCGATAACGATAACGGGAAAGTCGTAAATGTATTGGATTGCCACACTGAATGAAATTAGCAGTAAATAAAAATGAAAAACATTAATCTGAACTGCTTTAAATATTTCCATATAAGTCTAACGTTCAAAACAGTATTTTTTACTGATCCGAAAACTGTAAAGCTTGAAGCAAAATGTAACCGTTTACTGTCATGACAGTAAACTTTAACATTTTAAGTAGCTAAAAGTTCACAAAATTAACTTTTATTCATCTGATGATATCGTTCAAACCATTCAAATTTACTTCCATTACTGTAATAATGGTTTCCCCTTTTTTTTCGTTGTTTTTTTTTCAGTAAATATTATGTTCAATCATTAAAAGTTACTGTATTGTCTTTTACTGTTCTACAAACATTTCTTCTTACTGTATAAAGTTAGTAAGAAAGCTTATGTCAACTCTGTTGAAAATCGTTGTAGGAATATGAAATGCCATTTGTCTTAGGCCTCTGAACTGAGTTGCCTCCTAATACTTTTTTCCGTTTTTCTGATCAATAAATTAAACATGAAATTGTGTTGCTGCCATCCATTGAAGAGTTGTATTCTGTCTTCACATTCGACATCATAATCATATATTTATTGATGTTTAAAAAAAGTAAAAGTAAAAATGCCAGACTACCTTTTTGTTGAAACCAACAGCAGTTATCAAATACCTACCTTCAGCACTAAAAATCTTACTTTCTATTCAGGTCAGGACAGCCACATCGATTTAATCCCAAATATATTCACTTTTACTCCGACATTTCGCTCTTAACAATAACCAAAGGTTAATCAACCCTGTTATAGGCATTTCGGTAGAGGAAGTACTTAGGGGCACTTGGCTGGGAGGCTCTAATCCCTAAGTTTGGCGACTGCATGTTAACTTACCGATGTTTGTTCCGTTCCGCCTTCGTAATGATGTTTTGATTCCAGCCGGTTTTAGGCCGCTTGTGCCGAATCTAGGTCAAGAGGTGTAGTGGAGTGTTTTGGTAGACTTGTGTTATTTTCGGGGTGAAGTAAACATGATATGGAATGTGTGGGTGGAATGTATGATTTGCAGTTTTTTTCTTCTCGAAAATGAAAGAAGGTATTGAGACGTTGCTATCAAAAATCTCGACCGTGCTTCTTGTTTCATTATAATTATGCAGAGCACCCACGTATTTCGTGTTTTTTTTGGAGTCTTTAAATATTTTCAGGTTTCTTCCCTAAACAAAATCTATACTATCTATACCTACTAATATTATAAAGCTGAAGAGTTTGTTTGTTTGTTTGGTTGAACGTGCTAATCTCTGGGAACTACCAGTCGGATTTGAAAAATTCTTTTTGCATGTGATAGCCCAATTCTTGAAGAAGGTTATAGGCTATTTAACATCACGTTATGACCTTCAGGAGCCGAGCAAAAAGAAAAAAGTCAGAAAGAACGCTAAGCAAAAACGAAGTAATAGCGCGGGCAGGCGATGCGATGCGACGGGGTGGGTCGGAGTAACAAGAAATTTACGGGGACGAAGTCGCGGGCAGAAGCTAGTCAGCTTATAAATGTACCCACTGCTGGGTCACAGGCCTCCTCTCTATGAAAGGGAGTGGGCCGTAATATTGCCGTAATCCATCACGCGGGCCCAGAGCGTCAAATGTCTTCTTTTTGGTTTCTTCACGATATTTTCGTTCACCGTTTTGAGAGCAATGGTGATGAAATTATTTACACAAAGTAAAGCTACTGTTCGAACCTATCCACTTGCCACCACTGCTTTTCCCTAAGCCCGATAAAAAAATTGGTGTAATACATTATGGCTCCTTCAAACAGGCGCGACACGCGACAAAATCGCGCGCGACACAAAGGCACCGCAAGTCGCGCAACAAGCGGTTCCTTTGTGTCACCGCGATTATATCGCGTGTCGCGACTGTTTGAAGGAGCATTTACTCTGATCTCGTCTTTGTATAACAAAAAGAACAATTATAGAATATCTTGTTGCGAAACTAAAAAAGAAAAACTTCAATAACATTAACATACATAGCAAATAGACCACCCCATCAAATACCGTAGAATTAATTAAACCAGTAATACACAGGTGTACGCTTAACAGTTTAACTCCGTATGTACGAAGTTTCCACAAATGTTCGTCGCCTCGGGCCCCGTACATAATTAAACGAACGATCTTAGCCCACCTACGGTGAGCATCGCAGTGTGTTACATATTGGAACTATGAATAACCCTGGCACATTACTTTAGAGGATTTTGAGATTATTGGACTGAAAACTATAGTAACGTTGGCTATTCTGTAGTAAAGTTGCAAGGAGTCAGCTGGACCCACTCAAACTGGACCCACGGGATCACTCACCTTAATGACATTAATGCATTTTGCACAAAACGCAGTCTTTCTTTTTTTTCTTTCAAAGTTCTAAGTCGTGAACTTAATCTATCAAAGAGTTCCGGTCATGATTAACAGTTGGTAAGTATCGAGTTTCGAAATACGTACAGGAAGGTCTAGAAATCATTTTCATGGGCAAAGTCACTATGAAAGATGAACACTAAAGACACGCCTGATCCATCCTGTATAATTTGACTCGGTATCAACCTTAAAATAAAATAAAATTAGCCCTTTTTTCTCTGACCCTCGGTACAAAAACAAGTTCTTAGAAACGAATAACATTTAATTCTATTATGATTTCTACTTGCTAACCCTATATCGTCGTTGCGCGTGCAAAAGCCGCTATGTGTTATTTAGTTATTTTCGGTTCTTTATGCAGTTTTAATCGTTATTTCAATACACACATACTGTATAAACAGCTATGTGATAAGTTTAGTGCAATATTTAAAGAGTTAAGGAATATAGCTATGTGATATTCATATATCGAAAGTTCCGTATAAACACGCTAAATGTTGTAATTCATATAGCTCAAATAAGTTCATTAAAAACACATAGCGACTTTTGCACGCGCAACGATGATATTAGCAAATAAGCTATTATCAGCTACCAGGTCAGGCTGTCTTGCGACATTGGCCTCCTTAATTTCCCTCCACTTTTTTCTGTCCAGAGCTGTACTTCATCAACCTTTTGGCAGCTCAACCTCCCATCTTTTCATCTAGAAGACGTAGAAGAAGACAGATGAAAAGGTGGGAGTATCAACCTTAATGACTAGCTGATATTCTCACTACAACTTGGACCAATTCCACCGCAAAACGACAGTACAGCAGATTTTGATGATCAACGACACCTAATATACAATCGCCTCCACAGACGTGAAACTAACACGTTCATTTGTTAACAACTCCCATTGGCAAATTCCACACGACGGCCCCTAATCTACTTCACAACATAGGCCTTATACACACGACGCGGATAATCGCGAAATGCATGCCACGTATAGCGATTTAACGCACGATCGCGTCTGAATCGCATCACTGGCATTTACAGACAACTAGAGGCTTATTGTATAGGCTCCAGGGACACGGGCGACTGATCACGTCGGTTATGCGTACCGAATTTTAGACGGGATTTAATATTCGGATAAAGTGTGGTTGCAGTCTTTATGTGGACGGGTTTAGCGAGCTTCGGAGTTCGATTTTGTTAAATGGATGCAGGTACAGTTTGTGATTTAGTTTTCGTGTAATTGAGTGAGTGAGTGAGACTAAAAATGTTTGATTAATATAGATTAGGTTTTTTTTTTTCTGAGACTTGATCAAAGTCTAAAAGAAAAGTTACAGGTCAAGCTTTTTATTTTCAAAATAATAATAGTAGTGTTAGAAGAATAAAGACGTTGGAGGGAACGAGGGGCGTGGCGAAGACATCTGCATGAAGAGTGGGGATGGTCCGCAGCAGCTGCAGACGGCGGAGAACACTAGCTCTCTTTGGGATCGACAGCCAACGACGTCTCTCCACCTCATTATCGTCTTTTATTGGTGCCAAGTGATTACCAAAATAATTAAGTGCTCATATTGTATCAATTTGTTAGGTTTTCCATATTAAGTTTTGTTTGTTTAAAAATAATAAATACAATTGATTGGTGTTTTTTTTTTATTAAATCTGCTTCTGATAGATAATAGTGGTTTATTTTACAATTATAGTGACATTTAATTAGATCCTGCTTTTAGGTATAATATTATTCTAATTCACCTTCACAGCAGATTAGTAAGGTACACTTTCCTGCTAATTTCTTACATCGAACTTTTCACTTTTTTATTTGTTTTTGTCTGATGTATCTGTAAAGTCTGTGCTAAATAAATGTATTTTCTTTCATTCTAATTAAAAAAAAAACCAATCAGTATGTCTATTTAAAAAACTTTCTCCAAAACTGCAGAACCGGTTTTAGTGGGTGTTACAAAAGTTTCATGGGGAATTTAACGCAGTCAATGTTTACAGCCATTGTATTGGGTGTCGACACATGAACGATTGGTCGCATCGGTTTTTCGGAGTGAATTTTAGATACAGTTTTCGCTTGTCACGTTTGAGTGGGAAACTTTTTTGTTTGGGTTTTATTTCATAGGTTTTGCATAAATGGTCTGTTAATAAATGTAAATAAAATCCTTTTAAAACTGGCCATAATAATATTCTGTTCAACTGTTTCAATAAAGCTTTCGTTTCCTAGAAGAGTTGTGGTCGCCATATAACGGATAAGTAACGGTTGTCATAAAAACAACCGACTTACAAAACCATACAAAGTGAAAAAAAAACTTTAATTTCGGAAGTTGGTGTCTTTCTTTTTGTAATTTCGTTTTTTGCCACTGACTTCTTAAAACTAAGGTTGTTTTTCATTTTGTATTGTTTTATTGGATTGTATTTTTTGGGGGTTTTTATTTTCATTTTTTAGTTGTGGTACCTACCCCACCTACTAATTAGAAGTGATTGCAGCGATTTGATTTTATGGTGTCAAAAAACGCTCTATAGAAAACACCCAAACTTACTCTAACGAAATAACGACGTCTCTGACATTGATCAATCAAAAACGGGACTGATTACTGAATCTGTTTCAAACTCATTTTTTTAGCCTGTACTAATAATAATTAAATTTATTCAAAAATATAAGGCGTTCAGGTTCAAAATGTCCAATTCTCAAAATGTCCAACGGTGTCAAAACGTCCAATTCTCAAAATGTCCAATTCACAAAACGTCCAATTCTCAAAATGTCCAATTCACAAAACGTCCAATTCTCAAAATGTCCAATTCATAAAACGTCCAATTCCCAAAATGTCCAATTCACAAAACAATTCACTTACGTTAAATACGGTGTTTCTTAAATCTATATCAAGTTCACCCATGATTTGTGCCTGAACTAGGTAATCCTGTATTTCAGGCTATTAGGTACTATCCCATTGCTGGGCAAAGGCCTCCCACAAATCCTTCCAGGAACTCTTTTCCCGCGCCACCTCGAACCAGCCCTCGCGGTACGTGTCCAGGTCATCTTGCCATCTCTTTCTAGGCCGGCCTCGGCCGCCATCTTCAGGCACCCATTGTGTGGAGATTTTTGCCCAGCGTCATCGTGCACACAGCTGATGTGACCCACCTAACTCCATTTGAGCCTGTCAGTCAAACTCTCATTACTCGTATTTATTCATCATCTGCCTAGCCTTTTCCCAACTATGTTGGGGTCGGCTTCCAGTCTAACCGGATGAGGCTGAGCAGGAGCACCAGTATATTACAATGAGCAACTGCCTATCTGACCTCCACAATCCAGTTACTGGGTAATACGAAACCACTTGGTAAGACTGGTTGTCAGACTTTCGAGCTTCTGACTACCCGTAACGACTGTCAAAGATCCACGAATGACAGGGATCAACGGCTTAATGTGCTTTCCGGGACCAACGGCTTAACGTGCTTTCCGAGGCACGGAGGGATTTTGGTATGTAAAGATGGTCACCCATCCACGGACCAACCGCGGCAAGCGTAGCTTAACCTGATTGATCGATCCGTGCGGCTGTTATTACTTAGTTATTTTATTGAATTCGGTTTAAACCTTGTTAAATTGTACTTTAACAAATCGTTATTTTCAGTAAAACCTATTTACTAAACTTTTACCTATCTAAGGTACCTTTGGTAAGTCTCATCCTGCGAATAAATATTAGCTTTTTGATAGTGTTTCCATACCAAATCTGTCATATATCAATTTTATTCTACGGATAAAACTTTTTTATAAATCAGCCCTTAGCATTTCGAAGTTCATTGAACAGAAATAAATCCTTCAACACCATGAAGGATAAACAGTTTGTTTTATTGGGAAGAACCAACCAGTACAAAACCCTTTCGAACCATTAAAATCTCCTACCCACAACTAAACTGGAATAGTTCCGGTTAATACCGCCCATACTGTTTAAATCCAAATACCCATAAACCGAAATACGATGCAATCCCACTTCTATCTCTGGCGACCCTCGAAACGATATACGGTTTTATTAGTTCGATACACGATATTACCACATTTCATCAAAGTCGACATTTGGATCGAAGAAAGGAAAGTAAACTTTAAATGTATGGGGGGAGTGTTGGTTTTCAAATGTGGCTAATTATAACAATAACGCATGACTGTGAAATCCTCAAGACGTGGTAGAATTATTATAGGTAGGTTCATGTTCGAGTGTGTTATGGGGTATGTCCACTGGTTAGGACATTCCTCACAAATTTGAAAAGTCAATAAACCAATTTATTTTGGCAAGGGCTGTCTGGGTAACAATCTGTCTTTTGACTACTTCCTAAAATCATCTATAACGTCTTGTTTCTTGGAGGTACATTGAATTTCATTAAAGATACAGACGCTTGCACATCAAGTTACCCGAAACTGTCAAATTTTCCCAATCAACTTTAAACCTTATACTTTAGCAATAAAGTTGAAAATCTAATAAAGAAATTTGACAGATTGTAGTAGCTTGATGTGATGGCGTCTGTACATTCAAGGATATTGCTGGTACATTCGTTTCATTTATATAACATATTCGTTTCTGTAACAATACACCCGTCATTCTGACCTACACGATAAAATGGCATAATATTGATTAACGCAAATACGGATTGAGAATGCAGGAAACAATATGCGTCAGATTTGGTTGACAGCCAAGTGATTCCGTAATAATTATTTTATCTGAAAAACATTGTTTATTGATGTACCTCTCCTACAGTACCTATAGATATTGGTTACTAGTTCAGATTGGTTACGGCAACAGTTACTACTTCTACGTTAGTTTCCTAATCTTTGGGTTTTGTGAAAAGTCCTTCCTCCTGAGTCCTTCCGTCTCCTAAACAAAAAGTTATGATCACCCATGTCTCCAGACTATGGCGCGGTGACACCATTATCACCTTTGACTGTTCATCATTACAGTATAACTTTATCACATAATCACCCTTACATGTTCCCACTGCTGGGACACAGGCGTGTTCTCTTCGAGAGGAAGTGGGCTGTGATCTACCACGCGGGTCCAGTGCGGGTTGGTAGATGTCATAATTATGTATCCAAATTTTTGGTTATAGGACATGCCGGTTTTCTCACGATGATTTCTTATACCGTTTATGAAGCGGCTATGAAATTATTTACACAGAATAAAGTGCCCGTCTGGGTTCGAATCCACGACCTACAACTCGTAAGTCGGGGCCGTTACCACTGGGTCACCACTGCACTCGTTACAGCACCTTTAGTACTTTACTAGTCTAAATGATGATGATGACATGACAGTCACTATGATAAATACGACGACACGGTTGGCGCAGTGGCTGAGCGATTGACTGCTGCGCTGCGTGTCGCGGGTTCGATTCCCGCACGGAACAAATATTTGTATTGCCTACAGGTCCGTTCCGGGTCTGGCTGTTTGTGTATGTGAATTTAAATGTTTGTAAACGCACCCACGATACAGGAGTAATTCCTAGTGCGCGGCAACGTTTTTTTTTTAAAATAACAAAAAAAATACAGTAAACAAATTCCCAATCGTTGCATAACAAAGATAACATTATAATATCTAGAGCTAAATTTTTCCATTAAGATTCCACAAAACAAATGCCAAATAGCTATTCATCATAAATATTATTAACTTCATAAAGGGAACTTTGGTTTTCTAGCAAGGCTAACAAACCGACGCCGACGCGTTCCGCCGCTAGTAAATTTCCATCGCAGTTGTCTGAATATTAAACGCTCGGTCCACCTGATTAAGTTCTGGGCTGCGGCTAAACAAACACATTTGTACTGCTTTACTTTGCATTTAAGTACAGTAAATACAGGTCTACGTAGAGGAAGAGAATAGACGCGAGGTCGAAGAGAACACTTTTTTGTTTAAAAATCTTCAAGGCACCTTTTCGACAGACCAGAAGGCTACATTCAGATACAGAAAATACAGATGTAGAATTCCAATAGTCTGACAACCAGTCTTACCACGGGGTGCAGTTTTACCCAGTAAATGGGTTGTAGAGGTCAGCTAGGCAGACTGGAAGCTGACCCCAACATAGTTGGAAAAAGGCTATGCTTCCGAATAAGATTTTTATTTATTTATTTATTTCCAACTAGCATGTATCACTACAGGGTAACCTGCTGTGATAGTGCATTATCTAAACTCATATCCTAATTTCATCATCATTTCAGCTGAAAGACGTCCACTGCTGGACATAGGCCTCCCCCAAGTACCTCCACTTCGACCGGTTCTGTGCTTCCCGCATCAAACGGGTTACTGCGGCCTTCACAAGGGCGTCAGACCACCTTGTGGGAGGCCTTCCAACGCTCTGTTTTCCGGTACACGGTCGCCACTCCAGAACCTTTCGGCCCCAACGGCCATCTGTTCTGCGAGCAATGTGCCCTGCCCAGTTTGGCAATTTTTCGGGCTATGTCGGTTACCTTGGTTCTCCTGCGGATCTCCTCATTTCTGATTCGATCACGCAGTGAAACTCTAAGCATAGCTATATCCTAACTTTTGATTAACTTAATATTCTAATTAAATTTTGTAACTTATTACAAAAAATGCATTTTTGTGAACTCACTCAGAGAACAACAGAATAGGTCCCTGTTACTAGCTATGAGGTATAGTGCGGAGTGTACGCGTCTGTGTCGCCTTACTTAAAAGATTGGTGCTCGCGCGCAGCTCCGCCAGCAGCCGTGCCTGTCGTCGTGTCCACGTGCTAGAGCTTTGGAATGGGCAACTAGCTTCAACTTTCTGACTAACTGACCGACTATTTAATTTTGACAATTCAAAAGTGCCTTGACATGGTTTAATTGAAATAAATGCTTTGAGTTTGAGTTGAGAGAAAACGAAGTCGTTTCTCGGAATGTTGTTAAATGTTCCTAGCGAAACTACTTTCTATATAAGTGTTTCACGTGTTTCTAACATTTTCCCATTACACCTTAAGATTTTTCTTCCATAAATATTGCAAACGAAAGCCAATATAGGTATTACAAAATTCAATTCCAAGTCTATTCATGAAATTCGGACTTATAAATGAAACCATATTGAACAATATTTTCTTATTTTAAACACATAAGTTGTACGTTGCCAAGATTTCGATTCAGGTCAATATTTTGACAATGCTTTCCATTTGCCAAAGAAGTTCAATCGGATTTTAAGACAAGTCACGGGGAAACTCGAATAGGTACTCTTCAAGGAGTTTCGAATGGCATGGTTAGTTTTTCATTCAATCACTTTATGGAAAGTGGTTGTGTGTGTCGAGGTAGATGCATATCTACTTACATAGCATCACGTCTTTTTTCCGAAACAGATGGAGCAGGTAAGATATATTGTCTACCAGTTAAGACACTTTAGTAATAGGGTGAGCATAGCATTTTAATCATTGTTCCCACTGCTGAGACACAGGCCTCCTCTCTATGAGAGGCAGTGGGTGTGGAATCCACCACGCAGGCCCAGTGCGGGTTGGTTTTTCATTGTACGTTCTTCTAAATTTCAGTGACTAAAAGTTTATCTGATTTATTTTAATTCTTTCCTTAAATAAAAGGTAAATTCATTCTGTGTAAAATTGAGGCTGTCCCTATGAAATCTATACACCCGATGTCCGGAAATTAAAAAGTTTTCGCGCGGACACAGCTTTTATTTAATGAAATATTAAAGCAACAACCCTCTTTGTAAAGGATTTTTATCGGAGCTCATGTTACTTCTGCCTTCAAAAAAAAAGAGGAGGTTTTTTATTTTGTAATAAAACACATTATTATCAATCGTAATTGGTTTCATTTTGACAGATCAATAACATTCATTGCGTTATTTACGTGTTGAGCGGGCAAATTTTTCTAACTTATGAATCAATGGATTAGCAATTTGCTCTAAGATGATTCAGATTCCGATTGATAGTGTGTTACGCAATTAGATTGCTGGTTATAAACTATCTGTGTGCCAAATTTCATCCAAATTCCGTTCAGTAGTCATTGCGTGAAAGAGTAACAAAAATCCATCCATCATACACCCATCAATTCATCCTCACAAGCTTTCGCGTTTATAATATAAAGTAGCAAGGAGGATAGGATTCCCGAATATAAATGAAATATCTAACCCAATATCTATTAGGTTATGATGTTTGGTTACGATGTGAGTAGCTCAACTTTTGAAAGCATATCATCATTATTTAAGGGGCTTACATGACCTAAAGCGTGGTCACTGTCGGACTGCATAGAAAAGGAAGAGAAGCGCGATGACACAACGCTGGTATTTTTTTTTCCAAAATATGAAGCAATTATTTAATTACAAAAAATCTATTGTTTGGACTTAAAAATTAAAACACTAGTATTTTATGTTACTTGTAGAATAATCTGCATCTGAATAATACTAGCAAAGGACCGACGGGGGTATTAATTGTGGTATTCAAGTCATTACATGGAGGGGCCCGTGGCAAAATAATAACAGCCTCACAGGTCGATCGATCAGGTAATCTACGCTTGCCGCGGTTGCTCTGTGGATGGGTGACCATCTTTACATAACGTGACCCCTCCGTGCTTCGGAAAGCATGTTAAGCTGTTGGTCCCGGCTGTCATTCGTGGCTTTGACAGTCGTTACGGGTAGTCAGAAACCCGAAAGTCTGACAACCAGTCTTACCAAGGGTATCGTATTACCTCTAAAATCTAGTTACTGGTTAATATGATAACCCTTGGAAAGACTGGTTGTCAGACTTTCGGGCTTCTGACGACCGGTATCAATCGTCAACGATCCATGAATGACAGCCGGGATCAACGGCTTAACGACCCTTCCGAGACACGAAGGTGTCTTGCTCTGTAAAAATGGTCAACCATCCATGGATTAACCGCGGCAAGCGTAGCTTAACCTGATCAATCGGCCCGTTCGGCTGTTATTGCTTAGAAGCATCAAATATTAATTTGAAGCTACGAAAATAAACTTGAGTTTAACCCACACAGCAAAAACAGCAACTACATATAAAATTTCCAGTCTGTAACTTAGTGCACATGTTTATAATATATTTCCAAGTTAACGTATACACAGTTAGCGCCGGAGTTTGGCGCAGCTCTAATCTCCAGTTTAATTTAACTAGTTCTTGTTAAACTGGTTCAGTGCATAATCGTGAGCTTAAGATTCGGATCGCGGGTAGCGACACAGTGGGCTTATCGAGAATCTGTAGCATGGTTGAAGCTCGGTTCCTATAACCAAAAGTAATTTAAAAAATTAAATCGACTTCTTAAAGAAATTAACTTAAAATTATGAAATAACTTTAATTTCGGAAGTCGGTGCACTTAAAGACACCCTTCAATTTATTATAAGACCCTCTACAATTGATTATACAAAAGAAAAGTTCCACTGAAAACAGTGAAGTCTTGAACATAAGTAGCAATGCTACGCCGTAGCCCGCTGTGCTACGAGAGCGCGCCTACTACGCCCGGCGCCGCGCGGCGCCCGTAGACAGCTGTGCTACGAAGGATTTTTATTTGATAAGCATTTCATTTCGTAAGATAGTCACTTTTAATATTGGCAGCTGTCAGTGACATTCATTTCTCAACTTATTTATTTCGCATGACATTATTTTACATAGATTTCTGCCCATGTCTTCACATAATAAAACCTTGATATCATCATAATACCTGCAACTGAAACTTGAAATTTTCTCTCGAACAAATCCTCAAGAAGTTCTCCTCTCAAGTGTACAACTAACTTTATCTTATCGCTATCCGCTCGCAAGGTGTGCGGGCAAATTGAATTTCAACTTCTATAATCTTGCAGGACTTATTAAATGTGCTGGATTTTGAAACTATTTTAGGCGTCATTTGAGACTATTATGGGACCGTTTTGGGTCCCATTATCGTGGTTTAAAACGTTCGTTTAACGGGCCATTGGACACGTTGTTATGACCATAAGTTTGGAGTGGTGAAGTGTAAAAGTTTGGTCGTATGTGTTGGGTTTCATTTTATTGTTGTTTCATCCAACTATGGGCGCGTGGGCGACATTTTTAAAACGAATATTGGAGTTTGTTATTGGGTATAAGTTTAGGGTTTTTGTCTGTAGGTATCTAAAATAAAGTTGAATTTATGTTTTATGAAGGACTTGGGGAGGCCTTTGCCCAGCAGTGGGACAGAATAGGCTAAACAAAATAGTAGATTATTTGCCAAGGGAGCAAACAACTATTTTGAAGGCGAGAGTGTTTCTTTTAATCCAGAGCGGAGCGAAGGATTCTAGAGTAGAATCCCGAGCGCACCGAGGGGTTCTAAAGTAGAATCCTGAGCGTAGCGAGGGATTAAAAATACGTCACTCTCGCTCAAAATAGTGTTGCTCCCGAGCTTGACACTCTACTTTTTATCACCCTCTATGAAAAAATACGTAAGTGCAACTTATGAATAACAATAGTAAGTTTATTTATTTACATAGAATAATTGAGGAAGACATACTTATTTTTTATAAAACTAAGTAAAATCCTAATTTATTACGAACGAAGGCAGAATGCTTTTCGCGCGTTTTTTATTTTTTCACAAACTTTTTTTTATTTAGCTTGTGCGTTTTTCTTTATCATACAGCCTGTTACTTGTTCATTCAATGTTTGTGATTGATCTCTTAGGTGCTTGGACGATTGCTAACAATATCTACATTCCAAATTCAAATCACTTTTAGTCCCTAGGGATTAAAGAGCTATTTTAGTTCCTGTTTACGAAGAATACCCTAGATCTTTCTGAATATATGTGATAAAAAAATGTTTTATACTTTTTTATTGCGTAATCTAAATACGGTTGCAAGAATTAGAAAGCTTTTAATTTTATTATCTTAAACGAAACATAGAATATTGTTGAGGGTGGTGCTGGTTGTCTCCAAAAGTGAATAAAGTATTAACGTTATAATAACGTATTCACATTTATAGGCTCCTCTCGCAATAGTACAGATTTGAAGATTATCAACTGGTACATTGTATTTGTCGTTTTCTACCGTTAGATCTTTCTGACTCAAATGCTATTGTTTCTAATTGATTTGATAAATGCAAAGTCAAAGCATTTATTTTTAATAGGCACGTCAAAATTTACAATACAATAGAATTTATTCTAGTCGCCCCTTCCAAAACGCAGTTTCGTTTGAAAAAGAATGGGCACGAACTCCACCGTTACTCCTTTTTTCAAATCTTTACAATATTTTGTATACATAATAATTATATAAAATTATATGTGAAGACACACACCTAGAATAAAATTACTATACCACAATAGGTAAAAGAATTAAAACAACAACATGACAGATAAATAACTGTGTGATACATGGTGCTCACAACTCCATCATCTAAATACTATCATCGAAAAAACAAAAGAAGCTTTTATTTATCTACACTCTTCGACTAAACGAATACATAGCCGTAATAACATAGGTATACAACAAGCTTCGTTAAAACGTCGTTAACGTGGGTTTACGTGGTTTTCGTGATTTACGTTGGAGCCAGTCATCGCGCGTGCAGCTGCCATTATTTTTACCATGCAAATCGTTCTGTTCGCAAGTCATCAGTGTACGCTCAAAGGCAAAACTGTTTTGATATTGAAAATAGACACTTTCAATCTGCATTTTATTTTTTATTCTATCCTTCTTCCGTCTTTCGTGAGCCCGAGCGTTCGCCTTCCAGTTTGAAAAAAACTGGAATTGTTTTATTTTAAAACACTTACCTCTAAAATATAGAGAGCACTTGTTGGTATCATTTCTCTTTCAAATACCTTCTGAATAGTGATCCACCGGGAAAAGAAATATATACCACATTGAGAGAGATAATTTGAGTGGCCCGTGGCTAAATAATAACAGCCGCACAGGTCGATCGATTAGGTTAAGCTACGCTTGCCGTGGTTCGTTTGTGGGTGTCTTTACATACCGAGACCACTCCGTGCCTCGAAAAGTACTTTAAGCCGTTGGTCTCGGCTGTCATTCGTGGATATTTGACAATCGGTACGGGTAGTCAGAAGCCCAAAAGTCTGGCAACTATTCTTACCAAAAGGTACCCTATCGTATTACCTTGTAACTGGGTTGTGGAGGTCAGATAGGGAGTCGCTCCATGTAAAGTACTAGTATTCAGATGCATACGGTTAGACTGGAAGCCGACCCCAACATAGTTGGGAAAAGGCTCAGCAGGTGATGACTGAAAGAGATAATTGTTAACTACTAGTAAGTAGTGAAGCGTCTTTGAAGTAAGTCCTCAGCACACTGAACAAGAATGTTTGTAGCCTATCAATTTAGACGTAACGGTAACCTAATTTCACTCAAGTATTATTTACCCTTCAGCAGGACAAATTTACTTGAATTATTAAAGTACTCGACAAACATCGCATTCCGGTTATTCAATTAACTCAAAGATATGAAGTTTGTACGCGTGAAATTAGGTACGCGTGTTCAAACGAACGCGTGTGGAAACTAAAACGCGTCGCTCGCATCGCATATGTTGCACGCAATAGTGTTGTAAAGCGGGGTATACACTGTGTTTGCACAATTGTACTCCGCGCATCGGCTTTGTCGTGGCGGCCATTTTTATGATTTCCTAATGATGATCGCCTTTTTTACTTAAAGATTTTCTTTAATCTTTGTGTTTGTAAAATTAGTCGCACTAATTAGGGCACCCTGACCGAAAGGGGTATGTTCGGTTTGAACTCAACCAGGCTAACTCCGAGTCGGTCGCAGTTACAAGCTTAGGGCACATCACAAAAAGACGTATTCATTAGAATTTTCAAGAAAAAAAAAAACATTTTCATGCAAAGGTAAAGAAGGTGCATGAAACACAGTTGGGCGCGCACAGAGTAGATCCTTTAGCTTCGGTTTGTGGAGTGAAATATGGATGTTATTAGAAAGTTTTAGCGCGAATAAAGTCAATGACGATCCAATTTCTGTGAACGTGCGCCACGTTCCCGATATTTTCTTTTGATATGTGACTGACACAATGTGACTAAAACAAAAGGCACGTATTGTGACTAAAAAAAGGTCAGGTAGTGACCGAAACATCGACGCATATATTACATTGAATTCATTACATGATTGTAGACCGACGCGCGACGGTAGAAATTTTTCGCTGCCGTTTCATAGAAAAGTCCTTTGCAGTCGAAATGTATTGAACATCAAATTATCACAATAAAATTATTATCGTTAGAAGCCCGAAACCTGACTACCAGTCGTACTAAGGGGTATCGTATTACCCAGTAACCGGATTGTGGAGGTCAGATAGGCAGTCGCTCCATGTAAAATACTGGTAATCAGCTGCATCCGGTTAGACTGGAAGCCGACCCAAACATAGTTGGGAAAAGGTTAGGCAGATGAAGAATTCTTTCTTTCTCTCTTTAGTAAAGTAAGTATGAACTACTCGAAAGACTGAAATAGTCAACTGTTATTAAAACTATGAAAACATGTAACAAAATATTTTTTTTATTCCCACTTTTATGCGTGAGTGTACCGCGGCGGAAACTCTTATCTTGCTCACGATATGTTTTTTAAACGTTTCTTTTTTGGTTAAATAAGTTGTCGAGTGTTTCGCGTGTCATAAAAATGGAACGTCATTATTTTGTGTATTTTAGAACAAATTGCAAAAATTTGGGGGAGAACGTTACATAGCTACCTTATTTAGTTAGCGTCCTTGAACTTTTTGCATCTGACTGCCTGTAACGTTTCTCATAAAATCAAAATCAAGCCATTTATGCCAATTAGGCTGATAATCAGCACTTTTCGAACGTCTAAATTACATACAGTACCCGGCGATAAATATTGCACATCGACCTTTTTACACAAAACCATTTTATACAAAGAATAAAAATAATTATCAAAAGAAGCAAATCATAATTGTGTTAACAGCTCCTAATAGATACCGGACTGTTTGTATTTCGTGCGACAGAGATAACGCTCTACGAAGTCGAATGTAGCCGATTGTCTCTTTCCGAAGGTCGATGTGCAATATTTATCGCCGGGTACTGTACAGTCGCCCAAAACGCCCGCCCTTCACCACTTCCTAGTGCTTTCGCTGGAAAGAAGGGGTAACTAACTCCCCAGCAGATGTTATGCTTATGTATTATAGCCGGCAGATACAATTAGTGTTTACCCATCTTCGGACAGGCTGAGGCAAGTGCAGCTTAACCGTGTAAGTCCAACTACTTCGTAGCGTATCGATGGCAAAAAGTTCAAATATGTTTGATCCCAAATTCAACTTCGTGAACTCCGCTTACTGACGCAGTCATAAGGTCATCAAACTCCATGAAATAATGTGAGTAAGCTTTGTATCTTACCCTAACGACACTGATTTATAACTTTTATATAAGGTTATTCTATCCCAATCTTTCAACATACCGCGCGCCCCTCAATACTTTCTTTTAAAATCACTTTGCCCCGTAAGCTAGACGAAAGTTTTGGCACCCTCTGGGATAGGTTACATTTTCTTCTTTAGGTTAGATTTTTATTAACAGTATCGAAGTTTAATAAAGCGTTTGATTTTTAGAATCTAGCCTAAATCTTTTGTAATGCCAAGAACATATAATTGAATGAATATGCAGCAAATTTTTTGAGCTGCCGCGACCCGCCCTTTTCGCCCCCAAGTGGGGCCCACCCCACTGATTGGGGAGCCCATGTTCTATGCTTTAAATCAAGAAACATGAAGTATAACATATTTTGTTTTCATCAAACACATACATAAGTACGTTTACGTAAGCTTGTACCAAGAGCTTCATTAGAGAGTTTACACTGAGTCGTCCTAACTTACTCTTTGATCATTAACTAGACATACACATAGCTACACATGTATTTAAACTTAGCTACATAAGTGAACATACACACGAGCGACACGTATCGATGGCAACTGCAGCTTGACTTTGCCGTTGTGTGTATGAACACTAAATACCTTAGTCATATCTAACAACATAATTATACAGACTGACTGCTTCGCTGGTCTAGTGGACGCAAGTGCCACAGCTATGCAAGAGGTCCTGGGTGCGATTCTGAGGGCGGGAAAAGCGTTATTGACTTTCTACATCAAGAATTTCTTAATAGCAGCCCGGAGTCTCGATTTTGGCCCGATTGATTGCAATATGCTCGTTTGCATGGGACTTATACAATACATAACTGGCGAAATGTATGGGTGTAGGTAATATAGGTACATCTGTGCCTTGCCCTTCAAGGATTACAGGCGTTATACAGACGTGTAGCGGTATCTACAACGCCACATTGCAAACAACGCGTCATACTGACGTCACGCAAAATCCTGCATCGCGCAAGCAGAGTTTACCGCGCAACTAGCATAGATACAACGGCCCGACATGAATCATCGGGCAGTTGCCCGCCAGACACAACACCCGTCTGGTCGGAGGATCCTCCCTTTTCTATAGAGTATGAGTGAACTTTACACCCTGTTCCTCATACCTCTATAGACGCAGGCTCGCTCATACCCGATTGATTTATGAGAATGTGAAAAACAAATGAAAGTCAATGAGAATAAAAATTAAGAGCAATATTCTCGTTAACTTAAATGTTCAAAATCTAGTCGCAGTCTCATATCGGCGACAAACAAAAATGTCAAAAACTTGTCAAAAATTTAAGGAAATTAGAGGGGTTTTTGACAGATTGAGACAGATCAGACTGTGAACGTTCTTAAGATTTGATTTGATTTTGTTCGTGAATTGCCCCTCAGATGTTCTCGTTTAGAGGGCTTTTGATTAATAAACTTACTCTGTTGGACTTAATTTCTAAAAATCCTTTAATATTAATTGATATTACAGTGAGGGTGAGCTTGGATAGCCAGTAGTGGGTTCCCTTAGAAAGGTTGCTTATGTTATTTGGCGCTAAGAAGGCCCGTTGCTCATGGCTCTGAAAAGATCCGTTTGAGTTTACCATGGTGTTGATACTATGTTAGGTAGATATGACGTCATCATCATCATTTCAGCTGAAAGACCTCCACTGCTGGACATAGACCTCCCGGGACCAAGCACCGCCATTTCGATTGGTCCTGTGTTTCCTACATCCATCGGATTCCTGCGGCCTTCACAAAATCATCGGTTCACTTTGTGGGAGGCCATCTAACCTTTGTAGATATGTACTTTGTACAACACCCTTTTCGATCAGTAATATATTCGTAATAGTAAAATGAAACACATAATTTTGAATTGTGTATATTATGTACAGACGCCAGCACATCAAGCTACCCGAAACTGTCACATTTTCCCAATTAACTTTGAACCTTATACTTTAGCGATAAAGTTGAAAATCTATTAAAGAAATTTGACAGATTGTAGCAGTTTGATGTGCTGGCGTCTGTACCTAACCACAGCTTAACTTAATTGTGATGTCAATACAAAAGTTGGCGCGAGATCCAGACAAATCTAATTCTAACGCTAGGAACACATGTGCCAGACACACGTACCCACAGGCGCAGAATAAGAGTATATCTCTTACATTTTTAAACACGTTCTTGATTTCGAATGAAAGTGCTAAGATTTTATTTTAGAAGGCAAACAAAAATTCTAGGGTTTATAAAAAAAAAAAACAAAATTCTCAAGTTTTTTTTTGTAAATGCTCTCTTGACAAGTTAGTTCATCCAGCCAGACTTAAAGCAAGCAAGCATACGCATTTTATAAATTTTGTCATGAACCTCTTGCTCTTACCACCATTTATGGTTGCGCGCTGACAACGTTCACAACTTTATCACGTTGACAGTATGGTCAGCAGCATAAAACAGAGGGGTAATTTTCGTAATCTTAAGAACGTTCACAGTCTGAATCTCAGTCTTAATCTGTCAAAAGTACCTCTAATTTCCCTACATTTTGACAAGTTTTTGTCATTTGTTTGTCGCCGTGATGAGACTGTGACTATATTTTCAACGTTTTAAATTGCGGGAAGTGGCTTTCTGATCTCTTTCGATGCATTTCTTAGTGACATTATTACTCGTCCATAATTGTTTAAAAATCTATATACGAGTATACTTTGTTGATACAGGAATGAATGGGATGCTAGCCTTTATAGGGAATTGCCTTTAGAAGCTTATATTACCTGTTATTCGAATTTTTACAAACATATCATCTGCATAGCCTTTGCCCATGTTGAGGTCGGTTTCCAGTCTATCCGGATGGAGTCGAATACCAGTATTTTACCACAACCCAGTTACCGGGTAATATCCCTTGGTAACACTGGCTGCCAAACTTTCGGTTTTCTGACGACCCGTAACGACTGTCCACGAATGACGGCCAATGGCTTAACGTGCTTTCCGAGGCACGGAGGGGTCTTGGTATGTAAATATGGTCACCCATCCACGGGCCAACCGCGGCAAGCGTAGCTTAACCTTATCGATCGAACCGTGCGGCTGTTTTTACTTGGCCACAAGCCCCTCGAATTATAATGTATGGTCGCTTTTTTTTAGAATAATTTGAAAACTGAATTCCCACATAAAATATTTGAAAAAACATGCTTTGGCTTTTAATTGGGTAGATTTTATTTCAAATTGCAATTCTCTGAAATGTCTGCAACATAGCAGCAAATTAGATTATATGTAGGTATGAGCGTTGAAAAGTTATTTTATGCACGGTTTTGGAATCAATAGCTGTTGCTGTAAGCATTCATTGAATTATTATGAAAATCAGTAGTATAGAAGTAAAGAATGTAGACGATTATGTAAAAGAAAAGTTAGTAAAAAAGAACACCTTTTCATCGTCAATCTAAAAGTAAGTCATGTCAAGTCAAGTATAAACTTATTTGCCAACCTTTCAGCTTCTTAAGTGCTACAGCATAAAATATTTTAAGACACTGAAAGCCTCGAAACTTGAGTCAATAACTGGTTTTCCGGTCAAATAAGGGTGGACGCTTTTAACGCGCAGGTACGTCTTTTATACATCGTTCTCACATTAATTATAAATTCTACATTCATGATTTAACTAATGTTTTTGTAAAAATATAATTTAAAAGAGTGTCCATGGAATTTCTTGCCCGTTCTTCTCCGTAGGTACCTACTACGCTTTGGAATGGGCAACTAGCTTCATATTTACTGACAGAACGACTTCTTGACAGTTCAAAAGTTCCTGTAAATGGTTTAATTGAAATACATGCTTTGAGTTTGAGTTTGAATAACGGGTACAAGGGTGCCGGGGATAAGTTTTAATGAGCCGGTAAAGACTTTGGATCTACGTGCATCCGGTTTTACACAGATTGTGCCGAGGCTTAGGCTCGTCTTTGATGAGTCGTTAACTTGTTTAGGTGTTTCTACCGACTATGAACATGATATATTTAGATGTACGCGTTAAATAGCTATATACGGTGAATTTTTAACTATCCTACAAACGAAGGTAATGAGCCTGTATCAGTAGTAGATACAATTAAAGCCTTTTAAGTATTTCTTGCGAAAAAGTTACAAACTAATGAACTTAAGACTACTATAATAAACTAGGTACATTAATTTACAAGAACCCCTCCGCGGGTGAAGGCTTCCTCCAAAGAAGCCCATTTATTTCTGTCTTGGGTTTTTCGCATCCAGTCTGTTCCTACCAGTCGTTTTGTTAATATCATCCGCCCATCTCGTAAGCGTTCTTCCTTTGTAGCATTTCTCTCTTGGACCTCTCCACGAGTTCACTCTTCTGGTCCTTAACTCGTCTTATAGTCTCGCTACATGCCCCGCCCATTTTCATTTCAGTTTTTTGGCACATGTTAGAGCATCGGTAGTATTTGATATGACTAACATATCTAAAGTAGAAACACAAGGGACAAATAAAAAAATGGTTTTGAAACAAAAAAGTACTAGTAAAGTTATTATAGCTAACAAAAGTTACATACAAAGTCGGCCTAATATAGGCTATTTTTAAATTGACATTGTTAGATTTTCAACTAGCAGGGCTCCGCGGCTTTACCCGCATAAGTAATTTTTGCGTGAAAGAGTAACGAACATCCATCCATCCTCACAAACTTTCGCGTTTATAATATTACTAGCTGCGCTCCGCGGTTTCACCCGTGTTAATGTCGATCCCGTGGGAATATCGGGATAAAAAGTAACCTATATGTTAATCCAGGGTGTCAGCTACCTCCATACAAAACTTTGTCAAAATTGGTCCAGCCGTTTGAGCGTGAAGAAGTAACAAACATATAAACACACACACACACAAACTTTCGCCTTTATAATATTAGTGCGGTAGTAGGTTAGGAAATAGGAAGTCAAACTGCGGTCACTGGGATGAGTTCTCGGTTGTTTGAAACTTTCTCATCCAAACTTTTTGGGAAACAGGGTAGTTGCCTACATGGGAGTCCGTGACTACTCAAACTCAAAGCATTTATTTCAATTAAACCATTTACAGGCACTTTTGAATTGTCAAGAAGTCGGTCAGTCAGACAATATGAAGCTAGTTGCCCATTCCAAAGCGTAGGTACCTATGGAGAAGAACGGGCAGGAAACTCCATGGACACTGTTTTTAAATGATATTTTACAAAAAATATTAGTTAGGTACATCATTACTTTTGATTTTAAAATTATATAATGTGAGAACGATTTAAAAAATTAAGATAGACGTACGCGTTAAAAGCGTCCAGAGTACAACAAATAGTACTTAACAAACAACAATCCAAAAATAAAATAATTAAAAGTAAGCCGAGGCAGCTAAGTGATGACCAGCCCCAACTGACGGTGCCCGTTCACGAACATGACGCATAAATCAGCACCATTCGGTTACGACAGTGGAAGACAGTAGTCAGGGGCAGGACTGTTCTACACCGCCCCTACATTAATGTGTGTACCTACTAGGTAAAACGAAACGAAAATGTCCTTAAGTAACTTTTAGATCTTTGTATCCTGCTTATGCGTAGGAAATTTAATTAAAATCGCTTCATTCATTTCGAAAAACAAGGGCTTGTAAGTTTGTATGAGATGCCGCACGACATAAACACTCTTAACGACAGCTGACACGCGAAATACACTTAACCCTGACACTAATTTTAGTGATATTTTTCCACGATTTGTAAGGTCGGCAACACCCCGACTCAACAGTTTTTTAAATCTTAATTATTAAGCAAAATAATCTGTCATCGTCTTAATTTATACCGTGTACGTTAATAACCCACTTTCACCAAAATCTATACGATGTAGCTCTGCTTCAATCTGTGACCCATCCCTCTTTCTGTAAAATATTGTATTCCTGAAGTTTATGCCAATGTCATTATCACCTGCCTAGCCTTTTCCAAACTATAAGACAAGTATTGTATTCGGCTTCCATCATCATTATTCCGAAAGACGTCCACTGGTGGACATAGGCCTCCCCTAAGCTCTTCCACTTCGACCGGTTCTGTTCTTCGCATTCAACGGGTTCCTGCGGCCTTCACAAGGTCGTCGGACCACCTTGTGGGAGGCCTGCCAACGCTACGTCTTCCGGTACGCGGTCGCCACTCCAGAACCTTTCGGCCCCATCGGCCATCTGTTCTGCGAGCAATGTGCCCTGCCCACTGCCACTTAACTTTGGCAATTCTTCGGGCTATGTCGGTTACCTTGGTTCTCCTGCGGATCTCCTCATTTCCGATTCGATCACGCAGGGGGTTCGGCTTTTAGTTTAATCGAATGCAGCTGAATAACAGTATTTTACATAGAGCGACTGCCTATCTAATTTCCATGACCCAGTTACTGGGTAACCCTATACCTCTTTGTAACACTGGTTGGCAGACTTTTGGGCTTCTGACTACCCATAACGACTATCAAAGATCTACGTATAACAACCGGGACCCACGGGTTAATGTGCATTCCGAGGCACGAATGGGTCTCGGAATGTAATGAATGGTCATCCATCCATGGACTGACCGTGGCAAGCGCAGCGTGACCTTCTAATGACCCGTGCGGCTGTTATTATTTAGCCTCACGAATGATGTCTGTGAGTAAAAGCCATAAAAAAACTGGCACTCCGGTAGTGCCGACAGAAGTGAAAACTTGAACAATTACGAGTGTATTTTGTGAATCGTCTTATAAACAAAACACGCGTGTTAAGGTGTGTTCCTTATTTTATAGGGTTTTTTGCAAATCAGGTATGATGACCAAAGTGACTGGTTTATTCTTCTCGTGAAAGGAATTTATTCAGATTTACAAATAAGCACACAGTTATATATCCGTGGTTCAGCGCCATCTCGTCGTTGTTGGATGAACTACGTAGTTAGTACGCGAGGCCCTCGTAGTTCTTCCCGATGTGCATAGATGGCGCTGTCCTCAACAACGCGCGTCTTAAGTTTTACGTCTGACGTTAGTACGCGAGGCCCTCGTAGTTCTTCCCGATGTGCATAGATGGCGCTGTCCTCAACAACGCGCGTCTTACGTTTTACGTCTGACGTTTTACGTCTTACGAATTTTCGATCAGGGTCACGTGACCTGACGCGAATTTAGAAGTTTTTACCCATTCCAAAAAAAGTACACAGCGCCGCTAAAGAAGTTTTCACTTCAAAAAAAGAATCACCATTCTCACGATCAAAACTTGTAGCAGGCCCATCAAAACATAGCACCATAGGCGCCCCTTAGCACAAACTTTGCTAATATTAGTAAAACTAGCAAAGTGTTGCACTACACAACGATTGCTAGCATTTATACGTTCATTAAAACTTCGCCCCGGCTCTGGAGTTGCGAATACGCGCGTGCTGCGAAAATAACGAACGCCAGGAATTAGGTCGCTATTGATATCAAACTATTTTGTGATTTTTTAATCCGTATGCGGAATGCGTGGTTTTGTTTTTCACATAGTCTGTTTGGGTTACTACTGTTGGTGCTTAGGAGGGAATGGAATAGAATTTTTTTTACGGACGCTTTTTACGTTCTGCATCGTTCTTCTTGCATGTAGAATTTCAACATGAATGATATTACCATAAGTTTGATTTAAAAGAGTGTACGTGGAGTTTCTTGCCTGTTTTTCTTCTACATTGGTATCTACCACGCTTTGGAATGGGCAACAAGTTTCATCGTTTTGACTGACCGAACCCTCGTTAATTTATAAAGTGCCTGTAATTGGTTTATTTGAATTAAATTCTTTGAGTTTGAGTCATGGTTTTGTTTCCTAGTAAAAACACTGTACCCTACTATAGGATTTTTATTCGACTTAAAAATGGAGGAGATTTTTTTTTAGCTGCCTGTAACCTGAGCATAAGTAAAGTATATAAACGATTCTTTTCCAGAAAACTTATTTTGGCAAAAAGGTTTGCCTTCTAATTCCATTGCCCTTACAAAGTAACTGGCGAAATAATGGAGTACTAGATACCTCTACTTCCCATTTTGAAGAAAACAGGCGTGATAATACGTTATTTTCGAAGTCTTCTTTACAACTTAAACCATGAAAAATGATTTTATTTTTGTAAGTGGGTTTCTACAAACACTTTTACATTTCAACCGCGTTTTCTATCTGACTACTCTGAGGAGAAAGGCTGAAACAAACTCAGAGGACAAATTTGAATTCCGTAAATTTACAAACAAATTAATCACACTAATATTATAAAGGCGAAAGATTGTGTGTGAGTTTATATATTTGTTACTTCTTCACGCTCAAACAGCTGGACCAATTTTGATAAAATTTTGTATGGAGGTAGCTGACACCCTAGATTAACATGTAGGTTACCTATTATCCCGAAATTCCCACGGGTTTGACACTTATGTGGGTGAAACTGCGGGTCACAGCTAGTGCGAATATAAAAAAAAACCTGACCTTATTGGTAAAGCTCTTCAGGGAGGTCAAGTGCGTAGTACTCACAACTGGCGTGCGTGTACCTATAACCAGCATATTTATATATGAACGTAAACGAAGCAAAAGGTAGTGGCGGTTAGTAGTTTCTGCTTAGCCCCTTTGGAAGAAGGCGAGAGTGAGACTGAAAATTTAGTTTCCTAGATATTCATGCCAATATCGTCCAGCCTTCTCCTTGTCCTTGATTCCCCAAGTCCCTGCCAAGTATCAATAAAAACCCGATCAGTCTCGAAAACCAAACTCCAACACAAACAAACTCCGAGTATCGTTTTCAAGGAGGCCAAAAAGCCTTTATATATAAACAACGGCTAAAATACGTTACCGACTTTTGGTCGGCAACCCCCAAACTTGGGGGTTAAAATAACCAATGTCCATAATCAGCTCCCAAACTCCTTCTAGGTATCAGATAAAGTTGTGTATACTTTGGGTGGCCACCGTTAAAGCTTGTTTGGGGGAGATCTGCCCAGTTTGTATGAATTTGAATAGGTTAATACAAATATTTGGGAGTCGCCCTGTACTTTTTGTTTGGTGAGTAAATTGTGAATGGTTTCTGCTGCGTTTTGCAACATTTGTTCGTGGTTTTATCCGAGAACCTTCCCTCCAGTCTGAAGGGTATTTTTGATTATATTCAATATCAAACAGCCTTAAATAGTAGACAACTCGGCTTCACCGTACACAAATTAGTTCAACTTCGCTATTAATTTTTTTTTTAAGTAATTATTTATTTATGTGCTGAAGTATTCAATTAATAAAATACTAGCTAGAAACTACTCAGGTATTTATGTCCTTTTTACCCTTGAACATATCAAACGACCCTCATAAAATATGTTGCTCCTGCCATGTTTTGTCTCTACATCACACTAATGTTGGCTGGTAGAAAAAGCCTCAGGCATTAAGTCCAGTTTTTTTACTTCTGCATGAAATTTTAAAAATATCTGTGAGAACAGGACAAAGTGAGGGAAAATTTATTTAGCTAGCAACCCAGTACTTTTGCCCTCGCGAAGTTTTAACGAAGGTGCGACATCGGACCGCCTCCTTAATCTATTTTTGATGTCAATCAAAGGAAAATAAATGATATTAGGCGAGATTAAAACATTCTCGTTACGATGTCCATCAGAAACTTTGATTGTTTGTGTAGTCTTCCGAATATTCTTCGAAGGCTCCCATAGTACCTAATCAGAAATAAGGGACTGGGAGGTAAGATGGTCTTGTGGAAATGTTCGGAGACAGGAAAAATGGGCTCAACTACAGAAATAATAAAAAAAAAGCTTTATAAAAGCTACGAGTATCTCTGCTTTTTTGTTTTTATTTTTTTATATTTTCTTTAGATTTTATATTTGAGCTTTCTTTGATTTGCTTTCTACTTTTTATTAGCTTTATTGGCAAAAAAGGAAATGACTGAATGACAAATGACTCCTCCCGCTCTGGGTAAAGCGGAAGGGCCGCTTCACCCAGAGCGGGAGGAGTCATTTGATGATTTCTTATACAGAAAAAAAAGAAAAAGGACCTCTCCGTACCTTGGAAAGCACGTTAAGCCGTTGGTTTCGGCTGTCATTCGTGGATCTTTGACAGCTTATGGGTAGTCATAAGCCCGAAAATCTGACAACCAGTTTTACCAAGGGGTATCGTATTACCCAACAACTGGGTTGTGGAGGTCAGATAAGCAGTCACTCCATGTACAATACTGGTATTCAGCTGCATCGGGTTAGACTGGAAGCCGACTTCAACATAGTTGGGAAAAGACTAGGCAGATGATAATGTATTAATTGAATAGTAAGTAGTATCTTTGAAGAATTTGTTCGGGAAGTTTGAACTGCAATGTGATACCTGCTTCTGCTATTCTAATGACTATAATTCTGTAAATATATATATATGTCGCATCCGGTCATGCATTTGACTAGTCGGAACGCTAAGCGCCATCTGGTGGCGCTTGACAGAGTCTAGCCTGAGTCCGTGGGGGTTAGAAAACAGCTCGACAGAACGATGTGGAGCTCACTTTTGGAGTTGGACTTGGAGATTGGACATCGTACGAACAACATGTGCTTAGAAACTGTCCAGCGTTCCGTATCTGGTTGTGTCGTGTACCTACAGTGTGTAATTTGCTAGTGTGACTAAATTGTTCGTGAAATTATAATCTTATTTGAACTGCAAACGGTTTTTCTATTGCGCAATAACCAACACATAACCCACTGTACGCCCACAATAGTTAAATATGGCTGATAATAACGAGACACACTATACCTTCTCCGTTATCAGGCGTGGGATACGTGTTGGTTGATGCGCAAAAAGAGAACGCTAAAAGTGAAAGTGACCGTTGACATTTTAAAAACAAAGTGCAAACTGCGAACGTTTATTAAATAATCGTGTGGATCTGTTCGAGTTGAACCCAGACAAGCCAGATACGGATGCGCGATCATAGTGAATGTTGTTTTGAGCATAGGCTGTATGCCGAAATACCTTTGCCCAGTGACGCGCAAGTTGCGCCCTACCGCCATGTTAGAAAAAAAAAAGGTGTCTAAAAACCGGCGTTTGAAATTAGAAAAACGCGATAGGACTCGTGTGCAAACGTAACAGCACACAATACGACAGCTGATTTGTGTTTTGCTGAAAATTCAATGCAAGGAGGTCAACTTGTGGCCGTCATTAAGGCGCACAAAGGAAGCAGTATCAACGTGGCTATCGTAAATAGTACGAAGGACGTAACGTGGAGCTACCAGTGACGTGGAGTGACTTCAGGAGTCGAGCCAAGCGGCCCGCAGCCGTCGGTGAAGCCCTTCGTGTGCTGCAAGTGAGGGCATCCAGGACATGTCGCGACCCGGTGCACGAGAAGTGGCAGCCAAGCAGAGGTGGAGGTGGAGCACGCGCTGCAAGCAGCAGCGGCGAGTGGATGTTTGCGTCGTACAACTACCCGCAGGCACGTTAGAACAAAGGTTAGCTGTATTGTTTTGTTACTATTCTGGTGCTGAATGTTCGTTAGTAAAGGCGAGTTGTGCAGCCAAATTAAGTGCCAAACGAGTTAATAATGTTGTTGCGTTGAACGGTATTGGTTAAACGCGTGTATTCAGCACAGAACAAATCATAAGAAGCGTTGCGAATAGCGAGCCACAACTTGAGATTCTATTACATTTCTACACTATATTTACTTGCAAAGTATTATTTTGGGTAGGCTATGTATTTTGTGTTATTATAAAACGAAGAGTGAAATCAGATTATCAGACTAATCTAGATCGGAAGTTCAGAGGTCCATTTAAGGTTGTGGAAGTTTTGACAAGTGATCGCTATACGTCATAACCTTTAGATTCTAACCGAACTTACTAGTATGCTCACGATCGCATACGAAAGATGCCTCTAAGTAGTGTTCCTAACGTGTTAAACGTAGAAGGCGGTGAGGATAGTTCCTTCACCGAGTAGTAGAGCACATACCATGGCTATTTGGTCGCACTGCACGCACTAGTCTGTAGTCGTAACTGCAACTCATTTAGGAGTTGTTCAGGGCGCGATGGGCAGTTAGTGGTGTGGCGGGGACCTGGGTCTCAAGGGAGACTATTGTTGTGTTGGTCATGTATTGACCTGGGAGTCGTAGACTCTATAAGAAGTGATGTGTGTTGGTCGTATCACTTGAGGTGATGACGATATGGGTGGCATGAGTGTCACTAGCTGCTGCGGCAGCAGGGCCATGAGCGTTGTATGTGATCTACTCGTGAGTTGATGCAGTTCCTGAACAATTATTGCCAGGGCTTAGAGGAATCTTTTGTTATCAATGATTGTTATTGTTTTTATTAAATGTGGTCAGAATTGGCCGAGGGGAACATGCACTGCTGTTGATTTTTTTGGTTACAGGTTAACATACAAGGACACGTGCAAGCAGAATGACAGTGGTGGACAACGCTGCGCTCTTTGGATCTCCTGTACCTACGAGTGGTCGCTGATCAGGGAAGGTGCTTTTCGAGCGAGGAGTTTCGCGACTTCTGCCGGGGAGACGGTGGATTGCAACCGCTACAGCCATTAAGCCAGCTACAGATCTATTGTCTACTGAATTTGGTGAGTCGTTTTCATTTTGTTTTGACTCTGGTATCTAGTGCTTCCCTGGTAAACAACAGCAAAAAAAAAACGGTTACATTGTTAGGTATAGCCCAATCTAGTTAACGATGCAATTTTTAAATACGCTCACGATAGGTTATGAATGATGCCAGTAGGTTATGTACCAGTCGAAGTAGATTGTGATACAGTGGTGATGAGCTATGAGCAAGCCTGAGTGGTGGGAACCACGCGAGTAGGGGTTCTCTATCGGCCGTAGTAAAAAGTGTGTAGTCACAGGGGTGATACACGTGGATCCATGCGCTGGATGTGTGAGAGCAATGCGATTGCTGGTCGGCCGGAGTGCCGTGGTGTTAGAGTGGTTTACTCGTGTGTGGGTTTCCTGGTATCTAAGGCTCTTAGTGAAAAAGATTATTGTTGTAATGTGGATAACGATGGTACATGGCTCTGGTTGATTTTTTTTGTTATGATTGATTAAAGTTTGATTACATGGCTCTAGTTGAATCAAGTACGCTCATGAGGCTAAGGCATATGTCATGGCACAGGCCAAGGGATCAGAGTATTAATGACGAATTTGAGGAAAGCAAAGTAGAAGTTTTGTTGATGAAACAGAGTAGAGATTAAAGTCGAGTGATAGTGGTGAATCTTAGTTCGGCTGGTCGGGGACCGTACCAGTAGTTATTACATAGTCGTAGCCCGGTAGAAATCGGTGTCTCTTGAGGCAACTCAAGTAGTCCGTGGGTGCGCGATGCGTGTTTAACTCTGGCGGAGGTCGGGGTCTTGTAGAGACCATAGAGTCTGTGGGACTCGGAATTCAGGAGGAATTCAAAGTAACAAACATGAGGTTTGTTGTAGGGGCTTAGTGAAAAGCCACAGGCCACGAATAAGATTCCTGCTGTGTTTTTTTATGCTCTAAGGATGTTTTATTAGCTGCTCTATCATGTTTACTTGATTATTTGGTTTGTGATCTTGAGATTTAATGATTGATACTCTGAACTCTGCAATTTTTTTAGTTTGTGCGAATTTTCATTGTGTTGTTTTGCCTGTACCATATTTGGTCAGGAGTGACCGAGCTATGAGATACTTTGCGGGGTATGTTTGTTTACAGATTAACACACGAGGACGTGTGCATCGCAGGATGGCCGTGTCGCATCCGGTCATGCATTTGACTAGTCGGAACGCTAAGCGCCATCTGGTGGCGCTTGACAGAGTCTAGCCTGAGTCCGTGGGGGTTAGAAAACAGCTCGACAGAACGATGTGGAGCTCACTTTTGGAGTTGGACTTGGAGATTGGACATCGTACGAACAACATGTGCTTAGAAACTGTCCAGCGTTCCGTATCTGGTTGTGTCTTGTACCTACAGTGTGTAATTTGCTAGTGTGACTAAATTGTTCGTGAAATTATAATCTTATTTGAACTGCAAACGGTTTTTCTATTGCGCAATAACCAACACATAACCCACTGTACGCCCACAATAGTTAAATATGGCTGATAATAACGAGACACACTATACCTTCTCCGTTATATATTATAGTCGCAAATCATATTTTGATCAAGATACAACCTGACACTGACCTGAAAATTGCAAAAAACCTAGAAAATTTGAATTTCGCGGTCTACCACTGCACATTCACCTTAAGGTAAATAAATACGTTTGTTCATTTTGGGACCAAGGACAATACAGACTATAAAAAAAACAGTGGCACTCCGGGAGTGCCGACAGAAGTGAAAACTTGAACAATTACGTGTGTATTTTGTGAATCGTCTTATAAACAAAACACGCGCGGTACCGGCTACGGCCATCCGTCTTACGAATTTTCGATCAGGTCACGTGTCCTGACGCGAGTTTAACATTTTTTACCCATTACAAAAAAAGTGTACAACGCCGCTAAAGAAGTTTTCACTTCAAAAAAAGTGAAATATGACTCGCGGATTTCTTTTGGCATGAAGTCTCTTTGATGATATTAAAAAAGCGCGCATTCCCGACTAGTACCTAAATAGTTATCTGTGGCGTTATCGTAGTGGAAGAACATAAAGAAAAAGCGCGCGTTTTTAATACACTGCATTATGGACCTAAAAGCGGTTCAATAAGAGCCATATTGCGACCAAGTGTGTTGAAAATAGTTTTTCTTAACTCATATTTCAAGTAACACCAGTCGTTGACCTCCCAAAAACATCAAATATTTTTATATTTATTAGGTATGATGTTAGAGATTTATATAGATAGACCCATCGCGTCAACGGAGTGTAGCTAGTTAGTTAAAAATAAACCTGTATATTTCCGATCCTTGTAAATCAAGTAAAGAAAACTACATGACATGTCACAATAATACACTTCCAAGTTTGTCAAAACATGTTCTAATATCAGTCAGGTTAATGACCAGATTAACCTGTCTTGACTGCTAACTACCACATTACCCTCGATATTTCCAATCAGTTCTGAAAGTAGTAGGTAGTATTCTTGGTGATTTATGCCCAAAAGTTTGTTTGCTTGAATCTGTTTTATTAACATCTAGCTTTCGCCCGTGACTTTGTCCGCGTGAAATTATTAATTAATAATTATTAAAATAAATTATAAAAAGAGGAATGGGTCGCAAAGCGGAGCAGGTACAGACGCCAGCACATCAAGCTACTACAATCTGTCAAATTTCTTTAATAGATTTTCAACTTTATCGCTAAAGCGTAAGGTTCAAAGTTGATTGGGAAATTTTGACAGTATCGGGTAGCTTGATGTGCTGGCGTATGCACTCCCGTATCTCCTGCCCGCGGTATTACTTCGCTATCGCTTAGCGTTCTTACTGACTTTTTATTGCTCGGCCCCTAAAGGTCGTAGCGTGATGTTAATAGCCTATAACGTTTCCTCAAAAATAAGGGTATCAAATGCAAGAATAATTTTTCAAGTCTGACTGGTGGTTCCAGAGATTGGCGCATTAATACGAACAAACTCTTCAACTTTATTATTAGTAAAGGTAAATTAACTAAACGTATTCCAATTATTTTCAAGATAACTGTGCTCAAAAGACTACTGTTTAAAATACCTAAAGATCGTTTCACAGATTTTTGTAACAACTAATGACCAAAATCCTTAGTGGAGAATTCACCTACGGTTTATTCAATTACAATTAATTATCCTAAGGTTGGTTGAAGTAACGGACGATTTACCTACTGTTGATTTATTGATTATTCCCGATGTATGATTATGTTCACCACTTGTGTGGCCACCACTGGAGGACAGCGAAACTATTTTACGGTTCACAGTACAGTACAGTACAGTAGTTTGTACAGTTTCTATATTTATGTCTGTAATTTATATGGTGTACATAATAAAGAGTATTCTATTCTATTCTATTTTTAAAATTTATTCTCGCTGTCCACCACTGGGGGACACTATATGGTTTGAATAGGTCGAATCTGTTCCAAAACCGAATCGGGGCACACCTGACTTCACGTAGTCTTTTGGCTGCTACAGGGGTAGTAGCCAAAATACTACTTGAAGTCGGCATAGGCATGGGTCTAGCCTTTGTTACGTAAGGGCGGAGGGGTCGCATTTCCTGCAGTGCTGGAGACGATGCAGAAGCAACTTTAAAGTATTTTGAGGTTAGGTTACAACACTGGAGGTGCGTCGTCCATTAGGTATTTCATACATAGGTGAAATATCCAGTAATTATCTTAAGAAAATCATTAGATTAATCGTTCGTTAGTGCAATTAATTTTAGTTTAATCAAAATTTAGTAAGTAAAACAGTAGTTCACTCGACCAATATGTGTTATGGAAATAATTGTAAATCAATCGTAGTTATATCGAAAATATTTAAAATAACTTTAGATGTTACCTACTAGCTGCGCCCCGCGGTTTCACCCGCGTAAATGTCGATTACGTGGGAATATCGGGATAAAAAGTAGACTATAAGTAATTAATCCAGGGTGTCAGCTACTTTCATACAAAATTTTATCAAAATTGATCTAGCCGTTTGAGCGTGAAGAAGTAACAAACACACAAACTTTCGCCTTTATAATATTAGTGTGATAATACGTAACCTAGTATAGATGAAGATATATTCTGTACTTGTTTTTTCCTATTACAGTGGAACGTGAACCGGTAGTGTTAGCTTCGACTTGAATGTATTAGAAGATTTGTGTCTCTCGTATTTGGTTCACCCAGTAAATCTTCCTATAAAAACAACTTACCTTCGAAATAATGTTTCTGGCACAAAAGGTTACCTACTTTCGTATGTATTTTGTAAAGAGGATATTGTACCTACCCAGAGACCTCCTAAACGCCAGCCTCTTTTCCAAAGATGGAAGGTATCGAATGCAGGATGTCATAATAGTCCTCCAAACCGTATTTCCGCTATGGTGGTCAATCACAACGGAGTCTAGCCGTCGCACTATGGGCTCAAACCGTGCGTACCGTCTCAAAAATAGGTTTTCATAATGTTTGATATTGAATATTTCGTTAATGCACACGTCTAACTAAATGTCCAATGTATATTATGTAGTAGTTTAAATCCATTATTTCTATTTTTTTACCATTAGACTAAGGCTTGCAAGTTGACGGTTAAAATTATGAGAATTATGTAGAACACAATTCCTCCAGTTCGCATGGTCATATTTTCATTAATTTCACAGCAAATGTGTAAGTTTGATATATGTTTAGAATCGTTAGGAAGTACTCTAATTAAAAATAATTTAAGTGAAGCTTTTTGTGAAAACTGGAAAGGTACAAAAATTTTATTTCGGGGCCTAATATTTTAACCTTATTAGAAACTTCAAATAGACTTTTGACAGTTAGCCGCGTCTACCCAGGACGTAATTTTGGTAGTGTTACATAGAGCAACTTATACAGAAGTCAGGGCAAAAAAAAAATTCTGCCCGAATCTGCCCCCCTTGAAATAAATCGAAAAATCCCAGATGGGGGGAAAATACAAAATATTTCAAAAAATATTTTAAGTTGTGATTGATGCGATTTTTGAACAATTAGATTATTTTTGACCTCTAATTCTTCAATAATATATTATCTATTTACAAAAAATTTAGGTAAGGTTGAGTACTGGGTAATATCTTATTTTTTTTTTTATCTTCAAGACAGATGTGTGTGATGATGATGATGATGATGAATGTTTTATTGTCACTGTGTAAATTACAAGTTTCTCATATAGGGAGGAAATGGTGGTTAAATTTACCAAGTGGGGATGTGATGGTTCATCGGGACAAAGTGAGTAAAAACAAGTTTTAACAGATGAGAGTGACTTAGTCTCAGATGCAAATTTATTTATAGCGTCTTTGGTACCGATAAAGCTGACTGACGCAGAAACGAATGAAGTTATTTGGAAAAACCCGGCTTGTTCTTCTATTCGTTATTGCCGACCAATCCTGATGGAATTTGTTAAAGAAACCCCTGAGAAAACCCGATCAGTGGTTGGTGATATTAGGGGACAAACTGAAAATTTGCGAACTTCAAAGATACACAAGGGTGAACAGCGGTGCTATTCTGTAAAAATCTCACCGTGAAAATTTAGGTGAAGTGAGCGTGGAGTGAGCAGTCAATAATGTCAAGTCCTAGCAAAAACAAACTCACTTCACCTAAGTTTTCACGATGAGATTTTTACAGAATCGACCGGCTGATCATTGAAATAAGGCACGAGCTATTCCTAACTATGGTGGATGGAAAAGTTACACAAGTGTTAACTGACACAAGTTCTGGAGCTACGAGTATGTGTACAGTGTGTGGGGCTAAACCAAGCGAAATGAATAATTTGGAGAAGTGAAGCTTTTTGTGAAAACTGGAAAGGTATAGAATTTTTATTTCGGGGCCTAATATTTTAACCTTATTAGAAACTTCAAATAGACTTTTGACAGTTAGCCGTGTCTACCCATGACGTAATTTTGGTAGTGTTACATAGAGCAACTTATACAGAAGTTAGGGCAAAAAAAAAAATCTGCCCGAATCTGCCCGTCTTGAAATAAATCGAAAAATCCCAGATGGAAATACAAAATATTTCAAAAAATATTTTAAGTTGTGATTGATGAGATTTTTGAACAATTAGATTATTTTTGACCTCTAATTCTTCAATAATATGATTATTTTAGAAAGTATAATTAGACATTTTGCTGTTCTGATATAGGTAATTTATCTGAAGATGCCCAAGAATCTCGAAATAAAGATTACAAAAAAGTCAGATTGTATCACGCAAGAAAATGCTCTAGATCAGCAACGAATCAAGACGTATTTCATGATCTCCTATTTACATCAGATCCTTGTGTATCAAGTATCAGAAAACCATCAGTGACTATTTCCAAGGAATTGTTAGACGAAGCCAAGAACCTTTTGGATATTTAAGTAGAAGTAGGTATTACATTAATTAAAAAATATATGTTTTTGGAATTAATTATTATATTATATTTGTTATTTAATTAAATTTTAGATTTATATATAATAAGAAATATATTATATAGTAGTAATATCATAAAACTGTAAAATTGTAATTGAATAAGCTAAACAAACTATGGTTTAATATTAAAAAAATACATTTCTATTTTTGTTTTATTTTTTAAATATTTTTAATTCAACATTTGACAAAACATGTTTAATAATTGGATTGTATATATATTCGAGATACTACGTGCCAAATTTGAGCTATTTATTTCAATTAACATAAGAGTTACAGATTTTTGAGACGGTACGCACGGATCGGGCCCATAGTGCGTCGGCGCGGGAGATATTATAGTGCACAAGTGTGAGCTCTCATAGTCCCTTGGAACTGTTCGCAATCCGACACGACCGGAGCTGATCAGGCGCAGACGGGTTAGCGGGTTATCACACCACAAACTTCCAAACTCGGGGCTGTTACTGAGAAATTTCTAACAGGAAAACCCAATTTATACTTTTCCCGACCCCGGAATTGAACCGAGAAACTCACGCTAAAATAGTATTTTTTAGGAAATAAAGCATGTAAACAACAGTGAATTTTTACGCCCCGATTTTAAAAACAAACTTTTCTATTGTTTCATTTTTCCCATCGCCACAAAAGAAAAACTTTGAAAGCCCAGAACCCCTGTTTTTCCCACATTTCGCTCCATAATTAATAACAGGGGGCATAAGCCTCAGAGACCAAAAAACATCCCTGATTTCAATAGACGCTCATTTGGCTCCAATTTATCAAATTAGCATAATCGCCATGCAAATTGAGAATGGAATAAAAAACCGAATGACAAAAGCAAGTTAATTATTTCTCGTCCATAGTTTGCCACGATTGCGGAACGACAAATGAAGACAAATCGGCGATGGCAGTCGGTTCGATCCCCGTTGGGACAGAGCGTACTAGGGAAACTCGCTTCGATAGAGAAACATTTCTAGAAAATAGAAAAGCTTGTCTTACAATATTCACTGTAATAATATATATATATATATATTTTAATAGAAATACTCTGAGGTACTCTTGTTATTCACATTATCTATCAATATTTTTGATACATTATTCATATACGTGGAACAATTCGTAAATAAAAAAAACATGGTAGCGCTGGCAAATAATCAGTACCATAGACTAAAAGAAACGTCATAACGGCTGATGACGTAACAGAAACACGAATCAGTACAATAAATAAATAAGTCACTGCATTACATTATAAAATCGTATTAAATTAAGTATTGTTCATTTTAAGGTATGTTTTTATTTAAGTATTAATTTAAAAGTCTAAGAAGGAAATTGGAACATTGTTAATGTTAGTTCTTCTAAATAAAATTATTGTTACCTAACTAAATTTACAATTTAAAGTATTCAAAAAGTGTTATTAATTACAAATCAAATATTGTGCGCAATTACAATATTTTTTACTATATACAATCTAAATTGTATTTTAAAACAAGTAGATATCAACGGAAATAGTTGCTGTCTAACGTTGCCAGTTATTTCAACGTATAAATAAGTTCGCTCTAGTCGCAAAGCGCACAGTGTTAAATTGTATTTTAAACTGTATAAGTACATCTCGTTGTAAAATTAAGTTGTGTAAAGGCTCGTACACACAGGCGCGACGCGACACGCGACACAAAGGCACCGCAAGTCGCGCAATGAGCAGTGCCTTTGATGTCGCGCGCGATTCGCGTCGCGCTTCGCGCTTGTTTGTAGGAGCCTTAAATCATTATTGATTGTGAGTGATTAAAAGTGTTTCCAAGATGTCTGATCGTTATCATTTGAGATCCTCGAGTCCTCCCGCTCTTACATACATACATACATACATTAACTAACGCTGATTCCATGGGGGTTGGTACAGTGCGCTTCACAGTGATAGTTACCCCCTTGGTAAGGACATCGAACCTATTTAAGTTTTTTGGAATGTAACGCAAATGGCGTGTTGGTCTAGTGGTATACACTGCGGCTTAGCAATGTGATGGTCTCGAGTTCAAATCCGCGCATGAGAAGGGTTTTTTTTATTTTATTTATTTACCTTTATTATTTATTTTTAGTTTCTTTAGTAGGTGATTTTTGTTTATTATTATTAAGAAATCAAATGGAGGTTTGTAATAAAAGTTAGGCATTTTGCATAAACAATATTCATTTATTTTTCTAATTACATTTCTAGGACGTTATGGAATCCACTTCCTGGTTGAATATACAGATTCTTGTCTATGTTAAATTGGGGTTGTTTACTTAGAATATTAACTAAACACAAAATAGATACCTTATTTTGTCTTAGAACGTTTAACAGATAACGCTTCGTTTATAGATATTTCTAGAAACATAACTACAGTAATATTTATTTATTTAAAGTTGTGAAAACATACATTTTTTATACTCTGTATGATCTTATCGGAAAAAAAGCTTGGTTGAAAATGAAATGTTGTCATTTGTGCCTGTGAATTACAGAGGAAGAACCAACATGCTAAACTATAACAGTATAGCAATATACATCTTTCTCTTTTATCACATTTTCTGATTAGCCTTATTTAACACAATATTAGAAAAATATGTGAGGTCAGATATGAATCGTTAACAGACTACTTGTAAACAAGAGTAACTGGATTGATAATAATAAAGGTTGTTTATTTTTGATTAACTACGAGATAATGATCCCACTGATTATGGAATGATATTGGGAATTATTAACACTTGCTCATATAAATGTTCCAATGCAATTTTATCAAATAAGTTACACAGTCAATCTGCCGAGTTGCCTATTCATAACGGATAGGATGGCCGTCACTGTCTAACACTTCTTGAAGTCAGCATTTGAACGCGTAGTTTTGAAGGGTGCCACTGAGTGAACTTTCACAATACATATTACGTTGTCGCTTCGATTCATTAGTGTAAGCAATCGGGCGAGGGCCTTGGTGATCACTTTTCACATCACCCGTCGCTTGATACCTTTGTATCCATCTACGAACTGTTTTTCTCTGTAATGAAAATAATAATATTAGAAATACATTAAAAAAAATCCAACTTGTAAGTAATAATACAACATGATTGCAACAATAAATAGGTATATGTGTAAGAATAACGTAAATCTTACCGTTATGATCATATCTCGTGATATTTACTTTGTTTTGTTCCTTTTCTCACAGAACAACAATTTTAGCCTTCAATAAAGTTGTTAATCGAACCATACCATCGATTAATAAAATCAACTGGTCAAAAACATAATAAATTGGATAATATTACGATGAAGATAATTAGACACAAGCGAATCGGCACGAAAATGAAACCATTTGAAAAGTAAAAATACCCTCAATCACAGTTTAGTAAATAAGGCGAAGAAGTATACTAAATTCAACCTTAACTCGCAGTTCATACGTCAGTTAAGTTTCTGAAGTAAAATGAGGGTAGTGCAACAATCGGAATCAACACATTCTATTCTACCAAACAAGAAATCTATGCTAATTTCAACCTTATGTTTTAGTTAATTGAGGAGTTGCGTATTGCATTTTGTAAAACAAGACGGTAAGGTGCTAGTATTAAAATAATATAACACGGAAGTTGAAATTTAAACCTTAATATCTAGAAGATTAGACTGTTAATAACCTTGTTCGATAAAAGGAGTAATGCTATTCAAATTTTCGTTGAGGTTGATAACTGAGCCAATAGCCTAGTGGTATAAGGCACGGTCTAGTTGATCGGCTGGCGCCTGGTGAAGCAGGTTCGTATCTTAATCGCACGCAGTGTCTTTTTGTAAGTTATTCTTGGTATCTATACAGTTCGGCCAGAAAGAAGGAAGCCGATAAAATACCATATAAAATTATTAAATACTTGCAAATATTATTTGAGGCGGATCGGTGGATGCACGCGGGCAGAGATGGGTGCGGCGGCGGGGGAGGGAGCTGCTCAAGGCTCACGTGACACGCGGGCCCGAGCTTGCTCGGGCGATAATCTTTAAGTCTTGGTGGGGTACCTTTTCTCTGCACTTGACTGTACAAGCTATAGTAAGCCACCTGCTACGATTCATACTATACTACTTCATAAAAAAAAAAATGTTAGAATAAATATCGGAGGTGCAAATCGTCGCCGTGAGGCAATTTATTCTTTTTTTTTTTTATTTGAAGTTGATCAGGCAATGGACGCCAGATGGATAACATCAAACTTCAATAATTCTAATACAACTTAAAGTAATTTGAATTATTAATCAGGAAATTGGAATTAGGTGGCACCTCATCCGAATACCGTATTAAAATTAATCCATGACCCTCGGTTCCTTCATGACCTTAGGGAATAGGGATGACAAGCGGTTGAAACTAAGCTCCGTTGATCTTTACAACGGTTCCAATAATGCCACGTAAAGTGAGGAGATGGAGACCGATATTGAAAAGATTATTTCCGTAAAACGTGGCTTAAGTGAAGTTACGTACATACACAAAGTTACATATAGATATAAATAAGCTTTATTCACTCCATGTTAGAATTTTTTATTTCCCTGCTAGCTGTCCCACACGGTTTCACCCGCATAAGTCTGGATTCTGTGGGAATATCGGGATAAAAACTATCCTATGTCCTTTCCCGGGACTTAAACTATATACCAAATTTCATCTAAATCGGTTCTTTGAAGAAGCGGTTTAAGCGTGAAGAGGTAACGTACAGACAGACAGACGTCACGTCTCCACTCGACAACATTTGATTCTCAACCAAAGACTACAATGTATCTAAGGTTCTCAACTGCATGTTGCACGGAAACAAACAACAAGCCGCGCGTCATATTGCGCGCCAGCTGGCAACGTCGCGCGATGTTGTGCAACGCTGCCGAACATGTTGAGCGTCACGTGTTGCGCGTCAATTGTTTCCTGGTGGATACGAGGCTTACTGGTATTTAGCTGCAACTGGTTAAACTGAACACCGACTCTAACATAGTTGTGAAAAGGCTAGACAAATCCATTTGTTCTTCTTCGTGTCGCTGGACCAACTGTACCTACATATTTTAGATCTTGTTAGCCAAAACCTTCACTAATTCTAAATTTTTCCACTAACAAATATTTTCTTGTTATTGCATACAAGCGACAAATAGTAATATTAGCTGCAACAATACAGTTCGATTGGAAAGTCCGAAGTTAAAGTTCTCCATGTTTTTATTTCAACACTTTTTTATTCGGCTTCCATTGTCCGCGCTTTATTTGTTGTGAGTCCGATATCGGTTTTGATTCAGAACGGATTTATTTTTCATACAATGCGATCTTTTCTCTCTGTCACCATGTATTATGGTTTCCACGGATACTAGTTAAAGAATGTTGTTGTTTTTGGATAATCTCGAAACCTGCTTGAGGTGCCATTTCGGATGGATTTTTTTTTCTTTTTGAAGTGTGTTTATTTCGGCGTAAATATTTGGCATGAAGGTTGTTTTGCCAATGGATACATAAAGGTATTTATTTTTATACATTAAATACATCCGTTTCTGGTCGAAATAAAATTAAACGCAAAAATGCTTTTAGATCGATAGCACCGTGAAGATTTGCAGAAATTCTAAGGGCATGCTAAATTAGCTTTAAGCCAATTGCAGAAGACAAGATCCATCTGAAAGGAGAAGTTTAGTTAGATTGCACGTTTGTTCAGTTAAAGATCTGGAAATTCTGAGAGTTTTGACTAGTTAGATAACTGGGTTTTTGATAATTAACCTAGAACGTAACTAGGGTAAATTAAGGTGATGGTTCAAATCCCTTTCGTTATATTAAAAAAAACTTTTACGAGTGACGGTACGCCATCTCATGCACCCTGTGCAGCCACACACTAACTTTATAAAGCAATTTTAGCAAACTAGGTCATTTTGGACCATACTTTGGTCCACTCTAACTATAATACAGATTATAAATTAAAGTACGTAGCTTTTTGTGTTTATCTGGACTTTGATGCGGTTTTCACTTACGGTTTACACTTTTTTTTTTCCATTCACATATATTGTTGCTGGGCAAAAGCCTCCCCCATATTCTTCCAAATTTCTTTGTACAGACGCGAGCACATCAAGCTACCTGAAACTGTAAAATTTTCCCAATGAACTTTACTGCTTTAGCGATAGAGTTGAAAATCTATGAAATAAATTTGACAGATTGTAGTAGCTTGATGTGCTGGCGTCTGTACCATGCCTTCTCCGTTAGGAATGAGAGCGTTTCTTAGGCCTGCCTCGGTGACAACGCCCGTCCCAAGCACCCACTGTGTGACGACTTTGACCCATCTGTCTGGACGCATCCTATAGGTGTGACCCGCCCAGTCCCACTTCAGCCTCGCAGACTTATCACCAACGTCGGCGATACCTTTCTTGGAGCGTATTGTGGTGTTGCGAATGTGGTTGGTGAGTTTAGTTTTTAAGATGCTACGCTCCATCGCTCTTTGGCAAACCTTAAGCTTGGACTTCTGAGCTTCTGTCAACCAAGTCTGAGCGCCATAGGATAGGATGGGCAGGATACACATGTCGATGAGCTTGCGCTTTAGTCAAATAGGGGGTCGCCTTTCATTTACGCCTTCATGGACGTAGTCCATGAAGGCGTAAATGAAAGGCGACCAACGCTACGTCTTCCGGTACGCGATCGCCACTCCAGAACCTTTCGGCCCCATCGGCCATCTGTTTAGCGAGCAATGTGCCCTGCCCACTGCCACTTAAGTTTGGCAATTCTTCGGGCTATGTCGGTTACCTTGGTTCTCCTGCGGATCTCCTCATTCCTGATTCGATCATGCAGTGAAACTCCAAGCATAGCCCTCTCCATTGTGCTTTGGGTGACTTTTAGTCTTCCTATAAGGCCCATTATGAGCGACCACGTTTCAGTGCCATAAGTCATCACTGGCAACACGCACTGGTCAAAGACTTTCGTCTTGAGACACTGCGGTATGTGGGACGAGAAGATATTGCGTAGCGAGGGGGTATAATGAAAGAATATCGATATTTTTTCACGTACCTAGTAAAAATCGTGCGAAGCAGGGACAGATCACCAGTTGTAAATAAATGAGTTTATAGTTGAAGTTGACCACGATTTCCTCACTTTCCCTAGACACAGTTGTGCAAATCCCTACCACTCCATGATTAACCCTCCACTACACAAACTATCCGCTTAACCTGTAAAAGCAACGCACGATATATCACGGTTCCTCCCTGAAAGCTAGCTACACTACTTGAATCGGAAAGTAGGACGGCTTTCGATGGAAATTTCAACAATGCCGACAGTTCTTAAGGATTGTCGGGGACAGCATAATGGCCTTGTAGACCGTTAGCAGATTGGAAAGTCGGACTTTTTTGTGCGGAATTAGCTTACCGGAGTAGTTGAGTCAAATCGAGTGAGGCAACGAGGTGGGAAAATCTTTTGGTTGTCTCGAAATTGTTGTTGGTGTGATAATTTGGTGGAAAACATTACCACAGCTATTCATGTTTGTTTCATTTAAAAATATAAATGTAAGATAACGCTGCCTGTCCATTAACGCGGTGAAAGGCTTCGGAACGGAGAAACGGAGAAATATTAACCAATAGAAAATGACAATGAGATTTTTCATACAGTCCTATTGGTTAATATTTCTCCGTTTCTCCGCTCCGCAGCCTCACTCCGCGTCAATCGACAGGCAGCCTAAGGTCGAGTGTCCTGCGATCGATTCGAGGTCGGGAAAAGTAATATTATGAACTTAATAACTTTTGTGTATTAAGAACTTAATTACTGACTTTAATGCATGGAGTGGCAGATGCGTAACACGCTTTCAATGATTCGAGGCGTTTAAAGGATACTCCACTGCTTCACAGGTTTAAAAAAATCATCTGCTCAACAACGTAAATAACGCAATGATGAGGATGAGCCATTAAAATGAAAGAAATTGCGATCCATTTCCATTTTACGCAATATGCCCCGCTGCGCTGGGCCTTCGATTTTCTAACCACGCGTTTATACGAAAGTACATATAAAAACATGTCATTTATTGATTACACCTAAAACAAGTTATAAGAAGTTATATTCAACACTTGTAGAAAACTGGTCAAAAATGAGAAAAAGGTGGACAAAAGTTAACAATCCATGTCCGAAACATGATCTCTAAGCAAAAAAGAAGAAAATTCTGAAAGCTCGCTAGGCCAAAACTTAGTGATAGCGCGGGTAGGCGATGCGATGCGACGGGGTGGGTCGGGGAAACAAGAAATTTCAGGCGGACGAAGTCACAGGCAGAAGCAAGTTCTTTATATTGTTTATATCTTAGTCTTATGTCAGTCTTACCAAGGGTATCGTATTATCCAGTAAATGGATTGTGGAGGAAAGATAGGCATCCGCTTCATGTAAAATACTGGTACTCAGCTGCATCTGTTTAGACTGGAAGCCGACCTCGATATAGTTGGGAAAAGGCCAGGCAGATGATGATGTCATAGTTTAAAGTAAGTGGGAAAAATTGCATTATTGTTCGTCGTGTAAATTCATTATTCTTTTTGTTATTAATTTTTATTTATTTTTTATTTTTATTTTATTAGGTTCACCAACACTTAATTACACTAATACAACCACATAATACATTTTTTAAAAGTAATAATAACAGTGCATCAATTACTTATAGGAAAACACAACATGCTTAAAACAATGAATCATGGAAATAAGCTAACTTACTTAGTAATAAGCGCTAATATTTATAAATTGGTAACTTCGGTAAAAAATTTACAATTAAAAAATTCATATTGGAAATTCTGATTAAAAATCTTAATTTTCTTTTTTTAATCTTTAACTTTAATTAATCTTAAGTTTAAGAAATATTTTGCTATATTTTCCAAATTCTAGGGTGTAATTGGCGACTGTGTGAGTCCGAGGCTATTGTTGTTTATAGCACTTAAAATAACACACAGAAGCTGTTGGTGTACCTTAGGGGCTTACATGACCTAAAGCACGGTCACTGTCAGACTGCATAGAAAAGAAAGAGAAGCGCGATGACACAACGCTGGTAATTTATTGCAAAATATGAAGCAATTATCTGTTTACAAAAATCTATTGTTTGCACTAAAAAATTAAAACACTCGTGCTTATACTCGTATAATACGTATGTTGCTTGTAGAATAATCTGACAAAAAATCAGAATTATCATATGTACATTAGTATGGTTTTTATTGTAAAAAGAAAGTTTTTAAAGGTATCTTAATGATATTTTTCTATCGTATCAAATTAGTTGTATTATGTTTTCAACACACTACCTACTCAGCATAATATCCTAAAGAAAATCATATATTTTTCTGATTTTGTTTACTGTAGTCGATCATATACTTTTATCGTTTCTAAAACATGCGTTTTTTGCGTTAGGTCCTGTAACCCCTTAATAAATAAATGCAATTCTTTCGTTCATATTATTGAATTCCAAGCAAAATTGTATCGACGTATTTTTCTGAATGCATTTTTCTCTACAGCAGTTTTGCTATATTTCCTCGTATTTCCTCCTACATATGTAACTATCTAGCTGCCTTCCACCTTCCACGTCGTTTTATCGACATCTTTCGTGAAGTAGGTTACGTCTCGTTCAAAGCGAAGGGCTCGCCTCTCTATATTTATGTGGAGTGCTAATTTTAAACCTATCGCGTTGGCATGAGTGCCTTCCATGTTACGTGTATACGTATGATGTAGGCGATAATATTTTAAGACGAAAAAATGAATAGAAATACCTACAGCTTAATTTTTACCGGGTGACTAGATTTTTGAAGTGAAAACTTCTTTAGCGGCGTTGTACACTTTTTTTGTAATGGGTAAAAAATGTTAAACTCGCGTCAGGCAGGACACGTGACCTGATCGAAAATTCGTAAGACGGATGGCCGTAGCCGGTACCGCGCGTGTTTTGTTTATAAGACGATTCTCAAAATACACACGTAATTGTTCAAGTATTTTTATTGGTTAGGTATACAGCCTATAATGTTCCCACTGTTGGGACACGGGCCTCTTCTCTTCGAGAGGGAGTGGACTGATAATGTACCACGCGGGCCCAGTGCGGGTTGGTAGATGTCACTACATGTCTTCGAATTTTTGGTTCTTGGATATGTCGGTTTCCTCACGATGTTTTCCTTCACAGTTTTGAGAGCAGTGGTCTGTGGTGATGACATAATTTGCACAAAGTAAAGTGCCTGCCTGGGTTTGAATCCACGGCCTTCAACTCGTAACTCGGTGGCGATACCACTGGGCCACTAATGCTCTCGAATCTCTATTATAGGCCGACCGCTTATCCGAGACGTTGCCTGAGGTAGCAGCGCGGTACGCGAAGAGTGTGGTGATGTGATGCGAGAGCTCAGTGAATCGTCAACTTGTGACAACTATCACCCCTCCCGCACCGCGCAGCTACCTTAAGCAACGTCTCAGTTAAGCGGTCGGCCTATAAATGTAGTTAGGTATCCTAGCGAGAACTTAAGATAGTCGGTGGAATAAGATCTGGCAAAAAAGGTTTTGAATATCTTGTTTTATTAGCCGGTGAACGATAATGGTTGTAAAATGATATATAGCGAAAACTCGTCGCATTTATTATGCGCATTGCCAATGTGTGGAACTCTCTGCAAGCATCTGTGTCTCTTCCACATTTAACAAGTCTTCAAAGCAAAAGTGAATAGGCATCTTCTGGGCACGTTCGTTCTATCATAGATCTCATCCATTGCTTTCGATCAGGCGTGACCGCGGTCGAGAGCAGGTCCATTCAGTAATAAAAAATGACAATAAAATTTTGAAACATTGTTAAACCCCTCCTTGCATTCATACCAAACAGATCATCTTATCTGGATTCGAGATCCTAATTTATTACACAACGATCTCCATACCCAATATCCCTTCAACACAAAAAGGGTCAACCTTGACATCATTCACCCCTTCCCTCCCTACTCAATATTTTTGAAGTGAAAACTTCTTTAGCGGCGCTGTGTATGTACTTTTTTGGAATGGGTAAAAACTTCTAAATTCGCGTCAGGTCACGTGACCCTGATCGAAAATTCGTAAGACGTAAAACGTCAGACGTCTCGCCCACAGCCTCGATTCTAACTAGGCATGGGTAATATCGCTTTTACACTATATCAAATCGTATCTATGTATCGGTTTAGAATATCGGATATCGTATCTATATATTTCAATATCTATTTGGCTGAATCAGTGTGGAACTCGGAATCGAAATTGGTACTGTGATATTTAGGTTTCGGTTTTGTTCGATTCATTACATCATTGTATTTTATTTGTAACTGTATATTCGAAATCAGTGAATGTATTGTTGATAATATGGCACTCTGAAATGAAACTAGTACAGCCGTTTCGGTTTTCTAGATTTATATTTTTATCAATTATTTAAATAGGTCAAGTATCTATTCATCAGTCATGAGTGAAGCTAATAACTGAAGACTGACGAAAACAGCAAAGTGCAATCAAGGTCAAGGGTCACGTAAAGTGATTTTAAAACAATTTTTGATGTGAAACATCTATAGCCGCACGTAAAACAAATTTCTGGCGTGGCGACGCATGCCGTGGCGACGCGTCACCACGCTTTATGATGGTGTAAGTATATATACAGTCACAGTCTTGTGTACTGTGTGGCGACGCGTCGCCATGCGCAATGTTTCACATCTGCCAGGCGTCCCGTGACGGCTCACTTTTTTTGTTGAGAATGCCATAGGTACGATTTAAAACCCTTTGACGTTTATTGATGGTTACCTGTTTACAAGTGTTTACAAAATAATGTATTCGGTATTAAACTCTATGCTCCTGTATATAATGTTTAAAATTAGTATTAGACGTTAGCTTAACGCGCTTTCTCGCTCGTTCATCTCTAGCTACATCACTCCCGCCCGCGCGCATCGCAAGGATACGGTACCTACAACCGTATAACTACTACTGTACCGGAATCAGTTTCAACCGAATATCATAGATCATGTGATACGATATCGTTATAGTGTCTCGTTCTAGGTACGCGGATACCTGAAATATAGATACAGTACTGTCCGATATATAGGTATTGGATATTGTACCGATATATAGATATTGTATCTATATACGATTTGTATCGCCCACTCCTAATTCTAACTGTCAAATCAAAAAGCTCTAAATATTCGGGCGTAGACTGACAAAAATAATAAACTGTACTTAATTTTTTAAATATTTCTATTCTTTTACTACACAATTGAAGCTACATTTATTAGAAGAAGCTAAGAAAAGTGATAATTTGAAGAAAGCTCGACAGGCGAAACAAATACGAAAGTTTAAAACAATATTCCGTGATACAGATTTTATCCATATTTACAGGCTTTCTGAGGATTTAATTAATATATTGGAAGATGACTTAAGTCCATATATGCGTCCGCGACTTCGTTCCAGTGGTTTAACCAAGAGGCTAAAGGTTTGTTTACATCTAGGTTTCTTGAGATATGATGGGTATACCTCACCACACACCAACAAAAGCCTATTGAATTCCTGATGTTTCAGATATTATGCACACTATCATTTTTGGCTAATGGAAGTTACCAAAAAATCATTGGGAAGAATGTAGACACATACATCGACTGCCGCAACAAACACTATCGAAACTTCAAATCGCGTACTTCAGAGGAGAGCAATTCAAAGTTGTAATTCGATGCAAAAGATTTGGTATTATTAACTTCACTAAAGTTATGTATGGAATAAATAGTAAATTTTATGCAGTTTTTTTTTCCTTGATAACAAATTTCATATTTCATATACTTTTCTAAATATTTCACTTTCGATAATGTTTTACGCTTATGATAGTCAGAATTTCATCGAAAGTGCCAAATTCGATGGTATTCTACGTGGTTCTAACACATGTGAGTATCGAATATGGTACTTTCGTTACTGTTCTAAGAAAGTTATTAGGTATACAGCAAAAAAATTTGCACTTTCGATATCTAGCTTGGCACTAACTTAGGTCTGTTTTCATCCGATTTAATAAATAAAAATGCATTTTTCATTTATTAAAAAATATAATTATATTAAAACAAAACAAAACTATAGTGTAACAAAAAACTTAAAATCGAATCATTTCAGACTTCTTCATTGCACTTAATTGGAATAAGATCAAACGTACCTATAATGTCTATTAAAAACTAATCACAGCCCATTGGGTCTATAAAAATCAAAAACATATTTTCTTATTCAAAATAATAACTAAACCAATGAGATCAGTAGAAATAATATAACTGCTTATCTTGTAACAGTTATAAAGAAAAAATACTAGTTAGATAAAATAAAATGTCATTCTGAACCATAATAACAATTTAAATATAATGAAAATTTAAAAAAAATTGATATTGAGGTCAAATTGAGTACATAAAAAAACAGACTTCGCTACCTACAGATAAGTGATGATGATGATTAGTTATCTAATCATCATCACTTTCTGGCAAATTCTCATTTACTCCCTCTTTATCTCTTTATATTATTTACTCCGCGGCTGAGAAGGTTTTTTTTTATTTATTAACTTCATTATTTTTTTTTTAGTTTCTTTAGTAGGTGATTTTCGTTTATTATTATTAAGAAATCAAATGGAGGTTTGTAATAAAAGCTAGGTATTTTGCATAAACAATATTCGTTTATTTTTCTAATTACATTTCTAGGACTTCATGGAATCCACTTCCTGGTTGAATATACAGATTCCTGTCTGTGTTAAATTGGGGTTATTTACTTAGAATATTAACTAAACACAAAATAGATACCTTAGTTTGGTTTAGAACGTAGAACATTAGATAACGGTTCGTTTATAGATATTTCTAGAACCATAACTACAATAATATTTATTTATTTAAAGTTGTGAAAACATAAATTTTTTATACTCTGTATGATCTTATCGAAAAAAGCCTGGTTAAAAAATGAAATGTTGTCATTTGTGCCTGTGAATTACAGAGGAAGAACCAACATGCTAAACTATAACAGTATAGCAATATACATCTTTCCCTTTTATCACATTTTCTGATAACCCTTATTTAACACAATATTAGAAAAATATGTGAGGTCAGATATGAATCGTTAACACATTAATAAACAAAAGTAAAAATAAAGTTACTAAGTTAGTTAGTTGCAGTTACTCTTGTAAACAAGAGTAACTGGATTGATAATAATAAAGGTTGTTTATTTTTGATTAACTACGAGATAATGATCCCACTGATTATGGAATGATATTGGGAATTATTAACACTTGCTCATATTATGTTCCAATGTAATTTTATCAAATAAGTTACACAGTCAATCTGCCGAGTTGCCTATTCATAACGGATAGGATGGCCGTCACTGTCTATCATTTCTTGAAGTCAGCATTTGAACGCGTAGTTTTGAAGGGTGCCACTGAGTGAACTTTCACAATATAACGTATATTGTGAAAGTTCACTCAGTGGCACCCTCCGATTCATTAGTGTAAGCAATCGGGCGAGGGCCTTGGTGATCACATTTTACATCACCCGTCGCTTGATAACTTTGTATCCAACTACGGACTGTTTTTCTCTGTAATGAAAATAATAATATTAGAAATACATAAAAAAAATCCAACTTGTAAGTAATAATGCAACATGATTGCAACAATAAATAGGTATGTGTAAGAATAACGTAAATCTTACCGTTATGCTTATATCTCGTGCTATTTTCTTTATGTTTTGTTCCTTTTCCCACAGAACTACAATTTTTAACTGAGTCGTCCACCACGTCACCATCGAGCAAATTATTAAGAACCCTCCATTCCTCATCATTAATTTCGTTAGGTGGCACAGGTGATTCTAAAATAAAAACGAATAAAAAACATTATAAAAAGCAATAATATTTGAAAAAAAAAAACACTACTAATCGTATCTACCAACCAATTTCATATATAAACGTAATACAACATCGAATGTGGTAGATTCAATATATTAACTAACCAAAAAAAACATCGAAATTGACAGTTTCGATAGTTACAAAACTGTAAATTATATCCAAATTTTACGGATATTATCGAAACTACCACTTTCGATAATTATGCAGATGTTATTTATCATCACAATAATTGAACATTATCGAAACTACCACTTTCAATAATGTTACATGTTAACCCCGAATTACGGCCACGTGTCCTAATAATGCAGTAAAAGCACTATTATTTCAAGTCAAACAAAACAGTATTCTAACAAGCACATAAAAGTACGCAAGAGACAGTTTTATTACCTACTTGAACTACCATTATTTAGAAAATTTGCACAACTTACCAGGATAATAATTATCGTAGTTTGTTTCATTTGTTGCAACTTCAATGGGTTTTTCATTTGTTTGAATCAAATTAACGAGTTGTCTACCCCGACTAACCATTTAAACAAAATCTTAAGAATAATAATAACAAAAACTTAACACAAAACGTTACAAACAGAACTAAACAAAACTAACGCAAACACACTCCGTCACATCGCGGCGAACACTGACGGTTCTGGTAGGTTCGGGACGCTCGCGCAACACGCTCGCACGGAACATCATTGTAAGTACCACTTCCAAAGATGTTTGTCGCGCAACATGTCCTGTATCGATTTTGTTCAATTAAAAACTTCTTTAATAATTACTTTTTAATTATTATTTTTGATGTATCCGATATAGTTTTAAATTCTCTTTTCAATTATGTAAAAAAGCAAAAATCGTATTTTTGCAGTTTCGATAGTGTTTGTTGCGACAGTCGACATATCTCAGTCTTCTGCCTCTAGGGCAATCCACGAAGTTATTATTTACAATACAATGATAACTTAAACACAAGTCAAGATTGCACTTAATTCTAGCTTCATTCATTAATTTCAGGTGACTCAGGATATCCTCAAAGGCCTTATTTAATGACTCCCTTTAGTAATTCAGAAACTGAGACTCCAGAGCCATTACAACAATTTGCACAGCAGTGCAAGAAACAGTGTAGAGGACTATTGGAATCCTGAAAGGACGGTTCAGATGTTTATTAATACATAGGGTATTGTACTATGATCCTATAAAAGTGGGAGAAATTGTGATGGCTTCCTGTGTTTTAAACGACATATGTAATAGAGCCGGGCTACCAGCTCCTATGATGATGAGACCAATGTGACTTAGATGAAGAATCTAGGTTACTTGGAATCCTGACACATCAGGCTCCAACACATGATGACTTAGAGAGTAGGCTGATAAGTAGGCGAGATTTAGTTAATCAATTATGGCGAGCATGTTGTATCTACAATTTATGCGTTCCTTTACAGATGTGGTTAACGTGTTTAGATAGAATATACTCACCATTATTGATTAGATACAATAAATAGGTATTTAAATTATTAATAAAAATATTATTATAATCAACAATTGTCATAACATTTAAGGTGTGTATTTAAAGTGTGGTGTTTAAGGTGTATATGATTAGTATAATATCAATAGCCTATAATAATATGTGCCTATTTATACCTTAGTCCCTATTTGTACTATATTTTTAAATGGGTAAGAGTGTATACAGGGGTATGAGAAATTAAACAGATAACTGCATTATTTTCTTTTTTATTTACTATTAAAAACAATCAATCAAATCAAAAATCATTTATTCAAAATGACTTTTGATATTCAGTTAGAAAAACTTGATTCTATACAATAGTAGGTATGCAAAGTAATTAACATTACAAGAAACAGGACATTTAATTAAATAATTTAGTATATACAATGAAAACTACCCAAGCAAAACAAAATTAAATAAGTACCTAAATAAAAGCCTGCAGGCATAAAGAGCATGCCCGCTAACAAACATTGACATTTACTACAAAAAAACAGTTCTTATACTTAAACTTCTTAACATCCATCTTAAATAAACTTAAAATTATCTAAACATAGTAGTAGATCCATGTTTCGGAGATTCAACTTCCTCGACTGATGGATGCTCATAAATCCTGCAGTGCCTGGGTCTGCCTTGACCATGACTCACTTATTTCCTTAAAAGTCGAACATCCTCTGCTGGTTGTCAATAAGAAGTCTCTCATTTTCCAAACACCTCTCTTTAATGGCGACAAAACATTCAGTCAGGCTCGCCATTTGGATTGCCTTTGAGAAGGTGGTGAGTGCTGGATCAGACGGCGGTGTGCCGTTCGATGCCTACGAGATGCTATGAACATAAAAATGCAACAAATTACTATACAGAGGTAAAACAAATATGTAAGTATCATCAACATCACATCACTCTCCCTCTAAAGGAATAGATATTACAATGTAGTATACATATTAGATGTAGTCTATATCTTGATTCTATTAGATGTAGCCTATATCTTGATCTTGATTGAATAAGGGCTGCTGTTGAAAAAACCTACAGAAAATCCCAACAAATTGGCCCAACCCGGGAATCAAAAGTGAGACCACTACTATGTAGTGCTTTTTACACTAAACCAATAATTAACCAAATTATAATTAAGTTAACCTTACATGAAGATGCAATTGGGGCATTACTCCTATGATGACGCATTGCAAGACTGCAAGTGGTGATCTAGCCTCAAACTGTAATACAAAAAAAAGTTATCTAAATATCCATTATAAAGTTAAAACATATTATTGTAAGACTTTTATTTAAAACTTCACCTTTTGTTCTGTATTAGGCTGGTTTTCCATTGGCACATTGTCCCTATACAAAGATGGGCCTGGTTGTATGTCCGTTCGCCCTGCAAATATAACATTACATTATTATATTTTATTAGAATTAACTTACTGGTATTGAAGGTGTGGACTGTTCGGTCTGGAGCATGCCTCTAGTAGATTGTTCTACAGGCAGTAATTGGTCAGTAGGTCGTCTTAGGGGTTGCTTAGGACTCTACAAAATTAAATATGAAAATTATAATTTCCAAGTACCTATACAGTTTTCATATTATGTAATGAAAGTATAGCACTTCTTGGCATGCTAAAACACACAATGTTACGTTACAACAATAAAGTTATACGTACATATTATAGTAAAACAATAGCTAATCATGTAATTTACTTAAATTTTATTAATATCTCGTGTATCATACAATACTCGTGGATGAGACAATAGTAATAATAGCCATATACTATCAGTGAAAAAATCATAATACTCACATTTCATTAGGTAGTTGTATTTATCCTCTTAGTCACAGAACTACCTATGTTAAAAGCACTCGCTGATACAAATAATCAAGGCTTGAACAAGAATCAAGCACCCAAAAGTTTAAAAACTACAAATTCAAGTGATTTTGTTAGCGTCGCGTCATCGGTTGTTATTGTTATGTCATGTTGACTTTTAATTCATCGTCGCGTCGCGTTGCACGAATAGAGCAAAGGAATCGTCATTCAGCCTTAAAATGTAATAAGAAATATGAAATAAGCTCTTTTAAATATGATATTGGTTATAGTTTAACTGTATTCCTTATAATACTTAAAGATAGACCTTTAATATATATTTTAAACCTATAAAACTCTCAGTCGAGATTGATCGATTATAATTTATAGAATTTGTGTCAAGCCCTACGTTCGTCTGAGAAACAGCGACGGGAGGTTACAGCCTTGGGTTCGACGACGAGCACAACCACGTTAGTGAATACGGTTTGAATCAGCGCTGTACGCTCGGTCGATCTCAAGGCTGTCTCGTCGACGAGCTCGTCGCAGCTTACAGCCATGAAATTGTCTTTTAGAGAATAGCACTGCTGAAGTCTATCCTGTGTGCTTATTTGTAAATCTGAATAAATTCCTTTCACGAGAAGAATAAACCAGTCACTTTGTTCAAGTTTTCACTTCTGTCGGCACTACCGGAGTGCCAGTGTTTTTTTTGTCTCAATTTCGGGACATAAGACATCCCATAATAACATCTTACGTCCTAAAAAATGCTATAAACTTAGGGCGATCCGTCCCGAGCCGTGACAAAATCTAACCAAAGCCTAGAAGAGAATTATGACATATGGTACATTATGTATAGCTTGGAACATCTGGACGCTAAAAGGAAATTCCCACACGCATTTACCAAAAGAGGTCCCTAAACATATTATGGGCTTGTGGTGTGGTGGTGAGAGGTAGCGGTGAGCGGTGACAGGGTGACCTTATTTTGTTTCTCAGTTTCTCGTAAATGAGAGAAGTTTTGAGTAACTTTTCTGGGTCAGGTTCAGGTATATCAATCGGTATATGAAGGTTTTAACCCGCCCCCCTGCTATTTGAGGTTCAACATGCCGAAACTAATATTTTTTTAAATAATTATTCTAAGCTAAATATTTAAAAAATATCAATTTTTAATTTGATATAACATCTTTGACATGAAGACACGTCTAGTCCTTTGAATAAATAATCTGTAAAAGTACAAAGATTTTTATTTTTTTACTTTTACAGGTAACTGCATGGTTGCTATAGGAATAAAATTATATGATACAAGCCCATGACAACGACATTTGTTGTGAGGTTGCCGCTGAGAATAGATTAAAAGAAACAAAAAAAAAAAAATTGCACACCGCGGCAAATAAAACTATACAGGATGTTTGGAAGCTGAGTGCAAAGCTTTAATGGAGGGATAGTTGACACCATTTACTACAGCACTTTGAGCCATACATGTCTTAGAGTCTACGACATGTATGGCTCAGACTCTAAGACTTAGACGAAGTATGTGTGTGTATGTATGTGTGTGTTGTATGTATGTGTTCGAAGTATGTGTATGCATGTGTGTATGTATGTGACGAAGAGTATTCTATTCTATTCTATTCTATGTTTTTTAAATTTTATCTACAAACATTTAGTCAAAAATAACATACCAACTTTAGCTGGGAAAAAAATAAAAAAATATACTTCGTCTAAGACATATTATTATAATTATATATGGCTCTAAATGGTGTCAACTATCACCCCTGAAGGCGTTGTATCCAGCTTCCAAACAGCCTATATACAAGCCGTGTGTTCGATGGGATTTCCCCTCGCAAAAAATGAAGAACTTCCATACAAACTCTCATTCCCTTTGTAACCTTTAGAGGATGACTATTCATAAATCGTTTCTTAGTGCTCATCGTTCAATCACTCGATATACATGAAAGGAATTCTTGTGCAAAATGTTGGACTGTGCGTTGCCCGTCATTGAATTTAAGATTTTTATTTAAAATTGCTTGTTTTCGTATGGGATGTTACACGGTAAGTGAACTGAGTTAACTTATTGAAGTGAAATTTTTTTTAGGCGCGTTGGGCATTTTTTGAGATGGGAAAAACCATTGAACTTGCGACACTGTTACCGATACCGCGCTACCATTCGGATGTGTTCGGCTGTCCTCGGGATGTACTCGGTTTTAAATCCGATATGTCAGTGAGTGATGGCAAAGTATTCTGTTTGTGTTTTGTTTTCACTTCTGTCGGCGCTCCCGGAGTGACAATGTTTTTTTTAAATATACTTATATCCAAAACTTACGACTTCCAATATATTCAACAGACTCCCTCGACGACTGCGGCCTCCGCTTCCTTATGTATATATGTATATTATTCTACACAAGAAAAAACCTTAAAAAGAATATGTACAAATTTAACACTACAACACATACAATGGGCGGCCTTATCGCTTTCTGCGATCTCTTCCTAGCTACATACTTTGGAATGGATAGTGATTGCGTGGACATAAGGGTTGCCATGCATTGGTGTGGTTTTACCTACATAAAGTTTTGCGAAAAATGCTACTTTTTACGGCAACAAGGTACTTATCCACTATCGCTAAATCTTTGTTACTACAACCCTATCCTATTCTCGAGGACGACAACTTGAATCTTCGCCCCTATTCTACATAGAAAATCGACTTGTATACCTTTTGTAGTACATAAATATCTTAGACGATGATGTGTTGCTAGCATTTGAAGTACTGGGGAGTCTGTTTGAAGTTATGTCCTGTCGTCCATACTTTAGAAAAATATATGATACTGACTTTACCGTGCATTTATATCTTGGAATCCTGTATAGGTATTTGTCTTCTAGTATAAAAGTCTTATAAATCAATCACGAATCTCACACTCACATCGAACAACAATTATATTATGTGTATAATAAAATTATTATTGGATCAACCGGTGCGGCTGTTATTATTTAGCCAAGAGTCGCTCTCAATCACACAAACATATGTGTATCGAAAATAATAGACAGATTTTTGGTCTCTGTATCTTATGTATTCCGTAGGTTACCGTATTAGTTTATATTGCAGTACGTATAAACTGTCCCATAACAAGCCAATGACATCTTCATATACAGAAACGCAACATGAATTTGATCACGTAGGCTCACTTATACAAGATCCCATTAAAATAGATGGCCAAATTTTAATACAGCGCTCAGTTCGTCTAACCAAAGATATCCAAGCAAAAAAAACATATTAAAGTGATTTTATTATGACCTAAAATAAGAAATTCCCGGCACATTAGTGTATAATTTTCGTTAGCTGATTATTTTTCTTGTAAGTATTTATGCGTTTTTCTTATATATTTTTTTTACCATCGTCCTTATTTTGGTGGTCTGAATGATTTCTAAAAGTTTCTCCATCTATTTTAATGGGACCTTATATATTATGCAGATTTCATGCCATTAAGTTCAAGAATTCTACCCATCATTCCCTTCTCCACAATTCAGTGTTCTACCACATATGAAAATGTCTAGCAACTAAATATATGTATACGGGTAAATAAACCGTCACGCTCTGCTTGCTTACAAGGGGAATAAATCTCTAAACGCGAGATGAGAACGAACTATATAAGCACATGTATACATTATGTATCTGTACTACATTTTTATTTTATTATGTATAATAAAATAAAAATGTAGTACAGATACATAATGTATACATCCAAAGGATGTGTGCGGAAATGTATGAAGGAATATGCGTATTTGAGAAAGTATTATAGAAACTACCAACACAGTCGATGGGATTAGCTACAGGATATGTCAACTACACATCACGAAGGAGTAGACAATAATAACGAATACAAATATTATTACAAATATAATCATTATAAATTCAACATTAACCATTTGACTCTGACCCAAACGTGCCCTCGGCGTTAAAGTCTGTCATGTAGTCGAACCTTGACGTGCTGGGCACATTTTGGTTTGTCATCTATGCATGACTGTGGCGGTGATGTAACTAATATTTGGTGATAACAATATACATATTTTCAATTTCAATAAGTGAGTTTCCGTGGAGTTTTTTGTCCGTTATTTTCCATAGAAACGCTTTGGAGTGGAGAGCTTCATTTTTCTGTCTGGCCGACTCCTTGACAATTCAACGGTGCCTGTAAATGGCTTAATTAAAATAAATGCTTTGAGTTTGAGTTTGACAAACGTGTTAGTTTAACGCATTACACCAATTATGTTTAAATCCCATGAAGTAGGGGGTGAGGCTATTGCTACAAACCTAATGGGAATAACGTGGGAAATAATTCATTACAATATTGCCAAATTTGGGGAAAATTTGGTTTACATCGCTGCCAACTGGAAAAGTCCCCAAAACGCTGGCAGCGTTTCCACATTGAATGGCAATGTTGATTCTTTGACCTAGAAGTTTGCCAGGCTGTTTACGTGAAGCTCTGTTTTCTGTTCTCGAGTCGACCAACCGCTTGGTGATGTCCCTAAAAACAAGATGAGCACTTCCAAGTGGTTATTAGGCCCATTGGGTTCAGCGGGATTGTCCGAAAGGGATACCGCTGGCTCGAAACATAAAAGGCTAAGGAAGGAACACGGGTGGGTTTTAGTCAATAAGAGTCTGACACTCCCTTCCGCTCCACCCAGAGCGGGAGGGGTCATTTGATGACTTCCCATCCTCAAAAAAAAAAGGCCCATTGGGTCCATCGGGCCTAGTGTTTCAACCCCAAACAGCTCAAACATAAATTAACTAAACCTGCAGCCACCCAATTTTTAGCGACCAGCAAAGCTTATCCACCTAGATTTTTTCCAACTAAGATACTCGTAGCTTCAACATCCAGTCTAATCAGATAAAATTGAGTGTCATTGTAACAAAGCAACTCAAGATTGAGTACCGCACTTCATCTTACCGTCAAACAACAGCGTTATAAAGTGGTTACGTCACAAACTCGTGACGTCACAAATCTAGACTACATGTTATTATTATGTACAAGTCGCACCTTCGCGTTGGGAATACTAATGAAATTGTTCGCTGTAGAATTAAATTACCGTTTGTTACTGGCGGAAATTTGAAGATACATTGTTGTAACTGCACACGAGTTGTGTGACGAATTTATGTGTTGTTAGTTGCTGAGACTGTGTAGCAAGTTTATATTGTTGTGAATAGCAGCGCCCCGCGGTTTCACCCGCATAACTGTCCATCCCGTGGACACATCGGGATAAAAACTATCCTATGTCCTTTCCCAGGACTCAAACTATCTTTATACCAAATTTAATCTAAATCGGTTCAGCGGTTTAAACGTGAAGAGGTAACAGACAGACACACTTTCGCATTTATAATATTAGTATGGATTGTGTTTTTGATAAACTGTGCAAGGTGTAAAGACTGTGAAACTGAGGACTGCTGGAGTCAATTAAAATGCAGTAAAAACCTAGTGCATAGCATAACCAGGGTTCTTCACTGTTAAGGGTGGTCCTTAGTTCAAAGAACCTTGTGCAACCCACTTTGCATCTTCTTCTTTAGGAATCGATAGAATCAATATTTGTAACTAATAAGTTGGACCCCGTAGGTGGCCCCTACTAACTGGTGGATATTTCTACCACTGCATTAGTTATTCTATACTTATAAATTCTTGTCGATACGAGAGAAGGAATTTATTTAATCGTAATTTTAATCAAAAGTAAATACAAACTATTTACACTAGATACTAAATTAAATGACTAACTAACTTACTATACAAATAAATACAAAACAAAGGACACTTAGGCGTCGAAGTACTCGTCCGCATCGCTGCCATCCGGAAACGTGCCCAGAAGACTGGCAGCATTGCCACGTTGAATGGCAATGCTAATTCTTTGGCCAAAGGACGACCCATCCCTCTGGTCACGTGAAGTGTCGACCAGCCGGCGAGAAATTTCCTTAAAAAGGAGACGCGCACTTGGGCCCCATGACTCGAGGGTTTCGACCCCAAACGGCTCAAAGCTGTAGTTGCCTATAAGGTTACAGTATTTGCGCCGCTTGAGGGTGTCAGCAGACGCAGCAGCGGCGCCAGCACAGCCCGCCGTGCTAGGAACATGAGATGGCGCAAGGGTATCGACACACGTTGCGTCCCACACCAGAGGCCTACCCACCTTCCAAGGTAACAACGTCATGCCGTCTGGTGTCTTCCCATCGTCACGTATCAAGCCGTTTGGTTCTAACACCGCTGGTACGCCGGCGGTGACAAGGGCTCGACGAATAATATCGTTGATACTGGCGTGCCGTGCTATGCGACCTGCGCTCCTGCAGCAGGACAGGCCATGGTGTCCGAGAATGTGGACAGCTTCAGCGCAGTGACATCAATGCGGAGCGACACAAGGTGCGCTCAAGCGGAGACACGTAGCGAGCCGAAACGATGAGTCATCCATCATTGTGCCTATGGTGGATGATGGGAGCGCCTGAAGCCACAAGCCTGACTCCCATTCTCCCACAGCCAGCAGACGGGCACGCTCAACAGTATTACGTGACGTGTTTACAAGGATATTCCGTATAATAACTGCAGAGCGGCACGTCCCACCGTCTCTGGGAAGACGGGTTATCGGGTTAATTACGTTTATTTCTGTAAGTTTACAAAAGACTTAAAGAGGATAAAAATATATACAGTGGATGAACTTCTTATACTAAGGGCTGAATCATCTGATAACTTTATTCTAGGAATAATTTTGACAGTTCTTTCATACAAAAACTGTCAGACGTCAATTTTATTCCACGGATAAAAGTTATCCGGCGATAGCAAAATCAGTCCTAAATTAACTAACAAACGTTTACAATAAAACATAACAACCTAACCTATATTACTAAAACTATTAAAATACTAAAATATGGCGACGAAAAATTACTCCACATCACTATCGACTAGTAATGTATTAGTAGTACTACTACTACTACTACTAGTAATGTATATACTACTACTACTACTACTAGTAATGTATATACTACTACTACTACTAGTAATGTATATAAATTTTCCCAATCAACTTTGAACTTTATGCTTCAGCGATAAAGTTGAAAATCTATTAAAGAAATTTGACAGATGTAGCTTGATGTGCTGGCGCCTGTACCTGAGAAATTGGTGGCATTGTCACGTTGTGTGGCAATACTTAGCCGCAAGCCAAGGTAAAAGCCAGCTCTTGGATCACGGGAAGTGTCAACCAGCCGTTTGGTGGATTTCGGCCCACTCCCTTTCAAAAAGGGAGGAAGCCTGTTTCCCAGCAGTGGGAACTTTATAGGTTGATTATGTATGTACGTTAGGTATTGCCGCGTTCTCTGTTAAAATGTAATGGGTGTCAGGGACATTACAGTCGATGGACGCTATTAAAATTATTGGTCAGGTCGGGAACGCAGACCATTCCCTGTCGCATGTGCTCGCAAAGAGAATATAGTGGCGGCAACCGCTTTCCATTACGTGGGCGACTGGCCTATTTACCAACGTACATCTCGCCAAGTGCAACGGAAAGGGTCAAATGTACGACCCCTTCTGTTCGGGGCTTTCGGGGTCATAGTTGTTATTGCTCATATCTGACTACCTACGTTCATAATTATTTTTATCTGTCATTATAACTAGGTACGGCCAGTAATCTGAGAGCCGCTTGGCCGGCCGTGTATGTTAGATCTTTGCGCGGACTTCTATTATTATAACATAAAATATTATAATAAGTTATAAAGAGTACATTTTGTAACTGAAACATTAAATATTATGTGTGTTCATACTTAGACTTGCACATACTTGGGGTAAGTTCCCCTTATTAATAAACGAATAAATTTTTAATATTTTTTTTAATTAATTTTTTTTTTTTGTACACACCAATTTCTCTCTTCAGTCGTCAGTAATTTGACTTTCGAAAGAAGACAAAGCGTTGTGTAACTATACAGACGCTATACAATGTTTATTAGAAGGGGGCTAGTAGATAAGCGATGTACATTAAAATGTTCATGACAACTCAAAATAAGACAATACAAACATGCTTTAATGTTTGTAAAGGCCAAATAATTATAGCATAATTATGTAACAAAATTAATCGCGATTTGTGTATAAATAGAATAAGATCATTTGTAAACACCATTGTAACAACCTTTGTAGTAATAAAGACAGCGACACCGCGGGTTTATTTATAAGACGATTAAAAAAATACCCGGTTCGGCTGTCCTCGGGATGTACTCTTTGAATCAAGTTTTAATGTATATCCGCTAAGTCAGTGAGTGATGGCAAAGTATTCTGTTTATTTTCACTTCTGTCGGCACTCCCGGAGTGCTACTGTTTTTTTTATTTTATTTGTAACATTGGCGCGAGTTCAATGGTTTTTTCTCTTCACAAAAAATGCCCAACGCGTCTTTAACATAGGTCTTGTTCAAACGCTATTTTTCTGAATTTACTTTAAATAACTTGAGTATTTTTCGACCCATCATTATAGCTTGTACTATGTTATATATAACGGAGAAGGTATAGTGTGTCTCGTTATTATCAGCCATATTTAACTATTGTGGGCGTACAGTGGGTATGTGTTGGTTATTGCGCAATAGAAAAACCGTTTGCAGTTCAAATAAGATTATAATTTCACGAACAATTTAGTCACACTAGCAAATTACACACTGTAGGTACACGACACAACCAGATACGGAATGCTGGACAGTTTCTAAGCACAGGCTGTCCGCACGATGTCCAATGTCCAAGTCCAACTCCAAAAGTGAGCTCCACATCGTTCTGTCGAGCTGTTTTCTAACCCCCACGGACTCAGGCTAGACTCTGTCAAGCGCCACCAGATGGCGCTAGCGTTCCGACTAGTCAAATTCATGACCGGATGCGACACGGCCATCCTGCGATGCACACGTCCTCGTGTGTTAATCTGTAAACAAACATACCCCGCAAAGTATCTCATAGCTCGGTCACTCCTGACCAAATATGGTACAGGCAAAACAACACAATGAAAATTCGCACAAACTAAAAAAATTGCAGAGTTCAGAGTATCAATCATTAAATCTCAAGATCACAAACCAAATAATCAAGTAAACATGATAGAGCAGCTAATAAAACATCCTTAGAGCATAAAAAAAACACAGCAGGAATCTTATTCGTGGCCTGTGGCTTTTCACTAAGCCCCTACAACAAACCTCATGTTTGTTACCTTGAATTCCTCCCGAATTCCGAGTCCCACGGACTCTATGGTCTCTACAAGACCCCGACCTCCGCCAGAGTTAAACACGCATCGCGCACCCACGGACTACTTGAGTTGCCTCAAGAGACACCGATTTCTACCGGGCTACGACTATGTAATAACTACTGGTACGGTCCCCGACCAGCCGAACTAAGATTCACCACTATCACTAGACTTTAATCTCTACTCTGTTTCATCAACAAAACTTTTACTTTGCTTTCCTCAAATTCGTCATTAATACTCTGATCCCTTGGCCTGTGCCATGACATATGCCTTAGCCTCATGAGCGTACTTGACTCAACCGGAGCCATGTAATCAAACTTTAATCAATCATAACAAAAAAACATCAACCAGAGCCATGTACCATCGTTATCCACATTACAACAATAATCTTTTCCACTAAGAGCCTAAGACACCTGGAAACCCACACACGAGTAAACCACTCTAACACCACGGCACTCCGGCCGACCAGCAATCGCATTGCTCTCACACATCCAGCGCATGGATCCATGTGTATCACCCCTGTGACTACACACTTTTTACTACGGCCGATAGAGAACCCCTACTCGCGTGGTTCCCACTACTCAGGCTTGCTCATAGCTCACTACCACTGTGATCACAATCTACTTCGACTGGTACATAACCTACTGGCATCATTCATAACCTATCGTGAGCGTATTTAAAAATTGCATCGTTAACTAGATTGGGCTATACCTAACAATGTAACAGTTCTTTGCTGTTGTTTACCAGGGAAGCACTCGATACCCGAGTCAAAACAAAATGAAAACGACTCACCAAATTCAGTAGACAATAGATCTGTAGCTGGCTTAATGGCTGCAGTGGTTGCAATCCACTGCCTCCTTGGCAGAAGTCTTGAAACTCCTCGCTCGAAAAGCACCGTCCCTGATCAGCGACCACTTGTATGTGCTCTACTACTCGGTGAAGGAACTATCCTCACCGCCTTCTACGTTTAACACGTTAGGAACACTACTTAGAGGCATCTTTCGTATGCGATCGTGAGCATACTAGTAAGTTCGGTTAGAATCTAAAGGTTATGACGTATAGCGATCACTTGTCAAAACTTCCACAACCTTAAATGGACCTCTGAACCTCCGATCTAGTTTAGTCTGATAATCTGATTTCACTCTTCGTTTTCTAATAACACAAAATACATAGCCTACCCAAAATAATACTTTGCAAGTAAATATCGTGTAGAAATGTAATAGAATCTCAAGTTGTGGCTCGCTATTCGCAACGCTACTTATGATTCGTTTTGTGCTGAATACACGCGTTTAACCAATACCAGTTAACGCAACAACATTATTAACTCGTTTGCCACTTAATTTGGCTGCACAACTAGCTTTTACTAACGAGCATTCAGCACCAGAATAGTAACAAAACAATACAGCCCCTAAGACGACCCACTGACCGACCTTTATGTTCCAACGTGCCTGCGGGTAGCTGTACGACGCAAACATCCACTCGCCGTTGCCGCCTGCAGCGCATGCTCCACCTCCATCATCTGCTTGGCTGCCACTTCTCGTGCACCGGGTCGCAACATGTCCTGGATTCCCTCACTTGCAGCACACGAAGGGCTTCACCGACGGCTGCGGGCTGCTTGGCTCGATTCTCGTTGATACTGCTTCCTTTGTGCGCCTTAATGACGGCCACAAGTTGACCTCCTTGCAGTGAATTTTCAGCAAAACACAAATCAGCTGTCGTATTGTGTGCTGTTACGTTTGCACACGCGTCCTATCGCGTTTTCTAATTACGGGAACACTTTTTTTCCTAACATGGCGGTAGGGCGCAACTGGCGCGTCACTGGGCAAAGGTATTTCGGCATACAGCCTATGCCCAAAACAACATTCACTATGATCGCGCATCCGTATCTGGCTTATCTGGGTTCAACTCTAACAGATCCACACGATTATTTAATAAACGTTCGCAGTTTGCACTTTGTTTTTAAAAATGTCAACGGTCACTTTCACTTTTAGCGTTCTCATTTTGCGCATCAACCAACACGAATCCCACGCCTGATAACGGAGAAGGTATAGTGTGTCTCGTTATTATCAGCCATATTTAACTATTGTGGGCGTACAGTGGGTATGTGTTGGTTATTGCGCAATAGAAAAACCGTTTGCAGTTCAAATAATATTATAATTTCACGAACAATTTAGTCACACTAGCAAATTACACACTGTAGGTACACGACACAACCAGATACGGAATGCTGGACAGTTTCTAAGCACAGGCTGTCCGCACGATGTCCAATGTCCAAGTCCAACTCCAAAAGTGAGCTCCACATCGTTCTGTCGAGCTGTTTTCTAACCCCCACGGACTCAGGCTAGACTCTGTCAAGCGCCACCAGATGGCGCTAGCGTTCCGACTAGTCAAATTCATGACCGGATGCGACATATAGATGTTTAATCCGCTGGCTGTCTAGCTAGACGCGACTCAATACCTTGTCTGCATGAGTATCTTCCACAATATTGGACAAGTAATACTCATTCACAAACAAGTGAAAAAGAAACTGACATCTATCTCCATACATATCAAAACATACTCATTCTTTTTTCATTTGATAGCCCAATTCCTGAGAAAAGTTAAATTTAACATCACGCTAGGACTCTTAGGAGGAAAAAGAAGAAAAGTCAGAAAGAACGCAAACCGAAAACGAAGTCAAACTCAAACTCAAAACATTTATTTCAATTAAACCATTTACAGGCACTTTTTTTTTTTTTTTTTTTTTTTTTTTTTTTTTTTTTTTTTTTTTTTTTTGGTTAATTTAATCTTGTTATTTTTGGTTTTTATGTGTATGTAATTTTATTGATAAAATCATGACCCCCTTTTGAATTGTCAAAAAGTCGGTCAGTCAGAAAATATGAAGCTAGTTGCCCATTCCAAAGCGTAGGTACCTACCTATGGAGAAGAACGGGCAAGAAACTCCATGGACACTCTTTTAAATTATAGTTTTACAAAAATATTAGTTACATCAATAATGTGAATTTATAATTATAATGTGAGAACGATGTAAAAAAGACGTACGCGTTAAAAGTGTCCAGTTGTGAGCAGAAGTTAGTTGCTTAAAATCTTCCATGCGAGAGGTAGGTAAGGTAGTTTATCTACAAATAAATAAAACTGAAGTGTCTCTTTGTAATGTCAAAATAACAGCTTTTTTCTAAATGCATATGAAAGTATATGCGGTAATTATAATAAAAAACAATTATAAAAATTCTGTCTGTCTGTTTGTTCCGGTTAATCTCCGAAACGGCTGGAATGATTTTGACTGGACTTCCACTGGCAGATAGCTGATGTTATAAGGAGTAACTTAGGCTACTTTTATTTTAGAAAAAGTATTTGAGTTCCGCGCAAAAAAAAATATAACCCATGAAATCCAATTTTTTCCGACAAGCGCGCGAACGAAATCGCGGGCACAGCTAGTTTATAATATTAATAAAAACCTTATTATTAATCGGCGCGTGCCACTATGAGTAATCGCCGTTGCCTGTGTGAGCGATGACGTAGCAAGATGGCGGACATCAATTTGACGTTTAATCACTTGTGGCGGGAACGCATTGGTCACTTGTCGCTGTGGCAGTACCACCTGAGCACGGTTTCATTTGCCTAGTGCCTTGAGACTTTAGCCTGTATTAATAAATATATTTTCAAAATCATTATTAACAATATACACTGTGCGCTTTAAAAATTTGTATTGTAACATCTGTGACGATATTATAGTGGACGTCCATGTCGACGTCATGGTATCTTAACTATCTTGACAACACAGGGAAGTAAAATGTATCGAAACAATATTATGAAAACGCTTTAAATTTCTGTCCACGATAACGTTATAATAAACACGTGTATTACCATACATTTTATGGACGTGGATGTCCAAGATAATATCGTCACGTGACACGTCACAAATTATAAAGCGCACTATGTGTTCTTTTAGGGTGCGCCAAAGTTCACCTAAAATTTTAACTCCGATAATTGGAAATCCGAAAATGTTCTTCCTAACATTTTTCATCCTAACAATCACAATTCCTAACTACTCTGTCTCTAATGTTCATAATTCCGAAGCATTCAACTTCATAATGTCAGTAGCAATAAACATCTATTATACTTTTATTTGTTTTCCTATATTTTCTCAACATAACCATCTTTTACACTATTATTCAAAGTCATATCTTTTTTGTTTAGATTTCTTTTTATTCATAATAATCAGTATTATATACATTAATTTTGCGTAACTTTATTTTCACATAACATGTATAACATAATAAGAATAATGGGATCCCTTCTTTTCGCATAATATTCTTTTTCCTAATATACTTTGGCATAACGATTTTGGCATAATTAGTTTTGCCATAATAATACTTTGCCATTTTTTTTTTGGCATACAGTTTATGTTGGCATAATTATCTTGAAGGCTTAATTTGTTTTAGCATAAATTTAATTCGCATAACGTTACTAGGCCTAATGATTATTAGCATAATAATATTTAGGCATACAATTAATAGAAATAACGGAAACAAATTTGAGTTATTTTTACGTATTTATTTTGGATTTCCACGTTAATGATTTATTATACAAAACATTATGTAACTTAACTATGTATTTTTATTTTAGGTGTATATTTTTAGCAAGAGCGAGCGAAGCGAGCTCGGGAATTGGGGCACCCCGACTCGGACAGGTTAGGTTCGAAGGGGATGACGGGGGCTCAAGTGAGCGAGCGGAGCGAGCGAACGAGCCCCCGTCATCCCCTTCGTGTTAGGTTCCTTTAAACCCTGCAGACAGAAATAGGGGCCCCGCGAAGCGGGGCTCCGTCGACTACACCTTATTATTATTGTTATGCTTAATAAACTTATGCTTTAGAATGTTATGCTTAAAAAATGTATGCTTTAGAATGTTATGCTTAATCATTATTATGATTAGAGAAATTATGCGTAAAAAAATTATGCGTAAGCTGTTATGCGTAAATAATTTCACCCTCAAATTAAAACTATAAAATCATCTTCTACCCGCATATATTTTTTATTACACTTGGTAAATGTTTCTTTCTGAGTATGAATGAAAATGTTATGGCAATTATGTTTAGGGATAAAAGCGTTATGATAAAAAACAGTAGGAGTTTAAATATATTTACATTAATGATTTTATTGATTACAATTTTCGGAAACATGAGTGTTATGAACATCGCCGGTAGCGCTACAAATAGTATGAATGAAAACTTTAGGATGAAAAATTTTAGGAAGAGTGATCATTCGGATTACAAATCGTTAGGAAGAACAATTTCGGGTAAAGAACTTTAGGTGAGCCAATATGGACCCGTTCTTTTAGCTTTTGAATAGATGAACTTTAATAACACGTGAAGAACATAACACAACACACTTGTTATCAACATAGCCTCGATTTTGAATGTGTTTTTACTTTCAGATTAGTATGAAATCTATCAGCGGGGTAATTGCGTAACACACTTATTTGCCAATTATTTTGACAGTTCAACTAGGTACATATATTGCGTTATCTACTTTTTGACCAGACAAATTTTCAAACCTATAAACCAATGGATAGGAATTCCTTTCAAAATCCTTCGGATTGTGATTGAAAGTGTGTTCTGCAATTGGGGTGCAAATTTAATTAAAGTTCAAGAAAAAGATAAAGATTTATTTATTTGCAATAACATGTGTAGATAATATACATGGTATAATGTTATTATAGGTTATTATAGGTTGTCAAACTGTGAATGTCTCTTTGGAACACGTCCTAAGAGGAAAATGGCAAAAAGAGCTTAACGTACTGCTCCTTACTTCTTCCCAATTCAATATTCAATCAATTTTAAGACCGCATTCCCTTCAAATCTTTCCACCGATCCCCGGAAAACATCTCCATACATCCTGATTTCCCGACTCCGAACTACGGAACTAAGCTCCCGGGTTGCCGAGTAAGCAGGTAGTACCTAAGAAGGTCAGTGAGACCGGGTGCCCAATCGGCCGTGTAATCGTCGGAAACGATCCTTTCCAAATAGTTATACTTATGTCTTCAATCGTAGGTTTTAATGTCTTGCAGTTACGAGAATGTCTGCGTGATTTTCCTTGATGGTGGAGGGATTTTTGTTGATGAATATTGGTACCTACACTTGAAGGACAAAACTGTCAGCAAGTATGTTTGGAGTACTGTGAGATGAGCGTTTAAATGATTATACAAATTACATTCTCCAAAATTCGTTTTTGTATTAGATAGTAAATTAATAATATCGCCTTCTCTAAACATAAGCTAGCACCAATTCAAGAAATTTTGGCAAGGGATCTTGCTGACTGACTTTTTAATATTTTATATTCTACACTAGGTACAGACGCCAGCACATCAAGCTACCCGAAACTGTCAAATTTTTCCAATCAACCTTGAACCTTGTGCTGTAGCGATAAAGTTGAAAATATATTAAAGAAATTTGACAGATTGTAGTACCTAACTTGATGTGCTGGCGTCTGTACATCCCATCAGAAATTAAAGTATCCGGAAAAGAATCGTGGTGACAGGTACAGCTTGCAGAGTAAAAAAGTTGAAGTGGCAGTGGGCTGGCCATGTTTGTTGAAGGACCTACCGGTGGAGCAGACGTCCGCAGAGTCCTGGAGTTCATACCGCGTATCGGCAACCGTAGCGTGGAACCAGCGACTTTCTTAAGGTCGTTGGTCCATATAGCTGGGGGAGCTAGATGGACCGACGACCTTCAGAAAGTAACTGGGGGAGACTGGATCCAAAAGGCGGAGGACGCTGACGCTGGGTGATGTGGCGCAGCCTGGGAGAGCCACCAGTGAACTACGATAGGCTGAGTTGATAAATAAATAATGATCTTTATTTAAAAAAACAACTTCGAGTACCGGTTAACTTAAATACTACAATCATGAGCGGCGACGGATAGGAATATTATAGTGGATAGTGGAGCCAACCCAGTTCCGTGCTAGGAATTAACCTGTGTTACGGACACGAGGGCCGCTCCATCATCTCACTAGAAACATGAGTTCAAAGGTCCGTAGTAAAAAAAAATATTTGTTTGACTACATCTACATCCCATGAGTTTTACTCATATAGTTTGAGAAGAATATGAAGATAAAGGCTCATTATATTGAATTGCCGTCTTTATTCGCAGTATCTACGATCAAGCTGATGCATCTCACTAATATTACGATTACAGAAACAGCTGTTTGTGACGTAGTTTCCTAAAGACTGGAGCAAAATATGACTTAATATAAAAACGATTCATTACACGGACAAGCACGTAGTCACTATGAATTATTATTTTTTTATTATGAACTGAGTTCGATACAGTGTTAATAATGGATGGTGGACGTCGTAAAAATATAGGACAATGCTGTGATATACAGATCGGAAGGTTGTGTAGCTCGGTTCGTGGATTACGTTAAATCCCGTTTTGAAAGAAGATATGCGTTATTCAAAGCCTAAAAGTCTCAATAAATAATGCATTTTTGCAAAAATGTACCGTATCTTAAAGCAACTTGAATGTGTTTTGAGGTTTTGTTCAATAATATTATAACATTATATACAGGGGGTTTTGGCAACCATAATGAAAAACTCTGAGATTTATGTTCCTTCACATAATTTTCCCAATTTCGGAACATGTTTTTCAGTTGACCGCTCCGTGCGTCCACAGAGGAACAGGGACATTTTATTACACAGGTCGTGACATGTTGCGCTGATGCCAGCCTGTCCACGAACGCGTTACGGCCGGCTATGGCCCGTTTTGGGGCATTTCAGGACGTTACGGGGCGTTTTCGGGCCATTCGTCCGCCGAATAATGTTTTTGGCACAATCGTGGTGCCCTCATTGTTTTTATGGCCATTCGCTAGTTTCAGAGGGTCAGATAAAAATTTTTAAAGTACTTTTCTTTAACTGTTTGAATTCAGAGTTCAGTTTTTTGGGATAATGGTCGTTTTATCTCCACTCAAAGTAGTGCAGTTATAGACGGTCAAGGAGTTTAGCTTTTTTGCCATATTTGGTAGTGTTTTGTTAACTTAAAATAAACAACAACATTTTTTGCGAATGACGCAGCAAAATATTATTTGGAGCCTAAACGTTGGTTTAGAATGGGCTGATTTACAGTCAGGGAAATTGTCTATCAAATTAACAGATGACGCCAATTTGCCGTGTTATCGCCATTTGATACAATAGTCCAAGAATAAAAGTTGTGATTTGAATTTTCAGATAATTTAAGTTGGTTTTGCTGCAACAATTAATTTCTACTAGTGACTTTACCTAGTGTTGGTTTCAGTACGGAAAACCGTCCACTAATGCCTACACTTTATAGTCATGCTCAATAATGCTCATGATCTAATGAAAATCATCGAACGACTTCTGAAGGCCAATTCTCGTAATTAATAACGTTCAAAATCTACTTGCGATGTCATCTCAGCCACAATGTCAAAAACTTGTCAAAAATATAGGGGGCTAGCAGCATCCCGCGGTTTCCAAGCGGATCCCGTGGGAATATTGGGATAAAAGGTATTCTATGTGTTAATCCAGGAAATGGTCTATCTATGTGCCAATTTTCATTAGAAAGAAAGAAAGAAAGAAAATTGTGTGTGTGTGTGTTGTGTATTGTGTGTGTGTGTTGTGTTGTGTGTTGTGTATTGTGTGTGTTGTGTGTGTGTGTGTGTGTGTGTGTGTGGAAATTGTGTGTTCAAATCTGTTCAACGGTTTACGCGTGATTGAGTAACAAACATCTTCACAAACTTTCACATTTATTATTAAATATAGTAGGATTTAGAGGTATTTTTGACAGATTGAGACAGATCACAGCCTGTGAATGTTCTTTATATTACGAGAATTGCCCCTCTAAACTCTTTAATATTAGACTTCTGTCGACTTTACGAGCAAAAATAATGCCTATGGCTACCAAAAAATCTTCTACAAAAATCTCAAACACAGTCGCGCATACTCCTAACCCCGAAACTACAGTAGATTGATGTAAACAGCGTGTGGGGTCACAAGAAGGGCCCTCGCGTCGCCCGAGTGCGGCACTCTTGACTCCAGCCAGCTTTTAGCGACGCTCGAGGACCAACTACCAACCTGAATTTTACAATGCGTTTTTCTGTATAGATAGCTTGTGGCTAGGTGGGCAGCTTTTGATATTATGAGGTACCAACTATTATTTTACCTCTCAATCAAGTCACTCACCCTCTGAGGTCTTACAATATGCGATTGCCACTTATCCATAGCAATATATAACTTGAAGATCAAAACTATAAAAGGCAAAGGAATCTTAGAGCTGTTAAAGACTTCTGAATTAATTAAAAGACATTTTTTTAAATACTGTAGGTAAAATTTTTGTCTAAATTTTATTTGCGTGGTATAATCAATCGAATCGTGTATTGAAACCCGCTTTCAGGAACAAACATTCGTCGAAATGAATCGCAATTCAAGTGATGCGATTGGTTGATGATAATTCACTAAACCAATCACAGCAGAGTTCGCGCGCTTGACAATTTGTTTGCAAATTGGGTTGATTTTCGTTCAAAAAACTGAGGGGCAATTCTCGTAATTTTTTAGAAAGTTCACAGTCTGGGGGCCTAAAAAGGCCACTTTGACGAATCATAAAAGGATAACATTATGAATCGTAATGGATAGTTAAAACAAATCCCATTGATCAAGGATTTTTCATTATTTTTTTTTGTCTGTGCTAAAATACTAATCAGTCCAATCCAAATCCGATCCCTATCTCTTTGATTATACCTACGTAGTGCAGCGAAAAACAGAAAAACACGGCCTGTCTTCGCCATATTTTGATTCATAACGTTATCCTTTTACGATTCTGCCAAAGTGGTCTTTTTAGGCCCCCAGATCTGACTCAATCTGTCAAAAATACCTCAATCAAGACTTCAATAATTCAGGTCTTAGACCCGAACCCTATTCTCCTTTCAGCTGTAAATATAGCGCCTAACCCAATACATAAAATATGTTCTAAATCGCAGTCACGTCTAGTAGTAATGATATTCATCGCTCTGAGCCCTGCTGACCCAATTCCTCGCAGTAAACTCCCACCGCTTGCGAATGTTTCCTTGACAGACTACATATTGTTATGAAGTTGTGACTTTCAATATGAATTTTATCTAATGTTGGAGATGGGGTGTATGCAGAAGGATTGTGGTTAAGAGGGGACTCCTGGCTAAGCAATAAGGAGGATTGTAGCTAAGCCATAACAGCCGCAAGGTGTCGATCAGGTTAAGCTACACTTGTCGCGGTTGGTCTGTGGATAGGTGACCATCTTTACATACTCCGTGCCTCGGAAAGCACGATAAGCCGTTGGTCCTAGCTGACATTCTTGGATCTTTGACAGTCATTACGGGTCGCCAGAAGTCCGAAAATCTGACAATTAGTCTTGGCAAGGTCGTGGCGACTGCCTATCTGACCTCCACAGTATTTAGCTGTATCCGGTTAGACTGGAAGCCAACCCCAACATAGTTGGGAAAAGGTTAGGCAGGTGATGGCGATAGGGTGTATGTGTGCATATTTTTATCGGCCGGAATACGTTCATACTAGTTGCAACACGTTACGTTGCAACACGATACGATGCAACACGTTACGCAACATGTGCCAAGCACAAGTAGATAATTAAAGTACCTACATATTTTTGGTTGTTTCAGCAGGAAATTCAATTTCAAAAGTGTCTTCAAGTATCGGGATATGTCAGCGGGATTGTCTGAAAGGTTTACCGCTGGCCCGGAACATAAAGGGCTAAGGAAGGAACACGGGTGGGTTTTAGTCAGTAAGAGTCTGACACTCCCTTCCGCTCCACCCAGAGCGGGAGGGGTCATTTGACGATTTCCCATCCCCAAAAAAAAAGTATCGGGATATAATAAACTTGTTTCAGGTACCTAGTTATTTCGTAATGATAAACATTCGCAAATTGTGGCCCGTAGGTTTTAGGAACTGTTTAGCTACAGGAGCCATGGTGCCTCAGTGGTAACGGCTCCGACCCAGAAAGGGGCTTCACTTTGAGCCATGTGACATCTGCTAAACTGCACTGAGCCCGTGTGGATTGCAACCACTGCCTCTCGAAGATAGGAGACATGTGTCCTATCAGTGGGAATATTATAGGCTATTTATGCTTAGCTACAGGACTACCCCACACGATATCATTGTCATGATATTTTAAAACTGGGTTAGGTTCCGCTCGCCCCTTGGATCTTGCCCCTAATTGCCTAAGTGTACCTACTCGCCCCCTTGATTATTAGATACCCCAAATCGCCCCCGATTGTTAGTAAACTAATAGTACAGTCAGCACTCGTAAGTTTTTTTAAAACCATTCATTTACTGTTAAATTAATAATTTTAGGGGCCTTATAATACAAAAACAAAAACCTGAAGATTGAAATTCTATAATTGAATTACATACAATAAATTCTTTAAGCCAAGATAAGCGAACTTCCATCGACGCAGCCTCCCAACAGAACGAACATATGAGAAGTCTGCAAAGTTTCTAGTTAAAGTCGAGCCCTTCACAACATACTGACAGACATATTTCACTAATAATATATGCACATAACTTTCCAAATGTAAGATAATTTAATTTATCGAGTAAGTTTTGATTTGAGTATTCATAAGGGTGGTTTATGAGTTTATACCTAGTTCAGAAGTTGTCACTCATTCATATAAGTTGTGTTTCAATTTTAAGTTTAATTAGCCTATAATTTTCCCACTGCTGCGACACAGGCCTCCTATTGGTGAGAGGGAGTGGGCCGTAATCCACCACGCGGGCCCAGGTTGGTAAATGTCACGTTTCTTTGAATTTTTGGTTCTAGATCATGCCGGTTTCCTCACGATGTTTTCTTTCAACGTTTTGAGAGCAGTGGTGATGAAATAATTTCACACAAATTAAAGCGCCTCTGGGTTCGAACCTACGACCTACAACTTGTAAGTGGCGGCTATTACCAGTGGCCCACCACTGCTCTTAAAGTAAATAATGAACTTAATTTTCAATCAGGTACAGACGCCAGCACATCAAGCTACTACAATCTGTAAAGTTTCTTTAATAGATTTTCAACTTTATCGCTAGAGCATAAGGTTCAAAGTTGATTGGGACAATTTGGCAGTTTCGGGTAGCTTGATGTGCTGGCATCTGTACCTAAGAGGTGAAAATAGGATTCATGGCAATGTTACGCCTACGTCTCGAGTAGTTACGGATGAGAGTCCCTTAAAAAAAAACCTAAGGCCGTGTCCTAATATAAGCGATTGTCGTGTGAATACGTAATCTTTGCGTTCATTTTGTTCGTCGAACCCGTACGCGTTGTCGCGAGTGTAAATACCTAATTGAATAGTATTAGTATATTTTAGGTCATAGAAATAAAAGTAAAAGATTCGGCTTTACTCCGTGACTGTACTTATGATGAAATTGGGCAGTGGGTCCAGTCGACCTATTCAAAATGCGATTACGTCAACTGGACCCGCGGGTCCAGTTCGAGTGGGCTCAGTTGACCAAAGACTCCGAGAGAGCCGCGGCTTCCGGTTTTCCAAACTAGTAAGTGACAAATGATCGACGAACCGATTTTAATGAAACTTCATACGCATAAGCAGGATACAAAGGTCTAAAAAGTTACTTAAGAACATTTTCGAAAAATAGTGTTACAGCCAAATTAGACCGATTTTCAATTTTTCCATAGAAACAGAGATTTCCAGTTATCTTTCTTTAAATAAGATATTTCGAAAATGTTCTTAAGTAACTTTTTAGACCTTTGTATCCTGCTTTTGCGTATGAAGTATCATTAGAATCGGTTCATTCATTTCGAAAAACAAGGGCTTGAGAGTTTGTATGAAATGCCGTACGTCGTAAACGCTCTTAACATAGGTTTATATATAAAAAAAAAATACGGTTTCCTCTCTAGGTAATGCGTTCGTATCGTTGCAACCACACCGCCGTATTAGCAGCTCTCACACTGATGAGCAAAAACCTGCGTTTTAATAATATCGAGTGGTTTTAGTTGATTGCTACTGAAGGGAAACTCGTGTTTCCTGGTTTATTTTCTTGTTACATCAATATAATATTTTAACGTAAACACATATGTTTTGTAAGTGCTTTATTTCCGGTAACATAAATACATATATATCAAAATAATAGTGTTTGGGACGAAGATCAAGTTTCAGAGGATCCCTATTCGGTGCGCAGCCCAGTTGGCGGACGTCACACGCCTAATATCAAAAAGAGTAACGTCGTCCACTTCTCACACACTTCTAGAATATTCTAGAAGCTGCGCACTTATCGGACGGATGGATTGCAGTGGGGCGGTTCTAAATAGGTTCGCGTCATAATATTATGATTTTTTTGAGCCTCGTTTTTAGGGTTCCGTACCCAAAGGGTTGAAACGGGACCCCATTACTAAGACTCCACTGTCAGTCTGTCTGTCACCAGGCACAGGGACTGGTGGCTGGTGGTCTGGTGGGTAGGTCTGGGTGTCTCATGAACCGTAATAGCTAGACAGTTGAAATTTTTACAGGTAATGTATTTCTGTTGCCGCTATAACAGCAAATACTAAAAACAGAATAAAATAAATATTTTTTCGGCATTTTTGCCTTGTGGTACGGAACCCTTCGTGTGCGAGTCCGACTCGCACTTGGCCAGTTTCTGACATGCAGTGTCTGGTCAACAATGCCTAACCTCTTGTCATGTTCTCTCTGTATAATAATACTAGCATTAAGACAGACATTTGCGATTCCAATGTTAACGTTGTCGAAGTGGCTGAATTCTGGTCAAAATTCGTTTAAGTAATTTGGAATCATTGAAGAGATCCGCAGGAGCACCAAAGTAACTGACATAGCCCGAAGAATTGCCAAACTTAAGTGGCAGTGGGCAGGACACATTTCCCGCAGAACAAATAGCCGATGGGGCCGAAATGTTCTAGAGTGGCGACCGCGTACCGGAAGACGTAGCGTTGGAAGGCCTCCTACAAGGTGGTCCGATGACCTGGTGAAGGCTGCAGGTATCCGCTGGATGCGAGAAGCACAGAACCGGTTGAAGTAGCGGCGCTTGGGGAAGGTCAATGTCCATCTGAGGATGACTGAAATTATGATGATGATACGTCGAAATAGAAGAACATCATCAGCAGCTGATAATGTTCCCACTGCTGGGACACAGGCCTTCTCTCAGTAAGGGGCAGTAGGCTGTAATTCACCACGCGGGCTCAGTGCGGGTTGGTAGATGTCAAATGTCTTCGAATTTTTGGTTCTGGGACATGTCGGTTTTCTCATGATCTTTTCCTTCACAATTTTTAGAGCAGTGGTGATGAAATAATTTACACATAGTGAAGCGCCTGTTTGGGTTCGAACCTGCGACCACACACAACTTGTAAGTGGCGGCCGTTACCACTGGTCCACCATTGCACGCTGAAGAATTAAGCAAAATTTTGAACAGTCGGTTTTAGTTGCTCCGATTTCACAGGCTGCGTTTCAATTGTCTTTGAAATCTATCAATTAAAAAAAAAAAATTGTGTAGAGAACAGTTCAAATACTAATTTGAATTTATTTGTGTCCATCACGGGCGATTGAAACCAATAATTGAATACTAATGAATTAAACACAAATCCAGGATTTACGTGAGCACTAACTAGTTTGTTAATTAATGGACAAAAACCGCACTTTGAGTCCTTTGCCATAATTTTAATGCTATTATAATTAAGGTGCTTAAATGACCTAAATCGCGGTCACTGTCGGACTGCATAGAAAAGAAAGAGGAGCGCGATGACACAACCTTGGTAATTTATTGCAAAACATGAAGCAATTATTTAATTACAAAAATCTATTGTTTGGACTGATAAATTAAAACACTGGTGCTGTAGTATGTTGCTTGTAGAATAATTTGACAAAAAATCAGAATGATTGTATGTATATTAGTGTGGTTTTTATTGTGAAAAGAAAGTTTTTGGAGGTATATTCATGATTTTTTTCTATAGTATCAAATTATTTCACCACACTATTTAACTAGCATAGATCCTGAAGAACATCATATATTTTTCTGATTTTGTTTACTGTAGTCGAACATATACTTTTAGGCATTAGAAACTTGCGTTTTTTGCGTTTAGTTCCTGTAGTCCCCTTAATTAAAACTGTTTTAGAAGAAATCTCATAAAGCGAAAAAAGCGAATCACGAACCATCCAAACATGCTAGTAGTAAACCTGATGGACACCCAAACAGTTGCTAGATGACTAAATAGAAAGATACCTTAAGACAATATTTGCAACCACGAGACCAACGCGAAAGGGGAAGTCAATGTGTCAACGCATGTATGTAGGTAATGTACGCCTCTTCAGAGGCAAGTTGAAAAGAATAACTATAGATATTACCAAATTCATCCGCTCCCTTTAAAACTTATTTCTCAACCGCCATCTTGAATTATTTAACGGTCCTCAATAACACAAACACAGCTCCTTTCGCCATTATAAACTGAGAAACAGATTAATAAGCCTCTAGCAATCTTAAGTGGCCATAACGCTGCTAAGTGTTCGCGCACACTTGCGACACTGCGACGGTTTCCGTCCGGACGCAGTTTGTGGGCGAGCCTTACGACCATTCGCCTGAGGGCTGCCATAACTTAAAGAGTTGACGACGAGACGAACAAAACTTCAAAAACCCCGGGTTGGGTGGAAATGAGTTTTTGCCCGGACAACATTAAACAAAAAATTGAGGTTAAAAATAAAATCGTCGTTTACGTTTTTCTCTTTTTTAATTTAAAGCTTGTTGCGTTTTATTTATGTTTATATAATTTTATATTATTATACTTACTCATCGCGAGCATTCGTATCGCGAATTTGTTTTGCGAACATTCGTTGCCCATGTTTTTGTTACGTAACGAACATTCATTCACAAGAATAGAACAGTTTGGTCAGTATACTTTATAAAAACCCCTTTAAATAAATAAATAAATAAACCCCGATCGGATGGCCCTCAGACAAACCTAACTAGTATAAATTCGAGGAAATCTGGATGGATGGCAGCCCTGGCTAGCATGTATGTACCTACATCCATGTACCCATTTATGTACCTACATAAATGGGGATAGAATTAATAATGGAGGGTACTTGTGAAAACAGTGATAGAAGTTTATGTGGAAGTTTATGGAGTAATAGAAGAATGATTTTAAATGTTAAAGAGATAGTAAATGAAATGAATATGGGTAGATGATAACTCCTTCTAAGGGTGTCTTAAAAAATAGAATTACTGAGGTCAAAGCACACGTATCAAATCGGAAAGGGATTGGCACCTTATCAACTTGAGCCGTTCAGTATTCTTTGTATGATAATCCTTACTGCAACGCACACTAATCGGAATCGTAACGTAATCGCCTCGCCTCGGGACAAGCTCACGAACCGCGGCGCGGTGCGTTACGGCTTGTCGTCCCCGCGCTTACGTCTCGGACGACGTATCGACGTATCGGAGCTTCTGATCCGCTTTGGTTTATGTGCTTACGTTAGGTTGACGCCTGTTTGACGCCGAGGCGAAAGGCGATACGGTGCGGATCCCTTTCCGATTTGATACTTGTACTATGACCTTTAGGCCATGGCCATGTCTTTTCATGGGCCCCGGAACAGGCCACCATCGGGATTCCAACTAACGGTAGGACGGTTTCACATCGGCGTCGAGACAACGATGAAATACCTGGGTCTCGTCCTCGACAGCCGGTGGAATTTCATCGAACACTTCCGACGTTTGGCCCCCAAACTGGAACAGGCCGGCGGAGCCGCCTTCAAGCGGCTCTTGCCTAACCTGAGAGGGAAGCTTCGATAGACATATTGTAGCAGTTACCGATTTCCTGTAGGAAAGTTCAGAGCAGCCTGTTCCAAACCGATAAAAACTATAAGTAGTAAGCAGGCAGGAATATGGCAATAACGGCTTATCGGTTTATTCGCACGATTTGACTCGCCCGCAACCTCACCCCGCCTCGAATTTGAAACGCTTGAATCTGCACTTTTAAATCAATTTTTCTTTTCTGTAGGTGATTCTTACGAAGTTAATTTGTTTGTGAGCGAATCGACAACTCCAGATATACGTTTTAGGCAATTGGTACATTTTAATTTTATTTGATTTAACGAAACGAATTATTCGCTCACAAATAGATTAGCTTCGTTTGTGTATGCGAGTCGCCTATAGAAAAAATCATATTATTTAAAAGTCTCGATTCGCCCGTTTCTGGCGAGTAAATAAATGCGAATCGACCATTAAACTTATTTTTCTTTATGTATTTTAAAAGTTTTTCAGATACGAGCAAGACGTACCACTGAAAAATTAATATTTTTAAGCACTTACTCGTATTCCAACTGTATTTTTCCTTCGCATTTTGAACTCTCAATTACACGCAAATTGACCACAACCCCGCTTCACAGTTAAACCGCTCTCACCCAGTTATAACCGGTTATAACTAGTTTCAACTGCATTTAATCTCCATGTAACCTAATTTGTTATATAAAGTAAAACTTGGAGCAAGATGGATCGCTGTAGTATTTTGTAAAGTTTGCACAGACTGATAGGCGCCGCTTTATCTATCTAGACAAGGATGGGCTCGTCTGTTATTTTTTTTTCTAGGTTGTAAATATTGAAAGAGCCTCTTGATAGATTGAGAACACCTTAAAGAGTCAGTCTGTTCGCTGTCAACGTAGCTAACCTGGCCTATGGAAATTATTGCACATGTGCAAATAATCAATAAGCTTTCGTGTAAGGCTTGTTCTGCCACTTAAGAGGGAACAGGGCGTGCGATTCTCCATACAAATGGATTCCCCTTTTTTCTTCCTGAATAATGCCTCTAGAGTATTTTTTTTAAAATCAAGGTAGGTATGCTGTAAACACGTGTGATTTTCTTTTTTTAATCAACAAGTTAGTAAAGCAAATATGACCCTCTAAAAATTATAAAAATGCCCTATTTTTACCGCCGTGATTAGAGGACTACCAGACAAATTAGAAAAGTTTATAACATAAAAAAAAATATAGGAACCTTTAAACATACTTTTTCTTAAAATGCTAATGTAAAAAATAATTTAATCCGCTCAGTTTTCGAGGAGAAAAAAGGGGAATACGAAACGTCGATCTCGTCAAAATTTTTGTGATAATTTCGGTCTGAGCTGCAGCTGTCCCTATCACACATTACGTGGGCAGACTTGAGGTAAGGAGACGGCAATAGTTTCTTCAAATACCTATTTTTCAAATTCCTCGCAGGCTTCGTCCCCTCTTAAGAATCTTTCTTCTTGAGACATTGAAAGCCAGTTCTAGGCCTGCATATTCCGTGCATGTTTAGAGCACTTTCAACAAATATCTGTACGATGTAGTACAGACGCCAGCACATCAAGCTATTCGAAACTGTCAAATTTTTCCAATCAACTTTGAACCTTATGCTTTAGCGATAAAGTTGAAAATCTATTAAAGAAATTTGACAGATTGTAGTAGGTTGATGTGCTGGCGTCTGTACTTGCTCCGATCTGTGACCCGTCCCTCTTTTTATAATTTATTTTAGTCACAAATTTTAGCAAATGTGTTAATTCAAATTAATTAATTCAAAACTATACCTACACCATTCATTGGACTATCTGGGCATCTTAATTGCAATTTCTTTCGTCCCGTGTTTAATAGTCCTCCAGACTGTATTTCGTCAATGGTGGCCAACCGAGACTAGCCTTCGGCGTCGGAGATATTACAGCGCACATTATGCGTGTGCGCAGACACAGGTGCACTTCCTCGTCCCTCACTCTCATAGTCCACTGGAGAGAGACCAGGCGCAGGACCAACGGCTTAACGTGCTTTTCGAAGCACGGGGGTATCACACCGCCAACTTCTAAACTCCGGACTGTTACTAAGAAATTTCTAATGGAAAAACCCAATAACACTTTACTCGACTTGGAATTCGAACCCAGGACCTCACGCTCAGAAGTCACTCTCTCGACCACGAGACCAACGGGGCAGTCAAACGTCCTGTGCATACCTTCTGCACAATTCTCCTATAACACATTCGAACGCACCCAATACTTTCCCATCCGAAATGCAAATGGAGACTTCACCTAGAAACTTCACACAAAATAGCCAGCCTCGTTTTCAAAGCCAACTTTTACTGCGTCTAAAAGATATCTAACTTTCAGCCTAGGTAGAAAACCGCAGGCGAAACCGTAGGTTATTTCTACAAGTAAACGATCGTACCCGAAGCCAATTTGGTTAGTATCCTCGATTCTCGTTAAAAGTTTTAACCGGTGCCGTGGCACGACATACAACTGCTAACGGGAGCTACTCGCGTTTGGTTTTAATGTTTTATTTTTTTATTATAGAGAGAAGTGAATGTTAGTTTAAACCTATTTAAAAGTTTGTTTGGAGTTTTAATGAGTTGGAAAAACTTTCTCGTATAATTAGTGTACCTAAGTATGTCAGTTTGTGGACTCTGACTCCATTGTCCGCACGTAGATTCCAATTCGGTCCGCTGTGCGTGGATCTTCATAGACAACATTTTTTTTCGACTGGCAGGCTTATACCTAACTTTTTCGCAATGTGAAGGCATATACAAGCTATTCATAATCACGCTTGCTCACGTTCGCTGCAGGCACGTGATTTCAAACAATTTATAAGGCCAAGTATCCTCACGACGTTTTCATTCGTTATTAGTAAGTGATGTCTAAAATGAATCAAGAAAGTACCGTTGTAGTATAAGTGTGAATTTTACATACATAGGTTATGGCTTCAGTACAATTAAAACTCGCAATTATAGTAGGCATACTAGCGGCCGCCCCAGCTTCGCACTTGTGCAATTTTTTTTTCAAATTTTCCAAATTTTCTTTCATACACACAATTTGTCCTGGCAATACCGAACACTGCAAATAAATAATTATCCAATTTGGTGCAGTCATTCGGAAGTTATACGCGGATAATTTATTTCAGGTAATAAGGTTAATAACATAAATACATGCGTGACTAACATTAATAAAACAAAATGGTAGGTAGGTACTCATTAGATTTGAACCTGCAACCTTAAGATGCGGAAATTTAAAAATTTTTACTGCAGTATATTCAGTATTATATAATCAATCGAACCATAGCCTAGAGCTAAGAGGGGACAGCTAAACCAACAGGAAGTGACTAATAAATGCCATACATTACAAACATGCTTGCTTCCGTATAAATTGGATGCCAACAATCAGCGTTGATGATAAATTTTAAATGACCTAATTAACTGCCCGTTGTGTAGTAATTTGTTATGTCTATGGGTTAAATTATCATTTTAACCGACACTGCAAAATTGGTATTTGTTGTTGGAAAGGCGTAAATGGCATCCGTTGTATTTTGGAATATTTTATCCCAAAGAGTCAGCATTGCTATCCAACGTGGTAATGCTGACAGCCTTTTGGACACATCCCATTGACAGCGATGCGGACGAATTTTTTGATGCCCAATGAACTCCTCCCTTTTGCTTTTATTTTTTACTAGCTTCTGCCCGCGACTTCGTCCGCGTGAAATTTCTTGTTACTCCGACCCACCCCGTCGCATCGCATCGCCTGCCCGCGCTATTACTTCGTTTTTGCTTAGCGTTCTTTCTGACTTTTTTTCCTTTTGCTCGGCTCCTAAAGGTCATAGCGTTATGTTAATAGCCTATAGCCTTCCTCAAGAATTGGGCTATCAAATGCAAAAAAAATTTTTCAATTCCGACTGGTAGTTCCAGAGATTAGCGCGTTCAACCAAACAAACAAACTCTTCAGCTTTATAATATTAGTATAGATTATATACTTGTATCTAAATATATATATATTTAAATATTAGCTTGTAAATTGTAATTAAGGCTTTTTGTTAGTAGTGTTGTCTTTGTTAATCTTAAAAACAAAGGGTATAACAAGACCCACGAAGCCTTCATCTATGCATTCTGGACCTACATGAAACTAAGTAAGTAACGGTTAGGGCGCAACGTTACTCACGCAAAACATTGTGCTTATAAAGTTAAGTTGTAACATTCAAAACTGGTTTTCGTAAAAGAACATCAAGAAAAGTTGGAACATTGACCTTCAATATCTCCGTAACGTGAAAACATCCTTAAACTAACACTAGGAAAAACAGAATCCATAAAAATATTAAATTCACTGACAGGCAACGCACGCAGTCCCGCTGCGTTAAGAAGCACGACATTTTGCATAAGGATTTTTGAAAATTCCTCCCCTACATAACCACAACAACATAACCATCCGACAGGCTATCGTATCATAGATACCTACCGCTACATCACTCCCCCCCGGAGACCGGAGGTCGATAGTGGGCTGAGTCTTGTATCTTGCGATGCTTGCCAGGCCAGTTGAGGTTCCAGTGAGTCGCAACCGGTTGCCGCATAGTTCTCGGTGAGTCGGAACTGTCTGCGAAGATGTCCGCAGTGAGTCGGGGTGGCACTGCGTTATGCTCCAGTGCGTCGGATGTGGTACAGCGCCGGGTTGAGGCTGACTGCTGGCGTCGACCAGGAGAGGATTTTTATGGCTCTGCTGGTGGACCGGCCGAAATGCAGTATGCTGTGCCGAGGTTGCTGATGAGGCTAAGGGTGATAACCAGGTATGCGCGGTCGCTGCATGCTGGTGGTCAGGATATCCGTTGAAACCTGAAGTGCTGGCTGGCTGGGTGACTCGCCGCTCTAAAATCGCCGTCCGCGATTTAGGTCATGTAGTCGCTTTAAACATTAAAAATTTAAAATAGACGATATCCATGCCATGCATTGCGTTTCCTGTACCTACGTATATCCCCGTAACTCAAAAAATAGCTCGATAAACAGTCTACTCTGATTGAATTTCACCAGTACACTTGTCTAGAAATCTGAAGTATGATAAAGTATTATTTACCCAAAGAAACGTTTTTCAATAGGTATTCCTCGCCGCGAAACCACAGCAAACACACAAAAATAAAAAGAAGCCTATAGCAACTCTTTCAGTGCTGCCACCCTAAAATAAACAAAAGTGGAGGGAGTTGACACAATTGCGGATAAAGAATTGTTTTGTGTGAGTATTTTCTAAAAGATATTAAATGGCTGGTCTGGCGCTAACAAAAAAGGGGCGTTTTCTTTTGTTTTCTAAAGGTTTGCCATTAATGCGAATTTTGTTCTTGTGCCAAAACGCTTTTTCGGGTAGCTTAATGAAATGAATGTAGTATTTCTTGCACGACTCATAATGTGAAGCACAAGAAAAAATTTTGTAAATTTTATTTTTTATAGATTCGTTTCACCCATGGAAACATTAACCTCACAGCACCCAATTGAAAATAGCTCTTTTATCCAGAGTAAAAACTATCATTACTAATACATATTATAAATTCGAAAGTAACTCTGTCTGTCTGTATGTTACCTTTTCATGGCTAAACCACTGAACGGATTTCGATAAAATTTGGCAGAGAGATAGATTGCATCCCGGGGAAGGACATAGGCTAGTTTTTATCGACATAACTCGCGGGCGAAGCTGCGGACGGAAGCTAGTAATTAATAAAAAACTAACTAATATAATATCTATATGATTATTATGAGTCGTGCACTTTGGATTTACCATTTTTTTTTGTGTATTGTTTGCCGTGTGGAGTCAGGCAATGATATTTCTATGTAAATATCTTTTTGGTCTCGTGATCATTTTATAATGAAAATAATTTTTACATGTTGGCAGGGACATCGACACGTGACCTGGTACCATTGATTTAGTACATGATCCTGAACCCTCATGAGTAGAAATTGATCGTCAGTTGTTAAAAAAAAAAATTGCTGTTCCATGCGTTTGATCGCGTAGTAATTGCACTTTTTTTATGAAATAGCTGATTTTTTTTTGACAATTGACGAACCATTTCTACTCTTGGGGTTCTAGAATAATATGGTTTATTTTTTTTTTTAAATTAAAATTTTTATAACCATTTTTTTAATAATACATATCCCCAATATGCAAGTTTTCATTCGTCAAGAGTTCGAGAGCAAAAGAAGCTCAAAAGTCAACCATCACTGACTTTTCACCTCCCCAATCAACTTTCAAAGCTCAGTTACTACAGAACACAACCACTATTTAAATACAGGTAGTAAATCAAGTAAGTATTCACAGACCTAAGCTGGAACGAGCTCGCATAGTTATGGGCGCAAAGTTTTTGGATTCCGCACGCATCTGGCGTGGAATTTCCGCCATTATCGAGAATACTTGGGGATATGCGAAGGGGTGAAGGTGGTATTCGATTGATATTCCTTCTATCTCCAGAAAGGTCTGAGTGTGTAGTACTCGCAACCGGCGTGCGTGTATGATCAGATGTATGAACATAAACGAAGCAAAAGGAACAGGCATGTAAGGATTGTAGCAGTTGGCGTTCTGTAGTTTCAAAGAGGTGTGAGCTTATGTATGTATTTGTATATTCCTTAAAGTGGCCATTACACCTACAATAAAGGCTTTCGCAGACAAGAACGACACGACAGCGCGATTTTTAGTAAAACTTCATGGAAATTGTACTACCAGAATCGAGTCGCACCGTCGCGTCGCGGGAGCGTCTGCGGGAGCCTTAAGTTCATATTACCCCTTGTACTTAAACGATAAATTATTATTTTTACACAATAACATTGACGGCCCATAAGCTTTAATTGTTTCGCGTTACCCTGACTAGAGTGTAGTAAATTATTGCGCAATTCTGATCCTACACGATGCATTGAAAATGTGGTATCAATATTATTGAAACTCGCCCTAACTTTTGTTCAATTGCCCAAACCTGAATTCATACCGGCTCACAGTATTACCTGAACAATAAACTATTTTCTATTCTATCTAGGGTATGCCTAAGTCAGTAATCAAGCTGTGTTAATAGGTGAAATTATTAATATTAATTAAAAATATGTGATAACGGCAACAAACAGTTGGCGAGGACTGTTGTCACAGAGTTTTTACATTATTTTAGTAAATGGGTAAAGGTTTCCATAAAGGGTTCCAAGTATTCCCATACCAAATTTTATCAGAATCGGTCGAGTCGTTTCGGACATTAGCCGGAACAAACAGACAGACAGACAAAAATGTTAATATTGTTTTTTGTTTTATACAATCTTTTAATAAATACATAATTATGAAAGTATATACGGCACTCGTATATACTTTCATATGCATTTAGTAAAAAGCTGTTATTTTGATAGTACAGACGCCAGCACATCAAGCTACTACAATCTGTCAAATTTCTTTAATAGATTTTCAACTTTGACGCTAAAGCATACCTAAGTACAGACTACAGTACATCAAGCTACCCGAAACGGTCAAATTTTCCCAATCACCTTTGAACCTTATGCTTTAGCGATAAAGTTGAAAATCTATTAAAAAATTTGACAGATTGTAGTAGCTTGATGTGCTGGCGTCTGTAAAAACGGACACTTAAATTTTATTTATTTGTACTCGTATGTATGTAGTTATAGATTATTATTTGATCATTTATATTTTGATTTTGTAATTTATGCATGAATTTATGAATATATATTATTTTGAGATCCCTGGATAGATGCTTTATTAACTTAGTTATTTTGTATATCTTTTGTAATGAAATAAATTAATAATCTAGAACGGGGCATTCTGTAAAATCGTTATCGAGGTAATTGTCTTCTACAGTGACAGGTGGTTGAAAATAATTGACATTGACAGCTATTCAGAGCTGTCACTTACAGTGACATTGGCTGCGTCATTGTCAAGTATTTATAAGTAAGTATTTAACTGATTTTGAAAAGGTGGTTTAGCTTTAAGTTCGTTAGGATTTTACTTACATTTTATCGGACTTAAAAATAGAAGGAAGTCAGAGAAGGCTCTTTTTTATAACTGGACACAGATTTCTCTTAGATTCGAAGAAATCTCGAGATTCCTTCCTGGGCGGATTTACGTGTTTCGTTTTTTATTTGGTAGAGAAGGTCCCATATTTTTATTAACTTTGCTTGAATAGTTTATGAGTAAGTTTCAATTATTATATGTTTTTGATCCACGTCATCTAGGTATGCTGACGTTCTTAGCGTGTCGATGGCAAATATAACACAAGTTAGGGACTTATATTTGCCATCTATGTTGCGATGTCATAGTATTCACATACAAGTACCTAGTGGTATACGAATGTGAATGAGACAACTACAACAAAAAAAAAATATTTTCCATAAAAACAACCGATTCTAAAATAAATTAAGAGGGTGCCGACCTAACGACGACCGCGCAGTCTAGCCCTCATCGAAAATAGTGGCCGTTTTAGTGATTATAATAAAACTAAACAATGTAAAACTACCGTTTTTAATAATATTACCGTATAATCTTGTGGAGCACAACTTAACGTGCTTATTTTCTGCATTTCATTCTAAAATAAAAGAAATAACCAAACAAACGATGAGGGCGCCACTAGGCGGTCGGCGTAGCCTTAAGTTTTTTGTTGTATTTTGTCAGAAACCGTCACGGGCTCGTGGAGCACTAACACTGTTCTCATTACAAGTACCATAGTTGCCAATACCTCATCCACGCCAATCTACATCGGGTCATACAACCGGCAGCATCCCAGCGATTCCCGCGGTCGCGCCAATTAATCAGCTCCGAGATATTGATTAATTATCGTTGGTCAGTGCACGGCCAGCCTAACGCGCGGCCAGTGTGCGCCCGGACTAATGTGCTGGATTACTGATGCTAATGATCTGGTAATAATGGATGTATTGATTGGCTTTGTTTGCGAATGTTAGGTGGTGATGTGGAAGTCATGTTTGTTCCCTACCTAATGGTGACAAGTGAGTGACAACTTTTATTTATTGAAGTGAAGACTTCTTTAGGGGCGTTGGGCATTTTTTGAGATGGGAAAAAACCATTGAACTCGCGCCACTGTTACCATAAGCGACACCACGCGTGTTTTGTTTATAAGACGATTTAAAAAATATCTGATTCGGATGTCTTCGGCTGTCCTCGGGATGTACTCGATGCCCGTAATAAACTAATTATACCAACTATATGTGTGCGGACGATGTAACTTTGTTATGTATAACACGATGTTTTCCCTTATCATGTTAGTGCTTTAAGGGTAGTAGTCAGACTGGTTGAGTTTGTGAGCGAGTGATTTTTTTTCGGTTCTTATACAGGTTCGGGTTTTTCCTGAGGGTCTAGACGAGTGACAATCGCTTTCAAAGTGTTTCATATTTCTACAACGACTATCAAATAGGATTTACGTAAGTTCATGTCAATGCAAAACAATTTTTGACAGCGCTGATAGAACGTCACTTTGTCTAGGCCCTCTACTGAAGAGTTTGTCGTCTGAACACTGAAAGGCCCGAGACGGCGCGGCGGCGGCGCGGCGGCGGCGCGCCGTGCTCCGCGCGTGCCTCTCTCTAGAGCAGTGGTTCCGAACCTGGGGGTAATTACCCCGCGGGGGTAAATCAGCTATTCTGTGGGAGTAACAAAGAACCTAATAATTAAGACCTATCTAATAAAATACCTAGATATAAAAAAAAAAATGATACATCGCCGCGCAGTAAGAACCGCACGTGGCATCTCTTTCTAGCTGTCGTCGCGGTCGCCTTACCATGTCTGTTTTATCCTGTTTTAGCTAACAGAGCTTTAAAAATGCTGATACCCTTTGACAAAGGTGGTTTTTCAACTTTGGTTACACTGAAAGCAAAGGCCAGAAACCGTCTCAATGTGGAACACGACTTAATTTGCGCTTAAAGCGAAACTAAACCTAACATAAAATAAACTTGTTAATGCTAAACAATACCACACTAACAATTTTTACTTAAGGCGACTACATGACCTAAAGCGCGGTCTTTGTCGGATTGCATAGAAAAGAAAGAGAAGCGCGAAGACACAACACTGGTAATTTATTGCAAAATATGAAACAATTATCTACTTATTCATAAAAAATCTATTGTTTGGACTAAAAAATTAAAACAATAGTCCTTTAGTATGTTGCTTGTAGAATAATCTGACACAAAATCATTATGATTGTATGTATAGGTATTATTATGGTTTTTATTGTAAAAAGAAAGTTTTTAGAGGTATCTACATGATTTTTTTTATCGTATCAAATTAGTTTTATTATGTTTTCAACACACTAAGTATCTCCCTAGCATATATCCTGAAGAATATCATATATTTTTCTGATTTTATTTACTGTCGTCCATCATATACTTTTATTGTTTCTAAATCTTGCGGTTTTTTTTTTTGTTTAGGTCCTGTAAGCCCCTTAATTCATGGTTTATTGATAACATTTTAAGATCGGGGTAAAATCAGTTTTCCTGATAGGTTCAGGGGTAACAATATTGAAAAGGTTAGGAACCACTGCTCTAGAGGAATGGTGGCCGTATGCGGCCGCTGAGGGTGACGGGGTCCGCATGGATTCATGCGGGGCAAAACCTGGCCTACAAATTGTTATCAGTCTGTTAAAATTCATACTAATATTATAAATTCGAAAGTAACTCTGTCTGTATGTTACCTTTTCACGCCTAAACCACTGAACAGATTTCGATAAAATTTGGCAGAGAGATAGATTGCATCCCGGGGACGGACAACGGAAAGCTTTTACCGACATACCTTGCGGGCGAAGCCGCGGGCGGAAGCTAGTAATTATATATGTAAACAATTTTAGGTAATAAAAAAAATTAAACGTAATTTAAAAAAAATGCTTAAAAATTTACACGAAATAATCCTCCCACGACAATAAGGCACTAGACACGGCGATGGTATCAACAATTCAACACAAACTTTATGGTACCAAATAATCACAAATTAAAATGTTGTTAAATACTCAAACGGAAAAAGGTCCCACGACTAGAATGTCAATTGCTATTCATTATTTTAACTGTCTATCTTAAAACCTGTCGTGAAAAACGTGTCTCCTGCGCGTGTTTTTTCGAAACATTACAGAAAAACATCAAAACAAAGAGGCGTGGCCATGCACATTTGTGTATGAAAACACGATGTTTTTGTTGTCCGAGCTGCATGGAAAACATTCCCCGCGGGTGACGAGGGGAAGGGTTTGATTCATTTTCAACCGCCACGCGCTCCGCGCACATCGAGCATTTAGCATTTTAAAGCTTAATTCCAACTGACACAGGTTTTGAGCTTATATATTGTCTTGTGAATAGTTGACACTAATCTAAAAATATTTTAATACGCAGGAGACAGCTTGTATATGAAAACAAATGTTTATGTGTAATATTTCGAAAAAACACGCGCAAGAGACATGCAATAAAAATATTGTCTTTTTCGTTACCTATTTATTTATTTATTAAAATCTCCCTTGTAACTATCATTACAGGTGTATACCTAATACGATAGCGTGGTCTTAAAATTAACTTACTTACAATTTAAAACTATGAAAAACGTAAAATAAACTATTATCACTTATAAAATAACATCTAAAAATAATAACTACTTAACTAAGATCCCTAAATATAAAAATAAAAAAGCAATATGTATTTAAAATAAAATAAAAACAACAACATATAGCCTACTGCGCACTCATGATGGCTTTACTGTTCGCTGACGACAGAGGCAACTGCATCCAGCGACATCCATCGACGCCCGCCGTCGACGCGTCGGCGGCAGCAGTTGACTACGTGTCGCTCGTGTATTTGAGTGCAGTGCTCAAATACACGTGCGGCATGTTCCGACACGCGTCAGCGGCTGCAGATGACAACGTGTCGCTCGTGTATTTGAGTGCAGTGCTCAAATACACGTGCGGCATGTTCTGACACGCGTCAGCGGCTGCAGATGACAACGTGTCGCTCGTGTATTTGAGTGCAGTGCTCAAATACACGTGCGGCATGTTCTGACACGCTTCAGCGGCTGCAGATGACAACGTGTCGTTCGTGTATTTGAGTGCAGTGCTCAAATACACGTGCGGCATGTTCCAACATGCTTCGACGGTTGCAGTTGCTTCTGTCGTCGACGTGTATCGCTCGTGTACACTAAATCCCTCTTTATACTTAATAATTATTCACATGACACCATTTGCACTAGTTAAGTGTCGTAATTTTATTACTTACCACTTTACATTAGTTCACAAAATCGTTTTTCTATCCTAACTTTTCACGCCTAAACCACTGAACCGAACATCCTGATGTTTTGTATATACGTTGTTAGGTGCACAGAAACGGACATAAATATGGTACCTTTCATCCCGGAAAAAAGTGCTATTCCCGAGGAAAACAACAATAACGTTATTATGATAATAGATGGCGCCACGTGTCTTTCGAACGAGATCGACACTTATGCAGGTGAAACCGCGGGGCGCTGCTAGTAACAAATAAAATACTTCTATTACTAAGTACAAGTAACTATGTGCTGGTTTCCCATTTTAATAACAATAGTACCATCTTCGATTGTTGTCTGACTCATGTTTATTCCATTGTCATCTTCTGTTTCCTTAGCTTCCTTAACGGCCTCTTTGTTTTCTTCAACAGCATATTGTGTTTCAGGTTTTCTGAAGATAACTCCAACGAGGTTTGAAAAAGGACTTTCGACAAGCATCCAGTAGAAAAATGCTGCTATGAATGTGCCGGTAATTATTGTGCAGCTTTTAAGAAACTGTGAAATATAAAAAATGTTTCAAAGTTTTAAATATATTTTAACACTGTGTAAATGAGAGTATTTCTGACAGAATCTTTCACAGGGGTTGATATCAAATGCCGTTTCGGTACTTCACCATGCTATCAATACCTCAAGCGGCCCAAATACAATACCTTATTAGTCCGGGGGCCGATAACACTGAAAGTCCCGTCCGCGTCATAGCGGAATCAAAAATTTTTCATTTAAATAAATAGAACATAAGTATAGGAATAAACTAAGCTCGGTATGCGTGAATTCCTATTGCCAAAACAAAGTGAAAAATCAAAAAGTCATCGCGGATATTAATTTTTTTATGTATTCGACAGTAAATTTTATTGGCTTTTAGAAAAAAATCACGCAAACCACTTTTTCTTGCCGGAAGGGTCTGGCATACCTATTTGAAGTGTGTGATGAGGGCTAAAATTTCTCCAGACCCTTCCGGCAAGAAAAAGTGGTTTGCGTGATTTTTTTCTAAAAGCCAATAAAATTTACTGTCGAATACATAAAAAAAATTAATATCCGCGATGACGGTAAAACATTTTTCCATATTTTTTTTTTTCACTTTGTTTCGGTAATAGGAATCCACGCATACCGAGCTTAATGTATTCCTATACTTATGTTCTATTTATTTAAATAAAACATTTTTGATTCCGCTATGACGGGACTTTCAGTATTACCGGCTCCCCCCCTATATAATATTATAATATAATATGGGTACCTTATTAGGTAGCTACAAGTACAGCTTTGAGCCGTTTGGAGTCAAAACGCTCTGGTGACGGGGACCGAGTTCGCATCTCCTTTTTAAAGAAATTTCTTGCTGGCTGATCGACATTTCATGTGAACGGAGGGCTGGGTCGTTCTTTGGCAACATAACTAGCATTGCGATTCGACGTGGCAATGCTACCAGTCTTCTGAACACGTTTCCAAGAGACAGCGATGCGGACGAGTAGATACTTCGACGCCTAAATATCCTTTTGGTTTTTGTATTTATTTATATAGTTAGTCTTCTATCATAATTTTTATTTTATTTATTGTCTCCTTATTAATCTGTCGATTTAATAAATAAGTGCTTTCGATTTTTTTTAATAAATTGAGCTATAAATTCTTCTTGTCGGTCATGCTGTTCGAGAAGAAAAGTAAATAATTTATACTAGCACGTGTCACAATATTCATCATAATATAATTAACGAAGCATAGGACATTTTTAGGCTTGTTTCTAAGTAACAACAGCCGCACAGATCGATCGATCAGGTTAAGTTACGCTTGTCGCGGTTGCTCCATGGATGCGTGACCATCTTTACATACCAAGATCCTCCGTGCCTCGAAAACGACGTTAAGCCGTTGGTCCGGCTATCATTCGTGGATCTTTGACAGTCCTTACGGGTCGTCGGAAGCCCAAAAGTCTGACAGCCAGTCTAACCAAGCAGTACTAGTAACTGGGATGTGGAGGTGAGATAGACAGTCGCTCCATGAAAAATACTGGAATTCATCTGCATCCGGTTTGACTGGAAGCCGACCCCAACAGTTGGGAAAAGGCCAGGCAGATGATGATGATGATGATGAGGACATCTTTAGTTAAACTTCTAAATAACATAGATATTACTTACAACTCCGATAATAGTGGTTTTTTTAAGGGCGATAATCGACACAACATCGGTCCTGACGAAGGCAATATGCAGTAGGTATGCACTGTACGACAGCCGGCTTATGTATGTGAAGGGTTGCCACTCCAGGATTGTTCGGTATATACCTGTAAGTGGCGAAAGCGGGATGGTCAACAGGCATTTTTAGAAATCGCAACAAAATAGATACAAATTTTGTCGTTAAACGTTCAAAATCTAGTCGTCGTCAATCTCATCTCGGCGACAATTAATGTCAAAAGATATTTGCCAAGTTTTTGACGTTGAAAACCTCAAACGGCGCAAATACTCCAATCTCTTTGGAACTGATATGTTTGAGCCGTTTGGGGTTGAAAACCTAGGGCCATGAGGCCCGAGTGCTCACTTAGTATTTCGAGACATCGCCAAGCGGTTAGTAGATTCTTCGCGTGACCAGAAGGCTGGCCTATTTTTTTTGCCAAAGAATCAGCATGCCATGCAACGTGGCAATGCTGCCAGCCTTTTGGGCACGTTTCCTGTTGACAGCGACGCGGACGAATTTTTTGATGTCTTTTGATTATTTCCCCTCCTTTTTAATATATGTTTGCGTTGTTTGATTGGAAACCGTCGTAAAAGAGGAAGAGAGATGTCACTACCTCATTGCATATAATGACATGTGGAAGGTTCGAGCCTGCCCACTACGAGCCTATAGGCCTGCACACGCTAGAAAAAATGTCAGTCGGTCAGTCAGTCAGTTACTACCGCATCGCTAATTAATAATTGTTCGCCAAATTGACACCCTGTCCTCATTAATCGCTCGGCAAAATAACACCTCGCTAAGATTGACCCGGGTCCCCTTAGCTGGAGAACGCGAGATAATCAAAATTAAATGGGAGGGGGGCTCGCAAGCATCGAGGGATCCCTCATCCCTATTCCTTTAGTTTAAAGTGATTTCCTTGCATTTATAATCAAAATTAACTACCCGCATTTATAGTCCACCGCGCGACCAATACCTGTACTTGTACTTTTTATTATTTTAAGGCTGTTAGCTTTTTAAATTAATTAAGTAAGTACCTTCAAATTGAATAATTACTCCAGCTAACAATATAGCTACAAGTATGCCGAAGATAGGCTTCATGAAAGCAGCATACAGCAGGTGAACGTAGACGGGTTGTGGTGGACCATCAGAAATGAAGATGCTGCCGGAGAAGATAACGAGCAGACCCAGGAAGAACGTACTCCAGTATAGGTACCGGTATTTCTGGAAAAGGCAAGAAAATATATACGTGTAGGCTATTCGAAATTGAACTCTACCGCCGCCGCCTCCGCCTTTGTACCTTTTTGTGCGAAAAGTTTAAATAAATAAATAAATAAATAAACTCTATGATAGTATGTATAACGTTAAGAAATAAAATGTTTTAAATAAACTGACAGTGGTAAAATTATTAAATATATCATCATCGTTCAGCTGAAACACGTCCACTGCTGGACATAGGTCTCCTACAGGCGACGCCACATCGATAGTTTCTGTGCTACTGCATGCAGGATTTAAAATTTTACTTTGACAGAATCTGCTTTGCTCCAAGATGCTAGTTTAGAAAATATGCTCATAAAACGAAAACGCGATAAATGATTTATATTTTAGTAGGTTTGTACAAACACTTTTACACGTCATCATATTTTTTTTATAACTAGATGATTTCTGCGTTTCCTATTTGACTACTCTGAGAAGAAAGGCCAAAACAAACTCGGAGGTCGCAGTCTCTTTTAAAGCCTAGACCTAATCTTGGTCAGATCATGTGTAGACCATGTAGATTGGTGTCTGAATAGAATAGAATAAAAATAAATACACCATATAAATTACAGACATAAATATAGAAACTGTACAAAGGGTGACACAATGGGCGGTCTTATCGCTAAGAGCGATCTTTTAAAGACAACCTTAGGATGGATTTAAAAAGGGGAAGGACAGACAAATACTGTAGGTAGTCCGCGGTGTAGCATTCGGTGTGTTGTCTGAAATGGTCTTTTGAGTAAAGAACCACACAAATTGAGTGGACCTGTTCAGTCAGTGTACGCATTTGTCAAAAATCGTGCAGCACAACTCAGAACTTGAGGAAGGAGCGAAACCGTATTCGTGTGTTAAATTAAGGTCGCCATTAAAGCGCCACGCTGTATATTAAAGTTTAGGTCCGTCTTTGAATATAATTATGAGATAGGCAACTTTTTAAAGGAGCGCGATAGCCATTCAAAATATAAAGTTTATAGCTTAAAATTAAAACTGTATACACCTGACTATTTAGACTATTGTATTTTTGAGCATGGTGCGAAGAAAAGAAACGTGTTGCGCCGACTTCAAGAAACATGGGACACAGACAGTAAGATCTCTATTGTAAAATCTTTGTTGGAACAAAAACACATTTTATAATTTGATTGTGTTTGAAAGTAGCTACATTAGTCAGCAACTGTGTCGCTGCTATTGAGTACACGTGTGAGTACTATGTACATTCTATAGAGCTACCATTTACTGAGTATTTCTTGCATTGACTTTATGTGCCCTGGTGGCTGACAGTTACGTCATACGCACTCTCGCTGATGCTGGCGAGCTGGCTGTTGAGCTTTGATTGATTCATTTGAAATAAAATATAAATAGTTTGAGTATGAGTATATAACGCCCGCTTTGAAGAGGAAAACCACAGCGTTTCAGATGAAAATGAAAGTATAGGAGAAAAATAAAAACAATAAGAAAAATTAAACTAGATGAGTGCATAATTAATTATGGTTACCCAGAATTGCTTTGGGTTGCCCCCAGTCTTCTGCCAGTCGTAGATAATGTAGCCTGTTGCCATGCCGATGACGTAGCCAGACAGGTTGGTATGCCCATTTATGTAGACCGTGTTGAACGTGGCATCATTTATGAATAATTCAATTGCTGACCTGAAAGTAGGTGACAGATCATTAGAAAAATTATAGACGGTCACATAAATTAGACAGTACGAAACCATTTTCATTTATGACTAGCTGACCCCACAGACATTGTCTCTCTAAATTGCAAGAATCCACCTGAGAGTAGCGGTGGCCCAGTAGTAACGGCCGCAATTCACGAGTTGTAGGTCGTAGGTTCGAACCCAGACAGGCGCTTTACTTTGTGTAAATTATTTAATCCCCACTGCTCTCAAAACGGTGAAGGAAAACATCGTGAGAAAACCGGCATGCCCTAAGTCAAAGTCAAAGAAAATCATTTATTTCAAACTAGCTTCTGCCTGCGACTTCGTCCGCGTGAAATTTCTTGTTACTCCGACCCACCCCGTCGCATCGCATCGCCTGCCCGCGCGGGAAAAAAGAAAAAATTCAGAAACAACGCTAAGCAAAAACGTAGTAATAGTGCTATTACTTCATTTTTGCTTAGCGTTCTTTCTGACTTTATTTCTTTTTGCTCGGCTCCTTGAGGTCATAGCGTGATGTTAAATAAGTGTGTGTGATTCCTAGGAAAACTGTCTTAGAGGTCATAGCGTGATGTTAAATAAGTGTGTGTGATTCCTAGGAAAACTGTCTGATTAATAAATTCTAGTTTTTGGCCATTCGCTACTTCTAACATTCGGTAATTTAAATCTAATGCATTTGGTTTTCTTTTCATTGAGTACTAAATTATTTACCGTAAAACAATCTTGGACCTGAAGAATAGAGTTATTCACGTCCTCAAAATTTTGTGACCGTCGGTCTATTTTAAAGATCAATGATGTGTCATCTGCAAATAACACCATCTTCGGTTGATTTTGAAGTTATTGGGGTAAATCATTAATGTAATCTAAAAAGAGGAATGGACCCAATATCGAACCTTGAGGAACGCCCATTTTCATTTCAGACCCAAATGAGTTTACGTTGTTTACTTGAACTTTAACCTTTCTTTCTTTCTTTCTTTCTATCTTAGCAAATCAAGTGCTGTTTTGCTAATTCCATAGTGCTCAAGTTTCATCAGAAGCGTCTCATTGTTTACGCAATCGAACGCCTTAGAGAGGTCGTAAAAGATTCCAATGGCATCTTGTGCTTCTTTCCAGGCGTTAAAAATGTTCTTTATTAGGGTAACACCGGCGCGTCAATAGTGCAACGCCCTTTGGTGAAACCGTACTGGTGTTCATGAAAGGTGGAACTTTTATTAAAGTGACGTAACATTTGATTGAGCATCAACTTTTCAAACACCTTAATGAGAACTGGCAAAATTGACACAGGTCTTTAATTGTTGGATTCTTTACTATCACCGGATTTGAACAATGGTAGTACTTTACGATCTCTTTTCTTTAAGATCCGGAAAAACTTGTTGGTCAACACTAGTGTTAAATATGAAAGCTAAATAGGGCGCAATGGTTTCGATGAAAGATTTACATACTTTTGCAGACATTCCCCAGAGATCTTCTGTTGATTTAATGTTAAGATCTTCAAAAGCTTTTATAACAGCCCGGGGGTTTGTATGATGAGACCTAAATTCCAAAGGGCATGCCTTTACATTATTTTTAAGTAAGGCAGCATAAAGCTATAGCTCCGCCACTTGCGGTGCCCGAAGCGGACAACGTGGACGACGACGACATCCCCGAAGTGACCGGGGTAGATCTGAGATCGGCGGTAGGAAGACTGAAGGTCAAAAATACCGCCGCAGGACCCGACGGCTTGCCAGGTAAAGCCTGGGTCCTGGCCTCGAGGGCTCTCGGGCCTCGACTGGAGGCGCTCTTAAGCGCATGTATGGAGAGAGGCCAGTTTCCACTCCGTTGGAAGACGGGGAAGCTGGTCCTCATTCAGAAGCCAGGGCGACCTGCGGACTCTCCGTCCGCATATCGGCCCATCATGCTGCTCGAAGAGGTCGGCAAGCTCTTTGAGACAGTGATTGCCGGTCCACGCACAACGGACCGAATGGGAGTCTAAGTGCGGAAAAGGGAGTCCCATCATCATAGTGATTGCCGGCCGCCTCATCAATAAAAATATTGCTTTGTTTATCTGTGTGGTCTCTGCTGGAAGAGCTCGGAAGAGCTAACACCGGAAGGAGCAAGTCGGACTGAGGCTGAAGAGGTGGTGGTTGGTTGACACAGCTACATGAAAGATCACACAGGTCAACAATTTTTTTTCCAAGAAACCAGACTATACTTTTCCGAAGGATTTTGACGCGCTGAATTCAAATCTGGCCTCAAAATTCAAAAGACTAATGATCATTAGTCAGAGACTCTTCAACTTCCTAGAACCAAAAATTCGAAGACATGTGACATCTACCAACCCGTGCTGAGCCCGCGTGGTAGATTATAATAGCCCACTCCCTCTCGAAGAGAGGGAGAGGCCTGTGTCCCAGCAGTGGGAACAATATAAGCTGATTATGATACAAGAATCCTATACAAAAAATGTCGTTCAGTTCTTCCCGAATTTGTTATTTTTCTGGAAAACTTTTCCGAATAACCTTTCCAACAAAACTTAATTTTGACTATTACAAATATTTTTAAACAAAAAATTGCCAAATGGTCCAGCAGTACAATATGGTAAGCGATGCGCTTACCAACAATGAATGATTAGGAAGTCACGAGATATTTGCGTCAGTCTGAACAAACAAGTTAGTGTGCATACACACGAGCTACATGTGTATGTAACTACATGCGCCGACGCGTATTGCTCGTGTGTATGAGCACTTAGTTGACACAATCAGTGCGAGCGAATTTTCGTCTCGAATCCCCAGTGGGGTTTTGTTTGAGCAGGATTTTAACACTGGTTGAATACAAGCTTGATTTTTTTCAGATTTTTATAACTAGTATTATACTTATAGTTAAAAAATAATAAGCTAGAAAATAGTAATTGCAAACTTACTCCATGCTAGCAACCAGAACACCATTCAAGTGCTGATAATAAGTATGCAGTACGGGGATAATGATCCCTATCACGAAGAGAATGCTCAGTACCACCTTCCTAGTGAGGGCAGTCCTGCATATGAGGAAAATGATGACTCCCATGAAGTAGAGCTGAGTGTCTGCTGCTAAATACCTGTTATAGAAACAATGGCGGATCATTTAAAAATAATTTATAATAAAAAGAAAGAATTATATGTTTATTTGCGATAAACACGATGCAGAGAAAGAACAAGTAAGGGTAAAATATGCGTCACATCTACGGAAAGCGGTCACCGCTTTCCGTAGATGTGACCATCTACGGAAAGCGGTCATCGCTCAGCATAACGCTACGACCCTATGCGAGACAGAGCCCCAGCTCTGGGTTTCAGCGACAGCCGGCGCTGACATAATGACGTCCGGTGCAGCATACTATAAGATAAAAATAAGAAATAAAATAAATACGTAATATCACACGCAATGTCACACGCTATGTAATTCTAATTTCAAATTATAATAATATACGATGGTACCTGATGTATATCATAATGTGGGTATATGAATAAATAGCCAGTCTTGGTCTAACTGTCGTATTATTTACATCATGGTGACAGCGGTGGGATCAAGTATTAGTGTTCTGTGGGTGGGATACAGACACACAGTAAAGTGTGGAGGTTACTTCCTTCAAACAAACAATTTCAACTCTTTATATATTTGTTTTCATGAACTTAATTTTTATTAATCAAGATAATATTAACACAATAAAAGCTAACATTTAAAATAATAACATTTACTTACATGTACTCCTATATGAAAAAGAAGCAAAAGAATCATAGGGCATTTAAAAATTCGTCCACATCGCTGTCAACAGGAACAGTGCCCAAAACGCTGGCAGTATTGCAACGTTGTATGGCGATGCTGATTCTTTGCCCAAAAAATAAGGCCAGCCCTTTGGTCACGTGAAGAGTCGACGCAAAGCATTTGTAGCGTCATCCATACTAATATTATAAATTCGAAAGTTACTCTGTCTGTCTGTCTGTATGTTAGTTACCTTTTCACGCCTAAAACACTAAACGGATTTCGATAAATTTTAGCAGAGATTGCATCCCCGGAAAGCCTTCTTATAGTCCCCATTGTGAGCGACCAAGTCTCAGTGCCATATGTTATCACTGGCAACACGCACTGGTCAAAGACTTTCGTTTTGAGACGCTGCGGTATGTGGGACGAGAACATTATTGCGTAGTTTCCCGAACGCTGCCCAGCCGGGTCGGATTCGACGATTGACCTCTTTCTCGAAGTTAGACCTGCCTAACTGGACAGTTTGTCCTAGGTAAACATACTCGTTCACGACTTCGAGTGTAGCGTCTCCGATCTTTATGAGAGTGGGTGTTACATGGGCATTTGACATAGACAAGGCCACGGTGAGGCAAGGGGTGCTAAGAATAAGTTATACTTGTAATAATTTGATAGATTTATATATTTACCAAGTTTGCGGCATACAATAGGAACCGTGAATATAATTGTTGACGTAAAGGATATTCCTCCACCAGTATTTGCGGCAGTCTCTTATTTCGGTATAAACCATTTTCTGTAGATAAATATATTATTAGTTTTGATTAATATAGTTCTTGATATTATGGAAAAAATGGAACTTTCTTATAATGTTGGGCCAATTAATTGATTCCTAACACGAAGAACAACTTTCCTAATGACATTTGCCTCATTTCTCCTTAGGAATAAGGCAAATGTCGTTAGGAAAGTTTTGGGTATGAAATGATGATGGCTATATGAGTAAGGAAAGACCAAAGACACGATGGATAAACTATGTGGAGGTGGTGACTAGTGTGACTATTATCTTTAGATCGATTCAATAATGAATTCATTTTTGACTTTTGATATTTTGTATTCAAACGTTTCAATTCGAGTAAAAGATGCCGATTGAAATATAAAAATGAAGCGTCTAATATGTACTAAAAAGCTTACGATGGTGATGATACGCATAAGAATAATCAAGCTATAACGTTCCCACTTCTGTAACACAGGCCTCGTCTCTGTGAGAGGGATGCTGATGATACTAATGCTCAAATCAAGCACCAGTAGAATTACTAGAAAAACTTGCCTGCCAATAAGGTCCTGATGATATTCTTCCAAACCAAGTTGCTGTAAAGGCTATAATGAGGCCGTACGATGGAGTCAATCTGCATCAGACAAACCAAAGTTTATAAACAATCTTAATGCTAAATTGGATTTAGCAATACGGGCGAGCTTAATTCCCACTCGTAACAATTTTTTTAGCCCACTCTGATGCGTTTGGAATCTACCGTCGAATATATTTGGTATACAGGCAAACATTTTAGGGAACAACAATTCATTTTAATTCAATGGAATGATATTATTTGTTCTGAAAATAGGATATCAAAATCAGTTTAACAGGCCACGCTTAAATAAAAAGTTAATGTGCGTAATTTTTAAAAGAGTGATATGAAAGAATTGACAATACAGCACAATACACTCCCAGCACAGCATTGTTTAAGAACAGTTGCAAGCTAGCGTCTGTATGTCAAATAGCTTGTTCGACTGTATTAATATATTCTTACCTCAACCATCTAATCACGACTTGCTTCGGCAGCATCTTCCACGAAGGTTCATGTTTCTCTGAATGTATAAGCCAGATATACACTAGTAGAAAAGACGACAGGACAAAGAATATATGCATTATCAGGTGCCCATTCAGAAATATGGAATTGGCTTTAATATGCATCCACTGAAATTAAAACAGTAATATTCGTTTATTCATCTTATTTTGCTGATCAAGGACGCATTTGAAAAAAATTGTTAGGTATATTTAGTGAAACGATAACTGGCATGTTTCTTGAAAATAATTATATTTAATCGGTAAATAAAATTAAACTTACATCTTCTAACAATTTTGGATTTACAGTGAACAGGATGGTGGGGTAAAATGCGTGGCCTGTCATGACGAGGTTTAAACTAAGCGATCTGAAGCAAAAAAAATACTATTAAAAATATGAAAAAAAAAAAATGGCGTTCCGTAGTCTCTGTCTACTTGTCACGAGAAGAAGGCGTGTTTTTATAAATATCGGTACTTTACCTGATACCATGGATTCCTCTTAATGCTTTCAAACGAGAATCTTTCCCTTCATCTGGCGACGCTACAAGCTTCTTCCAATTCCGAAATATAGAAAAGCAGTATAGAAATCTGAGACCTGAAAAAATCATATTTCATAAATACAGACATTACATGCACGTGCTTATAATAAATGAAATTACTACACTTTGAAAAGTGAGTGAAGCTTAAGACAAAACTAAAAGAAAAAGTATCTAAAAAGGAAAGTACATATTCTGATATCGTGTAACAATAAAAAAGTAATTTAAAAAAACAAAAACCCGACTGCTGTAAAAAACTAGTAAAAAAAAATTGAAAGCTAAAAACAAACCCACTTCAAAATAAATAAAAGTTGGAAGCAGGCGGGACCCATTTGAATTTGAAAATATAATAAAAATGGTATGGAGAGCCTGCTTCCAGCTTTTATTTAATTTAAAATGGGCTTGTTTTGTTTTTTTTTTGTTTTATAGAAGGGTTTTTTTTTCATACATACACTCGAAATACATAACGCTCCTGGCGCAGTTGGGTAAAAAAATAACAATAGGCCTCCAGACCATATTTCGACCGTACCAACGAAGACTAGCCACAGAACACACGTGCTTCGGCACCGGGGATATTGAAGTGCACAATTGTGTGCGCAGACACAAGTACACTCTCATAGTTCGACTGCCAGTTGGTCTCGTTGTCGCAAGTGATATCCCCGTAAGCCGTTGGTCCTATGCCTGATCCTTCTCCCATAGTGTCGGATTACGTGCCATCCCACCGTGCGCAAAATACGCGCATTGACGTGGAGTTGCAGTCACCAGCTCGTATTACCTATTTACCCTACGTGCCGTCCCATCGGATATCGTGTAATAACAGAGTGGTATAAAGTAGACAACAGCGATGTGCAGCAGAATTATTACAATATGCAGCCCGATTCAAACTTTATGGTGGCTCTGTAGTGCGCTACCCGCTGCGCAGTACCTCACCCCTCACCCCCGTGACAGTTGAATTTGATACTGCGCAGCGACTCGCCTCATGTTCCGAGCCGCCATAAAGTTTGAATCGGGCTGTGTTATGGTAAAACCCGTAAAAGTGTTCTTTGCAAGCTATAATATAACCTTTAATAATATGAAAACCTACCTCCACGATCTTTTCCCTTTTCTAAATAGCGATCACAAAGGCTTGCGATAAGGTTTATTATCAATATTAGCATGCAGACCACTCCTACAGTCAGATCCAGTTTATCTATAGGGAAGTCTCTATCGCGTTTGGAACAATCGAAATCTTTCGACAGTCTTGTTTCCAATTTGTACTTTTTATAAACGGTTTCGTTGGAGCACGCTTCAAGGGACGATCTTAGGTCCAGATCCGATCTAGAAGCTTCGTAGAAATTACTGCATGTTTTTTTCATGCAGAAACCGTATCGTAGCACTGTGTGGTTGTAATTTGTAATTTCTTTTGAATATTCCTGTGAATAAGAGAAATAATTATAAGATAAAAAATAAAAAGCTAGAATTAACCTTGAAATATAACTATAGGAAAATATAGAAATACTAATTATAAATGAATTAAGATTTGAGATAGCGTCATCTGAGCCGATCGTAGAAGATACGAGAGCGCTTTTATTTAAGCATTCAGTTCGTTGTCACCTAGTATTAGAAGAAATGGGCATTTTAAAACTAAAATCGGCATTTTCTGTAAAACTACATACATCGCTATAGGTGATTGCGACGGTCCTAGTGCTTTCCACCAATGATTTTGAAGCCTGAATCTTATATCCTGAGAACCACCACCGTTAGGCCCAAAATAAGGATGACACAAGTGCCAAAACCTACTTCTATCATATTCAAGAGCTTGCTTGGCTCATCTGACACCAGAACAAATTCTCCAATGCAGTACATCGAATCAGGTTCATCGAAGCATTCTTCGTAGTTGTCCAGGTGGAACAATGGAGGCATACGAGCATAGTCAGAGTCTGCAAATACAAGAACAGTAGATGAAAAAAAGCTTGGAAAAACATATTGAATTATTTGCTAAAGGATTGAGATTATTGAATGAGCTACCCTGTTGATCACAATAATTGATCTAAATAAATAGGTACATGGTAAAATCATTATGGAAGGTCGAATAATGGAAAATATTATTATTTATCGTCACAAATAATAATATTTTACTTTAAACATAATACAACGGTAACAACTACAGTGCGTGCCACATAAGAAGAGACTTGACACACCACGTGGTTTGACATGCGCAGTACACGATTTTAGGTATCTTTAGCGGTATGAGGTCTGAGTGCGGGACGGGACCGGACGTCATAGGGGCGGCGGAAAGAGGCGGGGGAGGCGGGGTCAAGTCTCTTCTTACGTGGCACGCACTGTACAATGGCAACATTAATTTAACACACGGGTAGGGCTAGTGGTCAGTAATAACATATCATATTCGTAATTTGAAAACTACCACCTGCGCCGCTCGCCGACATAGGGCTCTCTCTCTAATTTTGACCCCGTTTACAGTTCACATGATCCAAATGTCTCTCTACAATATTTTGTCGATTTGTTACAATCTACGATAAGGAAAAATACATTTACTAAAGTAATACCTAGAAAGTATAGTAATATTAAACCTTGGATTACGCCCGGACTTGTTCGCTGTATCAGACATAGAGACAAACTACACCAAAAATCGAAAAAAGCACCAGATAATGAACTATTATCGAGTATTTACAAACGATATAGGAATTTCTGTAATAATCTGTTGAAAAAACTAAAAAACCAATATGATCACAGTCAACTACAGAAAGCAGGTAAAAACAGTAAACTTATATGGAAATTCATAAAAACTAACACTATTAGGTCAAAAAATCCCGAACCGGTGCTAGATCTTTTATCTTCGGAGCAAAGCCCTACCGAAGCAGCAAATAAAGCTAACAACTTCTTCATTAATGTTGGAAAAAGCTTAGCAGAAAAAACGTTACTATCTAATAGAGTTTTTCCATTCAAAGCCAAACTAAGACATATACAGCACGAAACTCTTTTGTCTTATTAGATACAGATGTTAATGAGGTAATAAGTTTAATAGATGGATTAAAGGAAATTTGCGCTGTAGGATGTGACGACATACCTAATAGCATACTCAAAAGATTTAAATATATCATTGCCCCTCCCTTGACACACATTTTTCAGTTATGTTTAACAAAAGGAATATTTCCTAAATTGCTTAAAAAAGCCATAGTCACCCCTGTGTATAAAGCTGGAGACAAAAATTGTGTTAATAACTACAGGCCAATTTCAGTTTTAACAGGCCTTTCAAAGATTTTGGAAAAAATTATAAACAGTAGATTAGTAAAATATCTTGAAAGTAATAAATCACTCTCTGATCAACAATTTGGTTTTAGGCCAAAAAGATCAACAAGCCAAGCTGTTCACAAACTGACAAATTTTATAAGCACAAACCTGGATAACGGCATGTACACCATAGGGATATTTTTAGACCTTGCCAAGGCTTTTGACACAATTCAAAATCAATCAATCCAATCAATCAATCAATCATCAATCAATCAATCATTCAATTTTTCAATTTCTTGTTCTTTGCTTTTGAACAAGCTGGAAATGCTGGGAATACGGGGAGTACAATTGCAACTATTATCTGATTACCTTACCGACCGCCAGCAGTGTGTAAAAATAGGTCAGTGCGTGAGTTCTGAACTTAAGAATAGCTGCATGCTATGGAATTCCACAAGGCAGTATTTTGGGTCCTACTTTGTTCTTAATCTATATAAATGAGCTGTGCAATTTGACACTCCAAAAAGGTATAATTATCTCATATGCGGATGACACAGCTCTACTGTTCGCAGCTAAATCAAAGGTATGCGGTATGAGGTAGCACAGAATGGTTTTAATACTGTGTCTAATTGGCTTCATAAAAATCTCTTAACATTAAATACAGATAAAACCAAGTACCTATTATTTACAATGAGAAACACTAATCCAACGCTTACTAACGTAATCATTCGAGCGCATAACAATTGCAATTTACATTATGCTGACATTGCGTGCACTTGTCCCACTTTAGCTAAAACCGATCATATTAAATATCTAGGCGTCACGATGGACACGGAAGTTTCGGGAGGTTCCTGCACATAATCAGGCGGGAGGAAACGCCCGGGTATCACCATTGCCAGGATCGCCCAGAGGACACGGTGGAGCACACGGTGGAGGTCTGCCCCGCTTGGGCGGAGCACCGCCGTGCCCTCGTAGAGGCGATCGGCAGCGGCGGCGACCTCTCGCGTCCGAGCCTGGTTCAAGCCATGGTCCGGGGCGAGAGGGAGTGGGGAGCAGTCGCCTCCTTCTGCGAAGCAGTCATGCTAGCGAAGGAGGCGGCGGGACGGCTGAGGGAGAGAGCCTCCCGTCCCAGCCGCCGCGGGAGACGCTGCGGGCGTCGGGAGCCGCGCGACGACTCCCGGCCACCTTAGGCGCGGGCTTGCGGGCGGAGAGTAATGGGTAACTCACCGTCCGATCAGGACCAGGCCCGTGCCGAACGGCGCGTACATGTTCCACGCTGTCAGCATCAAGGGATGGGGCCCGCAAGGGCCGAAGCCTGCCGGGTCAGCGGGATTGTCCGAAAGGGTTACCGCTGGCCCGGAACATAAAGGGCTAAGGAAGGAACACGGGTGGGTTTTAGTCAGTAAGAGTCTGACACTCCCTACCGCTCCAATCAGAGCGGTAGGAGTCATTTGATGATTTCCATAAAAAAAAAAAAAAAAACGGGCGACACACAGGCACCACTCGTTGCGCGACTTGCGGTGCCTTCGTGTCGCGCGCGATATTATCGCGTGTCGCGCCTGTTGAAGGAGCCTATAGGAAATTGTTAATAAATTAATAATAACGTTTGATGAAATTAAATTACGTTCTTAAAACGAATACGCGAAACCGTATAGTTATGTGTGTTAAATCAATGTCGCCATTAAAGCGCCACGCTGTATGTATGATCTTTAGAGTTTGGTAGACTTACGAATATAATAAACTTCTTAAGACAAATAATAATTTTGTTTAAGTTAGCTGTAATTCTTTTGCAATTTATATAGATAATTAAAAAAAAATGTAAATACAGCAATTAGGTACCTACCCGTGTATTATAATTTCGTTATCTTTTTAAGATCTCGTGATGATCATCACTTCATTAATTGAATTATTATTCTTATTCACACAATAACATTAGACTATAAAGATTAGCATAATTTATCTAGGTATCAAAAGTAAAATAGTTATGAAATAATATTTTATTCATTTTAAGGTGGCCTAGGTGGTATTTTTTTAAGGAAACAAATAAAACGTACGACCTCTTTTTCTCATGAGTATTATTTGGACACCCCTATTTCTTTTTGTTCATTAATAATCATTTTATACATGAATATATTGGACGGTGACCTCCGGTGATCTTGGGGGTCGGAATTGTGACATTTTCAGAGTGTGAAAGAAAGAAAGAAATAGTAGATTGTTTTCCAAATGAGCAAACGATTATTTTGAATGCGAGGGATTCAAAGTACGTTACTCTAGGTTAAAATAGTGTTGCTCCCAAGGTGAACACTCTAGTTTCTATCACCCTTCTATGAAAAAATAAGTGCAACTTATGAATAAGAATAGGTTGTTTATTTATTTACCTACCTTTTTATTTACCTGAGGAAGACATACTCATTTTTTATTAAAGTAATTAATTCCTAATTTGACTAAACAATTAAGAAAGAAGGCAGAATGTTTTTCGCGCGTTTTTTATTTTTCTCAAACTTTTTTTCTTATTTGGCTCGCACGTCTTTTACTTTATCATACAGCCTGTAACTTGTTCATACACTGTTCGTGATTGATCTCTTTAGTGATTGGAACTTTTACTAACAATATCCACATTCAAAATTCATATCACTTTAGGTTAAATGCTCTAAGCTTTTAGTCTTAGAGCATGCTCTAAGCTTTTAGTCCCTAGAGATTAAAGAGCTATTTTATTTCCTGTTTACGAACAATACACTAGCTCTTTTTGAATAGATGTGATAAAAAAGTACCTATTTATTGCGACTGGTACAGGAAAATCACAAACTAAAAATAAAATACAAAATTAAGTATATCAAAAAAAAATAACATAAAGAAAAATACAGAAAATCCTATACGAGGCCAAAAGGCTCCTAAACATGATGCTGCGACGTTTAAAAACAAAAATCGCAACGCTGGTATTCTGAAAGGGCCCGCTGTGATGTGAGTGAGGTAAGTACATATCTAGTGATTTTGAATGACAGGAAAATATAATCTAAAATGACAAGAAAACATAAACTAAAATTAAACTTTTATACTAAAATAAATTAAAATAAAACATATCAAATATACATTGCCATCAGCGTGAGATCAAACAAAGCAAAATAAAATCATCAATGTGAGATCAAATTATTAAATTACAAAATATTAAGTAAGTAATAATATAGAAACAAAATATAAATCAACAAAAGTCTAATCAATTATAATATAAACCTAAAAACCTAGGTGCACGGTTTCAAATTAATCGTTTTCTATGGAGAGGAGCCGGCAGGAAACGTGGTTACTCTTTTAAACCACTTTTTAACCTCATTAACGGCATATCTACGTAAATGTCTATTAACTGCTCTCAAATTACTATGTTTATTTTTTATTTGTTTTTTACATACTTTTTGACATAATCTTTTTATTATTTGACATTATAAATACAGACAATTCTAATTAGTCACCTCTTTTTAGGGTTCCGTAGTCAACTAGGAACCCTTATAGTTTCGCCATGTCTGTCTGTCCGTCTGTCCGTCCTCGCTTAATCTCTGTGACCGTTAGCACTAGAAAGCTGAAATTTGGTACCAATATGTATATTAATCACGCCGACAAAGTGGTAAAATAAAAATTGGAAAAAAATGTTTTATTAGGGTAGCCCCCCTATATGTAAAGTGGGAAGTGATTTTTTTTTTAATTTCAACCCTAACGTGTGATATATTGTTGGAAAGGTATTTAAAAATGAATAGGGGTTTACTAAAAACATTTTTTGATAATGTCAATAATTACGGAAATAATCGCTCCAAAAGTAAAAAACAATGTGTCCCCCCCCCTCTAACTTTTGAACCATAAGTTGAGAAAATATGAAAAAAATATGAAAAGTAGAACTTTATAAGGACTTTCTAGGAAAATTATTTTGAACTCGATGGAAACAACAGTTTTTGTACAAAAAAGACAAAAAGTTGTACAAAATAATTTCTGGACTGTTTGTAGTATAATCGTAGATACGATGGATGGATATCCACTTTTAAACTCATAAGTGGGAACACTTATTGTGACGGACGGGAAACTACGGAACCCTACACTGAGCGTGGCCCGACACGCTCTTGGCCGGTTTTATTTAGTGGTTGTAATGGCAATCATATCACTTGGTTTTAATAGGTTTTTATATTTTATTTATCCTTTTGATAGATTCTTATTTTGTAAATGTGAGGACTTTGTAGGCCTTGTAGACTTTAGGTCTGTAGACCATTTTTTCATTTTATTAAGTACCTGGTACAGACAGCGTCAGTATGTGCTAACCCCTCAAGTTTTAAAATGTTACACATTAAATTCCTTACAAACAAACTAAAGAATACTTCAAAAAGAACCCACATTGTTTCGACTCAGATTCGAACCATCGCATCACCGAACGTCGTCATACTCATACCGGCAGTTTGATGAACTAGCCAGCGAGCCCATATGAATTGCGTTGAAATTGTTATCTACTATGGTCTGAGTCATTTTATCTTTAGGTGGGGATGTCTAATCGATAGATGTTATAATTTGAGGGTATCCATTAATTTTACTTACTTACGTTGTCTTTATAAAATTAATCCATACCCTCAAATTATAACTACAACGTTTGATGTATACATTCACTTAAAACAGCGAAGAGTAAACGACTACGATTTATCCATTAATTTTTAAAATGATTTATGATTTTATGAGAACTAAAATTGTAGTTGTTCTGTGTGAACAAAATGTGAGCATAAAAGGAATTGCGAGACAGCTTGGCATAGCAGTAAGTTCATTATAATATTAATTGTGTTCTCCGATTTTTTTCTTGTTGAGCTATTTGCGGTATCTTGTGTGTGGTATTTAATAACTTATTTAAAACCATTTTGTTCTATACAGAGACAAACGGTGCGCTTATGGGTGCGCAGATTTCAAGAAACCAGCGATGTTAAGACAATGTCCATGGGTCGGAGAACTACTGGGATCTATACGGACCAATCTGAACATCATCGGGATATTGGCATGGAATATCTCTGTCCACGGTTCGAAGACATTTACACGCAGCGAACATTCACAGTTATCGACCTACAAAATATGTCTAACAGAAGAACATCGAAGAGAACGATTGCTATTTGCCCAGAAATAGCAGTTATATTAATTAAGTATGACAACAAAATAAACAACGAAGACATTTAACTCATTTGATTCCACTATTTTACTTTGTATAGCAAAATATTCTAAGTAGATATCATGAGCTAATAAGAGATGTTAATTGATTATCTATTGATAACATGTTTATTCACTTATTATGCTCATGATTGTAATCCTGCCAAACTAACTTCTAGTTCCTAGACAAGTTGCAAACGCTTCAAAACTTGTCTCTTTCGATGTCACTTGTCAGACTGTCAAATGTCAAATTTGTATACTGAGACGACATGACAGGTCACGTGACATTTCATTAGGTTATGTCAATCTAAAATATTTCTACCGCTTACTATTTTATCGTTTACGTTAATAGGATGCCACTTGTCTAGGAACCCAATTGTGTCAGTTGGCAAAATAGTATATTATGATAACTGTAAATAAAATTATCAAATCAAAATAAATCTTTGTTGTAAAATAAGATCATAGTTTTGTTAAATAATAGCAATAATAAATATTATTATATGATTATTAAGGTATTTTATTTTTCTTTATTTTTAAATTCTTTATAAATAATTACTAAAACAAAATAGAAAAATATATTAAAATAATAATTATAATGAACAAAAAGCACATTTCGTGCCTATGATTTGAACTCCCACTCATAGGCACGGCAAGCGGTCTTGAAACCTCTAGTCTATTTAGACGATGAATGAAACGTTCGTAAATGTTAACCCTATTATTGCTTGTCGTTTTCGCAATAATAAAAGTATTGACGTTTTATTGAAAAAAACAATAATAAAAACAGAATTTTAAAAAATAAATACTATCTTAAACTTATTTATTCACTAAAACAATAAATTAATTAAAATAAAATGTTTTTGCAAAATACAAAAACCAACTTGGGCCTATCACGGATTTGAACGCACATGTCATTTGGAGGGGTAATCACTTAATGAAGCTGTGTGTACTTGTTGACAGGCCTACACTGTCCTCCCATACCTACAGTAATTTGAAAACATTGTATAAGCCAATTATTTTTAAAAGAGTACCGAATCGTGTAGTTTCTTGCCGGCTCTTCTCCATAGGAAACGGCCAATTGGAACGGTACCCCTAACTTCTGACGTTTCATAAGTGCCCATGTAGGTTTATGTGAAATAAAATATTTTGATTTAAAAATAATTGGATTTTACAAAGTTTTCAAATTACAGTGTAGGCCTGTCAACAAGTACCAGGTACTTTACTAAATATGAAACGGTTAACGAAACTCAAACGTAGTTCAAAATAGCTAATTGCACGTACCATTGAGGCTGTGTGTCACAGTAGTCAAACTTTGAAACAAAACAAATAATAATAATTTACTAAACATTTTGTTGTTACACTGAGCTACACCACGACATATTCAATTAAAATCTGATTTAGTACTAAAGTAATAACAACTTATTATAAGTGATTCTAGTATTATTAAGCATAATTTAAACCTGTTTATAATTAGCTTGAATAAAACTATTGCTTATAAATTGAATTAAGGATTTTTTTGTAAGTAGAAAACATTTAAATAAAATTAAAATGAATGGCATTAAATTCGGTAACAATTTGGTTATCTTGTGTTATTAAATTTATGTTTTTGGCATTGTGTGATACCTCGACCTGACCTGTATGATCGTAAATGAAGCAAAGGGAGCACGTAGCGGGCGTTCTGTAGCGCCTGCCTACCCCCATCGGAAAAGCATGAGTTTATGTATAAACTAGCTCCTGTCTGTGACTTCGTCCGCGTGAAATTTCTTGTTCCCCGATCCATCCCGCCGCATCGCATCGCCTGCCAGCGCTGTTACTTCGTCTTTTTTTTTACCTGAAATGGGTTTGCTCTTGACTCTAGTCTAGGTCAGAGATGACAGAGACAAAGTCGAAGATTTCGTTTAACATTCTGACTTTTTTCTTTTTGCTCTGCTCATAAGGGTCCTAGCGTGATGAAACTTGTAAAACATTTTAAAAGAGTAACGGTGGAGTTTCTTGCCCATTCTTCTTCATACGAACACTACTTTTTGGAATGGGCGATTAGAATCAATTCTATTTTGTTTGTAATTTTTGTCGTTCAAATGTGCCTTTAATGTGCCTATTTGAAATAAATGATTTGACTTTGACTTTGATGTTAAATAACTTTTAGCCTTCCTCAAAAACCGGGCTATCAAATGCTAAAATAATTTTTCAAATTCGCCTGGAATTTTGGAGATCAGCGCGTTCAAACAAACAAACTCTTCAACATTATTATTCGTATAGATAGATATTAGTGCACAGCGTACCTAACATGCTTTTGAACAAAAAATATTCATTGTATGTAACTTTGTTTGTCTGTAGTTAATTAGTTATACCTGCATTATAGATTACAATAACACAAAAAATACGGGGGTATTTTGTTTTATAATACTTATAGGTCTTCGTATAATGTACATGCATTTTGTACAGACACGAGACGCCAGCACATCAAGCTACCCGAAACTGTCAAATTTTCCCAATCAACTTTGAACCTAATGCTTTGGCGACAAAGGAGAAAATCTATTAAGGAAATTTGACGGATTGTAGTAGCTTGATGTGCTGTATAAAATAATAACAGTCATTCAATGCATTCGAGAGGCGAGTACCTGTTTGTTGCAGAGACAAGAGTTATCAAAGAGAGTAGGTACTCGCTCAGCGACGCTCGCTTTGCAGACAGAAAACTCGCTGAAAGTCTCACGCTTGTGACATACTCACACCAGCAAGTAATCGCCCGTCGCCGTCGCGCACTCGCAGCTCGTTGCTCGCCAACTACCATTTTAGTTGCTAGCTCAACTTTTTTTTTCTAAAACACCCCTGACCTAATTCACATTTATTTTTAGCCACACAACGAACACCTCTCAGGGTTTATCTGCATGTTGGCGAGCCGTTCATATCAATTGTATAAACAATGTTAATAATATTTATAGGTAGGCAAGGCAAGGAGGCTTGCCGCCTCGCCCGAGATCGTGCGGTACCCCCGGATCAGCCTAACGGCTACCACCTTCTGGGGCGCGTTCAAATAATGGGCAGCTCGCCGCCGCAGTGAAGTACAGAAGGCCTTAAGGCTCCTTCAAACAGGCGCGACACGCGATAAAATCTTGCGCGGCACAAAGGCACCGCAAGTCGCGCAACGAGCGGTGCCTTTGTGTCGCGCGCGATTGTATCGCATGTCGCGCCTGTTTGTAGGAGCCTTTACTCTTTCTAGGAGTTAATTGGTAGTCTAGCCTTATCAAAATTTATCTTAATTAACTTAGATCTATTTTGTTGATAATCACATCACACTAATATTATAAAGGCGAAAGTTTGTGAGTGAGTGTGTGAGTGTGTTTATATAAATGGTTTATGTAAGTATGTAGATACAGAAATAATAAAAAAAAATTGTTACTTCTACACGCTCAAACGTCTGGAACAATTTTGATAAACTTTTTTATGAAGGTAGCTGACACCCTGGATTAACATAATATAGGCTACTTTTTATCCCGATATTCCCACAGGACCTAGACTTATGCGGGTGAAACCGCGAGGCGCAGCTAGTCTTCTATATCAATAAAGTCGTGTTTGTTACACCATTTTTAGCTCAAGAAAGACTGGACCGATTTTTATGATCTTTGATTTGTTAGATTTGTCTCCACCCCGAATAGCAGAATAATTATTAAACACATGGGGAAAATTCACGATAAATAAGAAATGTTAAGGTAATTCGTATTACTTCTGAAGCGGTACGAAGTTCGTAATATAATTAGCACTTTAACAGTCAGGATGCGCCTTGAACTTGTTATAACACAATAGAACATTATATTATTCAAATTCACATGGACACAGGTAAGATTAAAAACCTTTATATTAGTTTATTTTATTATTTCTTTTTTAAGTTTACGTTACTATTAAATAATAGAAACGGAAACTTTAGCCACATTTAAAATAATTATATTGCATATAAATGAATAAATGAAGGTTATGTACGTATCGTTTGTACAGACGCTAGCACACCAAGCTACCCGAAACTGTCAAATTTTCCCAATCAAATTTGAACCTTAAGCTTTAGCGATAAACTTGAAATTCTATTTTATAATGAAATTTGACAGATTGTAGTAGCTCGATTTAAGAAACCCGCAATTTCATCATCACAAAATCGGTTAATTAAAGCTGAGATTTCACGAAGGAGGAAATACGTTCATTTTAAACATTGTATATAAAACAATACCATGAACATGATACAACATTGTAACAAAATTTTCATGAGAAAGTAGGAAGCTACACGCGCACGCGCACGCGCTGCGCGGCGGTATATTTGAACAACCTGGAATCCGTAGCGATCCTAATACATAATTATGAAATTCAAAACAATACTAATTTAGTTTTTAATTGAGCAGAGGTTACTGTGGTCATACGCAGTTTGAAACCCTTTGTTCTCACATCGTTTGCAGTTAAATTAATGATTGTATTAATTTTGAGCGTGTTCGCAATGTCGATGTTATTGGAATAATTGTTAATTTTGCGTGGATTTGTATTTACATACGGTTTTAATGACGCGATGTTTGCGAACATCTTGGCTTTGGATAGTGGGTTTGATTTTTGCACGTATCAAAATGACATAGGTACGTGGGACTCTCAGAAAGGTTGGCGAAAAAAAAAAATTTTTTTTGAGTAAATATTTTTTTATTAAATCTTTTCAAAGTACTCTACTCCACTAGCCTCTATACAGAGTTTTATGCGTCTGAACCAGTATTCGAAACACTTTTTCAAATCCACCGCAGAAACCTCGTTTACAGCCTGCTCGAACGCTGACAGCGTATCTTCCGGCGACAAAAATTGTACCCCATGGAGCTGATTTTTTAATTTTGGGAATAAAAAGAAGTCACACGGTGCTAGATCAGGGCTGTAAGGAGGGTGACCCAGGAGTTTGACTTGCGTGCTGTCCAGGAAGTCCCTCGTTTTTGTATGCGGTGTGCGAAGGCGCGTTGGCGTGGTGGAGCAGTAGCCCACGGAGCCCCGTGTTTGATCGCTTGTTGCTAAGAATAGACAAAACTCCTGCCAAGCATTTGGTAGTATACTAGTCAGCGTTGATGCTTCTTTGGTTCCGTGAAGGAATTGACATCAAATAGCCAGTCAAATTGAAAAAGCTCGCGACCAAAATCTTACCCCGCTTCTAGATCGCTTCACTTTGGTGGGCGTTGATTCATTTTGAAACACCCAAACCGTCGACTAGCGCTTCGTTTCTTGATCATATTGATAAATCCAAGACTCATCACCTGTAATGATGTCGTAAACATGCAGAGACGAGCCTGCTTCAAATTTTTTTATCATATCACACGCCACCATTCCACCCGGACCTGCTTCTGAGCATCGGTGAGGTTGTGCGGCACCCATCGTGAAACTATCCTCCTCACGCGAAGATGCACATGTAGAATGTCGTGAAGGCTTCCCGATCCAACCTGCAGTATGTGCTGAATCTCTTGATAGATAACTCGCCTATTGTCTATGATTAAATTTTTCACTGCTAGCACGTTTTCTTTCGTAACAGCCGTCAAAGGGCGACCACTTCTTTCTTCATCCCCCAAATTTAGTCAACCACGCTTGAATTCTTTATACTTACCAATGCCTGCGCAAAATCCATGCGCATTGCCTGCTGCAAATGCATGCGGTTGCCTTAGAAGGGCCTTCATTCATGAATGCCATTTGAAGTCTATCACTTGTGACCACTGCACCAATGAGGATAGTGTACTGTCGCTTGGAGTATTGCGCATATGAGAATTTTGGGACTATAAATGCACCTACACAACAATACAGAATTATTTGAAATAATGTTTTTATAAGCAATGGGGCGATTAATATCGTATTGCCTGCACGCTACAGGAGGTGAAGGACGCTACTGAAGGTGCTAAGCTCATGGTGAAATTCTGGGCTGTCTGTATACAGCGGGGTGATTGCATAACACACTATCAGTAGTAATGGGTTTCATTTTAACAATTTAACAACATGCATTGCGTTGTTTACGCCGTTGAGCAGACACATTTTTCGAACATATGAAGCTATGGTTTAGCAATATCTGTTGACAGTGTTACGCAATTACGTTGCTGTTACCATAAAGATAAAAATGTATTTATTTGTATAAACATGTGTGACATGATACATAGATATGCACATATGGATGGAAAACGAGTTTGGAAGATTGCTGGTTCAACATGGATTGCCGTCGACAATCACAAACAAGCATAGGTACTATAAATTAGAAGATTATATCCAAGATAAGAACGCTTGGAAACATGCTGGTCCTGCTCCATAGAACAATCTGGAGTCTAGATAAAATCAAACTGATTGCTAATTTAAGTGTAAAATTATTTTTTTTACATTCTGTAACTACTTTAACTCAACTCTACTCTACCTCCCCCTCTCCCTCCCCCTCTCCCTCCCATCCTTCTTCTTCTCTCTCTACTTTATTTAAATTAAAATCGTTTACTTTTACCATGTTTGTAAATATGTGAGCAATGTATCTATCAGATAATTAATTTATGTGTCATGGTTTCATTTTTAATTCTTTTGCCTATTGTGGTATAGTAATTTTAAGTATATTTTATGTGCATCGTGCCTTCACATATTATTATTATATAATTAATGTATGCAAAAAAACATTTATATACATATTGTTTTGTTTTATTATTGTTTTTACATATTGTAAAACATTTTAAAAGAGTAACGGTGGAGCTTCTTGACCATTCTTCTCCATACGAAAACTACCTTTTGGAATGGGCGACTAGAATAAATTCTATTTTTTTGTAATTTTTGACGTTCAAAAGTGCCTTGTGTACCTATTTGAAATAAATGCTTTGATTTTAACACGTAAGTAGAAGAAGCAGACATAAATATCATCACAAAAGTACACAAATACTTTTGCTAAAAGCGACAGTAATAAGAAGAAACCGAAGCTCGGTGACTAGACGACGAAACAAAAAGTGGACAGTATTGTGATCTAAAAATAACATACTAGTGCAGTCGGAATGTACTACGGATCGCACAAGACGATACTATAGTAGATGCTGTCTGTCTGTCCGAGACTAAGAATAAATTGACGACTACATACGGATATTTGATACGACTAACATCTTCTTGGAGTAGATGGCAAACTGAATTATGTAGAACTCAGATAAAGATAAATTTATTATCTGCAGCCACAGGTATTTCTTTACCAGTGGGAATGCAAAACGTAATAAGTTCTGCATTACTAGTAGATAGCATCCGTTAGTTCTTCTAGCTAGAGTACAGGCGGTTTTTTCTGTATAATTTCATCCTGATAACTTAGATAAAGTGAGCTTGAAGTGAGTACCTATTGAATAGCGTCCATCCTTAGAATCAGGTAGAATGGCAGCTCTATTCATCTAAGTTTTCACGTTAACATTTTTACAGAATCGACCGGCTGGTACAGTCAACAAAAGAGATAAGTATGGAGGATCGTCGGATGTAGTTGAAGTTTAGTAAGAAACCGATGGATGTTCTCGAATAAAATTTAATTTTATTAATAGAAAACAAGCAGCTCGTTTATCAAATTGAATTTCAGTCGACAACATCCATCATCATCAACAACTATATCCGAAGATTCTACATACCTATTTCTTTTGTTGACTGTACCTACTTCTTAATCACTCAGACAAGACGTGACAATCGCTTTCAAAGCGTTTCGTATTTCTACAAGCTTAAACAGGATGGACAGAAGCTTTGCGGTAGCTTATGTAATTCCAATACATTTTTGGCTGTTTTATCATCGTCATCGCTGATAGAATGTGATTTTGTATAGGTTCTCAGGGCGCAGGGGAATCAAAATGAATGACTTGTTCCCTCCTTTTGAACAACACCCATTCTATGTTAATTATCAATCTTTCCTTGATTCGGTTATACGGGTTAAGCCGAGAGTACAAAGTCAGTAAAACTTATAAAAAGTTTAACCTCAACCAAGTTGGATTATTTATTTATTTGTTTAACAATTTATGTACACACACGCACACATATAATCAAACAAGAAGAAAAAAAAACAGAATAAATAGGTACAATTGCGATGCTTATTTCTAAAGAAATCTCTCCCAGCATGTGTATGAATAAAAAAAAATAAAAACAAAAACAATTTACTTAATAAAAATATAACAGTGTGAGAATATACTTTTATTTCTACGGGCGGTTTTTTCCATCGCCAGATAACTTTTATTCGAGGAAAAATATTGACGTTTGACAGTTTTTGTGTGAAATAACTGTCAAAATTTCAAAATTATTCGGTTATGAGATGATTAAAAAATCGGTCCTAAAATAAATATCACTCGAAAATATAAATAAAAAAATATATAATATAAATAAAATACATAATAAATAAATACGTTATTGTTCTTTCACTTTTCTTTTAAAAAGTAGGTGCACCAGTTTAACGGTCCCTTATGTCAGGCGGTTGTTGGTAGGTAATGAAAAATTTAGCCTATTTTCGTTAAACAATCATGTTCTGCAAACTAAGTAGTGTTCCAGGAATGCACATTGGATCACACACGAAGACAAAACGCGGCATTTGTCTGTCTGTCAGCCGAGCTCTGTCACACACTGTTACATTTTATGACAAACATAGAGGAACACTTGAAAATACTTGGATAAAAATGTCTTAACAAAAATGATGTTTCGTATTTATTATTTTTACAAACAACGTTTCATCATGTCTGTACTAGGGAGCAAAATATTTTGTAATTTGTTTGACGAAACAGTGTATTTGTAAAAAATATTATAGCAAAATAAAAAATTGTAATCGTTTTAAAACAATAACCTTATTTTCATACAGCAGAATAAAAGCCTCTTTTGATATAAAAGGAAGAACTTGCATTGAACACTCATTGCTTACTGGTTTTTTTTTCACAATTATTTCCTTCGTTTTAAGATGATTGATGTCCTAAAAAGTATGCCATTAAAAAGTCAGGTTCCACCATGCCCGGTTTTAAGGATGCAGCACCTTAATTACGTAACATACTTTCAATCTCAATCTGAATAATTTCGAAGGATATTGCTAATACATTGCTATATAATTATGTTCGAAAACATGTTGGCTTAACAACGTTAATAACGCAATCAATGTTGTTGAACTGTCAAAATGAAAATGGCTTTCATTTATTTATTTATTTATATATACTTTATTGTACACCAGAAAATACATAACAAAAAAAAAATACGATTATGAATACAAAATATACAATGGGCGGCCTTATCGCTTTCTGCGATCTCTTCCAGGCAACCTTTTATTGTGACATTTCAACAACATTCATTGTGCTACTAATAGTGTGTTACGCTATTACCCCGCAGGTTCGATAACTGAGGTTGAATCGCAATAATTAATTGAACGGTTGTACCGTTCAATTAATTATTGCGATTCAACGCTCTTTTATTATTATTTAAGCACAGTCTTATGATAATTTATTACTCACATAATAATTATTATAGTTAAAAATTAAAACCAAACTACGACAAATAACGCCAACTAACCAGAAGGCCAATTCCTGTAATTAAAAACTTTCAAAATCTAGTTGCAATCTCATTTCAACGACTCTCAAAGTCAAAAACTTGTTAAAATTTCATGGACATTAGAGGCATTTTTGACAGATTGAGACAGAGATCAGACTGTGAACGTTCTTAAAATTACGAGAATTGTGCCTCTCTAGTATATCAAGACATCATAAACAGACAAATAAAAAAACCGGAGTCACACGTCACGTAATTACTGTCTGGTCGTCGAGAGAATGCATTCCTGACACCTGTCAGTGCGACAATTCACGTATTTGTTTGTATGAAACTGACAGGTGTTAAAAACACATTTTCTCAACGGCCGCACTGTAGGTAGGCATAAATTGAACAGATTTTTAACTTTAATTCTTATTTTAATTGTTTTGAAATTTTGAGGTTTGTGATCATTGAGTAGACCTACCCACTTCGTTGGTTTGTTTGGAAAAACTCCATCGTCGACTTTGTCTCTGTCACCTCTGACCTAGACTAGAGTCAAGAATAAACCCATTAAAAAAAATACAAGTAGTTTAGGAGTTATGAGGGAACAAATGAACATACATACATAGCCTGTTAAAGTCATAATCCTCCTTTGGATTTGTCGTAGTCGAGTAAAAAATGGACATCTCGAGTTAGAAATAAACGAGTTTTGTTTCATTTATTTGTATCACTAGTGTTTAGGCGTAGTAACTGCGTAGATGTCAGTATCCGCCAATTCTCCGCGATAAACCCTTTCATCAAAAAACACCCTCGCAAAAATACAACCAAAACATAAAAAAAATATTTACTCAACACTCGTCCGCATCGTCCACAAAATATAACACGTTCGACAAACAGACAAACAGTATGTCACAGCGAAATTAACTTAAGCCCGTGGCGCCGCCTCTCATTTTATTTGTTTTAAAATATCAGCCGGCGTGGATCATGTCCAATTAGGTGCCAGCCGTCTGTTGCGACTTAAGTAAACTTTTAGATGTATAAAACAAATACTGGTTGATTCTATTTTTGATTGTGGCAGCTTTTGAAGAGGCGCAAGCTGTGCTTGTTGCGTGTTTTTGGACGTAAACGCCACATCAGCTGTTTCAGCGGATATATTATTTTTAATAGAATAGAATATTTATTTGCGTAAAACATGGTATACAAGGTTATTAAATACAAATTGAGGCACAAGCATGTTTAGCTAGCATAGCATGCAAAATTTTAAGGACAAGCAACAACAATCGTTTTTTTTTTTTTTTTAAATCATCAACATTTTTTATCTATAAGTTCTTTTAAACTATAAAAACTACACTCGAGTAACCACTTATGAAATTTTATTTTAAATAATTTTGTTTTTAAAGCTTTGAAATGCCTTGGTATTTTATTATAAATGCGCACACACATTGCCAAGCAGTTACTATTGTACTTAGACAGTCTAGGCAAATCATTTAAAACCAGTTTATATGGATCTCGTCGGTTCCGAGGATTGACATCATTTGCAGTCTTAAATAGTTGCTTATTTTTCATAACAAATACACATATTTCGTTAAAGTATTATGGAGACAAAATAAAGAGTTCCTGTTGTTACGAATTTTACAGACTGCTACCCCTTTATTCATTAACGTTGCTTAAAGTTAATTACAGACGCCAGCACATCAAGCTACCCGAAACTGTCGAATTTTCCCAATCAACTTTGAACCTTATGCTTTAGCGATAAAGTTAAAAATCTACTAAAGAAATTTGACAGATTGTAGTAGCTTGATGTGATGTGCTGGCGTTAATTTATTTTAATCACTACTTAACTTTAAGCAAGGTTTATTAGTAAATGGGATAGTAATAAGCGACTCTTTAACTGTACATTTTTGACGTTTAAGCGTTACTTAGCTTTGACCATCGTTTATAAATAAACCCCTGTAGGTACATATTTATGTTTGTGAGATGGTTATGATTATTAGCTCGGATAAAATATTGAAACGATTTTAACTAATCCGGTATCGTTTGTTTTTTTTTTTTAATCCTTCTCATCCAAAGCTATAATCATAGCGTCAGGAAATTCCATTATTATGGCGTTGCTGAGAAGTCACGGTGGAATCAAACCTTAAAAAATATCGTTCAAACTTCTTAGACCAATGTGTTCCCTATTTATCTATTACTAGCTTCTGCCTGCGACTTCGTCCGCGTAAAATTTCTTATCCCCCGACCCACCCCGTCGCATCGCATCGCCTGCCCGTGCTATTACTTTGTTTTTGCTTAAAGTTCTTTCTTACTTTTTTATTTTTGCTCGGCTCCCAAGAGTGCCAGCGTGATGTTTAATATAGCCTATTTAATATAGTCTTTCTCAGGCATTGGGCTATCAAAAGCAAAAAAAAAACATCCGTCTGGTAGTTGCAGCGATTAGCGTGTTCAAATTAACAATCTCTTCACCTTGATTATTAGCATAGATAAGGAGCCTGTATTCCCGTTTTCCCCGTAGGCCATGTCCCCGTTAAAGGGAACAAAGGGAATTTAATAAAATAATTAAAAATACTTAAGGAAAGGGAATTTAATAAAATAATTAAAATTAGGAATATTGGGATAACAAGTAGCCTATATGTAAATCAAGGATGTCAGCTACTTCCATACAAAATTTTATCAAAATTAGTACAGACGTTTGAGTGTGGAGAAGTAACAAACATATAAACACACACACACACACACCCCCACTCAAAAACTTGCACCTTTATAATATTAGTGTGATATACTTTTCAAATTATGAGTACAGATATTTTATTTTATCTCGCAGTAACAAGCTATAAAATATTTTTAGACACTTTTACACCCTAATCCTAGTCTCTTAGCACATTTTCCTCTAATATAAACTATTCTCCATATCTACTTTGATGCCCTCAACCCTCGGTCACTTACTACCATGGTTAACTTAACGACTTCCGTTGACAACATCCTGCATCAAGAACAACAATACCAGCGCACGGACATTTTGTAATGGCGGGCTCAAACGGGGCCAGTGGACGAGCTAGTAAGTTGGGAGCATAGAGCATTGTTTGTGGGAGAACGCCTGGAATGCAATAAAGGGTAGTGGATGAACTGCGGAACGGTCATTGTCTGTGTTTTACGTTTTTATATTAAGTGAGCGGTTGTGTGTTTGTGCTATTTCTAGTATGTTCTAAGTGATGTTGTGTCTTAAGGAGCTTTGTTTCAAGTCGCGCGGAAAATGACTGTGCTGGAAGTATTCCTTATTTGTTTTCACATCGAGCCGTATTTGATGACGATTGCTGAAATTTGAATCTAGAATAATTTATTTTCAAAAAAGATATTACACAATATATATAAGCTAACAGACTTAAAATAATAATGTACATGATTGTATATAAAATAAAACAAGGGTAAACAATCATAGGACATCAAAAAATTCGATTGTATTGCTGTCAGCGGGAAAAGTGCCCAAAAGACTGGCAGCATTGCCACGTTGTATGGAGATGCTGATTCTTTGGCCAAAAAAATAAAAATAGGCCAGACATTGGTCCCTTGAAGAGTCGACCAACCGCTTGGCGATATCTCGAAAAACAATGTGGACACTCGGACCCCATAGCCCTAGAGTTTTAACCCCAAACGTGTCGCTTGAATTTAGTCTTGTAATCTCCGGATATTTAGAATAAAGACTTCGGTAAATTCCTTTATTTTACGTCTCCAAAATCTTTGTTTATTAAATTAAGAGAAACAATAATAGAATGTCTCGCAGCAGCGTTTGACGGCTCAATTAGCGCAGTGACTAAATGGTTTTGCTTTACGGCTAGTAAATATTTAAATGGTTTGGAATAAACCAAATTGTTCGGGGTGCAGCTTTTGCGCTTGTAATATTTTTATCTGTTTTGTAAGGGCCTCCATAATAATGAAATGTCCATTCGGCACACGCTGGACAGTCACTTTCGCGCCTACATCTGCATCATCGTCATGTTCACCTACTTCTGGATAAGCCTCTCTTTACTTGTGCCAATTCCGATGTTCCAGTGCTAGCCTCATCCTGGTTTTACCCGCGATGGCAACAATACTAATATTTTTACCACGGTATTACCTATTAGCGACGCCCGGGCGACTCATATATACAGCAATGGACGTCTTTCAGTTCCTTGGTCATGATTATCCTACTAATATTATAAATGTGAAAGTTTGTAAAGATGTTTGGATGTTTGTTACTCAATCACGCGTAAACCGTTAAACAGATTTTGATGAAAATTGGCACATAGATAGACCATTTCCTTGATTAACACGTAGGATACTTTTTATCTCGATATTTCCACGTGATCGAAACTTAGGCCGAGTGAAACCGCGGGATGCTGCTAGTATTTCTATATGAAAGAAGAAAATATGTCAAATGAAATTGTTTCAAACTCAAACTCAAAGCATTTATTTCAATTAAACCATTAACAGGCACTTTTGAATTGTCAAGAAGTCGGTCAGTCGGGAAAAGTATTTTGTAAATAGGATATCGGAATCACATTTACACATCATATTACAAAAAAAAGCTACTTAGATGAGGTCGGCGTTTCCTATCTGACTACTCAGAGAAGAAAGGCCGAAACAAACTCAAAAGTCATAGTCTCTTTTATAAAAAGTACAGACCTAATCTTGGTCAGATCATGGGAAGACCCTTGTATAGACCTAAATCTTAAGAACGGCAATAAGACACCCATCCGTCAAGTCGTGTAACTCCGTATCAACCCGACGTTAATCACGCATATATTCTGGAACAAGTTTAGTAAGTTCTCCCGGCTTTGACACCGGATGCCCGTACTAAACTAATTATACCAACTATATGTGTGCGGACGATGTAACTTTGTTATGTATAACACGATGTTTTCCCTTATCACGTTAGTGCTTTAAGGGTAGTAGTCAGACTGGTTGAGTTTGTGAGCGAGTGATTTTTTTTTCAGTTCTTATACAGGTTCGGGGTTTTCCTGAGGGTCTAGACGAGTGACAATCGCTTTCAAAGTGTTTCATATTTCTAAGACTATCAATAGGATTTACGTAAGTTTATGTCAATACAAAACAATTTTAGACAGCGCTGATAGAATGTCAGTTTGTCTAGGCTCTCTACTGAAGAGTTTGTTGCCTGACCAGTGAAAGGCCCCAGATGGGAGGCGCGCGGAACACAGCGCGCCGCGCTCTCTAGAGGAATAGTGGCCGTATGCGGCCGCTGAGGGTGACGGGGTCCGCATAGATTCATGCGGGGCAAAACCTGGCCGAGGTAGCGCGACGAAATGCGCAAGCACTCCAGTACCCCGGCTAAAGGTAGCAGCTGCAGCAGGACACCGTGTGGTTTTAGTCAGTAAGAGTCTGACAGACGCCTCCACCCATCCCAGGGTGATGCTGATGGACATCCATGAGGATTTCCACACGAAAAAAGTCAAAAGTCAAAGTCAATTCATTTATTTCAAATGGCACTTTTGAACGTCAAAACTTACAGTAAAATTGATTGATTCTAGTCGCAAAGGAAGAAGGTAGTTAGTCGTATGGAGAAGAATAGGCAGAAACTCCACCGTTACTCTTTTAAAATGTTTTACACAAGGTTTGTAAAAGAAAGGTCTCTACTGAAAGTGGTTAGAGACAAGCGTCTCTGCCCCCCCCCCCCCCCCCTTGAAATTGTCGGAAGGTTACGTTACGATATACATAGGATAGTTTTTATAGACATACCTCGCAGGCGAAGCCGCGGGCGGAAGCTATTATTTATATATGTAAACAATTTTAGGTAATAAAAACATAAAAACTGAATTTAAAAAAAATTGCTTAAGAATTGACACGAAATAAACCTCCCACGACAATAAAGCACTAGACACGGCGATGGTATCCACAATTCAACACAAATGTAATGGTACCAAATAATCACAAATTAATATGTTGTTAAATACTCAAACGTAAAAAAGGTCCCACGACTAGAATTTCAATTGCTATTCATTATTTTAACTGTCTATCTTAAAACCCGTGTCTCCAGCGTGTGTTTTTTCGAAACATTAGTTACCTACACATAAACATCAAAACAAAGAGGCGTGGCCATGCACATTTGTGTATGAAAACACGATGTTTTTGTTGTCCGAGCTGCATGGAAAACATTCCCCGCGGGTGACGAGGGGAAGGGTCTGATTCATTTTCAACCGCCACGCGCTCCGCGCACATCGAGCATTTAGCATTTTAAAGCTTAATTCCAACTGACACAGGTTTCGAGGTTATATTGTCTTGTGAATAGTTGACACTAATCTAAAAATATTTTAATACGCAGGAGACAGCTTGTGTATGAAAACAAATGTTTATGTGTAATGTTTCGAATAAACACGCGCAAGAGACATGCAATAGAAATATTGTCTTTTTCGTTATTTATTTATTTATTAAAATTTCCCTTATAACTATCATTACAGGTGTATACCTAATACGATAGCGTGGTCTTAAAATTAACTTACTTACAATTTAAAACTATGAAAAACATAAAATAAACTATTATTACTTATAATAACATCTAAAAATAATAACAACTTTACTAAGATCCCTAAATATGTATAAAAATAAAAAAACAATATTAAAAATAAAAACAACAACAGCCTACTGCGCACTCATGATGGCTTTACTGTTCGCTGACGACAGAGGCAACTGCATCCAGCGACATCCATCGACGCCCGCCGTCGACGCGTCGGCGGCTGCAGTTGACAACGTCAGTGTCGCTCATGACATTTGAGTACAGTTCTCAAATACACGTGCGGCATGTTCCGACACGCGTCGACGATTGCAGTTGCTTCTGTCGTCGACGTGTATCGCTCGTGTACACTAAATCCCTCTTTATACTTGATAATTATTCATATGACACCATTTGCACTAGTTAAATGTCGTCATTTTATTACTTACCACTGTAGGTACATTAGTTCACAAAACCGTTTTTCTATCTTAACTAACTTTTCACGCCTAAACCACTGAACCGATAATCCTGATGTTTTGTATATATATATATATATGTTGTTAGGTGCACAGAAATGGACACAGGCTACCTTTCATTCCGAAAAAAGTGCTACTCCCGAGGAAAACAACAATAACGTTATTATGATAATAGATGGCGCCACGTGTCTTTCGAACGCGATCGACACTTATGCAGGTGAAACCGCGGGGCGCTGCTAGTCTACACTAATATTTTCGACGACACGGTTGGCGCAGTGGCTGAGCGATTGACTGCTGCGCTGCGTGTCGTGGGTTCGATTCCCGCACGGAACAAATATTTGTATTGCCTACAGGTAGTTGTTCCGGGTCTGGCCTATATGAATTTAAATGTTTGTAAACGCACCCACGATACAGGAGTAATACCTAGTGTGGGGCAACGTTTTTTAAAACAAATAAAATAAAAAATATTATAAAGAGAAAAGATTTGTATTTTTGTATATTTGTGTGTGTGTTTGTAATGAATAAACTCAAAAACGAATCTGCCGATTTCAATCATTCTTTCATCATTAGAAAGCTACATTCACCCTGAGTAACATAAGCTATATTTATTGCTAGAAAATATTAGGGATCCTTACTAAAACTTTAGTAACGTAACCCAAGGTATAAAAAATGCCATAAAACATCTTTCGTCGCATGCGCTGCGGAAAATATTCATGATAGAACAAAACTATGTTCTACAATATTAAAGAACATATCAATAACTACAAAAAACTTCGTATCGTTATGTCACAATAACCACTTTTTACATTTTAAAAGTTGATAGATACCGACCAAAATTAGACCATGTTATTCATACTTTAATTTAAATCCTTATCCAAATAAATCATATTGTTTTCAAGACTGTTTCAATTCATGTAGTTTATTTACTCTTTGAATTGTTCAAATCGGCTATTCCATTCAATAGATATTACGAATTTAATAAGTCATAGAAATAGAAAAAATAAACGCTGTCGCGTTGTGCATGTTATTCATACCTTTTTATTAATACTTATCCAAATAAGTTATTTTGTATTCAAAATTGTTTCATTACCTGTAGATTACTTTTTGAATTTTTCAAATCGTATATTCCATGCAAAAGATATTACGAATTTAAAATATCATAGATATACAGAAAAGGCGCCACCGCGCCTTGGCTAGCCAGGCATTACAGCGATGCGGGAGAGGGGCGGGCACGTCTATGAAACGGCTCCATACACGGCGGACGTAACCGTCATTGAACATTTTGTGACTATGTATTTTAATTGCAAATTTTTTTCCAAGTTAAAAGTTCTTCTCAGAACTAATTATGAATTGTTTATTCACACTTTACTGTTTATTTTTTATAGTATTCTCCCACTTTATCAATAGTAAGTATTTATAAAAAGTTCTATTCTTATTTTATCTGATTAAAAAAAAAGTCAACAATGCCTAGGAAAAGAGGCCCCAACCATCTAAAAGTTGCTCCCAAGCGAGATTAGCAAAAATACGACGTATTGAAGAATCATCTTCTGAAAATTCAGATCGTCTCGCAAATCAGAGAGCGTATGCGTCGCAATCGCGGGCTTCAGAATCTAGCGCCGAATGTTCGCAACGCCTTGCTGAAAATCGTGAACGAATCTCACGAACACGTACAAGGGCGTCTAGCGCCGAACGTTCGCAACACCTTGCTCAAAATAGTGACAGAATGTCACAAGCACGCGCGAGGGAATCCGCGCCGGTACAAACTAGGCCACATTATTCGTACCTTGGTATTAATCCTCTATACCTACTTAAAGTTATAAAGCTGAAGAGTTTGTTTGTTTGTTTGGTTGAACGCGCTAATCTCTGGAACTACCAGTCGGATTTGAAAAATTCTTTTTGCATTTGATAGCCCAATTCTCGAGGATTAACATCTCGCTATGACCTTTAGGAGCCGAGCAAAAAGAAAAAAAGTCAGAAAGAACGCTAAGCAAAAATGAAGTAATAGCGCGGGCAGGCGATGCGATGCGACGGGGTGGGTCGGAGTAACAAGAAATTTCACGCGGACAAAGTCGCGGGCAGAAGCTAGTATCCAAATAAATCACTTCGTATTCAAGGCTTTATCAGTACCTGTACCAGGCATAACCACCAATTACATTAACCTATTATATTAATTGTAATTTTAAGTAACATTATTACATTTTAAATTTTTGTTAATTCAGCAACCGTGCGTCTTAATGTCTCTCTGGAATATTTTTTTTTTGTTAAATACCAATATCCACCCGTGCGAAGCCGGGGCGGGCCGCTAGTAACAAATAAAATACTTTTATTACTAAGTACACACGCCAGCACATCAAGCTACTACAATTTGTCAAATTTCTTTAATAGATATTCAACTTTATTGCTAAAGCATAAGGTTCAAAGTTGATTTCGAAAATTTTACAGTTAGGGGTAACTTGATGTGCTGGCGTCTGTACAAGTAACTATGTCCTGGTTTCCCATTTTAATAACAATAGTACCATCTTCGATTGTTGTCTGACTCATGTCTATTCCATTGTCATCTTCTGTTTCCTTGGCTTCCTTAACGGCCTCTTTGTTTTCTTCAACAGCATATTGTGTTTCAGGTTTTCTGAAGATAACTCCAACGACGTTTGAACAAGGACTTTCGACAAGCATCCAGTAGAAAAATGCTGCTATGAATGTGCCGGTAACTAATGTGCAGCTTTTCAGCAACTGTGGAATATAAAAAATGTTTCAAAGTTTTAAATATATTTTAACACTGTGTAAATGAGAGTATTTCTGACAGAATCTTTCACAGGGGTTGATATCAAATGACCATTAATGCCATTTCGGTACTTCACCATTCTATCAATACCTCAAGCGGCCCAAATACTGTAACCTTATGGGTAATACAGCTTTGAGCCGTTTGGAGTCAAAAAGCTCTGGTGATGGGGACCGATTGCGCATCTCCTTTTTAAAGAAATTTCTTGCTGGCTATCGACATTTCATGTGACCAGAGGGCTGGGTCGTTCTTTGGCAAAATAATTAGCATTGCGATTCGATGTGGCAATGCTACCAGTCTTCTGGGCATGTTTCCAAGAGACAGCGATGCGGACGAGTAATTCGACGCCTAAATATCCTTTTGGTTTTTGTATTTATTTATATAGTTAGTCTTCTGTCATAATTTTGATTTTATTTATTGTCTCCTTATTTCCATACAAATTATACTTTTAAATATCTAATATAAAAAAAAAAATTGAAAAAATAAAAATAACTATTACACAATCTTCAAATCTATTTTTACAGGATGCTCTATAATGTGTTCGCATAAATCTGTCGATTTAATAAATAAGTAAGTGCTTTCGATTTTTTTTTGTAAATTGAGCTATAAATTCTTCTTGTCGGTCGTGCTGTTCGAGAAGAAAATTAAATAATGTATACTAGCACGTGTCGCTGGTAACTGGGATGTGGAGGTCAGATAGACAGTCGCTTCATGAAAAATAGAATTCAGCTGCATCCGGTTTGACTGGAAGCCGACCCCAACAGTTGGGAAAAGGCCAGGCAGATGATGATGATGATGATGACATTTTTAGTTAAACTTCTAAATAACATATTACTTACAACTCCGATAATAGAGATTTTTTTAAGGGTGACAGTCGACACAACTTCGGTCCTGATGAAGGCAGCATGCAGTAGGTATGCACTGTACGACAGCCGGCTTATGTATATGAAGGGTTGCCACTCCAGGATTGTTCGGTATATACCTGTAAGTGGCGAAAGCGGGATGGTCAACAGGCATTTTTAGAAATCGCAACAAAATAGGTACAAACTTTGTCGCAAGTGATATCACGTTTGACGTTCAAAATCTAATCGTCGTCAATCTCATCTCGGCGACTATCAATGTCAAAAACTTGGTATAAGTGTAGATATTTGCCAAGTTTTTGACGTTGAAAACCTCAAACGGCGCCCTAACGGGCCCCTTCGGTTGATGCTGACATCTCTTTGAGGCGCGCGTGGAACACGTACGCGCCGTCCGGCACGGGCCTGGTCCTGATCGGACGGTGAGCTACCCATTACTCTCCGCCCGCAGGCCCGCGCCTACGGTGGCCGGGAGTCGTCGCGCGGCTCCCGACGCCCGCAGCGTCACCCGCGGCGGCTGGGACGGGAGGCTCTCTCCCTCAGCCGTCCCGCCGCCTCCTTCGCTAGCATGACTGCTTCGCAGAAGGAGGCGACTGCCTCCCACTCCCTCTCGCCCCGGACCATGGCTCGAACCAGGCCCGGACGCGAGAGGTCGCCGCCGCTGTCGATCGCCTCATCGAGGACACGGCGGTGCTCTGCCCAAGCGGGGCAGACCTCCACCGTATGCTCCACCGTGTCCTCTGGGCGATCCTGGCAATGGTGACACCCGGGCGTTTCCTCCCGCCTGATTATGTGCAGGAACCTCCCGAAACTTCCGTGTCCGGTGAGGACCTGCGTCAGGCGGTAGGTGAGGGCGCCGTGACGCCTCTCTAGCCACTCCTCAAAGAGGGGTCTTACCGCCGCTATCGTGGCGTGTCCTGCGCTGGGTTGCGACAGTCGCTCTTTCCATGCCGCCATGAGATCGCGCCGGAGGTCCGTCCGCTCCGCCGCAATTTGCTGCGGAAGCGGAGTTTCCCCCCGACGTAGTGCCTCCGCGCGCCACTCATACAGGCGCGCGAGGACTATCGCCTCCAGATCCCATGGCGGTAGTCCGGCAAGGAGACTTGCCGCCTCGCCCGAGATCGTGCGGTAGCCCCGGATCAGCCTTGCGGCTACCACCTTCTGGAGTGCGTTCAAATAATGGGCGGCTCGCCACCGCAGTGAACGCGCCCACACCGGGGCCCCGTATATGGCCATGGACCGCACGACCCCCGCGTAAAGCCTCCGGAAGGAGGCGTTTGGCCCCCTCAGGTTGGGCAGGAGCCGCTTGAAGGCGGCCCCGGCCCGTTCCAGTTTGGGAGCCAAACGTCGGAAGTGCTCAACGAAGTTCCACCGGCTGTCGAGGACGAGACCCAGGTATTTCATCGTCGTCTCGACGCCGATGTTAACCCCTCCTACCGTTAGTTGGGATCCCGATGGTGGTGTGTTCCGGGGCCCATGAAACGACATGGCCTCGGACTTGTGCAATGCCACCTCGAGACCCAACTGCCGGATCCTCTCAACGACTATCGCAACCCCGCGTGTTATCGCGTCGGCCGCCGCCTGATGCGACCTCCCCTGCGCCAGGACTAGCGTGTCGTCAGCGTAGCAAACAACGCTGACGCCATCAGGGAGGTCGGCCCGCAGCACCCAGTCGTAACCGATGTCCCACAGGCGCGGCCCCAGAACCGATCCCTGTGGAACACCGCACGACATCTCTCGCCGGTTCTACTCCCCATCGCGACCGGGGTAGATGACGGCTCTGTCCGTCAGATACGCCCCGACTACTCGACGGAGGTAGGTCGGCACCCGGTGATACCGGAGTGCCTCCCCAATGCAGCCCCAGGGCAGGGTGTTAAACGCGTTGGCGATGTCGAGTGACACCGCCACGACGACCCCACCCCGGGACACCGCGTCCCCCGTCGTGAGGGCTCTCACGCGCATGATGGCATCCACCGTCGAGCGCCCCTTGCGGAAGCCGAACTGGTCTGGTAACTGTCCGCAAGATCCGGCCCCGTCTTCACCAGGTGCCCGACGAGGCGGCCCGCAATACCCGGGTCCCCTTAGCTGGAGAACGCGGGATAATCAAAATCAAATACATTTCTCACGGGCGCAAGCATCGAGGGATTCCTCAACCCTCGACGGATCTACAGCAGCATCACCAGATTGGCTCAAAAACAGCAGAAGAGGTTGGTGGATTCTTAATTTCTTCCTTTGATTGCGTCATATCGTCGGCTGTTCATCCTCCATTTCTTGTATAAACCCCGGCTCCCCAGTGATTGAAAATAACCGTTCATAAGGATCTGTAATCCCCGCACGCCACGATAGCGGCGGTAAGACCCCTCTTTGAGGAGTGGCTAGAGAGGCGTCACGGTGCTCTCACCTACCGCCTGACGCAGGTCCTCACTGGACACGGAAGTTTCGGGAGGTTCCTGCACATAATCAGGCGGGAGGAAACGCCCGGGTGTCACCATTGCCAGGATCGCCCAGAGGACACGGTGGAGCACACGGTGGAGGTCTGCCCCGCTTGGGCGGAGCACCGCCGTGTCCTCGTTGAGGCGATCGGCAGCGGCGGCGACCTCTCGCGTCCGGGCCTGGTTCAAGCCATGGTCAGGGGCGAAAGGGAGTGGGGGGCAGTCGCTTCCTTCTGCGAAGCAGTCATGCTAGCGAAGGAGGCGGCGGGACGGCTGAGGGAGAGAGCCTCCCATCCCAGCCGCCGCGGGAGACGCTCCGGGCGTCGGGAGCCGCGCGACGGCTCCCGGCCACCGTAGGCGCGGGCCTGCGGGCGGAGAGTAATGGGTAGCTCACCGTCCGATCAGGACCAGGTCCGTGCCGGACGGCGCGTACGTGTTCCACGCGCGCCTCAAAGAGATGTCAGCATCAATGGTAGGAGCCCGTCAGGGCCGAAGCCTGCCGGGTCAGCGGGATTGTCCGAAAGGGTTTACCGCTGGCTCGGAACATAAAGGGCTAAGGAAGGAACACGGGTGGGTTTTAGTCAGTAAGAGTCTGACACTCCCTTCCGTTCCACCCAGAGCGGGAGGGGTCATTGGATGATTTCCCATCCTCAAAAAAAAAAAAACATCCCCCGTATATTCCTTTAATTTAAAGTGATTTCCTTGCATTTATAATCAAAATTAACTACCCGCATTTATAGTCCACCGCGCGACCAATACCTGTACTTGTACATTTTATTATTTTAAGGCTGTTAGCTTTTTAAATTAATTAAGTAAGTACCTTCAAATTGAATAATTACTCCAGCTAACAATATAGCTACAAGTATGCCGAAGATAGGCTTCATTAAAGCAGCATACAGCAGGTGAACGTAGACGGGTTGTGGTGGACCATCAGAAATGAAGATGCTGCCGGAGAAGCTAACGAGCACACCCAGGAAGAACGTACTCCAGTATAGGTACCGGTATTTCTGGAAAAGGCAAGAAAATATATACGTGTAGGCTATTCGAAATTGAACTCTATGATAGTATGTATAACGAAAGAAAATAAGAATTAAGAAATAAAATGTTTTAAATAAACTGACAGTGGTAAAATTATTAAATATAATATCATCATCGTTCAGCTGAAACACGTCCACTGCTGGACATAGGTCTCCTACAGGCGACGCCACATCGATAGTTTCTGTGCTACTGCATGCAGGATTTAAAATTTTACTTTGACAGAATCTGCTTTGCTCCAAGATGCTAGTTTAAAAAATTGAAGATAAAATAATAACTTTCCGTACGCAAAATACGCGCATTGACGTGGAGTTGCGGACTCGAGCCCGTATTACCTATTACCTAAAATAATAACGTTTAATGAAGTTAAAATATGCTCATAAAACGAAAACGCGATAAATGAATTATTTTTTAGTAGGTTTGTACATACACTTTTACACGTCAATCATATTTTTTTATAACTAGATGATTTCTGCGTTTCCTATTTGACTTCTCTGAGAAGAAAGGCCAAAAAAAACTCGGAGGTCGTAGTCTCTTTTAAAGTCTAGACCTAATCTTGGTCAGATCATGTGTAGACCATGTAGATTGGTGTCTGAAATGGTCTTTTGATTAAAGAACCACACAAATTGAGTGGACCTGTTCAGTCAGTGTACGCATTTGTCAAAAATCGTGCAGCTCAACTCAGAACTTGAGGAAGGAGCGAAACCGCATTCGTGTGTTAAATTAATGTCGCTGTAATATTTTTAAAGTTTAGGTCCGTCTTTGAATATAATTATGAGATAGGTAACTTTTTAAAGGAGCGCGATAGCTATTCAAAATATAAAGTTTATAGGTCAAAATTAAAACCTGAAAATTAAAACCACCTGACTATTTAGACTATTGTATTTTTGAGCATGGTGCGAAGAAAGGAAACGTGTTGCGCCGACTCCAAGAAACATGGGACACGGACAGCAAGATCTCTATAGTAAAATCTTTATTGGAACAAATTCACATTTTATAATTTGATTGTGTTTGAAAGTAGCTACATTAGTCAGCAACTGTGTCGCTGCTATTGAGTACACGTGTGAGTACTATGTACATTCTATAGAGGTACCATTTACTGAGTATTTCTTGCATTGACTTGAATGTGCCCTGGTGGCTAACAGTTACGTCATACGCACTCTAATGTCAAGCTGATGCTGGCGCATGTGTTGAATCATTTAACTCTCATCGGTTGAGCTATGATTGATTTATTTGAAATAAATGTTTTGAGTTTGAGTATAATTAACGTCCCGCCTTGAAGAGGAAAACCACAACGTTTCAGATAAAAATGAAAGTGTAGGAGAAAAATAAAAACAAATAAGAAAAATTAAACTAGATGAGTGCATAATTAACTATGATCATGATTTTTAGGAAAGGTTACCCAGAATTGCTTTGGATTGCCCCCAGTCTTCTGCCAGTCGTAGATAATGTAGCTTGTTGCCATGCCGATGACGTAGCCAGACAGGTTGGTATGCCCATTTGTGTAGACCGTGTTGAACGTGGCATCATTTATGAATAATTCAATTATTGAGCTGAAAGTAAGTGACAGATCATTAGAAAAATTATAGACGATCACATAAATTAGATAGTACGAAACCATTTTCATTTATGACTAGCTGACCCCACAGACATTGTCTTCTCCAAATTGCAAGAATCCACCTGAGAGTAGCGGTGGCCCAGTAGTAACGGCCGCAACTCACGAGTTGTAGGTCGTAGGTTGAAATATATTACACAAAATAAAGCGCCTGTCTTTATTTTGTGTAAATTATTTCATCACCACTGCTCTCAAAACGGTGAAGGCTGATTATGATATAAGAATCCTATACTTACAAAAAATGTCGTTCAGTTCTTCCCGAATTTGCAATTTTTCCGGAAATCTTTTCCGAATAACCTTTCCAACATAACTTAATTTGGACTATTACAAATATTTTTAAACAAAACATTGTCAAATTGGTCCAGCAGTACAATATAGTAAGCAATGCGATTACCAACAATTAATGATTAGGAAATCACGAGACTATTTGCGTCAGTCTGAACAAACAAGTTAGTGTGCATACACACGAACGACATGCGTTAACGACAGGAGCAACTACATGCGCCGTCGATTGAAAAAATAATAAGCTAGAAAATAGTAATGGCAAACTTACTCCAGGGTAGCAAGCAGAATACCATTCAAGTGCTGATAATAAGTATGCAGTACGGGGATAATGATCCCTATCACGAAGAGAATGCTCAGTACCACCTTCCTAGTGAGGGCAGTCCTGCATATGAGGAAAATGATGACTCCCATGAAGTAGAGCTGGGTGTCTGCTGCTAAATACCTGTTATAGAAACAATGGCGGATCATTTAAAAATAATTTATAAGAAAAAGAAAGAATTATATGTTTATTTGCGATAAACACGTGTAACAATCTGTACCTTATTAAAATAGAGGGTAAGCAGACCGTTCAATAAATTTTATTAGGGAAGATAAATTACAGAAAGTTATAAAAACAGCTAGTTATAAAAGTACTAATTAGCACGCACTCTCGGAAGTTTATAGTTCACACACGCGCGCACTCTCTGGAGTTTTATAGTTCACGTTATGGAATCAGCTCAGCACTGTAGGAATGGGAATCCGGCGTCAGGGTAGCAAGTTATACGTGGTTAGCTCGCGAAGATTAGAAGTAGAAGGTCCCAGGTGGAATCTTTAGCTGGATCCCCTGGGTTAGTCAAAGATGTCACAGCAGAACCAAGCAGTTCAAGATGTCACAGCAAAACCAAGCAGTTTTCTGATGCTTAATGTCTCAGTCCCAAGACTCGAATGCCAGCCGCCTCCAGCTGTTCGTGGGCTCGTTTTCAAGTAGTCTTCCTTTTTCAAATATCAGATTCCTTCTTTGTGGCCATCATCTCATCTGACAAGTGTGGTCGGCCAAGACATATCCATGAGTGCGTAAAGAATATTATAAATCTAATTTAAAATTAGTTATTTAAACTAAACAATCGGTAATAATCTTAATAATAGAATAGCTAAACATATTGATAAAAATAATTTAAGTTATTTAGACCAAAGAGTAATTACCATAGACTAAGCCAGAAAGACAATTAAAAAAGTAATTGACAGTTTGACAATTGACGTGTCACAACATGAAAATTGAGTAAAAGAGAAGAAGAAGGCTAAATTGTGGTGGTTTTTCCGCAAAAGCCATTTAACGAAGAGAAGAAGAAGAAGAAGAGAAGAAGAAGAAGAAAGTATAATGTAAACATATAAACAAATAAAAAGGATGATAAATAGTATTATGCGTGATGAAAGTAAAGTGTAAGTAAGCATAAATACTATATTTCCCCAACGACCCCGAGAAAATTTTTGGCCTAGAACAAAAATTTTGCTAAGGTTAAAATATTACAGCATTCACAAAACTTACATAACTCATTCAAACACACCGACATCTTACGAAGTTAGGTCAGGTAGGATTCACATTCAATGATCACTACTCAACCTGATAAATCATAACTTTAAGGCTTATTTAAGGAGTTGTAATCCGCTCGCGTCTAAAACCACTAATGAGATGAAAATATAAAGATTTAACAAAGGCTTATTTTTAAAGGAGTTGTCATCCGCTCCTAATCAACTTTTAGAGTCGATAGACAGAAAATCAACTTTTAGAGTCGATAGACAGAAAATCAACTTTTAGAGTCGATAGTCAGAAAATCAACTTTTAGAGTCGATAGTCAACAAGGGCTTATTTATATGGAGTTGTCATCCGCTCCAATCAACTTTTAGAGTCGATAGTTAACAAAGGCATATTTTTATGGAGTTGTCATCCGCTCCAATCAACTTTTAGAGTCGATAGTTAACAAGGGCTTATTTTTATGGAGTTGTCATCCGCTCCAATCAACTTTTAGAGTCGATAGTTATAGACAAGTTATCATACTAACTTGTAGAAAAGAATAGATATATAGTAAAGATTAAAATTAATCTTTTATTGGTTTAAAAACCGATGAATGAATTAAAAAATAAATAGAGTTTTAATAAATCAAAAGGAACTCTATTATAGAGGAAGTAAAGAAGAAAGGGATGAGTTATGAATATAGACAAGTTATCATACTAACTTGTAGAAAAGAATAGATATAATAGTAAAGATTAAAATTAATCTTTTATTGGTTTAAAAACCGATGAATGAATTAAAAAATAAATAGAGTTTTAATAAATCAAAAGGAACTCTATTATAGAGGAAGGAAAGAAGAAATGGATGAGTTATGAATATAGTATAATACGAAAATAACAAAAGTACAAATATAGGGATAGCAAACGAGTGTAAAAGAGTAAAAATATGCGAGTCTATAGGATCTGAGTCAGAGAAAACACGAATGTTAGAAAGGTCTCAAGAGTGTTATGAGTTAAGAGGGAAGGAGGGATAGAGGGGTCTGAGTCAAAGAAACTCGAGAACTCAAGTGTCATCTCAAGAGTGTCATGAGTTAAGAGAGGGGTCAGAGTTAAAGAAAACTCTAATATTAAAAAGGACTCAAGTGTCGTCTCAAGAGTGTTAAGAGTTAAGAGGCAAGGAGGGAAAGGGGGTTAGGTCTGAACCGCAACACCGCAGTCAGAAAACGCTAGGGCAGCTCCCGTAAAACAGTAGACGGAAAGCTCCGAGTAAAACGTCAAGGGCAGCATTAAGTAAGCTCCGAGTAAACGTCAGGGCAGCTCCCGCAATACAGTAGTCGGTAAGCTCCGAGTAAAACGTCAAGAGAGTCTGAGTGTTGGATACGGTCCAAAAGTGTATATAAATTTAAGAGTAAGACACAGAGTCTAAAGAAATTAAAAAAAAAAATCGAAAACCAATGAAAACTTATTTGTGTTGGTGGTGAAATTCGGAACTAATGCATAAAGTTTAGTACCAACTTTTGCCACCGTGCAAAAAGACTAGTGCTCCATGCCAATGCACTATGGCCTGTTACCTAGCAACCAATGTCAAACAATAACAATTAGAAAAATATTTTGAGTTGGCTAAATTGTGGTGGTTTTTCCGCAAAAGCCATTAAACGAAGAGAAGAAGAAGAAGAATATTTTGAGAGCCCACGATATACTTATTTCAGTATGATTCCCAGATATAAGTATAAATATATTATTATATAAGTGTTTAGGAGGATAGTGGAGTATTTGTTATAGGAGTTGTGTAGATGTATAGGTTTGTATAAACATCCACAGGATATTCTCCTGTTTCAGTCGTGAAGTGTCTCAATCCCCTAATTTGGTAGTGACCACGAGGTGGTTTTAAAAACACGCCAAGCGAAGACTGAGTACGATTACCAATGGGTAAACGCAGTAGTGTGCAAGTATGTGGGGTGCAGTGTAGTGTTGTATTGTAAAGAGTTAAGTGTAGGAGGAAACGACTACGGGATATTGTCCAATAGTACGTCGTAGAGTAAGCCAAACCCCAACTTGTAAGTGAACACGAATGGTTTTAAAAACACTGACAAGCGAAGAATGGATGCCAACTACCTTTCGGTAGTGGGATGTATGAGAATGAAGTATAAGATGATGTTCAGTATGAAGAAGTGTTGAGTCGAATATAGGAGTCTTCAAGAAGAGAGCTGAAGAAGAAAAATAAGTTAGTTAGTATTCAAAAGACTATAAGAAGTTCAAAAATAGATACCTAGTGCTAGTTTTTTTTTAGAATTTAGAAAAGGGGGTGAGTTCGAGTTATTTTTACGTTGGGCGCCAAATTGTAACAATCTGTACCTTATTAAAATAGAGGGTAAGCAGACCGTTCAATAAATTTTATTAGGGAAGATAAATTACAGAAAGTTATAAAAACAGCTAGTTATAAAAGTACTAATTAGCACGCACTCTCGGAAGTTTATAGTTCACACACGCGCGCACTCTCTCTGGAGTTTTATAGTTCACGTTATGGAATCAGCTCAGCACTGTAGGAATGGGAATCAGGCGTCAGGGTAGCAAGTTATACGTGGTTAGCTCGCGAAGATTAGAAGTAGAAGGTCCCAGGTGGAATCTTTAGCTGGATCCCCTGGGTTAGTCAAAGATGTCACAGCAGAACCAAGCAGTTCAAGATGTCACAGCAAAACCAAGCAGTTTTCTGATGCTTAATGTCTCAGTCCCAAGACTCGAATGCCAGCCGCCTCCAGCTGTTCGTGAGCTCGTTTTCAAGTAGTCTTCCTTTTTCAAATATCAGATTCCTTCTTTGTGGCCATCATCTCATCTGACAAGTGTGGTCGGCCAAGACATATCCATGAGTGCGTAAAGAATATTATAAATCTAATTTAAAATTAAGTTATTTAAACTAAACAATCGGTAATAATCTTAATAATACAATAGCTAAACATATTGATAAAAATAATTTAAGTTATTTAGACCAAAGAGTAATTACCATAGACTAAGCCAGAAAGACAATTAAAAAAGTAATTGACAGTTTGACAATTGACGTGTCACAACATGAAAATAAAAGCCATTAAACGAAGAGAAGAAGAAGAAGAAGAAGAAGATGAGTAAAAGTATAATGTAAACATATAAACAAATAAAAAGGATGATAAATAGTATTATGCGTGATAAAAGTAAAGTGTAAGTAAGCATAAATACTATACACGATGCAGAGAAAGAACAAGTAGAGGTAAAATATGCGTCACATCTAGTGGCGTGGCGTCGTACGCTCGAAACGGTGAACGCGTATTTCTTTTTGCTCCGTGATAAAAAATACTTTACAACAGTAATTAGTGAAGTTTAACATCGATAAAGACATATAATCAGTGATTGTGACTATATCTTCAATTTCTCAAATTATTAAGCAAAAGTAAACAGTGCAAATCGTTAAAACATCATAAAAACAAATGATGAAATCTTAGTTAATTTTTTAGCATAGTAAGGTGTTTGTGTATTTTAACAAGAAAAAACTAGTAAACACACCTTCTTTTGTTCAAAAATTGTCATTCCTGTGCTATAAGCTCAACTATTTCGACACTTTGAACTGTGGAGAAATAGCGTCGGTAACTAAGGCAGTGCCTTCTTGTACGCTAACCTTGTGTCCGCGGGTTCAAATCTACTGTAAACAATTAGCTCTTTTTGTGTTTCTAACATTTCTTGATTTCAACTGTTTGGTGATTCTTCGTTAACTTACAGCTACAATGCTAAAGTGCGGAGCTTGCGGCAAATTCTTAGCAATAAGTGATGGCATTAAATGCATAAAATGTCCGACATTTTATCACCGGGTCTGCGTCAACATTGCTCCCACTGCAACATCTTCCTCTAAGTGGACGTGCCCTGGCTGTAGGGCAAAGGTACCACGTACAGACAACTCTCAAACTCCAGTCAAAGGAAATGACGAGCTTAGCTCCCCCACTATCCAAGCGACTCCGGCTGTCAGCCCCACTGATTGTATTGATATAAGTGATAAAATACCTGATACTGAATCAACCAGCCTAGCGGTGGAAATCCGTTGTCTCCGCAGTGATGTCAATGCCTTGCGAGATGAACTACGCCAATTTCGTGATGAGTTCTCAGGCCTGAATGATAGGATGAATAAGTGCTGTAACCGTATGGACACCCTGGAAGAACGTTTCAAAGAACTCGAAGGCAACACCGACCAATCGAATTCCCCTCGTTTGATTCAATTGGAGGAAACAATTGGGGAACTGCAGCAGCAGCTGAATGAACGGGAGCAAGAGACATTATTGAACGATGTTCAACTATCAGGCGTCACGGAGTCGATTGGGGAAAACCCGGCTCAGTTGATCGGCACCCTTGCACTTAAACTAGCGATTAAGCTGGAGGAGCAAGATGTTGTTTTTGCTAAACGTGTTGGGAACGTTCGGCGTGATCACACTGAAGGAGAAACGCTCCGACCTCGTATAATCGTTGTCAGACTAGCAAGACGTGTGACGCGAGATGCTCTACTGGGTGCTGCGCGCGTCCGCCGCAACCTCACGACTGCTGACATCGAAGTGCCGGGAGCGCCACACCGCATCTACCTTAACGAGCGCCTGACTAAAACTAACAGGCAATTGTTCTACAATACCCGTCAAGCTGCTAGTAACCACGAATGGAAATACACCTGGACCAAAGATGGTCGCATACTTGCACGTAAAGAGGAGGGGAAGTCGGTTGTGCATATCCGTACGGAAAAGGACATCGGGCGTTTTTTTTTTATCATACAATAGGTTTTCTCGGTACAGTAGTAATCTCTAACAAAGTTTTTTATGTGAAAGTTTTAATTAATTCACTTTTTTGTTTTTTGAGTAGCATTTTATTAATTTATTGTTGCATGTCGTTGATTGTTGAGTGTTTTTTATTTTTAACTACTTTTAGGAGGAATTATACAATGAAATATACATATCCCTGTCTGCGTCATCATCTCGGAATCCATAGTTTTTTAAGTTGTCAATATTTACTTACAATGAATGTTGCCCACGGTGCTATTCCATTTACATATTATGTTTTTTCTATGCCACTCAAAGTTGTTCGTTTATACTACACTCTGTTTATGTTCCACAACAACTATGTTTTCATGTGTCTATCAATCTTTAAATTATTTTACTTAGAATATATTTTTTTTTTTTTTTTTGTCATATTGTATTATTCGTTAGTAAATTACTCGTATATATAAAATGATAACTAAATACCTTAAAGTTGGTTTTTGGAATGCGGGTTCTTTGGGCACGAAACATGATGAATTTATAGCAGCGTTACTAAATTTGGACGTAGATGTTATGGCTATTAATGAGACGTGGTTGCGAGCCGGTGAAGAGGGGCGCGCGCCCTCTGTGCCAGGATATAGGCTACGGCACATACCGCGGTCTTTGTCTGTCAAGAAGGGACGGGGTGGCGGGGTTGGTTTTTATTGCAAAAATGGTATAAATGTTCGAAGTCACTCACACTCTGTCGTCGATTGTCCGGTTAAGTAGTCACGACCTCTCAAGGTCAACTACGAGATGCCATATTCAAAAAAAAAAAAAAAAAAAAAAAAAAAAACACTCTGTCAGTACATCCCACAGCACGGTTGAGCAGATGTGGGTCACAATTAATGTTCGCGGAATCAAACTAGCAATAGGTACTGCCTACCGCCCCCCTTGGCAAGATGTTGATATTTTCTTAGACGCTGTATCTAGTTCAGTAAACTCTCTTATGCGATGTGAGCACACGATATTGATGGGTGATTTCAATATAAACATGCTCAATGACTCAGACCCAAAGACGGACAAGTTAGTCTCATTTTTGAACTGCCTAGGTCTAAAGCAATTGGTGCAGTCTCCCACGCATTTCACGGTACACGGCAACTCTTTGATAGACGTAATTAGTTCAAATATTAAACCACGCTCTTTAACAGTTGATGTCATACCGGATCTAGGGGCGCACGCCTTGGTTTCTGGCGAATTTAGTTTCAAACGTCCGAAAATTCCGCTGCGTACCATTACTTATCGACCACTTAGGGATATAGTTAGCGAATACTTTGATCAGGATCTTGAGCTGCTGAACTGGAAAGCGATAATCGAGCTGCAAGATGTTAATGCTATGGTCAATGAATTTAATTCGCACTTAATTTCGCTATTGGATGTTCATGCACCTCTAAAAACTAGTGTTATTAAGGAGCGTTGTTACCCATGGATCACTGACAATATTAAATTGATGATGCGTTTAAGAAATAAAGCACATGCGGAGTATTTAAGTGACAATAAAAACGATCACAAAAAAACATATTACAAAGAGTTTAAGTCACTTGTTTCCGAGTCTCTTTTTTACGAAAAGTCAGCATACTACAAACACAAAATCAACAGTCAAATAAATGATTCCAAAACACTATGGAAAAACTTGAAGTCTAATCTGCTTCCATCTACACATAAGGAATTACCTTTGCACTTTAACGATCCCAACAAAATCTGTGACCATTTTCTGAGTGTGCCAGGAACAGATACGGTTAATGAATCAATGCTGGCATTTTTTAAATCTGCTCGAAATAATGGTTCCACGTTTAGCCTGTCACCTGTAACTAGCAAGGAAATCGCGAACATATTAAAAACAATTAAATCGAATGCTGAAGGCTGCGATGGCATATCCATTAATATGTTATTTCTGACACTTCCGGTGACTTTGGATGTCGTGACAGCGCTGGTAAATACATCCATCATATCCTCATCTTTCCCTTACTTATGGAAAATTGCCAAAGTGCTCCCATTACCGAAGACCCTTAATGCAACAGACATAAAGGATCTTAGGCCTATTAGCATTCTGCCAGTACTTTCTAAAGTTTTAGAGAAAGTAGTATGCGCGCAACTGGTTGTTTTCTTAGAGACTAATAAAATTCTTCCAGATGTTCAGTCAGGGTTTCGGAAGGGCCGCAGCACGGCCACGGCTTTGTTGGATGTGACAGATAATATATTGTCAGCTCAAGATAATGGGATGTGCACACTCTTGGTATTGCTTGATTTTTCACGGGCTTTTGATTGTATTAACGTTCCTTTATTATTGTCAAAGATGGTTTACTATGGATTTGACGACGACACTGTGAAATGGTTTGATAGCTATCTTAGCGATCGTACGCAATTCGTTGAAATACGCCGGGCGGACGGATCAACGGTTGTTTCTGAGCTGTGCTCAGTAGGAAGGGGGGTTCCACAGGGCTCGATTCTTGGGCCAGTATTGTTTATATTATACTGTGCAGATTTAATTAAAATTATTAATAAATGTAAATACCATATTTATGCCGATGACACACAAGTTTATATTTCTTTTAAGCCGGAAGACTACGAGCAAGCATTAATGGATCTTAACGCCGACCTTGAGAATATAGTACAGTGGTCTAATGCTAATTCGCTTGTGTTGAATCCTGCAAAGACTAAATTTATGCTTTTTGGTACCGTAAACCAGCTAAGTAAAATTAGACCCAGCGCCGGTTGTGTGTCAGTTATGGGTCAGCCTGTCGAGCGTGTCTACGAAGCACGAAATCTGGGTCTTATAATGGACGTGGAACTTCGTTTTCACAAGCACGTGACAGAGTGTATCCGTAATTGCTTTTACAGACTTAAAATTTTATACAAGGCTCGTCCGTATCTAAGCGAAGAGTTGCGTGTCTTGCTTGTGGAGTCTTTGGTTTTATCAAAGTTGAATTATGCGGACACAGTGTATGGTCCACGACTGCTATCAAAAACAGAAAAAATGATCCAAAGACTTCAAAATGCTTGTGCACGCTTTTGCTTTAAAGTTCCGTTTAGGGGACATGTTACACCCTTCTTCAATGAGCACAACATCCTGAAAATGAAAGCTAGACGTAAACTGCACTTGGCGACCCTACTTTTTGGAGTTATCAAGTCTCAATCCCCTTCTTATCTATACGATAAGCTGTCATGGACTAGTAGGCACAGAATCGGTGAGGGAAGAAAATGTTCCCAACAGCTTTCCATTCCTCAGCATAAGTCAGCGGCTTTCAGGGGCAGTTTTCGTTACGCAGCTACCAAATGTTGGAACAACATCCCACCTCCCATAAAGTCTAGTAAAAGTGGCTCAACATTTAAATTAAAATTAAAGTTGTTTTTATTAAATCATCAATATGAATTTCGGGATGTTCGAGCCGACATGTCAGCCATTTGAAACATAACATATTTTTATTTTTTTTTCAATTTAATGCAATTTTGAATTGCTGTCTGGCTTATCAATTTTATACATTTTGTAAATTATACAATCTGAAGTGTGTTACTAATTTTATTTTATTACTAATTTTATACTTTCTGTAAATTTTAACTTTTTGATACCTATTGTGTCTTAATTTATCAATTCCTTTTACTATTGTTGGTGTTGTTTTACTTTTATTATTGTTACCAATTTTATACATTTTATCAATTTTATACGTTATACAGTTTTATACATTTTGTTAATTTTATACGTTATACAATTTTACCAATGTTACTTATTTTATTTTATCTTTATAATTTCTAATGTTTTCTAATGTAATGTTTATTTTTTGCAAATATGTATTTTAGAATTTTTAAATGTGTTTATATTTTCGAGCGTATGGCACTCGTGGGCAGCAGCTGAAAATCAGCGTCAGGTGGTGCACTTTGTGTTGCCATCTGGCATTATGCTGAGCTGAGGCCCTTTTGGCATTATTATTTTTAATTATTTTGAATTTGTTCTGTTTATTTTTAAGGGTTTTTTGCCAAATAAACGCAATTTTCTTTCTTTCTTTTCTTTCTATCTACGCAAAGCGGTCATCGCTCAGCATAACGCTACGACCCTATGCGAGACAGAGCCCCAGCCATCGAGATATAAGTACTTAAGTACTTATATCTCGATGGCCCCAGCTCTGGGTTTCAGCGACAGCCGGCGTTGACATAATTACGTCAACCGGTGCAGCAAACTATAAGATAAAAATAAGAAATAAAATAAATACGTAATATCACACGCAATGTCACACGCTATGTAACTCTAATTTCAAATTGTAATAATATACGATGGTACCTACACACAGTAAAGAGTGGAGGTTACTTCCTTCAAACAAACAATTTCAACTCTTTATATATTTGTTTTCATGAACTTTATTTTTATTAATCAAGATAATATTTACATAATAAAAGCTAACATTTAAAATAATAACATTTACATGTACTCCTATATGAAAAAGAAGCAAAAGAATCATAGGGCATTTAAAAATTCGTCCACATCGCTGTCAACAGGAACAGTGCCCAAAACGCTGGCAGTATTGCCACGTTGTATGGCGATGCTGATTCTTTGCCCAAAAAATAGGCCATAAGGCCAGCCCTTTGGTCACGTGAAGAGTCGATGCAAAGCATTTGTAGCGTCATCCATACTAATATTATAAATTCGAAAGTTACTCTGTCTGTCTGTCTGTATGTTAGTTACCTTTTCACGCCTAAAACACTAAACGGATTTCGATAAATTTTGGCAGAGATTGCATCCCCGGGAAGGATATAGGATATTTAGGATAACATTTAGGATAATAACAAGATTAAGTGTGCTTGTAATTTCACTTTTACACGTTCTATAAATAAAAAGCTTTGCTACTTTTAAGTAGGTACTAGTTTGGGTGACTTTTAGCCTTCTTATAAGGCCCATTGTGAGCGACCACGTCTCAGTGCCATATGTTATCACTGGCAACACGCACTGGTCAAAGACTTTCGTTTTGAGACGCTGCGGTATGTGGGACGAGAACATATTGCGTAGCTTCTCGAACGCTGCCCAGCCGGGTCGGATTCGACGATTGACCTCTTTCTCGAAGTTAGACCTGCCTAACTGGACAGTTTGTCCTAGGTAAACATACTCGTCCACGACTTCGAGTGTAGCGTCTCCGATCTTTATGAGAGTGGGTGTTGACATGGGCATTTGACATAGACAAGGCCACGGTGAGGCAAGGGGTGCTAAGAATAAGTTATACTTGTAATAATTTGATAGATTTATATATTTACCAAGTTTGCGGCATACAATAGGAACCGTGAATATAATTGTTGATATAAAGGATATTCCTCCACCAGTACCTGCGGCAGTCTCTTACTTCGGTATAAACCATTTTCTGTAGATAAATATATTATTAGTTTCGATTATTATGGTTCTTGATATTATGGAACAAATGGAACTTTCTTATAATGTTGGGCCAATTAATTGATTCCTAACACGAAGAACAACTTTCCTAACGACATTTGCCTCATTCCTCCTTAGGAATAAGGTAAATGTCGTTAGGAAAGTTTTGGGTATGAAATGATGATGGCTATATGAGTAAGCAAAGACCAAAGACACGATGGATAAACTATGTGGAGGTGGTGACTAGTGTGACTACCAATATGACGACCGTCTGCTCAGTTAATAGAATAGAATAATCTTTATTATGTACACCATATAAATTACTAATAATTAATTTAAATAATTAATTAATTTAAATAATTAATTAATTTAAATAATTAATTAATTTAATAATTAATTGGTTAATTTTAATTTTTATTAGGTAGCCTAGTGAAAGATGCCAAGAGCCAAAATCCATTATCTTTAGATCGAGTCAATAATGAATTCATTTTTGACTTTTGATATTTTGTAACGTTTTAATTCGAGTAAAAGATGCCGATTGAAATATAAAAATGAAGCGTCTAATTTCTACTGAAAAGCTTACGATGGTGATGATACGCATAATAATAATCAAGCTATAACGTTCCCACTCCTGTGACACAGGCCTCGTCTCTGTGAGAGGGATGCTGATGATACTAATGCTCAAATCAAGCACCAGTAGAATTACTAGAAAAACTTGCCTGCCAATAAGGTCCTGATGATATTCTTCCAAACCAAGTTGCTGACAAGGCTATAATGAGGCCGTACGATGGAGTCAATCTGCATCAGACAAACTAAAGTTTATAAACAATCTTAATGCTAAATTGGATTTAGCAATACGGGCGAGTTTAATTCCCACTCGTAACAATTTTTTTTGCCCACTCTGATGCGTTCGGGATGTACCGTCGAATATATTTGGTATACAGGCAAACATTTTAGGGAACAACAATTCATTTTAATTCAATGGAATGATATTATTTGTTCTGAAAATAGGATATCAAAATCAGTTTAACAGGACACGCTTAAATAAAAAGTTAATGTGCGTAATTTTTAAGCCGATGGCACTTAAGAGAGTGATATGAAAGAATTGACAATTCAGCACAATACACTCCCAGCACAGCATTGTTTAAGGCTGCTCTCTCGAAAAAAGCTTGAAAAAAGCATGCAGATGAAGCCATTTTTTGTCGGCATTTACAGAGAAATTACATCTGAAAAAAATCCTTAGTAATCTTCATGATATAATACGTAATTTGGTTTAGCCATAATTTTTCTACCGATATCACATAATTTAAAAAAAAATCACCAAATCACCTCCAAATCATTGAGATGAAACCGTTTTACTCCTTCATTTTTTATCAAAAGAGTGTAAAAAAATATATCTACATCTTTGCAATACAAAGGAGAATAATTTGGTTTTGTTACTTTTTTAAAATATGTATTATTTTTATGATAATAAATTAAAAAGGCCTCTGATAAAAGACTGCGTCTACATCACCCCCGCACTCGTCCATAAATTTAGTGCGGGGCGCATCGTGTTGCTAGGTGGACGTATGTCGCGTTGCGAGAACTCCGCACTACGAAATAAAATCGTAAAATATTACTGCAAAAACAAAAAGTGTACCTACCCAAGCGGGGTTTTATGAAACTTATGCGCTGTCCATTACTCTGTGTACATAGGTACTGTTTATAAAATACCTACCTCTCAAACGAAAGTTGTAAGTACTAGTAGTGATCATTCACTGAATCATTTCGTGGACGTGGACCTTCTGTGATCATTCACAGAAGGTCCACGTCCACGAAATGATTCAGCCAATATTATAAATTTTACTTTTCGGTGCCTAAGTAAAGTCTATTATTCTGATGCGTTGCGATTATTTGTGACATATTGTGACACAAAACTGAAAATGCTCCTAAAGTAGGTATTAATTATGATTATAGGGTACGTACTTGCTAATAATTTGTCAATTTATTGATTACCGGCGTAATTATTTTCAAATAAAAAAATCAAATCAAATCATTTATTTGCATAAAACAGGTTCAGTGGATGTTAAAAAAGGTCAAATGGTACACTGTTAATAAGGTGTGCAAATATAAAACAAGAATGTTAACTGTTAATTTCACTATTCAATAAAGTACGGACGCCAAGCACATCAACCTACCCGAAACAGTCAAATTTTCGCAATCAACTTTGAACCTTATGCTTTAGTGATAAAGTTGAAAATCTATTAAAGAAATCTGACAGACTGTAGTAACTTGATGTGCTGGCGTCTGTACAATGTCATTGAAAATAAAATTATCGTAAATACAGATCAGTCAACAAAATAAGGAATTAAAAATAATAATGTCATACAATAGTAAAAAGTAGTAGTTCAATGGTATATATGTATATACAGGCTGGATTTTTTTAACCTCACCTAGAGGGCAAGTACTCTAAACACTGGAGATAGCAAATTTTACTCAAAGGAAAATCCCTTCATTAAAAAAAAAAACAAATCTACATTCAAAGATTTTCGAAAATTCGCTTGCCGCTCTCGGGAATCGAACCGGCTAAAATCCGAAAAAATAATACCCTGTACTTTTATGGCATCAATCGACAGGGTCAATCATAAGGATCAAATCTCTCTATGGCAGATCGAAAGTCGAATACTTTTTACTCGACTTCTATCGTCGCGGGTGACATCAATCAATCAATTAAATCAGCCTATCGCAGACCGCGGGTGGCACAGACTACATAAAATTAGAAAAACAAATTGGTAGTCATGTTTTTTATTATAATTATCACTTATCATTACTAGATCCATGTGGGCTAAAGTGGGTCAATAATATTATTCAACTAATTAAATCAAATAAAAAAATCATTACCTATACGTAGTGAATCAATTAGTTCTACCAGAGAAGTTGAAGGTGATTCTGTTGATTTGGATGTGAATGTATTTTTTTTTTACAAATTATGAACCTATATTTTTGTTTTACTTGTAAATATATGTATAACTGCATTCATTTTAGGAACAAGATGATTTGGGCATTCAAAAACTACGGTCTCTATTGGATGACATGGTGACTCACAAGCATCTTGTAAGGTCTGTCGAAGAACTTGAAGATTATTCAGCTGAATTTTAGTTATAATATATTTGTTTATAAAAAATATAACAAATAATATGACATACACTAGTGATAATTATACTACCTATACCTACCTACCTACCTACCCTACCTGCCTACCTATCTACCCTACCTTCCTATCTGCCTTACCCTAACTACCTACCTACCCTACATACCTACCTACCTACCTATCTACGTACATGCCTACCTACCCTTCTTCTCTTCATAGAAACCTTCCTAAGACTTCAACGAATATTTTAAAAAAAACCGAATTGGTCCAGCCATTCTTGAGTTTTGCGCTTAGCAGCACATTTAGCCATTAATTTTAGTTAAAAAGATACATTAAGTTGTTTACCACATGGCAAGCCAGGCTGATTTATATTAAGGGTATAGCTTCTACTCACGGCCTCGAAAGCTTTTAACAATTTTATTCGTAACCATAGCCCGAAAAGTACATCCATATCAATAGATAATACCTAAATAAAACCAAAACTGGACCATTGTAAATACAGGGTGTCCCAGAACTCAACGTCAAGCCGAAACGGGGTGACAGGATTGATGATAACCATCACGAGAAAAATCTGAAAAAAAATCTATCCCATGCAGTTTGAAAATTATGGGCATTTTAAGAAAAACCTAGAATTTTGATCAAACTGTAACATTTTTCGGTTATTGTGGTTATTCTTTTTTATTTTTGTTCATTTGAACTTTGGAAACGTAATCCTAAATAACATTTCTAGAATCCCAATAAAAAATAATGACACAATTGCCTCAAGTTTCTGAGAATTGAGACTATTCGTTAAACTACGAATTTAAAATTTTCAAGATTCGTCGACTTTGATAGGCCCTCCTTTAAAAAAAATGTACTAGAGTGCCTTGGCAAGTGGCATTAAAAGTTGCCGCATTTAATCAGAATTCTAAAATGGTACAATACTTGTTAGTTCCATACAATAAAAAAGAGTAAAAAAATTAAAACCTCAAGTAACCCGATTTTTGCTATCTCAGTTAAAATGTTTTTGATTCGCACAAGCTCTAGGTAGGTTCTTAATTTTAAGGCAAAATGATGAGAGAGATGGATAGTGGGTATGTTTGCCATGAGTGAGCGAGACAGATAGTGACGCCACTTTTATTAAAGTGAAAAAAGTGAAAAAAAGTTAGTAAAATAATGAAAAATCTTGATCTAGTCTAATTTAGGTTTGTTGGAATAAAAGTCAGATAGAGAAATAACGTTTTTTATTACAATAAATGTTCAAATTGTTTACCATCAGCCTCAAATTTTTATTTTTTTACTCTTTTTTATTGTATGGAACTAACAAGTATTGTACCATTTTAGAATTCTGATTAAATGCGCCAACTTTTAATGCCACTTGCCAAGGCACTCTAGTACATTTTTTTTAAAGGAGGGCCAATCAAAGTCGACGAATCTTGAAAATTTTAAATTCGTAGTTTAACGAATAGTGTCAATTCTCGGAAACTTGAGGCAATCGTGTCATTATTTTTTATTGGGATTCTAGAAATGTTATTTAGGATTACGTTTCCAAAGTTTAATTGAACAAAAATAAAAAAGAATAACCACAATAACCGAAAAATGGTACAGTTTGATCAAATTTCTAGGTTTTTCTTAAAATGCCCATAATTTTCAAACTGCATGGGATAGATTTTTTTTTATATTTTTCTCGTGATAGTTATGATTAATCCTGTCACCCCGTTTCGGCTTGACGTTGAGTTCTGGGACACCCTGTATATGTGGTACACATAATTATTTAACTTTCACGATGACTTGACCTTCTGTGATTTCGATACTCTGTGACGAGACTAGGCGAGGCAAACCGTGGTGGCGGCGCACACAACCGCACATTTTCTGTTGCATGCGGGTAGCGGAGTGGCGCGGAGAAGGGGTCGTTAGCTCCGCCCAAATGCTCAAGGTTATCGGCATTAATACAGGCCTTAAGAACAGTTGCAAGCTAGCGTCTGTATGTCAAATAGCTTGTTCGACTGTGTTGATATCTTCTTACCTCAACCATCTAATCACGACTTGCTTCGGCAACATCTTCCACGAAGGTTTATGTTTCTCTGAATTTATAAGCCAGATATATACTAGTAGAAAGGACGACAGGACAAAGAATGTATGCATTATCAGTGGCCCGTTCAGAAATATGGAATAGGCTTTATTATGTATCCACTGAAATTAAAACAGTAATATTCAATTATTCATCTTATTTTCCTGTTCGGAGGTCACATTTAAAAAAAATTTTGGTATATTTAGTGAAACGATAAATGGCATATTTATTGAAAATAATTATTTTTAATCGATAAATAAAATTAAACTTACATCTTCTAACAATTTTGGATTTACAGTGAGCAGGATGGTGGTGTAAAATGCGTGGCCTGTTATGACGAGGTATATACTAAGCGATCTGAAGCAAAAACAAATACTATTAAAATATGAAAAAAAAAATGGCGTTCCGTAGTTTCTGTCTACTTGTCACGAGAAGAAGGCGTGTGTTTATAAATATCGGTACTTTACCTGAAACCATGAATTCCTCTTAATGCTTTCAAACGAGAATCTTTCCCTTCATCTGGTAGCGCTACAAGCTTCTTCCAATTCCGAAATATAGAAAAACAATATAGAAATCTGAGACCTGAAAAAATCATATTTCATAAATACAGACATTATAATATGCACGTGCTTATAATAAATGAAATTACTGCACTTTGAAAAGTGAGTGAGGTTTAAAACAAAACTAAAAGAAAAAGCATCTAAAAAGGAAAGTATTCTGATATCGTGTAATAATAAAAAAAGTAATTTAAAAAATCCGACTGGTATAAAAAACTAGATAAAGAAAACTGAAAGCTAAAAACAAGCCCACTTCAAATTAAATAAAAGTTGGAAGCAGGCGGGACCCATTTTGAATTTGAAAATATAATAAAAATGGTATATCAGCCTGCTTCCACCTTTTATTTAATTTAAAATGGGCTTGTTTTGTTTTGTTTGTTTTATAGAAGGTTTTTTTTTTTCATACATACACTCGAAAAACATAACCCTCCTGGCGCAGTCGGGTAAAAAAATAACAATAGTCCTCCAGACAGTATTTCGGTCGTGCCAACGAAGACTAGCCACAGAACACGCGTGCTTCGGCACCGGGGATATTGAAGTGCACAATTGTGTGCGCAGACACAAGTATACTCTCATAGTTCGACTGCCAGTTGGTCTCGTTGTCGCAAGTGATATCCCCGTAAGCCGTTGGTCCTTCGCCTGATCCTTCTCCCATAGTGTCGGATTACGTGCCATCCCACCGTGCGCAAAATACGCGCATTGACGAGGAGTTGCAGTCACCAGCCCGTATTACCTATTACCCTACGTGCCGTCCCATCGGATATCGTGTAATAACAGAGTGGTATAAAGTAGACAACAGCGATGTGCAGCAGAATTAATACAATTATGGTACAACCCGTAAAAGTGTTCTTTGCGGGCTATAATTATTAAAATAATATAACCTTTAATAATATGAAAACCTACCTCCACGATCTTTTCCCTTTTCTAAATAGCGATCACAAAGGCTTGCGATAAGGTTTATCATCAATATTAGCATGCAGACCACTCCTACAGTCAGATCCAGTTTATCTATAGGGAAGTCTCTATCGCGTTTGGAACAATCAACATCTTTCGTCAGTCTCGTTTTCAATTTGTACTTTTTATAAATGGTTTCGTTGGTGCAGGCCTCAAGGGACGACCTTAGGTTCAGATCCGATCCAGAAGCTTTGTAGAAATTACTGCATGTTTTTTTCATGCAAAAACCGTATCGTAGCACTGTGTGGTTGTAATTTGTAATTGCTTTTGAATATTCCTGTGAATAAGAGAAATAATTATAAGATAAAAAATAAAAAGCTAGAATTAACCTTGAAATATAACTATAGGAAAATATAGAAATACTAATTATAAATGAATTAAGATTTGAGATAGCGTCATCTGAGCCGATCGTAGAAGATACGAGAGCGCTTTTATTTAAGCATTCAGTTCGTTGTCACCTAGTATTAGAAGAAATGGGCATTTTAAAACTAAAATCGGCATTTTCTGTAAAACTACATACATCGCTGTAGGTGATTGCGACGGTCCTAGTGCTTTCCACCAATGATTTTGAAGCCTGAATCTTATATCCTGAGAACCACCACCGTTAGGCCCAAAATAAGGATGACACAAGTGCCAAAACCTACTTCTATCATATTCAAGGTCTTGCTTGGCTCATCTGAGACCAGAACAAATTCTCCAAAGCAGTACATCGAATCAGGTTCATCGAAGCATTCTTCGTAGTTGTCCAGGTGGAACAATGGAGGCATACGAGCATAGTCAGAGTCTGCAAATACAAGAACAGTAGATGAAAAAAAGCTTGGAAAAACATATTGAATTTGCTAAAGGATTGAGATTATTGAATGAGCTACCCTGTTGATCACAATAATTGATCTAAATAAATAGGTACATGGTAAAATAATTATGGAAGGTCGAATAATGGAAAATATTATTATTTATCGTCACAAATAATAATATTTTACTTTAAACATAATACAACGGTAACAACTACAATGGCGACATTAATTTAACACACGGGTAGGGCTAGTGGTCAGTAATCACATATCATATTCGTAATTTGAAAACTACCACCTGCGCCGCTCGCCGACGTAGCTAGGGCTCTCTCTCTTTCCTTCAATTCAGCCACTCTTTCCACGTTATTCGATTTAATTTCATGAATGCGATTTTATATATATCTATATTTTTATTTATATATATATATATATATATATATATATATATATATATATATATATATATAATATATCTGTGACCCCGTTAAATTATTCCTGTGTTATAGTTCTTTAAGTACAGGTTGCTCCAAAACACTTGTATTACAAACTGTATGGGGTGTATCCTTTTTACCCATTAATGTACCCTACACTATTTGTTCTTGGTATGGTAGGGTATAACACTTTGAGGGTACGGCGGGACTTTTCGCTCGTAGCGTATGTAGTGAAGCTACTACGTGGCGTAGCGCATAACCCGGGAGTGCTGCGGCACCTAGAGCTCTGCGTGCCAGACAGGTATGTGTGGAGGCGGCGACGCCCGCCCCTGCTTGCTGCGCCTGCAGCCAGAACCAACCTTCTGGCGAGAACTCCTTTTACTAGAGCCATACGTGTGGTGAATGAGGTTCACGAGAGGGTTGATGTATTGTGGTGCAACTTGAGTGAATTCGCAAAAGTTACATTATATATATTAAGTTACTTAGATTTAAGAATAAAGTAGATTATTTTTATAAGAATATGTAGAATTTAGCTTGTAAGGCCAAACTATCGCATTGGATCGTAGATCTTTGAAGATAGTTTAGGCAAGATTTATATAAATAAATAAAATGCTGTTTTAAGGCTCCTAACAAAATCGCGCGCGACACGAAGGCACCGCAAGTCAAGCAAGCAAGCAACGAGTGGTGCCTTTGTGTCGCCCGCGATTCTATCGCGTGTCGTGCCTGTTTGAATGAGCCTTTAGGAAATTGTAAATAAGTAATTATAACGTTTGATGAAATTAAACTATGGTCATAAAACGAATACGCGAAACTGTATAGTTATGCGTGTTAAATCAATGTCGCCATTAAAGCGCCACGCTGTATGTATGATCTTTAGAGTTTGGTAGACTTATAACGAATGTAATAAACTTCTTAAGACAATTTAGATTAATATAATAAGTTTGTTTAGCTGTCATTCTTCTGCAATTTATAGATAATTAAAAAAAAATGTAAATACAGCAATTAGGTACCCGTGTATTATAATTTCGTTATCTTTTTAAGATCTCGTGATGATCATCACTTCATTAATTGAATTATTATTCTTATTCACACAATAACATTAGACTATAAAGATTAGCATAATTTATCTAGGTATCAAAAGTAAAATAGTTATGAAATAATATTTTATTCATTTCAAGGTTATCGCCTAGGTGGCTTTTTTTAAGGAAACAAATAAAACGTAGTAATCGTGGAGTTTCTTGCCGGCTCTTCTCCATAGGAAACGGCCAATTGGGACGGTGCACCTAACTTCTGACGTTTCATAAGTGCTCATGTAGGTTTATGTTAAATAAAATATTTAGATTTAAAAGTAATTGGATTTTACAAAGTTTTCAAATTACAGTGTTAGTAGGTATGGGAGGACAGTGTAGGCCTGTCAACAAGTACCAGGTACTTTACTAAATATGTAACGGTTAATGAAACTCAAACGTAGTTCAATATAGCTAAACGTATAACGTACCATTGAGGCTGTGTACTACACTAGTCGAACTTTGAAACAAAACAAATAATAATAATAATTTACTAAACATTTTGTTATTACACTGATCTACACCACGACATATTCAATTAAAATCTGATTTAATACTAAAGTAATGATAACTTCTCATAACTGATACGTTTATTTTTAAGCATAATTTAAACCTGTTTATAATTGGCTTGAACAAAACTATTGTTTATAAATTGAATTAAGGATTGTTTTGTAAGTATAAAACATTGAAATAAAATTAAAATGAATGGCATTAAATTCGGTAACAATTTGGTTATCTCGTGTTATTAAATTTATGTTTTTGGCATTGTGTGATACCTCGACCTGACCTGTACGATCGTAAATGAAGCAAAGGGAGTACGTAGCGGGCGTTCTGTAGCGCCTGCCTACCCCCATTGGAAAAGGCATGAGTTTACGTACCCGGCGATAAATATTGCACATCGACCTATTTGATCGTATCGATTTTATACAAAGAATAAAAATAATTATCAAAAGAAGCAAATCATAATTGTTTTAACAGCTCCTAATAGATACCGGACTGTTTGTATTTCGTGCGACAGAGATAACGCTCTACGAAGCCGAAATTAGCCGATCATTGTCTCTTTCCAAAGGTCGATGTGCAATATTTATCGCCGGGTACTGTATGTATAAACTAGCTCCTGCCTGTGACTTTGTCCACGTGAAATTTCTTGTTCCCCGAGCCATCCCGTCGCATCGCATCGCCTGCCAGCGCTGTTACTTAGTCTTTTTTTTTACCTGAAATGGGTTTGCTCTTGACTCTAGTCTAGGTCAGAGATGACAGAGACAAAGTCGAAGATTTCGTTTAACATTCTGACTTTTTTCTTTTTGCTCTGCTCATAAGAGTCCTAGCGTGATGAAACTTGTAAAACATTTTAAAAGAGTAACGGTGGAGTTTCTTGCCCATTCTTCTCCGTACGAACACTACCTTTTGGAATGGGCGACTAGAATCAATTCTATTTTGTTTGTAATTGTTGACGTTCAAAAGTGCCTTTAATGTGCCTATTTGAAATAAATGATTTGACTTTGACTTTGATGTTAAATAACTTTTAGCCTTCCTCAAAAACCGGGCTATCAAACGCTAAAATATGATGGAATTTTGGAGATCAGCGCGTTCAAAGAAACAAACTCTTCAACATTATTATTCGTATAGATAGATATTAGTGCACAGCGTACCTACTTAACATGCTTTTGAACAAAAACTATCCATTGTATGTAAGTTTGTTTGTCTGGTAGTTAATTAGTTATACCTGCATTATAGATTACAATAACACAAAAAATACGGGGGTATTTTGTTGTATAATATTTCATACGTATACTTCGTATAATATACATGCATTTTGTACAGGATGCGCCTTGAACTTGCTATAATACAATAGAACATTATATTATTCAAATTCACATGGACACAGGTAGGTATTAAAAACCTTTACTTATATTAGATTTTTTGGCCATTCCATAAATAGCACCTGTTTGTTAATATGCATTAGAGTTATTCTTTATTTGTACACAGACTTCACGATAATAAAATAATGTGCATAATTAGCCTTTAATGTTCCCACTGCTGGGACACAGGCCTCCTCCTCTGTGAGAGGGAGTGGGCCGTAATCCACCACGCGGGCCCAGTGCGTGTTGGTATATGTCAAATGTCATGTCTTCGAATTTTTGGTTCAAAATGGTGAAGGAAAACATCGTGTGTTTCCTTAACCGTTTTTAGAGCAGTGGTGTTGAAATAATTTATACAAAGTAAAGGGCATGCCTGTTTTCACTGGGCTACATCTGCTCCCAAACTATATTAAATTAATCCAGATTAAACTACGCGGTTAAAACCGGAGTTCGGTACATATCGTGAAGTGGAAGTGGGCCAGCGATGTTTGTCGTAGGACCGGTAGCCGAGTAAAGGCTCCTTCAAACAGGCGCGACACGCGATAAAATCGCGCAAAACACAAAGGCAACGCAAGTCGCGCAACGAACGGTGCCTTTGTGTCGCGCGCGATTATATCGCATGTCGCGCCTGTTTGTAGGACCCTTAATTCATCAACTCGTCCTACATGCCTACGGTCCATTTAGGACGACTTGCAGAAAATCAAAATAAATCAATTTTTCATTCTGCAAGTTTCAATTGCATTCGGTTAGACTGGAAGCCGACCCCAACATAGTTGAGAAAAGGCTAGGCAGATGATAGTACCTACGTAGTTACCGCAACCGAAGCCGCCGGCAAAAGCTAGTTCAAAATAATTGGTAGAACTCAAAGAACTTGCCTTTTTAAAAAGACGTCGGTCTTCAGTCTTTTCCAAAGGACACTGTTTAGTAAGCTGTTAAAAATATACCTAAGCAGCTCAATTTTAACAACTAGATAGTTTAATGGCCGCTGAACGGAGTTATCAAACCGTAAACTTGTTATAATGACGCTGCATGTTTTAACTACATAAAGCAATTAGGACACTATTTTATTTATTTATTTTAAGACACTGACATTATTGAATGCACAGGTAGATACTACGATTAATTAAATGTAGGTACTAAATTCATAGTTGAATGCTTTAAATTTATTTTTCAGATGATAAATCGCTGAAAGCTTTTATTTAAAGTCTATAAATCCAAATATGCGTTGAAACTTTATTTTAATTTGGCCATCGAATTTCGTTTTACAGATTTAAGCCGGAAGGATTACTGAAATAGCTTAAGGGGCCGGCGGAGCATGCGTAGTTCATACAAACGTAATACCAAAATAATTTGTAAATCAAACATATTCTTAAGTTAGTGTGTATTTATTCTGTAATCCAATCAGATTACAGAATAATATCTAGGTTCCCAATTATAACATTTTGAATGGACACTGATTTAAAAACGAGACGAGAAAAATAAGTTTTTAATAGAAATTTGAAATTCCTCAGTCATCTCGTCTACACATACTAATTCAATATTCCCACTCTGGGATACAGGCCTCCTCTCAGTGAGAGGGAGTGACCTGTAATCCACCACGCGGGCCCAGTGCGGGTTGGTAGATATCACGTCTTTGAATTTTTGGTTCTAGGACATGCCGGTTTCCTCACGATGTTTTCCTTCACCGCTTTGAGAGCAGTGGTGATGAAATTAAATACACAAAGTGCCTATCTGGGTTCGACCTCACAACATACAACTCGTAAGTCGGGGCCGATTCCACTGGGTTTCCACTGCTTACCTACTGAAATATCTGAGTGTATTTCGATAGCAAAATATGTCAATAAAATGTGGTATGCGCTTAAGATTCCCAAGGGAATGTAGATTCTTACTTTATATATAGCTAGCATTTGTCCGTCTGTCCGCTTTATTGGTGAGTAGTTAAGATTTACGAGCTTTGGGAAAACATGGGGTATTTTTGAATTTTAAGAGTCTGTTGTTACAAAGTGGTGTTTCTTGGTATTTTTAGCGCTACTTTTGTAAGCTAAATTCTGCTCATCGCACTAACGTCTCAATGTGCGACTCCTTACTAAGAAGTAATAAATGAAAACGTTATTAAGTTCAATTATTTTTTATTTATTTATACAGAGTTTACAATAGTCTTGAATTTAAAACAAAACCGTTTTTACGGTTTGTCTGGGAACAGATCATATTAATATTCAAAGTAAATAACAAATATGTATTTACAGAATTATAATTATTAAATCAAGTAAGAACAAGTAATCCACTGTGAAATCTTGACATTTTAGGATTATACTAACTTCAAATTTTATTACTGATTTCAATGATTATAATTCTGTAAATACATATTTGTTACGGTCGCGAATCATATTTTAATCAACGTACAGACGCCAGCACATCAAGCTACCCGAAACTGTAAAATTTTCCCAATCAACTTTGAACCTTATGCTTTGGCGATAAAGTTGAAAATCTATCATAAAAATTTGACAGATTGTAGTAGCTTGATGTGCTGGCGTCTGTACAACTTCATACTGAACAGCAGATAGCACAAAAACGTAAGAAAATTTGAATTTCGCGGGCTACCTTAGCTCTTCCCCCTTAATACATAGTACGGATACATATGTAAGTACTAGTTAGAGCCGGTTGTTTCAAACGGTTGGTTAACGTAACATCCGTACGTCAAATAATAACGATTACGTACCTGTTCGTATTCAAGGCCATACTTTTGTAATTGTAATTTCAAACAACGCTTTTTTTGGTTTGAGGATAGTTAGCGCAATTTTTGACGTATACGCGTGGGTCGTGTGAAGTGGACGTGAAACAACCCGCCCTTAATTTATGTAACTTGCTTATTTTGTAATATATTATCTAATAGGAACATTGCTCATAAATTGCTAAGGTAGAATTGCTTAAGTACCTAAATAATTTGGCAATTTTTTTTGGGACATCACGTAAGGTAAACATCGTTAAGAAACCGGGCCTTTAATTAATAAATTAACTAGCACAATATCACGCCTTGTTCCATCATTTTGTTAAGGCTTCTTCAAACAGGCGCGATACGCGATTATATCGCGCAGCAACCCGCGGTTTCAACCGCATTAGTGTCGATCCCGTGGGAATATCGGGATAAAAACTATCCTATGTCCGTTCCCGGGACTTAAACCATCTCTATACCAAAGGAGATATTTCATTTTTGGCTAGCACTTGTTTGTACAAGTGCTAGCCAAAAATGAAATATCTCCTTAAACTTATATCAAAAAACGGGGAAAAATACCCTGAATTTAGGAAAATATTAATCTGTGAATTTGAGAATAACCCTTTGTGTACAAACAAATTAAAGTTTTTCAATTATTGCCATTTGATAACGTTATGGCCAATATGGCGACGTCCTGACAGCAAACATGCGTTCTGAAACCAGAATGGATCTGAAATGAGTGCGAAACCGTAAATACAAAAACATTAAATATAATTATAAAAAGGTATCACTGTATTATTAATTCATCTAGTACACCTATTTCTAATGTGTTATTAATGGACACATCTAAAAAAAAATATATCAATATAATATTTTGATAATAATATCCTAGTTCGATTAATCATCTACTTGGCCAGTGTAGTTCCGAACGTTTTATTTTGACATACACTGTCGGTTAATGCTATGGGACCTTGGGGACTCTTGGGGTACCTGACGTGTCGTGACGACGTCATGACGTCGAAACCCGTATGGGTTAGTGAACAGATAAACAATGTTTTACCGTTAACCAATATGGGTTAATCGACGGTCAAAAGGCTAACAATGAAGCAAAAACATAAAATATCCCGTTTTAGGTTATAATTACATTAACGTCATTGTCATCTGTCATTGACTCAATATGTCTCTATTTTACTCAAAACAAATGAAACATTTTCAATTTTAATTTTGTACTAAATTAATACAAATGAATACTATAAATCATTGCTATATGTTTATAGATATATTTCACAGATTTTCTGAAATGTACACGTCCTAGCCAAAGTTCCATACAAAAATGAAACGTCTCCTTTCATCTAAATCGGTTCAGCGGCTTAAGCGTGATGAGGTAACAGACAGACAGACAGTCACACTTTCGCATTTATAATATTAGTATGGAATATAGGTATTATTATTTATATGCTTCATTATAAATTTCCATACATTTTACTTCCCTGTGTTTTCGTGATGCCGTGGACGTCCACGAGAGTATCGTCCCATTATAAATAATAAAAATGCCTTAAATGTTCTTGTGTTTTTACTGACCCTTTACTAATAAACGTGTTATATCAGATGAATAGTTACACACCGATTTCTCTTTTTAAGTCGTCATTAATTTGACTTTCGATATAAGAAGACATAGCATTGTGTAACTATACAGACGCTATAGAATGTTTAAGGCAAGCAAACATATCAACTCGGAAAGGGATCGTCACCGTATCAACTCGAGCCATTTAATATTCTTTGTATGAAACTCCCTACTGCAACGCCCATTAATCGGAATCTTCACGTAATCGCCTCGCCTCGGGACAAGCTCGCGAACCGCGCTTACGTCTCTCCGTATCCGAACTTACACCTCTTCGTCCACCCTTGCCCCTCTCTCCCCTCCCGCGGCTTGCCTACAGCACCATCAACCAGCGCAGCGGTCGGCGAGCAGGAAGCGCGGCATCGCCTAGCCGTAGCCGAGTTGACGTATCGGAGCTGCTGATCCACTTTGGTTACGTGTTTACGGTAGGTTGACGCCTGTTTGATGACGAGACGAAAGCCGATACGGTGACGATTGCTTTCCAAGTTGATATGTGTGCTATGACCTTTATTAGTAAGGTGGTAACAGTTTACTGCATGCTAACAGAATTGATTAAATTATTAGATATTACATCTGCAGACGAGCCCCAAAACAAATGAATCTCTGGATCGGAACGGTAATATTGCACGAAATGTTTCCCCCTGTTTTATTCATTTCGTGTAAAAGCCCATATCTGAAGGCAAAATATATCTTTTGCTTACAAATACCACTAATGCTCGGTTCCTATAAACAAAAAAGAATCGTTTTGTTTACCAATGGTAACATTTTTTATTGCCAAACTGAGCATATAATTAAGTTAACGAGTACGAGTATAATAACTAAGTTTTAAGTTAGTTTTTAAGATTGCTTAAAGTGTTTCAACATCCGGACAAACCTATTGAGGTTTTTGTGATGTTTAATGTTTGTATTTTGTTTAGTTCCTTAATTAATAAACAAAAAAAAAAAATTAAATAGATTCGTAAGCTAATTTTACCTGTGATAACTACATATATGGGAGGCTCAACTATGCAAAGCTTTGAGGTCTTTGCTTCATTATTGGTAAAGTAAAAGTAAGTAAAGTAAATCCGTATAATTATAGGAATCGGCCATTGTTCATTTCCTTCGTACCTTGGATATCTCCTTTCTCATCCAAGTGATTTGCTTACGCAAAATTAAGTTCTTAAGTATGACATCGAGTGTCCCACTGAATACAAAATGGCTACCCTTTGTTTTGCACGTGAACGGAATAATGTCGTGGTTGTGCTTGGAAATAATCTTGATCAATAAATTAGATGTCACTTTATGGGCCATTCGTGAGAGCATGGACTCATTTACTGTACGTTTATGGAGTTTCCTTGTCATATTATTTGTATTTACCCTGTCTTAAGCATCCTTCCGTGTTTTCATGGAGAAACAATCTTGATTTTCGTAATCCGATTAATGCGAAAACCGATAATCAGTCAAATTGGGCACTTGAACTGTAATAAAATTTATTTATTTATTGAGGACTTCCAACAAAAAATGTGCTTTTGTGTACATTTTTTGTTCAGTCATGATTTATAGAGATTAAGTTTTTTTCTAGTGCACTCCTTCAATAACAGGAGACTACAGCATGCTTTAAATTATCGACTAAATTAATTTGAAACTAAAGAGTGACGAAACATGCACTCAAAGTGACCTCTGAGCTGCCACCGAGAACGCCGTAGAAGTGGCGAATTTTTGTGCCAACAAGATACAGTCTACGTGCCCCTGGCACGAGCCAGGGACACTGTTTTCTTATGGGAAATTACCTTGAGCATTCTTTACTATTACAACGAAAGTCTAAAATTAACCCGCTGGCTGCTATTTTAGATTAAAAATGCCTAAAATCATATTTTTATGACAAGTTTGTAGTTAAAACATTACTTTCGCAATTAAAAAATGCTCATGATTTTATTTCCCATAAGAAAATACTTAATACTTTTTTATTGTGGCCGGCACTTAAATTTTTGGGTATAAAATGTTCGACACTTGAATGGTCTCCTTTAATTTCATTGTCGAAACTGTAAAACGAAGGAAAAGGATTCTCGGCGTGGGATTAAAGCCTTAAACTTGATTGATACATCTTATAGGCATATCAATCAGCTATTCAGAGGCAGGGGTTTTTGAGAGTCATTTCATCAATCCTTCAACACTCACAGGACTATTGATGGAACCCTGGAGACGATTTCGTAGATTGATTTTTGGAGATAACATTTGAATTAACTCGTTGTTTGGATGAATTTGTGATTGAAATTTAAGTTTAAAGTACATTTAAATCGATTTATTTTTATTGGATCCCACTTTTCTATCCCATTTTTAGGTAAGTATTAATGATCGGTTCCATTTGCTATTTCCATTGAATCCCATGTTATAACAACATATTATGTACTTTTCAGAAGAAAAGTGATTTACCTTTACCAAACATTTAAAAAGCAGCGTTTGTTGGCCCACCTACTATTAAATGATTGCATGAATGAAAGACAGTAGAAACGTTTTATATATTATTTTTTAATTTTAAGAAAACTTACAGCTTCTGAATGAAGTTTTCAATCTAATTCAGAAAAGACGTCTATCTTATTTTCAAAATGGGTTCAGACGAAATTAACAAAACAAAAGCATAATTTTCTTGATAGTCTTGATATTTCTGTATGAATATACCAACAAGAGAATGCACTGTGCCTGGTTAAAAAAAAAGAAAAATTTGGTAAAGTGGGGATAGGAGTTGCTTTCGCTCATTTCGCCTAAACCGACCTTAAGATTACTAGAATGATCCATTTCATATTGAGTCCCCTCTGTGCCTTGAAAAGCACGTTAAGCCTTTGGTTCCGGCTGTCATTCGTAGATATTGGACAATCGTCACGGATAGTCAGAAGCCTGACAACCAGTCTTACTAAACCAGATAGGCAGTCGCTCCATGTAAAATACTGGTATTTAGCTGTATCCGGTTAGACTATAAGCCGACCCCAACATTGTTGGCAAAAGGCCAGGCAGATTGATTTTTGGTAGGTAATTAGATTTGGTGAAAAGTGTATAATTGCACTATAGGCACTTGCCACTGCTCTCAAAACGGTGAAGGAAAACATCGTGAGGAAACCGGCATGTCCTAGAAACAAAAATTCGAAGACATGTGACATCTACCTACCCGCACTGGGTCCGCGTGGTGGATTACGGCCCACTCCCCCTCCCCGAGACAAGGCCTGTCTCCCAGCAGTGGGAACATTATAGGCTTATTATGATAGGCAAATGAAACGCTATAGTTCAGCTGTCTTTATAACAAACGCGGGCGCGGGGCGGGCGCGGGGCGGCATACTCAAACATAAGAGACTTCACTTGAGCGTCCATAGTGGGCACGCGGGCGCGGTGACCGGCGCGGGTTGCTTAGCGCGGGGAGCGCGCGGGCAACTCCCGCCATAGCTCGTTCATGTCATACAAGTTTCCGCAGTGAGTGCGCGGGCGGCCCGCGCGGGGACCGGAGTTCTCAAACTAGTTCGAACTTTTAGAAAAAGAGTTATTTTAACTAGAAGTTAAAATAAGTTTCTTCATCCATAATTATTATATTTTGACAAACTCTGGACGCGACAACACTCAGAACTAAGCCGCACTCGACTGCGGACAGGCAGATCGCGCGCGTTCCCGCACTTGCGCCGCTCCCCGCCCCGCGCCGCTCCCCGCCCCACGCCGCCAGTCTGGTCAAGCACTTAAAATGCAATGTACAGACGCCAGCACATCAACCTACCCGAAACTGTCAAATTTTTCAATCAATTTTGAACCTTATGCTGTAGCAATAAAGTTGAAAATTTATTAAAGAAATTTGACAGATTGTAGTAGGTTGATGTGCCGGGCGTCTATACCTACTTGAAAAGTCGTATTTTTTCCAGGTATCCTACTACTTATTCATCATCATTTCAGCTGCAAGAAGTCCACTGCTGGGCATAGACCTCCAAGCATCGCATAGCATAATTGTTTCATTATACTCAAAGTTTCAGCTGAAACACATGGCTTAATTGTAACATGATCTTAATTGTTATGTCAACAATTTGTGAAGCAATTTAAATTTATTTAGAAGCAATTATGTGCGTACAGAATAGGCACAGGGATTTAACGTTTTGTCACACTAATATTATAAAGGCGAAAGTTTGTATGTGTGCATGTGTGTGTGTTTATATGTTTGTAGCCTCCAGCCTTCCTCAAGGATTGGGCTATAAAATGCAAATGTAATTTTTCAAATTCAATTGATAGTTCCAGAAATTACGACCCCTAAATACAAACTTACAAACAAATTTATTGTACCTCTTTATAATAATATTAAGTCATCATCATCTGCCTAGCCTTTTTCCAACTATGTTGGGGTTGGCTTGCAGTCTAACCGGATGCAGCTAAATACCAGTATTTTACACGGAGCGACTGCCTAACTGACCTCCACAACCCAGTTATTGGGTAGTACGATACCCCTTGGTAAGACTGGTTGTCAGAATTTCGGGCTTCTGACTAACCGTAACGGCTGTCAAAGATCCACGAATCACAGCCGGGAACAACGGCTTAACGTGCTTTCCGAGGCACGGAGGGGTCACGGTGTGTAAAAATTGGTCGCCCATCCACAGACCAACCGCGGCAAGCGTAGCTTAACCTGATCGATTGACCTGTGAGACTGTTATTATATCCACGGGCCCCTCATATAATAATATATATATAATAATATTAAGTACCTATAGATGTCTACACTCACAAACAGTATCATACTAAGGCACTTGTCCCACTTCCGACTGGGAAGGTACTAGCTATCGACTACTTTCTCGCTAACGAGTGTAAATAAGTGAGTTGCGAAGGTCAGATAGGCCGTCGCACCATCTAAAATACTGGTATTCAGCTGCATCAGTTAGGAAAAGGTTATGCAGATGAGACAGAGAGATATATCTTTTTCCTCTCTCATGCAACGAAACGTGCCTAAACGTGATGCGTCCTTGAAATTTCACTCTCTTCTTGTCCAATTATTATCGAATCATAGTCTAAGAAGTTTCACTTCCACAAACATAGGTGAGCGTAAATAATACAATTAAATAATCCCTACGAAATCAAAACTGATAGCGCTGACCTCTATGTGTGAAAATTCCCGCCAATTTTTTCGAGCGCCGCCATATTGGAGGCTGTTATCGGTGATTAGTATCTTTTACGATTACTGCTATCCCGGACGAAGCCCGAATCAATTTTAATATGGGTTATATTTGCGGACGAAATCGACTATTTAAATGCATTCAAGTTAAAAAAAGTCTGTACGGAACTGTTTGCATGTTCTGTATTTAAAAAAACGTAACCATTTTACTTGATTGAAAATTTCTACATTGTTCTGTTATTGTTTGAAATTGGAATTTCGTTGAATTTGGTATCTGTTTTATTTTTCCTGGTGGTTGTGATTTTATCATTTTATGCCGTTACTTTAATAAAACTACTTATATTTTATGAAATTTTACAATGGCCAGTATTCGTGTTTTTATGAAAATGATCACTATTTCAGTTTTCCTGATTCACTATTAATTTTGCTTTCAATGAAACACCCACCTAATTGGGTTCAGGTATTTCTTTACCCTACAGTAGGTATCTATTAAATTCATAATGTTTTTTCTTTAGTTTTGAAGCACGAGTTATTATGGGTAAAATACGAAATATGATTCATTAAATGATTAATTAAGAATAGCAGTTATCTAGCACTGCAGTGAACTAAATAATACATAAACATGATTCTTTCTTCGCTTGATCTTAATAATCGTAATCATTTATATACCTAGAATATGGTACAGACGCCAGCACATCAAGTTACTACAATCTGTCAAATTTCTTCAATAGATTTTCAACTTTATCACTAAAGCATAAACTTTAAAGTTACGTTTGACGTTTATAAATACGATTGATTATTTGAATACAACAAACTGCTGTCATTCGTGGATCTTTCACAACCCTTACGGTTCGTCAGAAGTCCGAAAGTCTGACAAGCAGTCTTACCAAGAGGTATTACCCAGTTACTGGGTAGTGATGGTCAGATAGACAGTCGCATAATATAAAATACTGGTATTCAGCTGCATCCGGTTAGACTGGAAGCCGACCTCAACGTAGTTGGGAAAAGGGTAGGCAGATGGATTGATTTGAGTACAACAAACCTTTTTGTAGTCATTCTTAAACATTTTTCTAAATAATAACTTACACACTATTTGAATTTTTACACGTACGGCGGTGCCATGTATAATAAAAATATTTTCCCACAACTTGCCCCCACATTTTATCCGCGAACCCATACATTGGTTTAATATTTTATTTCCACGCCATATATAAAATCATTACCAGAAGCCATCCATCATTGGCTGGCGGTATGCATCAGCGCGTGCTTCAAACTGGCTCCCATGCGACCTATAAAATATAACGTATGTGTATGAAATTACCGGGTAACTGGTTAACCGGGTTTTATGTCGGAGTATACCAGAACCACTTATGGTACCTTAGTGCGGTCAGCAACAAAAGTCGATTAACACGTCAGTTTTTTTAATCTCTGTTAGTGGGCTAAATATTTGTTCAAAATTGCATTGTACTTCTGCTGCAATTTTGAACAAATATTTTGCTCAATAACAGAGATTAAAAAAAAATAAGTGTTCATATTTCGCCCAATAACTGAGACTTAAAAAACTGAAGTGGTAATCGACTTTTGTTGCTGACTGTACCATTATCAAATCAGCCTAGCAAATACTCACTGGTGAAGTAATTCTTTTTATTTTTTGTTATTACTCGATATCTAACTTTTAACCCACATAGGTTAAAGGTTAGATAACCAGTCTTACCCAGGGGTATCGCGTTACCCAGTAACTGGGTTGTGGAGGTCAGATAGATAGTCGCTCCATGTGCTCTGCTGCATCCAGGTAAACAGAAAGCAGACCCCGATATATTTGTGAAAAGGCTAGGCTGGCAGGCATTATTAACATGAACGTTCTTCCGAAAAAGTGACTCGGAATGCTAAAGTCTTCTTCCATATTCTGTCACCAACCGTATCCACAAACAAAGACCACGTCTTTTTCGTGGCTCCAATGAGTAAATTCAGAAAGACTAGTCCTATTCAAATTCATTTATTTATTTGTCCGAACATGTTACATTACGTGGTCTTAAATTAATAAATGGTCTCATCACATTCTGCCACGTGGGGCGCGCAAATATCAGGTACACAAATAAAATGATTACAATACAAATATTAGGTTAATATTGATACCTATTATTTCTGTCTCTATCTTTTGTCTAAAGATAATCTTCACTGAGTGCTATTTCAGGTTTAATCAGCCTTGATGAATCATCAAGTCTTGTTTGCAATTCTCAATCATTTGTTTATTTTTGGAAGCGAAAACTAATAAAGACAGCAACTGTAGTCATCCAAAACGTCGTTTCCAATGAAGCAATATCTTATTCCCGAACCATATAATGTCATTACCAGCTGCGATCCGTCATTGCCACGCACCGACTCCTGCGCACGTCGCCCTGTCACAGTAAACTACCCTAATTTATTGAAGCTACTCGTCATTCTTTTGTTTATTTTTCTTTTCTTGGCGTTTGAATTGGAACTAATTTTTAATGACTGTAGGAATACAAAGCGGAGGGGAATTAGTGGGGGGAGGGGTTGGAAATGGATTTAGATGTGGCATGTTAATGTGTTGGAAGTTTAATTAGAGAGGTAGAATTTCGGATTGTTTTTGGTTTTACTTTTACGAGAAGGTATATATTTAGAACACACCTTTTAACAATTTCTGAATACTTGTTGGTTTTTTAACATGAGTGCTTTATAAAAATAAGTTGATCTCGTATGTAGGCATTTACTTACCTACCTTAGTAGAAGTGGTAACCAATTACTTAATGTAAGTGTTCGTACAACTTCTTAACCGAAAAAAACTGTCTGTAGGCCTTGCCAGAGCTTGTATGTTGAATTTTTTTTTCTCATGAATGTTCTTTGGAGATTTATTTTTTCTTGCTCTATCAACTGAAGTCGTACACAAATGTAACATCACGCTTGTAACCCTCGAAGGGTTAGGCAGGGCTGTATTTAAGTAGACTCTCATGTGCCATGAAACAGGGGGCGAGCTTATTTACTATCATCCCGGCATGACATCAGCTCCCTGGCTGCTGCTAAAACTAGATAACACGTTGACCGACTTGGGATTTGAATCCAGGACCTCATGCTTGGCACTAGCGACTACTAGACCAACGTGACTGTATCCGATGACGTAAAATTCAGTGCCGACGACGCATGCCGTCTCTCAAAATCATTAGTTGCCTCATGCGGTAGCTGCTTTTCAATACATAAGGAAGTTTAAAAACTGTTTTATATAAGGTGAACGTATCAGATGTGTGTAACTCCCCGCGGGAAATGTTTCACGGTCGCCGTGACAAACGACGGCTGTGAGGAAATTGCTAAAGTTTCCAGTTTACTCGTCAACACGCCAGACGCTGCAGCGTGCGTTGTGACAACGTGCGGCGAGAAAGGTGTTTCATGCGATTATATTGTAGTTTCTGAAGTTTTTAGGGTTACGTGACCTAGATACTTATTTTAAAAATAATTTATTATGGTTTATTATTATTAACATGTGAATAGCTAACAACTCCTTTAAGGCAAATAAACCCGTGTTAGGAGATGAGTAGGAGTATATTCAGTTTCCCCCGATAACCTATTTGTAACCATAAACGTTAAAAGCCACAGATAATAGAACTCCACCCAACAGAAAACATTCAACGACAATCACAAATCATAATCCTACCATGCAATTTTAATGCCTGATATACTACTCTCTCCCGATTCAATATAAGACAGCTCTTACGTATAACGAAGGTAATGTGACTGTTTTAATGAACAAGTTCAAACATGTTCGCTGTTTGAAATGAAGATTCACGTCAATTATGTGGCAATTTAATTTTCATTTCGGAGACGGCGTCAAGTGTCGCTGAGATGAAATAGTGGGCAAAGAGTGGAGCGCAGACTGGACGTGGAAAAAGCGTAAGGAAATGTGGAAAATCACAATCTTTTAAATTGGCAAGCTAAACTCTGCAGACGCGATGTCGAATACCTATGTTTTATACCCCAGGGGCAGACGAACAGTTTTGTTGGCGAATCGTTCGCCGATGAAAGGTTCTATTCTATCGATGAAATTTTCAAAAGTGAATCGTTCTGTCGGCGAATCGTTCGCCGTTGAAACGTTCTATCGGTGAAATAATGAAAAGTGAATCGTTCTGTCGGCGAATCGTTCGTCATTGAAACGTTCTATCGGTGAAAAAATGAAAAGTGAATCGTTCTATCGGTGAACCGTTCAACGGCGAATCGAATGTCGGAGAAATGTTTCAGAATCGATGGATATCGATGTCATATCGGTTTTACATTATAACTAAATGCCAGGTTTTTATATTTGGGAATTGTAGGTTGTAGGTGCCATAATTATAATCTAATCGCCACCACCAACCAACCAACCAACCAACCGTAACCAACCAACCATCCACCAACCCGCCACCAACCAACCGCCGTAACCATCGTTAAAAGTGTTATAAAACGACAAGTAGGTATGTTAGTTCTAGTCGTTTAGGTATATTTTAATGAATTTTAATGTACAGACGCCAGCACATCAAGCTACTACAATCTATCAAATATCTTTGATAGATTTTCAACTTTATCGCTAATGCATAAGGTTCAAAGTTGATTGGGAAAATTTGACAGTTTCGTGTAGGTTGATGTGCTGGCGTCTGTACTAAGACCATTCTAGACGCTCGCTTTCAGACCCCTTTTTTTGTAAAAAATAAGTTACTACGGATAGCGAGTCAGTAATATAGACAAAAACGTACCTTTTTGTACCAAGTTTGAAGTGGGACCGGATCATTAAGTTTGAACTACTTGCCTTAAAAATGATTTGAGAGAATACGTTGTCCAGTTTATAGTTAGTTTCTATTGAAATTAATGTGCCCGCAGTTCTGTCGTATCAAAGGAACTTCTTTTTTTTTGAAAAGTAGGAATACTTGATTTTCTTCTTGTTTAATTATTACGACATCTATCTATTTTGATTCAAATCAGAAGGGTAGAAGCAAGTATAATATAGTATATATCAAAACTAATATCAAAGCTGAAGAGTTTGTTTTTTGTTTGAACGCGCTAATACTCTAGAACTACCAGTCGGATTTCTAAAATTCTTTTTTGCATCTAAGAGATTATTTTTTGAGAAAGGATATAGGCTAATTAACATCACGCTAAGACCCTAAGGAGCCGAGCAAAACGAATAAAACTCAGAAAGAACGTTAAGCGAAAACGAAGTTATATCGGGCGATTATATAACGGGCGGTTATATAACGGGCGGTTCTATAACGGGCGGTTAGTTAGGAAGTGTTAATGCATCCACCATTATGCTACCAAAGATGCGATTGTAATATCATCGTCGCATCTGCGTCTTTCCGACATCATCTCATCAACATAAACTTGCTGTAGGTACAATCACTGTATATGTATGAGACACATTTGTCTCAAAGACAAAGTGTATTCACGGCCTAAGGTATGCCGTGGCTTATGAGACTGCAAACAGGCAATTTTGAACTGTAATGTTACAAGTTAGGGTTGAGTTTGGAAGGGATAGAGAATAGAAACGTCATGTTAATAAAATCCGAACTTGTAGTAGACAAAGCATGAATTAAGGAATGAGATTTAGAGTGTAACGCGGCAGATTTTTAGTTGGTTTCGACCTATTTTTAAATTCAGAATGGTTTGGACTCTTACAATCATTTTGTTGAGGGGACGCCCTAAATAGTATATTTCATTACAAGTGCGGAAAGGTTGTCATTGCAAAGAGTTCCGACAAATGTCTATCCGAGCCGAGGCGCAGCCGAAGGCGAGGGTTGACAGTCGGAACAAGTTGCAATGACGGTTTCGCACGTGTACTGAACGACTATTTTTAATACAGTTGCGAAAAAATGAAGCAATTTAATAAAATAATAAAAACACAATAAACTCAACTAACTAATGGCGCCAACTGTAAAATATAAGCAGAGATTTTTTTCTTCTTCATCCATTCTGGTAGGCAAAGGGAACTATGCCCATACAGCCAAGTCTTCAGTAGAATTTTTTTATTGATATGAAATGAAAATGAAATTTAATGAGATGAAATGAAATGAAACCTAACCTAACTCATTCAATCAAATCATTAAATCTGATATTGAAACAAATTAGTAGCTTCTTTTTAGAAATATACGTATTTGCATGAATCATAAAAACTTCTATGAATTTTTTTAGTAAAAACTTCATGGTTGGTTTTTCTTTTTAATAGACATTATTTTGACAGTTGGGAAAGAGAACGCACGAGTTCGGGAAAGGTAAAAAAAAAGCACGAGTATGTAATTAGCCCACATCCCGAACGCTATACGTCCCTGCAATACGGCACTTTTTGAGCAACTGTATTAAAAAAGCCATTACACGACGTGTGGCATGACCACTTCTATCTCATGGCATTTTTTTAACCGGCTTCAAAGAAAGGAGGTTTTCATTTCGACCCGTAGTTTTTATCTTAATTTTTCACATTGCGTCGTAGAAAATCTGTTGCATTCTCTGCCATTTTGTCTTTCGTTACTTCCGGTCATGCTGCGCGTACCTACTCGTAATGTCCATCTAAAACTAAACCCGCTGACAAGAACCAGAGGAGCCATCCCCATATTTTTAAGAACATTTGCATTCTAAGTTAATTGACACTATTCCACTTCAGCTGTGATGCCAGATTATGACTTAAAATAAATAAATAATCAGTTACTCCTAAAGGATTACTTGATTACTTTTTATGATAGGTCCAAGATAGTTGAATTTGTCAATAACAATGTTCACACATTTGTATCGCTAGAATTTTAAATCATAATAATATGGTGTGTCACAGCTGAAGAGGAATATTAGTGCCGATTCTGTTGTTCACAAACTAACCTAAATTTAGGTTAAGTGCATCTTCTTATTTCTATTTCATTTCGAAAAGGACAGAAGATGAATTTTAGTTTAGTCCTGTCAAATTAATCAGCGCCTGACGTAAATCGACGTAATTTTAGAGGGCAAGTTTTTAATCACGTCTAAACTTAAATGGAGTACCTAGTGGCAGGCGTTGATTAATTTGACAGGACTAAACTAAAATTTATCTTCTAGAAATAGATAGAAAAAGATGCACTGAACTTAAATTTAGTTTAATTTGTGTACAAGGGAAGCGGCACCATTGTCAATTAACTTTTGGAGGCCACTATAAGTTTCAATCTGTCAAAAACACCTCGACAAATTTTTGACACTTATTGTCGTTGAGATGAGACTGCAACAAGCTATAAACCTTTTTTAATTACGGAAATTGGCCTTTTTTTTGGATGGGAAATTATCAAATAACTTTTCCCGCTCTGGGCGGAGCGGGAGGCCGTGTCAGACTTTTACTGACTAAAACCCACCCGTGTTCCTTCAGTTGCCTGTGCCAGGGGCCACGGTATCCCTTTCGAACAACCCGCGACCCTGGCAGGCATCAGCCCTAGCGGACCCCGTCAGTTAGTGCTGACATCTCTTTGAGGCGCGCGTGGAACACAACGCGCCGTCGACCCGGGCCTGGTCCTTACCTGATGGCGAGCTGCCCATTGCTCGCCGTCCGCAAGCCCGCGCCAACGGTGGCCGGGAATCGGCTATCGATTCCCGACGCCCAGGGCGTCTCCTGCAGTGACTAGGGTCGTGAGGGCGCAAAGATATGGGAACTGGCCTTCAGATGCATATTATTACCAAGTGTGAAGCGTTTCTTTTGGAGGCTGTCTTGTCATTTTCCTGACCTTCAAAGAGTGTTGATTCTCAGCCTATTAAAAAAAAATTTTGAACGTAGAGCGATAAAAGGAGGTTTTAATAATATCAATACATGCTGTTTGATGCAATATGGGTTTCTCCTGATTTTTAAAAAAAATATTTTTTAAGCCAAATTACCTGGTGTCTATAGTTACTGCCTATCTTCATATGAATAGCCTCCCTGGTATAACTGCCTCTCGATATTTATACCTATAATAGAATATTAACCAATCAGTTCACTGACCTTATTTGTTATTATACTGACCGTGGCCAGGGCACCTTACCTCGATCGATTGATAGATTTTTCCCTCTGAATATATTTTCAGCCAGCTGCTGCAAATAACCCATTTTATTGTTACCGAAACAAAATTCTCCTGTGGTTTCAATAAAATAACTTAATACATCAATGTCACAGCAAGTTGGCCTGGTTTGATTGATCGTGGGTGGCTGTTTGCCTCAAAATCTCCGAATACGTAGTTGCAAGTTTTAATAAACAACTGTTGACCAAAAAAACTTGGAGAACTTGTTTCTTTTTTTTATTTTGTTTTATTAGTAAGGACTGCTGTAGAAAGAAAGAAAGAAAAATTGTTTATTCTGCACAAACAAAACGCACATTGCAAATAAAAAAATATATATATGACATAAAATATACACATACAACGTTGTCAAAAGCGTACTCAAGCTTAAAAAAATCAGAACAGAACCAGGGACAAAAGACAACACACATTATTAATTGACATTGACAATTTGAGATTGACAATACAAATCAATTCGTGATGCGGGCGCATCCCCACGACGATAGGTTCAGGAGAATTGGGCAAACAGCACCACATTTGGAATAAAAAATACGTTGAAATATAAAATCCTCAATCAAACATCTCGCTAATGACCTTACCAGTATATTTTCGAAGTTAATACTCTTTTAACTTTCCCACAACATAACATAAGTGCCCTGTATGGCCCCGTATATATACTGAGCCTAACTTTATTTCTGTAACGCATACTTTGCGTTCATTCACAAAGTTTTTTGACGTCGTCGTACCAACTTTAAGAAATAATGGAAGTTTATTTTCGCCAACTGATCGAAATCGTACTTCGGAAATTTTTGAATATTATTAGGTTTTATTACATGCTGATGTTGTGAGAGTAAAGGTTGCGTGCGTAGGCGTTTGAAATTAATTACAATATCAATGTTTTTAGATTTGGTCTTGTACTTGGCAGTTTGTAGGTTGTTATCTTTTACGCATGATCGCAAAAAAGAAATCTGCGCTGCCGCAAACGGACTTGACGCGCTGGACACGTGGCAGCGTAATTAGTAACCTAAAGAAATCACAAAAATAACTCTTAAAATTATTTTAGAATTAAAATATCATGACCATCTATTGTTCAAGGGGTCCAAGATAATTGCCCAAACTGTTGTTCTAGTACCTGGTAACCTAAACACCCGTCAAGCGATTCGGTCCCTTTTGGCTTAATTATTTATCTCTTTATCTTTATGTTAATTAGTAACGGGTAACGGGCAAGTGTTAATTAGACCTTGTTTGACCATGGCCAGTTAATTCTTAGCGCCACTTAATTATTCTAAATGGTTTGATGTTTGTATTAAATGTCTGAATATCTTCTACGTTCAAATTTGTTTTTCATTTAAGGGGACTACAGGACCTAAATGCAAAAAACGCAAGTTTTATAATGCCCGAAAGTATATGATCGACAAATAAACAAAATCAGAAAAATATATGATATTCTTCAGGATCTATATGCTAGTTAGATAGTGTGTTGAAAACATAATACAACTATGTAATTTGATACAATAGAAAAATGTCATGAAGATACCTCTAAAAACTTCCTTTTTACAATAAAAACCATACTAATATACATACAATCATTCTGATTTTTTGTCAGATTATTCTACAAGCAACATACTAAAGCACTAGTGTTTTAATTTTTTAGTCCAAAGAATAGTTTTTTTGTAAATAAATAATTGCTTCATATTTTGCAATAAATTACCAGCGTATGACACAACGCTGGTAATTTATTGCGCGCTGCTCTTTCTTTTCTATGCAGTCCGACAGTGACCTCGCTTTAGGTCATGTAGTCCCCTTAAAGTTGTATTCGATTTTTGGTACGTTCTTTGCTTCTATAGTGTCAGAATCATAACAGAAAAGTATGGTATTGCAAGGAGCAGTGGTGCAGTGGTACTTACGAGTTGTAGGTCGTGAGTTCGAACCCAGACAGGCGCTTTACTTTGTGTATTTAATTTCATCACCACTGCTCTCAAAACGGTGACAGAAAAAATCTTGAGGAAACCGGCATGTATTAGACCCAAACATTCGAAGACACGTGACATCCACCAACTCGTACTGGGCCTCCGTGGTGACTATGGCCTCTCATAAAGAGAAGGCCTGTTTCCCAGCAGTGGGAAAATTATAGGCTGATTATGCTTGCTTGTATTGTTGTGACGTATTTATGCTCTTTCGAATTAAGGTTTTTTTTTAGCTATTAAAAAGCTATAATTCTGATGACCTTTAGGTTTTGTTTGAAAAGTGTTAAGTAACCTTTAACCTCCATAACCCGTTCCTTATAAATTCGCATCTCTTCTTATCAAAAAAACTTATCTACCAAAGCAACGTTTTACTCAGTTCACTCCTTGCCCATTCTTCGTCGAATACTCTCTATTAACCGGACAAAAACAACTAAATGCAAGAGACATTTTATGCTCTCCAGTACATAATATCCAGGTATGTTGACGTCACAGCCCGCTTCATCTGAAAACAAAAGAGTGCGAGAACATCGTCGCCTGCAAGCGAATCGACGGGCTCGAACGAATACGGGTGAGTGCACTAGTCTTATTTCCAATGCATTCGTTTTCTACGACTCAAATGGTGTGAGCTTTTCCAGATTTTCAGAATGTGAGATTTTGGCACGTAAATAATGTGACGCTATCGCGAACAAAATTCAGCTGCTCCATACATTTATGTTCGCAAAACGTGTAATATGGAAACAGTTGTTTTTGCAGCGACTTGCGGTAAAAGTAATAATTGTAATTAATTATTAATTTTATTAAAGATTATTCTACAAGCAACATCACTACATAGTATAAAACAAAGTCGCTTTATCTGTCCCTATGTCCCTTTGTCCCTTTGTATGCTTAAATCTTTGAAACTACGCAACGGATTTTGATGCGGTTTTTTTTAATAGATAGAGTGATTCAAGAGGAAGGTTTATATGTATAATAATAATAATGTTTCCGTGCGAAGCCGGGGCGGGTCGCTAGTACTAAATGTAATAATAAATTAATAGTAATAAATATACATAATTAATAATAATATTTAAAATAATTTAATTTAATTTTTTAGCCCAAACAATAGATTTTTTGTAATTAAATAATTGCTTCATATTTTGCAATAAATTAGCAGCGTTGTCATCGCGCTTCTTTTTCTTTTCTATGCAGTCCGACAATGACCGCGCTTTAGGTCATGTAAGCCCCTTAATGTATAGATTTAGCAAAATACCTAATACATTTTTGTACAGAATAATGTTATGTTGGATGATGACGTAATCTGTCACTTTATGGACTTCTTTATACCTATGACGTCAAACACCTAAAATATCTATAAAAACTAGATTTACATTAACGACGTCGAGACAAGTACGGAATCTGTTTGTTATTCCCGAGTCAAATCTGCCTAGCCTTTTTTCAACTATGTTGGGGTCAGCTTCCAGTCTAACCAGATGCAGCTGCCACTATTTTACATGGAGCGAATGCCTATCTGACCACCATAACCCAATTACAGGGTAACACGATACCACTTGGTAAGACTGGTTGTCAAACTTTTGGGCTCAGACTACCCGTAACATCTGTCAAAGATCTACGAATGATAGCCAGGATAAGTAGCTTAACGTGGTTTCCGAGTCACGGAGGAGTCTTGATATACTATAATGGTTGGTCACCCATCTTTGAACCGACCGCGGCAAGTGTTGCTTAACCTTAGATCGACCTATGCGGCACCGAGTATGGTATTTGAGCAGTGGTGGCCAAGTTGTAACGGCCGCGACTTACGAAACGTAGGTCGTAGGTTCGAACCCAAGTCAGGCGCTTTACTTTGTGTAAATTATTTTCATCGCCAGTGCTCACAAAACGGTGACGGAAAACATCGTGAGAAAACCGGCATGTCTTAGAAACAAAAACACGAAGACGTGTGAAATCTACCAACCCGAACTGGGCCAGCGTGGTGGACTACGGCCCACTCCCTCTCACAGGGAGGAGGCCTATGTCCCAGCAGTGGGAAAATTATAGGCTGATTATGTATGGTTTAAAAATACAATGAAAAATCGGTAGGCATACTTGCCCCGTAATGCCGAAGGGAGTAAAGGAGCTAGGCATTCACCGAAAATTACAATCTACATAATAATGATTGAACTACTCCACAAATTGCCTCAACATGTTCCAATAAGGGCTTTGAGCTGATCCTTGAATAATACATCAAATACTTTGAGTGCTAGTTTATTACTAAGTAATGGAGAATGATATTCACGTTAATTTGTTACACTTGTCGTCTGTGCGGATTTGTTGGTGACATTTACAATTAAATCGTATGTCACTGCCTACGAGTGATGTGTCCTTGACTTAAGGAGAAATTGCTGTTTTCTCCCTTGGGTGTTCTAAGGAACGCACGAGGGTTTTTTTCTGTGTCAGGCAGCGTTGAAGTAAGATAGTAAAATTAAAGCTTACTGGCCTAGATAGGTACAGACATTTCTGACAGCGCGCATAGATTTGCGTCTCAAACGTGTAGTCTATTCCAAAGGTTTAATTCTTACGTATTTTATCACACTAAAGGGTGACAGTGTGACAAACGAAAATTGTTTTTTTTGTGATACTTACAAAAAAGTGGTTTTTGTTGCGTTGCCTTTTAAAACTGATTTAATGTAGGTATTCATTCTAATTTTACCGTGAATTTTGTGCTTTATTTTATTTAATTCAGTGTCAATACGATAGAGTAATATAGCATAATTACAATTATTTTAATCTTGTTCTCTGTTGTATAAATCTACTTATACGCTTGTAACAAGAGTAACAACGCGCCCAGATTACGTCAAGCTAGCTGCGGAATTAATATGTAAACCTCATTATACAATAATAGACATAAATTGTGATAATTACGTGCAAATAGACACAATCATGTCAATGTGCCAGTCACTGACTTAATTATGTAGATTTAAATGTTTGAACTGTCATCGAAATTTGATATTAGTCCTTAAGTGTAGACCTGAAAGCCAATTCTCGTGATTTAAAACGTCTAGTCCCAGTCTCATCTCATCATTTCAGCCGAAAGACGTCCACTGCTGGACATAGGCCTCCCTCAAGCACCTCCACTTCGACGGATTCTGTGTTTCTCGCATCCAACGGTTTCCTGCGGCCTTCACAAGGTCGTCGGACCACCTTGTGGGAGGCCTTCCAACGCTACGTCTTCCGGTACGCGGTCGCCACTCCAGAACCTCCAACGATCGCCAACGCGCCTACCAAGCGTGGGGATTATGGCAAACTCCCCCCCAAAAAATTACAAGTCTCATCTCGGTGACAATCAAATGTCAAAAACTTGTCAAAAATGTAGGGAAATTAGAGGTATTTTTGATAGATTGTGACAGCGATCAGACTGTGAACGTTCTTAAAATTACGAGAATTTGAGAAGGAAAGACTTTACTATTAATAATAAAGCTGAAGAATGTGTTTGTTTGATTCGTATTCTTATATAGGTATGACTAGCTGCGCCCCGCGGTTTCACCCGCGTAAGTGTCGATGCTGAAAGAAGAATGATTGATTTTACTAAATTCCGCGTAAATTTTATCACATCCGCGGGTTATATAGGTCCTACACACGAAATTGTTGATTTTACCAAATAGAACTGGTTGATTATGAAAACCAACAAAGTGGATTTTGTTAAATTCACTCTTGTTATAGTAAAATTAACTATGAAAAGGGTTGACTATGGCAGTTCATTACTCAACCTACGCTACTTTATTACATTCAAAAATTCTTTTTTGTCAGTGTGTGGGAATATTAGGATAAAGAGTATATATGCCTTTATGTTAATCCAGGGTGTCTGCTACCTCCATACAAAATTTTATCAAAATTGGTCCAGCCGTTTGAGCGTGAAGAAGTAACAAACATATAGACACACACACACACACACTCATAAACTTTCGGCTTTATAATATTATAGTGTGATATTCGTATTGTATTGGATAGCCCAATTCTCGATGAAGACGATAAAATCATCACCTCACGCTGGGACCCTTAGGAGCTGAGAAAAGAGAAAAAGGGAAAAGAAGTGCTAAGCGAAACGAAGTAATAGCAAGGGCTTTTTTTTTTCAGGATGGGAAATCATCAAATGATCCCCTCCCGCTCTGGGTGGAGCGGAAGGGAGTGTCAGACTCCTACTGACTAAAACCCACCCATGTTCCTTGCCTTAGCCCGTATGTTCCGGGCCAGTGGTAACCCTTTCGGACAATCCCGCTGACCGGTAAAAGAGTCGCGAGCGCGCGTGTTTTCACACGTCCGCCGCTTCCTTTTGTACGTCCGCACGCGAACGCGCACAATGCGTGTATACTTCACGTAAAAACATCGAGCGCGTCGTTCGGCAAATGTCTTATTGTATAATAATATGGCGATGCGATGCGGTGGGGTGGCTCGGCAAGTCTAATAAAAATGACAAACAAGAATTAACATTTCCTTACTTCATAACATATTTTCGGGTAATTACAAATTAGGGAACGACGAAGCTCTGTAAGTTGTATAATTTCCCCAGTGTCATTCCCTACCATTTTTCCACGAAAAAGGTCTATTGACTGAGTTTCACGAGTAGTTCGATCTCGCACTTTTATCATTACAGAAATAGCTTTATAGACAGCCAAAGAATACGCCATGAATACACCATAATCAATTAAATAAAAAAAAGTTTGTTCATGAATGATAAATGATTTTCGTTTTGTAAGTAGGTTTGTACAGACACTTTTACACATCAATCATATTTTAAAATCCACGCTATATATTACACTAGTTATTAAGTTATTTTGTTGTAAGTTATTTTGTCTTAACACTAGTTATTAAGTTATTTTGTTGCTACTAACACTATGGACTCATGTCTGAAATAAAGAATTTGAATTGAATTAGTTTCGATTTAATTCTGTTATTTTTGTTAATTAGTTAGGTATTCGTTTTTTTTTATTTCCTGAAATACAAGTTGGATTATAATTTAAGGACGAAAAACCTTTGTGCTATTTTCGTGGATAAGTTACGTTATAACATTTAGTTATAACGTAACTTATCCACGAAAATAGGAAGCCGTGTTGCTGGGGAGTTCGCTACGCGACATTTTCTTCCCAGCTAACGCACTAGAGAGTGGTGAAGGGCAGGCGTTTTAGGGAACAATCTTATGTAATTTTGACGTATAAAAATGCTGATTCTCAGCCTAATTGGAATAAATGACTTTGATTTTGAATTTGATTGTCACTAGACTTCATAGTCAATTTTTTACGCAACAATGCGTAAAAGGTGCGCTTCCCTGGTGCGCAGGGTGTGGGACGGCTCCAACAGTGTCTTAAACATGGTTACGAGTCGCCTTGACTGTGTTTACGTGGGTCACTGTTGTGCCGTCTCTCATGGGATGTCGCAACGGTGACCAACCGTTATTTCTTGTTTTTTTGTTTAGTGTCTGTAGTAGTCGTAAGTTTTACTAACATTTTTGTTTGAGTTTGAGTCTTGGTCACTTTAATGAAGAAAATTCTATTCTATTCTATAGGACTTCATGTCCACATAATCATGGCCATGACTGCTGAACGTGGGGTCCTGGATTCATTTCCCAGGTCGAGACAAAGTGTTATTGGGTTTATCATTACGAATTTCTTAGTAACAGTCCGGAGTTTGGAAGTTGGCGTTGCGACACCCCCGTGCCTCGGAAAGCACGTAAAAGTCGTTTCTCCTGCGCCCGATTTCACCCCGGTCCTGTTGCATTGCCGTCCCATCGGACTATGAGAGTAAAGGAACACAGAGTGCACCTGTGTTTGCGCACACATTTGTGCACTATAATATCTCCTACCTGGCTAATCTCCGTTGAGGTTGGCCACCGTGACCGAAATCGGCCGGGAGGCTGTTAACCATTCCCAATAAATATACCAAGAAATCAAAGGACAACTTCATAATATCTGCATCAACCACTAATCACACTGACCTACATTCGATCAAACTTATAGACGAACCCCCGTAGGACATATAACCGTTACTGAGCTGAACCAAATCCGATGTCTCATAGGTCTTTAAAATAAACGGCGAACATGACTTGGAGCCATCAAATTGGGGTTCAGCCACAGAACGTAGAAATTATAGAGGCTAAATAATATGTAATGACGGAGAAGGTACGTCTCTCATTATCATCAGCCATATTTTAATTACTACTATGGGTAGTGTTGGTTATTGAGCAATAGAAAAATCATTTACAGTTCAAATCAGATTATAAATTACGAGCAAATTGATCACACTATAGCGAATCATACACTGTAGTTACACAGCTCGACTATACGGAACGCGCGACAGTGTCTAAGCACAAATGTTGTCTGTACGATGTCCAATGATCAAGAGCTGCATCACGCTGCTCTGCAAGGCTCTAGTCCACTCGCACGAACGTCAGTCTAGACTCTGTCGAGCGCCACCAGATGGCGCTGGCGTACTGGATACGACTTGATTGCGACATACTTTACTATTTAGTAATCCCAGGTCGGCCAAAGTTTTATTGGGTTTTTCCATCAGGAATTTCTCAGTTGCTTTCTTAGCTGCCCGCAGTCTAGTTTTTGTCCGGTTGATTGCAATGGCTACTAACACTATGGACTCATGTCTGAAATAAAGAATTTGAATTTTGAATTTGAATAGGCTCTTCCTCGAGCGTTTATGACGTACGACATTTCATACAAACTTTCAAGCCCTTGTTTTTCGAAATGAATGAACAGATTTTAATGATACTTCATACACTTATGCAGGATACAAAGGTCTAAAAAGCTAGTCAAGAACACTTTGCCCAATTTGATCATATAAGAGCGACATGACAACACCTCTCTTCTACGATCCTAGGATTAAGCATAATTGTAGTAATTTAGCCAAGGAAGTCGGTTCTAGCCTGTACACTTGTATGATAAGAGTGTGTTAATGTAGGGTGGGATATGTAGTAGTCCCCTGCTACGTAGGAACTTCTAGGTACATTCCTACGCCTACATATTAGGTTTGTTGGCATATAGGGTTATTTACGGTTATTTGGGCAACGGAGATATAGTTGGGACAGTTGTCTCTTGTTTTGGTGTCTAGTAGGTAATGTTAATTACGCGTGCTTGCGTACTATGTGTAGAATGGAGGCATTTTGTTTAAGCATCGTAGGTTTTGGGAATGCTTTACTGACACTTTTTTTTTTCAGGATGGGAAATCATCAAATGGCCCCCTCCCGCTCTGGGTGGAGCGGAAGGGAGTGTCAGACTGTTACTGACTAAAACCCACCCGAGTTCCTTACTTAGCCCTTCATGTTCCGGGCCAGCGGTAACCCTTACGGACAATCCCGCTGACCTTTACTGACACTTGAAAGTGCTTTTAGGAGTGACTCATTTTTAAATGAGAGGACGAATGAAAGGCGAATAATAAAAGGTATTTACGAGGCAGACGTGAGTGGAAAAGCCGGGAGGAGACGCCTTAGGAGGACATATATACTCGTAGTGAGCGTATTGGTGATGTTTTTCAGAACGGTCAGGTGCGCAGTACTCGCAACCGGCGTGCATTTATGTCTATAGGCCGCCCGCTTAACTGAGACGTTGCCTGAGGTAGCAGCGCGGTGCGGGAGGGGTGTGATGACGTCATGCGAGAGCTCAGTGGTTCGTCAACTTGTGGTAACTATCACCCCTCTCGCACCGCGCTGCTACTTCAGGCAACGTCTCAGTTAAGCGGTCAGTATTATGGATGTGTGAATAGTAAACGAAGCAAAAGGAGTATGTAAGGATCGTAGCAGATGGCGTTCTGTAGTTTCTGCCTAGCCCCATACGAAGAAGGCGTAAGTTTATGTATGTAATTTTCGCTTCTATCCGTGTGAATCTCTTTCTATTATAAGGTTCTTTTACTTTGTGTCAGTCCCGTGGCTAAATAATAACAGCCACACGGTTCGATCTATCAGGTTAAGCTACACTTGCCGCGGTAGGTCTGTGGATGGGTGACCATTTTTATATACCAAGATCCCTCCGTGCCTCGGAAAGCACGTTAGCCGTTGGTCCCGGCTGTCGTTACGGGTAGTCAGAAGCCCGATAGTCTGACCACCAGACTTACCAAGGGGGATCGTATTACTCAGTAACTGGGTTGTGGAGGTCAGATAGGCAGTCACTCCATGTAAAATACTGGTATTCAGCTGCATTCGGTTAGACTGGAAGCCGAACCCAACATAGTTGGGAAAAGGCTAAGCAGATGATGACCTTTGTGTCAGTCAATACGCTTAGGTGTACCTATACATACACAAACTCACACCTTTTTCCCATGGGGATAGACAGAACCTACAATTATCACCACCTGTCAATATTATACTTAAGTTATTTTAAGATGGTGGTGCAATGCAATTTAAAAATAAGTAACTGGATAGTCACTGAGCTGATACATTTTCTAACTAAATACTTTTTACCACTGCATTAGCAATTTGCTCACTTCAAATAATAAAAGGACAAAATAAGTATTCCATTCAAAATTTTATCACCTACCCATTTCAGTTATAATAAATGAAAAGCTCATAAAAACTTCAATTTCCAGAACGTTCAAACGAAAAGCTTAAAATTGGCTATACCGCGAAGCAGAACATTTGCGTATTATTGCTTTTTAGGTTGAAATGTAAACACAATCGCTTATGATAGGATCCAAACGGAATTGAATCCTGTATTATGGCTGTACGTTTACACACGCGAGCGTTTTACACTGAAGTGTAATATTATGGATAAAATTTTGCTGGGATAGCAGTGGTGGCCACTGGGCCACCACTGCTATCCCAGCAAAATTTTCAACTCTTTAGTAGAGGCCGTTACCACTGGGTAACGGCCTCTACTAAAGAGTTGAAGGTCGTGGGATCGAACCCAGGCAGGCTCTTTACTTTGTCTAAATAATTTAATCACCATTGCTCTTAAAATGGCCAAGGATAACATTGTGAGGAAACCGGCAGGTCCTAGAACCAAAAATTTGAAGACATTACTGTGACATCTACCAACCCGCATTGGGTCAGCGTGGTGGATTACGGCCGACTCCCTTTTCAAAAAAGGGGAGGCCTCTGTCCCAGCAGTGGGAACATTATAGGCATATTATTCTTTAGTAAGTGGTAATTTTTTCCGAACGTTGTTACCAGAATTTGTTCTGTATAGCTGACACTTAAAAAAATCCTTGCAAGAGGAACTGTTGTGGGTTTCAAGTGGTAACATTCCAAGAAAAGCGTCGGCATTGTCAAGAAAATACAACAAGGTTAAGAAACCCACTACTAAACAATGAAGTGAAAATAAGAAATTTATGAGGCACAGAAACAAAAAAGATTTATCGAACCTACGGATCAGCCAGACGTGGTCCTTTCAAGTTGATAAATTGTAGTATGTGTGTGTGTTGTGTTTGTGTGTGTTGTATTGTAGTTGTGTTGTTGTATTGTTGTTGTTGTATTGTTATTGTTTATTGTTGTGTTGTTGTATTGTAATTGTTGTTGTAATTGTAATTGTTGTATTGTTGTTGTTGTTGTATTGTTTGTATTGTTGTGTCCATTGTTCCTTGTTGTAATTGTTGTATTGTTTGTATTGTTGTCCTTTGGGTTCAGTATCGCATTGAATCCCAGCGATACAACGTCTTTAGGAAGTCTCAAACATTTTCTATTACAGTTCGGTGTAAACAAGGGCCACCATAAAGCGAAAACTTTTCCATTCACAGAGTTTGAATGACTAAATTGCTGATACCTAAAACTGTTTTAAAATTGATTCCACGACTGTTAGTATCACGATTTGAAGTTAGTTTCTATTTAGCTCTTTGAGTTTTAGTAACAAAATATTAGTTTCTGAACTCAATTCAGAACTTCGCAATGTTTTGTGGTTTTTATTTCATGTACCTCTGTACAGTACCCGGCGATAAAATATTGCACATCGACCTCTACCTTTTTTTTTCCATTTTATACAAAGAATAAAAATAATTATCACGAAATACAAACAGTCCGATATCTATTAGGAGCTGTTAAAACAATTATGATTTGCTTCTTTTGATAATTATTTTTATTCTTTGTATAAAATGAAAAAAAAAAAAGGTAAAGGTTGATGTGCAATATTTATCGCCGGGTACTGTACGTTTTTAGATTTACGTTGCACGGAAATAAGTGGTGTGTGGAGGTCGTATATAAAGCGGATATAGTAGATGTAGCGAGCGGCGATGTGGTGTTTTGACGTTTGATTTTCAGTGCGATGTATGGTTCAGATAAGGCTACCCTTTTTTAGTGTTCCGTGCCAGAATTGGCAAAAAGGAAAATTTATGACCTCAGTGTTGTGTCTGTCAGTGTGACACAGTCGATTTTCCTCTGAAATTATTAGAGGGGTTTGGAATTTAGTGCATAGACATAATGCCATGTTAAAACTGTTACGTATCTATTATGTGTTCTTAGATACTCCTTCTTTCAACCTACGCGGTTCGAGGTTTTACAAAAAAAAAAACAACCGACTTCCAAAAAAACACAACAATGTGAAAAATAACTCTAATTTCGGAAGTCGGTGTCGTTGGTTCAGTATTATCGTTTTTAAAAACCGACTTTCGAAATTAGAGTTATTTTTCACTTTGTAGTGTTTTTTTTGGAAGTCGGTTTTTTTTTTTGTAAAACAGTTTTTATTTTTCCCTTTTTAGTTGTACCTACCTACCCCAAACAAATTCATATAACACTACTTGCTATGTAAATATCAGTGACAAGAAGCTATTGAACACATCTGCCTACCCCTTTAAAGGGTACAGGCGTGATGTTATGTTGTGTGATTGCGTAAACAATGCATACATATGCTATAGCAGCAATCGCGGTTGATTTGCTGGCATATATTGAAGAGTTCAGTTGTCTGTCTCCGAAACTCATCATCAGATCCTTACGAAATTTAAATGGGACCATTTCGGAATAAATCTCTTTCGAACAAAAAAAAATTGCAAATCCGTCTATATATGAGGGAGTTATGCCCGAACATACATAAAAAAATATATATACATACATAATTGAGAACCTCCCCTTTTTTTGAAGTCAGTTAAAAAGGCATGGCGCGCTGTCAACGGGCGCTTTGTCTGCTCGCTGCTTGGCTTTCGGATGCAACGAACTTTTTCTAGGGACGTTATGGTGTAGATTAGGGTCGTGTTATATAATTCTTATGCACTTATTATTTACCTATGTGCTTGTTGCTAATTAAAAATAATTTGGAAGAAATACATCTTTGTAGATTATTTAGTAATTTGTTTTTTTAATATATTCCGCTTCTAGTCTCTAAGAGTTTAGAATACATTTAAACGAATGTGAAAGGAAGAGTCAAGTGTAATCACAATTAATTTAAGACATTCTTTTCGTAAGAATCAGGAATAACTTTTAATGGTTTTTCTTTTACATAATAGCAAAAGCCCCGAGCAGCGCTGTCCCAAAAATAAGCAGTGTGACTTTCAACTAGCCGCAAGGTATTGTTTTTGTGTGTATAAAGGAAGTCTAAAAACTTTATGACAAAAAGCCAAACCTAAAAATCTTTTAGGTATAGGTACACAACTGCCACATTTTTTTCCAAAAAATTAAGTTAAAGCAGAAATATTTCACCAGCTGCCTCATGACTCCGGATGGCGGTTTCACTTAGTTTTTTTCACTGAAAACAATGTTAAATGTCCGTGAAAAAATCCTGAAATTCGGACTAACTTGTTTGCCACGTGATGTGAAAAAAGTACTGGGATTGCGTTAGCAGTTAACTTTGTTATGTTAAATTGTGTTGTTTAAAATGTTTGTTGCTTTGGTAGTCCGTCTAAACATCAAAACGCATGTTAATAAAAGAGAAATGAATATAAAATGTTGATGAATGGAGAGAGAGAGGAACACCAAGGAAATGATACATCGATTGGGTGAGGGTCGATATGATAGAAAAAGATGAGAGTGAATGATAAAGTTATGGCTGACAGTGGAAACAATGTGTTGTGCTGACCCCAAGTAACATAAGACAAGATTAGGAAGGTGATAATGATGATACCTTAAGGGGCTTACATGACCTAAAGCGCGGTCACTGTCGGACTGCATAGAAAAGAAAGAGAAGCGCGATGACACAACGCTGGTATTTTATTGCAAAATATGAAGCAATTATTTAATTACAAAAATCTATCGTTTGGACTTAAAAATTAAAACACTAGTATTCTAGTATGTTGCTTGTAGAATAATCTAACAGGTAATCAGAATGATTGTATGTATATTAGTATGGTTTTTATTGTAAAAAAAGTTTTTAGAGGTATCATCATGATTTTTTCTATTGTATCAAATTAGTTGTATTATGTTTTCAACACACTATCTACATAGCATATGTCCTGAAGAATATCACATATTTTTTTGATTTTGTTTACTGTAGTCGATCATATACTTTTATTTATTGTTTCTAAAACTTGCGTTTTTTGTGTTTAGGTCCTGTAAGCCCCTTAATATTTTCCGGCGCGGTCCTTTAGGGAAAGTAAGTTAAACATTTTCATACAAAATCGCAATACTGTCACAACAGTACCAACAATTTCACGAAAATTAAATCGCTTATCTAACGCGGTAGACGCCTACAACCGTATCCGTATATAGCATTGTGGATGAATTCTGTTTACGTGTGGTACGTGTGGCACACATTGAGACGAAAAAGCACAGCTTTTTTTTCGCGATTTCAGGTTTGGTCCCATAGTAAAAGTTGTTCATAATGATGAGTACAATGACCTCTAAAGAGGTTGTTAATGTTTTACTAATAACCCTGTACCTTAGTAATAGATAGAGACAGAGAGGGAAAATGTGAATTTAATACGTGTTTTGATTACATAATACAACGTGGGCCCAGTGCTTCAGTACCCTCGTAAACCATGAAAACTATCTCTCGCATACATAAGTCGCATGAAGGGTACATAACGACTTTAAAAAAAAACCGTACAAAAAGATAAACATCTTTAATTTCGGAAGTCGGTGTCAAATTTCTACCAGTTTACTTCTACCGCAAGCCGCGTTAAAGATTTCGTTCCAAAATACTTCATTATAACGCTTTTGCCAAGTCTATTAAACAAACATAATTATTAAGACAAATTCAAATAGTGTTAATATGGGTAATAACTTTAAAAAAAAAAAGAATAATATATTGAATAAGTGACACAATTATTCTAAATAGACACCTACAAATTCTTAATTACTATACCAGTAACGTTACTACATACTAGTAATCAACGAGTAGCTAATTGCTAATATATTGCACCGTTCGTCCACACGTCAAATTAGCCTGTATGCGCCGGCCATATTGATTTTATGGTAATTTCATTTTAACAGTGTGAAAACTCATCACTTTGTCGAATAGCCTATCGATAATGAACGGTCTTCATTTATGAAGGTTTAACACTCGATCAATATTTCTTGTATGAAGTACCGTATTTTTATAATCATGACTGAAAAAGTTTATGTCGGGAAGAGTTTGTGGTATCATCAAGTTTGGCAAATGGATTTTTGATAACAGTATCGTAAATCGTCGTCATGCTTATCAGCCTTAGACGGTTTTTCCGTAAACATGGCCTACAAAATTACCTTAAACGAAAGACAAAATTGTTGTCGCTTTACATACACCTAAATAATCTGAAGACTTTTTTACATGGGGAGGAGTAAACTACGGAACGCGACTTGGTACGATCCTTGCATATTCATAAATTGGCGTGGTTTTTTTTGAGTATTAAAAAAATATATATAGTTTCCAAGAACTCTGTAGATGGCGTTGAACTGACTACGTTACCAGGTGCCAAAGCTAAAACGAAGTTAACTAATTACTTTGTAGTTAATTAATTAATTACTTTTTACGTAAGTTTCGTTTCGATCTCAAAATTACATACAGGTGAGATAATCAAAAAATTATGTGACGTTCCGTTCCTTGCAGTAACTTACCAAGTTGACAACATGGTTGGCGCAGTGGCTGAGCGATCGACTGCAGCGCTGCGTGTCGCGGGTTCGATTCCCGCACGGAACAAATATTTGTATTGCCTACAGGTAGTTGGTTGTTCCGGGTTTGGCTGTTTATGTATGTGAATTTAAATGTTTGTAAACGCACCCACGATACAGGAGTAATTCCTAGTGTGGGGCAACGTAAAAAAAAATAAAAAAAAAAAAGTTCAGCGCCATCTATCCAGCGACTAACTCTTCCCGAGTAGTTCAAAAAAATAAATAAAAAGAAAATCCCTCAATTTAAAGCGTTCAAAATCTAGTCGCAGTCTCATCTCAGCGACAAACAAATATCAAAAGTTTTTCAAAAATGTAGGGAAATTACAGGTATTTTGAGACTGAGATCAGACTGTGAACATTCTTAAAATTAAGAGAATTGCCCTCTGGTCAAACACGCACGCCAGTTGGAAGTACAGACCCCAGCACATCAAGCTACCCGAAACTGTCAAATTTTCCCAATCAACTTTGAACCCTAACCTATAGAAATAAAGTTGAAAATCTATTAAAGAAATTTGACAGATTGTAGTATCTTGATGTGCAGGCGACTGTACAACGCACCTGACTTTTTTGAAGACCATCACCAATGAGGTCAGTATTATGCCCTGCTAGGGCAGCGTGTCCATTCATATCTATCTGGCTTATAAATACCTTCTGTTAGTCATATTATTTCCTTCATGCTCTCAAAATGACCAACCTTCTACGCAACAATATTTAATGTAACTGCCATAAATTGAAAATAATCTCCTAAACTTCTTTGAAACTGCTTTTTGATGTACCTACATATATTACGGATTGTCCATCGCAGTTTGCTGTTTCTAGCAGACAGTGTTTTTACTATGGCGAGCTGAAGAATTAGCAGATAGGTAGCCGCTGTTATCCATCAAATTGATACTGGGACGTCTCCTTAGGAACTCCTCGAACTTTGACTCCACGTCGTGTGAGATGTGCCATATGGAACATTCAAAGGGATGAAATCACCTGAAGACAATTCAACAAGTCATCCATACTAATATTATAAATTCGAAAGTAACTCTGTCTGTCTGTATGTTACCTTTTCACGCCTAAACCACTAAACGTATTTCGATAAAAGTTGGCAGAGAGATAGATTGCATCTCGAAGAAGAACATAGGATAGTTTTTCTCGACATGCCTCGGGAGCGAAGATGCGGGCGGAAGCTAGTATTCCTTATCTGATCATGCAATTCCATATCGTCATTGATAACGTCATACCATGAATACCTCCAATATCCATTCACCAATTGCAAAAGCCATAGGCTTATAATAGACCCGTGAACAATAATATCTTCAAACACAATGCATGCATTGTATGTATACAGGATGGCAGACACATTGACGAGCACTATCGATTCAGTACATGATTCTGAAGCTGAATTTTGATATGATTGGTGTCAAAATTCATGAACGTAGATGATTTTCAGAAATCCCGACTAATATTATAAATTCTAAAGTAACTCTGTCTGTCTGTCTGTATGTTACCTTTTCACGCCTAAACCACTGCACGGATTTCGATAAAATTTCGCAGAGAGATAGATTGCATCCCGGGGAAGGACATAGGATAGTTTTTATCGACATATCTTGTGGGCGAAGCCGCGGGCGGAAGCTAATGATTAATAAACTTCTTCCTTTAATTTTAACTGTTAGATGTTTTATAACATTTGGTTAAATCACACACATCAAAAGGTTTGTTAAAGTCTTAGAAACCCAATGGAATAACAGTGATGGCCATTCAATTTGAGAGTTTAGAGAAAAGTGATTTATAGTGACGAATTGTGGGAAATAAATAAAATACATGAAAATTGTTTTTTCTCGAATCCCATAAAATTATGCTTAATTTTGGCAAATGGGTCACACTATCACACCGAAAGGAATACGTAAAATTACAAGTCAGCCTGTAAATTTTGAATGAATAAAGTCAATAGAGATGGTAAAGTTTTAGACTCGATTTTGGCTTCTGAGTAAGCTTTAAACTAGATTAATGGTTGAATATCAAGGCTTTGACTGGGATTCAGACTAAAGTAGGTATCAATAGAGGCTACCATTTTCTTTGTTCTATTAATTAGGCTCTGATTTCTAATTGGAATAGCCAATTAAATCTGTTGTCATCTTTAGAACAAATATTATACTTATGGTTGTATATTATTTCTTTCAACCAAACATTAAAAAACTGGCCAAGTGCGAGACGGACTCGCATACGAAGGGTTTCGTACCAAAGGCAAAAAAAAAAGCGTTTGTTGTATGAGCCCCCTTAAATATTTTTTAAATTATGTTTTTAGTATTTGTTGTTAAAGCGGCAACAGAAATACATCATCTGTGAAAATTTCAACTGTCTAACTATCACAGTTCATGAGATACAGCCTGGTGACAGACGGACAAACGGACAACGGAGTCTTAGTAATAGGGTCCTGTTTTACCCTTTGGGTACGGAACCCTAAAAACAGACTGTACCTACTCATACATTTTTTTTTATTAGTTTTTACATTTATCTTATTGTGTGATCTTATTAATTTATAATGAATTTATTCTTTCTTATGATTTCTAGAGGTATTCTACTTACGTACTTCTAAAGTCGTATATTTAAAAAGTGATATTATTTATTGTAGTTTGATTAGATTTTTAACCCCCGACAAAAAACGGAGGGGTCTTATAAGTTTGACGTGTGTATCTGTGTGTCTGTCTGTGCCATCGTAGCTCCCAAAAGGCTGACCGATTTTAATTTTTTTGTTTTTTTTTATGATAGCTATACTTTAATTCCTATTTTCTTTATTTATTATGAATCACATTCATATTTTAATAAATTATAGTGCCCGACAGGGTGTGTGTCATTTTGTAAATATACATGTTTTATGCAATAAAGATTTGAATAAGAATCTACTAAAAAAAAATAATTAATCACAGAAATGTATGACTTCCTAACGACTGCACTAAATTGATATTTTTTTTTGTTTTCGGTATTGCCAAGACAAGGTTTGTATGAAAGAAAATTTCGGAAATTCGAAAAAAATAAATGCAACCGTGGGAAGCTGGGGCGGGCCGCTAGTATATAATAAAATCTAATGGATAGTCCTCATATTCTCACAGATGCCCAATAAATTCTTTCCATTACCTTTCTTACGAAAGTTAACGAAGCTCAAGGGCTATATAGAAGGGTCGATGCCCTCTGTTCATGAACTCATGACCCCTGAAACGATAAGAAGGTAGTAAAGATGACTTAGCTGAGATTATAATAATGTTGAGATCTCCGAACGATAATATGGGAGTACTATCGAATATCCACGGGTCATAAAAGAAGATAATAATTTAAGATCTTTTGAATTTAGGTGTGCAGACGAGTTTTTCTTGACATTTTACCGCAAGTATTTAAATAGTATTATGGAAGTGGTCATACCAAATGATAAATGATTTTTATGTACAGACGCCAACTCATCAAGCAACCCGAAACTGTCAAATTTTCCCAATCAACCTTGAACTTATGCTGCAGCGATAAAGTTGAAAATCTATTAAAGAAATTTGACAGATTGTAGTAGCTTGCATTGCTGGCGTCTGGACTTGATGGATAGTATTCCAAACACGTAGCTGAATTTTGGGCCGAGTCCATTTAGATTGCCATCGACCTGCTAAGAAGAAGAATGTGTATGTGTAGCTGTGATGAGTTTGGTGTTCTATTAGATTAGGGCCGGCACTGACTGACGTCGCGGCGCGGCACGGCAGGGCATGCTTCGGCAGCCTGAAGGACGCTTTGGTATGACGCAGCATTCCACGGCATGCCAAAGCATCCCACAGAAAGCCTTATTTCAATTAGTTTAGCTGTCATAAAACTGTGACCTATGTGACTCGCGGGACGCGGTGGCACGCCGCGGTAATCCGTTCAATGAAACGGCATGACACGACATGCCGCGGCGTCCCGCGGTGTGAATGTATCGAAATAAAGTAATATGAATTCTTGATCAGAAATAAAATCCTTTACCGTGATATGCCGTGGCGCGACCTCAGTCAGCGACTTTACTCTGAGCGAATAAACTCAATGGTCACTTTTAAAGTCCAGACATGCAGAGCTGTCGTCAGACATTTATATTTTACCGTTATTTATGATTTTCTAGCTGCGCCCTACGGTTTTACCCGCGTAAGTGTCGACCCCGTGTGAATATCAGGATAAAAAGTAGCTTATATGTTAATCCAGGGTGTCAGCTACCTCCATACAAAATTTTATCAAAATTGGTCCAGCCGTTTGAGCGTGAAGAAGTAACAAACATATAAACACACACACTCACAAACTTTCGCCTTTATAATAAATAAGTGTGTTTCATGTATTGTCTAGTCAATTGAACCCGCGACTTTGAACCGTGACCTGCTCATGAATAAAAAGGCTAAATTGAATTTGTAGGAAAGACACCGACATCTGTTTGGGCCCCGTGTCCAAATTTTTATTAGTTCAATAGATATGTTTTGAGTCTCTTAATTTTCGTTAGACACGGGTTAACTATTACATAACAAGCCGTTTGAATCAAATTTCAAATCTTATTAATTTCTTGATTTTTAGGGTTCCGTAGCCAAAGGGTAAAAATGGACCCTATTACTATGGCTCCACTGTCCGACTGTCACCAGGCTGTATCTCATGAACCGTGATGGCTAGACTATTGAAATTATCACAGATGATGTATTTCTGTTGCCGCTATAACAAGAAATACTGGAAACAGAATAAAATAAATATTTAAGTGGGGCTCCCATACAATAAACGTGTTTTTTCGGCGTTTTTGCCTTGTCACACGGAACCCTTCGTGTGCGAGTCCTACTCGTACTTGGCCAGTTTTTTTTGTTTTATTTTGATTGAATGCAAATAGACGTATAGAGAGACCTTTGTTTTATATTTTAACTCACAATAAAAAGCTCAAACAAAATAACTGTTGAGATGTCGACTAAGTCGCTAGAGGCCATAAACCTTTTCATAAAAATCTATTAACTACATTTGACAAAATAATACTGAAACTCAAAAATCCATTAACCTTTCGTATCGGGGAACGTGGATCCACGCGAGACACGTTATTTTTTATTTTGTTTCTGTAATAATGGCATTCAACTGGTTAATAAAAACCCACAACACAAAACAGGACCTAACAAATCAACAGCCTCACAAACTCCCTTGTCCCACAATCAAAGGAGCTTCGTTTAATTACTATTAAACATAGTTTAAACCTCGGTAAACAGCCCCTGTTCATCAAAGGCGATCTGAGAATTTAACTACGAACAACACAACATAGTGGGACTTGTCTGTCGTAATATTTCACGGGGACACGACCGGACGTGGCGGCTTAGGGGTGGGAAAGATGTTTGGGTATTCTGAGGGTAGTTTATTAATGTCCCAGGAGTTTATGATAAACTTGCTTTTGTTCGTAGTTTCACTCACATGCTAAAGGAACTTTGTAATCTCACTCAACCCACGTACTCATATAAAAAGTTCCAACATGGCCGTCTTTAGGCCCTGCGCCAAATGATGAAATAGTTTTATTAGTTCACAAGTTAAGAAATAACAAAAAACACACTTTTTGATTGATAATATTTATGTAGTGGCTGAGGTTAGAGATCGATAGGCGTCCATTTCTAAAGGCCTACGTCCAGGTGTGCACTGCTTTACACTGAGGACCAGATTGGTCATGGTAGTAAGTTGAAGTTGTCATCATCATCAGTTGGTAGTAAGTCGAAAACTCCAGAAATATATATTGGGCAATTGGCACATTTTATCTCAATTGCATAGAATAAAAAAATGTGCCAATTGCCTAATACTTACATATTTCTGGAATTGTAGACTCGCCCACAAATAAATCAACTTCGTGCGAATCGCTTTCGAAACGAATTTGAACGTTTTTAAGTACCTGTGAGTATTTGGCCTTCAGGACATAGATGGATGAGAGCAGACGTAGATAGGAATCACTAGAGGTTAATATAAAAAACAGTATTTCCTGCAGAGGACAGCTGTAACCAGAAGATGATGACTGGGAAAAAATGCTTAAAATATTGGAAAATATTTGTGTCAAATGCAGAGTTCACAATCATACGAATAACTACTACTTACTACAACTTTTTACATTAAAAAATGAGTGTTACATAAGTACTTAATATATAAATTAATAAATTACATTTACAGTTCCGTCCGTAATTGGCGGTTAATTCTGGAAATACCATGTGACACTCGATGTTAGTTATTAATTGGCACACGTTCAAATGAAATCAATTCAATTGAAACAGTACACTCAATTTCTTACTATTTTTAGCATCCGGGTGATGCACTATTATGGTTAATAATAAATAATTATTGTTATATGAAATTAATATTATTAGTGACCAACAGCAGAAATCATAATTAATTAATTTAGGCAGTAGTTAATTAGTGTTACTATTTATAATAATATTCGTGAAAGCAAAACGTGCAATATACGCTTCTCGTAATTGGTCGATTCATTTCCGATGACATTTTGGTTCGGTTTCATGTTGTCGTAATTATTATTTTATAGTTGTACCAGGCGGTGGCTTCTGATGTCTAAAAAGTTTTTAGGGTCATATATATTGGGGTAGGCAGGAAGATAAGATTGCCATATCTAGATTATCCTTTAAGTCACCGACGTCATCCATAATTGTATGGGTTCGAAAACTACGCATCTGCAATGACAATCACTTTAATTCAATTCAATTCAATTTTATTTCAAGTAACCATTACTCATTTGTTAGTAAAAAACTTATCCTATGTTAGTAATGAACATAACTTTTATATACATCCTAAACAAAACGAATTCCTGTACAATACACACAGTGGCAATACTGTCCGACGCTGCACCATTCCATGGGAAATGGCGCACAGTGATTCACGTACGGACAGTCCAGCCTACTCGAAATTAGAGACAGAATACTGTAGTTTCTGCCCCACACCCCACGCACCAGAGACGAACAGCGCCTACGCATTGTGGCAATGAAACAATCCAGATGTGCGTCCGCGAACATCCCTGGTGCACTGCGCCCTGAACGCGTTGTTGTATTGCACGCGCAGGGAAATCCTTCAGTTGACGGAGAAATGAAACCAGGATGTACTTGAAAATCTGTTTTCTTTTGTTTCAAGAAAACAAAAGAAAACAGATTTAGATAAACACATTTTCTCATCGAATGACGAGCATCCCAAGCACAATAAAACAAGACATGTAACGTCCAATCCTACACTGCAGCGATAACTTCCATTCATTCAATCCCATCCTTCCACAAACACCTGCTTATCCTGGACCATACACACGCGACACATAATACTGCGGCCAACACGATCAGCATTCACTAAACCACGTTTATCTGGCGATAATACGGACATGACGTGAAACAGCCTAGAGTTATGACTGCGACCAGTGTTGCTAGGTGCGAATTCATTTAATGAACATATTATTTTCTTTTTTTTTTCTTTAAGTTGTTTCATTGCTGTCCCTCTGGGTAAAAGATGCTTCTTTTGTCCAGTAGAGAGACAGCAATAACTAATAGGAAAATAGAAACTGGAATAACTTGGGTAAGATTCCAAGTTATTTCAGTTACTCTTTTCTTACACACCCCTTCAAACCAGCCCTTGATAGCGCAATTATAAATCTTATCCCTATTATTTTTTATAACGTTAGGCAAACATTTTATCAGATTACACATTTCACGCATATAATAGCTTTTTCTTTCTATTTTTATGATCTATTTAGGGCTGATTTTTTCATCGCCAGATAACTTTTATTCGAGGAATACAATTGACGTTTGACAGTTTTTGTATCAAATAGCTTGTAGTTTCTTGTCGGCTTTTCTCCATAGGAAACGATCAATTGGAACCATGCACCTAGCTTCTGACGTTTCATAAGTGCTCATGTAGGTTTATGTGAAATAAAATATTTTGATTTCGATTTAGAAAAAAACTGTAAAAATTTTTCCTCGAATCAGAAATTAGATGGTTGAAAAATCAGCCCTTAATTAAATTTTCGACTAGTAATTAGTTAGACGGGTATCTATATAATTACTAGTTTAAGCCTGTGAAATTTGTGGATCGAGTTTTCGTCCAGTAATTCCAATTAACCTAAATTAAGATTTAGCGACGCGTGAGAGGGAGTCGGCCGTTATACACCACGCGGGCCCACTGCGGGTTGGTAGATATCGCACGTCTTCAAATGTTTGGTTCTAGGACATGCCGGTTTTGTCACGGTAGTTTCTTTCACCGTTTTGAGAGCAGTGGTGATGAAATTAAATTCGTTCGAACCTACGACATACAAGTCGAAAGTCGCAGGACTATTCAATAATTCGAATAGTTTGAAATCCGAGAAAAGGTAATCTACTTGAAAAGATAAACAAAATAAAAATTCAGGGACCATTGCAAACAAAACTGCATTATTTTCAAAAACTCCATTTATTTTCTCAATAATATTCGTACCACGCTAGCAACACCGGGCAATATCAGCCGACCGCACTGTTCGGCTGAGTTACGACCAGCAGTTTGACCGGCCTAAACGCTGCATACATATCTGTAACAGACTGCACTTACCCCGTGACTGTTACCATTTAAAATAACTGCAGGTTTAATTGCCGAAGTTTTAAGGTTTCGTATAAATTAAAGTTTAATTTTTTTTTACTAGATGAATGATGTGTGGTATATACCTATAAATGCAGATTTTAAATATAAAACGAGACGACAAAAACCTTTTTTCAGGATTTTGCACAAAATTTTATCAAAATTGGTTCAATACTTCCTAGGGTGTAAACACCAAAACGAGAAAGATGAACCAATATTTTGAATTTTTGTAGCATCAATGCTGGACGCCTATGCGACGTAGTGCTACGACGTAGCTTGGAATGGGCTACGCTGTAGCTAGGAAACGCTGTACAAGAAGGAAAATCATGGCATGGCATAAGTAATCATTGTGTAGTAAATTCTAGATTTCATATACAAGAGTAATTTTTATAACAAACCAACAAGATTTGGTAACACAAAAGAACACACACTTTCAAATAATATTTCCAGGTTTGAACCCACCTCCCACCTTCTACCTGGCGTTTAAGTATCCATTAACCTTTCAAACAGTTAATGTGCGAGTAACCGTTTTCAAAGCCTACTACAAAGCCTTCATCAGCACACTATTACAGCGTATTAATGTTTCTCATTGCGGTGAGCAAATAGTTACAAATGAATGCCTATAGTGGTAGAAATACCAACTCAAATACCTACCCTATCACGTGTGGGTTAAGTAGGAATTTGAACAGCAAAATTAACACTTAAAGCGATCATTTATATAGACTATATATAATCATTTGAAGAGTTTCAGAAATCATGACGAACCATTAGAATGGTGATTGATGTCGAATCGTCAGAAATTCTCGTTTCAATTGATTTGTGGATTTTGGGGTAAATTCGTGGTATATTTGGCGGTTGGCTGAAACCGTTTGATAAATAGTCATTGTGCTAATTTCCGTGGGTGACTATGTGTGATTAATTTCAAACAAATTTTGATGAAATTGGCTACGTTTCAAGTTTAGGAGCGCGTGTCTATTGGAACGACCAATTTCATGGGGAGACTGGTTATGAATAGATAAAAGGCTCCTTCAAACAGGCGTGACACGCGATAAAATCGCGCGCGACACAAAGGCACCGCAAGTCGCGCAACGAGCGGTGGCTTTGTGTCGCGCGCGATTATATCGCGTGTCGCGCCTGTTTGTAGGAGTCTAAAAGTGATCGAAGATAAACTTCAATGGCGTGGGACTAGACATAAGCCCAAGGTTACCTGGAAGAGATCGCAGAAAGCGATAAGGTCGCCCATTGTATATTTACGAAATATACAATGCCCTATCGCTCGTGTTTGATGTATTTTTTTATGTTATGTATTTTTGTGGTGTACAGTAAGGTATATGTAGGAAAAGGTACATTGTGTCTCGTTATTATCAGGAATATTTTAATTACTTTGGGCGTACTGTGGGTAGTGTTAGTTATTGCGCAGTAGAAAAACCGTTTGTAGTTCAAATCAGATTATAATTTCACGAACAAATTAATCATACTAGTGAATCAGAGACTGTCTGAGCACATGTTGTCCGTACGATGACCAATCTCCAAGAGAGCTGCTTCACTTCGCTGCTCGCTCTCCTCGACTCTCCATGAACTCAGGCTAGACTCTGTAAAGCGCCACCAGATGGCGCTGGCGTCCCGATCAGTCAAACGAATGACGTATTCCCGACATATATAATTATAAATAGATAAGTAATTTCCAGTGTGGATTGTTAGTGTGTGGATTGTATAGTGGACTGTTATTAAACGCAGCCTATCCCACTGCTGGACATGGCCTCTCCAAAGCTGAGCCAACAATACTCCGTCATCCGTCTTTCGCATCCAGTCTGTCCCAGCCACAACGTCCCACACTACACTTGCCAATACACGGTCTCCAGTGCAGGACTCGTCTGCTGCGACGGCTACAGCTCCTTCGACAAACATGGCCAGCCACTGCCACTTCAGCTTGCTTACTCTGCAAGCCATGCCGGTAACGTCGGTTCTTTTCCGGATAATTTTATTCCTGGACTGCCATAATATGTGATGATGATTTTTACGATTGCGAATATGGATCTGAAAGGCCATAATTCTGCCGCTTTTGTATGTAGTATTTTAAACTATACAGAGTGGCAGAGCCATTCGGAAATAGCATCTAAATCATCACTCATCTATTTTAAAAAAAAAAATATTTTGGTGTGAAAAAGTGAAAGAAATAAATATTATTTTATCATTATTTATTGCAAGGCCTAAATGCAAGTAGAAAACTATTTAAGTAAAATTTACATGATGTCACCAATTCAAAGACCTCTAATCCATCCAAAAAATCCTGCATGAAAGCACCTTTCACAGGGAAATATTAATTTTTCCAAATGTGTTCCTACAAAGTTAGGGAATTTGCTAAACCGCTTAGTTGCGCTTTAGTGCTAAAGTTAGGTGTGGAAGTAGTTTGTGGCAACGCTTTTAACCTGTTTGTGTGCCATATCGCCGGAGGAGAATAAGTTTTAGTAGTATTTCTCTTCACTTAGTTATCAATTCATTTCTATTTATATGCTGCACTGCACACCTCCCTCCTCCTCCCTCTCACAGAGAGGAGGCCTGTGTCACAGCAATGGGAACGTTATAGGCCGATCATGTTGCCAGTGTGAGTGACATAATGTCCTGTATTTGATTCTTAAGGAGCTTACATGACCTAAAGCTCGGTTACTGTCGGACTGCATAAAAAAGAAAGAGAAGTGCGATGGCAACGCTGGTAATTTATTGCAAAACATGAAGCAATTATTTAATTTAAAACAAATCTATTGTTTGGATTAAAAAATTAAAACACTAGTATTTTAGTATATTGCTTGTAGAATAATCTGACAAAAAATCGGAATGATTGTATGTATATTAGTATGGTTTTTATTGTAAAAAGAAAGTTTTTAGAGGTATCTTCATGTTTTTTTTTCTATCGTATCAAATTAGTTGTATTATGTTTTCAACACATTTTCTACCTAGCATATATCCTGAAGTATATCACGTATTTTTTTTATGATTTTGTTTACTGTAGTCGATCATATACTTTATTGTTTCTAAAACTTGCGTTTTTTGCGTTTAGGTCTTGTAAGCCCCTTAAGTCGTTCCGTATTAGTCGGTTTTTATGAGGATTTTTACACTAGCAGCCTGCAGTCCGCTCACTCCCATATCATGGGAGTTAAACTCACAAACTTTCACAAATAAGTATACTTATGTACTCGTATATTAAAAAAAAACATTATATCAAAATAATTATTTATTTATTCTCTCATGATCAGAAACACAGTACAGAGCCAAAGTAACATTAAATAGAGATTGGTGACTGTTGTAGCTAAAACCTGTGTATTACAGATCACCAGGCATATCAGGCCTCCATCAGATAATTAGGTTAATTTTATGACTTATAACTGTAGTTAATTAATACTATAGCGGCATAATACGACACGTATTCCTGTAGTTAATTAATACAAAATTTGTTGGTGAAAAGATTTTCTACGGATAAGTAATTGTTTGCGTCTGAATGTTTTTTAGATCGTGTTATTTTGTTTCCTAATTTATATTATAGGTGTTTTATACCGACCTTTTTTGTTTTATTTTTTTGTTTCAAGTATTTATCAGTGGAAACTTGTAAATGGCATTCAAATGTATATTGTTTAAGAACACTGTTTATATTAGTTGCTGTTAATTTCCTGAGTAGAATACAATAAATGGCCGACAACCTAAGAGAATGTAACACATCACACTAATTGCTAATAGTCAATCTAGTGTAGCGAGCTGGGTATGATCGACGGAGATGTTAACACAATAGCTAGGTAATAGTGTAGACAGTAAGGGGACACACGACTATGTGGTGTGATTAGCAAATCTATGCTGGGTGTCGACTAGTACAATGCGTGCACGTAAAAAGAGACTTGACACACCACGTGGTCTGACATGCGCAGAACACGGTTTTTGGGTACAGTGCGTGCCACGTAAGAAGAGACTTGACACACCACGTGGTCTGACATGCGCAGAACACGATTTTAGGTATCTTTAGCGGTATCAGGTCGGAGTGCGGGACGGGACCGGACGTCATAGGGGCGGCGGAAAGAGGCGGGAGAGGCGGGGTCAAGTCTCTTCTTACGTGGCACGCACTGTATCTTTAGCGGTATGAGGTCTGAATGCGGGACGGGATCGGACGTCGTAGGGGCGGCGGAAAGAGCGGGGGAGGCGGGGTCAAGTCTCTTCTTACGTGGCACGCACTGTATCTTTAGCGGTATGAGGTCTGAATGCGGGACGGGATCGGACGTCGTAGGGGCGGCGGAAAGAGCGGGGGAGGCGGGGTCAAGTCTCTTCTTACGTGGCACGCACTGTATCTTTAGCGGTATGAGGTCTGAATGCGGGACGGGATCGGACGTCGTAGGGGCGGCGGAAAGAGCGGGGGAGGCGGGGTCAAGTCTCTTCTTACGTGGCACGCATTGTACCGACGCGAAGTTTATGGACGTCAAAGGAAAACATTGTTTCCAATTCATGGTTTGCGTTTACTGCGTTTACGGGCGAACTGACCCGTTGATCCCGTGGTCGCAGGCGCAACTGCTGAGCGTGGGGTTCTGTGTTCGATTCGCGTGTCAGGCAAAGTTATAGTTGTACTCACTATAGTTTTTCCATTAGGAATTTCTTAGTAACGGCCCGGAGGTTGGAAGTTGGCGGTGTAATATGTCCGTACCTCGGACATCACGCAAGCCGTTGGTCCTGCGCCTGATATCTCTCTCTGGTCGTGTCGCTTTGCCGTACCATCGGACTATGAGAGTGAGAGAAGAGAAAGTGCATGTGTCTGCGCGCACACTTGTGTATACGTACTATTATTATTGTATAATATCTCCCGCGCCGAAGACTAGTCTCCGTTGAGATTGGCGCCGTGGCCGAAATACGGTCTGGAGGACTTTATTTAAGTTTGCGTTTGATCACTATCTCATTATCATCATCATCATCGTCGACCTCAAATAAATTAGGATAAGGACAGTAGGCCCATGTCCCAATGTATTTTTCATCCATACTTCTCAATAGCTAAGTAATAACAGACGCACGGGTCAATTGATCAGGTTAAGCTTCGCTTGCCGCGGATGGTCCGTGGATGGGTGACCATCTTTACAAATCAAGACCTTTCCCTGCCTCGGAAAGCACGTAAATACGTTGGTCGATTTTCACACAACTTTTCATAATACGCTCTATTAACCGGACAAAAATAACTAAAATTACACAGCTTTAAATGGAGGCATCTAATACACTAACTCACCAGTAGAGAGCAGTACTCTTGTTCTTTTTTGTTAACTATTGGCATTGCTCGTCTGTAACAGAAACGTGTTTACGTTACACGATCATGTCCTTGAGTAATTTGACTGCGTACTCCAAACGGTACTTACCTACTTTACTATGCTCAAGTGGAGTACCTATATACAAAGTACCTACAGACGACTGTTAAGATAAGTAGGTATATCAACGTTGAAGAGTCAAGTTTTGTGCCAATGAGGGTTCTCTGAAATGACGTTCGCTAGGTGGCAGCACTGGCACGTCAGGTCCAGGTATCTGTCAAAGAGCCTATATTTTCTTTAGTCATGACGGAATGATGAACGAATGAATGAATCGAATGATGAACGTCATCATATATTTTGTATTGGGAGACCTCTTGTCACAGTGGTGCCAACTGGTGTCGTAAATTTTCACGAAAACCCTCATTGTCAAAAGCGTGCCCCGTTAGCAAAAATGTAAGGCATTTATGTAAGTTAAATCTACCTTGCACACAGTCTGCTAGCACAAATGAATAGATAGATATACTTTAATCACTTTTAATTCACTACTAATTAATTACAGTGCCCAGTATAATGTTGTTTATCAGACGAAGCGTGAGCGACCAGTCAAATCCTCCCAGCCGGGGGCGAGTGACGCCACCGCAACGTTCCAAAGTCCGGTTCGGTGCAGGTGGCAGCACTGAGCCCACGGTGCGTCGCTTGACTAGTGCTACAGGCGCTATGTTTGGTCGCCGGGAGTAGTGGCGCCAACATCCGGCCCTCCTGAACTGTGTCTGTCCCTAGACACATCGTCATCTGTAATGTGAGAGTAAACATGTTAGCTTTGATGACTACAACAGGTGCAATGCTACGTTATGTTGAATGAGTTCCCACTACTGAGCCAATGAATAGTACATGCAAAAGTGTGATCCCTGACTTCGTACCACCATGCTCAGACTCGCAGTCCACATGATAGCCAAAGCTTCCAGTTCATCAACTTTTATCTGCATGAACCACATTTTCGCCCACAACAAGATCAAGGTCGGACCTCACTTGTTTTGTAGTGGACACGCCATTACAACTGTAACATTTCTAACAGGTGCGATGCTACGTTATGTTGAATGAGTTCCCACTACTGAGCCAATGAATAGTGCATGCAAAAGTGTGATCCCTGACTTCGCACCACCATGCTCAGACTCGCAGTCCACATGATAGCCGAAGCTTCCAGTTCATCAACTTTTATCTGCATGAGCCACACTGTTGCCCACAACAAAATCAAGGTCGAACCTCACTTGTTTTGTAGTGGAAACGTCATTACAACTGTAACATTTCTATTCAATTAAGTTTTATTTTGTTTAAGTGATTGGAACAAAATATTGTACAAGTCTCATTCTCGTGTTGGTAATCTTTTAAAATCATAATATAAAGCTGTATTATTAGCTAAATATTTTACCTTTTGATGTTTTATTTAATTAGTATTTTATACATACCAACCACGCCAAAATCCTCATCCCAATCGGTTACCTTAATCCACGGTTTCATGTTTTCTACACAGGTAGTACCAGAATATTTTTTGTGTGATCGCTCGCTGCCTATTATGTCATCTATGTGGTATCTATCTTTTCCGAGTATTTTTGTAACTTTGAAAGGGCCCTTGAACACCGGTAGGAGTTTAGTACTGCTACCATTACCAGCCTGGCTAGACACCTTTACGAGAACCAAATCACCAATCTCATAATGTTTAGCCACACAGCGTTTTGTATCAAACCTTTCTTTTTGATGTCTAGCATCTTGTAGTATTCGTGTGTCGATATCTCGTCGCAGCTGTGTGACATCTATTATTTCTTCTTGCTCAGGTAAAAAAAATGTCGCTCTTTGTTCTAAGGCGGTACCCAAAAACTGCTTCACTGGGGGCTGCGTTGATGGTTTTTTTTGCAACGTGCTATTCATACCTTGTTGTAAACACGTTAGAACATCATCCCAGTGTGTGTAGTCGTTATCTGCACCCAATGAACGCAGTGCCTCTACTATTGTTTTATTATAGCGTTCGACTTGTCCGTTCGACCTTGGCATGCCAGTTGCTATAGTGTGTGCACGAATGTTTTTGTTGTCACAATATCTTTGAAATGCCTTTGCCGTAAAAGCGGGACCAGCGTCAGTAATTAGTCTTCGTGGATTGCCAAAAATCTTAAACAAATGGTCTAATTCTTTTATGACACAAACAGTGCTTGTATCACGCACTGGAAATACAAAGACGAACTTTGTAAACGCATCAACAAGTACCAGAATATGACAATTACCTTTTGATGATTTTACAAATGGACCCACATGGTCCATATGGAGACATGGAGAGTATGGAAGGGGCGAGCATATTTTGGAATTGGAAACATCTGACCTTCCTTTTTACCACTTTTATTTTTATTGTATAAGCAGTGTAAACAATTTTTTTATGTATTTAGTTACAGTTTTTTTTTTTTCATTTTAGGAAACCAATATTTATGTTTAATTCTTTCTAAGGTTTTGTCTACAGCGAAGTGACCTATTTTGTCATGATTGTACAAAATTACTTGCCAGATACAATTTTTTTGGTACAACCCATCTACGACCTATTTCAGTGTGACGGTAGACTTTATTTCCAAGCAATTCGTACTCATTAAAAACATTCCGATTCGCATCGGCCTCTCCTGATAGTAAGACATCTCTGATTTTACATAGATTTGGGTCTTGTTCCTGAACACTCAAAAGCCAGTCAGCTTCGGTGATAGACATTACTATTTGTTTTTCACAAACTTCCCCACTATAGGAGGGGTTACGGCTAAGTGCATTAACATGTTGCATTTTAACACCGGGTCTATGACAAATCTCAAAGTCAAATTCTTGAGTCAAGAGCACCCATCTGGCTATTCGTGGCAACACTTCTTTTTTTGCTTCGTCAGATTTTTTTGTTTCGACAATAGGTTTCTGAATGTCCCTTCTTATTACAATATTTACAAATTTCTGTACACACATTTCGTTTGTGATTACCGCCACATCCGAAACAAACTATCTGCTTTGTGGTTCTGGCAACCGTTGAACTTTGATTTGACACAACAATACGACTGGACTGTTCCGAATTCAATGAATTTCCTAGATCGCGATTGGTTTGTTTAAATGAGGATTGAGACACCTTATGTTCACTGACAGCGCCGTGGCTCGTATCATGAGAACTACGTAACCGACCGTGGAGAAAAGATGCAAGTTGGTCGCATGTATTTATACTTCCGGCATCTACTGACGCACTTATGTTAGGATCGTTGATATTGCCCGTAATAATAGAAATGATGTCACGATCAGAAAAATTTACACTTAACTTGTCAATTTTACATTTTTGTTGAAAGTAAAACTCATACAAATGTTGCTGTGCTGAAGGTTTACTATCAATGATTTCTTTCAGTAACTCAAACATATTTCGTTTTGTTTGAAATGTGAACGATATTTTATCTCGCCACTGTTTCCATTTCCAACCAGCCCAACTACTCTCATTTTTTAAAAATGAGTCGTACCATGTTTTTGCCGTTCCTTTGAATTTATTGACAGCCTGGTAAATTATCACCTGATCCTTCCAATTAAATGTTTTAGCATGCAAATCAACAATATTGAGCCAATTATTTACTATATCTGTAAGGGGGTCAAATTCTCGTATCATTGAGTTCAACGCCATACTGTAGCAGCCCGCTACTTGACTATCAACAGATTTTTTGGCTTTTTTACGAATGGGTGAAGGCGTATAGCTTTTACTGGACTTACTGCTCGACGATGATGATGATGATCTTGTACGTTTCCTCCTTTTTCGTTCCCGTTGACGGGCACGTGACTGTCGGCCCATTTGTAGGCTTGAATTCGAAGCACTTCTGATGTAAGTTAAATCTACCTTGCACACAGTCTGCTAGCACAAATGAATAGATAGATATACTTTAATCACTTTTAATTCACTACTAATTAATTACAGTGCCCAGTATAATGTTGTTTATCAGACGAAGCGTGAGCGACCAGTCAAATCCTCCCAGCCGGGGGCGAGTGACGCCACCGCAACGTTCCAAAGTCCGGTTCGGTGCAGGTGGCAGCACTGAGCCCACGGTGCGTCGCTTGACTAGTGCTACAGGCGCTATGTTTGGTCGCCGGGAGTAGTGGCGCCAACATTTATCAATACGGATGAATTTTCTTTCTTTTCTATATTTTAGTTTGTGTATAGTTTTAGTTAAGTTAGGATTTAACTTTGTTATTTTTATTAATTAGTTAAGTATTAGTTATAAATTGCTTAGGTACTTATTATTTTAGGAAAAATAAAAATAACATATATCTATAATCACGTAAAGTAGAAATAGTCGACGTCTGCACGTCATGACTGTGACAAGAAAGAGTAGGGACGTAGTTTATTTAGGTTATCAGGCTATTTTCGTAACGGAAGCCCCTGAAGTTCGGGACAAATTTTTAATTACTGTACAATCTCGTTAACCTAAACCCCTAAAACACAGGCTGGTACGGATAAACTGGATGCCCGGATTAAGCTTAAAAAGAAGAATAAAACATTGACCGAGCTGAATAACGGTGTGGGGTAATTTCGTAACATACTTACTATCGGTAGCAATCACTTTCATTTTCAGTTCAACAACATTCATTGCGTTAATTTCGAATTCAATCAATCCACACTGGACCAGCGTGGTGGATTTCAATTTCAACCCACTCCCTTCAGCGGGATTGTCCGAAAGGGTTACCGCTGGCTCGGAACATAAAGGGCTAAGGAAGGAACACGGGTGGGTTTTAGTCAGTAAGAGTCTGACACTCCCTTCCGCTCCACCCAGAGCGGGAGGGGTCATTTGATGATTTCCCATCCTCAAAAAAAAAAAAAAAACCCCTCCCTCTCACAGAGATGAGGTTTACATCCCAGCAGTGGGAACATTAATGCTAAGCTATAATATTTAAATCTAAACCCGTACCTCGTATCAATAAGCCAGGCCGTCACACTTACACGTATTCGTCCATATCTTGAAAATAACTGAATCTATTTTGATGAAACTTGCACTGTTCCCTAAGTTGAAGTAAATGTAAGCCAACAAAAAAAAAATGGCCACGATCCGATTAATAGTTGCGGAGAAATCCGTGGACAAACATATTATACATCTATAAAATTTTGTATATTTGTTTAGAAGCTCTAATAGATTGTCATATGTGAATATAATGCAGTTCCAATAATATTACGTCCATACGTGTCGAATTGATAACATCTTTTTTTTGAAGTCGGTAATAATAAATACAATGCCATCAAACAATACCATGGATAATCAGAATCACACTCCAAAAAAAAAAAACACATGGTCTCTGTAATATAATCATTCCCATAAAGAGTATCGGTCTTCTTATAAATTCCCCAGGTTCACAGCAGTGACGTCACCCGACACCCGACACCCGACACCCGACACCCGACACCCGCCGTCTCGGCGTACAGCTTGTACAATTTTATGTGTCTATCGATTTTTGATTTAATCACCATGATGGTAGGTTCTCATAGAAACGTACTTTTTAGGAATGTCGCGAAAATTCTAGATTTTCCCTTTCTTTCTTTAGCTATTGTTGAGAATTTCACCGTAATTTTTATTTGAGCTTTGTCGAATTAAAAATCGATAAAATCGAAAGTGACAAAAGGTATTTTATATCCGAATAAATAGTAAATTCCACTCTATTCAAGCTATTCCTCTAGCTGCTGTAGATATGGTTTCGTAGGTACCATAGATATATGAAAGTATGGTAGGTACTGTACCTATATTTATTTATATTTTTACCCCAGAAATGACGCGCGCCTTACTTGTGGTAATAAAGTGTACAAACATGCTGTGAATAAGTGTGTGAAGACGAGTAGCGTCAGAACGTGACACACGCAAACACCCCCCCCCCACACATTTCCAACTTCGGCATTGCGCTACACACACATTCACAACGTGTTTGTAAACTTGGCAACCACAAATAAAGCGCGCGTCGCTTTGTGAGATAAAATACTGTAGCTACATCGAAAAGTGCCCAGCTTGAGCATTTAATATATAGACAGTCAACGACAAAATCTAATAGTTTTCCCACGAGTATTTAAGTTTTTTTTACGATCTGCTTGTTAACTTTATTATTATTATTTTTAGCCTACGCTGTCTCATTGCGGGGCTAAGGCCGCCCCCTTTATCATTTCCACTCCTCTTTGTCTTGATCTAGACTGAACCAATCCTGTCTGTAGGCGTCAAGCAACAGCAAAATTTTGTTTCTTTGCAAAGTTAACATAAACAAAAGAAAAAGATTCCAACGAACTGAGAACCTCCTCCTTTTTTTGAAGTCGGTTAAAAATGCTTTTGCTTAATACATAAAACGGCTAAAATAAACAAAACAAAAAAAAAATATTTCTTTAACTTACGTAATATTAGTTAACTAATCTGACTATTAATTAACACTAGTAACACCCATCATTATGTTATACTGTATTCTGTCCAATTTACAAAAATTTCTTAAACAGTAAAACGCCACAACGAAGGTCTCCTTTACCTCAATCCCAGGATAATATTATGTATTCAGTACGCGTCAGTCGTAACCAGTTTATCTCATAAAAAGTGGCTCAGAAGGAAGATCCGCCATGTTTGGTGATAAAGAGATTCGTAAATGATTTCTAAAGGATCGCTGGCTAGCCGTGTTTGATGGAGGTAGTCATAAAATGGTTTATGACAACATATTTCTGTATCGGTAGTCCGTTAGAATATTTTTGGAGGATTTTTTGAGGTTTTACTGTAAAAATAAGTGTAAGTCAAACATCATGTGGGAATTTTATTCGTGCTAAAACTCTGGTATATACTTAACTATTCCTAAAACGAGAGAGAGAGGAAAATGGTCCTCCGCGAGTTCGGAAAAACATTTTTTATGAAAAGAGAGGCGTTTTAAAAATTATCGTATAAATAGTCAGAAACATAGACAGTCGGGTAAAAAGGAATAAAAGAGTATTTGGTTTTGGAAACTCACATTATACCTTTCACAGTTATTTTACAGACCGTTCACTATAACTTGTTCCGTGACGCGATTGGTACCACTGTTCTGTCAGTCGCCATTTTGAACTGTATTAATATTAGCTAAAGCGGGCTTGTCCGAAAGATCAGCGGGATTGTCCGAAAGGGTTACCGCTGGCCCGGAACATAAAGGGCTAAGGAAGGAACACGGGTGGGTTTTAGTCAGTAAGAGTGTGACACTCCCTTCCGCTCCACCCAGAGCGGGAGGGGTCACTTGATGATGTCCCATCCTGAAAAAAAAAAGCTTGGCAAGCTATGGTGCCAACATGACGGCAAGGGATTAGTTGTAGTGAATGGTTTTTACTTCTGATTTTGCATCACTGTCTAAATCACGGTGATCTTTATTCTCATTGTTGCTACTGGGTTGCCGCCATTGACAAGTCTGTCAAAATCATTGTGAACGGAGTGTAGTAGGGAAGTGTGAAGAGTATAATTTATGCTTTATATTTAGTATGCACTATAGTATGTATTGGCTTTGCAGTGAGAAGAAGAGACCTATGTAGACATTCTATATTTTGGGTTGTAATTGCAATGTTGCTTGTTTTCGTGGTACTTACCGGTGTTATAACGTACCCATTAAACGAGTAACTGAGCTTTTAGAAAATAAAGGAATATATAATGTACTTTCTAAGTTCATCTTGGAAATAACTGACATAGTTAAAGGAAAACATCGTGAGGAAACCTGTACTTATACTTAATACTTGCTGCGCCCTGCGGTTTCACCCGCATACGTTTCGATAGCGTGGGAATATCGGGATAAAAAGAAGCCACACTCACAAACTTTCGCCTTTATAATATGCCTTTGTAATAACCAGTCTTGAGCAATGCTCGTGCCTTTTCGGTATGAGAATGGGCTTTTGCCCTGCCGTGAGACATTATAATAGGCGAGTATCATTATTATTTATTATAATAAAGGACAAAGGACCTATAAAAGTATCACTATGTCGTCTCAATTACCAACATACGTATGTCAGTCATTATTAAATGGCCGCTCTCGAGAATGGTGCGCCATTTTTTCACAAACACGCCCTCGGGAGCCACAGACCGCGAGTGATGGTAGGATGTGTCGCTGTTGCCGTAAATATTTACAGGTAACTGCTCTACAAACAGAGGACCTTGGTAACAAAGGTTAAGATGGAATAAAAGGGATTACAAGTATAAATCAGTCTGTGACTCTTAGGTACGGCAGGGTCATGCCATTTGACACGAAATTATCGCGCTTTAAACATTATGTTTGGGACTCTGACGACTATGTTGAGGATTGCAGGTTTTGCATGAAATTTACGCGTGATTTACCGCGAGGAATGTACGTGTACACTCAAGCAGCACGCTTCAACGGCTGAGGCAACTGCATCCGCCGGACATCTGCCTTGTCGCTCGTGTATTCATGATCAGCCTAACATCTCCACTGCTGGGACACTGGCCTCCTCTCTGTGAGAAGGAGTGGGCCATAATCCATCACGCGGGCCCAGTGCGGACGGTGTCACAATGTCTTCGAATTTTTGGTTCTAGGACATGCCGGTTTCCTCACGATGTTTTCCTTCACCGTTTTGAAAGCAGTGATGATGAAATTAAATACACAAAGTATAAAGTCCCTGCCTAGGTTCGAATTCACGACTAAAAAATTCGTAAATCGGGGCCGATACCATTAGGCCATCTCGGCATTCAAGCACCGTACTCAAATATAAGAGCGCCACGGTGTCGACCGCAGCCGCTGATGCGTGTCGACGGCTGTGGTTCCCCGCGTGCCGCTCGTCACACGCCTGTTTCTGTCCGTTACCCCGGACATCACTCACTGACATGCGCTAAACAACTTATTGCGGATTGGGCCCCGCTCTTGACCTCGATCACGCCTGATGGAAAGCGATGGATGAGGTCTATGATGGAACGAGCGTGCCCAGAAGATGCCTAAGGAACTGGGCTCCCACGCATCGACGAAACACAGCAGGCTGTTTGACGCCCACCACCGCAAGGAAAGAATTGGGCAGTCAAATAAGGTGTTGGGTGTGACTTTCCAGGATGCACCGAGCGCTCGGTTCAGTTGAGTAACTGGCGGAACAAACTGCGCTACACGAGGAGGCTTCTTCATGCATCCCAAAATTAATATAATATAGTTATACAAACATAGTTTTCAATCGACTAGGTACCTAACTAAACCACATTAACTTCCAAATACTTGCTGGGGAATTACAATTTGGTCCAATATTTATTATATATGTATATAATAATAATATTAATATTGTGTTTTCTGCACAGTCGTTATCGCAAGACGCGTGTTGCTAGAATGTGTACCTTGAGGCCATAACAAGTCTATTTGAATAAGGCGCGTTCACACCAAACGAACATAAAGTCAGCCTTGAACGCGGCATGAATTTACATAATAATTACGTAACCTACAATCTAATGTAACCGTCCTTCTTAACAGATAGCCACTTGGAAACTATCCCTGGGAATATCTTAATTACCATGTAAGCTGTGCATCTCTTTGATATAATCCCGTAATCTACTGTAATGGCGCCCGAGGGAGACTGCGGGCAGCTCACTAATAGAGGTGCACACAATTTATTGTATGGCGCCTAATAGTTATTACATTCGGTGGACGCGTAAATTGTCACCGCAATTAAGACAAAGGTTTAATAATCCAGAGGAATTCATAAAATAAGTTTAATACAATTGGACTGAAATTAACCTAAATGTAAATTTACATCATGACGACTTCTAGTACCACATAGAATTTTCCGTGGTGTCATAATAATGACGAATTTGGGTAAAATAAAATCAACGATAATTTTTTTGGTAAGTACATAAATTACAGCTGATGCAATGTGTCACACCGTTTGTTTACCCGCCACCGTCAACGGGACGTCAACGCGAACCTAGATTCGAACCGAAAATCAGAATCAGAATCTGATTCTGATTCAAACCGACCGTGACGTCCTGAAGGCCAATTCCCGTAATTAAAAACGTTCAAAATCTAGTCGCAATCTCATCTCGGTGACAATCAAAGTCAAAAATGGGGATATTAGACGTATTTTTGACAGATTGAGACTGAACATTCTTAAAATTACAAAAATTGCCTCTCAGGTGACGGCGTGCGGTGGACACACGCGGCCATAGCAAATGTACAGACATCAGCACATCAAGCTACCCGAAACTGTCAAATTTTCCCAATCAACTTTGATCCTTATGCCCTAGCGATAAAGTTGAAAATCTATTAAAGAAATTTGACAGGTTGTAGTAGCTTGATGTGCTGGCGTCTGTACCTATTCGCTGCTTCGACGCCGTCATCGCCTTCTCGTTGACGTCTCGTGACGTGGCGTTGGACAAACGGACTGAGGCAACAAACTACTTGCCTCACACACATTATTTCATTTTAGGTAGTAGGTACCTACTAAGATTTTGGAAACATAATTTTGATGATGGAGGTAAGAGGGCGTGTGCGGCTGAAAAACAAATGTTTGTAGCACTTAAGGGGCTTAAGCCTGCCGGGTCAGCGGGATTGTACGAAAGGGTTACCGCTGGCCCGGAACATAAAGGGCGAAGGAAGGAACACGGGTGGGTTTTAGTCACTAAGAGTCTGACGCTCCCTTCCCCTCCACCCAGAGCGGGAGGAGTCATTTGATGATTTACCATCCTCAAAAAAAAAAAAAAAAGGGGCTTACATGACATCAAAAAGAAAAACATAGGGACATACAAGTAGTTAATGTTTATTATTCTTTAAAAATCATTGCTTTATGGCCAGGCGAGAGCGTTTCTATGGAGAGATGACCACCCGCAATTTCCTCTTAACACAAATAGAAAAGACGTTTAAGAAAACCAGATAACAAAACCTAAAAACTTGACAAAGAAACGCAAAATACGGCAGCAATTTAATCTGTGTTGTTCCCCTGAGATTTAAACCTCAATATTATTAACACGGCACGCTATTCGTTAGTTACCCGGGCGTCGCGTCGTGCCCCAAAAGTGCATTATTTTGTCCCACACTAAAAACGAACACTACATTGTGCTGAAATTGAATTTCAGGGGTGACGCTGAAAGCGCAATCTTAGGAAAGAGTATTTTTTAAAGAGAGCAGATTTTGTAGACGGACACAAAACAGAATTGCAAATGTAAAGTACTTATATCTCGATGATGTAAAGTCATTGTTTATCAAATTGAGAACCAACATAAATTGTCCGTATCACGACTGTCATTCTTGGACTGTTGTATGAAATGGCTATAACACGGCAAATTTGCGTTGTGTGTCAATTATTTGTGGTCGTCCAAATCAAAAGGGACCTTATGGCGGTAACTAGTTTCCGAGATATTAATAAATTTGTAAAATACCTCAAAAAAATAGTTTTTTTATTAACTGTATTTTTAAAAAGATGATTGTATTTACTACATGTAGATGTGTTCAACTTTTCGAAAAGTCAATTTAAAAAAGTTTTGTATTCATCTAAAGTTTAGTAAAAAAGGAACCTTATCGCGGCAAGACCTAACAAATCGTTTTTCTTTTAATTCAAACCATATATTATGTATATCGACATTTTAATATGTTCCCACAACAAACAAGTTTATGCAAGGATTGTAAGAATTTCCATTAGTACCTATAGAAATAATCATAGTCAAAGTAGGTATACCATCAGTTACATAACTTCGCACTAAAACATAACTTTAGTGTACGGCATACTTAAATTGCGATTTTCTCGAAACTTATAATTTCGATCAGTGAACTTCAAAAATTCGTAAAAAAATAACGGTAGTGGCTAACCACTACCGTTAGGTTGGTTGGTTAAAGGTTGGTTCTTAGGTCTATAGTTCGGTACATTTATGTAGTTTTCAGCTCTGTAGATAACTCATTTCCGCCATAAGGTCCCTTTTGATTTGGACGACCACAATTTAAGTAACGTAAACGTAAGAAGGTGGTTGCACTAGGTAGCCCGCGAAATTCAAATTTTCTTGCGTTTTTTGCAAGTCAGTGTAAGGTTGTATTTATATGCTGCCGGGTCAGCGGGATTATCCGAAAGGGTTACCGCTGGCCCGGAACATAAAGGGCTAAGGAAGGAACACGGGTGGGTTTTAGTCAGTAAGAGTCAGACACTCCCTTCCGCTCCACCCAGAGCGGGAGGGGTCATTTGATGATTTCCAATCCTGAAAAAAAAAAAAAACGTTGAACCTGGGGAAATATTGGGATAAAAAGTAGCCTATATGTTAATCCAGGGTGTCAGCTATCTCCATACCAAATTTTATCAAAATTGGTTCAGCCGTTTGAGCGTGAAGAAGTAACAATTTTATTTATAATATATTAGTGTAATAACACGGCGATGTTATTCTATAGGATATACTTAGTGGACCTGTTCTTCAAAATTATGAACTTTCATAAGTTCTTGCAAGTTTTACGTGAAATTATAACTGAGAGCAGTGGTGGCGCAGAGGTAGCGGTCGTGACTTTAGAGTTGTAGGTCGTAGGTTCGAACTCATTCAGGCGCTTTACTTTGTGTAAATTATGTTTTCACCGTTGCTTTGCTCTAAAACAGTGAAGGAAAACGTCGTGAGGAAATCGGCATGTCCTAGAACTAAAAATTTGAAGATATGTGACATCTACCAACCCGCACTGGGTCCGCGTGGTGGATTACGGCCTACTCCCTCTCGAAGAAAAGAGGCCTGAGTCTCGACAGTGGGAACATTATACTCTGATTATGCTCAGAGTATTTGAAAAAACAAGGTTAGTCTTATCTAGTAGGTAGCTACACGTAATATAAAGGCTCCTGCAAACAGGCGCGACGCGAATCGCGCACGACACAAAGGGACCGCTCGTTGCGCGACTTGCGGTTCCTTTGTGTCGCGCGCGACTTTATCGCGTGTCGCGCCTGTTTGGAGGAGCCTTAATTGTAAAAATTTAATCTCCGAGTTCTCTAGATCTGTGCAGTATCGAGGACGAGGTCATTTTATAATCATGGAGATGTCAAAAACAAAGGGAAAAAAAATCTCTTTTTAGTGTCTTTAATCGCAACAGCCCTAGCAAGAGTAACAAAACGGTACAATTTTAGCATAATTGTTTAGAAACATAAACGTTGTAAAGTGCAGTGTCATAAACGTCCTGCGTTTCAAACACTCCACGATCCACTCTGTACATGTTTTATTTTATGTTTTAGATTTATATTCTATGGACGTGAATTAAAATAATAGTAGGAACTTAGGAAGTGTTAAATGGGGTTTTGAGTATGAACGTGGATGGGTATAAGGATAGGGGAAGACCAGAGAAACGATCAATAGATTTTGGAAGTAGCCCACAAAACACAACACCCGTTTGTTCGGAGGATTCCTCCTTTTCCTTTTTCTATGGAGGATGTGTGAACTTTACACCATGGTCCTCATGCCTCTATACGGTTAAAAAAAGCTCCCATTAAAGCCTCCTACAAACAGGCGCGACACGCGATATAATCGCGCGCGACACAAAGGCACCGCTCGTTTTGCGACTTGCGGTGCCTTTGTGTCGCGTGTCGTGTCGCGCCTGTTTGAAGGAGCCTTAAATCTTTTCCTATCTGCGATATCTGATTATTAATCACCGATAGCCTATCAATAGAGATGTATAGAAAAAAGACTTTGGTGCAGTGCCCACAAATAGTTCACTTATTATCATTGTTATTTTATACATAAACCCCTTTTATTTTGTTAAAACCTAAAGATACGAATTATGGATGGGCAACTATCGTAGTACTGCCGAGTCCATTTAGATTGCTATCGACACGCAAAGAAGATAACAAAAAAGTATTTTATTTTCAAGTTACAAAAAAAAGAGAACTACACATTATCTTCAATTCTAAACTTTCATCAGAATTCACTTTTTTATTGAAAAACTCGACATTTTCTTGGCATGATCACAAGAGACTTTCAAGAATTATAATTTCAGAATAACTTTTTAATACATACTTTTTTTCATTTCTTTTTATTCATTATAAAGTTTCATGTTTAAATCGCAATGTATGTTAAGATTTGAATTGGTTTTAGAATTTTTAACCAAAGATTTTTTTTAAACTGAAATCTTCTTTATCTTCTCTATGAATAGAAAATATCCCATTAGTCCATGTCCAGGGAAACTTTTTGACAGGCCATATACAGCAAAAGGGCTTTTTACCTACAAAGTCCTCACAATCATCACAATAAAATCTCTAATCACTCTACAAACATAAACAAACAATTTCAACCCCAAAAACAGAACAAACACAATCTTTCAACATGGAACACGAAATTAATGAGTCTGAATACAGTAGCAAAATGTTTAGTCAAACTCACAAGCGTTGAGCACAGTTCGCGTCGAAATTAATTTGAAAAACAGCAATAAAATATGTTGTTACTAAACAAACCAACATTATAAAGGTAACTGCGGACTGACTGTAAATTATTAAAGCAGCGTATGCATAAGTTGCGTTACGTGGCAGGTGACGTCACAATGTATGAGGAATTAATGGTAGAAGATTTCGTGTGAGTGTTTTAAATTGACCATGGTATCTGGTAAAAAGATGATTCTACCAAAAGTAAAGTCAAACTATTTTTGGAATGAATTTCCTTGACGTGGCTTGCGGTAGGAATAGAATTGTAGAAATCGTCGAGTAAGGAAAAAGCGTTATTCTCCCTCCGTGTAATTCTGTCTCTTTCTATTACATAAGTGTGACTGCATGCGAGTATCGCGTAAGGAACTGTATTCCTGACAGGGATCCTCCGACCGCACACATTTTCAGTTTTTTTTCTAAATATAGTACTTTTGTGGAACATGCTTCTTGTATGTGAGAACGTGGTATCAAAAGCTACAATCGCTTACCATAGTCAATGTTATTTTGTAGCCATGTGTACGAGTAATGAGACTAAAATTTACATTCAGCGGTTACCGAGACGGTTAACCTCACTATGACTGCTGACTGGTAATATTTTTATCACTGCTTGAGCTATGCTTATAATATTAATATAAAAAACATAACTTGCAACACATAACATAACTGGCCAAAAGTACTATTGTATAGGTACAGTATGTATATAAAGTAGTATACTTATATCTCTGCCTAAATCCTCACAGATTACAGGCGTTATGTTATGTTCTGATGTTTATTTTGAAAAGAGAGAAAAGAACTTAATTTTTTTTAACTGTAAGCCACAGACTAAAATAAACGCGTATTATTTTTACCACGTAACGTAACTTAGGAATGTTTTCAACACCAGCGTCACGCAGCGACGACGTACGAAAACATAGACTAAACTGTGTATGTTACAGCATTATATTTACATCAGAATGTTGTGGAAACTGTGCCTGAAATTTACAGCCATAGATCTTAGAATTAAGACGCTATTATAATTTGTCTAGCGAGAGAAAATTAAGGTGGGACGACCTTAGTTTAACATTCTAAAAACTCGCTTAGAAAACTAAGTGTTTCCACCATATTTTGGTATCCCGGTGATTGTCGTGTTTCAGTTTCATATAAGCTTTTGACCGCCACACGTCAATAAATCAAAAACGTGCCCTCGGCGTCAAAGTCTGTCATGTAGTCGAACCGTGGCGTGCTGGGCACATTTTGGTTTGTCATCTATACATGACTGTGGCGGTCGAAAGGTTAAAAAGTATAAATGTCGGTGACATTGCAGCTTCTTCATCATATATATTTTCATATACAGGGTGGCGGGGACATCGATGCGCCAATTGAAACCATGAATTGAGCACATGATTCTAGTGTAGAAATTTTCCGTCGGTCATCAAAAGAAAAATCTGCTATTTCATAGAAAAAAGCAATAGGTACATATGCGGTCTAAATTTATGGAACAGATAGAATGCGCTAAATCTTTACTGAAAAAAGTGCTTGCATGGTTGGATGTTGAAAGAGAAGATACTGATATGAGAACCGAAAGACTGAGCTTTGAGGAAGTTTATAGTTGAAGAAGTATATATAATATAATTTAAGACGGCGCCTATGCAGCCCAACGCGAGCGATTTCGTACCTCTCGCCCGCGCCACCCCGCGCCCCCTCTACTATAATACGCGGAAGCGCGCGGCGCGGGCGGCGAGCGGCGACGCAGCAAGTGCGATCGACTGCGTGAGTCGAATTCGAGTTTGAACGGCGCGGTGCCGGAGACGGACCGTGAATTTGAACTTGATTCGTATGGCAATAAAAATGTATTCGTAAAAAATTATGTCATTCAAATAAAGTTCAAATTCACGGAAGTATTTCCACGGTACGACGGATCGATGTGTAAAAGATAACACAGCTAAACAAACGAGCTCATTGTCGGTATACAATACATACATAATTATTATTTGAAGCTCTGTTCATAGACCTACAAACTGACATACCTACCACCAACATAGTAGGTAAATAGGTACTAGGGCTTCCATCCCGAGGCGCGAGTTTCGAAATTTAGAGGCTCGTGTTTTTTTTTGTGGACTCGATACTATATAGACTGATCCGTTATTCTATCCTCGCGTAGGTACTCAATCTATATACTTACCTAAAAGGTTAGTATGAAATAAAATGTTATGTAAATATACATCAATGTTTATTTATTAAACAATTTAATATGTATATTCAGAATATATAATACCATTACAATAACAATAAAAATCCCATAAAAAATAAAAGACAAAGAGGTTTCAAAAAATTTCGCGACGTGCAACGTTCGAAGGTATGTACTTATTACAAATATCGTATTACCGTAATAACAAAAAGTAATGTTCCCTAAACAAAAATAAACTCTCTCATAACATAACCATGCATGTACCGGTTTATTCCCGGTCGTCCCCACCTTGTCGTCCCCAGTGGGAACGAATGGGAAAAAAAAGTTTCGTTCGTCCCCAGTGGGGACGATTGGAACTTTTTATTTCCCACTCGTTCCGTTATAGACCGAGAGTCAAAATGCAGTAATGGGGATTTCAATAACAGATTTCACGGATTGTTAAAATGTTTTAATTACGTCCTAGAACAAAATAATGTTTCCTTATAAATAAAAATATCGACCAAGCAAGTCGGGCCATGCATAATATAGGGTTCCGTAGCTGTAATTACAAACGACTGTAACATACTTTTTATGATGTAAAGATAAATAGAAGGCTATTAAAAGAGTATTGTTTGCTAAAGGCAAAGGCAAACCTTTGAACTAGGACGTCTATTGTCTATTTTGCAGTTTTATCTTTATTATTCGAAAAGTTATAATCACATTGTTCGCGAAATTATTTTAAAACAGTTTTTACTAAGTTATAGCAACGTGGAAGTTTCTAGGTTAAAAATGGCAGGGAGGGTGGGGGGCACTGCAGTGCCTTGCAACGCCCCCTGGCATTGCAAGGCAGGCAATTTGGCGGGCCATATTTTGCAAACGGTATAACTGAAAAAAGTGATGTATTAATTTATATTACCTTCGTTTAAATAGACCTATTCAATTATACCCATCAAGAGGGGGTGCATTGAAAAAAATAATTCTTCCCCATTTGTATCTTTAGGCTTGTAAAAAAACCGCCCAAGTGCGTGTCGAACCACGCACAATGAAGGGTTCCGTAGTTGGGAATGAGTTTATCCCAAGAAGCCTAACCTTTTCTCCCCTATCAACTCCAAATTATTTATACCGCAACCAAAGGCATTTGAGGGAATAGAAAAGGTTTTTAATTCTTTAAAAAAAATTTAAGTCTATCATTCTTCTTTCGTCTGATTCTTCATTGATTTCTATCTGACCTGTCCTCTTCGTCTGGAAACCTACAAGATTAATGCATTTTATTACATAAATATAAAGCAGATAATAATAGCAATGCATGAATGTTCTGAAATAGTAGTATATTTTTGAATAGCTCCGATACTTTCCCATGGCCAAAGCCCTTTCATATAATATGCCACTTGACAGAACTTGTACGGAACCCTAAAAACCGTCAAATAAAGAATATTCTCCTTTTTGAAGTCAGTAAAAATGCAAGAACTGCAATATTATCGATGCATTCATTTCTATTACCTACCTTTGATTCTCATAAACCAAGTCTTCGAGCTCATCATCGTCGTTCACTTCGTCCACGTCGTCGTTTTGGATTTGTTGAAACAATAAGATTTTAAACTTTTTGGACTTTTTGAATAGTAGCATTTGGGCCCGGCTTTGCTCACGTGGTACCTGAATAAAAACTAACCTTAGTATTGCGCTTCCAGTCCCAAGCTCTGAGACTAGATTTTCAAGACTCACACACTGTCTCGGAAATTCCCGGGAATATCGAGACTTATACAGAATGAAATGGAATAGATACGCACAATGAATGATTCCGTAGTTGGAATGAATTTATGCCAAGAACAAACTTAACATTGTAGTTGAAAATCATGTTCTCACTCGTAAACTTGTAAAGCCTACGTAGCTGTGATAGTTTTCCTTTTAACATCGTTATACTACTAGCGTGAATTTTTTCACATATCGAAAAACAATCATTTAGCCTTAGAAGGACTTGATTTTAACAAAAATCAGCACTTTAAAGCTTATTACACTGGCCTGCAAAACTAAGTAGGTATCACACTTTTGAAATTGGAATAACTTTTTAAGTGCAGAAGATTTTCGAAAGAAGAACTTTCGAAATAAAAAGGACTCGAAAAAGAGTTAAGTCTTTTAAGAAATGGCTGAAAAGAGCTTTAAAAAGAAAAATAATCCTTTTCGAATTACAATTTTACCAATAATTTTTTGTTTCTGTTTCTGGTTTCAACCTTTTTCTTGATCGATGAGTCTTGTTACAAAAGCTAAGTTAGACAACAGCACATACATTTTATTTATCGTGCTTCTTTCACCTGAAGAATGTGCTAGGATCATGACTTTTCTGGAACTAGGCATCAGTATGCGTTGTACTGCAAGAATGGTGGGTGTGACGTTACGAACGGTCCAGAAGGTGAAACGAAGGTACGAAGAGATTGGAAACCATCTGAGGAGACCTTGTAATGACCGACCCAGGTGTACTAGTGCCCAAGAAGACCGTTATATTGTTTCCACTGTTTTGAGAAATCGCCACCTTAATGCAGTTGAAGTCCAGCAACAGCTTCTTCAGACCCGAAGGGACTACATTAGTGACAGTACAGTGAGAAGACGACTTGCTGAAGCAAATCTGAAATCCCGAAGACCAGCGAGTGGCCCCAAACTCGAGAGAGAGCATCGAGTAGCGAGACTGCGATACGCCCGTGAACACATACAGTGGGATGAAGAAGAGTGGTCAAGAATTTTGTTCACAGATGTGTCTCGATTGTCACTTTACACTTTCGATGGAAGGCGAAGTGTCTACAGGCGGCCTGGTGAGCGATACCTTCAAGACTGCTTCTCAGGAAGAGTCCAGTACGGTGAAGGCAGTGTACATGTATGGGTTGGCATATCTTCAGAAGGTCGCACAGAGTTAGTGGACATAGAAAATGGCACTCTGACTGGGGAAAGTTATGCCCAAGAGATTCTCAACGCGTATGCAGGGCCGTATTTAGCAAATATGGGTGACGGATCGATGCTGATGCATGATAATGCCCGGCTTCACACGACTCAGGTTGTGCAAGAGTATATTCAGGAGGTAGGTATCAGCGTGATGGCTTCGCCATCAAGAAGTCCTGATTTAAACCCGATTGAGCATGCCTGGGATGAGCTAGGGAGGCTAGTCAGAAGCTGTAGACCACCACCTACCACCCTCAGGGCACTAAAACAGGCCCTGATTGAAGAATGGGAGAATATTCCCCAAAATCAGCTCTGAAACCTCGTGTTCAGTATGCCAAACCGGCTCGAAGCTGTAGTCAGAGCCCGAGGAGGCAATACCAGTTATTAAAAATTTAATTAAATGTAACTGCACTGTACTGTATTTTTGACACTAAGCTAAAAATGGCTATTTTTATTGTTTTAGATATTTTTTAAGTTAAAAATATTACTAATGTATAGTTACAAGTTTCAAAGAAAGCCGATAAAATTTGCTACAAAACGTTTTTTATTTTAAATCTCTAAATTCTATAGTTTAGAAAAAATATAAATTTTAAAAGTGTATTACTTAGTTTTGCAGGCCAGTATATTTCACAAACTGATCCCTAAATCGAAAAATGGTTTTCACAAACCAGCAAGATTTTTTAAAGGACCATCCAACGGTAACATGGGTAGACGAGAAAAAAAAAAACAGCATGTGTGCAATTTACACGTGGTAGAAGGTGAAACCTTCAAAAACACTGTATAATGCTTCCTGTCTCATTTTCTCCCACGTTAAATCTTATGAATTTACATGTCTCTTTTTACTGTCGCTTTTTCGTTTCATAAACTTTCAAATTACAACGATGCTAAAGAACATCCATCGATCTATCCATCCATCCATCCATCGATCCATCGATCCGTCGATCCATCGATCCGTCGATCCATCGATCCACCGGTCCGTCGATCCGTCGATCCTTCGATCCACCGATCCGCCGATCCATCGATCCCTCGATCCGTCGATCCATCGATCCATCCATCCATCCATCGATCCATCGATCCGTCGATCCATCCATCCATCCGTCGATCCATGGATCCATCGATCCATCGACCTGTCGATCCATCGATCCGTCGAACCGTCGATTCGTCGATCCACCGATCCGTCGATCCATCGATCCGTCGATCCATCGATCCATCCATCCATCCATCGATCCATCGATCCATCCATCCGTCGATCCATGGATCCATCGACCTATCGATCCATCGATCCGTCGATCCGTCAATCCATCGATCTGTCGATCCATTGATCCGTCGATCCATCGATCCGTCAATCCATCGATCCGTCGATCCATCAATCCATCGATCCGTCGATCCATCGATCCATCGATCCATCCATCCATCGATCCATCCATCCATCGATCCATCCATCCATCGATCCATCGGTCCATCGATCCGTCGATCAGTCGATACATCGATAGATAGATAGATAGATAAAACGTTTATTTAGTGCAACAAAAGACACAATACAGGTATTAAAAACATTAAAAAAGGTGAGAAAAAAAATTAAAAATAACAATGATTAAAAAGATAAAATGAACCATAGACACCTAGCTCATAAATATCAATAACGTCGATCACTACTGGGCGGTGTGTGTCTTATGATTGCACCAAATGGGAGTCCAGCTCAGCATATGCCAGGTACAATACCTGACGCTGGTATTCTGCTGCATCCCGTTAGTGACACACGAATGTCGAGAAGACACACATCGATGCTTCGATCCGTCAGCACATCAACCTAACCGAAACTGTCAAATTTTCGCAATCAACTTTGAACCTTATGCTTTAGTGATAAAGTTGAAAATCTATTAAAGAAATCTGACAGATTGTAGTAACTTGATGTGGGCGTCTGTACATATTATATCCATGCCAAATTATAGTTTTCTAATAGTACTAAGAGCCTCTGAGCTAAACTGCGGACGGACATGGCGAAACTATAAGGGTTCCTTTTTGACTACGGAACCCTAAAAAAGAGAAAGCCATCATGGCATTTTTTTTTTTCTTTAAATAAAATTCATCAGTTTGAATAAGTAATATTAATTAGTAAAAATATCAGTGATTGAACTAGGATGATATTATTTTGATACTTATTGTATTTTTACCCGCATTATATAGGTAGATAGGTAGGTACACACGGCTACGTATCAAGCTATACATTTCCAGTATATAAGCTGACCTCTCATTGTACGGGAAAGATTCAATTATGTTACATTATGCGATTTAAAATTTACATACATAAATACAAAGCATCACGCCTGTATTGCCCGATGAGGTGGGCAGAGGTGCGGGAATCGAACCCAGGACCTCACAGCTCAGCAGTAGCGCTTGCGACCGCTAGACCAACGAGCCAGGTAAAAAAAAATATTAACGGGGATAAAAAATTTACTTTTTTTTTTTCCCCAGGCAATAGACATTCGAAATACCTAAGTAGCTAAGGAAATAAAAGAATTGATACCTTTATATAAATCGGTAGTTAGGTACAGATGCCAGCACACCAAGCTACCCGAAACTGTCAAATTTTCCCATTCAACTTTGAACCTTATGCTTCAGTGATAAAGTTGAAAATCTATTAAAGAAATTTGACAGATTGTAGTAGCTTGACATGCTGGCGTCTGTACTTACTTTTTTCTTTCTTTCGTTCAGAATACGGAGTTGTTCCCTCAAACGTTTTGTTTTGTTTTTGTTTTTTTTAAAAAACGTTGTCCCACACTAGGAATTACTCCTGTATCGTGGGTGCGTTTACGTAAACATTTAAATTCACATACACAAACATCCAGACCCGGAACAACTACCTGTAGGCAATACAAATATTTGTCCGGTCGGGAATCGAACCCGCGACACGCAGCGCAGCAGTCGATCGCTCAGCCACTGCGCCAACCACGGAACTAACTGTTTTTTTTGTTCCGTGGCGCCAACCATGTGTCGTGTTTTCCGAGAGTTTTCTTTTTGCCCATCTTTATTTACACTAAATAATGATAATAATTTATTATGTTTACACCAAACGGGTTTAACTCCTTTTTACAGTAGGTAATACTTACCACTAAACAAAATAAAAATGTCGAAAATAGTCCTCTCTCTGTAATGTCGCCAAACATAGGTTCGTCCTCCAACAGGTGCCGTAGCAGACTGATTGAATAAATTGAAAAGGATAGCGCTATTACTACCGCGTGCAAAACAAGAGACAGAAAGAGAGTATGCTCGCTTAGAATAAAATGACGCAAGCGCCAAATCACTGGATTGCTAATTACGAGGAGAACGAGTAGAAAAATAAAAAAATAATTCTGCACGATTTGAGATAATATTATTACCTATCTATTAGTTTAAAAATCATCATTAAATTCCATAGGGTTTCAGAGATCTAACTCAAAATAAGTGCAAAACGAGGTTTTTTCGTTATTTTTTTTTATCGAGATTTTTTTATCCAATCGTGTTTTCGCTTCTGCAAATTTAAAGATTATAAGTCCAAGTTTAATGTGTCCAAATAGCAAACTCTCAAGTCTTACAGATACCGATATCCAGATCGCCCAATATCACCAAAACATCATAATATAGACTCTTAATATTATATAGTTGAAGAGTTTGTTTGTTTGTTGTTTGGTTGAACGCGCTAATCTCTAGAACTATCAGTCGGATTTGAAAAATTATTTTTGCATTTGATAGCCCAATTCTTGAGGAAGGCTATAGGCTATTTAACATCACGCTATGACCTTTAGGAGCCGAGCAAAATGAAAAAAAGTCAGAAAGAACGCTAAGCATAAACGAAGTAATAGCGCGGGCAGGCGATGCGATGCGACGGGGTGGGTCGGAGTAACAAGAAATTTCACGCGGATGAAGCGGGCAGAAGCTAGTAATAATTATAATAGACTTCGAACCCAGGGAAGCAAAGTCAATCTCCACAGATGGGGGTTCACAGACGGCGCAGATCTCTTGTGCGTATGCGGCACTTCCTCACAGACAATGGCCACTTTCAATCCTGCGCCGCATGTTAGCTCTGCACATGATGATCTTATGACTGCGTCAGTAAGCGGAGCCTCGCAACCAAATTTTGGGCCGAAGATGTTTGAATTTTTTGCCATCGATCCGCTAAGGAATAGAAGTAATCGCCAAAGTCAAAAACAACGTCATATTCATAAAGTTTCATTTACAAAATATCAACTAACTTTAGCGTATCTCCTTTCATTCCACGATCTCTGGCATACCTCAATGTGTCATAATATATGTCTCACAATTTGGATAAGTAACAGTCTCGCGGAGGCTGTTACGTCGTTTTAAACTTAAGCGTTTTGGAGGCTTTTTAGGTACTCTCAAAATAATTATAGTACGAGATTTTGTTGTGGGATTACTTTTCTCATGTTTTCGGGGTAGTGTTATGTCTAGTTATTGTTGGTATTATGTTTTTAACCGACTTGAAAAACGAGGAGGTTCTCAATTCGACTGTCTGTTATTTTTTTTCTCGCAATATTATTCTTTTCATTAACAAATATTAGCCTTGAATAAATTGAGCCAGACCACCACCAGACGTAATCATAATGTAATTTTCTAAAATAAATCGCAATTTATTTTATATTCGTTGAAGGAATCCTGAACGGGACTGAACCGATACAAATATTTAAATTTCAAATAGATTGCTTTTTTAATAAAACATTATGGTTAACCAAATGCTTCACATGATATTTTTTTGTAAACGCGAATATTTTTGTAAACGCGAATATAAATATGTTGGGGCTTCTGGCTAAATATTAACAGGCGCACAGGTCGATCGATCAGGTTAAGCCACGCTTACCGCGGTTGGTCCGTAAATGGGTGACCATCTCATCACGTCCGTGTGTCACAGCAGGGATTCAGCAGAATATCAGCGTCAGGTACATTTGCCTGACACATGCTGAGCTGGACTCCCATTTGGTGCAACCTTGAGAAACGAACCGCACTGTGTATGTTTGGTTATTAATTTTATTTTAAGTATTCGTCATAGTGTCACTTTTATTTCGATATGTGTTTTTCATTTGGTTTTTTATTGGCTCCTTGTTTTTATATTATAATCATGTGGGTAATTTGGTTATCATCTAATATTTTACGTTTGTTTGTGCTGTCTTCTTGTGTGCGCCAAATAAATGGTTTATCTACCTACCTATCTATCTACCATCTTAACATACCAAGACCACTCCGGCCCTTGAAAGAACGTTAAGCCGTTGGTCTCGGCTGTCATTCGTGGATCTTTCTTTGACAGTTGTTACGGGTCGTCAGAAGACCGAAAGTCTGATAACCAGTCTTACGAAGAGTATCGTATTACCCAGTAACTGTGTTGGGGAGGTCAGATAGGCTCCATGTAAAATACTGGTAGGTACTCAGCTGCATCTGGTTAGACTGGAAGCCGACTTAAACATAGTTGGAATAAGGCTAGGCAAATGAGATAATTTGAATTTGTTTTTAACATCTTATAGAAATTAATAAGCATTTGTAAAATGTAAAATGCAAGGCGTAACATGCGTAGTTCATACAAACGTAATACCAAAGTTATTTGCTAAGTTCCCAAATATATATTTTGAAAGGACACTTATATAAAGACGAGATATGAGGAATTTCAAAATTCTATAGAAAACTTATTTTTCTCATAACTCGTCTTTAAATCAGTGTCCATTCAAAATATATATTTGGGAACCTAGATATTCTGTAATCCAATCGGAATAAATACACACTACTTTAAGAATATGTTTGATTTACAAATTATTTTGGTATTACGTTTGTATGAACTACGCATACTCCGTCGGCCCCTTAACGATAAAAACTAACACTTTTTTCGGTCTAGCTCTTATTCGCCAAGTGTGGAATATAAGTGTGCATACATAGGAGCGGCACGTGTCAAAGGCGTTGACGGCAGTGACGGAGCACCGTACTCAAATAGACGTGTAGTACCTGTGAGTGGAATGTTGTCGACGGCTGCCGTCGACGCGTGTAGCGACAGCTGCAGATGCCGCGTGCCGCCCTTTTTTTTTGGTTGGAAAATTATCAAATAACTTTTCCCGCACTGGGTGGAGCGGGAGGGCGTGTCAGACTTTTACTGATTAAAACCCACCTGTGTTCCTTCAGTTGCCTGGGCCACGGTATCTCATTCGAACAACCCGCGACCCTGCAGGAATCGGCCCTAGCGGACCCCATCAGTTAGTGCTGACGCCGCGTGACGCCCGTGTGTGTGTATACACAACAGAGGTGAAAAGAAACTTCGTTCCAGAAATAGTCATCGATCCACAGACTGACCGCGACTACCACATTTTCACCCTTGCATCTTGATTAATAACGGTAATCACACGAATAATTAGGTAATGGTTTTAATTACATATGCTTGTTATTTCTAGAAATAGATATTCTCCTAAGATCAATAGCAATTACTAACGCAACCAAATGTTATTGACATTAATTTGTTTCCTGGAATATAACTTCTATCAAACGTTGGTAGTCTGACACCTAACCTAACTCTTCCATTAGTGTAACTAGATACTACCAGCCCGACAAACATAAACATACACCCGCCAGAAACGCTATAGAACCTTACCCCAAAGCAATACAGCCTAAAGCTGCCTAAAAATTGTTTTCGTAACTGTAAAATGAACCTGGATTATTATCAACGTTTATGTCTTCCCAATTTCGCAGCAAAGTGCATTCTATCTTAATAAAATTAAGGTTGAAATTTCGGTGTATCGTCACTCTGACCACACGAGAACCTTGTCTTATCTCTCTGTTACGGTAGAATATCTTTGAAGCCGACAAAGTGTTTTGAAATTCAATCTAGGACTGTTGTTTGTAACTAATAATACATAACAAACTTATGCTTTTTCCCCATGGGGGTAGGGAGAAATTACAAAACGCCACCTGCTACGAACCTTACAAACTCCTTTTGCGTCGTTTACATTCATAGATCCGTCATACACGCACGCCGGTTAAAGTACTACGAACCTGCGGTGCTATTCTGTAAAAGTCTCACCTTGAAAACTTAGGTGAAGTGAGCCTGGAGTAAGCTGTCAATAGTGTGAATTCCTAGCAAAAACAAACTCACTTCACTTAAGTTCTCACGCTAAGATTTTTACAGAATCGACCGGCTGACCTTTCTGGTGAACATCACCAATAAGGTTACTATGTATATAATAATATTTATGTCCTTCTAGGCATTCCCTCTCCCGGCGTCGCCATTCACATCTGCCTTGTAAATAATTTTTGTTAGTTTCTTCTCAATATGACCAAAACCTTATAGAATCATACTTATTTAAATTTTTGTCACTTAAGAGGAAATGTGGTCGAAGAGACTTTTGAAAAAGTCATAATTCGAGGTTTGGCTCTCGCCTATTTCCTCCTGCAATATTCGACCAATTTAAAAGATATTTCATGAACTGAATAAAAAGATATAAATTAGGTAATTAATAATAATCTTTATTTTCAAACAAGTTTGAATACAGGTTAAGTTAAATACTAGATAGTGGAGCAAATCCAGTTCCGTGGTATGAATTATCAGGCATGCCTAAATTGGGAATCCAGTAACTCAATATTTTTTTATTCCTATTATTATTTTATTATTTTTGATATCTTAAGGAATTCATATAAAATTAGGTACTAAAATACAAAAAGAATGAACGTGCCACATTCACGACGTGTAAGGGTTTGTTTACTATGTGTGAGAGAGTAAGTGCGGGTGAGGGTGTGCTGTTATCAGTGAGTTTGTGTTATGTTGTGATATATTGTGTCCCTATGTTTTTCTTTTTTCATTACAAGTTGTCAAATTTGTACACTAGGCCTCTGTTGACAGCGGTTTAAATGAGCATTTTTGGAGGGTTCTAGTGCTTATAAAAAAATGTATCATCAAAAAGGAAAACATAGGGACATAGAAGTAGTTAATATTTATTATTCTGTAAGAAATCATTGCTTTATGGTTATTAACCAGACAGAAAATAGGCGAGAGCGTCTTTATGGAGAAAGACCAACCGCATTTCCTCTTAAGTAAATCTTCTTTTAAACTAATGTTTACGAATTTTCTTCGTGGCAACCCCAGATTGGTTATTGTAAACTCGTTTCATCCCTTATGTACAACCCTTTCTTGTGTTTCTACCATAAACTTGGAAACTGAACTAGGGATAACCTTCAAGGGTAAATATTTTTTTCCGTTATGTTTAAGGCCTGTTATTCACAAACAGCTTTGTGAAAATTACATTTTTATATCTTTGATGGATACTGTGGTAACCATCCAGTTCAGTTCAAGTTATTTTTTTTTTTTTGGAAGACTTGACTTCGTCGTGTTTCAGAGGCCCTAGGGGCGCGTTGTAAGGCATAAGTACAACAAGCCTATAATATTCTCACTATTGGGACTCAGACCTCCTCTCGGTAGGAGGAAGTGGGCCATAATCCACCACACGGGCCCAGTGCGGATTGGCAGGTTCTGGGACATACCGGTTTCCTCACTATGTTTTCCTACACTGTGTTGAGAGCAGTGGTGATGAAATAATTTACACAAAATAAAACGCCTGTCGGGGTTTGAACCTGCGACCTACATCTCGTAAATCGCGGCTGTAACCACTGGGCCACCACTCCTCGAACGTAACGTAAAAATCGAAAATACTTTGAAAAAAATAGACGACAAGAGTATTCGAAATTTTAAAATTGTTCGAGTTTACGATACGTAGACTCGCCCGTTCCTGATAGACCCCGCACAGATTAACTTTTATAAGTAGCTTTTTCTCCTAATACCCTTTGAAAACCACCACGTTATCTCTTCAAAGTAAGAGTGAACAGGCTTCTTCTGGGTAAGCTAACTCCATCGTAGACTTTATCTGTGTCATCTCTGACCTAGATTAGAGTCAAGAGCAAACCCATTTCAAATAAAAAAAAAACCTGCACGACCCGTGCAGGTGCTTTTCTAGTTTCTTTCTACCAAAATATACTCATATACAGGGTTATTGGTAAAACATTAACAGCCTCCTAAGAGGTCATTGTACTCATCATTATGAACAACTTTTACTATGGGTCTATGGGACTAAACCTGAAATCGCGAAAAAAAATCAGCTGTTTTCTACATTTTGACGAGTTATACGAACATAAACGTAGAGAACAGCTGATGTTTTCGTCGCGGTTTCAAGTTTGGTCCCATAGTAAAAGTATAATCTACCAAAATAACTTACCAATAATCATCGCGTATAGGCTTGTGGCTAAATAATAACGGCTGCACGGGTCCATCGACCAGGTTAATCTACGCTTGCCGCGGTTGGTCTGTGGATGGGTGACAATTTTTGTCCGCCTTACCTCAGAAAGCACGTTAAGCCGTTGGTCCTGCCTATCATTCTTGGATCTTTGACAGTCGTTACGGGTCGTCAGAAGCCCCAAAACTTGACAATCAGTCTTTCCAAGGGCAGGGAAGGGGAGGGATATGGTATTACCCAGTAACTGGGTTGTGCAGGTCAGATAGGCAGTCGCTCCATGTAAATACTGGTATCCAGCTGCATCCGGTTAGACTGGTACCTGACCCCAACATAGTTGGGAAAAGCCTAGGGCATATTGATTTATGTAATCACCGCCCACATACTTAGATAATTCCATGTTGGCTCCAATCCGTACATAACAATAACAAACACTAAGGACAAATAAAAGAAAAAACTAGGTCAGAACTGTTTGCTCACAATAAGCAAACAGTTCTTGACAAAACTCCAAGAGCTACGTTTGAATAGAAAACTTCGTGCTGGTATCAAAAGACTAACAAATCTAGTCAGTGCAAGTTACCGAGAAAGAGCTCATTGAATCCTCTCCAAGTTGCTACATAAGTATACTTGGACTGCTGCAGTCAATTCCGGTTTATTACGTTATGTTTCTGTTAGGCCTCTGAAATCAAATCAAATCAAAAGTTATTTATTCAAATGAGGCTGAGAATCAGCACTTTTTTAACGTGAAAATTACATAAGACTGTCTCCCGGAAACGCCCGCCCTCCACCACTTACTAGTTCTTTTGCTTGGAAGAAGAAGTGGCGCATTGAACTCCTCAACAGCACAAATACAGCGTGTATAACAAATTTGTGGTGTGTGTGGTACAGACCATCAAATTAAAAGACTTTCTGCAAGTTACGAAAAATCCAGAAAATAGATCAGTAGTCCCATACAAAACTTCTCCACCACCCTTGGTTGACTGGTAGAGAATGCCTAAGGCATTAAGTCCGCCTTTGTACCTTTTTGTGCGAAAAGTTTAAATAAATAAATAAATAAATAAATAAAACTTCAATATCTACTTGACCTAAATGTATGAGAAAGGTGATTATTTATTGCTGTAGCACTTGTTTTTAAATGTCGTAGCATCTTGCTGAGGTAGGAATCTTTTGGGCCTCCTACTCTCGGACTTTCTGTTTTTATATACAGGGTGTTAGGCAAAAGGGGTGTTCGGCAAAAGGGATGTTCGTACATATTCATATTTACATTACTAGTTGGAAGTAATTTTTTTTTATTTTATTTTTCATAGTTATTTTAAGGGGCTTCTTATTTAACCTTTAAGTATGGACGTCATTTTTTCATAACACTACTGTGGACGTGGAGTCTGACAGGCTCCTATATGCACACACATTATTTTTGGGGAATTTGATATAAGATCGCTATAAACCTGATTGAATATTAAAGTTGTGGGATTTAGTAACAAAATAACGTACTTATATAATAAACTTTTACTTTAAAAATTATAGAAATTATAATAATAAAAAATTGTGGCACTTTTCAGTCCAAATCTACTTAGGTTACATTTTTAGGTATTAAAAACAGTCAAACTTATTCCTATAACAAAATGAGTCTTTTTTTCTCAAAATATAATATATAAGGAACCAAAAACATAAAACAATTACTTCAGATAACACATATAAAAGATTTTGACAACGGTCTAATAACGTAAATTTATTGGCAGTCGGTGCACAAAGGTCTAGAACATTGGAGACACACAGGTTTGGTGCACCCAACACAAACATAGGTAGTCATCCTATGTTTTTTCGCGGGACAGATTCTACATGCTCTTCTGGTTCCTTGACTGGTTTCTTGATCCTTGACATCTTCTGTAACCATATCATTACCTAAAACTCGAGTCATAGTCAACATCAGCTCTCTTGGCAACCGTGTATTAAAAAAAATTTTCACGCAGGGCCCTGAACAGAATTTGTAGATGGTCGTTTTGATTTAGAACTACCGGCTTTATTGTTTTTTGACATTTTGTACTACAAAATCTGAAACAAACATAATCGCCCATACAAAATATATCATAGGGCAACAATGGACGTGTAGCCTGACAGGCTCCGGTCAATATTTTGATGGTCATTACTTACGTGATATACATCGGAAGACGCAACCTCCTCCCTCATTGGTAATTTTACAACTAAAAGAAAAGCTACTGAGCCGCTCAATCGCGGGGAGTGGGGGAAAGTAGGTGAAACTAAGAAAACGAAAACATTGAGTAGCCTGTGAGACTCCACGTCCATACTTAAAGGTTAAAAGAAAATATTATGAGGAATTTCAAATTTCTATACAAAACTTGTTTTTCTCATAACTCGTCTTTAAATCAGTGTCCATTCAAAATGTATATTTGTGAACCTAGATATTCTGCAATCCAATCGAAATAAATACACACTACATTAAGAATATGTTTGATTTACAAATTATTTTGGTATTACGTTTGTATGAACTACGCATGCTCCGCTGGCCCCTTAAGATTTAGTGTGTACGATGCAATTTTAGTACCCGTAGCAAAGGCAATGGGATGCAAATAAGTACTGAATAATTAGTTTTGTGCACTCAAAGTAAAAGGAACGAGAAAAAACTCAATACGACAGACTTTTACTAACTAAAAGATTGATCTTCGAACTAAAAATGGGTCTACCTACGAACCCCCCTTGTTTGCCTACCCTCCGTCTAACACCCTTTATACATTTGCTGTTCATATTTCTATGATTCTGTTTAATACAGTTGATGACCTTCCTGTGTGAGTTAGGTAAGTACTTTATATTTCTTTCTTTCTAATTATCGTTTACAACAATCATACTAGCATCAGCATTGCGCAAAACAGTGCACAAAAAGGCATATCAGAATAAATGCAAGCGGTCTATATGTAAAGGCTAATAAACCAGTGGGTGCACAAGTTACTCTGTGGCTCAGTCTACGTCTCATTGAAATAAACTGCATTGAATTATACAGCTCTGGAGTCCCACCATAGGAAAACTACGTGCATGCACCTAGTTATATTATTTTTTATCACATTAGTTGACAAATACATTAACATACTGCATCTCGGAAAGCACGCTAAGCCGATGGATCATCTTTGACAGTCGTAAAGGCTCCTGAAAACAGGCGTGACCCGCGACGCGAATTGCACGCGACGTAAAGGCACCGCTCGCGATTCGCGTCGCATGTTGCGCCTGTTTGAAGGAGCCTTACCGAATAGAAACCCAAAATTCAGACACCCAGTCCAACCACCGCCAGAATCGACCGCGGTACCATCCATTGTGTGTGTCTCGCAAAACACGTAAAGCCTGTCGGCTGTCATTCGTAGATCTTTGACAGTCCTTACAGGTAGTCAGAAGCCCAAAAGCTCTGACAACCAATCTTGTCAAGGGGTATCATGTTACGTAGTGACTGAGTTGTGGAGGTCAGATAGGCAGTAGCTCCATGTAAAATACTGGTACTCAGCTGCATCCAGTTAGACTGGAAGCCGTTCCTAACATAGTTGGGAAGAAGCTAGGCAGATTAATTTAGTTCTCAAATACCACTGATGATCCACTTGATGGGAAATGGCTGATGACCATCTCCAAATACCAACGATATTTTCGACTCTTTGCCTATATTACAGTCAAAAACGAAGAGTGCCAGTCATTTTCATTACATTGAGGCTCATTTTTCACCACTATCACACCTTATGGTTAGTGTAGATGCAATGGATGATGGTGGTCGCTTAGATGGTGGATTCTTTAAACAGCCTCCGGACGCAGGTTGGCCGAAGCAAGGAAAACCTGTTCAGGTAGAGATTCATAGACGACTCTGCCTTGGAGTGCAATGTGGTGCTGATCCACAAACGATGGGACACTTAATATCGTGTCCTGCGAAACCTGTCAGCTGCACGTTACAGGAATTGATGGACGCTGGTGATGGCGCCAAAAAGTAGCCAAATTCTAGGCCGAGTCCATTTAGATTGCTATGGACACGCTAAAAAGAAGATGGTGGACGCTTGCGTCAAAGTTACCGATTTATTCGCTCAAGACTTGTAAATTCCGAGATTACATATAGTTATCGGGTCGGAAAACTCGGGTAAACACAAACTCCGGCAGAGAATACGACTCCTTACCTGAACGAAGAATGAGTACTGGCTGAGCCTGACGTTATTTATGATTTTATTTCTATAAGAAGGTTTGTACAGACACCAGCACATCAAGCTACCCGAAACTGTCAAATTTTCCCAATCAACTTTGAACCTTATGCTTAGCGATAAAGTTGAAAATCTATTAAAGAAATTTGACAGATTGTAGTAGCTTGATGTGCTGGCGTCTGTACAAACACTTTTACACGTCAATCATATTTTGAGGTCATCGTTTTCTATCTGACTACTTTGAGAAGAAAGTTCGAAGCAAACTCAGAGGTCACAGTCTGTTTTTAAGTCCAGTCATAATCTTGGTCGGATTATGTGAAAACCATGTCTGAAATGATCTTTTGAGGAAAGAACCACAGTGTGGACCTGCTGCATTTTATTCTATATGAGGCAACAAACTTCCTGTCGTGCCTGTGAGTTTTATTACCCTTAAAAAACAGGGCTTTTTATTTAATTATTTAGCATCACCGCGCTATGACTTCGAGATGACTTCAAGAAGTACCACAAAAAAGTAGGAGGTAGCTATTTGTCAGGTCGCGGTTACATGGCGAAATGTTTCGCATTGAAGCAGCCCAGCAGTGCGATTCTGTAACCATCTCACCGTGAAAACTTAGGTGAAGTAAGCTTGGAGTGAGCTGTCAATAGTTTCAATTCCTAGCAAAAACAAACTCACTTCACCTATGTTTTCACTGTGAGAATTTTACAGAATCGACCGGCTGCTCGAGGTGACGTAAATTTAATTTCATTCATATCTGCAAGTTAAAAGATGGAGCAACTAGTATAGAATAGTATCACACTAATATTGCAAAGGCGAAAGTTTGTGAGTGTGTGTGCGTGTGTGTTTATATTTTTGTTACTTCTTCAAGCTCAAACGGCTGGACCAACTTTGATAAAATTTTGTATGGAGGCATCTGACACCCGGGATTAACATATAGGCTACTTTTTATCCCGATATTCCCACGGGATCGACATTTACGTGGGTGAAACCGCGAGGCGCAGCTAGTATGGTATATAAATAAACGTTTCTTAGGCAACAAATTAATGTAGTCTCTACAATTTGTCCGCAATCCAATTTGAGGGTTTTTTTGTGTTAAGGAGATTGAGTTTTGTTTGAAATGATTTTCTTTGGGGAAAGGTGGTCTGGGTAGATTCTTACGATAAGTTCAAGCTTTGTGATATCAAAATTGAGTCTTGAAATAGAACATTGAACTGTTTTCAAAGAAACCCTAAAATCATTTCTTTGACTAAATAATGCCAATTGAATTCGTATCTTTCAAATGTTTTTGCTACACTCTGATATTATGGAATTCTTATTTTTGACATGACAGCAACTCATATTTATTATTATTATTTCGTTTATTTATCTACATCATGTTCATCATGTTCGTGAACGGGCGCCGACGGTTGAGACTGGTCATCTCTTAACTGCCAAGGCTTATTTTTAATCTTATATTTTGAAATGTTTCTTCATTTGTGTCTTTTTTTTACATTGTTCTCACATATAGAAACAACAATAATAATGTACCCAGGATTTTGTAATATCTTGAATTAAAAGAGTGTCCTTGGAGTTTCTTGCCCGTTCTTCTCCATAGAGATCTACGTTTTGGGATGGGCAACTAGCTTCAACTTTCTGACTAACTGACAGACTATTCACATCACAGAGAGGAGGCCTGTGTCCCAGCAGTGGGAACATTATAGGCTGATGATGATGAAGTATACTTCGTTCCATATCCCGTTGTCAGACTCCAAGTGCGGACTTATGACGTCAAGACTTGTGACTTTTCAAGTCATATTTGATTAATCTAAATTTTTCTTGATTTAGTACTTGACCATTGTTGACCTGGTTTCATCTGAATTCATTTGAATATTCCTGGTAATCTGTTCCCAATTTGCTGATATTATACATCCATGCAGTGATTCCTGCCATACAATGGTTAAAGTCTTAATGTCGAGCATCGCATCATAAGCTGACCACTGCTGACCACACTATCTGGTGTTACCTATTCTACAAATCTAGTATGTATTCACTGAAAAAATAATTCCTTAGTACATCACATTATAGGGATTTCATTAAGACTTATTGACTTTATACAGTAAGAAGAAAATGTTTGTAAAACAGTAAAAGACAAAACAGTAACTTTTAATGATTGAACATACTATTTACTGAAAAGAAAAAAAAATTTGCAAATCCGTCTATTTACGATGGAGTTATGCCCAAATACATACATAAAAAAAAATAGAAACATCTGAATTGATAACCTCCTCCTTTTTAGAAGTCGGTTAAAAACAACAAAATAAAAGGAAAACCACCATTACTGTAATGTAAGTAAATTTCAATGGTTTCAACGATATCACCAAATTAATAAAACAATTAATTTTGTGACCTTTTTTTAGCTACTTGAAACGTTAAAGTTTACTGTCATGACGGTCACATTTTGCCTGAAGCTTTAACCATTTTCGGACCAGTACTGTTTTGAACGTTAGGCTCATATAATAATAATTATTATTTATTTAAGTCAGACACAGAGATTCATATTAATATAATTAATACACTTAAAAATTATGTTAGTAACCAAGGAATAGAATACATGCCCACAATAATATTATTATAACTAAATTGAAAATTATAATTACCTACATAAAAACAAATTCATAAGTTAAATCGCAAAACATATTTAAATCACATACATTAAACATTTACATTGATAAATTAATATCAATTGTAATTGGCTGGACCGATTTTGATGAAATTTTTCGCATGTGTTTGAGTGAGCCCCTGGATGTTTTAGAATTACTATTGGACCCGGTAGGTGGCGCTGTTCGGGCAGGACAATGTCTGTCCGGTCAGCTTTTTAGGGTTCCGTAGCCAAATGGCAAAAAACGAAAAAAGGTTTTGGAGTGGCGTACAGGAAGACGTAGCATTGGAAGGCCTCCCACAAGGTAGTCCGAAGACCTTGTGAAGGCCGCAGAAACCCGTTGGATGCGGGAAGCACAGATCGAAGTGGAGGTGCTTGGAGGAGGCCTATGTCCAGCATTGGACGTCTTGCGACTGAAATGATGATGATGATCAAATTTGATTAGAAGTTTTGTCAAACACAAGCAAGTGTATTAATTGCACCAATCCAAATTAAACTTTGATTGAATGTTGATGTCCGCAGCTCGTCAATCTTGTTGGTTGTGTGTATGTTAACTGAAATATTTTTAATATCCAATACAACCATGGCAATAGGTTCCCGCCCTATTACATGGGGCCGAAATATAACTGGCGAAATATGGGTCTACTATGAGGTAACTGAGGTAACGGCCATGATTTGCGAATTGAAGGTCGTGGGTTCGAACCCAGGCAGGTGCTGTAATTTGTGTAATTTATTTCATCACCACTGCTCTAAAAACGGTGAAGGAAAACATCGTGAGGAAACCGGCATGTCCTAGAACCAGAAATTCGAAAACTTGTACTGACGTACTGGGCCCGCGAGGTGGACCTCGCGGGCCCAGTACGGATTGGCGGGTAATTATGACCTCTGTGGGCTGTAATCCATGAGAGAGAAGGCCTGTGTCCCAGCAGTGGGAACGTTATAGGCTGACAATGATGATTAAGAGGTACCTAGGCCTAACCCTTTGAGAATGGCGTGATGTTATATTTATGTTACAATCATTAAGTAATAATTTTTTTTACGAAACGGTTGGTCAGCGCCATAACCTTTATAGAACTTAGACGGTGCAACTGTCCCTTTTCCCAAACGATTACGTTTACAAGAACATGCATCGCAGTACATCAGACGTTGAAAGTCAGTCGTTCTGGCGCACAATAGCGAGCGCTTAGCGAAGTCGATCGGATTTGCGATCAAAGGATGTGGAAGTATTATTGGTGTCTCGAGATCTAAACGCTTTCTGAGATTTTCAAAGAAGGATTGGATTTCGATTTTTGACCGGTACCTACACTGATTTGCTGATACAGTTTACAGCTTTGTCTAGAGGTCGGAGCACAAATGCTGAGCGAGGGGTCCAGATTACATTACAATTCAAAGGAATTTGAAAGAATTTTTTGGTTGAAGAATTCGTTTGCTCTACAACGTAAATAACACAATGAATATTAGGTATTATGTTGTAGAATTGTCAGAATGGATAGCAATCATATGATTTTTTTGTTTTTAAACGGTTTTATTTAATTAGCCCTGTTTGTTTCTTGGGTTAATTTTAGTACTTGAAATTTTACCTTTAAATCGTGGGGAGTAGCGTAACCTGAGTAAATAATTATTTAAATAGCATTTATAATGATATGAGCGGTTGACTATTGATAGGAATTTCACGCGCCCCACAATTTTATTTTTTTTGTCTGATCAATGCCCTAGATTGATGAGGGAAGTGGTGATAACTGGTATAGTCGGTGGCCAACAGTATCTAAGTGATAGCGAATTTGAAACTTAACGTGCATATTTGGAATACTCCGTGCAAAAATTTCGATAAATCATGTTGTCTTCAATCATAGCGAGAAAAGATGGCAACAACCTTGAACCACTAATGGTACCGGCAAGGTGGATGGTAAACGACCAAGAGGTCGCAGCCCTTTGAGATGGTCCGACCAGATAAGCTCTTCTCTTGAAACGAAATTTCATGATGCGCTTCACCTAGCCAAGGATAGACAGAGATGGCGAAACATCGTCAGGGAAAAGATGTTTTCAAGGGAGGATCACGACCCTCAGTAATGAGGAGTACGTCTTGAGGAGAAGGATTGACGTGTTACTTAAAAGCTTTTCAACTTTAACGACAAGAAGATAATGATTAAAATGGCTTAACAAGATATGCCGGTGGGTTAGATAATGTTGGTCACCGACTGTACCTAGGACCTACCGAATTATTTTTTAGGTTTTAACACATTATCTAGATCATTATTTTCGTTAAAACCATTTAACGTAAACATTTTTTTACTTATTTTATTCAATTTGGGATTTCTCTAATAGTAGGTACAGCACATCAAACTACCCGAAACTGTCAAATTAATCAACTTTGAACCTTATGCTTTAGCAATAAAGTTGAAAATCTATTAACGAAATTTCACAGATTGTAGTAGCTTGATGTGCTGGCGTCTGTACATCTCTGCCGATTCCTTCAGTTACTACAGGCGACATTTTGAACCCGGCTTCCAATCTGACCTCTGTATGACATTCACAACTGAATGGAACTGGATAATATGGATGTCCTAAGTTTAAACCAGTTGTCAAAACTTTCCGGTTTCTGAATACCCGGGATTATGGCTACACAGGTATTGTTATGACAACTGGAACCGAGGGTTTAGTATGCTCTCTGGCACTTTTGGAGACATCGCAATGATTTAATGTACCTGAAACGCAAAATATATTTAGGTAAACCTAAATGTTTTATTGTTGTTAAGGGGCTTACATGACCTAAAGCGCGGTCACTGTCGGACCGCATAGAAAAGAAAGAGAAGCATGGTGAAACAACGCTGGTAATTTATTGCAAAATATGAAGCAATTATTTAATTACGAAAAATATATTGTTTGGACTAAAAAATTTAAACTTATTTTATGTACTTTCGAGACGTAAAACAAGATAGTTATTCAAAAAAAATTGAGCCTACCCAATCTAACTGAAAGCTCAAAGGTCTAAAGGGGATTTAGGGTCAAAGGAGAAAAAAAACGTCAAGCGGAAAACGTCTTTAATTAAATAATTCTTTCAGAGATTTCCCTTTTTGGAGGGGAAATTTAAAAGTCCCTTTTTCTGGGAAACCTTATTAGGAAATCGGGTGTAAAGAGACAGGCACATCTTGGAAGTCACACAGATTATTTTGTAGATATATACAATTTGCTGGTTTTCGTGAAGTTTTGATTTTCAAGCAAATTGAGCCATTAAGTACAGACGCCAGCACATCAAGCTACACGAAACTGTCAAATTTTCTCAATCAACTTTGAACCTTATGCTCTAACGATAAAGTTCAAAATCTATTAAAGAAATTTGACAGATTGTAGTAACTTGATGTGCTGACTGTAACGTTCGCACTGCTGGGACACAGGCCTCCTCACAGTGAGAGGGAATTGGTCGTAATCCACCATGCAGGCCCAGTGCGGTTTGGTAGATGTCACATGTCTTCGAATTATTGGTCCTAAGACATGCCGGTTTCCTCACGACGTTACCCTTCACCGTTTTGAAGAGAGGAGGCTTGTCTCCGGCGGTAGGAACATTTTATGGTGATTCTATTGTTTCTTCAACTTCATACACAATTGTCAAAACAGAATCATAAACTGTTCAGCCTAAATAATTGGTAAACCTAATGTTTGTGGGTTAGGTTTGTGTCTTCAAAAACCAAGAATCAAATTAACTTTCTTTAAAGATAGGACCGTTATCATTTTGTGCCCATTGCCGTGGAGACCATGGGTGCTTGGGGCACTGAGGCCAGGAAGCTCATTAGAGATATCATTATCACGGAGCTTGTGCCCAGCTCCGTGATAAAACGGGTGATTCCGCTCTGGCTTCTTCTTGGTGCAAAGGTTAGCCATTTCAGCGGGGTTGTCCGAAAGGGTTACCGCTGGCCCGGAACATAAAGGGCTAAGGAAGGAACACGGGTGGGTTTTAGTCAGTAAGAGTCTGACACTCCCTTCCGCTCCTCCCAGAGCGGGAGGGGTCATTTGAAGATTTCCGATTCTGAAAAAAAAAAGGTTAGCCATTACCATCCAACGTGGCAATGCAGCAAGCGTTTTGGGCACCTTTGTGCCGGGAACTGTTCGGAGGTTGACTTGTTGTGACTGTTATTATTATTATATTAATCATTTATGACATTGAATTCGATTTATATTATTTTGTATTTAATAATAATAAATACAGACTTTAAAGATTTCTTCATACTAAAACTAAGGTAATATAATACGGTAATGAAGATACCCCGCTCTAGCAAAAAGACAAATAGCTCCCTCGAGACCTAACTATCATATGACCATCTTGCCAATCTCGACAAGTCCTCCCAATATCGTCACCCCAGGAGTATTCCCGTACTTTGACATGGGTCCGACCACTTACAGCTGTCCAGATAAACGCAAAGCCTTCGATAAGATCTGTGAGGAAACCGTTATTAGGTTCGTGTCATTTTTCTTTTTATCGGATTGATGTGGAGGAATTTTTGAGATTTGGCGGACCGGTTTTGATTAGGTATTTGATTGAAGATTTGTTTATCATGCAGACATAATTATAGTTATTTTTATTAGAATCTGTTTTTGTTATTTTTATTTATTTGTTTGATTGAGATTGAGATCTGAGCGGTAATTCTCGTAATTTTAATAACATTCACAGTCTGATCTCAGTCTCAATCTGTCAAAAATACCTCAAAATTCCCTCCATTTTTGACAAGTTTTTGACATTGATTGTAGCTAAGATACGGAAATTGGCCTTTAGGATTGCAATAAACTCTATAGTTTAAGTTGAAATGTCAAAGTGTGGAAATGAAGTGAGTGAGTGAGTGTTAATGAAGTGATGTGTGTTGTGTTGAACGTATTATCCTTCTTCTTTCTTTCTTTGAAATGTGTAGGTGTATAGCGTTACAAGATTATTTTGGCGCGTTGCCAAAATCGGAACTAACGCAGCCATCTTGTTTATTCAATACATTTCACAAAAAAATTGCACAAATATTCAGCAACAGACTCCTCTGTCAATGCTATTCAAGTGCCAAAAAGATCCTTGTATAGTTGTAATTTTGCGGTTTAGAAATGAGCCAGAGCGCAGCGAGGGATTCAAAGTACATACATCACTCGAGCTTAAAATGCTGCTGCTCCCGAGGTGGACACTCTACTTTTATTACCCTCTATAAAAAAAGTAAGAGCAACTTGTGAATAAGAATAGTACTTACGTTTATTTATTTACATACAATGACGCAGAAGACAATCAAAATATTTTTTTATAAAACTAAGTAAAATCCTAATTTGAGTAAACAATAACGAACGAAGGCAAAACGATTTTTGCGCGTTTAAATTTTTCCACAATCTTTTTTTTTATTTAGTTCGCACGTTTTACTTTATCATACAGCCTGTTAAGTGTTACTTCTTCATACAATGTTCGTGATTGATCTAATTGGTGATTTGGACTTTTCGATCGGATCGTGACATCTCCCATGTTGATGACACGATCTCAGCTAAATTGTTTTTATTTCGCACTTCGGATGTGTCCCAATTTAAAACCATTTGACCCCATAGGTTGGTCAGCGGGATTGTCCGAAAGGGTTACCGCTGGCTCGGAACATAAAGGGCTTAGGAAGGAACACGGGTGGGTTTTAGTCAGTAAGAGTCTGACACTCCCTTCCGCTCCACCCAGAGCGGGGGGGGTCATTTGATGATATCCCATCCTGAAAAAAAAAAAAAAACACCCAATAGGTTTTCTATATGTTTAAGATCGGGAGTTTTAGATGGCCAGTAAATAACAGTCACCTTCTTGAGCAGCTAACCAATTCTGCACAATACTTGCACGGTGGATGGAGCAGTTTTGGATAGGCAATTCGCACAGTCGGCAGCATGACGTCACGTAGAATCTCCAAATACAATAACTGGTTGAGAATACGCGAAATTAAAGATTAGGTAGTGAGTATTGCCGTATTATTTAAAAGCTTTTCAACTTTAACGACAAGAAGATAATGATTAAAATGGCTTAACAAGCTATGCCAGTGGGTCAGACAATTTTGGTCACCGACTGTACATAAACTGTTAAATTAATAACACTACGACCAAAACTGACACTAATTTACATGGAAAGACACCACAAAACCTCTAACCAACGAAAGGACAATAAAATCAACTTAAAAACGTCACACAAAGGATCAATTTTAAAATTTCCATAACTTCTCCACGCGTTTCTCGACCGTGACAAGGCGAGGCATAAGCACGAGGCGAGGCGAGGCGAGGCATTTTTGCGAAATTGCAACCACAAGCCGTTGAATTTCACTTGTAAGAGGATTTACGTGTTGAGATTCAGTTAATATACTCATAAAACTTGTTTTAGCGGATGTAACAATGTTGGAGATGTGGGAGGATTTATGGCAACACTGTGTTGTGATGCAGGAAAAGAGTAAGTCAGTGCATTTAAGTGCGTTGACCGATAAAGTATCAAATGGTCAGTTTAGCTTTATGGCCTACTATCTCGCGACTTTGTCTGCGATCCAGGATGAAAAGTAACCTACGTCCTTCCTTAGGTCATGGTCTACCCATGTGCCAAAAATCCAAATCCGTTCAGCCGTTTTAGTGTGAAAACTTAACATACAAGCTTACTTTCGCATTTATAAAATTAGTTAGGATTATTGAAACAGTGCAATAATTGAAATGCGTAGTAAATGGTAATCTGTACTTATTACTTATAATCTATACTAATTACTAATATTAATATTCTAATAATAATGTGGCGAACCAAACTAAATGTCTATGGTTCCCACTGAGGACAACACTACTTGATGCTAGAGAGCGATGTCTATGGCAGACGAAAGGAACGACCAGAGAATAGATTTTGAATCTCAAGGTAGACCTGTGAGGTAGACCAAATATATTGTACGAGTATTACGAGATTGCCATGCAACAAGATGTTAAATTGTTAACCAGTGTCGTGTAATTCATATTCCTCTGCTGCGGCTCGGAAACTGTGACGTGTAACAAAATACATATTTACTATAACTGGCCGAGTTTTATTTAAATAAACAGGGCGCCATAACGCGCCCAAAATAATATTAAAAATGGGGTAAAATTTGTTTGTTTATAAGTTTGTATGTACACTGGAACTAACAGTCGGATTTGAAAATTTGCATTTGATAACCCAATTTTTGAGGAAGGCTATTATGCTATTTAATATCACGCTATGACCATTTAGGAGCCGAGCAAGTAAAAAAAAGTAAAAAAGAACGCTTAGCGAAAACGAAGTGATAGCGCGGGCAGGCGATGTGATGCGTCGGGGTTGGGTCAGAGGAACAAGAATTAATTTCACACGGACGAAGTCGCGGGCAGAAGCTAATGCTTTAAACGCATTTCATTTTTATTTCTCTACTGATTTTGTTGTACGAATTTTGTGATAGTTTTTCCGTAGAAAAAGTATCGCAGTACAATTTAACGTTTCAAACCATGATCCACGGATTCTTCACCGTATATTTCCCAAAGGTCATTTTAATAAAAACAAATGGCAGTTTTTATTTTCCTAAGACCCTCTAAAATCAATTTATATTTTTAATAGCATCATCGTCCTTACCTAGTCGATTCATAATAAAGATAGATAGATAAAAATATAGCTAAAGTGTTTTAGAAACTTAACCAGTTCGTTCAAATAGATACACGTCGATAAGTTTGCACCTTTCTATTGATAAATTGCTCTCTTGCGAATGAAGTCGAAGGCGCCGTCCGGTGCGGTTAGGAAATTGAATTATCTGTCTAAATATTTTTCTATTGGATTTTTTAAAATTTTCCGAATTTTCTAAGTTGGTGTTGATTGTTAGTGCTTTAATATTGTTTGGACGAGGTAAGCATAAGCATATCAGCTTTTAATATAATAAAATCCCGTTACAAAAATAGTGGGTTTCGATTCTCAGAAAATCTAAGTAGATTATGTTTGGCATCTGTTGTGAGTTTGGCTTTGCATTTTAATCCAATCCAAAAACCTGTATATCAAATTAAAATTAAAGTTGTAAGTCGCGAGTTCGAACCCAGATAGGCGTTTTATTTTGTGTAAATTATTTCATCACCACTGCTCCCAAAACCTCGAAGGAAAACATCGTGAGGTAACCGCCATGTCCTAGAACCAAAAATTCGAAGACATGTGACATCTACCAACCCGCACTGGGACCTCGTGGTGGATTACGGTCCACTCCCTCTCGAAGAAAGGAAACTTGTGTCGCAGCAGTGGAAACATCACAAGCTGATATGCTTATCCTTCTTCTTATACCCACTCCCTCTCGAAGAGAGGAGGCATGTATTCCACCAGTAAGTATAATAGGCTGATTATCCTGATGCTGCAGTGCGATTCTGTAACCATCTCACCGTGAAAACTTAGGTGAAGTGAGCGTGGAGTGAGCTGTCAATAGTGTCAATTCCTAGCAAAAACAAACTCGCATCACCTAAGTTTTCACGGTGAGATCGTTACAGAATCGACCGGCTGAACAAATTTAAATAATCTCCTAAATAATCAATACCAGCTTTCTGGTTAGTACTAGGTTATAGTAATATGATGTCGAGATGACGACTAATTGAGAAGTATGGAAGAAAAAGACTTGTTGCGCCGACCTCAAGTAAATTAGGATAAGGGTACGAGAATGATGAAGGTACAGACGCCAGCATGTCAGGCTACCCGAAACTGTCAAATTTACTCAATAACCTTGAACTAAGGCTTTGCGATAAAGTTGAAAATCTATTCCAGAAATTTGACAAACAATCAATCAATCAATTTGACAATTTGATTTTTTGGTAGTAGCTTGATGTGCTGGCGTCTGTACGTTATATTAATGATAACTCGCCAAGCCAGAGCTAACCAACTTTAGTTTAAGTTAACCGATGGATGTTAACTCGGACGTGATAGAGTTAATATTGAAGTTAATAACATTTTCTCGGTTCTAAGTTAAACCTTTACGTTAACCATTCCGTCGCTGGCGCCATTTTTATGGGTTTATGGCTCAAGGGGTTAAAAGATATTTTTCTATCACTTTGTTTTAGCTTTCATTTGTTTTTTTTACCGACTTCGAAAAAAGGAAGAGGTTCTCAATTTACATGTTATATTTTTTTATGTATGTTCGGGGTGTTAATCCACCACGCGGGCCCAGTGCGGGTCGGCAGATGTCACATGTTTAGAATTTTTGGTTCTAGGACATGCCGGTTTTCTCACGATGTTTTCCTTCACCGTTGTAAGAGCAGTGGTGATGAAATAATTTACATAAAGTAAAGCGTCTGCCTGGATTCGAACTTACGACCTACAACACGTAAGTCGCGGCCGTTACCAATTTGGTCACCACTGAGCTCTACTCACTCTCTTTTGAAGCTTACACAGACCTACTCGTAATTCCTAACGAGCGCCTTTATAATTTCTAACATAATTATCTTTTACGTCCACGGCACAGCATTACAATAATATAGGGAAGTAAAATGTAGGGAAATATTATAATTATGAAGACACTTTTAAATTTCCGTTCACGATAACGTTGTAACGTGCACATTTTTGTAGCGCGATACAAAGGCATCGCTCGTTGCGCGACTTGCGGTGCCTTTGTGTCGCGCGCAATTTTATCGCGTGTCGTGCCCGTTTGTAGAAACCTTTACGCTTTGAGTTCAGCTAGCTAAATATGAATATTCATATTAACAAAACATATTTTCAGTAGTAAACCAATATGCGAACCAAATTACTAGTCTTATCTTTATTTTAAAAGCAATATTTGTTTCGCAAATAATCAGGTTATTGAACGCTGGGTTTCATAAATAAAAAATTAAAATAACATAATGTTTTATGTATTTTTTATTGCGTAATGCCAGCTCTTGACCTCGATCACGCCTGGTGGAAAGCGACGGATGAGGTTTATGATGGACCGAGCGAGCCCAGAAGATGCCTATTAACTCTTGCTTTGAAGGCTGCAGGGTTATACGTGGAAGGGGAACACAGACGCTGGCAAAGAGTTCTACACTTTGGCTGTGCGCATTTTTTTTTGTGTTTCTTATTTCAATGACTTCAAAAAAAGGAGGAGGTTATCAATTCGTCGCGTATATACTCGTATATATATATATATTTTTTTATATATGTACACCGATTATCCGTCAATTGTGGACCGATTTTGAAAATTATTTTTTCATTTGAAAGGGTATACTCTCGAGGTGATCCCATTGTCCTCAAATTGGAATCTGATGAGAGGATCCCATGGAAATCGAAGGAAACCCTCAAATTTTATAGGCAAACTTATAGCGATTTGGGTATTTTTAACAAGTGAATACCTAAAGAGATTGGAGCCTGTTGCAAATAAGCTTAAGTAAAGAGACTTCGTTCTTCAATTAAGTATTATTTATTTTATTATAAGCCTTTAATGTCCCACTGCTGGGCAAAAGTCTCCCTACTCTCCTACCACCTCTCTGTCTAGAGCTGCCAAGGACAAGTCTTTATTAAAGGCTCATCCATTTCCATCTGGGCCTACCGCGATATAGTTTGCCATTAAGCGGGATTCACTGAGTTGTAAGTTTGACCCATTGATCGTCTTACATGCGTCAGATGTGTTAAATTCAAAATCGAACACATCTGTCGCATGTAAAATATTTTATTTCACATAAACCTACATGGACACCTATGAAACGTCAGAAGCTAGGTGCACGGTTCCAATTGGCCGTTTCCTATGGAGAAGAGCCGACAAGAAACTCCACGGTTAGTCTTTTAAAAATAATTAGATATTCCAGTTAGTCCAAAATTATTTACTTCTTTTATTTTTTTTGTATTAACGAAATGAATATTGTAAGAAATTGTTTTCTAACAAGAAGAAAAATCTAAATGGAAATTTGAGATCGTATGAAATTGAGATTTGTATAATGTCAAAAAAATACGGTACCTACCAGTCCGTATTTTCGAGTCCAGCTTTTAGTAAAAAATACTAACACCCTCTAAATAATCTGTCAATGACCAACATTGCTGTGCATTTAATACCTTTAAGAGCGTTTACGCCATACGGCATTTCATACAAATTTTCAAGCCCTTGTTTTTCGAAATCAATGAACCGATTTAATGAAACTTCATACGCATAAGCAGGATACAAAAAGGTCCAAAACTACCTACTAGTAACTACTGAAAAGGATGAAACAAAGAAGTACCTTCCCGTGGTCGCATACTACTATAGCTTTGTATGTTAGTACAGCGGCATGCGACCACGGGAAGGTACTTTCTTGTTTCATCCTTTTCAGTAGTCGGGTTTTAGTTTTTAAACTTATTTTTTTTTTCTTCTATTTAGGGCTGAGTTTTCCATCGCCAGATAACTTTTATTCGAGGAATAAAATTGACGTTTGACAGTTTTTATACGAAATAACTGTCAAAATTTCAAAATTACTCCTCGAATAAAGTTACCAAGTGATTGAAAAAGCAGCCCTTATACATAATAGATGGACAGACAGAAAATACTTTACTTACTTTTCTGGTAGAAATTGAGTATGCGGATACTGAGATACATACAGGCCTTTAGTCATTTGGGTTTACGACAGTAACTTACACTCTCGATTAGGTGAGCCTCTTTTTTTTATTTTATTTTTATTTGAAATGGGTTTGCTCTTGAATGTAGTCTAGGTCAGAGGTGACAGGCAAAGTCGAAAGAAAAAGAAGAAAAAGACAAAGCCTTCAGCCCACTTACCGATTAACAAGAGAAAAGAGTAGTTCCATTCTTTTACAAAAACTGGCCAAGTGCAAGTCGGACTCGCACACGAAGGGTTCTGTACCACCACAAGGCAAAAATACCGAAAAAACACTTTTGTTTTGTATGGGAGCTCCCCTTCAATATTTATTTTTTTCTGTTTATAGCATTTGTTGTTATAGCGGCAACAGAAATACATCATCTGTGAAATTTTCAACTGTCTAGCTATCACGGTTCATGAGATACAGCCTGGTGACAGACAGACAGACGGACAGTGGAGTCTTAGTAATAGAGTCCCGTTTTTACCCTTTGGGTACGGAACTCTAAAGATCACAGCTACCTAACATACCGGGCTAGGTTATTCTGGCTATCACAAACCCATTTTCTCAATCCAAGCCCGGTATTTCACTCCTAATCTCAAAAGGCTATAAAACAGACTAACGACCCAGACAGGTAAAGGTCTGTAACCAGAAAGTGGCCGATTGGTACCTAATCTTATTAACATTCGTATCACGATCGGCAGCACTCGACACTTTTCGCACTCGCCCGCAATAAGTATACTATTCAGTACATTTAACACGGCACAAACCCTACAACATCCACAATTCAACAACCATTGTTGACTTTGTTTGCAGCTTCAACAATTAAACCTGTACTAACCCAGCAATGGTCACGGTATTAAGCGAAAGTTTGGTCTATAGGCTGGCCGATATCGTTTAGGTAAACAGAACACGTTCCTCAGATCCAGTGGTAGTACATAGTTACTTGTGTATCAACTGTAGCGGCGAGTTTATTAAAAATCTTCAGTTTGTTTATGGTCGCATGTATTCCGTCTTATCGTTTATGGTAAAGAGATATTGAAACTGATTTAAAATGGAGAAATGCGATGCTATTTAGTATGACAAAGAATTATATTTAAGATAAGTATCACATTGTGATCAAAATCAATGTGCCTAGCCTTTTCCCAACTATGTTGGGGTCGGCTTCCAGTCTAACCGGTTACAAATATGTGCACGTTACAACGTTACCGTAAACGGAAATTTAAAAGTGTTTTCATATAATATTTCCCTACATTTTACTTCCCTATATTATTGTAATGCTGTGCCGTGGACGTAAAAGATAATATGTTAGAAATTATAAAGGCGCTCGTTAGGAATTACGAGTAGGTCTGTGTAAGCTTCAAAAGAGAGTGAGTAGAGCAGTCGCGCCTGTATGAAGGAGCCTTAATGCAAATAAATAAAACGTTTTAAATAGGGTAGAATGAAAAGTTATTAAGTGTACTTGTACATATCTACTCATTTTATTTACTTATTTTTCTAAAGGAACATTTTTGATATTCAGGTGCATAAATAAAGTGCAGATTTCAGACGAAGTCGCACTACGTCCGCTACGCGTAGCGTCCTTTTATGTTGATATACTATATTTATATTCGGATTTTTTTTTTTATTGATCGCACTACAGCCGTTTACCGTCATATTTTCCGATTAGTCATTCTGCGTCCGTCAGTCCAGTACAGTCATAACGCAAAGTGTTATTTGAAAATAATATTACTTTCGTATAATACAGGGTTACTTGTAATTCGACGTATATCCGTCAGGAGCTAATAGGGGGCCCTAAATGCAACAAATCGAACCCCCAGTATGGCCGAAATTCAATAGTTTTCGAGATATTTGAAACGTTTTTGAAGCGCAATGAAAATATTGGTATGATATTATTCTAAAATCGCTCATCATTTTAATTATTTTGTTAAATTAAAAAGTACTTTTAATTATGTTCATAGCTTAATTGAAGTGCCAGCTACAATATCACTTTTTAATGGTACATTCGGCAACAAATTGACCCCCCTTGGGTTCAATTTGTTGCGAAATATCTTTGAAGCGTAAAATGAAAACGAATGTCTGAGACGCTGGTGGTGATTAATTATAAGCCAAAATCATTATAAGATACTGTGATTTGTGATATAGACATAATTATATTATAAGTAGTTAACACAGCTGTTTTATTTTCTGTTGCCTTGTTGTGTCATTCAAGACATTGTTAATTAATATAACACAATTGTTAGTGTTATCGATACCATAATAATTATTGTAACATACTGTGATTGAATTGTGATAATTAATTGTAAGGTTCTAATAATAATTATTAGTAGACATAACATTTTAATTTAGTAAATAATTATATGAACATTATATTATGAATGTGTTTTATTTATCTCACCTAACCCACTATCACTTCACATTCCACAAACATAAAGAGTATAATAATTAGGTTCTTCATTTCAATAGTATGGTCTCTTATATTCATTATCTGACCGCCCTTTTATTTAATGCTGTTTCCAAGGGTGGTCAGGTAATGAATTTTAGAGACTATATACTATTGTCAAACACTCGCTGCCCGTGGCGCCAAAAATGGTGTGCTAGGCACAGACGCGTGTTGTGTTGTTACTTGTCGACGGAGAGCGCAACAGGCGGCGTCCTGGAGGCCTACCACGAGCTCCTAACGCGATCCATTTTAGGACCTAAACTGAACTGTGCTTCTAATTCGTACCATGACGTCAGTTTAACGAATAAATTTAGGCCATGTTATCTGACAGCGACGATTGTCCCAAACTGAGTCGCAAGTTTTGGTTTCATGCATTCGATTTTGTACTTGTTTGGTACCATGACGTTCATAGAGCAGCTCAACTGAAACGCTTAACTGTCAATATAATAGAATTGTAGGCATCGCGGTACTTACATTGTGTGTGTAATCGTAGTAAAAACAAGTTCACAATAATTAGCTTGAAGAAATTTGTAAGAAATTCAGCAAAATAAGGCACGGAGTGCTTTAATGATGACGTCACAAGAACTTTTTCGTCAATTGCTAGGTTTTGAAATTGCACAGCCGAGCTGGTCTGATAGAGTTTTTTGGTAATTAAAAGACAGTGGATCGATTGGTTTTGAAATTGCACAACCGAACTGAGGTTTGAGGAGTAGGTAGGTACTAGAAAAGTCCTCAACTTACATTTTTATAATAGGGGGGTCTCTAGGGCGGGTCGTTCTCCATATTCTTATCTAATCTAACTAGCCTGTATTGTCCCGTTAAAGGGCAAAGGCTTCCCTTGCTAGTAAGTAGGTAATAATGTGTTAGACACTAACAAAGTTATTGCACCGTGTACTATGGAACAGCAGATCAGGGGGCCTGAAAAGGCCACTTTTGCAGAATCATAAAAGGATAACATTATGAATCATAATGGACAGTTGACTGTTAAGTTAATCGTATCAAATCCCATTGGTGAAGGTTATTTCAGTTTTTTTTTTGTCTGTGCTAAATACCAATCAATCCAATCCAAATCCAATCCCAATCTCTTTGATAATACCTACTCGTACGTAGGCCAGCGAAAAAAAGAAAAACACGGACTGTCTTCGCCGTACCTATTATGATTCATAATGTTATCCTTATGGTATTCTGCCAAAGTGGTCTTTTTAGGCCCCCAGGGCCTTACTATGACCACTTAACGATTCCTTACCGAAACCACGTTAATCCTTAGCTAATCTCGCTAATCTTGCGTTGATTTCGCGTGGTTTCGTTCATTGTGTCAGAGAATTACGGCCCAGCCTGTATAGTTTATTATAACACTTGAACTACAAAAACCATCCTTAACAACTACGATATAAAGGCGCTGTTTAAGTTAAACTGCTACCATCGACCTCAGACCAAATTAAAAATCAAGACGGAAGACCGCTGTCGACAGTAAAGCGAAGCTGCTTTTGTAAACATGTGTGCACATAGTGAGGTGTAGTTTGATTGGAAATGGTCGTAAATGTGTGCGTGTGAACGTGTACGCACAGAGCGGAGGTGTAGTTTTTGCATGCTTCACTGTGTGTGTTTGTGTGTTCGCAGCGCTATGTCTTGACTTTTTATGTAGTCTGAGCCATCGACATGCGATAGCATATTTTAAAATGTAAAATCATACAAATAAATAAAATGTAAGTGTCTGTTTTAACGGCAATGACAGCTTAGCACTAAATGCATAATTATAACCTTATCGGAAATTATATTTTCAAGCCGTTTGGGGTTGAAACTCTCGGTCCGTGGGGTCCGAGTACTCATCATGGTCTTTTTAAAGAAATTTCTAAACGACTGGTTGACACTTCCCGTGACCCAAGGGCTGGCTTTTACCTTGGCCGGAGGCTAAGCATCGCCATACAACGTGGCAATGCCGCGTCTCTTGGGTACATTACCAGTCGACAGCGATGCGGATGAATTTTTCGACGCAATTTTTTAGTTTCTGTATAGTTTTAGTTAATTTAGAATTTAATTTTGTTATTTTTGGTTTTTATTACGAGATTCGTTTTCATTATTGTTGAAATTAAAATTATGTATCATGAAAGTATTATCTGTCTGTCTGCTTATTACAGCGAATCTCCGAAACGGCTGAACAGTTTTAGCTTCGAGTAACTTAAGCTACTTTTATTTTACAAAAATAATTATGGTTTCGCGCAAAGTATTAAAACCCATGACATTTACGACAACCACGCGGGCGAAGCCGCGGGCCTAAGCTATTTGTTATATGTAATCTGATGATGATGAAGATTGAGATGATTTCAGTTTTATGGTTAAAGCAGAAAATAAGCAGGCATTTTTTTGCTGGCAGAAGAAAATTTATTCTTCCAATTTTTCATATAGGTACCTAATTATGTTTGTAATCCGAACAGTACTAAAGGACAATGGCCTATGCTATTGTCACGCGTACGGCATACCTGACACACACAACGCTACGTTCTGTGACCACGAACAATACAAACATTTTGCCGCGCACTCACAAGAACGCGTGGTAGGATAGTGTAAATACCAAGTTCCGTTTGTTCGCTGATTTTCGCACCGCCACAAATGTCACAAGTCGATCCGTCGGATGTCGGTGTCCCTGTCCGGCTAATAACAACCGTACATGCTGCTGTCTTTGTCACGTGTAACCACCGCGTCCCCTCCGCCCGCCTTAAACCCGCTATCGAGCGAGTCTCGCGTCAGTGTGCTGAGTGAACCGGCTGCGGGCAGGTGTCTACATTGCTGCATTGCTTCACGGTTTTATAAACATGTCGTGGACCCAAGAAACTGTTATCAAATTGATAAAAGCATTCCGTAAACAAGATATATTGTGGGACCCAAAAGATCCAAACTATTTCAATAAAATACTCAAAGGTCACGCGTGGACAGAAATAGCGCAAGAGCTTGATATGCCTGTCATGGCGGTGAAGTCGAAAGTTGAAATTCTTTCGGGACAAATACGTCGTGAAAAAGGGAGGTTGATAAGAATGTCTAAACAAGGTAAGAACAGTTATCCATACTAATATTATAAATGCGAAAGTCTGTCTGGTACCTCTTCACGCTCAAACCGCTGAACGAACGAATTTAGATGAAATTTGGTATAGAGATAATTTGAGTCCCGGGAAAGTGCATAGGATAGTTTTTATCCCGTTATTCCCACGTGATCGGCGGGTAAAACCGCGGGGCACTGCTAATATTTTTATATTTGTGAGGCTTCGCGCATACCAATGATTTATTTTCTATCATCATGATTCTCCTTTCCTTATCCCAATTTATTTGAGATCGGCGCAAAATGTCTTTTTCTACCATACTTCTCAATTAGTCGTCATCTCCATAATCATCCCTTTTCTAACCTTATCATCATTCACACAGTTCATCCATTGTTTCTTTGGTCTACCCCAAAAAGTAGAAGAAGAAGTGTTTTATAATGGAATAGGAAAATACTCTTTAAAAACATTAAGTGCAAAGTCGTACGAACATAGAGCCAGAGAACAGAGCGGTACTTGGGCGTCTCGTGCGTTTCGAGCCGGGCGGCGGCGCGTCCTCCTTCCAGTTTTGACGGAACCTATCCAGGTCCACCCGCCATCTTGGTTTTTTTGTTTATTGATTTAACTATTTAACTTCTCTGCTGCTAGGGTCGTTAGATATTTAAATTATTTTTTTTTTTTAATAAAAACCAAATGTGTTGATTTAACTGATCTGTTTATTTCTTTAATTAGCAGGTGTCCACGTTTCGTCATCTTGGTACGCATACGAGCATCTGAAATTTCTTCTTAACAGAAAAACCCGCAAGCGGGTTGGCAACGTAAGTTATTAAACTAAAATACATAAAATGTTTATACTGCAGTAAGGTAGCCTGTACTTAACATTAGTTCTACTGTTATTATTTATTACACAGAAGAAAAAAAACAATACGTCATCACAATTTTTTTACATCTCATGATATTATTATAATGGACCTGTCTATGTTGATGTTACCCTTATAATTATGCCAAATAAAAAAATAGATAAATATTATAACAATATAATTATATAATAATATATTTAATTTCTTTTATACTAATATTTAAAATAAAATTTATGCGTATTTAGTTAAATAAAGGAAATAATATATATAATAATACGTATTTAACTACTTTTTGTTCGTTCTACTTTAATTCAGTGCAACTATTCTTTTTAAATTATACAGTGTGTTAGGATTAACGAGGGACATGCTTTAAGGGAATGTAGTACTCATGAAAATGAACAACTTTTAATAGGGGCGGATCCAAAAATATGAAAAAAAAAAAACAGCTGTTCCCTACATTTTGTCCAGTTATGTGAACATAAACATATAGAGCGGCTGGTTATATTTTCTCGAATTCAGTGTTGGTCTTTTAGTAAAAGTTGTTTATTTCATGGGTACTACACTCCCTTAAAGAGTATGTCTCTCGTTTGAACGAGGGACACACTATATAGTGCTTTAATTATTCTAAAATAATTGTCATACTTTTAGGAGGACACCAATGATAACTCTGAGATACAAGACTCGCAAGTTCCACAAACAAACAATCTTTTGAAAGAATCGACTTCGAAACGCCCGACAGAGAAGGTACTGATACCTAAGAAGAAAAATAAACATACTGAAAATCGAATGACAAAGTCTGACATGGACACTGACAGCCGAATGACGAAAACAGCATACAGTCTACTTCCATCAACATCCAATACAGTGACGGATGTCTTAGCAAAATCTGCGACAGATTCGTCAGCTACACATGCAGACCAAATATATGCCAATTTTATTGCTACAAAATTCCGCACGTATTCTCAGCGAACAAAAAATGTACTGCAATATAAAATAAGCAATCTTCTCTATCAAGCTGACACTGGTCGTTTTGATGATGACCAGGCTTATGCTACTCCTCAACAAGAGACTAGAGGCAGCCGAACTGCATCTCGATACCACAGAGCAAATGAATATGACTCACCATCATCATCGCCAGAAAATAAGAGTACAAGAAGAACTTCCTCAGAGGATCGTACACCTATCACATTAAAAATTGAAGATATAAGTGACTCGGAAGATCCATTGAATGATGACTACAAGGTTTTGGTTACGATTCCTACCTAAAATAAAGATAATGATGAATCTTAATGAGGAAAGTGATTCCAAAGTATTTTGATCTATATTTAATATAATATTATTAAAAGTAACATTTTTGAATTTGTATCTATGGTAATCTTCGGAACTACTGATACGATGCCAAAAATTATTTCACTAATGGAAAGGCCGGGTTAGGAATACGACCATCCGTTCCATCACAAAGATAACGGATGTCACTTGGCAAGTTGCCACGCTAAAATGGAACTGGGCTGGACACATCTGCCGCATGTCAGACGAACAATGGGCCAAACTTACGACCCCTCTTAAAGGCAAACGACATCGTGGCAGGCCCAGACGGAGATGGCGGGGTGAGCTGGATTCCTTCAACAAGAACTGGTCCTTAGCAGCTTTGAACAGAAAGAAGTGGAAAGGGAGCAGGGAGGCCTTTCCCTGCAGTGGAATATCACAGGCTAATAGTAATAATAAATAATGGAAAGCAACATAATCCTTGAGTGCCATAGGCTACACAGGGTGTCAGGATATTGACGGGCAAACTGTAAATGTGGATTCAGTACACAAAGATAGACAGATAGATCGACTACTCTTTATTATGTACACCATTAATATTACAGATACACACGTAATCACTGCATTTTTAATGATTTTCATAATACTAATTTCCGATCTCCACGGGGGCAAAGCCGCTAGTAAAAGCTGGAAAGATATACCAACAAATCATTTTAAATCAAATGGATCGCAACGCCAAAATGGTGGATTCTTGAAATACGGTTCTAAATTTAACTCAACATCAGAACTCTATGAAAGGGCAAATAAGTAAAAAGACCAACCTTTGCTTCGAAATTAAAATTAGGTAATCCTATTAAACTCGACCCAAAAAGTGACGCGGTTGTGGTATCAATTAATATATATATAGACGTCTAGCCACTCAACTTAATTTTAATATTTTGTGCTCAAAAGAAGACATTATTTTGGGAATTGTAAAATCGGGTTTCTCCATCTTTGGTAAAACTGTTTTCTTTTGAGGTTGTAAGACTGATCAAAGTCAAAGCATTTATTTCAAATAGCCACATAAAAAGCACTTTTGAACGTCAAAATTTACAACAAAATTGAATTGATTCTAGTCGCCCCTTCCAAAAGGTGATTTTCGTATAGAGAAGAATGGGCAAGAAAATCCAGGGGACTCCACCTTTGCTCTTTTAAAATGTTTGACAATATTTAGTCTAAATTATTTATACGCGAAGACAATCTACCTAGAATAAAAATACTATACTATAATAGGTAAAAGATTTAAAATCCTTGTGGCAATAATAAAAAGTACTAGAGAAAACTAAAATTTTTATTTAAACAAAATGTAACTAACTATTTACACTAGATACTAAATTAAATGACTAACTAACTATACAAATAAATACAAAAATAAAGGAAACTTAGGCGTCGAAGTACTCGTCTGCATAGCTGTCATCCGGAAACGTGCCCAGAAGACTGGCAGCATTGCCACGTTGAATGGCAATGCTAATTCTTTGGCCGAAGAACAACCCAGAAAAAATAATGACTGATGTTAATATCAATTCTATGATAGTGTAAATTGAGTTGATTTTAGAATAACACCTCGTTGGTCTAGTGCTCGCAAGCGCTACTGCTGAACATGAGGTCCTGGGTTCGATTCCCAGGTTGGGAAAAAGTATTATTGGGTTTTTCTATCTAGAATTTCACTAAAGAAAACAGTTTTGAAAACTAAAGATGCAGAAATGGTAAACATAACATCATGCCTGAAATCCCGAAAGGGAGGAGGGGGGGGGTCAGAGGTGAACGTATAGTACAGACGCCAGCACATCAACCTACCACAATCTGTCAGATTTTCCCAATCAACTTTGAACCTTATGCTTTAGCGATAAAGTTGAAAATCTATTAAAGAAATCTGACAGATTGTGGTAGGTTGATGTGCTGGCGTCCGTACCTACACCCACAGTTCACCAATTATTTTTAAGTATTATGTAATTGGTGAGCCTGTTGTCATCAACCGGGCACAGCAGTGCGATTCTGTAACCATCTCACCGTGAAAACTTAGGTGAAGTGAGCGTGGAGTGAGCTGTCGATAGTGTCAATTCCTAGCAAAAACAAACTCACATCACATACGTTTTCACGGTGAGATTTTTAAAGAATCGACCGGCTGATCCATCAGACTCCGTGCTACCACTGAGAAATATCTGATAGAAAAACCTAATTACACTTTGCCCGGCCGAAAGAGATCCGCAAGAGAACCAAGGTAACCGACACAGCCTGAAGAATTGCCAAAATTAAGTGGCAATGGGCAGGGCACATTGCTCGCAGAACAGATGGCCGATGGGGCCGAAAGGTTCTGGAGTGGCGACCGCGTACCGGAAGACGTAGCGTTGTAAGGCCTCCGACAAGGTGGACCGACCACCTTCCGAAGGCCGCAGGAACTCGTTGGATGCGAGAAGCACAGAACCGGTCGAAGTGGAGGTAATTGGGGGATGCCTATGTCCAGCAGTGGACGACTTTCGGCTGAAATGATGACTTTACTCTATCTGGGAATCAAATCTAAGACTGCAGCAGTAGCACTTACGAGTTACGACCACTAAGCCAATGAAGCAATTCAGGCGAGTCAATAAAATATCTAATCAAAATGTCAACCACATCTGCGGTTCGCGATTTCATATTATTTATCACTAACCCTTAAATGTGGACATTTTTTACTTCTATCATAACTTTCGCTTTGAACATAAGTCATCTTTTATTTCTGTACTTGCTATATAGGTACCTACTATTAATTTTATTTGAAGTCTCATGTGCTATACGTAAAACACTTCTAAAATAAAATGTGATATTAAAATATGCTTTTAACATTATGAATGCATGAACTTTACAGCGCTTTTAAAAGCTCTCAGAGATTTGGATTTGTTTTCACAAAAACCATAAAAATCTTCTGATTTTAATCCGATACTTGTTTTCTTTTTGTAGAAAATATGGCGCTGTCAAAGTATGTATGCTTATAACTCGTAAAACATTAAGGGGGATATATATGGTAGGTGATTTTAATGATTATAATTCTGTAAATCCATAATTTTTATGGTCTCGAATCATATTTTGATCAACATACAACCTAATATTGACCTGCAGCTTGCAAAGAAGTAAGTAAATTTGAATTTCGCAGGCTACCTTAGCATGTTTTTTTTGAAGGTTTGGTGGTATGAGGAAGTGTGGTGTAAAGTCCACTAATCCTCCATAGAAAAGGGAGGATCCTTGGACCAGACGTATGTCGTGTCTAGTGAGCAACTGCCCGACGGTTGATATCGAAACGTTGTATATAATGTACGAGTAGGTAGTTGCGCGATAAACTCTGCTTGCGCGATGCAGGATTTTGCGTGACGTCAGTGTGACGCGTAGTGGCGATGTAGATGCTGCCACAAAATTCTCATTTATTAGCCTGGTTGGTTGGCTGTTTAGCAGAAGTTATAGGTATCTATTACTGTTGATAGATATGTAACACTATTCCATTGACATAAGGTCCACAAACTAGTTGACACAATTTCCCTGTGTGTTTATAACGAAATTATTTTTCAACTGTGGCCAACTTTTATTTTACTCTCACGCACTATAAAATTCAATTGAAATGTTCAAAAATTTCATTTATTTCGGCTCGAACGTGATATTTATTTTAATTTAAAAACTCCGATGACATTTTAATCGTGGTTTTGTCATCAAAACGTGTTCTTCATTTCGAAACTAGTTTTTTTGGAGATATTTTTCGGCCTATACCCTGACAGGCGCTTTACTTTGTGTAAATTATTTCATCACCACTGCTCTCAAACCGGTGAAGGAAAACATCGTGAGGAAATCGGCATGTCTTAGAACCAAATATTCAAAGACATGTGACATCTACCAACCCGCACTGGGCCCGCGTGGTGGATTTCGGCCCACTCCCTCTCACCCAGAGGAGGCCTGTGTCTCATCAGTGGGAACTTTATAGGCTGGTTATGCTACTCGCAACGCGTCGAGAATGGCAATTCCGACTACCATTCTCTGCAGCTAATCACAAGATTCATCTTCCTGTATTGAATACCAATAGCACGCGGTGTCGGATACACTCAGAATACTACTGAGCTCTAAGAAATCGAGTCATAAAGAGCTTCGATCGCGTTCTGTTAACAATACTTGAATGCAAGGCATTGTGTGAGTTGCTTGAAGATCAGTGCCAACTAGTTGCATTGTTTAAGTATTGGAATTATTATTAAAGAACATAGACATATCGACATAGGATGCAAGAGCGAGCGAATGGGCATACAGCTTACTTAAAAATAATGATCTAATTGTTTTCCGTGAACCAAAGGCGTTTTCTGTGTACCAAGGTCAACGGCAGAGGTAACTCGTGTGTCATTATCTGCCTTTTACCAACTATGTTGGAGTCGGCTACCAGTCTAACCAGATGCAGCTAAATACCAGTATTTTTCATGGAGCGGCTGCCTATCTCACCTCCACAACCCAATTACTGGGTAATACGATACCACTTGGTAAGACTGGTTGTCAGATTTTCGAAATTGCAGCAGATTTTAAACAAATATTTTGCTCAATAACTGAGATTAAAAATACTGAAGTGTTAATCGACTTTTGTAGATATCTGGATGCGGCCAAACAAAAAAACGTCAAACGTTCACCGCAAGATTCGCAAAATGGCCGACAAAATTAAATTCACGGGTGCCATATTTCATAAAGCCCGCTCTAATAACTTTCAATAGCAGTTAACATACTAAACTAGTATAACGAAGTGGTGAGATTATGTTTTATTCTCATAACAATGGGAGAAATTGCGTTATAAATCATCCCGGCTTCTCCCTGTGGAAAATATTATAATTAAAATACGTCGACGTCCGAAACTACTGGAGCGAACTTGGCTCTCTTCCTGATGCTGTTGATGTATTGTCTGTTTTATTAATAATGAACAATGGGTATACTTACTGTGATTTTATTAACCTTTTATTTAAAAGCGAGAGAGATGTTTTTTTTTTTTGCTTTGGGTATAGAGGAGATGTTCTTGTGAGTAAAGAAAGGTGTCTGATTAAGAGGGAGTTGATGCCAGTTTGTTTTTTTTGGGAAAAAAATTGCGTCCTACCTGAAATAGGTACAGACGCCATAACACCACATCAAGCTACTACAATCTGTCAAATTTATTTAATAGATTTTCTACTTTATCGCTAAAACATAAGGTTCAAAGTAGATTGGGATAATTTGACAGTTTCGGGCAGCTTGATGTGCTGGCGTTTGTACCTTCGTAACACAACATACTTGTAACATTACGCCTGTATGCTTCGAAGTGGTTGGCAGAGGATTTTTAGTACATCCACTTTTCACCATCTGCTATGTTAAGATTCCAAGGACAACTTTTAAGACAAAATTAACTCAACACAAAGTTAAGCAGTATGGTTATCAGTAACAACAATAAAATCATTTACATAACACAGAGGTGTTATGTGGAGAAGTACAATGCGTGCCACGAAAGATGAGACTTGACCCCGCCTCCCCCGCTCTTTCCGCCGCCCCTATGACGTTCGGTCCCGTCCCGCACTCAGACCTCATACCGCTAAAGATACCTAAAATCGTGTACTGCGCATGTCAAACCAAGTGGTGTGTCAAGTCTCATCTTTCGTGGCACGCATTGTACCTACTAAGTGAGACCAATAAAGGTGGACGGCGGCGCAGCAAATGGCTACCGTCTAGAGTAGTAAGGAATCACCGAAAAGGTCAAAAAAAAGTGACACTGGCTGGTCACCGGGATCGTAACGTAGCGGCTGTCCTCGAATGACAGAGGATGTCATGGGAGTCACGGTTGTACCACGTCCACGATGAACTGATATAAGCCGGCAAAATCCTGATGCTATTAAAGCTGCTGAACCACATACGATGATCCATTTTGATTTTTGGTATAGGCTTTGCTGCGCCTTTATGATTATTCAAGATCACAATAAAATCATTCTTCAAAATCACTTTGCTTATGAAAATTACTATGACGCAACAAATGAGCCATCAACACTAAGTCTGAAGTCGGTACATCAAACGTGCAGAAACTAAATAGAAACCAAGTTATGATAGACTTGATGTATAGCTAGCAGGGTAATTTACTCGTTTCATATTGGATTAGTTAGTAGACAAGCTCATTTTGAACTAAATCGTACAACTAAATTAGTATTCGTGTAGTAGATAATATAATATGTTGATTAATTAATTGGTTATGTTGTGTCTGTGTTTTCTGATGATTGAATGAATGATACTGTTTTTCTTAACTCATACTTCAAGTGTCTACACTACGAGCGGTCGTTGACCCCAAACAATATATCATGAATTATGAAAAAAAAAAAATATTAGATGATTATATCAATGTTAAATGATATTTTTTTTTAACAAAAAAATATATTTCGACTATTTTTCATCATCATCATCAGCCTATAATGTTGGGAACAGCTGGGACACAGGCCTCCTCGCAGTGAGAGGGAGTGGGGGGGATTTTTCATAACTAAGTAAATAGTTACGCATCTTTTAGTAGAAAACACCAAACAAATACAATAATAAAACAGTCTTAGTATAACTTCTAACACAAAAAATGAACTTGCCTCGACATGTCATCGCTTCCCAAACTTAATAAAAAAGTTGAGAATACGCAACAAAATATTACCATACAGAGTTGTAGATTACAAACTTTGGCAATACATTATGTGAAAGATATAGGAAAATGTAAGTAACGTCGAGTTCTTAACAGGAACACAGAGTACATTGACTCTAGTGAAGTTAGGTTGTGCCAGTTAGATTTGATTTTTTCTTGCAATATTCCCTTGTGGCAAAATATCAATTATTTACCTTGTTTATGTGGTCTAGTAAATATGCAAGATCAACTGTTGAAGTTAGCATGCGGTTCTGAGAATATTCAGTTTTTCTATTAGAGATTAGGTACCTACCTAAAATTATTTTTGTCTTATCCTAAAAATATCTGTAACATCCTTTATATTTACCACATTTTATGCAAATGAGCAGTGGCGGCCTCGACTTACGAGGTGAAGATCGTAGGTTTGAACCCAGACAGACACTTTACTTTGTATTACTGCCTATCTGACCTCCACAACCCAGTTACTGGGTAATACGATACCCCTTGGTACTGGTCGTCAGACTTTCAGGATCCTGACGACCCGTAATGACTGCATACATTTTATATTTTAATTCATTTACAAATTATTAAATTTTTGATAGCTACTACAGATTAAATGAAAATTCCTAAATTTTTTATTTGTCTAGCAAACTACAAAGATGTTTGCAGTAGACCCGTTATAAACTAACATAAACTGAGTATGAACCTCTACCAAGTTAGAAGCAAAGACTAGTGTCGTGTTTGGCACTCGATGTTACATTGTGTCGCCCGCCATGTTGGGCCGATGTCCAAATGATAACAACTTCACCTATCGCCAATATGCAGAGAACATCGGTTCCATTTTATTAAGACCAAGGAAGCTGTGCTAGATTTATAAGCCTCGATATACGATGAAGCACCGATATTAGCTGCTAAGGACTTTGTTGCGCCAATTCTTCTTTCCAGCGAAAGCACTAGTAAGTGGCGAAGGGCGGGCGTTTTGGGGGACAGTCTTTTGTAATTTTGAGGTTCGAAAAGTGCTGATAATTTGAATAAATTACTTTTGATTTTTGTTCTTTTTTTATGGAACAACCCTTTAAGTCTCTAAGATACCTCTTTATTACATATCATGAAGCCGCCGCTCTATAGCAATCCAATACTAAGCTACGCACGCGTGCTTGGCTTGGCTTTGTATGCACATTTTGGTGAGATAGTTCACTGCGCCCCACGGCCAGGCTACACACGGATTCGTGGCTTGCAAACAAATGAAGCACGCAGATAACGAGGCATACCTCTGTGTTCCCCATTCTACGTTGCCGTTGCCTTGAGAATAACTGTGGGTAGCAATTGAAAATTCGCCGTCTTTGTCAGCCAGTTTGTCTTTTGATGTTTTAGGTATCATTGTCAATTTTGTAATATTTCAACGTATAAATGTACATATTGTACATTACTTACCTGCTCTGTGATAGCGTCATTAACAGTATGTTGTATACAGGGTTATTGATAAAACATTAACCACCTCTTAAGAGGTCATTGTACTCATCATTATAAACAACTTTTAATATGAGACCAAATCTGATATCGCGAAAAAAAAATCAGCTGTTCCCTACATTTTGACGAGATACGATCATAAATGTAGGGAGCAGAGCAGCTGATTTTTTTTTCGCGATTTCATGTTTGGTCCCATAGTAAAAGTTGTTCATAATTATGAGTACAATGAGCTCTTAAGAGGTTGTTAATGTTTTACCATGTATATCCTTTTCTACACCCCTGACAACGTATATGCAAAATTTCATGATGATCGGTTCAATGGATTATTCGTGAAAAGGTAATAAACATACAAACAAAGAAACTTACTTTCGCATTTATGATATTAGTTTGGGTAATCAAAATACTTTGGATTTACATTGTTTAGATTTCTTATCATTATTTTCATTTTTATCTGTAATAAAACACCATTAAATTAAATCCTCATAATCACCATTTAATGGATCTTCTGTTTCTGAGTCACTATCTTCAATTTTTAATGTGATAGGTGTCTGATCCTCTGAGGAAGTTCTTCGTGTTCTCTTGTTCTCTGGCGATGATGATGGTGTATCAGCTTCATTTGCTCTTGAGTGTCGAGATGCAGTTCGGCTGGCTCTAGTCTCTTATTGAGAAGTGGCACAAGCCTGGTCGTTATCAAAAACACCAGTGTCAGCTTGATAGAGAAGATTACTTATTTTATAATGCAGTATATTTTTTGTTTGCCGCGAATACATGCGAAATTTACTGGCAATAAAATTGGCATATATTTGGTCCGCATCTGTAGCTGAAGAATTTGTCGTAGATTTGGCTAAGTTATCCTTTACCGTATTACTGTATGCAGATTTCATCATTCGGTTGTCAGTGTCCACTGAATTCATGTGTTAGTTTTCAGTGTCCACGGATTTCTTCATTCGGTTAATAATATACACAGCTTTCTTCAATAGTCAATTTTCAGTGACCACATTTTTCTTCTTAGGTGTAAGCACCTTCTCTGGCGGTCGTTTCAAAGTCGATTCATTGGACAAATTGTTTGTTTGTGGAACTTGCAGGTCTTCCGTCTCAGAATTATTATTTTCATTTGTGTCCTCCTAAAAAAATACAACTACCTATACTAGATGTCTATATACATACCCCCTTTTTCTTTTGGAGTGTGGGAAATCATCAAATGCCCCCAGGAACGTTGTCGACGGCTGCCGTCGACGCGTGTAGCGACGGGTGCAGTAGCCGCGTGCCGCCCTTTTTTTTAGTTTGGGACATTATCAAATAACTCCTCCCGCTCTGGGTGGAGCGGAAGGGAGTGTCAGACTCTTACTGACTAAAACCCACCCGTGTTCCTTCCTTAGCCCTTTATGTTCCGGGGTAGTGGGTACATACCCCTTATTCATCTCATATAATACGTTTATTAGTAAGGGGGTAAGTCTTTAAGATAGTGGCTTAGGAATAAGTTACTAAAAACAACATGAAAATTAATAAAGTTACAATACAGTGATGTTGAACTGATTCCTCAGAAGAAAATGTAATTAAAAATAGTTTTCATTTCCCCAGTCATTCGACCTTAGATTGAAGCTATGCTTAGCAGTCTTTTGAGAAAAGAGAAAGCCGATCTTAAGACTAGAATAAACATAATTAGGAGGGATTTGGGAGAGGCCTTTACCCAGTAGTGGGATAGTACAGCAGGCTAACAAGGAAAAATGAAAATTTTATCAGCATAGTAATTTAGGAACAGTCACATGTGGTGTTTTGTATGTAGGTATTTGTTTAATAACTTACGCTGCAAACCGGTCTGCGATATTTCCATTTGTCAATAAGATATCTCAAATGCTCAAATCCGTACTAAGATGACGTAAACTGGAGTCCTGCAACCGAAATAAATAAAAAGACAAACTAACAAGAACACAAAAGTTACAGTAACCGAATTTAAATGGCTACCAACTTGTGCAATGTGTTTAAAATACCTAAATTTTCGATATTTACCCAAAAAATCTATTTTTTTTTTATTTTTCCGCCGTCCTCTTGACTAATATATGTATTAAAAAGAAATTTAAACACGTATTATGTCACAGTAGTTTTTATGTGACAGAACAAACTCCAGCGACTATAGAATCGACCTGTCTATACTATATAGAGTATAATTGTCAATGTCACATTTTTTTAATACAATAAAATCATAATTAATGTTGTTACTGTTACCTCGTTTAGTATTTTTTTTTATTTTCGCCCTCTCACGACGTAATTGTGCCAAAAACTTTCAACTTTTGTCTTCACCGCCCGTTCTGTCACATCCATCTCTTGCGCAATTTCTTTCCAGGCGTGAGCCTTGAATATTTTATCCAAATAGTTTGGATTACTTGGGTTCTAAAAAATTTCGGGCTTACGGTATTCTTTTATTAATTTTATAACACTATCTTTTGTCCACATGTTTATAAAATGGCGAAGCAATGCGACAACGTAGACACGTGCAATCAAAGCTGCTTTCCTCAGCGCACTGACTTGAACGTGAGTCGTCTATTATTGGGTTAAAAGCGGGGGGTCACGCGGGACAAATATACTATGTTGTTACTAGCTGATCAAGCACAGAAATCGTACATCAGACGGATCAACTCGTAACATGCGACCAAGCAACGGAGCGCTGTGTCAGTTACGCGTAACAAGGATAGACATTTGTTCTGTCTTCTTCTGTTACACGTAGAAGACACGGTGATAAGATAACAGACATTAATATATGAACATTTTTTTGTTGCGCCACATATTATGATTGCTAGATTAGTATAATGTACTATATGTATGTATTTATTGTATTATGTAAATGCTACACCGCGGACTACCTACAGTATTTGTCTGTCCTTCCCCTTTTTAAATCCATCCTAAGGTTGTCTTTAAAAGATCGCTTTTAGCGATAAGACCGCCCATTGTGTCACCCTTTGTACAGTTTCTATATTTATGTCTGTAATTTATATGGTGTACATAATAAAGAGTATTCTATTCTATTCTATGATCGCTACCTACTCTTGTAATATTTATTAAGATGCGCCAGGCTGTTGTGGTTGTGAGGGTCTCAACGGGAAATAGTCGACTGATGCAAAATATTTTACAATTAGTAAGTTGCAAGTCACATCACTAGAACCATGGCACAACATAAATTTTCCAAGAACCACAGACTAAGTAACCTTCTAAGAACGTCTGTCATTTCAACTAAAGTGTAAACGAAGAGCAGAAGAAGTACATGTTCTGTAATTTCAACATCCGCTTGTTTAGTTAGCAGCACAGACTACAAAAATAATGTAAGTTAGCAGGAGTGATTCTCTGATTCTCAAAATACTGCGTACCCCAAATGTATGGTCAGTTCCATAATAATTTGGTACACTCTGCACTGGTTAACCGTTGTTATTATTAATCTACCTATGTAGCATCTGATTGCGCGGTTGTCGATGTCAGACACAGAGTACATTAATATATATGGGTATAGAGTATTCAGCCGACCTCTACGTCATGCGCCATCTGGTGGCTAACGACAAAACAACTTGCAATGTGCGTTTATACACTTTCACACACACACACACACACACACGTGTACTCTTTAAGAAATAGTTCCTTTTTGTTTTTTCACTTTTATTGTTATATTTGGTTAAAAAGAAACACAAAATTAAATGTCACAAAGTTTTATTAAGTTTCTAGAAACAATACAGACGATATTATTTGTATTAAGTACTTAATTTGTGTATTTTCCTTCTCTTGCTATGATATATATTAAAGCCTGATTCTGTATTTCGTCAGCTAAATCAACATCTTTATCTGTGCTGCACTATCATGCAACATCTTTAAACAAAACAAAACACAAAAAAACAAAAACAAAAGCAAAACAAAAAAAAAAACTGAAAAAAATCAAAACACCAAGAATAAGAATAACTGTCTGAAACAACAATGCCGGAATGGCTGACAATGTCGTTCCTTTACATGACACTTTTTAAAGTGCCAATATTTCATTTGAATTGTAATTTGCAAACTATTTAATACATATACGGTAAACCTGCGATTGAAAAACTAATGTTATTTAAAGCTCAGTTTTTTTGTTCGAGGGAAATAAACTAAAATAATTACAATGTTACTTTCCTTAGCGTTGCCTTTAATTCATGAAATGAAACGTTATTCTCTCAGTGTTGCTATAGAAATATTTTATTGAATTTTGTTATCATTTTATTTAATTTTCTTTCTACTAAGTTTATAAATAGTTTAAATTTATAAATCTTCAGACAATATTTCATAATATTTTAAAATTTTATTATACATGAAAATGGTACAGATAGGCCATCTGTTGAGTAACGACGGAACTATAGCTCAAGCCTTTTTGTCAATACAAAATAAAAATGTACTAAGTGAAAAGACCCTGATGTCAGACCAGGCGGCTGTAGGTTACCCAGTGCGTGGGAGACGGAAATATGTATGTATTGCTGCTGCATCCGGGCTCTGCAAGGCCTCGACTGTGTCTTATAAGCTAAATACCACCACCACCACCTGAGCCACCTGATAAGACCATTGTTTATCTTGTGTCTTATGCTCGCGTACTTAACCTCATATTGCATCTGTCATTGTGCGACGCTGTCTTTAGACACTCTGCCTGTAAGCCGCTTCGATGTGTTGAGGTTCCGTCTATTCTTGCTCCTTTCGCACCGTCCTTGGTTGAGGAAGAGAGAATGAGGCTGGACACATTGCATGTGGCTTGCAGCTTTAGCACCATAGTAACATGCGTACCTTAGGGCATGGACCCATGTCTACGGTGCGGCACCGTATGCCGTGCAACGGTACGGCACCGCCGCCGGCGGATGGCGCGGCGCCGTGCCGCACCACGGCATCGTGTACCGTACCCGCTCGGCACGTATACCAAAAACCACCACCACCACTAGTGAAATCAAAAAGTCTAAATCTAAATCGTCCGCCATTTTATGCAATAAATTACAACGTGCGCACTATGCAACTGACAAATCAAATAGTGAGCACCTGCCGGTAAACGCCACGCGCCATCTGCTGGCGGCGGTGCCGTACCGTTGCGCGGCAAACGGCGCCGCACCGTAGACATGGGTCCACGCCCTTATAGCGCCTTCCAGGGTTCAACGTCCAGGCTGAGGGCTGGACAACCTCATTATACAGCACGCTGCAAGCGTATTTTGAACTGCACGCGGCACGCATATTTGAACTGCGCGCTGCACGTGGAGCTTAACCGTGCGCTGCACGCACACTACCCCACGCGCTACCGGTGATCTGCTACCGCTGCTGCTGCGCCGCCACGCTCTGCGGTCTACTGAGGGCCTGACCGGCTTCTGGAACCGTGCTGGCAAGCCCTGCTTTCCGGTGTCCAAGCTTCTGCGACCCGGAGAGCCAAGGACGGTCCCTTTTTCAACTTACCACGTGCTAGTGCTCAGAACAACTGTGTGACCTTACCCGCGACCTAGTTTAAACTGCTCCTTGATTATACGTTTGAACCTTGCGTAAGTGTTTCTTTTATATCTACCCTATTTGTTAGCGATCTCCGCAGCCTACCTGCGAAGCCCTAGCCGTTACAAGGTGGCGCGCGAAATTTTTTATCACGTTTTTGGCCATTTGCAGGTCAGACTGTTCTCTCTTTCTCTGTAGTAGGTTCCTCATGTCTGAGGATCGTGGTCAGCTTCAGAGTTGCATCTGGAGCGGATGATCCGCCTCCACCCGCGGTTTCTGCCCAGCGCATCTCTTACCATTGTGTAGAATTTAGAGGACGATGATTCCTTCACCTGATCGGTCCATCGTGTTGGTGAACGACCGCGCGACCGTTTGCCTTCGGTGTTCCCAACTACAATCAGTTTTTCCAAACTTTCGTCGCCTCTGCGTGCTATGTGGCTGAAATAGGAGAGAATGCGTTATTGACATAATTATATTGTCGACAATAGCCGGTTTTTATTGGAAGCTGGGCATTAGTGCGTTTGGCAGTCCACGGTATTCTCAACATTCGTCTCCAGCACCACACCTAAGTCAGAGTATTAGGTTGTATGTAGAACAAAATATGACTCGCGAGCGTAATTAGTACCTATGTATTTACAGAAATATAATCCAGTTTAATTTCAAAACGATTCAGTTTCATCCTGTATAAAAGTATGATCTCAAAATGCATCGTTTAGAAAGTATACAAATGTGAAGTGCATAATTCATCAGCTACCTAAGTGTTTCCTTTTAGGCCTTATACCAGTATAAATAAACAACTAAAAATATAGTCTAGTTTCGTCAAAATATTGTAAACTCAGTGCATATTAGCATACTTATGCTGTGGTTGTGTATTTAGCAGTACACCTGCTTGTGACGCGAGTAGGATCACGCTCCGTTCGTGTTGACCTAGCGGATTGTCACTAAATACTAAATATTACTATGAGTTCTCATTTTGATTTTTTACTGTAAAATTTTCCCAATCAACTTCGAATCTTATGTTTTAGACTTGATATTAATTTCAACTTGATAACTCCACGTGTTGCTGAGAAAAAGGGTCTTGACTGACGGACAGACAGACGGACGACGAAGTGACCTTATAAGGGTTCCGTTTTTCTTTTTGAGGTGCGGAACCCTAAAAACCAGTAGTCTGTCCTCACTTTTTATTGAAACTCCATACTAGACCAGGTCAAGGTCAAAGTGTTACCACCGACACGTGCGGTCTACTGTATGTAACTAAAGATGTTCATTCACTGAAAACGACACAAATCCACACTAACATTATATAAATGCGAAAGTGTCTGTCTGTCTGTTACCTCTTCACGCTTAAACCGATGAACCGATTTAGGTGAAATTTGGTATAGAGATAGTTTGAGTCCCGAGAAAGGACATAAGATATTTTTTATCCCGATATTCCCACGGGATCGAAACTTAGGGCCTGTGCACACCACGTTTTTTAAACGCACCGTTGACGCGCGTTTTGGAAACATGCGTCGACGGCGTGCCTTTATCCTACAGAAGGTCTACAGGTTGCGTCTGACTCGCGTGCGTATCGCTACAAACGCGTGTCGACGGCGCGTTTAAAAAACGTGGTGTGCACAGGCCCTTATGCGGGTGAAGCCGCGGCGTGCTGCTACTGTACCATAAAATCACGCCTTGTTTGCCCGAAGCGTTGGGCAGAGGTGTACCTATTAGTACACCCACCTTTCGCCAGATGTGTTTAAGTCCCAGGTAATAGGGGGCAAGCCTATTGCAATCAACCGGGCACCCATCCAAACTCCAGTTCCAGATAGAAAAACCCAATAACCCCCTGCACGATCTGGGACTCGAACCCATCAGAACCTCATGTTTAGTACTACAGTACCCGGCGATAAATATTGCACATCGACCTTTACCTTTTTTTTGTATTTTATACAAAGAATAAAAATAATTATCAAAGAAGCAAATCATAATTGTTTCAACAGCTCCTAATAGATACCGGACTGTTTGTATTTCGTGCGACAGAGATAACGCTCTACGAAGCCGAAATTAGCCGATTGTCTCTTTCCAAAGGTCGATGTGCAATATTTATCGCTGGGTACTGTAGTAGCGCTTGCGATCACTAGGGAAGCCAACGAGGCAGTAGCTTGAAACTCACTTCATCATCACTTCTCACTCCATTACCACATCCATTCCAATAGTACCTGAAGGTAGAAATTCAGCCCAAAGGCTAACAGCACCAGATGTGCCTCACTTGGGACAAACGTTTATTTGGGCACTCACACTTTTTGCTTACAGCCTGCTTTGTTGTTTGTGTTACTCATTAGGAGCACAAATAAGCGGTGTTAGGGAATTATTCAAGTTACCAGTAAGTTGCGGTAAATGTGCTTTGAGACTTATGTAAATATGTATTTAGTATTTTCTGACTACATCTAGCACTGTGTGTACTCACATCACTTCGATCTCACTACAAATTTACCCTCAGGTTCACTTTTGATGCTGCAAAAGTAATTAGTATGTAATTAGGTGTGTATTATATTCAGTTTTAATAGGTTTATGTGTATCTTTATATTTAAAATATCTATTCCTCGATGTTCATGATTGCACCCACCACTGTTTGTCTCTGCATCACCCAAAGGTTGACTGGTAGGAAATGCCTATGGCATTAAGTCCGCCTCTGTTCATTTATGTGCTTGAAGTATTAAATAAATAAATAAAAGTCGATTAACACTTAAGTTTTTTAAATCGCAGTTATTGAGCAAAATATTAATTAACACTTCATTTTTTCAATCTCAGTTATTGAGCAAAAGATTTGTTCAAAATTACATTGTACTTCTTCTGCAATTTCGAATAAAATTTTGCTCAATAACTGAGATTAAAAAAACTGAAGTGTTAATCGACTTTTGTCGCTGACTGTACACATAAACACACAAGCAGAAAGGAACAGAAAAATACATACCAAGGTGATGCTTATTTGTAAAGAAATCTCTTCCAGCATACCTGCGACAGGAGAGTAGATAAAAAAACTGGCCAAGTGCGAGTCAGACTCGCACACGAAGGGTTCCGTACCACAAGGCATAAACGCCGAAAAAAACGTTTCTTTTATATCCCCTTTAAATTTTAACTTTATTTTAATTTTATTATTTGTTGTTATAGCGACAACAGAAATACATCATCTGTGAAAATTTCAACTGTCTCACTATCACGGTTCATGAGATAAATTTTGGGAAAAGGCTAGGCAGATGAGATGTCCATACTTTAATCTGATTTTAGCATAATCCTATATTTATATATTATTTTTATTTCCCTTCTAATAAATAACATCTCCTACACGAGTGATCGTTTAATAGCCGAAAATATATTTCTTTATTTTTTCACTTTGTCTTCTTCTTTCGAACGACTGAAAGAGAGAAATCGGTATGTAACTATTCATCTGATATAATACGTCTATTAGTAAGGGGTAAGTGTACAACTGTACAATTGTACATATCGGGTTTTTATATTTAACTACACATTTATTCCAGAAGGATTTATGTTTATAAAAAAGGAATTATATAAATATACCTCGATCATTACCTTTATTAGAACTAAACAGTCCCTAAAAAATAAAAAATCTCGTATTTTGGAAGTACCTTCCTAATAATATTTTTAGCAAGCACCCGAAAAATAGGACTAAATTTTCTTTTGTCATCGTTATCTCGTTAGTAATTCGTCAGTCTAGTATCAGCAATATTGTTATGCTAATGAATCTGTCTAAAAAAATTCTGTTCAAAAAGTTGACAATGTCGCAGTGTGTAGTGAAATAGGACTTTTTGAAAAATGTCTGTTTGATTTTGTGGAAATTGTAGTGGAAAGTTTTTTTTAGGGGCGCGTGGGCTTCTGGCCGGCCAACTAATCTGTGTATTTAATCCCTTAACGAGGTCAGTTCTAGATGTGTGACACATTTCCTTGTTTCGGACAGTTGGTAATTACGTGCTGTCAATCCCGGTGGGTAATCATTTTGAAGAGTCAACAGCAACGTTTAAATATATACTTTCCGAGTTTATTTTGGACATTATTACCGAGGGTAATAATGTCCAAAATAAACGAAAAAACGTGAAAAAAAAAACATCGTGACGAAACCTGGACATTATCTATACTTATAATAAATCTGTAGAAGTGAAAATTCTGTACATTGAAAATATCAAAAAAATAAATGGCAGTGTTACTATACCGACACCGAACCCAAAAATGTGATTTAAAAAATTTTTGTCTGTCTGTCTGCCTGTCTGTCTGTTTGTTCAGGCATCACACAAAAACTACCGGTTAGATTACGATGAAACTTGGTATAATTATTCTTTAATATCCTGGGCACCACCCTGGGTACTTTTTATCCCGGAAAAGTATATACAACAAAAAACAAACTTAATTTTGCGGTTCGATCCCTAGACCCGATTACTGTACCAACCGCAAATAATAAGTTTGTCGTACTTATTATTTACACCCGCAGTGGACTTCACTAAGGGGCGCTGCACACGGCTAAGATACTATAATATTTTATCTTAAGATACAATATCGCTCGCCATACAATTCAATGGACTATCACACACGACGAAGATAATAAATAATATTTCATATTTTCGTATCTTAAGATGAATTTGTAAATACTAATAATAAAGCAGAAGAGTTTCTCTGAACGCGCTAATCGGTCGGATTTTTCACGGAGTCGATTTTAAAAAATATTTTTACATTTGCTAGCCTAATTCTTGAGGAAGGCTATGTAACATCACGCTATAACCCTTAGGAGCCGAGCAAAAAGAATAAAAGTCAGAAAGATCGCTAAGCGAAAACGAAGTGACAGCGCGGGCAGGCGATGCGATGCGACGGCGTGGGTCGGAAACAAGAAATTTCACGCGGACGAAGTCGCTGCAGAAGCTAGTAGATAATATAAGTCTGAAACAGCCAAGAAATAAAAGACAACAAAAACTTTCAAGAATAAACATCAACTCCCGATCAGTACTCGGTTAGTTTCCCTCGCCACTGATACAGTAACAAGGCACTGACAGATCAAGTCGTCGAGTTAGTTCTATTACTAGCGCTGGCGCAACAAGACGGCGCGCTCCCTTGGGAATGGTGTTGCTGCAGCAGCTTCACTTAATAGCCGGGTTGCATGCGAGCAAGTTACCGGGATGTTCTTGGCTGTTACGGGTTAAACGAATGTCTGTTAAAAGATAGCTGTTGTTATTGATATGGTAGGTATTTCTTTTAAAAGAATGCATGGTAGTCATGTCCTAAATTTTATTTTATATTTTTCTAGGTTTAAGTTTGACTAGGAATTACTATCTCACCTTAATTATAGTAAACAACTAGCTTCCATCCGCATTGTGGTATGTCGATAATAAGCCGATGTCCTTCCTTCTCCTGTGTTCAAAGTATCCTGATACCCGAATTTCATTAAAATCGGTCCAGCCGTTTCGGAGATTAGCCGGAACAAATAGACTGTAAAAAATGTTTTGTTATAAGTTTAAGTTTCATAGAAAAGTGTACGCGGTCAAAATGTATTGAACAGCGATTTTTTTTTTAATAACCTATGAAAAATTGCAACACAGGGTTTTCGGAGTGATGTACAGACGCCAGCACATCAAGCTACCCGAAACTGTAAAATTTTCCCAATCAACCTTGAACCTTATGCTTTAGCAATAAAGTTGAAAATCTATTAAAGAAATTTGACAGACTGTAGTAGCTTGATGTGCTGGCGTCTGTACTGAATGCAGGTTGCACGTGCATTTTTTGCCACTCTGGTTAGGCCTAGACTTCATCAAGGACGTTCCAAACCGCCACCACATAAAGCAGTTCCGACACTTGATATATTACAGCCTGTCACAATACGACACGACGAGAACGATTGCTTAAACGGCGGATCTTACAGATGACAGCGTAATCCACTGTTTGTACACCTTCCAAATGACTAAGGAAACGGGCACACGACGTTATAAGCTACCTTTACATTTGTTGATGTCAGTAACAATAGTAATACATAAACTAAACAAGAGACAATAGCTTACCGTTTAGGGTTACCATAGAGTAAGAATGTAGAGAGGTAGATCTCCTGGTTCATTCAAAATAGCGGCTATTTTGTGGCTTTAGAAACGTCATTTTTAATTCTTTTTACTTTTTGTGGTAGATTAATTTTATTCTAGTGCATCGTCTTCTACTATATAAAAATAAGTCGGGTTTTCCTTCCTGACGCTATAACTCCAGAACGCACGAACCGATTTCCACGGTTTTGCATTCGTTGGAAAGGTCTCGGGCTCCGTGAGGTTTATAGCAAAAAAATTCAGGAAAAATTTCAACAGAAAAAAATTCCTAGAAATAATCTATATGGCAAAACAACGTTTGCTGGGTCAGCTAGTCACGTATAATTATGTACCTATACAAAACCTTGTAAAACATTTTAAAAGAGTAACGGTGGAGTTTCTTGCCCATTCTTCTCCGTACGAACACTAACCTTTTGGAAGGAGCGACTAGAATCACTTCAATTTTACTGTAAGTTTTGACGTTCAAAAGTGCCTTTAGTGTGCCTATCTGAAATAAATTATTTGACTTTGACTTTGTTGAATGCAGTCAGCGGGGTAATTGCGTAACACACAAACAGTAGGAATGGCTTTCATTTTGAAAGTTCAATAACATTCATTGCGTTATTCACGTTGTTGAGCAGAAAAAAATTTCAAACTAATGAAGCATTGGATGTTCTTCAAAATGATTCAGATTGGGATTGATAGAGTGTTACGCAATTAGGGTGCTGAACTCCAATCTATTCCGTAAAAATCCGTGAAAACTTAAAAGTGTGAAATCCGTAAAAACCTAATCTTTGAAGTGAGTCAATCCCTAGCATCACGTGGAATGGCAGCTCACTTCAAGCTCACCTAAGTTTTCACGGTAATTTTTTTACATAATAGATCTGTTGAAAGAGTATTATATTCCCACTTGTGAGGATCGTATAGTGCCACACGTGCGTAGTGATAATTTGACTTTGACAATGCATTTATTTCGTTGCACTAAACCCTACGTTCGTATTTGCGGTTAATCCTACGTGCTCCGCGCTCGATTTTAGTTTGGTTAAGCCGAGCACAAATCATTTCAGCGGCATTGGTACATGCCTACGGAAAAGTAGGTTTAGTATTTTTATCTCACGAGCGAAACGGGCTTCGTGAGGTAACTAAGTATACAATAACGCTGTGAATGTTTTCGTGAAGACGAGTAGCGTCAACACACACACACTTCCGACTTCGCCATTGTCGTGGCCGGTACCGAGAGCGCCTGCACTTACACACACATTCACGGCGTGTTTGTACAGCCACAAGTAAAGCGCGCGTCGCTTCGTGAGATAAAAATACTATACTTAGATAAGTTTCACTTCTACTTTGTTCCTGATCTATGCCTTTACTTGTTCTAAACACTTCCCAGGAGATTACAATACCTACTGATGGTTTGAGTACCTACATCAATTAACATTTAATTAATTCAGGATTAGGCTGTTGATTTCTGAATAGGTACATCTAGTGTTTGCTTAGGAATGTGACGGAGTATTTGATCTTGCCCCGTTTGTGTACAAATGTTTCAATGTATCGGCCTTATAGAGGTATGAGGAACAGAGTGTAAAGTTCACTCATACTCTATAGAAAAGGGAGGATCCTCCGACCAGACGGGTATTGTGTCTGGCGGGCAACTGCCCTATGGTTCATGTCGGGCCGTTGTATCTATGCTAGTTGCGCGGTAAACTCTGCTTGCGAGATGCAGGATTTGCGTGACGTCAGTATGACGCGTTGTTTGCTTGTGGCGTTGTAGATACCGCTACAGCCTAATCGTGTTTATGGTCATGACTAAATATGAAAATTTTGGTTATTTAAAACGAATTTTATCACGCCATTTTTTTGGCAATTTGGCAATGCAATGCTGCTATATCTAATCCTTTAATTAATACAACTTAGGTTGAAGGCAAAATTTTACTAGAAGCCGTGTGAAAGAATGGTGAAACTGTAAAATAATATGGTGGTGGGATAGGTCTTTTAATTTATGTACTATGACCTACCTCTGCTTCGCACGGGTTATAGAGCTTAATAAAACAACAACTTTTCATTATTATTCCGGAATTAATTCTCTAAATGATGGTGACAACCCGATTAAAATCCGTTGTGTAGTTTAGAAGAACAACGCGGTCACACAGAGAGACACGAAAAGCAACTTTAATAGATAGATTTAGGTTCCAAATTACAATCAGTTAGCCTGTTAACGCCCTAATAATGTGAAATGTTTTTTTACTAAATGTGCATTTAAAAAAATCGTGCAATTAATTGCACGATTATTATACGATTATTTTTGATTTTGAAAACTTAAGTTTTCAAAATCAAACATCTCCTTCTTCAGCCCGTATGTAAACCCTTCAGCTTGGCCAGAACATAGTCACTAAAATTGACTCAATAACACAAGTAGTTTAAAGTTTCAAATTAACATCACATGTCGCATTGAAAATCTTATTCCTGGTTCTACAACAAACTCCTAGTTCACCAGTTCAAAATATAATTACCTACAGTTGAATTTAGCCAGTTGCAAACGGACCGGGAAGTCAAACGAACTTGCAGTCAACCTAATCAAAGACGGTTAATTAAGGGTCCCCGCACACGGGCCACCGGCCACAACCGCAAAACGACGCCACCGGCATATTTCCTGTAGTTTTCATACATTTTATATTGACTCGCCGCACACGGTTGACGGCGGTGGCCGTAACACGCTACAAATCATCGTTCAATCGTCGTTCTAGCTTCTCGTGGCGGCGTTTGTGGTTGTGACCGGTGGCCCGTGTGCGGGGACCCTTACGCATTCAATTTGGTGTAAAGTTGCGTGTGGTTGATATTCCGTACATATGAGGTGTTGATTACTTTTAAAGTGATTTGCTGCTGCGGGCTTAGGTACGGTCAACTACAAGTCAGCTCTAACACTAGAACTACAATAACAGCATCTTTTTAGGGGTCCGTACCTCAAAGGTTCTCGTAGTCAAAGTCAAATCATTTATTTCAAATAGGAACATAAAACGCACTTAAGAACGTCAACATTTACGAAACAATTGAATTTATTCTAGTTGCACCTTCCAAAAGGAAGTTTCGTATGGGGAAGAATGAAGACTGGGCAAGGGAAGAAAAGTTTAAAATACACAATACACACACAAACAAACAATATTTTACAACCTATTTTTCCACACACCACACGTTTTTCGTTTTTTTTTTAGGGTTCCGTACCCAAAGGGTAAAAACGGTACCCTATTACTAAGACTCCACTCTCCGTCTGTCACCAGGCTGTATCTCATGACCCGTGATAGCTACTTGAAGTTTTCAGATGATGTATTTCTGTTGCTGCTATAACAACAAATACTAAAAACAGAATAAAATAAATATAGGGTGGCTCCCATACAACAAACATGTTTTTTTCGGCGTTTTTGTCTTGTGGTACGGAACACTTCCTGTGCGAGTCCGACTCCCAGTATATTTTCACAATATTTTGTATTATACGTTAATTATATAATTATACAGTTAAATTAGCAATCAGTTTGATTTTGTCTCGCACGAATAACTCATGTTTAAACGAGAAGGAAGAAGAACGTCGTATCCATCACAAAAACGGATTGAGGAATGACGTTTTATATGCTACGCGCTATTTGTCTACGTATTTTTTAACAATAAAAAATCTAGACGTTTTGCCGAAACCCCTATTTATAAAATTGAACTACAACATAGACGTTCGCTTTGATGTTATGTGTCAAAGTCAGGATTAGATTGGTTATTTATTGTATACTAAAAGATTGTCTATCTAGATAATTTATTTAGTACTAGCGTCTGCCCGTGTCTTCATCGGCGTGAAATTTCTTGTTCTTCCGACCCACGTCGCATTGCATCGCCTACCCGATTTACTTTTGGTCGGCTCCTAAGGATCCTATTATTTTTAAGATTATTTATTTATTTTTAGACTGTGCTGTCTCCTGCAGGGCAAAAGCCTTTTTAGGGTAGGAAATTGTCAAATAACTTCTCAGGCGGAGCGGGATGGCGTGTCGAACTCAAACTCAAATCATTTATTTGAAAGTAGCAGCGCCCCGTGGTTATTAATATCGGAATAAAAGTAATCTATATGTTAACCGAGGGAGTCAGCTACCTACATTAAAAATTTTATCAAAATTGGTCCAGCCTTTTGAGCGTGAAGAAGTAACAAACATATAAACACACACACTCATAAACTTTCGCCTTTGTAATATTAGTGTGTAGAGGAAAAATTTCTATTCTGGGGGTCTAGAATCATGTGCTGAATTCGTGGTAACGGTTTTGTACGTCAATGTCCTTTACACCCTGTATACATTCTCCTAGCAGAGACAAAAACAAACATTTACAGCATTGTATTTTCATAAATTTAAACCGATAAGGATCTTATGTAACCTGTTTTTCCTTAATACCAAGCAAAGTATGGAAATTGGAAAATATAAAAAGACAATTTAATAAAAATAAATATCTGTGACTTTTACTTCCCTTATCACTTCGTCTAAATACGTGCATTGTCAGACTTACATGCAATCGTTGTTTGCTATTTAGAATCTTGACCTTATTACGACTGAATAGGATTTATAATTGAACGACGAAATGTGCAATACCACAGGGTCTTGTAAATTTCTTGAAGCGTGCTCTACAAAGATAAACCTGCCGTCTTAGTGAACTTTAGGTGGATGTAAATGGGGGTGATTTTCCTGTGTTTCAGTATATGTCTGCGTGGCAGCAATTACCCAAAGTTTCACAATAATGAAGTCGCAAGTTGCAGTATAAGCAATCTGAATGCAACGTTTAGTTAATGATTTACTGAGTAAATTTGTTTATAACAATTAAATGTTGTTCTGTAGGATGCCGCAACTTATGTATCGAGGTGTTAGAACATTTAGTGCTATTGTTTGAACGTACAATTACTCGAAGTAGGATTATGCAATTTTGAAGTAGAATGCATGACGGTGATGGTAAATACTTAGATTTTACTAACTGGGTGTCTTAATATTCACAAACACGCTCACAAACTTTCGCCTTTATAATATTAGTGTGATTATAGTAGGATTATAGTACCTAGATTTTTTTTCAACGTTAAAAAGTTGCATAATTGAATTACAGACCCTTTTGAATTGTCAAAGGGTCGGTCAGTCAGAAAGATGAAGCTAGTTGCCCATTCCAAAGCGTAGGTACCTATGGAGAAGAACGGGCAAGAAACTCCATGGACACTCTTTTAAATCAAAATAATATGGTTACAAAGTCTTGATTATATCATTCAAAATAAGCCATGGCAGCAAAGAGATTACCAGTCCCTACTGACCCGTTCACGAACATGACGCATGGTGTCAGATTTTTACTGATTAAAATCCACTCGTGTTCCTTCAGTTGCCTGTGCCAGGGGCCACGTCTCTTTCGAACAACCCGCGACCCTGGCAGGTATCGGCCCTATCGGACCCTGTCAGTTAGAATTGACATCTGTTTGAGGCGCGCGTGGAACACAACGCGCCGTCGAAACGGGCCTGGGTCCTTAACGGACCCATTGCTCGCCGTCCGGAAGCCCGCGCCTACGGTGACCGCGAATCGGCTGTCGACTCCCGACGCCCAGGGCGTCTCCTGCGGCGACTGGGGCTGTGAGGGCACAAAGATTGCCTCACCCTCACGCGTTCCGCCCCCTCCTTCGCAAGAATTATCGCTTTGCAGAAGGAGGTGACGGCTTCACATGCACTCTCACTCCGTAAATGGCCTGGACCAGGGCGGGACGCGAGAGATCGCCGCCGATCAACACTCAACCTGACACTGACAAATTCTAGCATTCAAACAAACAATTCATCGGCTATATTATAAGTATAGATTAACTTCTTAAAAATAGCTAAATAATTGGATGCTGTAGAAGAGAGGTGAAAACCTGACAATTTTGTGACAACTTTATAAGATAGAGTTAAGTACTGCTCATGGAAATATTGAATTAATCTTTAAGTAAATTAAATAAATATGATTTGAACAAGAAATGTTCTCACAGAGATAACTTTTTTCTAATGTAAAGTTAGAAATAGCTAACACAAGCATAGATAAATAATATTGCTTATGCGAGCAAAATATAATGTACAGACGCCAGCACATCAAGCTACCCGAAACTGTCAAATTTTCCCAATCAACTTTGAGCCTTATGCTTTAGCGATAAAGTTGAAAGTCTATTAAAGAAATTTGACAGATTGTAGTAGCTTGATGTGCTGGCGTCTGTACAAGATGCCAGAACATCAAGCTACCCGAAACTGTCAAATTTTCCTAATCAACTTTGAACCTTATGCTTTAGATTGGGAAAATTTGACAGTTTCGGGTAGCTTGGTGTCCTGGCGTCTGTACAATATCTTAGTTAAAATAAATATGGAACAGATTTTTTTTTTTAAACAACCGATGATGTTTTTCATGCAGGGGTTCAGAATCATGTATTGAATCTTACAACATGTTGGGCTTCGATGTCCCTATCTGTAGTTTTGTTAATCTTGTTAATTAGCAAAAATAATAAGTAGATATTTTCAATTCTAATTAATGTCGCAGGAATTGATTAAAGGCTCCTACAAACAGGCGCGACACTTGATATAATCGCGCGTGACACAAACGCACCGCTCATTGAGCGACTTGCGGTGCCTTTGTATCGCGTGTCGTGTCGCGCCTGTTTGATGGAGCCTTAAAAGCCCTGCAAAAGAGCCATGGATTTTGATTATTGCGTACTTGCAGAGGTATTAGTTGTATTTTAGTACCCAACCTTTCTTGTATTTTTATAACCCGAAAAGGCATAGTTTTGCCACACATGAACTTTGACACACAAGGAAACAACAGTCCTAGATGTACATAATCTCCATGAAAATAAACAAAAAAGAAAGGGCTATCACCATAAAGACGTAAGCGGGCCGTTAGCAAAGTTTTTACAGCTCTCCGACTATTATATACGTTTATATAGGTACGGAGCTAGTCAACACGTATACTTATAAGGCTTTATCTGTTGTTCTGTGTGATTCGTATGCGTCCGACATACAAAATGTTAATGTTTGTGTGGGGGTAGGTGGCGGGCGGGTATTTTAATATGTACAGGTAGTATCTACCTAATATACACACTAACCCCCTTACTAATAAACGTATTATATCAGATGAATAGTTACTCACCGATTTCTCTCTTTCAGTCGTTAGTAATTTGACTTTCGAAAGAAGAAGACAAAGCGTTGTGTAACTAAAAATACAGACGCTATACAACGTTTATTAGTTTCATTTCATTTCATTTCATTTCATTTATTTTGTTTTGTGAACATAGGTGATTACAGGTGTTTTTCAATATAAATGTCAAGTACACAAACCATGTTCCGCCGATAGGCATACAAAATCTGTTTAAGTTTAAAGTCATAGCACACGTATCAAATCGGAAAGGGATCGGCACCGTATCGCCTTTTGCCTCGCCGTCAAACAGGTGTCAACCTAACGTAAGCACGTAACCAAAGCGGATCAGAAGCTCCGATATGTCAACTCGGCTACGGCTAGGCGACGCCGCGCTTATGGCTCGCCGACCGCTGGTTGATGGTGCAGCAGGCAGGCCGGAGGGGTGAGAGAGGCAAGGGTGGACGAAGACACGGAAGCTCGGGTACGGAGACAAGTAAGCGCGGGGAAGACGAGCCGTAAGCGCGGGGACGACGACCCGTAACGCACCGCACCGCGGTTCGTGAGCTTGTCCCGAGGCGAGGCGATTATGTTACGATTTCGATTAGTGTGCGTTGCAGTAGGGAGTTTCATACAAAGAATACTGAACGGCTCGAGTTGATACTGTGCCGATTCCTTTCCGGTTTGATACCTTTAGGTGGTTATATTATAAATGCGAAAGTTAAAGTCAAGTAACTTTTTCAAATACTAGCAATGCCCCGCGGTTTCACCCGCATAAGTGTCGATCCCGTCGGAATATCGGGATAAAAAGTATTGTATGTTCTTTCCCTGGACTCAAACTATCTCTATACCAAATGTCATCTAAATCGCTTCAGCGGTTTAAGCGTGAAGAGGTAACAAACAGACAGACAGACACACTTTCGCATTTATAATATTATAGTATGGATTAGTGTAAAGTGTAATGTAAACTATTTGTATGCCAAATGTCATCCAAATCTGTTCAGTAGTTTGTGCGTGAAGAAGTAACAAACATACAAACACACTCACAAACTTTCGCCTTTATAATATTAGTGTGATGCGAAGGTAACGCTGTCTGTCTGTCTGTCTGTTTGTTATCTTGTCACGCCTGAACGGCTGAATGGATTTCTATGTTTGGCACACAGGTAGACCATGGCCTGGGACATAGGGTACTTTTTATACCAATAATACGTTCCCGCGGAACCCAAAAAAAAACGAACGTGGTTCGGTGGTGGTCGTGGTGAACGTTTGTGGTTTATTTCTGACCTCTAACTGGGCGAAGCCGCGGGAAAAAGCTAGTATTATTATAATGATAATATCCTCACATCATCATCATCTACTTAGCTTCTTATGGCGTCCACATCCGGTCTAATCAGATGCAGAATACCAGTATTTTGCATGGTTCGACTGCCACAAAACTTTGCAAGACATCACCGGGTACAATGCGTGCCACGAAAGATGAGACTTGACACACCACGTGGTTTGACTTGCGCAGTACACGATTTTAGGTATCTTTAGCGGTATGAGGTCTGAGTGCGGGACGGGACCGGACGTCATAGGGGCGGCGGAAAGAGCGGGGGAGGCGGGGTCAAGTCTCATCTTTCGTGGCGCGCATTGTACCTCTATATAAGTAGGTAAATTGCCCAAAACAGTCTCCACAGAACTAGCAGTATCTAGCAACCAATTCCAAGTCTTGAAATTCCCTCACTCCGAGTCGGATTATCAATTTTGTCACATTACAATAATTTTGTGTCTAGTAACATACAGAGAACTACAAGTGCTAACTAAAATCCGCTTTAGCTAATTAGCTCTATTAATACCGCCCAGACAGAAACATCCATACTAATATTAGTAAATTCGAAAGTAACCCTGTCTGTCTATCTGTCTTATGTTACCTTTTCACGCCTAAACCACTAAACGGATTTCGATAAAATTTGGCAGAGAGATAGATTGCATTCCGGATAAGGACATAGGATAGTTTTTATCCCGATATTCCCACGGGATAGACACTTATGCGGGTGAAACCGCGGGGCACTGCTAGTTTAAGCATACAACTAATAAAATTAAAGTGTCTATTTGTTAGTCAAAAGAACAGCTCTTTAAACTGCACTATGAAAGTATTACTTACTTAAATAAAAAAATAATTTAAATTTTTTTTGTCTGTCTGTTTGTTCCAGCTAATCTCCGAAACGGCAAGACCGATTTTGGCAGATAACTGATGTTACAAGGAATATCTAAGGCTCCTTTTACGTTTGAAAAAAAAAATAGAAAGGAGACATTATTGTTTTCCGACATCCACGCGATAAAGATACTAAAACACATACGTACACGAACTCAGAAAACGTAAACTCTTTTTTTTGACAGTCGTTTAAAAAGATAAAATTCAACGGAACCATCGGCAGAATTCGTCAATCGAATTCGATATCACCCTTCCATACTTCCGTAATCTTTCGTGGCCCGAAGTTCAGCTCACCTCACCCCAGGCAGGCTAAGGATAATCGCTGATTTATGGCTAATATCCTCCATGATTTACCAGTATTTCTGCCGCCATTTTTTTTCTTCGCACCTTTAGCATGTATTGAATTTTATCACGTCGTTTTGTGTAAGTTTTACTTGGCTATAACTGTCTGAAGTTTCTTTGAGATTTTATGCTGATGCTTTAAAAGAATCTCTGCCAAGTGGTCGTGGAGTTTTTGAGTTATTTTTCTTCTTGTTTTAAGTAAGTAGCTGCTTGGTTAGAGGGCTGACTTTTCTGCGATTTAATCGGTAACGTTTGCATGTTTAGTGTTTTTATCTCACGAAACGACACGCGCTTTAGTTCTGGTAATCAAGTGTAAAAACACGCGGTGAATGTGTGCGTGAAGACGAGTACTGTCAGCAGATAACACACACACGCACACACACTTGCGACTTCACCATTGTTCCGTAAGGTACCGAGAGCTTTTAACATACATTCACAGCGTGTTTACACACTTGGTAACCACAAGTAAAGCGCGCGTCGCTTTGTGAGCAAAAAATATTCGAACATGGGTTGGAACATAGCTTTTATTAAATTGTTCAAATGTATGGTTTATTTATTCAATAAAGCCCGCTGGCACCACACGTCATTAACACTTACAACATCGTCCTGTTTCTGACAATCGTTTGAAGATGATAGAGACAGAATTACGTTTTAAATATTTTTAACACGAAGGTCTGAGGTCACCAACCTTCAAACCACCGGTTAGGTATTAAAACAGTTGGCTTAAGTCAAATTTCCTAAGGACTTTTTAAATAGAGAACTGATTAAATATTAAGTCAATTGATTTAAATGTAGGTGAACACAATTCTAATGGGTTTATTTATAAACGATGATTAAAGTTAAGTGACGTTTAAGCGTCAAAAAATGTATATAGTTAAACAGTCGCTAATCACTACTTAACTTTAATCAATGTTTATGAATAAAGGGGAAAATGTATTAGAAAATGCAAACGTCATAAACATATTTTTCTGATTTTGTTTACTGTAGTCGATCATTTATACTTTTATTGTTTATAAAACTTGAGTTTTTTTGCGTTTAGGTCCTGTAAGCCCCTTAACCCTAACAAGACCTGCAGCGCGATTCTGTAACCATCTCACCGTGAAAACGTAGGTGAAGTGAGCGTGGAGTGAGCTGTCAATAGTGTCAATTCCTAGCAAAAACAAATTCGCATCACCTACGTTTACACGGTGAGATTTTTACAGAATCGGCCGGCAGCAGCTTAACGTGCTTTCCGAGGCATACCGCACACTTTCAAACTCTGGGCTGTTACTAAGAAATTCCTAATGGAATAACCCAATAACACTTTGCCTTCAATCACACCTGAGAATCAAACCGCATGCTCTTTAGAACATAAAATATATATTATAAATAGAAACTGTGGTTGTACAGACGGCAGCACATCAAGCTACCCGAAACTGTCAAATTTTCCCAATCAACTTTGAACCTTATGCTTCATGTGCTGGCGTCTGTACCTTAATAAATAAATAATTATATAAATAACTGGCGAAATTTGGGTGTAAATACAATGTAGAAATTGTAGGTAAAGGCTCTGCCTTACCCTTCGAGAAAAATAAGCGTGATGTATGTTATTATACTTTATCCAGTTTTTTTATTGCGTTTTCTTTTATAAGCTGCATCATTTAATTACTTTTCATCAATTTCAATTTCTTTTCGACTCAAAGTTTATTGGTACCTTCAGGATCCATGTTCAATTTTCTAGACTTTAATTATCTCGATGCTAATGAGATTTATTTTATCAAGTTAGTAACAGCTGTGCAATTTGTAATAGGTGGTCGGTTTTAATTAACTTAGTTATTATGTAGATATATATAATATACAGGGTGTTAAAGAAATTGCGTACCATAGCTTAGCGGTAGGTTCAGTATCGATAAAAGAACCCAGGAAAAATAAATATAAGAAACAAAAAAAGAAATTTCAATATCAACCTAATTGAGTACCTACTAACATAAAGTAGCAATCGTGTACAATTCAAATTATTTTATTTGTTTAAATGCTTTAATTACTTACCTACCTATTATCGAACGCGTTGTCATTATGTCCTTCACTTCTCGCGTCCGTTGTCCTCATGTCTCGCGTTCGTTGTCATAATTGGATTGAAGGAGGAGAATATTGATTGGATCATGGATGTAAAATTGTGATAAATAAATAATTGTTTTCTTTCTACTAAGTTGCAAATGATGATGGATTGTTTTATTTATTTCATTTAAATAGATTTATTTGTCATAAAACCAAGCAAACCCGTGATTTTGACATGAACTTTATCATAAACCCAAACTAGTTCAGGTTTTTGATAAAAAATCTGGATTGTTACAGGTTTATGATGAAATTGAGTTTAAAATGTGTCATCTTCCGGTTTTTCATCAAAAACCTAATTTTATGAAAAACCTGCGACATATAGAATAGATGACATGCCGGTTTCCTCTCGATGTTTTTTTTTCACCGTTTTGAGAGCAGAGGTGATGAAATTAAATACACAAAGTATAATACCTACCCCGGTTCGAACTCATGACCTACAACTTGTAAGTCGGGGCCGGTACCATTGGGTAAAAAATACAGATTAAACCAGTCAATAATACTTAACACTTTGCGGGACACTTGACGCCCCTCGACGTAATAACAATAAGAGCTTCTTACACATGTGCCGCAACAGCTGTCACAGACACCGATCGGCGACGGTCGCCGACTGTCGGCGACGGTTGCCGACGCTCGATCGCGGCACTCTATCCAGCAGTTGGCAGCGCATGGAATGAGAGACAGAACGTATTTCTTTTCGCAAAAATGAACGACATGGACATCGATTTATTGATTGCTTCGATTAAAAAATATGAGTGTTTGTAGCGGTATCAACAACGCCATATGCGAACAACGCGTCACACTGACGTCACGCAAAATCCTGCATCTCGCAAGCAGAGTTTACCGCGCAACTAGCATAGATACAACGGCCCGACATGAATCAACGGGCAGTTGCCCGCCACAACACCGGTCTGGTCGGAGGATCCTCCCTTTTCTATACAGGATGAGTAAATTTTACACCCTGTTCCTGGAACTGTTCTATGGAATTATAAAAGTAAAGAATAAAAGCCTTCAACCTTAGCTCCCATACTACATTCATTAGGAAACCATCTAGTATCTGTGCCGGTCGCGGGCAGTCGCAGGCGTTCACGCGACTGTCGGCGACCGCTCGCGATAGCTGTCTCGGCACGGTGTCGCAGATCTGGAAGAGCTCTTAAACTCCTATTGTTTCACGTTCAGGGTACTTCAATGTGATATATTTAACACATTGAAGGACAATGAACGCGACAAATTCGATTCGTATTCGAGGTTATTACCTCGAGTATGAATTACATGAATCCCAGACTACAAACCCAAGGTCATTCACCCCTACAGCTCAAATTAACTACCCAAGGGAAAACCAAGGCATAAAGCTTTTTCAAATCTTTTGACTTAAGAAGCCCAATCCAATTTTGTGTAAGACCACGTTTAAGACGTTAATTCGTAATGTGATCGGTTGGGAGATTAGTTTGGTTTTTAAGTTGAATTGAAACTGGTTATAGCTAAGTATTAAATTGGTCTAGGCTGAAATAACTTGTGAATCTAGTGGAATTTAGGCTTTAGATTGTAATTAAGATAGTGGCATCAGTTATCACGTTAATCCGTCGGTCTCGGCTGTCATTCGTGGGTCTTTGGCATTCGTTAAGGGGCGTCAGAAGCCGACAGTCTGACAACCAGTCTTACCAAGAGTATCGTATTACCCAGTAACGGGTTGTGGAGGTCAGATAGGCAGTCGCTCCATGTAAAATACTGGTATTCAGCTGCATCCAGTTAGACTGGAAGCCGACCCCAAGGAAAAAAGGCTAGGTAGATGATGAATGGCGTCAGATAGTGGTTATTCGTTAATAGGCCGCGAAACATATTTAGATAAACATCCAACCTGACAATGATATGCAAATTCAAAACTGAATGAACTGAATTGAATTACGCGGACTACCCTGACGCTTTTCCTTAAACCAATTTCTTATACCTAAATCCAAAAGTATACCCTGAATTTGTTACAAAGAAATTCTTTCCATCATCAAATAAATTGGCATCACTCAAAACTCTGCCTACTCTCAAATCGTGTGCGACATCCATAATTCATAAGGAGTAATACTTTCTGATGCGTCGCGCATCATATATGCTCGACTATGATCTCAGAAGAAAGGGGAATACGGCTTTTATTATTATTACACCTACGAGGCGACGATTTATTCCGGTCTGATCCTCTGAACCCCCCTCCACCGCCCTCCTCGGTCCCCTGCTAGTTCTTCTTCTGTTATAATCTCTGTCATAGAGCTGATTTTTCCATAGCCAGATAACTTTTATTCGAGCAATGAAATTGACGTTTGACATTTTTCCTTTGAAATAACTGTCAAAATTATTCCTCGAATAAAGTTAAAAATCAGCCCTTATCCACATTATCTAGGTTTAGTCTTTTTGACAGGTAAGTACAGTCAAAAGAAAATAAAGGTTTCATGAGGTTAGACATGTAGAAATGTTAATACAATAAAATTTAAATTAATCATTATCATCATCATCAATTCAGCCGAATAACATTAATTGCCGGTAGGCTGAAAAGTCTGACAACCAGTCTCACCGACGGGTATTGTTATTGTGGAGGTCAGACAGGCAGTCGCTCCGTGTAAAATACTAGTATTCAGCTGCATCCAGTTAGACTGGAAGCCGACCCCAACATAGTTGGCAAAAGGCTAGGCAGATTATGAGAATAAAATTCGAATAAAATTCAATTTTATTAATAGAAAACAAACAGCTCATTTATCAAATTAAACTTCAGTTGACAACATCCATCGGTTTCTTACTAAACCTCAACTATATCCGACGATCCTGCATAGTTATCTCTTTATATTTATTTATTTATTTAAACTTTTCGCACAAAAAGGTACAAAGGCGGACTTAATGCCTTAGGCATTCTCTACCAGTCAACCAAGGGTGGTGAAGAGATTGGATGGCAGGTGCTTTGTGTGAGAGGAACAATGATAAAAAAAAATCTATTAAAACTAGGTACACAAATACATAAATAGGTTATATACATTTACATACTATTTACTATAATATATACTTATAATATATATATATTATAAAATACACAAATTCAAAGGAGAGAGGTTATGAGATGACTCTACGCTATTTGTTTCTCTTGTTGTCTCTTTTGTTGACTGTAGGACCTGTCATTTTCTCTTTATGTTCAATTCGTACATACACAAGCGACACACTTCGCTTCACATAAAACCTTCTTTCTACAATCTGTAATGACCATCGTCTTGAGATGAAATTCTTTTTGTTTCGACCTCCTGACCTGACCTCGAACAACCTTGAGGTCACATTTACCTTAGGTGTAGAGAATTCTTGGTAATAAAAGTTTCGATCTAGACCATAATATTGTTAGGCTTCGGGCTATCTTGAAGCGTTTACATAAGACGGTTCTAGGTTATTTTATTGGTTTAAAAGAAAGATAAATATGGTTAAGATTGGTTTATCAACCATATTGGGAGCTATACGTTTAGAGTCGTTTAGGGTTGATACAACTGGGGCCCGAGTGCTCAACGAGTATTTCGGGACATCACCAAGCCAAGTTGGTTGATTCTTTACGTGACCAGAGGGCTAGTTTAATTTTAGCCCAAAATATCAGCATTGCCATCCAACGTGGTAATGCTGCATTTTGGGTACTTATCCCATTGACAGCGATGCGGACGAATGTTTTATTGATGCTCAATGAGCTCCTCCCTTTTTTATTATATACTTGATAATATTCTCTTATATATTTTAGTATTAGCTTGTATATTGTAATTAGGGTATTTTGTTTATATTTAAATAAAATTACTATTCAGATTTCTAAATGTATAAAATTAAAATTAGTGCTCAGTTAATTGGTTATTATTATTTTTATTTGCAATCGGCTGGATAATATGTTTAATATAAACAGATCTGTACAAACAATTATTTTAGCATTTTATTTTATTAATCGACTCTTTAGCTTTATTATTGTTAAATTCTTTTTAGCTTTAAATGTCGCTGCACACATTAAAAGCCGTTACTGATGGAATATATATATAACTACGAACATAATTATGTAGATCATCAAATCCTTTCTTTATTTTAGCTAACCTATAGTACCTACCCATGTCATAGTTAAGTTTTGAACAATGTTTTATATTTAGGCGGGTGTTAATAGCTGCGATACAGTCTTAACTACCATCATACATAACTTTTTTAGCTACCATCGTTTCCATCTCCATTCGTTTTTATTTCATAGTAAAAAAACTTTTACTTTTTTTACCTTACCCTTTCATATTGCGTCTTGTCAATTTTAGAGCATCTCAAATGAGGTTAATAATACAATTGGTGATTTCAGACCACATTCAGGCTAAGCCCCAAAAGGCTTAGAAGAAAGCTTCACCAACGTTTAAGTCAACTGATTAAATATTTAATCAGTTTTATATTTAAACTAGCTTCTGTCCTCGACTTCGTCCGAGTGAAATTTCACCCTCCCCCCATTCGCCCTCTTAGGGGTGGAATTTCGAAAAACCCTTTCTTAGTGGATACCTACTTTTTACAAAGAACACACTCAGAATTTCATGTCTCTAGGACCAGCGTATTAATACGCCTAATAAAAGTCCTGACTGGCTGATATATCCACATATATCAGTCAGTCAGGACTTTGAATTTGACATAAATCAACTGTTTTAAAATCTAACCGGTCGCGGTGGTTTGAAAGCTGGTCAACACAGGTCTTAGCACTCCCGGACTGACGAATATTCCTGATCGGGAAAAATCTAAAAAAAAGTCTTGTTCGTCAACAATGTGAACGAATGTAACTTTTTTCCCCGATCGTCAACAGTGTTGACGACGAGGTGTTACTGATCGGGAATGTTCGCGGACCGATAGGTACCCGGTAGGTATATTCGTCACTAAGGCTGCATGTTACTTGCACGTCATTAAACATCAAGGTGTATTTTTGTATAAGGACCAATAGTGCTGTTAGGTAGTTTGAACCTTATTAAAATTTCAATTTACTGGGAGTTTTGTCAAAAGTCATTAGGTAACGGCGACTATGCCCTGCTTATTCTTACACCACAGGAGACCAAAAATAAAAATAGGAAAATATTACAATGTATAATCAGTCTATAATGTTCCCACTGCTGGGACACAGGCCTCCTCTCTGTGAGAAGGAATGGGCCGGGGTCCATCACGCAAGCTCAGAGCGAGTTGGTGGATGTCACATGTCTCCGAATTTTAGATTCTATGACATGCCAGTTTCCTCTTTACTCTCTCACAATTATCTTCGATTTTTTTTTTGGTTCTGAAGGCATGCCAGTTTCCTCATAATGTTTTCCTTCACCGTTTTGAGAGCAGTGATGATAAAATAATTTACACACAGTAAAGTGCCGGTCTGGATCCGAACCTACGACCTTCAATTCGTAAGTCGCGGCCATTTCCACTGCGCCACAACAGCTCTCAACCTAATGAACACTGTCTCACAATGAATATAATAAAAATAAACTACAGGTAAGTACAGACAGCAAAATTGTCGGATAAAGTAGATACAAGCTAAACAAATGTGTGCTGTCAACATGACGCCTACGACTGACATTATTTAATTCGCCTGACGTGGCCTGACGTTGCCTGACGTGAACTCAACATACATTATGACGGTTATTATTTATGAATCAAAGGCACAAATTATATTTCTACTTACGGAATTTCATTGCCATTTTTGTAATTTTTCTGTTTTTGAAGTGAACATTTCTTAAGGCGCGTTGGGCATTTTTTGATATGGGAAAAAACCACTGAACTCGGGCCAATGTTACCGTAAGCGACAACGCGCGTGTTTTGTTTATAAGACGATTAAAAAAATACCCGCTTCGGATGTGTTCGGCTGTCCCCAAGATATACTCGCTTTTAATGTATATCCGATTTGTCAGTGAGTGATGGCAAAGTATTCTATTTGTGTTTTGTTTTCACTTCTGTCGGCACTCCCGGAGTGCTACTGATTTTTTTAATGCTAATTTCACCTGCAACAGCTACTTCCTTTTGAAAGGGTCTACTATGCAAAGCAATGAGGTCCTTGCTTCATTATTGGTAAATGTACAAGTACACTCATTGCTTTGCATAGTAGACCCTTTCAAAACGAAGTAGCTGTTACAGGTAAAATTAGCATACGAATCTATTTATAATATGCTCAGTTTGGCAACAAAAAATGCTACCAATGGTAAGCAAAACGATTCGTTTTTGTTGATATAAACTGAGCATTCATCTTAAATGTCAATGTGTAACTATCAGGAACAACCCAACATAATATTTAAGCAAGCTCACTTCACCTTACTATATCAAACCTCAAACGACTACGTGCAAAACCATAACAAAACCAAGGTACACATTACCTGATGATGTCCCGCTATCTACCGTCCAGACTGAGTGTCCTCGCTTTATTTCCTGTGGGAACCCGTTCTCCAGTACTAATATTACTATTGATTTTCGATTTATATTAGTTTTGATGTAGCTTCCAGATGTTCCGTTCGACAAACAAGTTTAGTGTGTGCTGTTTATTTAGCGGCGAGTAGGATGTTCGACATTAAATGTTTTATTCAGTTGCTTTAGAAATTGTGGTTTACGTTTGGGGATATACGCTTCTTTCAAAGGACCAAACTCAAACTCAAAGGTGCTTATAATTTGTGTGATTGAAATAAATTTCAATCACACAAATTATAAGCACCTTTGAATTGTCAAGGGTATGGTTAGTTTGAATGATGAAGCTAGTTGCCCATTCCAAAGCGTAGTAGGTTTCTATGGAGAAGAACGGACAAAATATTGATTACATTCTTGTTGAAATTAAATATGTGAGAACGATGAAGAAAGACGTGCACGCTGAAAGCATCCGTAATAAAAATATAAAAACAATTCAAAAATTGAAATACGCCGTGACTGCTAAGAAATGACCAGTCCCTTCTGACGGTGGCGTCCGTTCACGAACATAACGTATGGGTGGCAAAAAAACCTTCCTGATAACAAATCTACCTTCCTGATAGCAAATGGTCATTGCTAGCAATGCACATTGAAATCCGCGGTAGCAATGGCTTTGATTTTGACAGTTCAACAACATTTATTGCGTTATTTACATTGTTGAGCAGACAAATTTTTCGAACATATGATGTAATGGATTAGCAATATCCTTCAAAATTATTTAGATTGTGATTGAAAGTGTGTTATGCAATGAGGATGCAGTACCAATGGCGTCGCAGGTGCGTATGCTAATCCAAACATAAAAAAACAAAGAAAGAAAAGAAAAAACGGAAATAAAAGAAAAAAGAGAAAGAAAAGAAAAAAACGGAAATAAAAGAAAAAAGAGAAAGAAAAGAAAAAACAGAAATGAAATAAAGAAAAGAATAAACAGAAATAAAAGAAAGAAGAGAAAGAAAATATTTTTTTTTGACCCAGGTTAAGTAAGGTACTTACACAATATTCACACAAAATAAAAATAAATCAGAAAAAAAAACATAAAATAGTATTGTGCCTCACGGCTGCGCCAAATAGGCCCAGAAGAAAAGGAAAGTAGTTACACCGACACCCAAACCTCATTAACCAGAACAAAGCATCGCTGCTTGGTGACAAAAATAGCTATTAAGTAGTCCAACCTTACCGAGGTCCTTCACAAATAGCTCTACTAGATTACGTATATTTTAATACTATTTACGGATTATTTTATTACAAGGAAAGCTTCTTGTGAAAAAACAAGTCCAAGAAAAAATCTATTTTTACATTTCTGTCGCTTAGCAGCAAGAGAAATATAAAAACGTACCTAACAGCCTCTGCCTGAGAGTTGCTGTTCCATTTTGAAGTTTTAAGATTCCATCTGCCTAGCCTTTTCCCAACTACATTGGGGTTGGCTTCCCGTCTAACCAGATGCAGTTAAATACCTACCAGTATTTTACATAGAGCGACAGCCTATTTGCACCCTAGTTCCTGGATAATACGCCTTTTTTTTTCGCGGTAGGTAAATCATCAAATGTCCCCTCCCGCTCTGGGTGGAGTGTCAGACTCTTACTGACTAAAACCCACCCGTGTTCCTTCCTTAGCCCTTTATGTTCCGGGCCAGCAGTAACCCTATCGGACAATCCCGCTGACCCGGCAGGCTTCGGCCCTGACGGGCCTCTTCATTTGATGCTGACATCTCTTTGAGGCGCGCGTGGAACACATACGCGCCGTCCGGGATGGGCCTGGTCCTGAGCGGACGGTGAGTTACCCATTACTCTCCGTCCGCAGGCCCGCGCCTATGGTGGCCGGGAGTCGTCACGCGAATACGATACTCCTTGGTATGTGTTACCAAGGGGTATCGTATTATCGGCTGCCAGATTTTTGGGCTTCCGACGACCCCTAACCAAGGTTATGGATTACAGACACTTAAAACCTTTCAACGTTGTTTCATGGTGGAATATATCAATTTCCTTCAATGTTACTTGTTATAATTTGTTGACCAAGATAACAACAACTACGAGTAAGACAGAAGATTTGATAAAAGATAAAATTGCTGAACTGGGATGTTGGCGACTGGCTGGTTAGTCGTTCCTTTTTTATAATTCTGTTTTTTAAAACTATTTTATTTCTTAATGACAAATGATGTATTTTTCAGTTGTTGTCAAATAGTTTGCTTGTGACTAGTGATATGTGAGTGTTCTCATTCTCTTGGTTCTGCTAATAATTATCTTAATTTACTGTGACCCCTCTTTGTTTCATTTTCCATTCTTTTTACATTTAAATACAGTCCACATTCATCCACATTTTTGGTCCATTCGTCGCCGAAATTTTTACCATTTGAACCATTTCTTTCGTGACAGTTTTCACGTCATTTTCATTTTGCATTACGATATTTTCATACAATGATGGTCACACGGAGTAAATCAAGATTTATCGCGAACGTAACGGCGAACCCTGATGATCGCGACGAACATTCAACGACCTCTCGCCGCGATCTCATCAATCCCGTGCCGTGCGGAAACGTTGCACCGCAAGAGGACTCGCGTGCCGCGGGGAGTATTAGAAACGTTGCCCCAGAGCAAGAACCCTTAGTACTTCCTCACAGTTCCGGCATCGTGGCCCAACCGCGCGACACGCACAGCAGCAGACATTCGCATACAACAAGATCCAGTGCGACTGTACGAGCGCAGAAGTTAGCCATTGAGGCAGAAATTCATCGCCGTCACGCAGAACGTGAGAAGGAATTGGCCGAGCGCGAACGTGTGCGCGAGCGTGAGCTTGCGCGCATACAACAGGAAGCAGACGAAGTGGAGCTACGTGCGAAACTCGCTTCTCTCGAAGCAAATTCGGATAAGTATAGTAGTAGTAATCGTAGCTCATCTCACTCGCACAGGCATCGAGTCGCAGCATGGGTCGGGAACCAGCACGACGCTGACGCCCCCCTCGACCTACGCCCTCAAGCTGTGACACAAATCGAACCACGTGCGATGCACACCACTGCTTCTACGCCTGGTAAAAACACGCAGGCTGATCCTGTTTCGCAATTGGCGAAGGCGATTTCCACTCTACCCGATCGCCACAAACGCCTCGAACTTATGCCATTTTCAGGCAACATTAACGATTGGCTGCCATTCAAATGCACTTATGAACGAACTAAATCATCTTTTACACCCACAGAGAACGTTGCACGCCTTGTTGCCGCCATCCGCGGCGAGGCCCGGGTTGCTATTTTATCCGTTTTGTTCGAAGCAGAAGACCCCGACGAGGTGATAGCGGCTCTGGAGCAGAACTACGCACGACCCGAGCTCGTAGTTGCCCAGGAGATCACCGCTCTACGGAATTTAAAGATAAGTAACGTAGAGCATTTAAATACTTTGGCTAATAAATTACGAAATTGTGTGACTACAATTAAATGGCTAAAACAGGAGGAGTATTTGTCCTCGATCGAACTGCTTCGCACGGTGCTTTCTAAGCTTAGCGAGCACACCAGAGATCGGTTCACCGACTACGCCTCTACTCATAAGCCTTTTGAGCCATCTATTACTAAACTGGAGTTGCTTTCTAGATTCTTAGTTGTTGAGGCCGAGCGGCAGCTCAAATACAATTATCTGGTTGACACGACATCGAGCTCGTCGCACAGTAAGCTCCCACTTTACAAGCCTCCAGTTCATAAGTTTAACATGCCAAAAGATTTGACTATTCATGCTACTACTTCTAAAGACAAAACAACGGAATGTTTATTCTGTAAACAAGGTTCACACACCGTAAAAACCTGTAAGGCTTATTTGTCTCTTACGGTAGACGACAGATGGCGCTGGGTTAAGGAAACTAAAACTTGCTATAGATGTCTTAAATCTCAGCCACATACATGGAGTACTTGCCGAGTAAAACGGTGCGGCGTTGATGGCTGCACGAGACGGCATCACGCCCTTCTCCACGGCGATGTAGTTGCAGGCGACAACAAACCCAATACTAATACATCCAATTTGCCACAGAGTTCATCGACTAATACTGTCGTACCGCAAAAAGATGGTGACGTCATCGCTGCCACGTTCGGGGTACCCGCAACGAGCACGCGTGGACTATTAAAAATCCTGCCAGTCGTTGTGGAGGGACCACGCGGCACTTTTGAAACGTTCGCACTACTAGACGAGGGCAGCACGAGCACTCTCATCGACGGTGACGTAGCCACGCGCATCGGAGCAGAGAACGTCGGCCGACAACAACTGCGTGTTACTGGTGTTGGTGGTATGTTCCTGGACACCGAGGTATGTCTTGTAAATTTTTACATTCGAGGTCGCCATCTACCTGAGCGTCATTTTATACAAGGCGCGCGAAGCATCACGCCCCTTCAGCTTAGTCCCCAAAGTACCGATCATCTAGACTTTTCCGAATACGACCATCTGGCTGATCTGGCTGACGTGTTGGCATATCAGAACGCAACGCCTACTGTACTTATCGGCGCCGCAGATTGGCATCTATCTTTGAGCCGTGAGATGCGCGTAGGTAAAAGAAACGAACCCGTAGCGTCAAGAACGCTCCTAGGCTGGGTAATTCACGGCGCAATTTCTACAGTTTCTAAGCCTGTACATTTTATTCACAACACCGCTGACACATCACAACAGCTTGACACTCTCGAGGCACTAATTAAAAAGCAATACGAAATTGACTCTTTAGGTATACAAAAACATACCCCTAGACAAAACAGCGACGACGCTCGCGCAGTAGATCTCATAGAGTCCTCAGCTGAGAGATTGGACACCGGTCGGTTTCAAGTTGGTCTTCCTTGGAGAGACAACGCATCAAATAATGTACCTGATAGTTACCCTCAAGCTTTCTCACGCCTAAAATCACTAGAAAAGCAGATGACGAAAGATGTAACGTTTGCGTCAGCGTATAGGAATTTTATAAACGGTATAATCGAAAAGGGCTACGCGGAACAATGTGATCCTTCATCGTACCATGAGTCGTATTTAAAGAATAAATCTAACTATTCTATGAGATGGTATTTACCTCACTTTGGAGTTTTTCACCCACAAAAACGCAAGCTAAGGGTTGTCCATGATGCAGCAGCATTAAGTGGGGGTTTTAGTTTAAATAGTATGCTGCTACAGGGCCCAGACCTTTTACAGTCACTTTTAGATATCTTATTTCGCTTTAGGGAGGGACCTATAGCGTTCAATGCGGATATTCAAGAAATGTTTCCCCAAATTAAGATAAAAGAAAGCGACCGCGACGCGCTTAGGTTTTTGTGGCACGATGGCATCTCACAGGGTGCAGTAAAAGAATTTAGAATGTCTTCTTTAATTTTTGGTGCAGTTTCTAGCCCATTCATAGCTTTGTATATAAAAAATAAAAACGCGAAGGAGTTTGAGAGTGAATACCCCGCAGCCGCGCACGCTATCATTCACGACCATTATATGGACGACTTTATTGGAAGCCAATTCGATCTTTCCGACGCCGCACGCTTGGCTTCCGATATTGTCACGGTCCACAAGAAATGTTGTTTTGGAATGCGTTCATGGGTGTCAAACGTACCAGAAGCACTTGCGTTGGTGCCCAAAGAGCTTCATAGCAACTCAGACTGCAACTCAGACTCCGACGTCAATCTACCTCCTAACAATGACGTAGGCACGTTAGGGATAAAGTGGAATCCTTTAAGCGACACCTTAGGCTTTCGCACGGGCGATAAGGACTTAGGCACAAAATTAACTAAGCGTAGTTTGCTCTCTAGAGTCATGAGTGTCTATGACCCTTTAGGTTTGCTGATGCCGATAGTAATACAGGGTAGGATTCTGTTACAAAGATTATGGAGGGAAGGAATTGATTGGGATTCGCCTATACCCACCAAGTATGAAACCGAGTGTAAAACATGGTTTGGTCAGCTCAAGTTAGCAGCAAATTTTCGAATTCCACGATGGTACGCGGGTAAGCCAGGCGTGTGTGATACTCAGCTCCATGTCATAGCTGATGGGGGGGAACAAGCGTACGCTTGCGTCGCATACTGGCGATTCACTTTTAATGACGGTTTAGTCTCTCTTGCCTTAATTGGTAGCAAAGCGCGTGTAACCCCTCTGAAGCCTCTCTCTATCCCGCGAGTAGAGTTACAAGGAGCGCTCATCGCGACACGTTACGCGCAAACTATTTTAAGTGCCCATCGCACAAAACCTTCCGCTGTTTTTTATTGGACCGATTCTACAACGGTTTTAAAGTGGATTCGCAGCGATGCACGTAGGTTTAAAGCATTCGTTGCTCATAGGTTAGGGGAAATTTTAGAGTCCTCGAACCCCTCCAACTGGAGATGGCTTCCAAGCGACCTAAACATAGCGGATGATGCAACAAAACCGAAAGATATGTTTTTTACAGCGACACACAGGTGGTTCACTGGCCCCACTTTTCTGATCAATCCTCCAAATCAATGGCCTCGTGAACCAGAGTACACATTAGAGTGTCCAACGGACGAGGCTTTACGCGTGTCCGAGCTAAAGCCCGAGTTTACCGGAGTTCTGGTAGATGCCCCTACCTTTGAACTGTCGGTCCCAGATGCTACCCGATTCAGTAGTTGGTTACGGTTATTACGAGTCACAGCTCGCGTTTTTCAGGCCGTCAGACATTTTAAGTCATTTTCTAAATCTCCGCGTTTATTCACAGAAGCCGCTCGCGACGCTGCGTCACTCTCGCAGCTGTCCGCCGCAGACATCGTACAAGCAGAGCAGCTCCTACTTATGAAGGCGCAGGTAGATAGCTTTGCCGAAGAACTCAAGATGCTGAAAGCCTCACAACCATTGCCGAAGGGCAGCCGCATCGCTGCGCTCGCCCCAGTGCTCGACAAAGATGGCTTGCTCAGACTCGACTCACGCATAAAGTCCACTCCTGGGGTGTGCGAGAGTGTGAAAGCACCGGTCGTAGTGGACGGCCATCATCACATCGTCCGTCTAATCATCATGCATAAGCACATCGAAGCTGGCCACGGTAACCACGAGCTTGTACTGAACGAACTAAGGCAACGTTTTTGGATCATAAGGGCACGAACCATAATACGTAGCGTCGCTAAATCATGCCTGCAATGCAGAAAGCAAAAGGGCCGATTTAGAGTGCCGCCTACGGGAGATTTACCTCCAGAACGGCTAGACCATCACAAACGACCCTTCACGCATGTCGGACTTGACTACTTTGGGCCTATAGAAGTGGCTGTAGGCCGACGCCGAGAAAAAAGATGGGTGGCACTCTACACATGCCTGGTTACTAGAGCCATTCATCTAGAGATAGTGGCTTCGTTATCGGCAGCCTCAGCAATTATGAGCCTAAGGCGCATGATGGCACGTCGAGGGACTCCAACTACAATATTTTCTGACAACGGGACCAACTTTGTCGGCGCAAGTCTTGAGCTGGCCGCCTTATACCATGGAGACGTTCGGGACTTCGCAACCAACCACCGAATCTCATGGCGTTTCATACCGCCTGCCTCGCCTTTTATGGGTGGCGCGTGGGAGCGGCTGGTTCGCTCAGTGAAATCCGCGCTACACAGCACACTAAAAGAAAGGGCACCTAAAGAGGAGGTCTTGGTGACTTTACTACTCGAAGCGGAGTCCATCATAAACTCCAGGCCGCTCACGTACGTCCCTAGTTCACCAGACACCCCAGAGGCCATAACACCATTTCACTTCATCCTCGGCTGTTCATCGACTGCTCAGTGGCCCGTCGACTTATCGGACAACGATCTCTTACGCCGGTGCGATTGGCGGCACGCTCTTCGGTTGGCTGATCACTTTTGGGAGAGGTGGCTAAAAGAATACCTGCCGACTTTGATCCCACGAGGACGCAGAAGAAACGTCACGAACTTTTGCGAGGGTGACGTAGTTGTCGTGGTCGACAACACCCTACCACGGGGTCTTTGGCTTCTGGGTAGGGTAACCAAAACATTTACGGGACCGGACGGACTGGTGCGCGTTGTAGATGTAGCCACCAAAGGCGGGATTTTACGTCGACCAGTCCGCAAACTCCTACCACTTATGGCTGACCCCCAGCCAGTTGCCACCAGGGTTTAGTGTCCCACTAGGGGCCCGGAATGTTGGCGACTGGCTGGTTAGTCGTTCCTTTTTTATAAATCTGTTTTTTAAACTATTTTATTTCTTAATGACAAATGATGTATTTTTCAGTTGTTGTCATATAGTTTGCTGCTAAGTGATATGTGAGTGTTCTCATTCTCTTGGTTCTGCTAATAATTATCTTAATTTACTGTGACCCTCTTTGTTTCATTTTCCATTCTTTTTACATTTAAATACAGTCCACATTCGTCCACATGGGACTTCGTAAATGATCTACAACTGACCAGACTATTTTTTGTTTTATCAAGAACCTGGTACTTGTTGACAGGCCTACGCTGTCCTCCAATACCTCTTGTAATTTGAAAACATTGTAAAAGCCAATTATTTTTAAAAAGAGTAACTTTGGAGTTTCTTGGCGGCTCTTCTCCATAGGAAACGACCAATTGGAACCGTGCACATAGCTTCTGACGTTTCATAAGTACCAATGTAAGTTTATGTGAAATAAAATATTTTGATTTTCATTTTAACCACAACTATCGCCAAAAATATTCTATTTCTTTTAATGAATCTATTCTTTACACTAAGGCCTATGTGGGGTGTTAGTGTCCACTTGGTTCTTCGAAACATCTTTAAGTGATTGGTCGATTATTTAATAGACTTTTGGGCACTTTTTCTGTTGACAGCGAACCGGATGAATTTTTGGATGCTTTATGATTCCTTTCCCCTTCTTTTTTATGTACAGACGCCAGCACATCAATCTACTACAATCTGTCTAATTTCTTTATTAGATTTTCAACTTTATTACTAAAGCCATCTGCCTAGCCTTTTCCCAACCATGTTGGGGTTGGCTTCCAGTCTAACCGGATGCAGCTGAATACCAGTATTTTACATGGAGCGACTACCTATCTGACCTCCACAACCCAATTACTGGGTAATACGATACCCCTTGATGAGACTGGTTGTCAGACTTTCGGGCTTCTGACTACCCGTAACGACTGTCAAAGATCCATGAATAACAGCCGGGACTAACGGCTTAACGTGCTTTCCGAGGCACGGAGGGTTCACGGAAAGATGGTCACCCATCCACAGACCAATCGCGGTAAGCGTAGCTTAACCTGATCTATATACCTGTGCAGCTGTTATTATTCAGCTAACTAAAGCTTAAGATCAAAGTTGATTGGAAAAATTTGACAGTTTCGGGTAGCTTGATGTGCTGGCGTCTGTACAGGTAACTACATACCGTATTATTTTACGATTTAGCATAAACATATGTAAATATTATCTTCCTGTGTACTTGGATAAATAAAGACATTTACTTTAGAATGTCACTAAGGCCTGATTTTCCAATCGACAGTAAATTTTTTTTGTATAGCAAAACTGTTAATAATTCAAAATTATTCCACAGATAAATTATTTGGCGTTGGAAAATTCAGCCCCAGTTCTTCCATACAAAAACTGCCAGACGTCAAATTTATTCCACGAATAAAAATTATCTGTCGATTGAAAAATCAGCCATAAGACTACTAAAACTTTTAATAAAAAGACTACACCGCATGAATTTAAATCTAGAAAAGTGTAAGCTCATAAATCCAACAAGAACCTGAAATACGATTTCAAAAAGTGGGTCATAAAACAGATTTCCATTTCAAGAGCTTACAATTTTAATTTCCTTAACATCTAAAAAAAAAGTCCCACGAACCGTGGTAGGGTTGTGCTAGATATAATCCGACGGACTGCTAGGAAATAACTGTGGGCTAGGGCTGGCGGTGTGATGAAAAATGGATGGAGGTCATTATTGGTTTTATAATACCTAGTGAGGTCGATTTTAGGAAAAATTACAGTCGGCATTTTGTTCGTAAAATTATTCTTCTCTACATCTATTTTGTTTCTGGACTTTCCACACTCCTAAAGAATAAGCTCTCGTTCAGGATCTTCGTCCAAATTACAAAGCAAAATCTCACCTATACATAATATATTTAATTTAATAATATTATAAATAGGTTAAATTTGTTTGTTTGTAAGTTTGTATGGAAAAAATCTTTTTATCACACCTGCTCTGAAAATACATACTAATTATACCAATTAGAGGGAAGAAACGCCTTTATCCCGCCCTTCAAATCCTTTCATCCCAAGGTATGGAAGTTTGTATGAAAATCCTTTCGACCCAAGGGTGGGAAAAATGTATGAAATTCCATTACATACCCGGTTTTTCTTTTTTTTTTAATTTGTCAGCAGTCATACTGCCAAGAGATTTTAACTGTCTACTAATTAAATTTCAAGTAAATTGTTACTGGCCACATACAGTTTTTTTTTTACCAGTTACCAACCTCCTTGGTGCATACAGAAAATTAAAAACGAAATTATTTTTGTATATAAAACGCGTGGAATCACGGAAGAAGTGGCTGCATGACCTTATGATCTTAGCCTACTCCAGAAACGGGCGAATGAAAAATGGAAAAGCCCGCGCATTTTCGCAAAAACACATTTATCTTTGTGTTTTTTGTAAAATATGGATACTTCGAGCGACAGTGATGATGTTATCCCTAACACACCGCCAGAACTATTAGAGACGGCCCAAGAAGTTGTTGATAATCTGTTGCCGGAAAAATCTAAATGCAGATACAACAATACTTATATGTCCATAATTTTCCTCGTAGGTGTAATAAAAAGCACTATACATCCCTCAGGATAAAGTACAGTTCCATACCTCAAATGGTTTGCGCCCCTCGCAAGCTCGTGGCGCAAATGCCATAATCTCGGTATGGAACTGTCACTTTCTTCCCTCTGAAGTAATGTACTATTTTATCACATCTTTCCAAAAAGAGCAAGTGTATTTTTTGTAAACTGGGACTGAAATAGCTCTTTAATCCCTAGGGACTAAAAGTGATTTGAATTTGGAATGTAGATATTAATATTAAAAGTTCCAATCACAAAAGAGATCAATCACGAACATTGAATGCACAAACTGTAACAGGCTGTATGATAAAGTAAAACGCGCGCGAGCCAAAATAAAAATAAAATTGTTACGATGCACTTCCATAATTGTTCAAATATAAACATTAGTCTCTAATTATTTCTATGTATTACATCTAATAATTATATGTACGTAAATAAACGTACTACTCTTATTCATAAGTTGCACTTACTTGTTTTTTCATAGAGTGTAAAAAGTGTATATAAAAAGTAGAGTGTCCGTCTCGGGAGCAACACTATTAAGCTCGTGTGACGTACTTTGAATCCGTCGCTGCGCTCAGGATTCTACCTAGATTTGCTCCCTTGGGAAACAATCTACTATTTTACATTTGATAGCCTTTTCTTGAGGAAAGCTTAAGGCTAAAATTTCTACCCTAGGAGGTCTAAGATGATATACTGAATTAATGGTTACAGTTCGCGCACTGGTTTTTTCCCCCTGTATACTATTGTCATCATCTGCCTAGTCTTTTCCACACTATGTTGGGGTCGGCTTCCAGTCTAACGGATGCAGCTGAAGAATTTTAAAAGAGAATAAAAATTTTAAAAGAGAATATTAAAGTAAGTACCTAATTAGCAAAATCTAAGTAAGTTTTGACCAGTGACCCAGTGGTAGCGGCCGCGACTTACGTGTTGTACGTCGTGGGTTCGAACCCGGCACGCGCTTTACTTTGTGTTATTCATTTCATTACCACTGCTCTCAAAAACAGTGAAGAAAAACATCGTGAGGAAACCGACATGTCTTCGACGTAAACATTCAAAGACATGTGACATCTACCAACTCGCTTAGGCCCGCTCTGGATTACGGACCATTCCCACTCGAAAAAAGGACGCCTGTGTCCCAGCGGTGGGAACATTATAGACTGATTACAATGCGTAGACACACATACCTGGGGTAACATTTTAAGGCTCCTTCAAACAGGCGCGACACACGATAAAATCGCGCACGACACAAAGCCACGGCAAGTCGCGCAACGAGCGGTGCCTTTGTGTCGCGCGCGATTATATCGCGTGTCGCGCTTGTTTGTAGGAGTCTTTAAAAGAGAATATTAAGGCACCCAGTTAGTAAAATCTAAGTAAGTATTTATCATCACCGTCATGCATACTACTTCAAAATTGCATAATCCTACTTCGAGTAGTCGTACGTTCAAACAATAGCACTAAAATGTTCTAAAACCACGATACATAAGTTGCGGCATCCTACAGAACAACATTTAATTGTTATAAACAAATTTACTCAGTAAATCATTAACTAAACGTTGCATTCAGATTGCTTATACTGCAACTTGCGACTTCATTATTGTGAAACTTTGGGTAACTGCTGCCACGCAAACATATACTGAAACACAGGAAAATCACCCCCATTTACATCCACCTAAAGTTCACTAAGACGGCAGGTTTATCTTTGTAGAGCACGCTTCAAGAAATTTACAAGACCCTGTTGTATCGCACATTTCGTCTTTCAATTATAAATCCTATTCCTATTTGTAATAAGGTCAAGATTCTAAATAGCAAACAACGATTGCATGTAAGTCTGACAATGCACGTATTTAGACGAAGTGATAAGGGAAGTAAAAGTCACAGGAATTTATTTTTATTAAATTGTCTTTTTATATTTTCCAATTTCCATACTTTGCTTGGTATTAAGGAAAAACAGGTTACATAAGATCCTTATCGGTTTAAATTTATGAAAATACAATGCTGTAAATGTTTGTTTTTTATCTCTGCAAGGAGAATGTATACAGAGTGTAAAGGACATTAACGTACAAAATATTACCACGAATTCAGCACATGATTCTGAACCCCCAGAATATAAATTTTTCATCTACACACTTACTATAAAGGCGAAAGTTTATGAGTGTGTGTGTGTGTGTTTATATGTTTGTTACTTCTTCACGCTCAAACGGCTGGATCAATTTTGATAAAATTTTGAATGGAGGTAACTGACACCCCGGACTAACATATAGGTTTTTAATCCCGATTTTCCCACGGGATCGACACTTACGCGGGTGAAACCGCGGGGCGTAGCTAGTAATTACACTGTCTAATGTTACTCACTTAACTTTACACTGTCTTGTGTACCAGAATATCTCCCGCGCCGAAGGCTCCGCTGAGATTGGTCGCTGTGGCCGAAATTCGATTTAGAGGACTATTTAATCAAAAGAAAATCTGCCGCAAATGATGATCTTTTGTATTTTATTCTTTAGTTTACTAAATAATGGCTATGGAGCTTTGTAACGACTATTAACTTGTTTCCAAGCCCCTTTGATAGCCTAATGAGCTATTTTCATTAATCCAAACAGTACATAAACACCTATAAATAAATTAAGCTTTGACTTACATTTTTCAGAGGACGAAAATACCACTCGCTTCTAAGGAACCATCATTATAAACGAAAGAACACAATATAACATCCTAAAATTATGAAAATCAAAATGCTGTAGACACGACTAATTAATAAATTAAAGAGGATCAAACGAATCGCTAAAATGCAAGCAAGCGGAAAAAGGGTAATTTGAAATAAACGCGTTAGGCTGCCGACACACGAGTGACATGTCCGGGTTTCTCGCGATTTCATACGTGATTTCCTTAGGATTTGCAAGTCGGATGCATACTTTTATCCTGGCTATGGCCGTTAAATTGAGTGGGCCTAACGCGTGATGTGAAGGGATTTCGGTATATTGTGGGCAATTTGTAATTTGGCTTTAACTTTTTGAACGTAGCATTGTTTGATGACTGTCGGTGTCAGGGTTGTTTTTGTGAAAACTTGTTTAGGGGCGTTGGGCATTTTTTGAGATGAGAAAAAACCATTGAACTCGCACTATTGTTACCGTAAGCGACACCCTCCTCGCGCATGAAACTACATTCCAATAGCCCCTACGTAATGTCCATAAAAATATTTAATAAACTCCCAGATGCAATAAAGGATGAAACCAGCGATACGACATTTATTAATAAGCTCAAGCAAATAATAATTAAAAAAGCATACTACACAATAAACGAATACAATTACATGATAAAAAATCTATTGAACACAAGCAGAAACCACACACATTTAGTCGTATAGATACATTCATACATACATAGATAAATAATATAATATGGTAGATATATATTTTATGTTTAATTAACCTTACCTATTAAATTATTATGTCAGTACCACAACCTATAATAGGCTGATCTCAATAAAATAAAATGTTATATTTACTTATTTAATGTTAATAGCATATTTTAAAAATTGGTTATTGTTAATTTGTGTCATAAATTTATTTTAATTGTAAAAATTAATTTTAATATTTTTGCTGTGCCCTACAGGGTCCATAGTTGTACAGACGCCAGCACATCAAGCTACTATAATCTGTCAAATTTCTTTAATAGATTTTCAACTTTATCGCTAAAGTATAAGGTTCAAAGTTGATTGGCAAAATTTTACAGTTTCGGGAGCTTGATGTCCTGTCGTCTGTACCTTAGCTTTAAGCCATTGTAACACCTCTACAACATTATGGAATGCAGAAAAATATATATACCTAAAAAATCAATCAAAATTATATTTGGAAAAATAAAATTATGATTGATTTTTGTGTAAAAACTACAAGCATTCTGGGATTTTTAAAGGTTGTGATGGATAGCAATGCTACTTAGGTTACCAAAACAAAAAAAAACAAATATTTGAAAAATTGTGGTCATGATATGTAATAGGTAATACGGGCTGGTGTCCGTAACGTCAATGCGCGTATTTTGCGTACGGTAGTAAAAAATATCTTAATTTTCGAAGGATTTCAATGTATTTTTTGTAATTTCCAAAAATATTTGGACATCATGTTTTTTTCATTATTTTTTCTCGAGTAGTCCACAAGTCACCCTCTAGTGCCCGTTTATCGTTGAATTTCGGGACACGTTGTATATATATTTTTTTATAATTGTCGAATTGGCTTGCTCTTGACCTCGACCACGCCTGATGGAAAGCGATAGATGAGGTTTATTATGAAACGAACGTGCGCAGAATAAGGAATGCTTTCGTTTTTTATATAATCATATTAATCATACATGCATAAATTTACGCCTTCTTCCCCTTTGACAGAAAGTAGGTGCAGAATGCCACCTGCTACGATACTTACATACATTTTTTATTTCGTTTATGTTCATACTTATTTATATCTGATCTTACACGTACGTCGGTCGCGAGTATTACGTACCTGACCTATCTAAAGTAAATCACCAATAAGGTCACTATATATTTGATTTTTTACCTTATACCTTTTGATTTTTTTTTTATTCGATAAGATTTGTCTGTTAAACGACAAAATTATTAGTGATTGTATGGTTTACTGATGGTGCTGAATAACAAACTCATTTTTATTTATTTTTTGGCCATGATACCTATCTCGATGTTAAACCTAGAAAGTTGTCGGTTACTTAACCGTAGTCCGGTGGATATCTAACTAAATTGAGGCTTACAGGCAGGGCATAAAACTAATAAACTAAGCGACTACACGCTAAGGGCACCACCTGTACGGACCTCGGCTTAGGGCGTCGCTGGACGAGGGCAGCAAGGGACAAGTTGGATTAGATTAAGATAATTTTGGGATGAATTTAAATCTACAGGCTCAGCGGCGCGGGCTAACTCGAGCAAGGATCTGGGCGGGCATGGATGGAGGCGTTGCGGCTTCTTCTTCATGGAATTAAATTGTCAAGGTCAGTCAGAAGATGAAGCTAGTTGTTCATTCTAAAGCGTAGTAGGTTCCTATGGAGAAGAACGGGCAAGAAGCTAATAATATAATATTATTCAAAGAATCCCACACATGATATTTTAGATGCCTATGTCAGGTATTCTAAAAACAGTATCTTTGTTGATACAAAACTGGATACCATGAGATCGTGAAATTTAATTTTATAATAAAATAAACGTAGATTGAAACAATGTTACGTGGGTGGTAGACGAGATGTTAGCAAAAGATCTAAGAATCAAGTGATTGTGATAATGTTATGGAAACAAAAATTATTTCTTTGTTGTTTGTTGCTAACTTCTTAATGTTTCTTCATACAGGTATGTTTATTGAAGAAGAAGTATTAAGGCTCCCGTAGACAGGCGCCACGCGACAGTATAGGCCGGCCGCTTAACTGAGACGTTGCCTGAGGTAGCTGCGCGGTGCGGGAGGGGTGATAGTTGTCACAAGTTGACGAATCACTGAGCTCTCGTATCACGTCACCACACCCCTTCCGCACCGCGCTGATACGTCAGGTAACGTCGCAGTTAAACGGTTCGGTCAAGCATACTATGACACTGATATTATAAAGGCGAAAGTTTGTGTGTTTGTTACTTCTTCAGGCACCACAGGTCTCCCACAGGCCACCACAGGCCTCCCACAGTTCACCACAGGCCTCCCACAGGCCACCACAGTCCTTCCACAGGCCACAACAGGCCTCCTCTGTCTGTGAGAGGGCCAGAATACACCACGCGGGCCCATTGCAGGTTGGTGGAAGTCACGTGTCCTCGAATTTTTGGTTCTAGGACATGCCGTTTCCTCACGATGTTTTCCTTCTCCGTTTTTGAGAGCAGTGATGATGAAATAATTTACACAAAGTAAAGTGCCTGCTTGGCTTTGAACCCACGACCTAAAAATCGTAAGTCGAGGTGGCCCATTACCGACGCGTTCACTACTGCTCCTAGAGAATAATGTATTACAATCCTTCCAAAGCAATTTACAAAATTCGTAACATATTTTATGATGATCATTACAAACTCTGCTTACCCCAACCGATTATAATATTCATTATTGCTGCCATCAAAAAACTAATTTAAACCTAAATAAATAACACAAATTTCACCAAATAACTCTCATCTCCTAACAAAGGCAAAAATTACTATCAAACTGAATTCTAGATATAATAATTTTCCAGATGTTTCGTAATTCAAACTACTTACCTAGTAATCTTGAAATTTCTCAAAGTCTCTTAAATATCTAGAAATCCCTCTGTTTTAATGGTCCTTTTAATGGGCACGCTCCTTGGAAGTTTATCGCAATATAATTATACTTGCCGAAGTCCGTTAGTGATTATTGTTTTATGTTTTTTTTTACATTGTCTTTGGGTTACACATTGTGTTGAAGGACTTTGAGCAGCATAAGATTCATTGCGTAAGTCATTACCCAACAGTTATGAGGGCTCTATCTCACTAGGACACGAGTGGCGGCGCAACCATGGTCGCACTGCCAAAAAATGTATGATTGGTTGCGCAACTGATCGGACGCCTGGTGAGATACCTACCATAAAGTTGTGTATATTTTACTGGCAGCGCGACCATGGTTACACCACCATGGTGTCTCAGTGAGATATACGAGTAAGCTTATGAGTCGTTGGTACTACTTACCAATATACAGGGTGGTAGGGACATCGCCGCACAAACTGCAATCATGAATTCAGCACTGGACTAGACCCCTAGCGTAGAAAATTTTCGACGGTTATCAACGAAAATGTGCAATACTTTCGCGGTCAAAATTTATGGAACAGCTGTTTTTTTTTTAATAACCGGCAAAGAATATCAACTTAGGATCAATGTAGTGAATCCATAGTTACAGGTGGCGCGTCGATGTTCCGGTCACCCTGTATACTAATCACCAGATGTCGAAATTTCGTGACTAAACAAAATACTATGTTTTGTTTTATGCCATTGCTGTAAAATGAAGAGGAAGGAGGAGGAAGGGAATACAGGCGTACACACTGAAAGAAATAAGCAGTAAATAAAATTTAAAAAACATTGATCTGAACTGCTTTAAACAGTTAAATATGAGCTTGAAGGCTCCTTCAAACAGGTGCGACACGACACGCGACACAAAGGCACCGCAAGTCGCGCAACGAGCGGTGCCTTAGTGTCGCGCGCGATTATATCGCGTATCGCGCCTGTTTGTAGGAGCCTTAACGTTCAAAACAGTGTTTATAGTAATAAATAACGTTCAAAACACTATTTATAGTAATAAATTCTGTTTTGAACGTTAAAGCTTAAGACAAAATGTGCCGAAAACAGTTAAAGCTTGAGGCAAAATGTTACCGTCATGACAGTAAACTTTAACATTTTAAGTAGCTAAAAGGTCACAAATTAACTGTTTTATTAATTTCAATTCAAACCTTTGAAATTTAGTTACATTACAGTCATCATTATCATCTGCCTAGCCTTTTCCCAACTACGAGTATGTTGGGGCCGGCTTCCAGTCTAACCGGATGCACCTGAATACCAGTATTTTATACGGAGTGACATTACAGTAATAGTGGTTTTCCTTTTTTTTTTTGTTTTTTTTTTCAGTAAATAGTAGGTACTATTCACTAAAAAAAAAAACAACAAAAACTTTTAATGATTGAACATAATTATGTACGTATGTATGTTGAATCATTAAAAGTTACTGTTTTGTCTTTTATTGTTTTACAAACATTTCTTCGTAATGTATGAAGTCAGTAAGTCTTAATGAAATCGCTTTAATGTGCTATAGTAAAAAAAAAAATTTTTCTCTTTCTCTTTTTTTTTTTTATTTTAAAAAAAACGTTGGAATTACTCCACTAGGAATTACTCCTGTATCGTTGGTGCGTATACAAACATTTAAATTCACATACACAAACAGCCAGACACCAGCTCCAGAGAGCCAGAGAGTTTTCAGTGTAGGCAGAAGGGGTTATCCAGAGGCGTATCCATAGTATAGTCACTTTTTGCCAGTTATAGGCTCATGTTATATGGGCGAGCCTATGAACCAGACTGAAATCCAGACCCCGGACTAGGTACTACTGAAAAATTCCTGTTTCTAAAAACCCAATAACAGTTTGCCTGACTAGGGAATCGAACCAAAGACCTCATGAAAGAAAGAAAGAAAGCAGCAGTAGCACTTACCACCACTAGAGCAACGAGGCAGTCAAGTATATTACTTACTAGCAGCGCCCCGCTGTTTCACTCGCATATGTTTCGATCCCGTGGGAATATCGGGATAGAAACTATCGTACCTATATCCTTTCCCGGGACTCAAAATATCTCTATTCCTAATTTCATCTAAATCGTAGCAGCGGTTTAAGCGTGAAGAGGTAATAGACAGACAGGCACACTTTCGCATTTATAATATTATTTATAGTATGGATTTTATAGTATTGATGTTTTATATGGGCACTTATGACATATCACAAATCAAAATTAAATCAAAAATAATTTATTAAAATTAGGCTGAGAATGAGCACTTTTTGAACGTCAAAATAAGACATTCACACAAAATGCCCGCCCTTCACCACTCCCTAGTGCTTTCACTGGAAAGAAGTGGCGCAAAAAACTACTGAGCAACACATCTGTCTGTTCAGTTAGACAAACTTGATTAAAATAAATTATTTGTCACAATGTCAGCTAGCCACGCCAATAAACCAAGAATGCAATGAAAACTGCGCTCAAGCAAAAAATACAAACTAAAAATGTAAAGAAACAAAATACGTTTATTTGCAGCAAACATGACGCATAAAAATAAAAAACACAAACAAAAAAAAAACGTAAAAATTATGCTGTCGCAATTGGTCGTTAAATTTCTGGTCTCATGGTCGTGGTACGGACTAAGCGCCACCTGGTACATTGCTTTTAATTAATTATTCTTCTTAGCAGTATGTATGATATAAACGTTTATCTAAAATATTAAACATGGCGAGCGGAGTTTCGGCAGTCATTTGTCATATCCGGGATTATTGTTACTTTTTACGGCGCATAAAAGTTCAAGATATTCTAATTATGAATTTGAATGGCTATAAGAGCAGGGAACGACTAAGGAAATGGTGGGAAGATTGTGTGAAAAATGAAAATCATGGCTAGTTAACTTTTAACAGACTTCAAAAAGGGGGAGGTTCTCAAGTTGACTGTTTTTTTAGGGTTCCATACCTCAAAAGGAAAAACGGAACCCTTATAAGATCACTTAGTTGTCCGTCTGTTCATCGAGTAAGGCCCTTTTTTCCCAGGAACGCGTACAGTTATCAAGTTGAAATTAATATCAAATAATCAAGGCTGCAATTCCTTGAAGCAGTGAAAAAATCAAACTTCTAAGTCAACGCAATCAAAAGATACGCAGCGGGCGTTTATGTTTCGGAATCAAAACCTAAAGGGTACTTCCATTGGTTTAGAATCATGAAATTTGCCAAGAAGCAATTTCATATAGCACAATTAAAGGAAAACATCCAAAGACCGTGAATTTGTAGTTACATTACAAAAAAAAATCCGTGGTAAACTATCGACATAGGTACCTACAAAGTACGGAATCCTCGATGCGCGAGACCAACTCGCACTTGACCGTTTTTTTTTTGTATAATGTTACGCGATATCTCCGGTAATTGTGGGTCGATTTCGAAAAACCATTTTTGATGGGTAGGGTATGAATGAGGGTTGGTCCCGTATAAATTGTATTAACTTTGTGCGTAGATGTGCCGCATATTTTCTCCCAAATTGTTATTACGTTGGTGTTTTTTTTTTTAATAAAAATAATGCGTCTTGTTTGCCGCTAGTGAACGTATTTTCTTTCTTTCATTCTCTCTTTATTTCTTTGCATGGGAAGTAAAAAGAAAGTTTTAGAGGTATCTTCATGATTTTTTCTATCTACCTAGCATTATCCTGAAGAATATCATATATTTTTCTGATTTTGTTTACTGTAGCCGATCAAGTACATTTATTGTTTCTAAAAATCGCGTTTTTTGGGTTTAAGTCCTGTAAGCCTCTTAAACCCACTTTACATTTAGTACAAAATCTCATGGATTATGCCTGAAGTATATGTACAAATGGAAGCGTAGTGCTTAAATTAATGAAAGGTAAATAATAATTAAAAGACGATTAACTTGTATAATGGTACGTTTCGTTCATATTAAATTTTATGGTAGACCATTATACCACCACCACCCAGCCCAACGCCAGAACAGCTTAACATTTTATCATAGTTAAAATATTAAGCTGGGTCTCTCATTATAAATGATAAAAGATTTTATTTCTGCTAGTAGATTTGTGTAAACACTTGTACACGTCAATCATATTTTTAAAAACTTGATGAGGTCAGCGTTTCCTATCTGACTACTCTGAGAAGAAAGGCCGAAACAAACTCAGAGGTCACAGTCCCTTTTAACTCCAGACATAATCTTGGTCAGATCATGTGAAGACCATGTAGATTGGTGTCTGAAATGGTCTTTTGAGGGAAGAACCACACAGATTGAGTGGACCTGTCCAGTCAGTGCACGCATTACTCAGTAATTATGCAGCTCAACTCAAAATTTAAGGAGCTCAACGATTCGACGAATGTATTGTTCGTCGAATCGTTAAGCTCCTTAAGTTTTCCAAAGAAATGAAAAATACCATTATTATTATGTTTTCGATCATTCTTTTACGTACCTACTTATTTAACTTTAAATACATTGTACAGACGCAAGCTACCCGAAACTGTCAAATTTTCCCAATTAACTTTGAACCTTATGCTTCAGCCATAAAGTTGAAAATCTATTAAAGAAATTTGTCAGATTGTAGTAGCTTGATGTGCTGGCGTCTGTACATACGAGAGCAGTGGTGGACCAGTAGTGGATATGATCTGGCTCGTGACTGGTTAAAATTTGACCAATCACGAGCCAGATCATATCCACGAAGAGAACAAGATTTCATCTTGTTCTCTTGGAGTAGGTAGAATACAGCACAAACACAAGACTGAGAAAATGAGCGTTAGGGTGTGACTGAACCGACGTGTTCGCACCTCCGTCCATATAAACAGCGGATGTCGACATCGGGTATCGAGATAGAGACCGCGATCGCGGGCATCTTCGGTAGGTATGTAATAACCTTAATCATCATCATCCTAGCCTTGTCCTAACTTTGTTGGGGTCGGCTTCCAGTCTAACCGGATGCAGCTGAATACCAGTATTTTACATGGAGCGACTGCCTATCTGACCTCCACAACCCAGTTAATGAGTAATACGATACCCCTTGGTAAACTTAAGCGCAACTCAAATTCAATGCATTTATTTGAATTAAACCATTTACAGGCAGTTTTCAACTGTCAAGAAGTCGGTCAGTCAGAAAATATGAAGCTATTTGCCCATTCCAAAGCGTAGGTACCTATGGAGAAGAACGGGCAAGAAACTCCATGGACACTTTTAAATTACATTTTTACAAAAATATTAGTTACACCATTAATGTTGAATTTATAATTATACTAGCGACCCGCCCCGGCTTCGCACGGAAACATTATTATTATTATACATATAAACCTTCCTCTTGAATCACTCTATCTATTAAAAAAAACCGCATCAAAATCCGTTGCGTAGTTTCAAAGATTTAAGCATACAAAGGGACAAAGGGACATAGGGACAGATAAAGCGACTTTGTTTTATACTATGTAGTGATGTGAGAACGACGTAAAAAGACGTACGCGTTAAAAGCGTACAGAGTACAGCAAATATGTAGTAACAAAACAATCCAGAAATAAATAAATTAAAAATAAGCCGAGGCAGTTAAGTGATGACCAGCCCCAACTGACGGCGCCCGTTCACGAACATGACGCATAGATCAGCACCATTCAGCTCAACCATTTTGAAGGGAGCTAAATGATCCAACACACACGCCACCCTAAGCGAGATATTTGTGTAAGCATGACATACTATTAGCCGCCAGGGCACATTCAAGTCAATGAAAGACATACTATCCGGTAAATGGTAGATCTATAGTACATAGAACACACATCTGTGCGGTAAGACTGGTTGTCAAACTTTCGGGCTTCTGACTACCCGTAACGACTGTCAAAGATCCACGAATGACAGCCGGGACCAACGGCTTAACGTGCTTTCCGAGGCACGGAGGGGTCTCGGTATGTACAGATGGTTACCCATCCACAGACCAACTGCGGCGAGCGTAACTTAACCTGATCGATCGACCTGTGCGGCGGTTATTATTTAGCCACGGGCCCCTCATGTAATTAATCTTAATATTAAGGAGAATTACTTTTTGGAACTAGTCGAGTAAAAGTATTCTACCTATAATGTTAATCCATGGGCGCAGTCTATATGTACACTAAACTTCACATAAATAATTCTGAGACCCTACACGAACAACTAAAACTAAAAACTAGCACGAACACTTAAACGTAACGTAAATTCGAAAGTTTTTACATCTAAAACACAACTAGGTATACAACAAGCACAATAAGTACCTAAAATATGAATAAAGTCTCAAAACTTATTAAATATTATGTGCGGAACGAGTAATTTAAATTTAAAAATCGTTCGAATTCTGCGCATTCATTCTAAGCCATTTATTGAAAACAAATGATAACAAACATCTTGACAAGCTTTTTCATTCTTATTAAATTAATAGTGAGCTTTCATTATTTATAACACTAACATGTCCTATGGGGACGCCTATATTCAGCAGTAAGTAGACGTCAGCTAATACTCATGAATAAAACAATCTGCATACAAAACTCAATATATAAAATTACGAACACTTGTCAACGAACGCGAAAGAAGAGTCCATATTTCATTTTTATTTTTTACTGTATATCGCGTTTGTATTTCCTTAGGGAGTAAACACAAATACCTAATCAAGCGGGAAAAGCTTGACAGTCATATCCGCTGAAAACTTCAAAGTTCACATAACAGATGGCGCTAGCGGTTGAGACGGATTAATGAAAGGATTTTGAACAAAATTCGTTCGCTATTATAAGCTATGGAAATTTATTTGGTAATACACCCCGTTCTTAAGCCATATATACCCAGTCAAGCGTCAAGAATGTATTTTATTATTGAAAGAAAACTCGTGTTTCGTTCCCTGGGAGTTCGGGTAAGCGATCCTAGCGCCAATACGCGATTCCGCCGCAGTCTGTGCCAGCCCGCCCTAGCGACGCACGCCGCCCGCCCAAAGCGCGCCCAAAAAATACCGAACATCGATTTTTAGTGCTTGTGTTGTGTGTGTGAGTGTCTGTGTGTGTGTGAAAAAAATTGGATGACAATCATGTAAGTTAAGAGTGTTTTTTTTAATATTAATTTTTTTTCTAGATTTTTCTGACGTGCCGGTTTTTTACGTGAATATATTAATTGAGTGGCATTTAAATTGAATTAAATGTGCGATTTAAAACAAGTGAAAACAGCTAGTGTAATAAAAGTAAAATCAAAATAACAAACTTATCAATTGGTGTTGACATATCAAATTCGCGTCAAAATTTGATTCGAAAAATGTGTGATAATATCGAACTACAAATTCGAATAACGAATTTGCTTTCACAGCTGTAATCCGTTTGATCGAGGGTGGTTACAAAATATTAATCGAGCGATAAAATCGAGTGTGAAAACGATCATGTATGTAGCTCATATGCTGAAAATTCACGATCGTTATAACTTTTAATCGGCAATTTCTCACGGTTTTATTGCCGTAATCAAACCGTATTCGGTGTATAATTGAAAGGAGTTTAACTATTGAGAACTGTTTGGGTAACCGTTTATACAATTATAGTAATTAATTCCAACACACACGTTTATTGAAACGGTTGAGTTTTGAACTGTTCTACGTACGTACTGTATTTTAACGTGTGTTCGAAATCGAACACTTAAAGATAAGCCGATGTAAATTTCTAAAGAACCTAGGCTTACTTATTTATAATTGAAATGAATATTTAAGACTCAATGCAATTATTCCAGTTCAATTATTTTAATCAATTAATTACGATATTTATTATTTAAGCACTTTCTAATTTAAAAAAAACATACGAGTGTAATTAAGTCAAAATATTTCTGATTGTGGTTCTGTGGAAGCTATGTTATTAATGATAATAAAGCATATTGCGTACTATTTAATTCAATGTAATTAACTTGCGGTTAACATGCGGTTGTTAATTCAGGCCTTGTTTTGAGTATTTTGTAAAGATAAATTATTATAATTTTGAGTATATTTTAAACACTGATTCTGACGATCTGTGCACACCACTATTTTTTAACCATTTTTCAACTCAAGTGATTTATCAACATAGTTACTGAACTGTGTCTCTTATGGCACGTACTAATACATTATTGATATCTATGAAGGAATAAATAGTTTGATTTTCTTCATCCATTTATTATTAACTAACTTGTGCCCGCGTTTTCTTACGCGTGAATTTTTTTGTTTTGACATAAAATAATTATATTTTACTAGCTGACCCGGCCACGCGTTGCTGTGGCTAACGTTTTTGTGCAATAAAATAATATTGCGATTATAAATGGAGATGTGAGCTATCCTATCTTTCAAGTTGGTTCAAACTGCACACGGTGTACAAATTTGATTAAAATCGGTTAAGTAGTTTAGGAGTCCATCGCGGACAAACATCGTGACACGTAATTATATTAAGAATAACCCTCCGCCATACTGTAGTTTCCGATTAGTGAAAGAATTTTCGAAACCAGCAACCTGATTGCGTAAAATACTATCAATCTGAATCATTTTGAAGGATATTGCTAATCCATTACTTCGTATGGTCGAAAAATGTGTCTACTCATCAACGTAAATAACGCAATGAATGTTGTTGAACTGTCAAAATGAAACCCATTGATAGATACAGCCGGTCGATTCTGTAAAAATCTCACCGTGAAAACTTAGGTGAAGTGAGTTTGTTTTTGCTAGGAATTGACACTATTGACAGCTCACTCCACGCTCACTTCACCTAAGTTTTCACGGTGAGATTTTTACAGAATAGCACCGCTGGTAGTGTGTTACGCAATCACCCTGCAGAAAAGTAGCTTCCCCCTACAAACAAACTCACAAATACTTCTTTATAATATCAGTAGGTATAGATTTCTTATTTCTGGGTTGTTGCTGGTCCGATTCAGTTTTATTTTATTATTAACTAGCAGTGCCACTTATGCGCCGCGAAGCCGCGAACCGAACCGCGGTTTCGGTTCGCGGCTTCGCGGCGCATAAGTGTCGATCCCGTGGGAATATGGGGATAAAAACTATCCTATGTCCTTTTTCATCTAATCTCATTTTCATTTCATCTAAATCGGTTCAGCGGTTTAAGCGTGAAGAGGTAACAGAGAGACAGACAGACACCTTTTCGCATTTATAATATTAGTAATACTAATATTATAAATATGAATCCATATGGATGGATATTATATAAGTATGGATTTTTTGCTGAATGGGCTTGCTTTTGACCTCGATTACGTCTGATGGAAAGCGATGGATGATGTCTGTGATGGAACGAGCGTGGGTCTAAATATGAACGTACGTAATGTTTTTTTTTTAATTCTTGTTATTTTATTCATAATCACTGTAATATTTTCAACGGAATGTGTTTTGTTATGAAGTAAATAACTTATGACTTATGGACAAACGTTGAAGGGAACACAGACGCTAGGAGAGATTCTACGAAAACTCTACTATATTAATAGTTCTTTCATCAATTTACATTATAGGTATTTCTGGTTTACACAAAACCCATGTTTCCAAAAATATCTCACAAAATGTTCTTAATACGATATTTATTGGCCCTCGTGTAAAGCAGTCGTGTAAGCCAGAGGTGTATGTAAATATTTAACGACGGATTTGATACCGATGTTGGCGTTATCTCATTAATCCTTAGGATTTACGATTACAGCTTATACCAGACTTATTATTCTGCGTCATGCTTCCCGCAAATAAACGTATTTTCTTTCTTTTCGTTACTCTCTCTATAAAGTAATAAGACTTTAGCAGACGTCACTAATCTAACTTAATCGTCGGCGAGGCGATTTGTGATGGCTTCATTAGACGGCTATGAATTGTTTAACGTTCCCTAAGTTATTCATACATACATTACAAGCCTAAGTAACGCGTAGGACGGACCATTATGCCTGCTTAGTTTGGATTCATTTTTTATTTGGTATAATAAGTAGGTTGGTTTTTTTTATTTATGTAGTAAGAGGGCCTCGGCCCACCGGATTGCTTTTGCTTATAATATAGGCTGGCAATACCAAAGGTTTTGCGTCACTTCCGAGTTGTAGCTCGTCAGTTCGGACTCAAACAGGAATTTTACTATGTGTAAATTATTTCATCACTACTGCTCTCAAAATGGTGAAGGAAAACATCGTGAGGAAACCGGCATGTCCTAGTACCAAAACATTCGTAGACATATGACACCTACTAACCCGCACTGAGCCCGCGTGGTAGATTATTGTCCACTCTCTCTCGAAGAGAGGAGGCCTGTGTCCCAGCAGTCGGAACTTAAAAGTGGACTAATTATGTTTGCTAGCTTTAGAAGCGAAATTGCAGTGTCAAGTCATCAATAGTAATCCAGTAGACACTACGCAAACATTTAATAAGTTTAAAATTTCAAAATCTTTCTTTTTCGGTTCTTTCATTTTCGGTTTTAAAAGCAAGTCAACTGTAGGTACTTACCACCTTTATAACATACGCGCCGCACTATGAAGGTACCATTTTTTTTAAACTCACTATGTGTCTTCTCGACATCCGTGTGTCACTAACGGGATGCGGCAGAATACCAGCGTCAGGTATTGTACCTGGCATATGCTGAGCTGGACTCCCATTTGGTGCAACCATGAGACACACACCGCCCAGTAGTGATCGACCGTTATAGATGTTTATGAGCTAGGTGTCTATGGGTCAATTTATCTTTTTAATCTCTGCTATATATTTTTTTCACCTTTTTTGATGTTTTTAATACCTATATTGTGTCTTTTGTTGCACTGAATAAACGTTTTATCTATATATCTATCTATATGTCCATTTGCTTTTAATTTCACCGAGTACATTTATGTCATAGCCGCAAACCGGAATACAGTGATGTTTCTAAGAGGCAGAAATGGTAACGGCGGTGTAACTTTGTCGACTAGGTTCTTTCATGAAGAGCACAGAGATACTTTAGGTATTGGTTTTATTTATTGAAGGATACTCTGCTGTGTTTTAGCCAGAATTACACGCCTTAAGGCTCCTTAAAACAAGCGCGACACGCGATAAAATCGCGCGCGACACAATGGCACCGCAAGTCGCGCAACGAGCGGTGTCTTTGTGTCGCGCGCGATTCGCGTCGCGCGTCGCGCCTGTTTGCAGGAGCCTTTAAGGCTCGTACACACAGGCGCGACGCGACATGCGACACATAGGCACTGCAAGTCGCGCAACGAGCGGTGTCTTTGTGTCGCGCGCGATTCGCGTCGCGCGTCGCGCCTGTTTGCAGGAGCCTTTAGTCTTTTAATGAAAATTATATCAATGTGTGATTTGAGTATGAATGTCGATGGCTATAAGAGTAGGGGAAGACCAGAAACGACGGATGGACTGTGTGAATGATATTGCGGTTAGAAATGGGCTGATCACAGAGAGACGACTAATAGAGATGTATGGAAGAAAAATACATGTTGCACCGATTTAAAATAAAGTGGGATAAAGACAGAAGAACGAATGATTACATCTAATTTATTGTGAACAACAGTGTATACCCTAATCTATAAACCGAGAATGATTGAATATTTAATAATAGCGGCCCGCCCCGGCTTCGCAGGGGTAGATATTGGTATTTAACAAAAATAAGGTATAGGTAAGGATTTTTCGCCGTTACCATTGCATATTTTAACATGGAAAAGTAGTTTTTGTGACATAACTGTAATAGTTAGACGTATGGTATCGCGGATTTTTTGTAGATATTGATGTCTTCTATAAAACTGTAGTAGGTACATCACTTTGCTCTATTGTCAATAGTTTCCGCAGAGTACGCGATACAAAGATTTTTTTCACACCTTGGGTTACATTATCAAAGTTTTCATACGGATCCCTAGCTTTTTTGAAAATATTCTGTCGCCTATGTTCATCAGGGATTAGAATGGTGAATGATATATATAATAGAATTTAAATGGTGAAAGAATTTTTCAAATCGGTCCAGTAGTTTCGGAGCGTATTCAATTAAAACAAACAAACAAATATTTCCTCTTTATAATATTACTGTAGGCGATTGCTAAAATTACGATTTCATTCAAATCATTCTGAATGAATGAACGAATGAATTCGGGATTTTAAGTATTTTGTAGGAATCATTACTTCGGAGTAGACCTCAGAAACAGGAGTTTCTTACCCATTCTTCTCCATAGAGATTTATTCAAAAGTGCTTGTAAATGGTTTAATTGAAATATGCTTTGAGTTTGACATCCCTATGATAAGAATATAATAGATACCTCAAGCGTCACTTACTAAAATTAACGTCGACGGCTCATTTGCTCCGTCTAATGGTATGTCTCACTAAACCATACAATTCAAAGCTAAACTAATGACTTCGAGTCCTCAAAGATTACTCGGATTTGCTCACACTGGCATCAAATTACTGTAGTCTCATTATTAATGATGCTAGAGACACCTACAATCTCGCTTTTTTCTCCCTAATGCGTATAACTGTTTTCGTCGACATTTAGCAGATTGATGATTCTTTTTATGGGGTTCTCAATGGGATTAGGATCTTTGGACGCGTAAGCGAATTTGTGAGTCTCTGCTGTATAATTTTACTTTCGCTATGGGTAATTTTTTATGTTATTGTATTCGGAAAATAAGAAGAGCGAATCGAAGAGCAATGGTGGCCCAGTGGTATCGGCTCCGACTTACCGAGTTGTAGGTCGTGAGTTCGAACCCAGACAGACACTCTACTTTGTGTATTTAATGTCATCACCACTGCTCTCAAAACGGTGAAGGAAAACATCGTGAGGAAACCGGCATGTCCTAGAACAAAAATTCGAAGACATGTGACATCCGCCAATCCGCACTGGGCCTGAGTGGTAGATTATGGCCCACTCCCTCTTACAGAGAGGAGGCCTGTGTCCCAGCAGTGGGAATATTATAGTCCGATTATGCTATTTAGAAAATGGTTTCGATTCTAAAAAAAAAACACGCTGAGCTTTGAAATGAATCATGATTTTGGAATTAAGTAAGTAGCCGGTATTAATCACCCTGTGGGTTGTTTTTGGTTTTGATTCTAATATAATATTTTCCGGAACACCTCACGATTTCAAGATTAAATTGAGTAGTCTAGTCGCGTCTCGGCTTAAGCAGTCTAAGTTTCAGGCGTCTTACGTAAAATTAGATTGCTGGCGTTATGTAGCTACTTATCTAAATTATTCACGAAGAGGTGCAAAATATTATAATGGGTTAATAGAAATTGGGGTTTGTGTTTTGATCGTTCAGCTTTAACAAGGGGTATCGTAGTAAGTGGGTTGTGGAGATCAGATCGAACTTTTGAATGGTTCAGTTAACTAAATTTTTAGTAGAAGTAGAAACATGTAAACTTTTATAAGGCTGCATATACTCTGACAGGTGGCTTGGTTAGCGCCTAGAGCTAAGCGAGTCACCATGTGAGAAGCGAAATGATACGAACGCTCTAGAATGTTCGCAACCGGTCGCACTGCGCGCTTAGCGTCTTCGCTAGTCGCCTAGTGTGTATCGGAGGATGTTAACTCACTAGGCTCTAGGCGCTAGGCAAGCACCTGTTGTGCGTATGTAGCCTTTTAATGATTTTTTTTTCGCCCTTAATTGTTAAATACGATGAAGAGTTAAGCATTAATATATAATATTTGTGAACAAGTAAATTATACATTATTAGCTGCACACCTCGGTTTCGATTCCGTGAGAATATCGGGATAAAATGTAGCCTATCTCCTTTCTCGGGACTCAACCTATTTCTATACCAAATTTCATCTTAATCGGTTTAGCGGTTTAAGCGTGAAGAGGTAACGGACAGACACGCTTTCGCATTTATAGTATTAGTATGGATGTAGATAATGTCGAACAAGTACTTTAACCTCTATTACACTATAAGATATTTAGGGTCCGATATTTAGGTGATGTTTTTTTTTAATAGGGACCCTTCCTCCCTTTCTCTTATTACCCCATCCCAATTTAAGGAAAGGGTCTTTGAATATTGCGAAGTGTAATAAGGCTTTTAATCGTCTTATCATCCTAAATCACTGTCACTTACAACGTCATTATAACACTTCAAAGTTTATTAAAATATGTTTATGTGACAGTTGGAAAATCTGAGTGAAGTTTCAATTTTTTGTCAAAAGTGATAAAGCGTTTTTGAGGTCAACTATACTTACCAAAGTATTTTAATGATGTGCCCGTTTTGAATGTCTGTCGTGTTTCGGAAACATAAAATATCTCATGGATTTGGTATCAAAATTTACTATATTGTATTCTATCTCGAATTGTTATAAATGAATGAGCATGTCGTGATGGCTCAGTGGTTAAACCTGGCCCTCGTACACGAGGTTGTAGGTATTTACCGGGGCTACCAACCAATGTGTCTTTTTCAATTCATAATTCGACCTTAGCAATTAACATAGTCGTATGTGAAAAATAACTATTTTAGGGTACGGCCGTTCAAAGCTTCAAATATGTATCAAATATATGTCAATGTACCTTAACCAAATTTGGTGTTATGTATAAATACTAATTACCTGACGTAGTAGTATATGCTTATGCGTATAAACTTATTCTAAGGCTTTTAATGCAATAAAATGAAAATCGCAAAAATGTAGATCCGACAATGTTAATTTCTACGGTCGAATTATGTAAGTACTATCTGAGTTTCAAGCACGTTAAGCAGTTGATCCCGGCTGTCATTCTTGGATCTTTGACAGCCGCTACAGGTCGTCAGAAGCCCGAAAGTCTGACAACCAGCTGTTTTACTAAGGGGTATCGTATTTACCCAGTAACTGGGTTGTGGAGGTCAGGCAGTCGCTCTATGTAAAATACTGGTATTTAGCAGCAACTGGTTAGACTGGAGCAGACCCCAACAAAGTTGGGAGAAGGCTAGGCAGATTATGATGCTCTTTATGAGTTTATCTTGTTACTGACATTTTAGAAGGAAAAATATCTTGAGAAAACCTGACTTACTGTTAATATAAGCCTGAAATTCCCAACTCGTCTTGAGCGAACGTGGTGTTCAATGCTCGTGCCTTCTCTGTAGAAGGGCCCTGTAATTTTCCCACTGCTGGGACACAGGCCTCTTCCCTTCGAGAGGGAGTTGGCTGTAATCTACCCCACGGGCCCAGTGCGGGGTGGCAGAATGTCACATGTCTTCGAATTTTTGGTTCTAGGACATGCCGGTTTCCTCACGATGTTTTCCTTCACCGTTTTGAGAGCAGTGGTGATGAAATAATTAACACAAAGTAAAGCGCCTGTCTGGGTTCGAACCTTCTTAGGTTCCTGTACCTCGCGGCCGTGACCTCTAGGCCACCACTGCTCTACAAGAAAGCGTTAAGCTCTAATCGATTGTCTCAGACATACTTGCCAAAACCTACCCTTTCTACAGTTAAACAATTGGGGTGGGGATTGGGCAAGCCTTTCAAGTCTGGGAGTGTTACTTTAGGCACGGTTAGGTGTAGGTAAGCCGAATAAGTGACACTTAGGACCGTGTTACAGAACGTCGCTCAATATTCAAGCATTAGGTACTTAGAACTAGATTCAAGCCATTTGATAGGTTGAAACTAGTTTTAAGTAATGCTTGAGTTTTGAGTGACGTTCTGTAAGTGTACCTACGTTTTATTTCTATTTGTGTTTAGTGGTAAAAGGAACTAATTTCTACTTTTTTTTGGAACGATTTCATTTAAATCGATGCTTGTTTTCGCCGTCTAAATATTAAAACAGTCGAATATGGTGATTGGTTTTATTTCAATCCATTTCTCGTAATTTGATTGCTTTTAAATCTTGCTTACATATTCAGCTGTTGGCAATATATATAACGTGGTGCTAAAAGATTGAAATAATAATGGAAAAGGTAATGTAGTCTGTTGATGCTGAACTTTTGTGATGATATAGATGATGACAGTTTTGTTTGTAGAGCTCCACGGAACCGTAGACCTACGTATTTCACATTGATACCGCGTCGCGTTCCTGAGAAGAAGGGTTTCAACGGACTGACAGACTGATAGACAGACGGTCAATGAAGTGATCCTACAAGGGTACCGGTTTTTTCCGTTTGAGGTACGGAATCTTTAAAACATTTCCAAACTTTTTCAACACCAGAAAATCTGACAGCCTTATTTTTAAATAGAGTGTTGCTACACTCCCTATCTATACTAATATTATAAAGCTGAAGAGTTTGTTTGTTTGGTTGAACGCGCTAATCTATTTATCATCACGCTATGACCTTTAGGAGCCGAGCAAAAAGAAAAAAAGTCAGAAAGAACGCTAAGCAAAAACGAAGTAATAGCGCGGGCAGGCGATGCGATGCGACGGGGTGGGTCGGAGTAATAAGAAATTTCACGCGGGCGAAGTCGCGGGCAGAAGCTAGTTTAAAAATAAGGCTGTCAGATTTTCTACTCATCCCCAAATGTAAATGAGGAATTAATAAATATTCAAAATCTCATCAGAATCAATGAACCGGTATGATATAACACGGAATCCCTTCAAACTTTCTGAATTTCTTTTGTATGAACATTAATATTCCTTAAGATAATTAACCATGCTCAAATTAGTTTGCAGAAGCCATTTTTCTTTTCGTAGTTTATTTTTCGGATATTGTCTGGGGATCAGATTATAATAGAGTACTTGGTGAAAAAGTTTAGGATATATTTTTAATGTTGGGGTTTAATCATTTTTCTTCCAGAAATATTGTAATTAGGGGTTTAATTTATTTTCTTCTACAAATACAGTCTACAGTTAGGCTCTTTGCACAGACACGTTTTTCTTGCCGTGAATAACTACGGTTTAGTAAAACCGGTGTTACGGTTTGTTTACGGTTTAGTCGCCGTGTTTAGGCACGGTCGTCAGTGTTGAATAGATGGCTATGGACGCTTGTTGACGGACACGTTTTTTTTAATGGCGTTATTTATACACCGCGCGCCGTGTGAAGTAGGAACGATTTGACAGCGTTGTATGGATAACTACGGAATCTTGTTACGGCAATTTTTATACGCCGTACCGTAAATAAACCGTGCCGTATACAAAAAGCCATACGATTTTAGAAAGTATGATAACTAGCTTTACCTCAGGCAATCGCTCGGTCCTGGATTGGATTTAATTTAATTGGATTTTGGTGTTCTATCAAAATCCAATTACCTACTGAGCAGGACCTACCGATTCACACATTCACAATCTGGTAACTTTACTTTTATTTTTAATTGAATTTCACCGTTATATTAAACCATACAAACATTATCCATTTACGTACTTAACTGAAGGTACAGACGGTTGGTGTGCTGGACACCAACCTACCCGAAACTGTCAAATTATCCCAATCAACTTTGAACCTTATGCTTTAGTGAAAATCTATCAAAGATATTTGACAGATTGTAGTAACTTGATGTGCTGGCGTCTGTACGTGACTAATTTATAATGCACTATTTCTTATGCTTTTTACAAAGGGTGGCGGCATCCTTGATGGCCCCATCGACGTGCACAGTGAATTCAGCAAATGATTCTAGACACCTGAAAAATTTTCTGTTTCATAGGAAAGTGCAATACCTACGCATTCAAATATGGAACAGCAATTTTTTTTTTTTTTGGCGAAAAATTTCAACGCATGAAGTTCAGAATCATGCCACCCTAAATTAAACATCTATACTTACAAACATTACCTATTCATAAATGTAATAGATACATGGCCAAATACTAATATAATTTACTTGATTTTATTCTTTTTATATTGCGACTGTCCTCTTATTATTTATAGATATCTTATCGAAATTTACGTATTAAATGGTACCCTAAAGGTATTAAGTGTTATTTTGACGAATAAATTATTGGAAAAGTTTTGAATTTCCATTTAGTAGAGGCTGTTTTGAAACATAATTCCCTCAATACAGTTTATTTCTTTGTGGCTTAGTTATAACAGCCGCGCGGGTCGATTTGGTTAGCTACGCTCGCCACGGTTGGTCTGTGGATGGGTGGCAATCTTTACATACCAAGACACCCTACATGCCTCGGAAAGCACTTTAAGCCGTTGGTCCCGGATGTCATTTGTGGATCTTTGACAGTCATTATGGGTCGTCAGAAGCCCGAAAATCTAACAACCAGTTTTACCAAAGGATATTGTATTACCCAGTAACTGGGTTGTGGAGCTCCATATAAAATTCAGCTGCATCCGGTTAGACTGGTAGCCGACCAAGACTAGGCGGATAATGACATCACAGTTTATTTCTGTAACTCTATGTCACGAATATCATGTTTAACAATATACACGTTGTTGTATGATACGGTTTCAGTAGAAATATTAAGGCAAAGGAAAAAGCCAAGGCATTAACCAGCCTATGATGTTCACAATGCTGGGATACAGGCCGCGATGTGAGAGGGAGTGGGCCGTAATCCACCATGCGGGTCCAGAGCGGGGTGGTGGATGTCACATGTCTTCGAAGCTTTGTTTTAGCTGGTTTCCTCAGGATGTTTTCCTTAAATAGATATCCAGATAGAATACTCTTTATTATGGACACCATAAAAATTTCAAATGCAAACTTTATGTATAGATTATTCATAGGGTGGTACAGTGAGCGGTTCTTCAAAGTTTTGAGGGCAGTAGTGATAAAATAATTTACACAAAGTCAAGTGCTGGCCTGGGCTCGAACTTACTAGAAACTCGTAAGTCCCGGCCTTTCCATTGGGTCACCACTGCTCAAACAAGTAAGAAGTTATATTGGAAATTGTTAGCGTATTTGCGACTAAACAAATACGCCGGCACTATTAGAATATCTATAGAGAGAAAACTTCAACAAGAACATTACGTAAATTCAAACATTCGTGCAAAGGGCAGGAATTTAAAACCTTTTTGGGCAGAATTTGGCCCAAATCCGTCAAGTCAGGCATGCACGACCTACCTAGTACTAAGGAATTAGCAGTAATGCGACAGTATTTGGCAAGTAGCTCGAATAAAAGAGGGTTTCAAGCCAAGATAACAGCTATTCATGCTATGCGAGCTGTTAGCATTGAGCAGGGTAGAATACGAAATTGAGCTGGGAAATGTGACTGCTTGATAAAGGACATACGATAAGTGCGAATGAAAATGTTTGGTATTTGCTCTTTTGATCCGCCATTTTCGATTTAAAATGAAGTTAAATGAAATTGTTCATTCTGGGGGTATCGGAATCACTTTTACACGTCATATTATTAAAAAAAACCTGTCAAGTGCGAGTTGGACACGGGCACCGAGGGTTCCGTACAAATTTGGAGGTATGTAAATAGTTTATTACGGGATTTTTGTTTTTGTAATGTAGGTACTTAACTATAAAACGGTTTTCAGATGTTTTCCTTTACTTGTGCTACATGTCATTGCTTCTTGCCAAATTTCATGATTCTGGGTGAACGGGAAGTACCCTACAGGTATTTTCCGAATTCCACGCGGGCGAACCTACGGGCAAAAGCTAGTTATTATATATTTAATAAATATATTTGCAAAAGTAAGGGCGTCCTTCCTTACGTTTGCCGATTCGCGGTCTCCACTCAAGAGTAGTCATCAGTTCTACGGCTAATATGGCCGGATCCATTGGTACTTCAGCAGCTACAGCTTGCTTTTTCCACATAAACATTCCTACATTAATACCAAGACCTGCGCTCCGCGGTTTCACCCGCATAAATGTCGATCCCGTCGGAATATCGGGATAAAAAGTAGCCTATATGTTAATCCACCGTGTCAGCTAGCTCCATACAAAATTTTATCAAAATTGGTCCAGCCGTTTGAGCGTGGAGAAGTAACAAACATATAAACACTGTATTGACTGATTGTATTTAGACAAAGCTGTAACTCTGCCTGCGCCTGCGGTAAAAACAAGCCAGATACTATGCATGCTGTACATAATGCTGTGGCCACACATTGGATATAATTTGACCCAAGATGTAGCGTTGGAGCATTGGCTCCAATGTGTGTATCGGGCCTGGACAGATATTTGACAGAATTTTACTGATTTTTCTCAAAATTGGATGTAGTGCCAAGTCTGAACCAATGGACAAGGCCAATGTGTAGCGCCGGCATAATGATTTAGGTTGCCCACCAATGTTAATTAAACTTTGAACACCAAACTTTTGTTCAGTAATTAGGTCGTTTCAAACACTTGCGAGTTTTTTTTTGCCACCAGGCTGTGACTGAGGGCGTTTCAAGGTAAAATCGGAAATTCAATCTTTTGGTACCTACTCTCAATAACCTCATCTCATTGGTGTATGCGGAGTTAGGCTACAATATTTAAGATTAGGTTTATCGCAGAATGAATATTGCTATTCTTGCTTGGAAGGTAGTTTTGGTTCCGTAAGAAAGTACTAAATGATATTATGGAATTAACAAGTAATAGTTAAAGTATAAGTAAATACAGGTTACAGATTTATAAAAGAAAAACATGTTTTATTTTCACACAGGCATCTTTCCTATCAGACTCTAACAATAGTGCATAGAAATACGGTAAAATACGCAGAGAAAATTTTCTCTAAATCCTCCTTTTTGCAGGCGGTTAAAAATAAATAGTAGTAAGGCATAATAATCAAACTCATTTATTTGTCAGAATATGGTACGTACATTATTATGGACTTAAGTTAATCTTCATTTATTACAGGATTAGAGATTATTAGGTACATACCATTACCTAACATTATTTTTTGTATAATTTTATTATCTACGAATTAAAATTACAATTTGAGGTAGGTATATATGTCAGTTAAGAATAATAAATAATATGATATTATCTATCATAAACACACAATTTATTTAAGATGTCAAAGTATCAATAAATGTTTGAGTAAGTATAAGTAAGTGAAATAGATACTTAAATAAAATCATGAATTATTGATGAAAGTATAAAAATAAATCTCCTTCAGGTAACTTCTTTTACAGTATCCACAATGAAAATAGATATCCATTTTCTTCTTATACAAAACAAAATGAGCTTTTCGTGTAACGAGGCAAAAATTTAGAGGCATCAGCTTCCTTTTAGCAGCTGGTTCGCTTCAAATTTTCCATTTCATTATAGGCATTTTGTTCAAGATTACTTCGCGGTGTAAGCACAAATGGATATTTGAGTATCAATTACTGGGAGTACTAACCAGGCTGTGTGGTACTGGTAATCGATTCACTCGTGGATAATACAGATGTTTGACTGTTGAATGTTTACTCAGCAAAATAGTTCTTCATGATAATAATCATCATAATCAGCCAATAACATTCCCATTGCTGGGACAAAGGGTTCCTCTCTTCGAGGGAGTGGGGACTAATCTACCACGCCCAGTGCGGGTTGGTAGATGTAACATGTCTAAAACGCTTTAGGATTGTTATATGTATAGTATTTTCATAATATCAGCCGCACAGGTCGATCGATCAGGTTAAGCTACGTTTGCCACGGTTGGTATGTGGATGGGTGACCATCTTTACACACCGAAACCAATCCGTGCCTCGGAAAGCACGTTAAGCCGTTGGTCCCGGCTGTCATTCGTGGATCTTTGACAGTCGTTATGGATAGTCAGAAGCCCGTCTGACAAGCAGACTTACCAAGGGGTATAATATTACCCAGTAACTGGGTTGTAGAGGTCAGATAGGCAGTCGCTCCATGTAAAATACTGGTATTCAGATGCATGCGGTTAGACTGGAAGCCGACCCCAATATAGTTGGGAAAAGGCTAGGCAGATGATGAGTATTTTCGATTTAAAAATCATTTGGATTTACGATTTAAAAATAATTTGGATTTACGTATCGAAACGTTCGATTTAAAAATCATTTGAATTTACGTATCGTACGAAATCGTGAGAAATGAAAAAAAAATATTCATTGCTCACGATTTCGTCTACGTGGTTTTCCAAATTTACAAAAAAATATTTTAAAGGCTTAATTTTTACAGGCGCCCTGTTGCCAGTTGCGCCTGTTTGTAAACAGGCGCAACTGGCAACAGGCGCCTGTTTGAAGGAGCCTTAAACCCTTTACGGATTGTAACACCTGAAATCATTTGTCAGTGCTCGAACAATCTCTGTACCAATAAGTTTATCAGGATCGAGCAGTTTCCGTTAAAAGACTCAAATGATATTGTTTTTTTAATCAACTGCAACAAAATTAGAGTAGGTTATCATGCTTCTATATTTTTTCAGATGGCCTTGACTCGTAGACTCAATTTTAAAGCGTTTTATATTTCTACAACAATTTTTAACAGGATTGACAGGCTTTTCGTTAGCTTAATTTAATTCAATACATTTATGAGTTTTCCATTATTGTTATCGCTGAAAGAATGTTGAAAATTGACGATTAAAACTGCGTACCGACTAGGTCTCATTCCGTCGTTTCGAGTTAGATCAGCGCAAAACAAATATTTGCGTTGTTCCGAATCCGGTGTTGGTCAAACACACGAAATAGGAAAAAACGTAGTGTGGAAAAACACGTAGTGAGGAGCACCGTTTTTCCAAAATGGAAATACAACTGGTCAAGTGCGAGTCGAAAACATTTTTGATGGAGAAAAGAGTGATTCCAAGAGTGGTTTCGTTTGGCACGTTTTATGGAAAGGCACTCGACATAGTTCTTTTTACCCAAACTCATGATTGGCAAAAAAAAAAATGTCGTGTCTCCAAAACAAAGCTGACAATAATATCGGGTTCTGTATCTAATTTGTTCGTGTTTTATTCGCGTGACTGTCTGCTGACGGTTGATGGATTGCAGTAGTTACGTCCATAATTATTTTGTGTTTTGTTTCAGTACCGAAGTAACTTTGTTCATTAATTTATTTTTGTTTAGATTATTTCTGTTTTGTTTTTTTTTTCATCGTTGCTATGTTTGTAGCTATCAAGTGCTTTAATGACTATACTAGCACCCTGGTTCTTTTTTTAGAAAAGTATGATTACGTTTAATAAGTATTATTTTTTAGACTCACCGAATATGTCGCATTGTATTGTTACTTTTTGATGAATAAACTTTCTCAGGGCACTGGGGCCCCGTACCTTTGGTGGGCGTACGAGGGCCCGAAGCCAACTCGCAGAAGCCCGTTAGACGCTTACAAAGAAATTACATTATCAAACTACACAGATTTTATACAGAGTAAAAAATTTCATCTGATTATATCTGTGTATATGTAGGTATATTCTAAAACCTGTAATCAATTTAGGGTTGAGTATGTTAGTAAATATTAAAGTACTCTGGGTTTTTTGAAGTACTTCTGCCAAACCCTTCAGGGATTACAAGCGTGATGTTTATGTGTTTGTTATTTAAAAGTAAGCAGCTCATAGCTTTGCTAAGCCTTTGTACATCCCAACATGTTAAACAGTTACATAACAAGATATTTACGTCATAAAGGACATATATATAAATAAAGAAAGAACACATTTACTGCAGGCACACGGCCTGGCGTGTTGCGGAAGGGTACGAAAGTTATCTATCTAGTTTTATGGCGAAAAGTAACACACTGTAAATTTTGTTTACTATTCTTATTTATACGGAAATAAAAAATAGGTCAAGTGTGAGCCGGGAGCTTTGTGCGTTCCGGAACCTATTTATTTTATGAGTAATTTGGGCGATGGAAGATAGAGAAAAAGAGGCGTTCGGAGGATTGGATACGATTTTGATTTTGTTGGGTTATACACTGTGAAATTTCAGATAATACCGAGTGGTTTCTTCAAAAGATTACACCACTTCGGTACTCTTTTCAAAACGTTACAAGTATTCAGATATGATCTTTATACGTACTAAGATAGAACTCTTGTCATAAATGAAATATTACGAACAAAACAAGTAGTAGAAAACTCTCTTCAATAAAAGCAGTTTTACTATAATATTATTATTGGCTTAATCTGTAAACACGTGCCCCGATTCGCCCACTAATTGAATACAGCAACATAAATTACATAGTCATGTTGATCTGCGAATAATCCGCAAAGCCACAAACTGATCACCTGCTCGGTTACACGACTATATCCATTAAGAGGAAATGCGGTCGGAGAGACTTTAGAAAATTAGGTATTTGAAGAAACTATCGCTGTCGCTTTGCGAGCGCTCAGCGTCCGGCCGTGCGATAAGGACAACTGAAGATCCGACTGAATAGCCTAAGTAAAAAGTTGAACTTCGAGGTTTGGCTCTCGCCTATTTTCTTCTCCGATATTGGACCAATTTCAAAGATGTTTCATAAACGGAATAAGAAGAATAAATACTGTGTCCCTATGTTTTTCTCTTTTCATTAATAGTTGTCAAATTTGAACACTAAGCCTTTTTTGACAGCGGTTTAAATCGGCAATATTGAGCATTTTTTGAGAGTTCTAGTGCTTATAAAAATAATGTATCATGAAAAAGGAAAACATAGGGCCATACAAGTAGTTAATATTTATTATTCCGTAAAAAAAAATATTGGTTTGTGGTCATTAACCAGAAAAAAACAGGCGAAAGCGTTTCTATGGAGAAAAGACCACCTGCATTTCCTCTTAATTGACACACAGTATTTGACATAAGTACGATCAACAAAATAGAAAAGTAACAAGCACCGAAATAAACTTACCAAGGTACTTTTTACTGCATGGGCAAAATTAATAACTTAATTAAAGCAGTTACTTTTTTAATATAGATTAAAACGTAACTCAGATTAACACTAAAAAATTGCCTTACCATTTACCATTATGTATCGAAACATTATGACACTTTTTGACATGACACTTTTTTTCTGACTATAGATCGACGTTTTTTCGCCTATCAAAACCGAAATATTCTTCGGGTCGAGTCTAAGCGGGTCGAGTGAGCGCGGACCCCTAAGAACAAGCTAAAACTACGTCATTCATTTTATTATTCCCTGATCAGCCTATAATGTTCCCACTGCTGGGATAAAGGCGTCCTCTCGCGGAGAGAAAGTGGGCCATAATCTACAACGCGGGCCCAGTTCGGGTTTGGTGTCACATGTCTTAAAATTTTTGGTTCTAGGACATGCCGGTTTGCTTACGATGTTTTCCTTCACCGTTTTGTGAGCAGTGGTGATGAAATTATTTTACACAGAGTAAAACCTGCATGCCTTGGTTCGAACTCACAACCTACAACTGAATCGGGGTAAAAATAGTCTCAGTTGCTAGCATTGTTCCTTCTTTTGTTGTCAGTACTTGAAAAATCGATCCGACGTTGAGTCAAACGCAGCGACAGATTGACGGCCGTTTTCCCGATACGCCCGCGGATCCCTAAACGGATTTAACCACCCCAGATCCCGTAAAAAAGTTGGGATGCTGTAAATTCCGTGACAAAATTTGGAGCTCAATTGAATGTAAGATATTTCATGACTCTTTGATGTTGTACGTATTTTTTTGCTGGTACCTTAGATATGTTTTTATGTAGGATGTTCATAAATGTAGATAAGAAATGTTTCTTTTATCTTGGTAGGTTTTTTACTACTAATACTTTATTTCAGAAGTAAAAAATGTGATCAAAGAAAGTTCACAGTCAAGAACGGTAAAAACAAATAGTTATGAAATGTTCAATTCAAAGGTGTTCTATTTTCGGAAAGCATTTGAAAGCACACTGGAAGTACTATTTACTTATAGTGTTAGTCACTCTGAAATCAACTTAATTACCATTAAAATAAAGTTGATATTTGTTTAACTTGAAATAATATTAATTTGAAACAAGTTTGAATAGACTTTAGGTATTTATTCTCGCCTTGTATCCCCGAAGTGTTAGCCAAATGTGTAGTACTCCTACATTTCGCCAGTTATGTATAACAGACGTCATCAAGCTACCCGAAACTGACAAATTTTCCCAAGCAACTTTGAACCTTATGCTTAGCAATAAAGTTGAAAATCTATTAAAGAATATTGACAGATTGTAGTAGCTTGATGTGCTGGCGTCTGTACTTTTAAGTCCCATGTAGAATGGCGAGCTATAGGAGAGGCCATTGTCCAGCGGTGGGCTGTTGTAGGCTGATGATGGTGAAGTCCCATGTAATAGAGGGCGGGGAATCGAACCTAGGGCCTCATTCTTAGCAATATCAGTTAAGACCACTTGACCAACCAGACAGAGAATGATATCTCATTATAATTATTTTAATTTAAACATTTTAATCTGTGCAATCCCGGAAAATACAACAAATTTTCTCTAAAATCAAGATGGCTGAGTGTTATTTACGTAAATAATTTAATCTCTTATTTTTAAACTAAGGCCAAATTAAAATTCCTTCAGAATATCCCGGATGACTTCGAGATTTTTTAGTCGACTCGCCCGAAACTGGCGAATTGTCACTTTTATATAATATTATTTTTTATATAGGCTATTCGCACGAAAAGAAATACACGTTTTATAACATTTAATTCTTATGAGTTCTTTGCGCTAGTGTCCTTTTTTCCATACTTTATTGCATGACATTCAAAATGACCCAATTCGTGCGAGTCGCCTATAGAAAAAATATTATTATTTATAAGTGTCGATTCGCCCGATTCAGGCGAGTAAATTCGTGCGAATCGAGTAATAAGCCGATTTCGAGACACGGACTCTAGTTTACCTCATTTAAGTAAGCTGTCCTCTCTTCAAGTTTGCCTGATTGAATTCTGAGAAGGATAAGGGGGATATGTCATCGTGGTTTTGTGGGACAGTCCTATATCGAAATTCGCGTGACAGGAAATTTATTTGCTGACAATTTGGAATTGCTGCTGTATAAATAAACAAAATGACAAACTGGAAAATAAAACTGAGCAAATGCGTATATAATATAGATTGACGGCGGAAAATTGAATTGGAAATTATTATTAACATGAAGCTATATCAAATTCTCCATTTGGCAGGTATGGTTTTTCTAAAACACGTCATTTGCTAAAAATTATATAGTAGGTACTTTTTTTTTGTCGGAGGAAATCCTTCAAAAGGCACCCGACCTCCGGGGAGGGAGGTCGGGGAGTGTGGGATTTTTACCTCACTAAAATCGCCCCGGTGATCACCATCAGCACATAGGGGTGGTCCCGGTTCCTCTTAAAATACCAATTCCGGAACCCCCCCGTGCAACGCCTGTAAGGCACATCCCTGGGGAGACTGTAAAGGTGCCTCCCCTGAGCCTCGCTATGTACGGCAACACGTGATCACTGTGCCACCGTCTTCCCTGGGGTCGCTTGGTGGGCGGACAGAGGCCCCACTCTGTGCGCCCGCGACCCCAAAGGTCTACCTACCTTGATTGGTAAGCGGGTTTCGGCGTATTAGGCGCCAAGGCGGTTGCCACTCCGACGCCTCCTTCTCCGAGCAGAATCAGCCCATATAGTAGGTACCTAGGTATCTTCTACATAATATTGTTAATAGAAAATGATGTGTGAGAATGTGACTAATCTTAATACATTATTCAGTAGGTACCGAATAATAATCCTAATTACTGCCCCGTTGGTCTCGTGGTCTGCTGAGCGTGGGGTCCTGGGTTCGTTTCCCGGGTCGGCCAAAGTGTCATTGGTTGTCTCCATTAGGAATTTCTTAGTAACAGCCCTGAGTTTAGAAGATGGCGGTGTGATACCCCCGGGCTTCGGAAAGCTCGTTAAGGCGAAAGCGCCAGGGTAGCCCGCGAAATTCAATTTTTTTTTAGGTTTTTTGGAATTTGCTGGTCAGTATTAAGTTGTACGTTGATTAATATATGAATCGCGGCCGTAAGAAATATGTGTTTACAGAATTATAATCATTAAAGTCATCAACACAACTCTCTAAGACCACGTAAGTCCCAAGAATAACTGTTTCATGAAATCATCATTCTATGGACTTACGTGGTCTTAGAGAGTTGTGTTGATGACTTTAATGATTATTATAATTCTGTAAACACATATTTCTTACGGCCGCGATTCATATATTAATCAACGTACAACTTAATGCTGACCAGCAAATTGCAAATGACGTAAGAAAATTTGAATTTCGGGGGCTACCTTAGCGCTTCCCCCTTAAGGCGTAGGTTCCTACTCCTGATCTCCGATCGTGTCTGATTGCCGTCCCATCGGACTATGAGAGTGAGGGAAGAGGGAGTAGGTACATCTGTGTCTGCGCACACATTGTGCACTATAACATCTCCCGCGCCGAAGGCACTTGTCCATTGAGATTGGTCGCCTTGGCCGAAATAGGGTCTGGAGAATATAAGTCTGTGGTCTGGAAGACTATAATTATCACACTAATATTAGAAAGGCGAAAGTTTGTAAGTGTATGTGTGTGTTTATATAGTTTGTTACTTCTTCACGCTCAAACGGCTGGACCAATTTTGATAAAATTTTGTAAGGAGGTAGCTGATACCCTAGATTAACATATAGGCTACTTTTAATCCCGATATCCCCACGGTATCAACATTTACGCGGTTGAAACCGCGGGGCGAAGCTAGTACTCAATAATTTAATCTATTAAGAATAGTTGCTTCCTACTGACAGATGAAATAGATTGGTTTGCTGTGTTTGTTGACTGGTAAAAAAAATCTATAAGATTTGGATTCCGTATCTTTGGCTTATTTTTAAAATACAACATTCACGTTTTAATTTTTATAATAATTATAGTGATTATTAATGAATCAAAACTTATTTTAACACCCCAACATACCCTTTTATTAAACATTCAAATAATATTATGTCCAAACTTTTATTTAAAATATCTTTTGCTGAATTTACAAAATGTGACCCCACCCAATTCTTTTTTAAAAGCCTCCCAATGATAGAATTATAGCAAAAAGGACCCTCAAAAGGATAATTTCCTTTTTAAATTAAATTAGCACAATAAGAAAATATTGTATTACATTTCTGTTATGCAATAGAGACAGGAAAAATGTGGGTGTAGTAAGATTTTCATAATAATTTTCCTTTTGGTTATAACTTACTACATATTTATTTCCCTTGATATTTCCATAATTGCAGTAATTAAGAAAGTCTTATTAAGGAGTAATCAGGATTAAGGTTGCAAAGGTCAGATTATAATTGGGTTCATATAATTTGTGTGATTTAAGACTCCGTTACATTTAATCTTGGTTCACCAACCCTCACTGAGCCCGCATGGATTACAGCGCACTCTCTCTCAGACAGAGATTATACGTAGGCTGATTTTTATGGTTTTCAGCCCCAATTCGAGTAGATGTCCCAAAGGTAAACGTACCAACGTAACAACGTTTAAATTGAAGTCGCAGGCGCATCTCAGCGATAATAATCAATGTCAAAAATTTGTCAAAAGTGTTGGTAAATTAAATCATTTCGACTTTATTAAGACTGACATTAGAATGTGAACGTTCTTAAGGCGACTACATGACCTAAAGCGCGGTCTTTGTCGGTCTGCATAGAAAAGAAAGAGGAGCGCGATGACACAACGCTGGTAATTTATTACAAAATATGAAGCAATTATCTATTTACAAAATAAGTATCTATTGTTTGGACAAAAAAATTAAAACACTAGTTGTTTAGTAGGTATTTGCTTGTAGAATAATCTGACAAAAAATCATAATGATTTTATGTATTTTAGTATGGTTTTTATTGTAAAAAGAAAGTTTTTAGAGGTATTTTTATGTTTTTTTTTTTCTATAGTATCAAAATAGTTGTGTTATGTTTTCAACACACTATCTACCTAGCGTATATTCTAAAGAATATCATATATTTTTATCTGATTTTTTTTTACTGTAGTCGATCATATACTTTTATTGTTTCTAAAACTTGCATTTTTTGAGTTTAGGTCCTGTAAGCCCCTTAAAGAGATTGGAATTGCCTCTCTGATTTCGAGTGCACAACGTGTAGGTATAAAGTATAAAAGACGGAACGTAAATGTTTCGCATAGTTACCATGCATCCGACACAAGTTATGAAACAATTAGGCACCGTTCCCACTGGGTCGCAACGACAAAAAATTATATAAAACAAATGAAAACGTGCAGTATTATTATCTTGGACGACAATACAGTTTATCCTACCGCATGCCGGGGTATTATGTGAACAGCGGGGTAATTGTGTAACACACTGTCAGAAGCAATATCTTTCAGTTTAACAGTTCAATAACATTCATTGCGTCATTTACGCTGTTGAGCACTTTTTCGAACATTATATGAGCAATGGATTAGCAATAATGGGTGTCTCAGTAAGAGTGCACTTTTTAAATTTAGAATATGTTTTTTTCGTTCTAGTGGCAACGACCAATTGGAACCGTGCAACTTTGAGTTTTTTTGGGCCAACAAGACCTGACATATTTTATAGTAGTTCCAGTGACGCGAAGAAGAAGTAGTCAAAACATTAACTTGTCATGACGTCATTTATTACATATTATGTCGTAAAAAAATGTTCTTGCGGTATTAAACTGCACAAGCTGGAATCACATGCAACATCCCCCTGATACGGTTAAAATCGAATACTGTAAAATTTTTTTTTCGATTTAATTCCGGTATTTTACGGCATTACACCGCGTAAAATACCGGAATTCCTACTACTTAAAGCGCCACCACACCTTCACGATCGTGAGAATTGCCTCAATACCCTTCCGTGCTATAAAATTCAATAGAAACTCCTAAATACATCTACCTAGGAGAGTAGCAATTCATCTAACAATTCGTTGTACAGACGCCATCAGCACATCAAGCTTCTACAATCTGTCAAATTTCTTTAATAGATTTTCAACTTTATTGCTAGAGCATAAGGTTCAAAGTTCATTGGGAAAATTTGACAATTTCGGGTAGCTTGATGTGCTGGCGTCTGTACCTCTACCTACACCATGTAATTAATACTGCATATTTTGTAAGTACCTCATGTACTACAAAACCTTTATGCACCTAAATAAGAATTATATTATATTAACTCTATGAATCAGTCTCCACACGGCAATAATTTGATGGCACGGAGTAATTATTATCTCCGCGATTCTCTCGCTAGTAGAGACAGCGCGTTACTACAAAAATATTTGAATGCTCTTGTGTGTTGTTTCGACATATTGTACTGCCAAATTACACGTATCAGAATTACACAGACAGTTTGTCCCTCGCCAATTTTCACTAAATTAACCTGTTTTCGCAGTGGACTGCCAATGTATTGGGCATGACTAATTCATTACTGTGTTTGTTTTGTGTTACCTATAGGTAATAATACACACACAAGAGTGCTTTACACAGGAATCGTGCCTAAAGGGATGTACATGAAATTTACTGATTTTTATCAAATTTTTTCATTGTTTGTGAGAATAGGAAAAATAATTATAACAATACCTAATTATTATTTGTGATTTAAAAATTCAAGTTCATTATTTTGCATGTGGCTGAAAGGAATTTTTCAAATAAGTCAAGTATTCATGGAAAATTACTAATATTCGCAACACGTTGTCCGAGAAATTACGCGAGACTGACGTATGATCATATTTTTAAAAGAAACCACTTTTGATTTTGAACATTAAAATATATCATCAACATTTTTCATGGTCAGTCGTTTTGTGTGCATTTCATTGTTGCGGTATACCTATATTTCTTTCACACGATGGCATACGCTAATTGAAAACCAACTGTAAGGACAAATCACAAAATGCTGAAAAACTCGGCCGATAACAACACTTCAATGGCATTATCACCTCAGAAAATGCACCAACGTAATTGAAAATGGCTCCCACAAAAGGTGAAAGAGAGAAGGAAACGGGATTGAATTCCAACGCAAAGATGTAAAAGCCACAGAAATTATCACGATCAAATAAAGTGTGTCATATACATAGGTAGCGGCGACGCGAATTGGGAACCGCGCCAACTATTTACCGTTTCAAACAGAATTTTGTTTCAATGAAAACAGTAAAATTGGCTTGATAGAAAAGTTACCGTTTTTCGATATTATTTTGACACTTCTGCTGATCTCGGATCGGTGGTTTTCAATTTGGTCTTATATTTTTTTCAAGCAAACTTAAAACTCACACATTTGTGATATTTTGACTATTCTGACGTTTCTGACTATTACGTTTCTAACTATTTCGTTTCTGATTATTTTGCCTGTAATTGCGACTCCACGTACACTACAACCCACAAACGTTCTTGAGGCCCGAGCGGTCCCTCTCGAAGTCCCGACCCCCGCGCTGTTACCGGTCTCGCCATCGACGCCTCAGTATCGCGTATCGCTTACGTCATCCGAGCGAAATATTAAGTTAACTCTTGCGGGTTGTATTAACTTTCCCTTACCTCTACGTGTTTGTCCCGTTCAGGGATGGTGTTTCGAAAAAAACCTTTGTGCACTTCAGCACTCAACGGTACCTATATAATTTATTTTAAAATGGTATAGATATTCCTATGTTCTGGGGTAGAAGCTTGTGCATTTGTGCTGTGTGGCGAGCAGACTCGATTGTCTATACGAGAGTCGCTGCTGCAAGCTCTCCACCTCGGTGATAGGCGTGTGGCAGTGATTCACGTATATTCATGATTTTAGATTAGATATTAGAATAGGAATACTAACATAGCGGTAAAGAATATTGTTACTAACACGAATGAGTCATGTTACTTGGTTAAATTGTTATTATTAGTCTGGCAGGCACAGAATGTTATTACTCGTATGGATTTTTCTCAAGTAGCGTGCTTGAATTTGACGAGTAATAAAATCCAGTTATTCGAAACGCAAGCTCGAAATCGTATGATCAAAAGCGACTCGTTCAGTACCTTTCATTGTGAATTATTTGCTTCGGGTAGATTTGATGGCAGTAGGAATGGTAGACTTGGTTTAAATAAAATGAGAACAGAAAGCTTGCAATGACGGAAAACCTTCCATTTCCATCATTTCTAACCTAGCTATTTATTTGACAGTCATAACTAATTATACGTATTTAAAACTTCATAGGATTAAAATAATATGTCAGTAAAAGACAACTAATACCTATTGAAAAATAAAATAGTTGTGTGCCTACTCCCTTTTTTTTTAGAATGGGAAATTATCAAATGACCCCTCCCGCTCTGGGTGGAGTGGAAGGGAGTGTCAGACTCGTACTGATTAAAACCCACCCGTGTTCCTTCCTTAGCCAAAAACAATATCCAACCTCTAACATCGCGTTATGATCCACAAAGGTTTATTGCATCCGGAAATAATACTACTAAGGATAAGTACCTATAAACATTATTACACCAGTACATAACATACAAGGGTTCATGTGAGGAAGAATTTAATATCTTTTGGTACGTGCTAGAGCAGTAGGTATTCGTTAACTTCAAACATGCGGGGGATTTGAACGCACCTGGTGCTTTTATGTCTGTAACTATGGCAATTTGTAGGTATTATTAGATGGCTAAATAATAACAGCCGCACAGGTCGATCGATAAGGTTAAGCTACGCTTGCCGCGGTTGGTCTATGGATGGGTGACCATCTTTACATACCGAGACCCCTCCGTGCCTCGGAAAGCACGTTAAGCCGTTAGTCTCGGCTGTCATTCGTGGATCTTTGGCAGTCGTTACGGGTAGTCATAAGCCCGAAAGTCTGACAACCAGTCTTACGAAGGGGTCGTATTACCCAGTAACTGGGTAGTGGAGGACAGATAGGCAGTCGCTCCATGGTATTTTACAAAATACCAGTATTTTACATGGAGCGACTGCCTATCTGTCCTCCACTACCCAGTTACTGGGTAATGCAGCTGAATACCAGTATTCAGCTGCATCCGGTTAGACTGGAAGCCGACCCCAACATAGCTGGGAAAAGGCTAGGCAGATGATGATAATGCTGCAGACTGTACATCTATTTAATGGACTTATATCTTTGTAAATCTATATATTGTAATAATAAAGCTGAAGAGTTTGTTTGTGTGTTTGATTGTATGCGCTAATCTTAGGAACAACCAGTCGGATGTGAAAATTTTTTTTTGCCTTTGTTAGCCCAATTCTTGAGTAAGGCTACATGCTATTTAATTGATAATTGATTTTATTTCTGTAAGGAGGTTTGTAGAAACACTTTTACACGTCAATCATGTTTTTTTAAAACTAGATGAGTTCGGCGTTTCCTATCTGACTACTTTGAGAAGAAAGGCCGAAACAAACTCAGAGGTCACAGTCTCTTTTAAAGTCCAGACATAATCTTGGTCAGGTTATATGAAGACAATGTAGGTCGATGTCTGGGATGGTCTTTTGAGGAAAGAACCACACAGATTGAGAGGACCTGTCCAGTCAGTGCACGCATTTGTCAGAAATCGTGCAGCTCAACTCAAGACTTAAGGTTTATTTAACATCATGAGAGGGCTGTTTCAGGGGCCGAGCAGAAATAATGAAAGTCAGAAAAAAAGCTAAGCAAAAACGAAATAATAACGCGGACGGGCGATGCGATGCGATGGGGTGGGTCGCGGGAACAAGAAATTTCACGCAAACGGAGTCGCGGGTTGAAAATAGTTTAAAAATAGAATTTACATAAAAAATATAAAAATGGTGAACAATAACATTGAATACCCAAAATAACATAATTTTGTATTGTTATTTGAATTATACAACAAGAGTAATGTATAAAATTAACAATGACACAACATCTGTATTATGTAACCAACCAAACAATACAATGAAGACAACATTCACAACATTGTACAACACAACCAACAACATTGTATTTATAAAACGCTCCAAATACTCAATTATTTTGTACTTTTCAGTTTTCTATTCATTCATAAAATAATTGTCTACTTCAATTCATACGTATACACAAATACATTTTATAAATATTTTTTGAAGCCTCAATATGAATATGTACCTACCTCCCATTGAACAAGTTAATGTATTTTGAACAAAGAACTCTATCAATCAATCTACCTAAACTTTTCCTAACTATGTTAGGGTCGGCTGCCAGTCTCACCGGATGCAGGTGAATACCAGTATGTTGTTACATGAAGCGACTGCCTGTCTAATCTCCACAACCCAGTAACTGGGTGACTGACACGATAGTCCTTGGTTGTCAGAGTTTTGGGCTACTGACGACCCGTAACGACTGCCATAGATCTACGAATGACAGCCGGGACCATCCATCAGTGTTAACGTGCTTTCTCATATCTCTACAGGATGAAATTGAATAGATGCTCCAAATTAAAATATTTAATTCAAAGTGTTAGAAAGAACATTTATAGCATTAGAGAAAGGGGCTTATAATAAAAAAGAATGAAGAAAGAAAATACTTTTATTTGCGATAAACATTACAGAGGTATAAGGAACAGGGTGTAAAGTTCACTCATACTCTATAGAAAAGGGAGCCGACCAGACCGGCTGTTGTGTTTGGTGGGCAACTACCCGATGATTCATGTCGGGCTGTTGTATATATTATTATGCTAGTTGCGCGGTAAACTTCGCTTGCGAGATGCAGGATTTTGCGTGACGTCAGTGAGACGCGTAGTTCGCATGTGCCGTTGCAGATACCGCTACAACATAACGCAGAAAAACAAAACAATCATAAAAAAAATAACAAGTTAGGGGAAAACATGCTTCACATCCACGCAAAATGGCCATCGCTGAGACAGAGCCCCAGTGCTGGATTTCAGCGACAGATGGCGTTGACGTGTTGTCGTGTTGACGCAAGTTTTCAATACCATCCTGTATATACCCACTTATCAACAACTAGAACGAGGGGGTAATGACATCACTAATAATTACCCTAATGGTTTCAGTATCGTAAAAGGGCTAATAATCGTAATATTGTCGATAAATAATGACTACATAAGCCGTAATTTGGTTTTATTGATACAATAATATGATACTTTGGTTTGATTAGGTAAGTGTAATTGACTGTAATAATTACATCACTATTAGGTATGATTGTATTCTGTATGCAGTGTGTTGAACCCATTGAATAGGATTATCAATAATGATAAATCACTATTGTCATAATGGGGGGCTGGTGGCTAAATAATAACAGCCACACAGGTCGATCAGCTTAAGCTACGCTTGATGCGGTTGGTCTGTGGATGGGTGACCATCTTTACATACCGTGACCCCTCCGTACCTCTGAAAGCACGGTAAGCCGTTCGTCCCGGCTGTCATTCGTGGATCTTTGACAGTCGTTACGAGTAGTCAGAAGCCCGAAAGTCTGACAACCAGTCTTACCAAGGGGTATTACCCAGTAACTGGGCTGTGGAGGTCAGATCGGTAGTCGCTCCATGTAAAATATTGGTATTCAGCTGCATCCGGTTAAACTGGAAGCCGACCCCAACATAGTTGGGAAAAGGCTAGGCAGATGATGATGCTGGTATCTTTGGAAGAAAACTTGACTGCCGCGTGGGTCTAGTGGTCGCAAGCGTTACTGATAGGCATGAGGTCCTGGGTTCAATCCCCTGATCGGGCAAAGTGTTATTGGATTTTTCCATCAGGCCTTTCTCAGTAGCAGCCGTGAGTCTGGATTTGGGCCAGGTTAATGGCAATAAAGGCTCGCTCCCTATTACGTCGGACTTAACATAAATGGCGATACGTAGGCTGTCCCATTTCAAAACCAAGTAAGGGACACTTTTTACAAAAATCGTTTTATTGCATAATCTTGCTAACCTAGAAGCTCTCTACCAAATAAAAAAACACCAGCGTTTTAAACTTACATAAAAGGATATTTAAGCATCGATATCTAGTAAGTGCACCATTCACTCCCTAGTGACCATTTTAAAACCTAGTAAGTCACTTTAACCAATTCAAAAAATTCATTCCATACGCTGACTAATATTACGTTTATGCGCTCTCCTGTAAAATTTCATTTTAAGTCCTTACTAGGTTTTGAAATGGGGCAGCCGACGTGGGTGTACTATAGTAACACCTCTAGCTAACCCTTTAGGGAATTCAGGCGTGGTGTTATGTTATGAAAGTGAAGAAAAGTGATCTCCATACTACTTAGGCAAACATGATTAGTGATCTTACTTAGGGCTGATTTTACCAAAGTCGGATATCTTTTATTCGTGGAATAAAATTGACGTCTGACTGTTCTAGTGTGGTAAAATTGTCAAAAATTCAAAATTTATTCTCAGGATAATACTTATTTTAGGTATAAAAGTTTGGTGGAATACGCCCTTAGTGAAATTATGTGGAAGGAGCACTATTTTCTTGACTAATGTCAGGGTTCGTGAATTTTAATTTTGGTATTCGATAATTCTAATTAATAAATTAAAACTTTATGCACAAGTTACTCGTAAAACTGTACAAAGGCGGACTTATTATTTTCATCGATATTCGTATTAATAGAGCTTCCATTTTAATATTTTACACTGGCAACTTTACCCTTTTACTATATTCATGGTCGTTCTGTGATTGGTTGACGCAAAATGGCGGGAACCAATCAGAGAACTCGCTTCTTCCCGCTCAAAAAATGGAGGTAAAGACGACGACGCGATAGGTTGTGAACAAAGTGCTAAGTATTGATTTTTGTATGTGCAATTGTTATATATATAAGTCAGTTACGTATAATCATTGTACCTATATATTTGACTACGTCTCGTTTCTGCTGGTGTTTCTCACACTACAGTAATCTTTATCTTATTTATAGCTTCCCTAACTGCCTTGTCTTCTACATTATTGACTGGTGCCGCCAAAATTTCATCCCAAGAACACCCATTTACCTAGTAAAAAATAATAGGGTAGACAGACAACGATATCATGTGTCGATAAATTCATGAAATAATACTCTAACCAGCAGAAAACACTCAAAGGAAGCGAAAAAACGGAGTTCCTTCGAACAATAACTAAAGTAACTATCTTATTTTTCGAGAAAATGAACACTGTCGTAATATTTTTTGCAACGTATGAATCGGAGAATGATGCTAACACTATTGGGGAGATGTGGTAACGTAATACTTACGTTCTAAAGAAACGTTAAGTATTTTTGAACACTTGCTCGTAAAGTGGCTCTTATTGAACCGCTTTTAGGTCCATAATGCAGTGTATTAAAAACGCGTGCTTTTTCTTTATGTTATTCCACTAGTGCGATAATGCCACAGATAAATATTTACTAGTCGGAGATGCCCGCTTTTTTAATCTCATCAAAGAGACTTCATGCCAAAAGGAATTCTCGAGCTCTATTTCACTGTTTTTTTAAATAGTCTGTATTGTCCTTGGTACCAAAATGAACCAATAACTATTTACCTAAGGTAAATTCGCAGGGACCACGATAAATTTAAGGTGAATGCGCAGTGGAAGACCGCGAAATTCAAATTTTCTTAGGTTTTTTGCAATTTTCAGGTCAGTGTCAGGTTGTATCTTGATCAAAATATGATTTGCGACTGTAACAGGCACGTCGTTACAGAATTATAATCATTAGAACCATTAATACTTCTTTCTAAGTTAGGTTTGTTCCGTAAGAACAACTCTTATGAAAAAGTTCGGAACAAAACTAACTTAAAGATTCTATTCTAATGACTATAATTCTGTAAATGCATATATATTATAGTTGCGTAATGTTAATGTGTATTTATCTATGCCAATAGTACCTATTTTCTAATTCCATACTAACTAAACAACAATTTGACTTACGACAACACTAGGATCAGTATAAACATTATTTTGTGTTTATTATATTTGTTCTATAGGCTGTTTAGCGGTTTTGTCAGTGCTTTTATTTACACTTGCGCTCGCATCGCTAGTGCTGGCTATCGCGGCGCGCGAAAACATAAAACCAGCGCGCCATTTTCCATACTAGTTAATAACAATACAAGTCTGTTTTTTTCCTCGTAAGTGTGTTGAAAAACGTCGTATGAAACGCGTGTGCATTGATCATTATACGCTCGGCTTCCTTATCGCGCTCGCCTGGGGCTCCCGCGAATAATACCGCCTCGAGTATAATGATCAACATAGCACACATGTATCATAATGTACTATTAAAAGAGTGGTAGTGGAGTTTCTTGGCTCGTTCTTCGCTATAGTTACCTACTACGCTTCGGAATGGGCACCTAGCTTCATGAAAAAAACTTCATAAAATAAACTATTTACAGGCGATTTTAAATTTACAAAGGGACCCCTTGAAAGTTCGAAATCGCCTGTAAATAGTTTATTTCAAATAAATGCTTTGAGTTTGAATAAAGTCTACCTACTTATACCTACATTTGGAAAAGCAAGGAGATTGATTACGAAAAAGTTGTAATATCTCAAGTGCCTGTTTTGATATCACCAAAATAACATGGTTTTTCTCAGTCAAGACACAACAAAGTCATCAGTCTGTCTTACGACCAAGTAAAGCCTACAAAACCTTGAACATCCCTAACGACATCTCTTGGCAAAGATACAAAAGTATCTCCTAACGTAAACTCAAGCCATACGGATGACTGGATGTGCTTCGCAAATCACGACATTACATTACATTAACATCGTATCACGTAAATCAAGACAAAAATACCATAAAACTACCATTTTGAATTGTAAATGTGGAAAAAAACGAATATGTGTCAACTCACGAAGCCATGTCATGAAGAAATGCGCGGTTTTTGGATGAAATAGTTTGTTTTTTCTGTTTATCGGTGCCAAAGATAGAGGTGGAAGGAGGCTAGACGTGACTAGGCTTATAGTTTTACTAGTTTAAAAATTGTGTATCGGATGAACATCTTTCAGTTTTCTTGGTACTATTTGCAGAACTCGGAAAGAGTAGGTAAATAATAAACTTAAAAATGACGATTTCATTTTACAGAAAAGTATTGTAATGACATTTAGCGTTCAACATTTTGGTACACTTGTGTCTCCGAAATTGCTAGCGAAACAGTAGACTGATATGACAAGACACGTCTATTTAATAGTTAGTTACAGAAGCTGGCCATGCAAAATCATGAGCGGGGCCGGAGAATGCTGTCGATACGAGCCAACATGATAAGCCCGTAGGTTTGCGCGTTGTTCTACTAGTGTTAACGTAACGCTTTTCAGAGCATACTGCACATCCTTGTGCAAGTGCAGCCTGTGGGTTGACTATACTGAAACGGCATACAGTGCCCTCCGTGTCCAGTACAACAACGCGTTCAGGGCGGTGTTGGAGCTGCCCCGTTTCTGTAGCGCATCATTCTGTTTGCGATGGTACGCACCGACTGTTTCCACGCTTCTATGCGCAAGCGGTGTACGTCCCTAGTGCGCCTGGTGCGGGCCGACCCCAATACCATATTAGCAATGATCGCCGACAGGCTGGATTGCCCGCCCTTATATCCGGCATGGCTGTGGCTGACATGTTGCTGTTCGAATGCCGCGGTCAGAAAATTATAACTATTCTGTCTTATTTATATTCATTAAATTTTTATTTTATGACCGAGCAATGTAATTTTTAATTTAATTTTTTGTTTGTACCTATGTGTAATTATTGCTTTTGAAATATGCCTAATGAGTCTATGTTACTTGATTGATGAATAAATAATAATAATGATGAAAAGTTAACATTATCTAAGTCCATGATATCAATTATGTTCAGTGAGTTTCTAGCTAAATCCAAAACCTCTCCAGCCTCTGAAAATTGGCACAGTAACACAAAATATTAATGTTAGAAAACCTTCTTTTCAGGCGTCGTGATATTTTTTATTTCGTCACAAAAAGCTGTATTACGTCATCTGCACCCGTCTCAGATAAAAATCTATTGTAGCCTGGGGGCTAGGAAGCTGGAGACTTGTGAATTACTGACTATCATTAAAATAAATCTCTTTTAATCAACTTGGAGTAGATGCATTCGGCGAGTTTTTTTGTATCCTTGCCAATTCACGTCAATCAGTCACGTCGTAAGACGTCCACTGCTGCAGGGCATAAGCCCCTCAAAAATCGTCACAATGATTGCAGGTCTTGAAGTCCCAAACTTAGTTTAACCAGGTACTTCTGTCTTTTAGAACAGTGTCCTCGTCAAATTATCTATAAGATCTGAGAATAATTCAAAGAAAATAAAGGCCTTTATTTTCTTTGAATTATTTTCAGATCTATTTTTTTTAATTAAAACTTGAATTCACTCTGAAATCATTGCCATAGATTCTTGGAATGAATCTGCAAGTTAAAATTTTCCCCTACTGACCCAATTTGCGAAAGTTGTACTTTTTTACCACTTTGGTTAGGAAATGGGCTTTTAAAGAAGCGAGGGTTAGATAGTTTTATTCCATTGACTGGCAAGCCTTTTTGCCGTTCGCGAACCACGATCACAATGAATTTCCCTAATTGCATAGTCAGCGTCCAAATACAGAATAGCAAAACGACAGGTACAAAACTCCGACAAATCCAATTGAATTCAACGGAAAACGTGAATAATCCCATCACGAAACAAACTTCAACTCCACTTATCGTTCATCGAAAGACAACTTACAAAATTGATGAAGCGAAAACGATATAATCGCTTTATCTAAAATCGCCATTTCTGAAGACCCTACTGCAAGTACTATGAAAAATCTGCCCGTCGGTCGCGCGGCTGCCTGGCTGGTACGAACCTCCGCCCCCGTACTAAAAAACTCTTGCAACTACCATTCCATCGCTACGTGCCGCATCCGTTGCAGGTTCTCAAGCGATTACCGCTCGTTCATTCCTGCTGACTACGTAATGGATGTTGTTTGGACGGAGTTTCCAGTTTGCCTGAAATTACGTGGATCGTTTGACATTGAGGAAGGGGTTCCACTTTTAAAATTCAATCTTGTAAAGACTGAAATCGGTTCAAGTTTTAGTCAAATCGTTTTTGTGTTTGACATTTTTCTTTATAATGAAAGAACGTACCTATCCTCGAAGATTAATTTCAGTGTTTGAAGTTCATTATACAGTAAAATAAAGTCGGTTTACGGACGATAGTTTAACGTGACAACGTCATAACAAAACATTAATGAAATTGCCGAACGCGGAGGCCGATTCGGCAGATGGTGCGGCAGCAACGCTACAGAGCAAGGCCGCGAGGTAACGCTACATGAGTCATGTTTTTTCGTGTGTGCAGCCAGCTTCATCGATTTATTAGACGTTGTCACGTCAATAATGTTACTTTTTAAATTACTACGAAAATTATAGCTCGGCTCTTGTAAACCAGCTAATAACAAGTTTGACAACATGCAATTAAACAAAAAGAAAAACATAAAAAGAAAATTACAAGGGTAGTATTTCCATTGGCATACTTTTAAATAGGTTGAACCACTTTAAGTCTGGATGTATGAACAATTTAGTGAATAGCCAATAGAGTTGGCAGCAGTCCACTTCGCCAATAAATTGCTTTAAAGGGCTCTCAATTCGTTAACCAAGCGGTATGATCCGCCAATTACGACATTTCGAAGACTGATGATTTTTTTAGGCTAATAGATTTTGCGTTAGATCTATCAAATCTGAGAAATTTTATCAACAGATGAGAGATTTTTATTCGTGGAAACATAATTTTAAGAGCTAAAACATAACTTTAAAACTATTAAAATAATAGTAATAATATGTACAAGTAAATAATAAGGTGGGATATAATCAAAGGGCATCAAAAAAATTATCTGCATCGCTGTCAACAGGAAACGTGCCCAAAAGACCGGCAGTATCTGAGAAATACAGTTTTTAAATTGTCCTTTTTGATTTTTGGATATAGAAAATCCATTTGGAAACGTTGTAGGTAGCTGCTATTACGAGTATAGTGTGGAATATTGTGAGGGGGCGTTAAAATGATGCAACGCTATGTTTGCTACGTTTATGAACGCACCTACAATATCAATGGTTTTCAAAACAAAAACCTAATACAAAACCTTGAAAACTCATTCTAAATTCGCTTGACTGTTCGAATGCAACCAGAGCATAGATATATACATTTCTATGAACCAGAGTTATTTTACTGCCAGCCGCACTACTCGACTTTGCAAACAACCTTTGTAGTACTCTATAAGTACATAGTTGTTACCAAATGGACTTTTGAAACGCACGATCTACGACTAAGTCTGTTAATAGTAAAAGCATTTGGGTAGTTGTTTCTTTTGTCTTTATTTTTCTCGCACATGGTCCATGTCACGTCATATATATTATAAACATACACAACATGTATACGCCTTTTAGTTTTTCCTTATTGTAACGGAAAATGACAATCACTCTTGCCAAACGTCAGTTAAATTTTGCCAACGTTTAAATAAAGGCTGTGACATTCTCTTTTATATACTGGTGTGTTCAAAAACAATTCAGAAAACATTAAAGGACTTTTTGTACACAAACGAAATTGGAAAACTGTTATTGATATTTTGCAAGCGAAACTTTGGCCTTTATCGAAACGAAGCCTTTTACACAAATAGGATCAAAATTTTGTCGAATTCGATAACCGAAATATTCGCAAAACTAAATAAATAATGACAATTTGCTTTTGACACTTTGTGTAGGTACAGTCACGAGCACTTGGCTTTATTCAAAGACGATTTTCTCCTTTATTGACGTGACAACGTCTAATAAATCGATAAAGCTGGCTGCACACACGAAAAAACATGACTCATGTAGCGTTACCTCGCGGCCTTGCTCTGTAGCGTTGTAGCGTTCCATGGCGGCTTGAAGTGCAAGCGAGAGCGCGGAACGAGCGATGAGAGACAGATGATGTCGAACGCTGCCGAATCGGCCTCCGCGTTCGGCAATTTCATTAATGTTTTGTTATGACGTTGTCACGTTAAACTATCGTCCGTAAACCGACTTTACAGACAACCGATTTTGATAGAAATTTTATGTCATTACGATCAAAGTATTTTCAACCCGTAGGTTTATGTAAAGTGTCGTATTTCAACGTTACATTCGTTATTTCACGAAAAAATCGCAAATGAAAGTTGCCAAGTGTTGACATATTAGTACTCGTGACTGTACTAGGTACCTTTGAAAATGGAATGAACACAATCCCATTTGCCATCTACCTGCGAGTTTATTTGAAAATAAATGAAAAACAACACAAATGTAGGTATATATAAAAAAAAGCAATATGAAACCGAGAAAAACTGTTTTGGTAACAGCTATAGTTGTTTTACAAATGTGTTTCTGTTGGCAGTTATTTTAGGACATTTTTTATTCGTAAACCAACAAAATGGTATTTTGTATTTAGAGGTAAGAATGTAACAATACTAATATTATTCGGTGCGTGCCAACCTCAGTTTAGGGATGGCACGGAAAGAATCTGCGGTTCAGAACCGCAGATTCTTCAGAGTGTAAGACTGCCGACAACTTCTTTTATAGAATCTGTTCTAATCAAATATAGAACGTCAGACTTTGCGTTGCAAGAGACCCTTACAATTGAACTAATTGACCCTCATAATTATGACGACGCCCATCAAGATAAGTCACGAAAGAGATACTCAGCAAATTGATACAAAAAAGAAAAAGTTATCGAGGCAATATTAGACAAAGACGTTCCCGAGTAATTACTGACGACGTCGAACGAACTGCCTTTCAAACAAATTACACGAAAAACTCAAATTGTTTCCTTGAAATAGCAAACAGGAAGCGTTGCCAACCCTATGCTCGAAGCGGTACATTTTACCAACTTTTCTAATATACCGGGCGACGGGCACACAGTGCTTCCTTTTTCTAACATAATGAAATCAGTGGGATTTCTCTTTTTTTCTGTTTTCCGAAACGATTTTTTTGGTAATATATTATTTACTACGATCATATATCAAAGGTCTCATATGTTTCTGTATTGAGATTTAGGGTGGTCGTAACTGCTTTTTGGGGCTTAAATTGTAGGGGTGTCAAAAGAATAATTGAAGTTGGAAGGTTCATGTACAAACACATTTGAGTATAGTTGACTGACTCAGGGCAATTGACACTGTATGTTACTTTGTGTTTGGGAAAATGAATTATGTAAGCATTTTTGGTTACCGTTCTCTGAATGTGAGTGTGACAATAACATTTTTAAATGCAAAGAAAGAGGGTTACCCTCTTTCCTCCTAACTAATGAAAATACATTATACATTATTTACAATACTTAGATGATAATATATTATGTTTAATTAAAACAAATTAGGGACAGTAAAAAAAAACAAACTTTTTATAACAAAATAATTATAAATATTTGATTTTTTTATCTCTCAAAAATTCGAAGACTATTGTGACATCCACCAACTGTGCACGTACTGGGCTCACGTGGTGGATTATGGCCACATGGTAGATTATGGGTTCACGTGGTGGATTATGGACACAGTCCTCCTCTCACGAGAGGAGGACTGTATCCCAGTAGTGGGAACATTAACGGCTTATCATGCTATGCTTATAATTTATCATTTAGAATACAAGCAAGTACCATAGTAGTTATTCCTTAAAAACCTTTCACAAAGAACTCTTACAACTAGAAATGGCGAGAAATAAATCCGGTTCAGTCAATCGATCTTCAAACACTGGCTTTATTAAGAACTGTCTTTTTATTGGTCCATTTAAAGAAAGAACTTTAAAGCACTATAAAACAGTTTTGATTTCACTAAGCCATACTATGCTAGCTAGATTAAATTAATAAAACAGTTTTATAACAGCATAGTTTTAGAGACAATAAAGAATTTTGTGACCGATCCGATTCATTGCTCGTGAGTATAAAATGACTTTTGTTGTTTTAATCTATAGAATCTATACTAATAACAAAGCTGAAATGTTTGTTCCTTTCTTTAAACGCTCTAATCTGTGGAACTACGGCGACAATTAACAGCGGTGCCATTCCGTAAAAATCTCACCGTGAAAACTTAGGTGAAGTGAGCGTGGAGTGAGCTGTCAATAGTGTCAATTCCTAGCAAAAACAAACTCACTTTACCTAAGTTTTTACGGTGAGTTTTTTACAGAATCGACCGCCTGTATGTCCAGCGCTGTCTAGCCAATCAATCTCCCTACTATTGCCAGTGGCGTAACTAGGGTGGGGCAAGTAGGGCACGAGCCCCGGGCGCCTATCTGAGGGGGACGCAAAATCGTCAATTATTCAATACAAAAAACAAAATACACTACAATAAACCATTTCATACTCTTATAACTTATTTACTTCGTGATCCTCATCAGTCACAAATTCTGCTTACAATTGCAGTAACTATCCATCGGAAGTTGTGAGTACTTGTGAGCGATCTTTTAGTAAGTTGAAATTAATACTTTCGTATTTGAGGGCTATAATAGGTCAAGAAAGGTTTTAAGCGACCTAGCTTTGCTCAGTGTAGAGCTAAAAGTTACGGATAAAATTAATTTCGAAAACATCATCGATATGTTTACGTCGCAGAAGGCCAGGAAGGTGCCGTTGTACTTAAATGTAAAGGTTTTACGGACTTACCTTAGTTATAAAAAAGAATATAAATATTTAATGTTTTGTTAGTATTTATGATTGTTTCAGTTAGTATATCTGATTTTTCATATTATGATAATTTACGAAGGGGCGCAACTATGATGCGTGTCCTAGGCGCCATTTTCTATAGGTACGCCCCTGACTATTGCGGACTGGCTGATATTTTTAACTCATCATCTGCCTAGCCTTTTCCCAACTATGTTGGGGTCTGCTTCCAGTCTAACTGGATGCAGCTGAATTGCTGGTCAGTATTAAGTTGTACGTTGACATCAATCGTCGAGCAGTTGCCCACCAGACACGGATTCAGATAAGTACTTGTTAAGAAAAAAAAACTTTTAACAAAAGAAACAACTGACTTCAAAAAAAAGCACTACAAAGTGATAAATAACTTTAATTTCGGATGTCGGTGTCGTTGGTCTCACATTTTCGTTTTTTAACACCGACTTCCGGAATTAAGTTATTTATCACTTTGTAGTGGTTTTTTTTTGAAGTCGGTTGTTTTTTTTTTTTGGAAAAAGTTTTTATTTTTCACTTTTTAGTTTTACCTACCCTACATAAATTCAATTCACATTAGTGCATTGAAGAGTTGAAGACACCGTCTAGAAAAATCATCAAAATTCGCATCGAAATGCCGGAGATGCTGTACATTTATGTATATAACTTCGTACATAAGAATAATTACCTAATCTATCATATATTAAAACCACCCTGAAAGTATGTAGATCACATTAATGAAAGAATTATAAAAAATGGCTCATTCGTTTTTGAGAAAATCGCGGACATACAAACATACATATGGTTCGACCACAGAACTTCCTTTTTTGAAGTCTGTTAAAAAGCCGTTTATGGGGTGATATTTACAATCATGCTGGCAACCCAATGCGATGGCCATAGCCCAGTCGCATTATGTAACATGAAATCAATTGTCATATTGGCTCAACGCCGAGATGCGACCGATTTTGAAAGTAATTTATTATTACTACGCTTACTGCTCATTGCCCTTTTAAGGACTCACAATATACAATATCGCTCAGTGTCTTTATTTTCAACAAAAGGTTAACAAAAATAAACTAGAGCGAAAAGATTTTCAAACAAGCATTATTTTTATGAAAAATATTAAGAATGGAAAAACCTTTTTATGGATGTACTCCTATCTTATCATGTTTGATTTAAGCGATACTCAGACCTTTTAGTCGATTGTCTGTGTAAAAGAAAAATTGTATTATTTATTTTGTTTGTGGAGAAGGTAGATTATTTTTTAGTGAAATGTTTTAATATCGATATTATTATAAAGAAGATAGTCAGGCCTACATTTTCCTCCCTTACCTGTTAATACTGTAATTTGAAAACATTGTAAAAGCCTATTATTCTTAAAAGAGTAACCGTGGAGTTTCTTGGCGGCGCTTCTCCATAGGAAACGACCAATTGGAACCGTGCACATAGCTTCTGATGTTTCATAAGTGCCAATGTAGATTTATGTGGAATAAAATATTTTGATTTTATTAGAATATTTTATACTAGCTTTCGCTGTTGAATTATACCTTTAAGGCTCCTTCAAACAGGCGCGACACGTGATAAAATCGCGCACGACACAAAGGCACCTTTAGTCGCGCAACGAGTGTGCCTTTGTGTCGCGCGCGATTTTATCGCGTGTCGCGCCTGTTTGTAGGAGTCTTTAATCTTTACTTATACCTAATTCTGCTAGCTAAATGCTTCTGCATGAGACTTCGTTCGCGTGAAATTTCTGGTTCCTCCGAGCCACCACCTCGCATCGCATCGCCTGCCCGCGCTATTACTTCGTTTTCACTTAGCGTTCTTTCTGACTTTTTTCTTTCTGCACGGCTCCTGAGGGCCTTAGCGTGCTGTTGTATATATAGCCTTCCTCAAGAATTGGGCTATCAAATGCTAAAATCATTTTTCAAATTCGATTGGTAGTTTGAGATATTAGCGCGTTCAAACAAACAATCTCTTCACCTTTATTATTAGTAAGTATAGATTAAAGATAATAGACCTTCCTATTAAGGAAGTGTCCACACTTACCAACTCGGAATCGGCTTGAGTTGATGACGTATCACCATACTTGTCGCATTAAGTTCGAAACGGTGTCGAGTCACGTCGTCGGCACGGAAATGGGGTGAATGACGTCTTTTTACTTTTATTTTCATGGAAATAAAGCTATTACTGACCGGCTCAACCTGATTCCGCGTCGATAAGTAAAGAAAAGAAAGAAGATTAGAAAATGCGTTTACCTATTTGCGGTAAACACTCAAACACAAAAAGAACAAGTTGGGGTAAAATATGCGTGACATCCACTCAAAACGGCCATCGATCAGCATAATGCTATGACCCTATTTAATTTTATTCTATTCGGGATACATACAGCTAATATAAACAGTGTTCTTAAACGTGCATTTACTGTCTGTTGTGTCTTAGTGGAAATTTGTTAATAGCCTTTTTTTTTTTAATGTCTATTAACAAATTTCCACTGATAAACAACAGACAGAGCCTCTGCACTGGTTTTCAGCAACAACTGTTGACGTGATAACGTCAACCGTTGCCGTATACGTGAAAAATAAGTATATATATACGAGAAATATAATACAATATAACACCTAATACAATACAATACCTAATTCTAGATGTTAATATTTAACATCACACTAATAATATAAAGTAGTCTTCACGCACAAACGGCTGAACAGAATTGAATGAAATTTGGCACATAGTTTATATGGTTATAAACTATGTGCCAAAGTTCATTCAAACATTATAGGCTTAACATATAGGCTACTTTTCATCCCGATATTCTTACGGGATCGACATTTACGCGGGTGGAACCGCGGGGCGCAGCTAGTTAATAAATAAAATGGAAAAAACTTCCCTTTACCAAATATCAAAGTGCTTATAAACGGTCAACTCAAAAACACAATTATTTTACCGTTTCGAAGTGTTAGAACTGGAAATTCCCGAATCATCAATCATGCGTTGTCGATACCAATAGATTTCAATCTCAAAAAATCTCGATTTACTATCGATATCGGAGACGAGATATCCGTATCTCACCGATATCAACGCCAGCTAACCCGGGCATATTTTGAAGGGTCATTTCGCCTGACTCCAGGACCTTATTTGGCTTGAATAAAAAAGGACCAAAGAGAATACGTTCGCTTTGCCATGGAATTTAATTTAACATGGGTATTCAACGGGCCTTCTTATTAAAAGGCTGGAATTTCATAGTTATTAAGTAAGTAGAACATTTTATTGATTATGTTTTGTAGTTTTCGTCGTGAGGCTGTGGGTAAGGAGGGATTTATTCGTTTTTTATATTTTTTCCCGAGTAAACTATGCGTAATATTAAACTGTCGGTCAAAAAGGGTCATTTTATGAATCCAAAAATATGTACTGAATATCTTTGCAGGGAATTGTAAATAGAAGTATAACCCGCTTTAATACATAGTTAAATGATTTTATTAGGAGTCGTGGATGCGTGCTGTTCAGCAGTTTTGGTGTAATTGAGTTAAACTAAACAGAGCAATCCAATGACCGTATTACACATTCATAATATTTAGAGGCATAATACAAAGAAATATAGAAATGAAAGCAAATACATTTATTTAGCACGATCTAAAAGGCACACCATATAATATTGTGGCGGTATCTACAACGCCACATGTGAACAACGCGTCATACTGACGTCACGCAAAATCCTGCCTCTCGCAAGCGGGGTTTACCGCGCAACTAGCATATATACACAACGGGCCACCATAAATCATCGGGCAGTTGCCCGCTAGACACAGTACCCATCTGGTCGGAGGATCCTCCCTTTTCTATAGAGTATGAGTGAAGTTTACATCCTGTTCTCATACTTCTATAATATATACGAGTATCAGAAAACTACCATACCGCCATATACTAGTACCAGCTAATTTCAAACTGCTCTTGCGAGGTCACACTCGGACCGACGATAGTAAGATTTTCATGAAGTATTTACGAAACTACCTTTTAGAAGGGGCAACTAGAATCAATTCAATGTTTTTTTGTGCCTGATTGCAATAAATTATTTGAATTTGATTATTTTTTTGTGATTCGAACAGCAATAAATAAAAGTCTATTTTATTTACATTATCTGCTTATTATCACACTAATATTATAAAGGCGAAAGTTTGTGTCTGTGTGTTTTTTATATGTTTGTTACTTCTTCACGCTTAAACGGCTGGACCACTTTTGATAAATTTTTGTATGGAGGTAACTGACACACTGGATTAACATATAGGCTACTTTTTATCCCAATATTCCCACGGGATCGACATTTACACGCGTGAAACCGCGGGGCGCAGCTAGTTGTTATATAAATGTATTAAAGTGGAGTCATTTTAATAGGTAACATTTGACAATTCATCAAATATTCAACAACGTAACCTTGTAACGGCGGGCATAAAATAACATATTTTTTCGTTTTGTTAGAACTGCACAATTGCTTACCTTTTTTCAATTACGATTACATATTTATTGTAATAATGACCGATACGAGTAATTTTACGATTTGCTTTCATTAATAAACCATTCTAAATATAATAAACAATTTCTGATCTAAAGAACTGAACGTCGTTACAAGGTTACGTCAGTTAACCATTTTTCTTTTTAAACACTAGGGATGTTACTCTAAAAATCGAAAGCTGATAAGTAGAATCGAATACAATGATGACTTGTGAAGAAATATCACCATAAATTAATAACCACGTTGTGATTATAATAAAACATTTATTTATTATTCTTTTAACTAACTAGGTATAAAAATACAAAAAATAATCAAATAGAAAAATCATTGATGTTACAGTGGAGTCATTTTAATAGGTAACATTTGACGTCTGTCAGTTTTATCCTCATAGTGAGGTGACCTGCTTATAAACATCGATTAAAGTGAATGAATCGATACGGACTTGAAACATATGCGAATTTTAAAAATCATCAGGCGAATCCCTGTCCCATTATTATAATTTTTTTCGTAAATTTAAGGAGCAAAATAAGACAAGTACACAATTTAACAAAAAAATTGCATTTATTCAGTTGAACTATCAGAACTGTTAAAAGTATTGTCATCTTCATCACTGCTGTCAGCACTCAGAGATATTATTAATTCATTTTCAATAATATTGTCTATTCTCACATCTCGTTCAAAATCTTGTAAAATTATTTTCTTTGTTTTCTCTACGACTTTTTTCCAGTCTTCTGTAGTGACTTCTGCACACGCAGTTTGTAGCAGAGACATCATTTTAGCAGTACTGAAGGGTGGTTCAGTATTGTTCCGCGCTGCATAACCCTTTATTTGTGCCCAAATAAGCTCGATGGCGTTATACTGGCAATGGTAGGGAGGCAATCGAATAACTTCGTGTCCATGCTCTAGGGCTAGTTCATCGATTACATAGCGGAGCTTGGACGGCTTAGTTGCTTTTACTAGATTTAACAACTCAACTTTTAATAAAGTCGGACTTGCATCCACACCATTTCTTACCAGCCACGAGACAATTTCTTGCTTTTTATTTGCTTGAGTTGGTGGTTTACCAACTTGTACAGAATGATACGGTGCATTGTCCATTATAATTTTCGATGGGTTTTCTAAGCTGACTAGCAGCTTCTCAAACCACTCTTTAAAAACCTCAAAGTTCATTTCCTCATGGTAATCACTTGTAGTTTTAGAGGCGAATGCGAGGAGGCAGTCTGGAATAAAACCTTGAGAAGCTGATCCCGCGTGACATATAATAAGTCGGGCTCCTTTTCCCGGTGGAACTTTTGAGGTGGACGCCGCTGTATCATCGGTCCATGTCCGCGAAACGGTATGGTTCACATTCAACCATGTTTCGTCAATAAACACGACATTGTCCCAATCTGTAATTTTATTTACTTGACGTAAGAATGTTACTCTTTTCAAAATAATATCGTAGCGTTCTAGCAGGATTTTCCGCTTGTCAGATTTTTTAAAACTAAAGCCAATCGATTTCAAAACCTTTGATAGAGACGATTTACCGCCAAAAAATAAGCCTGCGTCTTTTAACGAACTTATTAGCTTTTCCCGTGTAGGATATTCTTTTCTCGAGTAATATCCATAAATGTGGTTGCGAATTGCAGCAGCATCAAAATTATCAATGCCAACAATTTTCTTGTCCCTCTTTCTTTTTTTCGGTGTACGTAAGGTATTATCTTCTGAGCCTGATGGTCCGTATTTCTCTTTCAGAATTTGAGTTACTGTCCTCTTCCCTATTCCCAATGCTTCGGCAACGCGTTCTCTCGGTTGTGTCAATGGTAAAAGAGGCCCATCGTTAATTGATTCACGTTCAAAATAATTGTACAATTTCACCACTAGTTCGCGAGATTGACTGTTTAGCGTTTTCCCCCGTTTCGACATGGTAAGACTGTAATGTTGTTCTTGTTTACTAATCGTTAAGCAATCGGAGTCCAATTTATAGCCAGGTAAACGTAGTCAGTAAGATCAGTCTAATAAAAAAGCCGGGTCAGAAGAAAATAACAGAGAGCACACCAAAAACGCACAGTCACTTCGCACAACGACAAAAGACTGCGTCATGTAATGGCGACATGACATGGCGTCATCGACAGGCACTGGTGTTGCCAGCAACATACCACCTAAATTGTACCTAACATCAATGATTTTTCTATTTCATTATTTTTTGTATTTTTATACCTAGTTAATTAAAAGAATAATAAATAAATGTTTTATTATAATCACAACGTGGTTATTAATTTATGGTGATATTTCTTCACAAGTCATCATTGCATTCGATTCTACTTATCAGTTTTCGATTTTTAGAGGAACATCCCTAGTGTTTAAAAAGAAAAATGGTTAACTGACGTAACCTTGTAACGACGTTCAGTTCTTTAGATCAGAAATTGTTTATTATGTTTAGAATGGTTTATTAATGAAAGCAAATCGTAAAATTACTCGTATCGGTCATTATTAAAATAAATATGTAATCGTATTTGAAAAAAGGTAAGCAATTGTGCAGTTCTAACAAAACGAAAAAATATGTTATTTTATGCCCGCCGTTACAAGGTTACGTTGTTGAATATTTGATGAATTGTCAAATGTTACCTATTAAAATGACTCCACTTTAGTATCTATTTTCTATAAAGTGAGCAATATAAGCAACCAATATTATTTTTAAATCACTTACAAACGTATTTGATTGGTTTATTTGTCCACAAGGTCTGATAATCTCACATATACACGCCAGTATTTCCAATTTAAAAAATATATGAAAATAAAACATTCCCGATTCAATCGTCAACATTTTCACAATTTAATGCTGCCGACGTAAAAAAATACATTGATCACTCCCCGTCACTTCAATTTATATACACATACATTGGAACTGCTATCCATTACAATATCTCGTATTTCTGTATTCTATTTATTTTGTCGGTGCTTTACATAAAATTTAACCTTCATCAATGAAATGTTTATTTTTTTGTGATGACAACACTTTTCTCTCGTGTTTACACTGTTGAGTGAAAACGCGAGGGTTTTTGTTTTCGAAATAATTACTAGGATCTATATACAAGGTGGAAACGTTATTACAACAATAAATTAAACTTTCTATTTCTATATTGACGTTTCCAGTCTGCATTGAAAAATTCAACCAAATATATGTAGTAGGTATTATGTCAAATAGTTTACTCACTATCTGTTGATCGGCAAAACCTATGTGTAGTTGACCCATCACAAATATTTAATTTGTTTGAAAAAACACTTTTCAATTTCAATGCTAGGATTTATTTGGGTGGAGGGAGGGTTCAGGGGACCAGACCGGAATAAATCGTTCCAAAATACTCTTATGGATTATAATCGTATTGCCATTGTTTTTATTTGTGTATTGTCGTTACTGTTGTCTGCAAATGAATAGTCTACTAACTTCAATTTTGTTTTCAGGATAATAACTTTCTCTTGATTTCATCGGTACTTACAAAGGTTTACCAACACTTAAGAAAAAGCGGATCAAACCGGAATGAGAAAGTTTAAAGTGGATAAGACAGAGATTAAAACAGAAGACGAACAAGCCGGGGATCGAAGGGGAGGTGGGGGGGTAGAGGGAGGTTTCAGGGGATCAGACCGGAATAATTCTTAATTTTCAAGGTTTTAATAATGTAGGAAGTATAGATTTTTTATCAAACCACTGCCAAAGAGGAGCTCGCCGCTAAATATTAACAGACCCACGGTTCAAACGAAGGTATGTCGCGACCGGTTCGTGGATGGTGTTGACCATTTATTAGACACCACTCCGTGCCTCAGAAAGCACGTTAAGCCGTTGTTCCCGTCTGCTATTCGTAGATCCTTGACAGTCGTTACGGGTAGTCGGCAGCCCAAAAGTCTGGCAACCAGTCTCATCAAGGGGTATCGTATTACCCAGTAACTGGATTGTGGAGGTCAGGTAGGCAGTCGCTCCGAGTTAAATACTAGTATTTAGCTGCATCCGGTTAGACTGGAAGCCGACCCCAACTACAAAGAGGCTAGGCAAATTGATTGCCAATATTTAAGCTACCTGGCTTAGAAAACGTTTCCATTCAAACCTAACAAGTCTACCAGACGCTGTCACAAATTTAGTTATCCCATTGATTATTCAGTTATAATATTCATTATTAAAGGAAGTTACGTCTATCCTCTGGGCTGGCAGACGTGCTCAATCAAACATTGCCGTGCTCAAATGACAGTTTGATGTGAAAACTTGAATTTGAATCGGGGAGAAGCTTGCGTTACAATACCTACCATTAGAAAATTTCAAGATTATTATTTTATATAATTGGAATGTGAAAATTGATAATAACTTTGTTTTGAATTCGTGCCATAATGATATTTGATGTATGGGATTTTTTTTAATGATATATGACTGTGTGAATGATTTACACAATTATATAATATTACACTGATGCAAAAGCCAGGCTCAATAATTATTAAGTGATATTTCATCATCATCTGCCTAGGCTTTTTCCAACTATGTTAGGAACGGCTTCCAGTCTAACCGGATGCAGCTGAATACCAGTGTTTTACATGGAGCGACTGCCTATCTGACCTACACAAACCAGTTACCGGGTAATACGATACCCCTTGGTAAAGACTGGCTGTCAGACTTTCGGGCTTCTGACTACCCGTAACGACTGTCAAAGATCCACAAATGACAGCCGGGACCAACAGCTTAACGTGATTTCTGAGGCACGGAGGGGTCACGTATGTAAAAAATGGTCACCCATCCACAGACCAACCGCGGCAAGCGTAGCTTAACCTGACCGATCGACTTGTGTGACATGTACATGTGTGATTAACATCACACATGTACATGTCAAAAATCCATACTTAATATTATAAATGCGAAAGTGTGTCTGTCTATCTATCTGTTACGTCTTCACGGAACCGATTTAGATAAAATTTGGTATAAAGATAGTTCGAGTCCCGGGAAAGGACATAGGATAGTTTTTATCCCGATATTGCCACGGGATCGACACTTACGCGGGTAAAACCACGGGGTGTTGCTAGTTATTTATAAAGCTTTGCTTTGTCTATTGTTCCTTTCTGACTTTCATGAGAAGAAACACCGTAACATACTCGGAGATCACAGTTTTTTTCAAAGCCCGGAGAGTACAGATGATATGAGTTCTTGGTCCAATCACCTCTGACCTAGACTAGAGTCAATAGCAAACCCATTTCAAATAAAAAAAAAACATATTACGACCACGAAATTACTGAAATGGTCTTTTGAGGAAAGAACCACGTAGATTTGAGTGGACCTGTCTAGTCAGTGCACGCATTTATCAATTACCGCGTAACACTACTTAAGGAGATCAACGACTCGACGAATAATACCAGACAATAAATCAAGCGATTAGCTTTTAACCACCCGCCTCTGTGGTCTAAGTAGTAGCAAAACCACCTATGTTAGACCCAGAGGTCCCGGATTCGAATCCCAACGATAGCAAATTTTTCTGCACGGTTTAGCTGGTGGTAGGGCTTGTTCCAAGTCCGCCTGGCCAGCTACCACCATCTTATCGAAGTCTGTCGCCTCGGCAGTAAGAGGTAAGATAGCCAATTCCTCTGTGGTTGAGGATTCCGCCAGATTGCCACTTACCATGAAGGCTTTGAAAGGTCTTGGCCTTCATCTCTTTTTTTTCCATAATATATATTTTACCACGATGGTTAACAAAAAAATGAACAGGATCTTAATACTCCCCATCGACTTTCATCTAAAATTATACACACATATACGTTATATGTATATAAAATACAGTAAAGATACATGCTTCATTTTTCAACATGGCGGTCGATCTCGAACAATGGATCTTGCGGAAGGCGCTAGAACAAAAGACGTCTCTGATATACAGTAGACGTGTATAAGCGTCTTGGATGTAAACTGTCATAAAATGACGTATATTCCCGTTGATTTTAGAAGTAGGTACTCTAGTAGGTATTGTGTCGTAGGCTTTGTTTTATCTATTGTCGTGTTTATTATGACGGATTTCTATTACAAGCGCCTTAGCTTTTATTACTTATTATTACTTACCAAAGGATTTTGAGATCCCATTCAACTAAATTTGTTGACAAAATTTAAATGTTTACTTACTCGTACGTGTATAATAAAGAAAAGAAAGTCGGGTTAGTTACTTTTTATAACACAAGAACGGCTGGACCAATGATTTCAAAAGAGTCAATGGGCTGGATCGATTTTTACAATCTTTGATTTGTTGGGTTTGTCTCCGCCCCGAATAGAAAAATAACTACAAAAAGGACAAAATGCACAAAAAAAATAATATTAAAATTTTCTCATACATTTTTTATTAATTCTGAGGCAGTACGAAATTCGCTGGGTCTTCTCAACACAACAAACAATACTTCTCATGCTACTGCCATTGTCACTTTGGCTGCCCGGCGCTCCCCAAAAGAGCGATTTTTTGTGCGGAAGCCAAGGACCGGCAGCGCGAGCAGCAATGCGTGCTTACATTCTGCTCCGTCGCTCGGTTCAAAGAGTATAATATGGCTCGGTTCTCGTCGGACGCTTCGACATCTGCCATTGCCGAAACTCGAGCGAAGTGAGTGGTAGGGCAGTATGTACCTAAACACACACTTCTCTCGATCCTGCTGCAGCAGTATTTAGGGAATGCCGGCAGCGCGACGGGCAGCGGCAGGGGCTGAATGTAAATCTTAATATATATAAATTACGTGTCACGATGTTTGTCCGCGATGGACTCCTAAACTACTTAACCGATTTTAATCAAATTTGTACACCGTGTGCAGTTTGATCCAACTTGAAAGATAGGATAGTTCACATCTCCATTTACAAATCGCAATATTATTTTATTGCACAAAAACGTTAGCCACAGCAACGCGTGGCCGGGTCAGCTAGTGTAGTATAAAACTGTCCGTGTGACAGTTTGACAGCGTTTTTACCATCACTTAGAGCATTTATTTTGGAAGGTTTATAATTATATGTATTTTATCATACATTTATATTCAACTTAGAAATTTCACAGAAATCTCAATGTGTTCACATATCACAATTGCACCCGTGCGAAGCATGGGCGAGTTGCTAGTTAAATACTAAAATTGGGGAGTTAAATACCTAGGCTGTTCCAAAAATTGTTAGTGAATGGAAAAATTCTTAGAATGTGAAAAAAGTTTATTTATAGCTTTTCAAAATATTCTCCTCCAACTCTAATGCAGCTATGCATTCGGGTGAACCAGCTTTCAAAACATTTAAAAATGTATCTTGCCGGAGGTCGAAAAATAACCGCCAAAATTATTCGATGGCCTCTTCTGCAGTGTAAAATTTTCGCCCACGAAGCACTTTTTTTAACGTGGGAAAGAAAAAAATCGCATGGAGCTAAATCTGGGCTATACGGAGGATGGGGTAATATTTTTACTCCCGAAGTATTCAAATAGTCCATGGTTCTAACAGCTGTGTGAGCGGGCGCGTTGTCTTGGTGAAAAAGAATGCCACTGTTTATGTAGGACAGTGGAAACCACCAATCCAATCTTGAGTTCAGCCTGAATCTCTCGATGTGTAATGTGTCCAATCTCCCGCAATAGTCACTCTACCCTAATTAAATTTTCATAAGTTGTAGGTCAGCCGGGTTTGGGGTCATCGTTTAGGTTCTCTCGACCACGTTTAAATTCTCAAAACTAATAAGTAATTGTTGCTAACGCAGGAGCAGACTTCCCAAATGCAGGTTGTAAATTTTCTTGAGATTCCTTGAAGGTTAACCCTCGTTTATGATCATAGAACATCATACCATGAAAAGCTTCCCACGAGACGTCCATTGTTGCAAACAAAAGAGTGACAGATTTACTTTTTTTAAAATATTAAAAAATAGAACTACACTTAAGTGGCCAATGATTTTCAGCAAAGAGATTTGTATAGAAGTTAGCCGTCAATTCAAAATAGTTTCTAGCAATAAGAGATTGTATTTACTCGTATTCTGTAGCTAACAATTTTCGGAACAGCCTTCGTATCTGACACAACAAAAATCGTCACCAGATACAATCACCAAACCGCAGGCCAATTCTCGTAATTGAAAACATTCAAAATCTAGTTTCAGACTCGCAGTCTCATCTTGGATGTTTGACAAGTTTTTAACAAATGTCCAAAACTTGTCAAAAATGTAGGAAAATTAGAAGTATTTTTGACAAATAAATATGTCAAAAATACCTCCATTTTCCCCGCTGGCTGAGATCAGACTATGAACTTTCTTATAATTACGAGAATTGTTCCTCAGACTGTCAACGCCCTTAAAATACTAGAATAACCCCTCAGAACATTTGCAATCATACATGTCATACCTATACACATAAAGCGGTACATCTAACCTCAGCATTTCGCCTGTTCGCCTCCCATTGCGTTTGCCATACTCCCTCCCCCTCACAGCCTCCCCACAAGAGGTCTGAGCCGGAATTGCGGTAAAGTGCGTGAAAGAACAATTATCTGGGTATCTGGGTAGCCTCCTAAGCACCCCACATGCTCCAATGATACACGTCTGTCGGATTAGATTTTTCCGGGTTGCAAGAATGAATAAATAAAATAAAAAGTATGTTATGAATTGAGCCCGAGTTAAATGGAGATAGTGAGTGTTTTAAGGGGTAGTAATTTTATCAATAAAATAAATTTTCTGTTTTATTTACGAGTAAAAATATTTTAAACACAAAAAATATTTTTCGCGTCACGAACACAAGTCTTCTTCTTTGTGTCGCGAACACAACAAAAACGTTTGAACTACCAAAATGAAAAATAAATATATGGAAACGTGCTTTTAATAAAATCGCTTTTGAGTTTTGAAGCGTATGAAAATTATGGTTACCTCAATACCAAGGATTAAACATTTTCCAGACTTTAGTCATTCATTTCATTTTCAAATATGTATCTTTATTTACCAATGGAACAATAAACTGAATACACTTATCCTAAGTTACATTAACTCATTAAAATTTAGGCACTTTATGAGTGATTCACCTTTCAAAGCTTAGTAAAATCTCCAGTATTAGTAGTAACTCCAGACTTTAGTAAAATTGTACAGACGCCAGCACATCAAGCTACTACAATCTGTCAAATTTCTTTAATAGATTTTCAACTTTATTGCTGAAGCATAAGGTTCAAAGCTGATTGGGAAAATTTGACAGTTTCGGATAGCTTGATGTGCTGGCGTCTGTACCAAACTAAGATTTATTAGCGATAAAATCCAACATGGCATTATCCTCTAAATTTTGGATTGAATTAATGGAGGAAACCGGCATGTCCTAGAACCAAAAATTTGAAGACATGATATCCACCAACCCGCACTGGGCCCGCGTGGTGGATTACGGCCCACTCCGTCTCACAGAGAGGAAACCTGTTTCCCAGGAATGGGAACATTATAGGCTGATTATGATGAATGTTCAGCACTGGATACACAGGACTACGTAAATTCAAATCGACCAAGAATCCTTTAATCTTTTCATAACATACAAGTAATTCAATATAAATAAACATCAATTTCCCTGCAATCATTTCAACAGCGCCATCACAAAAATAAACAATCAATCATTAAGAATTTGTGTAGAAAATCACAAAATAAAATGTTAAGCAAATATTATTAAACATTATAGACATACTTATGTACACTTTTCTAATAAAAAGTGGAAGGCGCGAGCGGATTTTGTACACTGATAAATACACAAAGGGAATGACACACGCGCCAGGGGAATGTTAAAAGGTAGGGAAATGAAGTCGTAACATAAAATTTGTTTGTTGTATTTTTATTAATGGGGAAATCTAAAGGCGTGTAATACATTCATGGCGGTGAGGAGTTCAAAGAGATATAAAGAGTTCCCGTGTGGTTGTTACGGTTTTACTGATAGGAAATTTAATACTGTAATAATTTTACTTTCTCCAGATTCAAAGGCCTTTGATTATTCGTAACGCTACCTCCTAGCGAATGACTAAATACACTGCATTTATTTTAAGGAGAGTCTACTTCCTGGTTCTTGTTACTATATAAATTAAAGGAGAGAACAACGACCTGTAAACCAATTTCCTGCAAAATGAACAATGTTGTTACTGATTGAGAGATGCTGGCTTAGGTTTCGAGGATTAAAAGAAATATATTTTAAAATAAACTGGTGTATTTGCACATAGTATTAGCATGACTTTTTTATATTTAAAAACAGAGCAAAAAAGAATGACATAGACAAAAAAGACAAAGACAATCACACTTTTTATATTCAACACTCTTCCCCCCTCGGGTGTGAGGGCAGGCGCACCAGATGCAGAGCAGAGCGGCGGCGCAGCGTGCCGCGCGAGGTCCGCACATCGACGACCCGCACCCGGCCATCGGCGCCAGGGTACACGGCTTCTATAACACCGCGAGGCCAGTAGCTCCTCTCAGAAGTCGGGTCGATCACTAAGACTACATCTCCAACCTTAAGTTGATCTTCGTCGCTAGTCGACCTCATAGTTCGTGGCAGTAGAGACGGTAAAACTTCTTTGAGCCATCTCGACCAAAACATGTCAGCGAGCCTTTGAGCCACACGCCACTGTTTTCGTGAACATAAGTCTGTTTTCTCAGTTGCATCAATGGGAAGGTTGGATGAAGTTCCCAATAAAAAATGGAATGGTGTCAGGGCTACATCGTCTGTGGAGCTGACGGATACGTGTGTCAGAGGACGGCTGTTAACTATTGCTTCAACTTCGCAAAGTAATGTCAAAAGCGTTTCGTCTCGTGGTGCTCTTTCTTTCAGGATGACTTTCAGAGTTGACTTCACGCTTCGTATCAACCTCTCCCAAGCACCTCCCATATGTGGGCTTAGAGGTGGATTAAAGTGCCACCTTACTCTTTCGTTGGCGGCCTCATTCTGTAGCTTCTGAAGCTCTGCGTTGGCTCCACGTAAATTAGTTCCGTTATCGGAATATAAGTCGCTAGGCCAACCTCGTCGCGATGCCATTCGTCGTAGAGCCATTAATAAACTATCAGTGGATAGTGAATGCACAACTTCTAGATGTATGGCCCTTACTGTCATACATGTAAAAATTACGCCGTACCTTTTCTCACGTCTTCTTCCAACTGTAACTTCTATTGGTCCAAAAAGGTCAAGACCGCAGTGAGAAAATGGTCTACAGTGGTGCGCGACTCTACCAGCAGGTAAGTTTCCTTGTCTCGGTGCTACAGGTGTCGCTTTCCTTATACGACAGACAAGGCATTTCGATGCTACATTTCGCACTGAAGGTCGTAGGTGAACGATCCAAAATCTTTGTCTTAGTTCATTTATAACTGTCTCATTATTAGCATGCGCAGCTCGAACATGATAGTGCATTATGATAAGCTTGGAGACATAATTGCGTCCGTCAAGTATGGCAGGCCTCTTGTACTCTAAAGTAACACTTTCTGCAGCGTCAATCCGGCCTTGAACACGTAAAATACCATCATGGTCCATGTACGGTGTGAGTGACAAAATCTTACTCTTTTTTGGTAAAGGTTTTTGATCATTTAAGCAACTCAGCTCTTCAGGAAAAGATTCCTTTTGCGCTTGCTTCAGTATCAATATTTCCGCCTTATCCATTTGAATAGCGTTGACTGTTACGTCTCTCCCTTTCCATTTTTCTAAAGCAGCCAATAGCGTGGCTGTAGTGCGAAGTAAGCGCATCCATGAGGAAAACCTTTTGGCATCAGGAATGGAAAGATCCTGTAACGGAGTAATAACGGTCAAAGTTGCTTTCTTTAGCTCAACATCGTCATCGTGTGCCTTCGTGAATTTATTTTCAGGCCATTGAGCTGTCTCAAGTCTCAAGAACTCAGGACCGTGAAACCATGGATGTGCGTAGGTAAGTTCATCCACATTTTCTTTGGTGGCATAGTCCGCTACATTCGCAGATGTCGGAACATATCTCCACTCATCAGGTTTGGTCAGCTCGTCTATCTCACCTAATCGATTAGCGACGAAAGGTTTATAATCTCGTGCATCGCTCATGATCCATAGCAAGACCGTAGACGAATCAGTCCAAAAATAGCGTCTGTCGGGCTTTATTGTGTGCTCCTGCTCGATAGTAGCCGCTAATCTGCAGGCCAATACTGCTCCTTGAAGCTCTAGGCGTGGCACTGATACAGGTCTTAGTGGGGCTACTCTACTCTTACTGGCTATGAGGGCTATAGTCGTACTTTCTTCGTGAACGATTCGCCAGTAGGCTACAGCGGCATAGGCTTGCGGTGAAGCGTCGCAGAACATGTGTAGCTCACGTGCTAAAATAACATTTTGTGTGGCTAATGACTTTTCATTCAAATACCATCGCGGTATGCGTAGTGACTTGACCTTATCAAAACACTCTAGCCATTTGCGCCACTTTGTGAACTCTTTGTCCTTGACATGTTCATCCCATGAAATGCCGCTTCTCCATGTATCTTGTAACAGTATTCGAGACTTTATCGTTAACGGAGCAAGAAAGCCTTGAACATCGAAAACGGACATGACTACTCGTAACATTTCTCGTTTAGTGGGTCTTTGTAAACATTTGAGGATTTCTTCACTAATCCGCTTCATGGAAACATCAAAACCAAGCACATCGTCAACTGGAAACCAGTACAATCCTAGCGTTCTCTCGCCCTCGCTTGTTCCCTCAATATTAAACTTAACGGCGCTGGGGCCGAGATCACTCTCTGGTAAGCTTTTGAGTACTTCCTTACTGTTACTGGTCCAGTTCCTGATTTCAAAGCCTCCCATTTTGTGAATATTCCTGACATCATTAACAAGCTGTACAGCTGCACTCTCAGTCTCAATGCTATCCATCAGATCATCTACATAATGATTTTGCACAATGCTTCTGACAGCACGGGGCATCTTCTTTTCATACAGCGTGGCGTTTTTATTTTTCACATATTGTGCCACAAAAGGAGAGCAGCATGCGCCAAAGATAAGGGAGTTCATAGCGAACTTCGTAGGTGGCTTTGTACTATTGATGTCGTCCTTCCAGAGAAAACGCAAAGCATCTTGATCCTCTTTTCTAATTTGGACCCTCAAAAACATATCTTTGATGTCGCCAGTGATCGCGACTTGATGCTCTCTGAATCTTAATAGCACACCAAACAGCGAAATGAGCAAATCTGGGCCTTGAAGTAGGTAATCATTCAGAGAATAACATTGTGACTTTGCAGCGGCGTCAAATACAAGACGCAATTTCTTCTTGTTTGGATTATCAACTCCAAAATGAGGTAAATACCACAGTCGATCAGATGTCACATCGGGTTCTGAACAGGGGTGTGCATAATTATTTTCAAACAGATGCTGTACCCTCTCTCTGTATCTAGCTTGAAATTCTATGTTCATGCGCATCTTTTTCTCTACGCCTTGAAGACGACTAAACGCTGTGGGATATGAGTCTTTCATTTTAACGGTCTCATCCTTCCAGGGCAGTCCGACCTCCCAATGGTCGCCAACTTGTTTAGAAGTCTTGTCAAGAATCTCTAAAGCTTTAACGTCCTCTGAACATTGTCGTGGCTTGACACTTGACGCCAAGTGCATCGAGAGCATACGAACGCCTTACAAGATCATTGAGCTCATCTAGGCTGCGTCCGTTTTCACTGTCGTGATGTGATAAAAACAGCGTACAAGCATCAGTCAGTCCATGTGGTCTGTTTATTATTTTGCCGTGTACAGACCAGCCAAGAACGGTTCGAGTGGCATTAGGATCACCCTCAATTATCTCTAATGGGGCTAAGAGATGGTAATTATCTTGCCCGATAATCATTGATGGCTTCATGGAATCAAAACAAAGATTTTCTTTGATACCTGACAGGTGCTCATAGCGTCCAAGTTCTGTGTATTGACTCGGAAGATTAATCCCTTTAACTGTGCGTGCGACAATTCTATAGCGATCAGTATTTTCGCTTGATATCTCAAATTCTAGTAGTTCAGCTTTACAAGTCAAAACACTGTTGTCCCAAGCGCCTCGCACATGTAAGCTTTCAGTGTGACCGGTTAATCCTACTTGGCTGGCCACTTTTTCATCTATCATCGTGATGGTGGAACCGTCATCGAGAAGAGCATCAGTAACAACGTCACCATTTGGACCATGGATCCGGATGCGAACATATTTGAGTAACACGTGAGAAGGTGTAGGAGAGTTTGACACAGCTGATATGTTCGCTACACAATCGTCAGGACTTTCAGTAATATTAGCATTGACAGGCTTTTCTATTGCCTTAGCTGTTGGCCAATGCAAAATCTGGTGGTGTGGCAATCCGCAGTCATCAATGCTACATAATGGAGCTTCACAGGTGTTCTTGTCATGGTCGCTAACAAGACATTTTGGACATAGCCGGTTGCTGCGCACAAATGACCATCGTTCCTTCCGGAGGGCGCGCTTGAACTTAGGGCAATCAATAACTATGTGATCGGAGTGCTTGTGACAAAAACGGCACTTTGAAGCTTCTTTCGTCTGTGCTAGTACAGCGTGAGGCCGCTGAAGGTTGGAATGAGTAACAGGACCATCAAATTTCTTTATAGACGCCTGTAGTAACGATACGCCGACATTTGAAATCTTTTGCGCTTCAACTTCCAAAAATTCCGATAACTGTTCAAGTCGAGTCATATTCGAACTTTTTTCTCGATTTTCGTGGGCATAGTCGGCCCATCGGGTAATCAAACTGCATGATAATTTCGATAAAATGGCAGTAGTCAGCTCGGGACTCCTTAGATAATCATCTTGTTTTATAGCCTTCGTAGCAACTACGCAGTTTTTAATTTTTATAGAAAAAGAAACTATGTCATTATGATATGACAGTGACAGTGACGGAAGTTTTTTCAATTGACTTACGATTTTTGTTATGATAATTTCAGGTCGACCAAATCGTAATTCCAAAGTTTTCATGATATTTTCAGCCGACACATCACCCATCAGGAGCGCAGAAACGCATTCTCTAGCTTCGCCTGTTAGACATTTTCGTAGGCGACAAACGTTTTCTGCATTCGAAAATTGGCAAATCTTGGTCGACTCATCGTAGGAATTCCTGAAGTTAACCCACTCCATCGGGTCTCCCTTGAAAAAAGGCAGCTCCTTAGGTGTCGCAATGCGACTCATTAGTCTGTCTGTGGCGGTCATCTGCTTACAGCTATGGGTACAACCTAGAGCAAGATCGTGTATCGCGTCAGCTAGCTTGAGTATTGCTTTATCTTGAGCAACTGGTGCTGACGAGGGTCGGTCATGTAGGGCAGGGCTTGAACAACACATGTTTTGAGCAGCGGGTGCCGGGCAATGGTCATCTTGTGCCGCGGTAGGAGCTAGGTAGCGTTCATCTTGTGCAGTAGGGTCTGAGTAGCGCGCATTTTGTGTCGCGGTCGTACGACGAAGGGTTACATTCTGGTGCGCCACCCAATCTTCCGTTCTTACTGCTGCGGATGCGTGTGAAACACTGGAACCCGCTCGGGAACGTTGTTCTTGTTGTTCTTCCAATTCTGCTAGGCTTACACTCAGTTTTTTGTTCACGAGGTCTATTTGGAATTGCATTTTTACCTCCTGCAGCTGAGCTTGCATTTTCGCTTCCTCTGCGGCGATCAGCAATCGTGATTTCTCCTCGGCCGCTTCAAATTCGAGTTGTTTTTTGCGCGCCTCTAATGAAATAACGGACATTTTGGAACTGACCGCTTTCGATGACTTGCTCGATGGAAGGTTTTGCTGATCTTCCTTTTGTGAGCCTGAAGGTGACGACATTTTTCTGCGAGCTTTTGATCGTGTCAACATTTTGCGAAAAAAAAATATTCCTCAGTCCTCGAGTCCTCAGTTTATGCTCGAAGGACCAATGTTACTGATTGAGAGATGCTGGCTTAGGTTTCGAGGATTAAAAGAAATATATTTTAAAATAAACTGGTGTATTTGCACATAGTATTAGCATGACTTTTTTATATTTAAAAACAGAGCAAAAAAGAATGACATAGACAAAAAAGACAAAGACAATCACACTTTTTATATTCAACAAATGTATCTACAACATTAGGAACCTAATGACCACGTATACTTCGCAGAGTAGAATGGTTTTAATTTACTCACAGCTTGATATATTCTCTTAGACGTTCCACGTGAACAAAGCAATAAAAGTCCAGGTGAATGAGTTGTAATGTCGTAGTCTTTTTGCTTGATAGTAACCCATATATTACCTTCTAGCGATTTTATGGTATGGGAAAAATATCGAGGGATTTTTGCGCTAAGTTTATGTAGAAACTCCATTACTTTGATATATTAGATATTTTTATTTCCTTTATTAAACTAAATACATATAAATTATATTTTTAAATATTAGTATATCAAAAAAAAATATATAAATAAAACATAGTAGCCCACCGGTATCGGGAACAGGGTCCAAGCTACCGGCGGTCAGGGTTCCAGAGAGAGGAACCTCCTAACAATGCGGGCCGTGTCCAGAAGTACCGCTTTCTGGATCAAGCCCTTGATCCAGCTGCCCAACGAGAGCCTCCTCAGGTGTTGGTCGAGGTTCTTGGCTATTAATTCATTGGCTGTCACGACTATCGGCACAATGATCGCTGAGTCCACATCCCACATGTCGACAACCTTGTGAGCCAAGCCAAGATACTTGATGTGTTTATTTTTCTCGGCTTTCACGAGGTTCTCATCATGCAGGACGGTTATGTCAACAATCATTGCGCGCCGCTCTGATCGATCCACCGCTACTATATTAGGCTTATTGGCAACAATAGTCCTGTCAGTGATGATGGATCGATCCCAATAATTATAATGTGATATTACCATTTTCGACTGGGTCGGGCACATAATTATACACAGAGACTGCATTTTGTTAAGAGTTTTTGACACAATACTGTTAATTCAACACATTTATGTTGCCAAATGAAGTATCGATATCTATTGATTATAAAAGTGAAATTGTTTCGGTTGCGTTAAAACGAAATCTGTGATCAATGTGCGCGGAGTGTGCAAAAGCGAGCGTGTTAGGGCAGCGAGCGGCCAGTAAAATGTCATACCCAAAATCTGCGGTGAACGCCAGAACTTTTATAAACTAACAGTTTTTGAAAGTTGTGGTTAGTGAATAGTACCGTGTGATTATTTGTGTAACTAGTTTTTATTAGGTATGTGTTTTGTGCCCGAAGATGAAAATGGGTTCGTTCCTATACTTAAACCAAAAGATATAAACAACTGGTGAAATGTGGGTGAACTATACACTTCTGCCTACACTTTCAGTTAATGTAAGCGTGATGTTACGATATTATTGTATCCATTACCTTTACACCATAGAACAGAATACGCTTTATTATGCACATCATATAAATTACAGATATATGAATGTAAAAAAATACCGTAGAATCACATTACTTTAGCCCTGGGGAGTAACTTTGGCCCTAACTTGGAAAAAGATTAAACTTCCCGCCACACTGTTATATTGTCAATTTTTGCAAAAATTCACACTATATTCGGTAGATGGCAATGTAGGCTCGTCGGTAAAACAGTCATTCATTCTCTAAAGTAACGCGCTTATTGGCTAATGGAGCAGGTTTCGACTTGTCGGTTTTTTACCAAATTGTTACTGTGCAAACTTCCTTCTGGAGCGGATTAATTAGGTAAGTTTGTGACCTAAATTATTTTTCATAGTTTTATCTTGAAAAATTTAATATAGTTTGATTTTTCCGACATAAAATGGTGTTTTCTTTCCTATAGAATTTCGTTTTATTGATATCTTTACTCCATATTTGAGAAAACTAGCGATTGGGAAACAAAAAAAATCAGTGGGTCGAAGTATACACGTCCAAAGTAAAACATTGGCCCAAATTTTGACAAAAAAAAAATGTACTAAAACACTGCAACATTTTTCCTTTTTTCACTTATAACGTTTACTTATATCCTCTTTTATATACCGATTTCATCAAAATAGATTAAGAGCTGATTAGACCAGAAACATGGAGCGAAAAAGAAAAAAAAATCAAAATTTGGAACAAAGTAATGCGATTTTACCGGTACATAATAATAATTATGGTCACACAATGAGCTGTCTTATCGCTAAAAGCGATCTTTTAAAGACATTTGAATGGATTAATAGGAGAAGGAGAGACAACACTGTAGGTAGTCAGTGGTCTACCATATAAATATATACATAAAGTATAATTATACTAAAGGCTCCTACAAACAGGCGCGACACGCGATATAATCGACACAAAGGCACCGCTCGTTGCGCGACTTGCGGTGCCTTTTTGTCGCGCGCGATTTTATCGCGTGTCGCACCTGTTTGAAGGAGCCTTAAAGTCACGGGAAAGGCACAAAATGCTTTAAAGCACCATTTGGGCCATATTGAGTTATATAACATATCGTTGGATAAGGCCCATTGTCCACGTAACCGCACGTCATACGCACGCTTTCGTCAATTGACGATTGCAAGACGAATGCTTGCATCTTGTGTAGAAACAATGAAATCTGTGTCCACGAAGCGGCAACGTCGCGTCAGCCGCTCGTGTTGCGTTCGTCATGCGGTGTGCGCGCTTCGTGGACACAGATTTCATTGTTTCTACGCAAGATGCAAGCATTCGTCTTGCAATCGTCAATTGACGAAAGCGTGCGTATGACGTGCGGTTACGTGGACAATGGGCCTTAGTTTTGTTTTTTCTGCGTCGATCTGATTAGGTTTCAAGACAATCTGAGCCAATTTTAACAGGCTTAGATTGTCTAAAAAATATTGTTGAAAATTGTTTAAATGTAACTCATTTTGGCCCAAATGGCGCTTTAGCATTTTCTCCTTTTCAGAGACGTTAGCATAATAATATAACGCCTGCAATCTCCTCAATCAATTTAAAACATCGTTATTCAAATGGCTTATAGAAAAATCATTATAAATTCTGTGTTTAGACTTTATAGATTCACATTGACATGTTACTATTAAATTTAACAAATACTAGACACTTAAATTTAATAGCTATGATTTATGTACAGACGCCAGCACATGAAGCTACTACAGTCTGTCAAATTTCTTTAGTAGATTTTCAACTTTATCGCTAAAGCATAAGTTCAAAGTTGGTTGGGAAAATTTGTCAGTTTCGGGTAGCTTGATGTGCTGGCTTCTGTACCAATTTCATAAGCTTCATTTTTTTAATTCATGTAATCAATAATTTTGTAAGCTAGTTTTAGCGAATTGTTTTAGAAACTGTTAAAAAAGCTAACCATCTGTAATGTACTACAATGCTTGCAAATAATTGTGAAGTTCAGTATAATTGTGAAGGAGAAGTGGCAACACTGCAATGTTATTAGACTCGCGTATTTAAAATTTGTAATTTAATATAAAGTACATTTTTAAGTGACTATAAAGGAGTGGAACTCGGTGCAATAACTATAATTTGCAAGTGTCATTATTAGTGTCTGTTAAAAACAACTGTATGTATAAAATAAATCAACAATATTATGTGACGTTCAAAACACTTCATTAACAATAATACAGTGTTATAACAACAAATTACTACAACATCATCCTAGTTTCTATCAAATAGTGAAGACGAGTGCAGTTTTATATTGAAAATAGTGCAAAAATTGTAAAAGACGACAATATTAATCCCGTTAAGAGAAATATTTTTAAAAATTGACCTTTGGACTTTGATGATTCTTCGACAACTAGCGCCAGCACGTCACCGCGCGCTGAGTTGACGAACCAATATAGTACAGCTACTTGCCGCCAGGAGGCGCAAAACAAACGATTAGGGATACCACTTTAAAAAAAAAATTGTATTTGGTAATAAATAAATAATTTTTAAAGTCTTTGGAGAAAATAGTAAAGCCACAAGAACTGTCATAAAATGAATACAAACTAAAATGTGTTAAGTGTTGACTTGAGGGATCACTCGCATGAATGCAATCAGGTTCGAGCCCTTCGAGTTGAAATCTCTTTTTGATCTCTTTTTGTACATTGGAGATTGTCACAGATGGCAGAAATAAACAATGTAACGTTTAGAAGGCCGATAGCGAGATCTAAATCCTTAGAGCCAATAGACCTGAGCATCTCCCTGAATTCCTCAGACTCAGAGGAATTATTAGGCAAAAGTTTGGATGTGTCAACCGACGTTCTTGCATTATGTCGAGAGGAAAGGAATAAGGAAGTAAATATTCTTAAGTCGAACTTACAAAGCACACAACAAGAGTTAGAAAATGTTATATTGGAAAATACAGATTTGAAGTCAAAATTAGCTCAACTCTCTCAAGAATTAGAAATATTAAAACAAATATGCAAGAGTCCCTTATCTTCACTTCGTAAAGTACAGCGCTCGACACGAAAATCCAGTGCCGGCCGTCGACTAACGGATTCCTTCAAAATCACATCACAATACCAAGATTCCATCCAATGCGCTCAAACCAGTCCTAAATCTACAGTTAAGTTGTCTGAGGATAAAAAGTGTCACCAAAATGAAAGTTCTCCTGCAGCCGATAACACAACTCCTGTTGTTCAATGCTCGCAATACCAGGACCATCCAGTATCCACTGAAGTCATCATGAGCAACAAGTTGAAGACTAAACACAGGCTATGTATAGTAAGCGCAAATAATAAAAACAACATCCTGTCAATAACAGAAAATACCTTTAGTGAATACGAATATTGCCATCACATAACAACAGGCGCTAATGCAGAACTACTACTAAAAGGCATAAACACTAAAATAGCTGACTACACCATGAGGGATTATTGCGTCATACTGTTGGGAGAAGAAGATTTTAGAAGGACAAATAATTATATGACCACTATCTTCAATATACGAATTACCTTACAGAGCTTGAAGCACACGAATGTTATTGTTTGTTTCCCGACATACAAATGTAATAATAACTTCAACTTATTTAACTGGCGTGTGGAAACTTTCATTAATCTTTTGAACTTGGATGTCTTACACCACGGTCATGTGTATCTATTAGACAGCAACCGAAATTTGAAGTACGATAACAGCATGTTTGATAGATACTCGGGTAAAATTAACAACTTTGGTATGCAATCTATATTTCTTGACTTATTAAATCTTATGAAACAATTACAAAATTATAATAATAATAATAACTTAGCTTCTACTAGTTTGTCGTTAAACGAGTTTTTTCTTGACGAATAATACATCCTGTACGAAATTGATTTGTAATAAAATTAGTGCTGATAGTCATACTATAATAAACAGTGTAAATAATGGTAGCCTGACAGATGAACAATTAAATAATAGTAGCCTGACAGATGAACAATTAAATATCTTTCATCAAAACTTATGTGGATTGAATAATAAAATAGATGAGTTTGAGTTATACTTAGAAAATCTACAAAATAGATTCCATTACTTATGTATTAGCGAGCACTTTCTTAATGATAATTTAATTAACCTGTTAAATCTCAATGATTACAAAGTAGCATCTTACAATACCCGAGTAAAGAAGCAAAGAGGAGGTACAGTCATACTCGCAAGAAAAGATAGAGTTTTCGAGGAGTTAAAGATAGCAAAAAAATTATACAGGATGGAATCTTTCGAGGTTTGTGCTGTAAAGGATAAATCCACTGGTGTGTGTATATGTTGTGTTTACCGTAGCCCTTACGATAAAAACCTGACACTTTTTATGAACAGTCTAGAACAATTGCTCGAACATCTTTTTAAATACAACTGTTGTGTTTGTGGTGACTTTAATATAAATCTACTGGCCGAGAATGATAAGAAAAATGATTTTATTAATCTTATGACTTGTTATAACTTTAGAGCTCTTATAAATACCATTACTTTTATAAGGAATAATTCTGAATCATGCATCGATAATATATTTACCAACATTTTAAATGACCACATAATATCCTGTTATGTTGACCATAACGGTTTAGCTGATGGACACGCTGGTTTAATGTGCTGTTTAACTATGCCAAGTAATCTAAATAACAAACATAAAAGACCAGCAATATATGTAAGAAAAAGATTATTCAGTGTCAATAATAAAAATGTATTTAGGCAGTTACTGTTAAAACAGGACTGGAGCATTATAGGCATCAACGAGTTTGTTAAAAAGCTTAACGACACATTTAAGACAGCTTTTAAAATTAAAACCAGACAGATAAATTCAGAGCGGACTTCATTGGCATGGGTTACACCGGGCATAAAGATGTCTAGTAAAATGAAACGATTTCTAGTTACAGGCAAACATTCTAACGTTCATGGAAGCATTACAAAATACGGAAAAACATATATAAGTTTATACAGGAAAATAATTAAAATAGCAAAAAAAATAGCAGTGCAGTCTCAAATATCACGTTCTAAAAATGTTTCTAGGGATATTTGGAAAATCATAAATAAACATAGGAACAAAACAAAAAAATAACATAAAAGTATAATGTTAAGAGTAGGCAAAAAACTCGTTACAGAGTCTATTGAAGTTGCCGATATCCTTGCAAAACAATTTGCAGAAAACACAAATATAAACATCACTAAAAGCATAGAAAGCAATTCAGCATTAGAATTATTACAGCAAAGTACAAAAAGAGTAGATAAAGAAATTACTTGGGAATTCGTAACAACTAGTGAGATTGTTAGATTAATAAATAAAATGGAATGTAAGTCGTCGTGCGGTTTTGATGAACTACCTATAACGATATTTAAAGATAACATAGATATTTTAGCAGAACCTCTGAAAATTTTTTATAATAATTGCTTCAAGGACAGCATTTTTCCTGATCAAATGAAAATAGCAAAGGTGATCCCAGTCCACAAAAAGGGCTCTACTCAGGATCCTAAAATGTATAGACCTATATCTCTCTTGCCAACCTTATCAAAGATTTTTGAAAAGTTAATAAAAACTAGACTAATTACACATTTAAACAGAAACAGGGTCCTAAATCATAAACAGTTTGGTTATCAAACTGGCGTAGGAACGCAAGATGCTATTGATACACTACTTATGGAGGTCAGAAGTAAATTAAATTCAAAGCAATTGGTAGCCGGTCTCTTTTTAGATCTAAGTTCTGCTTTTGACTTGATAAACCACGATCTCTTGTTAGTTAAGCTTGAGCATTATGGCGTGAGAGGCAAAGCTATTCAACTTCTGACATCTTACTTAAAAAATAGAAAAATGTTTGTGGAAGTAAAACAACTAAGTCGCGTTGAAAATAACAATGAGAGGAATGTTTCTGACAATGCTTTTCATCGGCAAGCTATTAGGTCTAAATTAAAAAACACTTGTGTAGGAGTTCCTCAGGGATCTATATTGGGTCCTATTCTCTTTATTATATTTATTAACGATGTAATAGATTATGTGGAAAATATTTTAGGGGAACATTCAAAGTTAGTGGTATTTGCAGACGATACTAATGCTATCATTTCAGCAGATAACATTCAATCTCTTAATTCGTGCGTAAATAAAGCTTTAGAGGTATTTCACAATTGGTTCACTATCAACGGACTGAAAGTGAACGCTAGTAAAACCAACTTAATCCTATTTCGTACCACTTCCAAAAATAAAAGTCACCTAGATTGTGCTTTGAATGGGGTCCAAGTCAGTATGGTTGATGCAGTAAAGTTTTTAGGAGTACACGTTGATTGTTATTTAAATTGGAAACCAGAACTTGAAAGTTTGAAAAACTCCATCAGCTCAGCATGTTATGTACTGAGAAGCCTACGAAATGATATTGACATAACACAGTTAAAAAAAAGTCTATTTCGCGTTAATCGAGTCAAGGTTACGATACAGCATCTTATGCTGGGGAGGCAGCTACGATTACAATATACAGAAAGCATTTGTGTTGCAAAAAAGGGCCATTCGCACCATGGTTTGCATTCGTCAGCAGGAATCTTGTGAGGGGCACTTTGTAAATTTGAATATTCTCACTGTACCTTCCCTATACGTATTGGTGCTCCTAACACATTTTTCTAAATATGTACACCAATATGAGACTGAAGAAGAAAGAAAGCTTAGAGAGAGTACGAGAAGAAAAGATTTTAAATATACTAATATTCCTAAACTTAACATAGTCGAACACGGTACCTGCCACATGTCAGTGAAAATCTTCAATAAACTTCCCGTTGATATAAAATTATTACTTTACAAAAAGGACTTCAAGGCTAAATTGAAGCGTTACCTACTGGAGGGCTGCTATTATTCTATTAATGATATTTAAATTGTAAACATACATATTATACTAGAAATTATCATGATTGTTAATCTTGTTAGGTACTAGGTATTTAATTAGTCTAAAATCTTCTATTATTCTTTTACATTCATGACATATAAGTAATTGACATTGGACATCTGACATTGACTATATTTAATTATTTGTAGCAGTATTATTCTAGTTATTTAAATTACATTTATTTATTATTATGACTCTTCCTCGAAGTAATTAAGTGCCATGTTTTTTTTTTTTTTTTGTTGTCGTTTTATTTTTTTGTATTTTTTAAGTTATAAAATAATGTTAAATATTCGACACAATGTAAAAATTGTTATGAATGAATAAATAAAATAAATTTAATTTCATTGCAGTCTCTGAAGGCGTACCTATATCGCACGCTGAGAACGAAAGTGACCGATTTCAAAATTTTGGTTAAATGAGTTAAGTATACAGAATGACTTAAAAAAGTATACTCTATCATACTTATATTAGAAAACTGGCCAATAAAGGTAAGAAAAGGATAGAGGTATATTTCGGTCACTTTGTCACTCAACCGTTCCCTCCCCCCGCGCCCGAATCAAAGTGACGAAATCAGTGTTGCACCGTGAGTTGTCGTGACAAGACGTGACAAGTTTAGTACCGTAGTGACCGATTACGCTTTGTGTCTGTTTGTTTTTCAATTTCGGAGGTAAGTTTAGTTACAATTTATAGTCATAAACTGACCGATTTAGATTTAGGTTCCTTTTACATTGTATGTATTAGCGTATTAGGTGACATATAACAAATTCGGTCACTTATTTATTAACAAATGAGTCTAAATAATGGACCAATTTTGAATCAGGTCTGTATAATTTTAAATGTACTCATCTGTATTTTGTACTATTTAAAAGAAAGTCTGTTTAACATTTTTAAGTTTGGTTTTCAATAGACTTATTGATTAATAGTGCAATTTATTACTTTTTTCAGTGTTTAATGTTCCCTACTGAGTCGGCAATCCCAAAACTAAAAATGAAAAGAAGTGCTTTAATTCTTAAATTGGTGGAAGAGAGACAGCAGAATAAGGTAATTATGGAAACTGTTTATTTATTATTCGTTTTTCATTAGTACCTAGGTACTATAATTATTTGTAAAAATGTTTATATTTGTTTTCTATATTCTCTATTGTACTTGTTTGCAGAGTCCTGACGAAGCTTTGGAAATCGACAAAGAAAACATGCCATCTAGCCCTTCAATTATCGAAAATACACCTCCACGTCTGGACCAGGAATATTACAATGTTCAAATCCCAAGCAAAAAAACAAAACCTTTAAATGTAAGTTATTAATTTTTATTTAAGTCATGGGTAGTCATTTCAATGTAAGTTTTATCTTATGATGAAATGTTAAATTATTCATGTTTCAGGACCCTGAAAAGGCTTGTCAAGAAATAAATATGGAATCAAAAGTTACTGAAAAAACCTCGGAAAGTACATCTGGTGTCCGACCACGTTCAAGAAGTTCCAGTACGAGCAGTTCATCTTCATCCTCAAGTAGTAGCAGTACTTCATCATCTTCAAGTACTTCTGTTACAAATGAATGTCAAAATACAGCTACTCCGGGCCCTAGTACAAGCAATTTAAGATCTCAAACAGGTAACCGACGTTCATACGTTCAATCACCAATACATCCGAATGAAAGTGATGTGGATCTCAGTGACTCAGATCCAACATACCATGCAGTAAATTTCAATCAAAGAAGCAGACGTGTTTCGAGTACTAGCTCTTCCTCTTTTGATTCTTCGGGTCAACCGGAACCTTCAAAAAGTAGGAAGCGTAAAAGGAACCCTGGTAACTGGAAACAAAATCAAGCAAAAATGTCACGAAACTCCGGAAAAAGTTACAGGTCTATGTCCAAATCAAAAAAAAACATTCCAGCTAGGCATGTGAAAGAAACATGTACGAGCAAGTGTAGACTTAAATGTTTTGACAATATAAAAGAGGATGAGAGGTATAATCTGTTCAAAGCCTATTGGGGATTATCAAATTTGGAACTGCAGCGTGCTTTTATTAGATCTTGCATGATGGAAGTGCAACCTAGGTACAGGTACTCAAATGCTCGAAACCCTCGCCTTCCAAACAACGCCTTTTATTTCACACTAGATGGCAAAAAGATCCGTGTTTGCAAATTGTTTTTCATAAACACTTTGGACATAACGGACAGACAGCTAAGAACTGTTAAAAGTAAAACCAACAGCCATGGTATCGTAGAGCCTGAGCGTAGAGGAAAGCATGACAACAAAAAAAGGGTAGACCCTGAACTGCTCCAAAGCATCAGGAACCACATAGAGTCGATACCGAGGGTAGAATCCCATTATTTAAGAGCGACTACAAATAGAGAGTACATTTCTGACAGTAAAACTATAAGGGACCTCTGGACTGATTTTAACAATGATCAAAAAGAAAAAAGTCTGCCACAGTGCGACTATTGGTTATACTTGAATACTTTTAATAAAGAATTCAATATAAGTTTTTTTCAGCCGAAAAAAGACAGGTGTGAAACGTGTGTTGCGTATGAACTTGCACCTGAAAGTACTAAAACACTGCTCAAATCGAACTATGATAAACACCTCGAAGAAAAAGAACTATGTCGCCAAGAAAAACGGACGGACCGTCGAAACATTGACGAGACCCACATTTGCGCTATTTATGATTTACAGTCCGTCATGTTATGTCCCAGTCCAAGTTATTTTTACTATTCTTCAAAAATAAACTGCCTTGATTTCACAATTACAGAATTAAAAAATGGAGAAGATGATAAAAAGTCTTACGGAGACGTTTACTGTTATTTTTGGGACGAGACCCAGGGACAAAGGGGAGCCAATGAAATAGGTTCATGTATTTTCGATTACTTACGAATCCTAAGCGCAAACAACGCAGATAAAAAGTTACATGTAACATTTTACTCTGACAATTGCACTGGGCAGAACAAAAATAAAGTTCTGTGCCTCCTGTGATAAGTGATACAAGTCAAAAAACGTCATTTTACAGGACAGCAAAAACAAGATTTAAAAAAATCTAGTTCGTTAATTAAGTGGGCTAGGTAAAATATCAGTGCACTCTTTTGTAGAACAAAACATTTTCTTTCTCTATATAATTTAGATTTTTTGATAGATATTTAATTTTGGAAGTAATTCATGAAAAACCTGCGACTTGTAACTTTTACTTAGTTTTTATGTGCTAAAATTAAGTTATTAATGATACTTGTACAGTTATATTACGTTGCACCAAGCTTGCACCAATAAATTGTCTTAGTGTAAACTGATATACATCAAGTTAAAACGTCTAATAACTCATTAGAATAATGATTCTAGCAAAATGTGCTAAAACAAAAGATGAAGACATAACCCTTAAGATTTATTTTTTTTACTTATCAGTCACCTCTTTACATATTTTAGTTGAACTGTATCAATTTACTAAAATCCTAGTCTTTCAGAAGATATGTTAAATGATGTAAGTCAAGATGTACCCCTCAAAAAAAAAGATAGTGATATGTGTAAATAAATACAAGTTTTAGAAAAATAAAAAATCAACGTTTATTAAACTAAAAATACAGTCGTTAAGGCACATTTTTATCAAAATTCTTATACAACTAAATGGAGATCAAATCATCACAATCTGACAATACGATTGTAACTAGGTATTCTCAAAAGGAACATATCATAAACAAAAGTTTGAAACTTAAAACTCAGTAATGGCACAGATCAGTTTTGATGAGCTATCACAGCAAGCAATTGACCTACTCAGTGTAATACAAAGTATCACAATAAAGTTTTAATCTATAAAAATAACAAAAAAAAAAAAACAAAACTTTAAACTTTCTTTAGAGGTAGATAATCTCACATAGTTTTTAAAAGTACAATTAAATCAAAAACCTCTAATAAAACCTAAAAACCTTTTAAATGTCCACCTGTAGGTAGACTAACATTGTAAAGAAAAAAAATAGTCTTTCCATCTATTAATTAAGGGGCCTTTTACAGTCCACTAGCGCCGCCAATCGAAAAAATGTCATAACTCGTAAATAGAATCAAAAATACAAAATGTGGTCTATTATTACTGTAGAAAAGGCAATAACGTAATTTTATAACACATTGTCAACACTTGAAATATAGCTGTTTAGCTAAATCGTGCATTTGTAACAAAAACAGCCGTTTATGTTTTGAATGCACGATTTAGCTAAACAGCTATATTTCAAGTGTTGATAAGGTGTTATACAATTACGTTATTGCCTTTACTAGCGACCTCGGTGCCATGACCCGTCAACCGTTTTGCTCGTTTCTTGCTCCTCTCTTGATTCGCAGCCATTTTCCTGGGTATCAAAATGTTTTCTTCAATATCCGATTTAGTAGCCAATTTCATTATTTTATCAATTCGAGATTTAAGCTGAAAAAAAATAAAGAGTAAGAAAACCATAGGTATTCTTTAAATAATATCATATAATAAAATTAAATGTCTAGATTTATTACAACGAGGGAAAATTACTTTGACCTCCTACTTAAAAACAATACTTACAACTTAGCAACATAATATTTTTATTGTGTCAACTTTTCGTTATTTGGTGTAAGGTGATTTAATTCAATACAATAACAAAAATCTCAATATTATTGAATTTCGCGTAAAATGATACATCTATCAACTTACGCATCGATCCATGGCGCATTCGGACGTGAACACACTCCATTACAGTCGCAGTGACACTGCGCGGGTGCGGGCGGAGCGCACGAGTGAGCTAATACGGCTCTACGTCCCGCGCACCTCCGATTACCCCCTCGAACCCCCGCTACCTGCACTTGTATCACTTAGCACATTTATTATTTTGTACCATGTTTTTACAATAATTGGTTGGAATTTTAGATACAACTACATTTATATCTGTTTACACATAAAAAAAACAGATTTGTGTAGAATGATTTAAGTCAAGTTGTATCACTTTTCACAAAAAAGAGCATACCTTACATTCAGATTTGTAGATACATGTCGATTTGTATCCTAGAGGCATATCGAAAGATTTAGTTTAAAGGGATATTACTCTAGTCACATCAAAATTCACGATAAATGAACTGAAAAATAAAATGTGAAGTTAAATACAATAGCATTTAAATCACAAAGCACGAAAAATTGTGTGTTAAGTGACCGGTTTTGGGGTTACATCTTGACAAATATCGATTGTAACGAATTTTTTGCCAAAATCCCTATAGTTGTATCACTTTGCACAAAATTATCTCCGAAACTATAGCAGATAGAAGAACGTGAGTTAGACCAAAAAAGACGTATTTTTTTTTTGATAATGCTCATGTGAAAATCACAAAAAGGGTACAACTCGAGTTATATCACTTATCACAGGAGGCACAGAGTTATTGCTAGCCTATATTCATATGCTGTCGCTTATTTTGATAACATCGAAAGTATAACCCATAAGTATCTTATAAAAGGGCACACCCAAAATGAAGCGGATAATGTGCACAGCTTAATTGAAAAGGAAATTAAAAAGAACGAAAAAGCAGGGCCAATATACATACCTGTTCAATTTGCTACCTTGATCAAAAGCGCTCGGAAGTCTGGACAACCTTTCATAGTCAAAGAAGTTAATTATGAATTTTTCTTAAATCTCAAACTACTTCAAGAGCAGTGGGGATACAACTTCAAGGAAAACTTCCATAAAGAAACAATACTGTGGAATGATCTTAAAGTACTGAAATTTGACAAAGCGGAGATGTTCCACTTTTATTATAAAACATCATACTCCGATGAGATGTTTTCTCAAATCGACATGCGCAATAAACGTAAAAAAATGATGGTATTCAATGACATTGTAATTAAACAGCTGTATGAGCATGCACTTGAGTTAAAAGAAAATAAAAAAAGGGATCTCAAGGATTTAGTCAGAAAAAATTTAATACCTAGTATTTACGCCAGTTTTTACAACACTTTGTGAGGAACTTTAATAATTAAAATAATAATAGAACATGGACACATACGACAATTACCTATTAAGAGATATTAAAATAACAAACTTTAAAGAAGTATGCTGTACCAAAAAGCTAAGTCTGAATTAGTGTAATAAGCAGAGTTTAATTAAAATTAATAAGTTGATTAAGTAAAACTGAATTATAACCACAATACTGTTACTGTGGTAAACTGATAGATAAGTTATGCTATTAATACTGTTGTTGATTTGATTCAAATACTTTAAATAACTATATTTATTTTTATATTGGTTATGTTTCGTTAAATTTAAGAATTAGTTATCTAAACCAGTGAAAACAGGTCTCATTGTTTGGTTTGTCTGAGTTAGTGTATTAAGCAGAGTTTAATTAAAATTTGATTAGGTAATACAACCGAACTATAACTACAAGACTGTACTAGTACTACTATGTTAAACTGATAAGTTAGTGTTATAGACATATTGTTGATTTGGATTAAAATACTTTATTATAATAGTGTTACAGAAGAGTGATATTGGTTATGTTTCGTTATAATATTTAAGAATTACTTACGTAAATGTTTGGTTTCCTACCACTTTATGACACGATTTTGATACTATTTTTTAGTGTGATTATTACTGATTCCTATAATGTCTAAGGAGTGGTTTATTAAATGACACTTAACACATACTTCACTGTTTTATTTAGCTTTTTTGAAAAAATATACAAAATCTTAAGAATAAAACTGACTTATTTTTAGAAAAAAACATATTTTTTAAAGCAATGTTAGAAATGAACAGACCTTTACCTAAAAAGGTCAGTAGAAACAAAAAAACTTCTAATACTAAAGTGACCTATTTTTCCAAGTTTTTTTTAAACGTTATTTTATATGGGAAAATCATATTTTTTTGCAAAAACTATATAATGTATCTAAAGCTATTAAGTCAAACAATATATTTCAATAGAAATTCATAACTTCTGTTACCATGTTTTAGTGTTATTGTAAAATGAACAGAAAATGCTTAATACGACGGACACATTTTCGCCTATTCCCGAAAATTGGCAATTTTGAGTTGAGTCACTTTCGTTCTCAGGGTGCGATATGCAGACGTGTGTGCATGCAAACTTAGTTTCAGCGAAATGGTCGTTTCGGAAACGTCGCCTTCTGAGCAGATATTAATTTACCATGATGGAGCATTCGTGCGCCATGTAAAAGACCCGACTACAACACAATTCCTAGAATTAGTGAGTTCGTTTTTACAACGCGATCTCGGGAACAATGCGCCCAGTATTTCATATTAACGGTCCCAACGGCGGGGCAATGGAAATGAATGCCCCACAGAACTACGAATGCATACGATCATTATTGCTCACATAAAAACGAGATATTGCTCGTGATTTAATGCTGCAACCTTGTACAGGAAGTATTGCTGTTTTAAGTTATATGCAAAGGACAAGTCTTTATTGAATTTTGAACTACTTGCGTTCGGTTGTAGCCGAATTCTGCATGACGAAAACAACTGACTATCATTTTCTGTGATTTCGTTCACGTGGACTTTGTGATCACTAGATACCATATAAATGGCTGGGATATAAAGCACCTTATGTCACCTACAGTCAGAGCAAGTATTTGTTAAGCAAATTGACATCCTTCGTCAATATGCCGTATAAGAATGACAATAAAATTGTGTTTGAATATAGGTACGGCAAATTGAAGTTAGTTGTCAAAGTGCTTAACAATTGATTTTCCTAACTTTATTAGAACCTATCTGTTTGTTAATCTGTATTAAAAATCAGTATCAGCTGTTTTTAGTTACAAACATCAAAAGGATGGAGACATAACCCCTTAGTTGTTTATTCCGGTCTGATCAACCTCTCCACTCCTTCCTCCTCGTCTCCTGCTTGTTTGTCTTCTGTTTTAAGCTCTGTTTTATCCACTTTATCTAGGTTACTCTTTTGACAGGTAAGTACAGTCAAGAGAAAATAAAATTAAACAATATATATTTTTTTTTAAATGACTCATGCGTGCTTGATGGGATTGAGGCCATGGCAATACCCAAATGTTTTCTCCAAGTGCTCTCTGGTGCCCCTAGCTGTGTGCAAACGCGCATGTCAAAGGGAAATAAAAATTAGTTTTTTCAGGCAAAAAGAAAAAATATGCCAAAAATAAGAATACAACTTTTTCAGAAAATATACCGTACCGTCTTTCGCATGTTTAAATCCTAACATAAAATAATTCTGAAGAGCTCTTACGTTTTTCAATCCGTCGTAATGCGGAACGGGAAATTGACGAAAAAGCCTTGTACAAGTACAGCATACATATTTTATTGTAAGAGAGTGTTTTGCACGGCTACCACCCGAAGTAAGGGAATTTGTAAATTATAAATTTACGTACAGAGAGAGCCTCATATTATGTAAAGAAAGCACTATTTTTTTTCGTGGAAATGGTTCTTGATCCTGTGGTGCTTCGAAAAGTTTTTTTCGAAAGGATTTTGTATAAATTTCAAAAGGGATTTCAAAGATTTGTCAGTTGATCCGTATTGGTAACCCAAGTTTTTTTTCATTTTGTAATCATGACGAATTCACCATTAATAGTTATTTTTCATTGATCGATAGTGTTATATGAACTTAGAGGGTTATTGATGATTATAATTCTGCAAAGACATATTTCTTATCAATTCAATTCAATCATTTTTGCATCGATAGAATAGAATAGAATAGAATACTCTTTATTATGTACACCATATAAAGAACACCACCACCACCACCACCACCACCACCACCACCATCGATATGTATGCATATACACATACAGGGGTAAATATAAATCAATATCTATGGGCACAGCAAAATTTAAAAAAAAGTAGGAGAGAAGAAGAACGCTTTTATGGGGTTCGTTTTTATGGTTACGGTCGCGAATCATATTGACGTGACAACGTCTAATAAATCGATGAAGCTGGCTGCACACGCAAAAAAACATGACTCATGTAGCGTTACCTCGCGGCCTTGCTCTGTAGCGTTCGCGTTGTAGCGTTCCATGGCGGCTTGAAGTGCAAGTGAGAGCGCGGAACGAGCGATGAGAGACAGATGATGTCGAACGCTGCCGAATCGGCCTCCGCGTTCGGCAATTTCATTAATGTTTTGTTATGACGTTGTCACGTTAAACTATCGTCCGTAAACCGACTTTTCAGACAACCAATTTTTTTTTTATTAATATACAACCTTACACTAACCTGCAAATTTGATAAAAAAGAAGTAAGAAAATTTGAATTTCGCGGGTACTTTGCCGCTGCCTCTATCATATAAATCGCCAATGAGTAATTAGAATGTCACAGCTGCTGCAGTATTTCAGGAGGTGGTCCATACAGGACGCGACTTACTAACGTGTCATACACCCTACAATAGTAATTGTGATTTTTCTGATAGGTATCCCTAACAGACTACCTATTGTATTTCGTATCGTTTTGAATTGTTTATGTTGTTAAGAGTTTGTTCTTGTTACTTTGGAGTAGCGTCGTGAACCAAAGGGCCTTCTTTTCTAATAACTTCAATACAGTAACAAAAAAATGCTTTTAGATCCAATCTCGGCGACAATCCCAAATAAAAGTGTGTGTGGTCGGGGCCCTCGTAAGGAAGAAGTTCTTACGAGATACTCGGACGCACGCACAAACTCTGATATTGGGTCAAATTAAATTTCTAAAAATTCCTTAAAAACTTGTTATTTCTTTCTTGAAACATGCCAATTGCCAAGTCTACATAGGAATTCAATTATGGTAATGGAATAAGGGAGGTGGTTACCATGGTTACCGAAATGTGGTAATGTTGACTCCGGGATTTTTTCTAATTAAATATCAATGTACAGACGCCAGCACATCAAGCTACCCCAAACTGTAAAATTTTCCCAGTCAACTTTGAACCTTATGCTTAAGCGATAAAGTGGAAATCTATTAAAGAAAATGACAGATTGTAGTAGCTTGGTGTGCTGGCGTCTGTACCATTTGTACCGGTGGACACGTTTGTGAAACCAGAATTTGTTTTTTTTTTTGTGACAGATTTGCGCTAGCGAAATGTTATTGTATATTTTACGTTTGAATAAACGAGTCCTGGGAATAATTTGATTTGTGAATGTTGTTATTTTTATTCAAGTGATTTATGTTTATTTTTTAGTGTAATTTGTTATTTGCTTGGTTACTCGAGTCTAAAATCAGTCTACAGTACTAGAGTGAAAGGCCATTATTTATGTCATTTGTTGATAGCTACACAGTCATCATCATCAGCCTATAATGTTCCCACTGCTGGGACACAGGCCTCCTCTCAGTGAGAGGGAGTGGGCCGTAATCCACCACGCGGGCCCAGTGCGGGTTGGTAGATGTCACATGTCTTCGAATTTTTGGTTCTAGGACATGCCGGTTTCCTCACGATGTTTTCCTTCACCGTTTTGTGAGCAGTGGTGATGAAATAATTTTTACACAAAGTAAAGCGCCTGTCTGGGTTCGAACCTACGACCTACAACTCGTAAGTCGCGGCCGTTACCACTTGGCCACCACTGCTCTTTGGCCACCACTGCTGTCACCACACAGTCATAAGATCACTATTATTTAAATTCGTTAGTTATGTTATTTTATTACGCTAAATTATGACTTGCCTAAAGTATGTTACAGAGTAAGCAGACACACACACACAGATCACACACACACTGATCACACACACACTGATCACACACAAACTGATCACACACAAACAGATCACACACACACAGTACAGTACAGTGATGAGACCGTACACCTATACTTTTTACACTTTTTAACCAACTTCAAAAAAAGAGGTTCTGTATTTCATTAATGTGATCTACACACTTTACACATACCTACACCACTTCTTTCTTTTTTTTTCTCCTTGTTTGTACATAAATGTACTGAGTTTGTTTCGCCATTTCAAGGATAGTCAGATAGGAAATGTCGACTCCATCTATTTATTTTTAGGGTTCTGTACCTCAAATGGAAAAGACGACCTTATAAGATCACTTTGTTGTTCGTCTGTCTGTCAAGACCCTTTATCTCGGGAACGCGTGGAGGTATCGAGTTCAAATTAAAACTATGTACCTACTCAGGTCTACATTCCCTTGAATCTGTGAAAAAAAAAACTTTTACGGTAACGTTAAAAAAAGATATTTTTTTTTTTTTTTAAAACATTGCCCCACACCATATAATGGCCCCATATGGCCGTTTATACCGCAAAACACGTATATTTCGACACTCTCAAGGCAATCAAAATTTATAGGGTACTTTCCGTTGACCAAGAATCATGAAATTTGGCAAGAATCAAGGTCATGTAGCACAAGTAAAGGAAAAAATCCGAAAACCGCAAATTTGTAGTTACTTACATTAAAAAAAGGCCCGTGTTATAATAACTATTTACATACCTACAAATTTGTACGGAAGACGTAGCGTTGAAAGGCCTCCCTCAAGGTGGACCGATGACCTTGTGAAGGCCGCAGGAACCCGTTGGATGCGAGAAGCACAGAACCGGTCGAAGTGGAGGTGCTTGGGGGAGGCCTATGTCCAGCAGTGGACGTCTTTCGGCTGAAATGATGAAATTTGTACGGAACCCTCGGTGAGCGAGTCCGCCTCGCATTTGACCGTTTTTTTTAGTAATATTACGTATAAATGTGATTCTGATATCTTATTTACAGAATAAACAAAAATTTCAATTGACACAGTAAAAAAAAGACTTTTTAGTTGTGGTGGGTATCTACCTACTCACACTTGCTGTGTAAACAACAGGTACTGGAAGTTTTATAACATCATCAACATACACAAAGAGGATTAAATATGTATTACATGAGGACCACGGGATGATATGGGACAAATTGCCTTCCCCTACCAAATGAAAAAAGAATCACGTAATTCGCCGTATTTCGACGAGTTTTTTTTCCGATTTTTCAGTGATTCCTTCCAAGCCTAAAAACTTTCTCCGCTCGAACCTTTTTTTTAAATTGGGCTGAGAAACGAATACCATATATACCTATATACCGGTCGGTTGATTGAAAAGGAGCCATGAAGATTAGATTAGGCTGTCAGGGGCAGAAGGTACGGTTATGGGTCACCGAAACTAAGCGCTGCGATGGTGCTTCGTAATAGAGAATCGTATCAATCAGTAGGTACCTACAGACTGATCATGTTGAAACTGGTTTGAGTATTTATATTATTTTTTTTATATATACTTTATTATACACCAGAAAATACATGACAAAAAAATACGATTAAGGCTCCTACAAACAGGCGCGTCACGCGATATAATCGCGCGCGTTGTCAACAATCGTGTCGTCGAAATATTTTATCGTTGAACGACTGTCGTATCCAGCTGTTCCCATTGGATCGTGACGACATTTTTACTGTTCACGGCAGTCGCCTTGTCGTTTATGTGATACGTGCTACGATAGACAACTAATCTAAAACAATAACAACAAGCCACAATCACTCACTAATCAATACTACACCAACCTAATTTAAAACAATGGCGACAACATCACCCTATAAATACAGAATGTTCAAAGTTTATTTGGCTCGTTTACCCCAAGTGATATCGGGGCGAAACACTGAACTACCGACGTAGACAATTCTCCATAAGATTTATTGCTCCCCCTTTAACTGGAAAATCGGTGAATATTGGCTTTATTTCATTTTATTTGAGAACGTGTGGGTAGATTCGATTTTTTGTCGACAAAGTAAATTGGATGGTCATTGTCCAGTGAGTTTGGTCCGTTATGGTTGGTAAAAGATGGCCGTTGATCGGTATGATCAAAAGTCTATTGGCCTTAGCTGGATATAGGTTTGGGCCATTGCCTTCATCGTTCTGACTGATCGAATCTGTGACAATTCAAAAGCATGTAAATGGTTTTTCTGAAATAAATGCTTTGAGTTCGGGTTGACAGATATCAAAAATTATCATGAAAGACATATGGCATGCGAGATGTCACAATAAAAATTATCAGTCATGTTTTGCCATAGCGGCGGATAAGTATCTCACGGTTCTTACATAACTTTCATAATCAGTCTACAATGCTTGGATACAGGTGTATTCCACCACGCGGACCCAGTTCGGGTTGGTAGATGTCACATTTCTTCGAATTTTTGGTTCTAGGACAAGCCGGTTTCCACACATTTTTTTTCTTCGCCGTTTTGAGAGCAGTGGTGATAAAATAATTTACACAAAGGAAAAACGCCTGTCTGGATTCGATCCTACAACCTGCAACCTACCGACCTATGGTTCTTAGGTAATGAAAAATTGCAAGTAAATATCGATGTTAATACAGTTTCTTCGATAAGTTTCATTTTTTTTTAACTCAAACTCCATCATATTTCTAGCACAAAATTTTGCCTCCAAATACATGAGATACCAGGAAAACCAATCACCACAGAACATCCACAGGGGTTAACAACACAATTTGGCAATTACACTCGACGTCAAGACGACCCGTTGATCGGGAATCACTTTTTCTCCAAATTGTTCTTCCGACAGATCGTTTCCTACTAAATTCGGTTCAAATAGACTGTTCGATACCTCTCTTCCAATTTCATGCCTTTTTTCGTAAACGAGGTTGGCAGGATTCAAGGTCTGACAAAGGTTAGAAGGGATTTTTGGTCTAGGGGTCTATTTTATGATTCGTGCTCGATTGATGGTAATGGGGTCGACCCCTATTACGTGGGACTTAAACATAACTGGGAAATGAGGATATACTATAGATACACCTCTGCATAATCCTTCAGGGATAACAGGCGTGATGTTTATGATATGTTAATTCAGTCCATTCTTTATAGTGATATGCTTCATAGATCTAGGTAGTTTGGCTTTTGGGATTATTAAGGTGCCGCTAGTCGATATTTTTTCCATACAAATTTCGGGAGAGTATTACTCCACTGTTTGACAATGTCCATACAAAGTTAAACGTGATATTGTTTTGTGTTATTACTAATTTTGTCTGTATGGAAACAGAATAGTAAAATAAAAAGCCATTAAAAAGTTATGAGCCAACAAAGATTCGTTTTTCTTGCTATTTTTAACGTAACTTTGGGTGTAAATAAGTAATAAAAGAACTGTAAAATCTTCAAAACAAAGTCGATACCGACAAAGCTCAGTTATCACTATTAAACTAATATTTTGATATTAGTTGAATTATTTTATTAAATTGATATTAGTTGAATTATTATAATTGAGTTATGCAGTGGTTTCTTCATAAAACTCAATTTTCCAAAGCACTTTTCGAATTTTTTCACGCGTCTTTCAGTTCTCCGAACGGTGTTTCTGTGCATGGGCACTAGACGTTGTGCATGTAGACTAGCGTCTAACTGCTGATAACTGATACTAGCTCTGTCGGACATGAAGTTAGGTGAGACAGCGTGCTTTTTGGCCATGACCACCAGTGAATTCGAGCTACTAGTTCCACCTTAAGAGGAAATGCGGGTGGTTTTTTCTCCACAGAAACGCTCTCGCGTGTTTTCTTTCTGGTTAATGACCATAAAGTAATTATTTTTTTACAGAATAATAAATAGGTATTAACTACTTGTATGTCCCTATGTTTTCCTTTTTGATGATACATTGTTTTTATAAATACTAAAACCCTGAAAAAATACTCAAAATTACCGATTTAAACCACTGTCAATAGAGGCCTAGTGTACAAATTTGACAACTATTAATGAAACAGGAGAAATATAGGGACACAGTATATCCCTATTCTTCTTATTCAGTTTATGAAGTATCTCTTAAATTGGTCCAATATTGGAGGAGGAAATAGGCGAGAGCCAAACCTCAAATTATGACTTTTTACTTAGGCTATTCAGTCGGATCTGCAGCTGCCCTTATCGCACGGCCGGACGCCGAGCGCTCGCAGAGCGACAACGATAGATTCTTCAAATACCTAATTTTCAAAAGTCTCTCCGACCGCATTTCCTCTTAACGGGCGACTAAGTAATGTTTCTGTTAGAACAGTTCCAGTTATGTAACTCCAGTGAGTTTGTTCTAAACTGAGATTTAGCAATTAATAGGTCAAAAATAACTTCGATCTACATTATTATTTATTTTGAACATTTGGGAAACTATAAAGATGTCATTATTTAAATAATCCATATTTCTCCAGTCATTATCGAACCTAGGTAACGTAACACACTATCAGTATGGCTTTCATTTTGAGTGTTCACCAACCTTCATTGCGTTATTTACGTTGCTAAGCAGACAAATTTATCAAACACACGAATCAATGTATTAGCAACACCCTTCAGAATGACTCAGATTGAGACTGATAGTGTGTTAAGGAATTAGGGTGGCGAGATAAACTGTGCTACAAAAACCAAAAATCCTATCTCAGATCCTTGCACGCCTACACTTCGAGCCAGAAAAAATTACCGAATCCAAAAATCCTATCTCAGATCCTTGCACGCCTACACTTCGAGCCAGAAAAAATGACCGAGTCCAAAATCCAATTCCGAACGTTCCATTTTCAGTGCCCAGCATCGCTGTCAAGCTAGCTCGTATCCAGCCATCCGTGTGCGTCTTTCATCGAAAACAAGTTGCCATTTGTCTTTGCCGTCGTTTTTATCTCACAGTCGCTCATCGAAACACCATAAACGAACTTATACTAACTTTTTACGTCGCTCCAATTTGGAAAGGACAAAAAACGAGGCGATGATAGCTTTTGAGAAAGGGTTCTGTAGTGAGGTTTTTGTGCTGATATATTTGTTGTGTTAATGATTTTCTAGGTTATCGGCACCAGTTGTTCTAGAGTTATGCTGTCTTCTTGAATTCAGAGTTTTTTGTCAGTTTTAAAAACATATACACATCGATTTATAATTAATTTGATGGTTTACAATTTGTGTTCCATAATACTGTATCAATGTGAAGCTATAATTAAATTTCTATAGAGTAATCTTTTTTAGCACTCTAGTTATGTTTTCCATCACCGCAAATATGGTGGTTGTTTGAGTAAAAAAAAAACAAACCTTCTTTCTGAGATGTAATAAAACACTTTTAATGTCGTGACCCATGTCATTTCTAAAAATAATACACTTCAGGACAAAAAAACTAACCTACAGAAATTTTCCGCCACGGTACCCTAACAAACTCTGGCTGGGGGTGGTTCCGATCAATTTTATAAGACCCTCCCAGATTTTTATTGTCTTCGCTCGCTGTTCGTTAGTTCCCGTTTATTGGCAATAGGCAAGTTATTGATTGGAAAGGGATAATTTAAGAACACTAAAAGGGGGGAATAAAGGGGATATAAGGAAAAAATCTTGTGTTTTCTGCGCAATGTGGCGGTGTTTCAGATTTCGTGGACCTTTTTAGTGTTTTTTAATATTTATGGTGATGTATTTTGTAGGTTGTTTTATTTTGTTGCTTCTAATCACATGGAATGCAAGTACTTGTAATGAAAAGTATTTTTACTTACTGCAGTACTTTCCTTTGAGTAAATTTTTATTTAATTTATCTTTGGCCCATTAAGAGGAAATGTCGTTGGAGAGACTTTTGAAAAAGCCTAAGTAAAAAGAGTTTATTATAATTCGAGGTTTGGTTCTTGCCTATTTCCTCCTCTAATATTGGACCAATTTAAAGGACATTCATAAATTGAATAAGAAGGATATAGTTATACTGTGTCCTAATGTTTTTCTTTTTTCATTGGTAATACCTAGTTGTCAAATTTGTACACTAGGCCTCTGTTGCCAGCGGTTTAAATTGACATTTTTTTGAGGGTTCTAGTGCTTATATAAATAATGTATAATCAAAAAGGAAAACATAGTGATATACAAGTAGTTAATATTTATTTTTCTGTAAAAAAAAAATCATTGCTTTATGGTTATTAACCAGAAAGAAAACAGGTGAGAGCGTTTCTTTGGAGAAACGACCACCAGCATTTCTGCATAATGTCGCACTGCTAAAAAAACTCCTAATGTTTATTTTTTTTTAAACGTATGTATGTACGTTTTTTATAAACGTACGTATTTAAACATTATTAGTTAAACGCCTCAGATTTAATAACAATAAAACTTCTATTGTGTTTCGATCAGTCCTTCAACATATTAAATTCACTTTTCGTGTATGTCTGGCGTGCGAGAGCGTTGTTCTTTGAAACCACGCAACAGATTCTGAACGCGGATTTTACTATCATTAAGAGAATTTATTCCGTAATGTTTATTTCTGTACAATACATTCATATATATATGGGATGCATGAAGAAGCCTCCTCGTGAAGCGCAGTTTGTTTCGCCAGTTACTCAACTGAACCGAGCGCTCGACGCATCCTGGACAGTCACACCCAACACCTTATTTGACTAGCCGATTCTTCCCTTGCGGTGGTAGGGCTAACGCCCGCCTGGTTTGCGTCCACCCTCCCACCGGAGTCCGGTGTCAAGCAGCCTGCTGTGTTTCGTCTATGCGTGGGATTTTCAGTGCCTTAGGCATCTTCTGGGCACTCTCGTTCCATCATAATCCTCATCCATCGCTTTCCATCAGGCGTGATTGAGGTCAAGAGCCCTTAACAGCAATAAAAAAAATATATATATAAAGAAATCTCGCTGTTTTGTCAAGTCGTAAAAAGCGTGCCAAGTAGGGGCGGGTCACTAAGTAGAAAATAAATGTTAGTTTGTGGCCATCTATAATAATAGTACTAACATAACAATCGTAACATCTCACCTCTATTTTCGTAAGGATTAGCTAGAGGTGTATGTATTTATATATCTATAGAATTATTTCTTTTTTTTTTAATATTATTGACGTGTAAAAGTGTTTACACAAATCTACTGACAGAAATAAAATCATTTATCATTTATAACGAGAGGCCCAGTTTAACATTTTATCATAGTTAAAAGTATTTAACTACGGTAATAGTCCACCATAAAATTAAATATGAACGTTAAAAACGAAACGTTCCATTTTACAAGTGAATCGTTTTTTTTTTAATTATTATTTTTTACCTTTCATTAATATAAGCACTACGCTTCCAATTGTATATAATACTTCAGGCATAATCTATGAGATTTTGTACTAAATATAAGAGCAGTCGGGGCCAAGTGGTCGCGGGGTTAAACGTAGACAGGCGTTTTACTTTGTGTAATTAATTTCATCGTCACTTCATCACATCATCAATTCAGGAACCATTGTGTTCTAGAAGCAAAAATTCGAAGACATGTGATATCTACCAACCCGCACTGGACCCGCGTGGTTGATTACGGTCCACTGCCTCTCACAGAGAGGAGGCCTGTGTCCCAGCAGTGGGAATAGTAGTCACTGATTATGCAACAGTTTCATTATATCGTAGAACAGTAATAAAATAAGTGATAAAATATTCCATAAACAGTCTAGTCTTCTCAGATATACCTATATTGAATTGAAGATACTCGTATATTTCCTTCGATGTACATTACTATATTCTCAGTATTAAATCAGTACTTAACTACAGTCCTCGTATTCTTGATCCCAATGAGTCATGTCAGACGGCGCCGATCGATGTTCGGATTTTACGATTCTTAGATCTCACGATGTTATGCAGCTGTCTGTGACATCTAAATGCTATAAATATGTAACTTCTTCGTTACGAGACTTTGAATATCTGATCACAGTAGCAAAAAACACATCTAAGAATGAGACCTCAAAACTGTCTGATAGTATTTTTATCTCACAAAGCGACGCAAACTTCACTTGTGGTAACCATGGTAGTTTCCATAACTCCGTGCATAAGAGGTGAAGGCTTAACCACTAGACTATCACCGCAGACAAATAATATAATATCTTTATTGAAGTGAATACTTCTTTAGCCGCGTTGAGCATTTTTGAGATTGGAAAAAACCATTGAACTTGCGACACTGTTACCATAACCGAAACCGCGCGTGTTTTGTTTATAATACGGTTAAAAAATACACACGTAATTGTTCAAGTTTTCACTTCTATCGGCACACCCGGAGTGCCACTTTCTTTTTTATTTTTACTCATTGCATAATTTAAAACTGATGCCCTAACAGCGTTCCATTAACACCGTCCGCCATTACGTAACATGGTTAACAAAATGGCCGCTCATCAAAAGGCACCCACGTTTGGAACAAACATAATACATATCACTGAAACATGCTTTTCATCACAATATAAAGTGGCGCGGTTGGTATGGAGCTTTTGACCTTTCGTGTATTCACGCCTTTTTCCCATGAGGTTAGGCAGAAAGAGAACGCCACGTTACTATCATACTCATTTTGCTTCGTATACCTCCATTCATACATCTGTTCATACACGCACGCCGCCGCGCCGCTTGCGTTTTGTCAATTTTAATTCCTTCAAACGGATGTCTTCGTGACATATGTCACGTGTATTTCTGCGCGTAAGATCATGGTGTCCGGTCCATTAAAATGTCAGCAATGTAGACGCAGCTTTAAGCCATGATGCCGTCGTAAAGTCAGCATATACGAGCAATGTAGAACCTTCTTATGCGGAGTAATACTTCTACATATGCAAATTCTTAATACATATGAATTTCGTAATGGAAAATTCCATGTGGGATCAGCATGGACTAGACATTTTTGCGACTTCTTTTGCGAGATAATGGGGATTTGAGTGATGTTTTATGAAGGTTACATTAATATTTATGTTGTATAAATTCCGAGGCTCATTCATAGACACATTACATTAGTCTAATTAAGTCAGGGCTCTTTTACGTAGATATAATATGGCGAAAGAAAGTAAAGCGAAGAAATAGACTGAAGCCAGTACTGGCCTTATTTAATGGCCTTTTTATCTGACATTTATATTACAGACTAGCTGTGCCCGCGTCTTCGTTTGCCTGCATATTAGATTTCAACTTTTTGTTGGGGGTATCCAAGCAGACAGACAAAGTAGTTAAAATAGTTTTTCCTATAAGTATGCCAAATTTGCTTTCATATGCATTCAATAAAAAGCTGTTATTCTGACATTACAAACAGACACTTCAATTGTATTTATTTGTATTACAGACGAGGAAATATCCTGTAATGTCAATCTATACTATACTATAATATTATAAATTCGAAAGTAACTCTGTCTGTCTGTCATATGTTAACCTTTTCACGCCTAAACCGCTGAACCGATTTAGATGAAATTTGTTATAGAGATAGTTTGAATCCTGGGAAAGGACATAGGATAGTTTTTATCCCGATTTTCCCACAGGATCAACACTTATGCGGGTAGAACCGCGAGGCGCTGCTAGTAAAACATAAAATAGCAGATGTAATACATCTTTAGTTAGTCATAAAAGTCGAAACAGTTAAATATCAGTAATGACAATGATAATTATAATTTATTGGACTTCAGAATAATAAAGATATATTTATCTGTTTGATGCATCAATAATAAATTAATGCAGATAGAAAATAGCTGGGATTTTATATCATTATATTCGTATGTCGGTTATAAATAGTATTTCTGGAAATGGTACGAGCAGTAGCAAAATTCTTAAGAAGCTTGAGAATTTTCATATTCAGGTGAAAACAGTTACACTGAAATACAAGTTGAAAACTGACGAGGATCCTTGAGTTTCTCATTGATGTACTTTAGTTTTATTCTAGAGTATATAGCACAAATTTCATCGAATTGGGCGTTTCCGCGCTTACACACTTTAAGTCTAAAAATTTGGCTATTGAATCTTGAAAATAGCCATCTAATACCTATTATTCCAAAAATACGTACGAGTATTTCTTAGTTTTCTGTAGGTATATTTAACACACGCACTGAACTATCTGTAAACCATTATTTCGCGGACGTTGATGTGGGTTACACGTTTACATAGTTTTTAATTAATTCTGTCCCACGTAACTGTTTTATGTCGCAATAAAATAAAATACCTTCTCATTAAATCAAATTAATATAGTCATGACTGTATAAAACCGATTACAGAGCTACATTGAAAAAAAGGCAATCAGCCAGTATCACACTGTGACAACATGAACAAAATAATCCGTATTTAAATTCGCGCCAACATCGGAAGCGTTTGAGTCCGCCATTTTGTGTTCAACGGAACCTCGTAATGGCCGACCTTTGTTTCGTCCTGCTTTGTACGATCACGTTAAATTGTATGAATAATGCAGAATGAGTAAATAATTATAAAAGTTTTCTCTTTTGTTATAATTATCTGCTTACATTACTGGCGTTGAAATCCGGTTGGGACTTTCTCGAAATAAACAATTAAAGGCACACGTATCAAACCGGAAAGGGATCGTCACCGTATCAACTCAACCGTTCAGTATTCTTTGTATGAAACTCCCTACTGCAACGCACACTAATCGGAATACATTTTTATAAATAGTTTCTTTTATGGGTATCCCCTTTGATTATTAACTTTTTTAGTTATAGCGGCAATAGAAATACATACTCTGTGAAAACTTCAACTGGTTATCTATTACGGTACATGAGATAAAGCCAATTGACAGACAGACGGGCGAACAACGGAGGCTTAGTAAAACGGTTCCGTTGGGCCATTTTTGGGTAAGGAACCTTAAAAAGTCAGTTCTGGACTTGTCAGGTTTAATTTCCGCATCATGTAGCCAAGTAGGTAGTTGATAATTCAGCTGTACAGCAAAATTATGATATTAGAAAAACTGATGGCGGAGTAGCTATCAGTTTTTCTAATATCATAATTACCGAGACATCTTATACATGAATGTCAAGCTGTCAAACACACTCAATGAGAAATTTCATAATTAGGTAGGTACTCAAGATTAGCTCTCAACAACACGCCCTGATCATCTAACATCGTGTCAGGTGCATATAATACCGTTATGATAGTTCGTCGAGTGCATTGACGTTAGGCTTAGACAATCGACGCCTGCTGCAGTACCTAGCTTATATGGTAGCTCTTTGTGAAACTGGTGGTCATGAAGTAATTCCACGTTACATAACATTCGGGTCATAGTTTATATAGAGTTCAGTTGAAACCTGATCTTTGGCATTGTCCTTGATATTTACATAAAACTATTTGTTTCCTATAACTAAAAACTGGCTCTAAAACTCACAGTATCAGTTCGCTTGAAACACTTTTTTTTCAGCCTAATTTGAATAAATGACTTTTGATTTCTTACCATTGGGTATCCTCTTGGATGTCCTCGGCCCTGGGGCGCGTGGAGGGGGTTGACAACCCATATTACTTATATTACTCTTTGGGGTTGACTCTTACTGACTAAACGCATACGTTGTTCTTCATCTACTTTTGGCCGGTTTTGGTTGCTGGAGCATTTGTGCAGTTCTTCATGCTCCTCCAGCTAGGTAAGTCCGCATGTCTCCCATGTGATCACCATCACCCTGCCGCCATCTCAGGCCTGTTTCTGTTCAGGTGAGAGACTCCCCAAGTCCTCAACCCACAGACTAATTTTGCTCGACCCTGGGATTGAATCAAAGGTCCCATGCTCAGTGCTCCTAACCGCTAAAGCAACGTCAAAGTCAATACATAAAACCAAAGAAATAAAAACCTAACATTACCACTTGAAACTCGCAATTTCCTATTTAATGGAAAGCGTTACAACAGACATTTTGTTACTAGTTAGCGTTATGTTCCCATGTTGATGGTTTCAGATATAAACGCCGGCTCTGTGTAAGCATGGGTTTCTATCCCGTAGAACTGTTGGTTATAACAAGCTTGTTCCTACCCGTAGAACTGTTGGTTATAAGGAGCTTGTTACTATCCCGTAGAACTGTTGGTTATAACGAACTTGTTCCTATCCCGTAGAACTGTTGGTTATAAGGAGCTTGTTACTATCCCGTAGAACTGTTGGTTATAACGAACTTGTTCCTATCCCGTAGAACTGTTGGTTATAAGGAGCTTGTTACTATCCCGTAGAACTGTTGGTTATAACGAACTTGTTCCTATCCCGTAGAACTGTTGGTTATAAGGAGCTTGTTACTATCCCGTAGAACTGTTGGTTATAACGAACTTGTTCCTATCCCGTAGAACTGTTGGTTATAAGGAGCTTGTTACTATCCCGTAGAACTGTTGGTTATAGCGAACTTGTTCCTATCCCGTAGAACTGTTGGTTATAAGGAGCTTGTTACTATCCCGTAGAACTGTTGGTTATAACGAACTTGTTCCTATCCCGTAGAACTGTTGGTTATAAGGAGCTTGTTCCTATCCCATAGAACTGTTGGTTATAACGAGCTTGTTCCTATCCCGTAGAACTGTTGGTTACAACGAGCTTGTTGAAGTAGTTGGTGCTTTAGATGGTGAGAACATAGCTGTGCTGCCTCGTTGGTGTAGTGGTCGCAAGTGAGTCTGCTGAACACGAGGTCCTGGGTTCCATTCCCAGCTCGGGTAAAAACTTATTGGGATATTTATCTTTAGCAATTTCTAACAAAAAAAAAATTTTTTTTTGGTCGTGGTCTGGCGTTGTACCCGGTTGATGTCAATAGGCTCGCCCTCTATTTCTACCTATATGCCAATTTTCATTCAAATCTGTTCAACGGTTTACGCGTGATTGAGTAAAAAACAAACGAACAAACTCACTAACAAACTTTCGCCTTTATGTTATAGTAGGATTTCGTTGGTCAGTATTCATTAAAATGAACATTCATATGAATTCAACTTGTATGACTCTGGGACCATGATAAATGAAATTTTCGATTGAGTTTAAATTATTCATAGAAACCAAACAAAGGCAAAGTCTAAATGAGAAATATTTAATTATAATAATACAATAGTGAAGAACATTTGAATTGATAACGTCTATCCTTTGGGACAAACAAAATAATGACAATGCGCTTATAGTCATTCGATTTAAGGCTCCTACAAACAGGCGCGACATGCGATATAATCGCGCGCGACACGCGATATAATCGCGCGCGACACAAAAGCACCGCTCGTTGCGCAACTTGCGGTGCTTTTGTGTCGCGTGTCGTGTCGCGCCTATTTGAAGGAGCCTTTATTCTGGCTCAGGCCCTTTGTACACGGCACGGTTTCTTTACGGTACGGCGTATAAACCGCGTCGTAGAAAAAACGTGTCTGTCAACAAGCTCCCAAAGTGAACCATACAACACTGACGACCGTACCTACACACGGCGAATAAACTGTAGTTTTTTACGGTAAGAAGAACGAGAGCTATGGTTTCCTAGAAGAGCGGTGACCGCCACATGCCGCCGTAATTTCCACATACAGAGCGTTTTTTGACACCTTAATGTCAAATACTGGTGTAAATGACAGTTTTTCCCATCGACCAAAATTGATTATTTTCCTTAAACAGGCGCGTGGCGTCTTCAGCAAAAGTCCCGAACGAAAATCCGAGCATGCCTAATGCATCTGTTACACTCTGCTCTTAAATACCGTCCTGCGCTTCCAAAGTTCTAAGTAACTACTAGTACAAGTTCCAGACATTAAGTTGTGCTTGCTTTAACCCCAAAATCTCGCTAACTAGAACTTCCTCCTTCATCGTAAGAAGGAAACTTTATTTGATTTTATTTCCCTTTGTTTTCTCTAGGGAGCTGAAAGCGATAGCGTTTTGTTTTGTGGGGAGGATGATGGCTATGCTAAGTGCTCGGTTCTTATTTCTAAGAACGGCTCGTTTTCCTTACTAATCGCGTCTTTGGGAAATGTGATTACTCTCTTACATCTTTGGGCCTAGCTCGAACGCGCGGAGTAAACATCACGTTTTATTATAATACTTATTTGTTATTAAAATTTGGAAATACAAGTTTTAAACATAATAATTATTAACTTAGTTTTAAGGCTTTGTTCATATCTATGGGTCAGGTCCACAGATACTTTTGGAACAGACCATACCTATGTGGTAGCAACTACATCGCCATATGCGAACTACGCATCACACTGACGTCACATAAAATCTTACATCGCGCAAGCAGAGTTTACCGCGCGACTAGCATGCACACAACGTTCGTAGTCTGTAGCCTACTAGACACGACACCCCTCTGTTCGGAGGATCATGCCTTTTCTATGGAGGATGAGTGAACTTCGACTCATGTCTCTACACCTACATACATACCACCGCACAAGAAAACAAAACATGTATTAATTTCAAACACAAATCCTTATAAACCTTTCAAAGTGATCCCAGAAAAATACAAGATGAAAGCCTATATTACAAGAGACACAATGGCATTATACATATTCATAACTCTTTAAACATTTAGGTTTAGTACCCTTGTAGCGTGCCACAAAGGTTAGGACGAGAAATATCAAATTTACGGACGGAGTTGAATCATTTTGCCCAAAATAGCCTGCTTTGATGTTGGTAACCTGTAACCAAAACTCTTGTATCGGTTACAGGAGAAACAGCTCGTCGATTTTTTTTATAATTCTTCAAGTGTATGGCCCGCGTTCTAAACAAAAGCGATCGACGCGTGAGGACGCGATCGATTACGCGACCGTAACAAATATAATTAAATTACAGAATTATAATCAACTAGCTGTACCCCGCGGTTTCACCAGCGTATGTTCCAATCCCGTGGGAATATCGTGACAAAAGTAACCTATTTGTTAATCCCAGAAATGGTCTATCTATGTGCCAATTTTCATCTAAAACGGTTTACGCGTGATTGAGTAACAAACATCCAAACATCTTCATATTTATAATATTAGTAGGATAAAATCATCAATACATCCCTCTACGAGCTTATTTTTGCAACGCCAGATAATATTATCGGGGAATAATTTCAAATTTTTGACAGTGTTGCGCGATCAATAAAGTCGTGTATGAACGTCATTTTTCAGTTAAACGATCGCGTTCATTTAGGACGCAGGGTAAGGGCGCGTCCTAACCAAAGCGAGAGTCATGCGAATACGCGATCGCCGCGTTCATTTTTTTCGATCAACCCGAATGCGAGGTCACGTCGACATAGGGCAAACCTTCCGTTTTCCAAAAAAAAAAAATACAATGTGGCGGCAGATTTTACTTAGTTAATGATGAGCGTAATTAATTTTTAGTATCTACCAAGAGGCTAAATGATAGTAACCGCACGGATCGATCAAATGTTAAGCTACACTTACCGCAGTTTTTTCGCGGATGGGACCATCCATTACATATTGAGACCCCTCCGTACCTCGGAACGCACTGCATACTCTGCAGAATAAGCCAGTAAATTAAGAGCACATCACGTAAATAGATACGGAGATACATAAAGTTCCGGGTTGAGGCTGCAAGATTGGTCAGCGGGATTGTCCAAAAGGGTTACCGCTGGCCCGGAACATAAAGGGCGAAGGAAGGAACACGGGTGGGTTTTAGTCAGTAAGAGTCTGACACTCCCTTCCGCTCCACCCAGAGCGGGAGGGGTCATTTGATGATTTCCCATCCTGAAAAAAAAAAGGCTGCAAGATTGCTGATAAATGCGTACAGTAAAGGAACAGGTCCACTCAATCTGTGTGGTTCTTTCCTCAAAAGACCATTTCAGACACCAATCTACATGGTCTTCACATGATCTGACCAAGAATATGTCTGGACTTTAAAAGAGACTGTGGCCTCTGAGTCTGTTTCGGCTTTTCTTCTCAGAGTAGTCAGATAGTAAAGCCGACTTCACCTAGTTTCTAAAATATGATTGACGTGTAAAAGTGTTTACATTCTACAAACCTACTTATAGAAATGAAATCATTTATCATAATAATTCATAACGCAGATAAAAATGAAGTAAAGTTAGATTTCTGAGTAAGAACAATCACTGGTTCGGAAAATATAAGGAATCAATCAAGCGAAAACGCTTTCGTATACGATAATGTTTTGCAAGCTTTGCAGATATCAATACTGACTAGATTTGTGCCGGGAAGCAAATTACTTTTATTGATTAGTTCTTTTTAGTCGAGTGATTGCATAAAAATGCTGAAAGGTGGGGTAACAACTTAATTGGGGGTAGTTAACAATTCCGAATTCCTTGGTTTATAGCCGACGAGAACTGGTGGCCAAGTGGTAATGGTCGCGACGAATTAGGTCGTGGGTTCAAACCTAAACTGACACTTTGCTTTGTGTAATTTATTTCATCACCACTGCTCTCAAAACGGTGAAGGAAAACATCGCGAGTAAACTGGTATGTACTAGAACCAAAATTCGAACACACGTGATGTCCACCGACCCGCAATGGTTCCGCGTTGTGGATTATTTCCCACTCTCTCTCACAGAAAGAGGAGGCCTGTGTCATATAAACTTTAATTTCCTATTTCGTTAAATAAAAAAAAACGGTTCCTTTAAGGTGTGAATTATCCAAAATTCCTTCCTTAATACTTACCTTTGTTGTAAAAGAAACTCTTCTGAAAATTTCATGCTTCTAGATACAGCGGCAGTGCGTTGACTCTCAGTGATTTTAGACTTTTATTAAGTAGATGGAGCAACTTCTTAAGGTACATAATTGTGATTAGAGAGCTTTTCCCCTGCATTAACATGATGCTGTCATAAACAATACACCATCAATATTTGCGTGATCAACGAAACATACATTTCATAGTGATGATAAACTTCACTTATCTACTCGTAAAATGGACTCTATCGACCGAAAACCAATCGTTTTACTTATTTGGTAAGCAAAACGATTTGTAACATACGATAATGCATAAGTGCTCCATTGAAATCGTGAATGTTTCGATACATCGAAAGCGTAAAATACGGATTATCATCATTATTCTCCCGCATTCGATTTCACACGCAGCTGCCTACAAAAACACGTACGTTTGCGGACCTCTGCGAAATCTTTTCAATCGGACTCAACCAGGGTTACGTCAAAAAGCATAACCCAAAGCATAAATCCTGCGAAAGGATAGGAAATAAGAGTCGAAATATATTTTGTTTTGAAAAATCGCTAACAATAAAGGTATCTGTATGTCCAATGAGGACGGACCAACGACAAATGGGTGAGGGATCCCGACCGTTTGTCATTTGGAAAAAAAACGTCGCGGGCTTATGCGTAGAGGAAAGGATGACCAGATATAAAACATACACGAACGGTCTCGACGTATAATTTATTTTCATCGTGTTTTTATTTCTCTGCTGATTTTCTGGGAAAGGGTTTTCGGGTTAAATTTGTTTTTTATTGATATAGTATGTTGGCGTTTCATATACTAGCTATAAGAAAAGTATTAGGTACACTTCAAATGCATTATTTTCTGTAGGTGTTCCGACTCATCATTCTTCTGCCTTTATGCCAATTTAATTGGGGTCGGCGTAACACGTCTTTTTCTTCTTTATTAATCGTCATCGTAGTAGTCACGTCCTTTCTAACTATATCATCTTTCTCTTTTCTTTTTCTTTCTTTCTTTGCTTCTTTTTCTTTTATTTTTCTTTTTCTTTTCTTTTTCTTTCGTCTTTCTCTACTCTTGTAGGTCTTGCAATTTATATATCGACGGCGAAGTGACAATACCTCCTAACTGATATTTTTTTGAGAAATTCACTTTTTTTTCGTTTTGAATTTAAAGGCGTTATTCGCATGTTTTAGTAAAATCGCCTTAGTGTATTTTTAGTTGCAATAGCATTTAATTAAAATGTGGAAATATAAACCTCCCAACTAAAACGACGTGTCTATTTTTGAACGTTTTTTTCCAGTAGGTATGTGTTTTTTGACTTTGTCAGTTAGGAGTTATTGGCACTTCGCCGTCGATATATACTTCTCTATTAGTCGTCCTCTCAGTGGTCGCCCCCTTTTTAGCCATATTATTATCATCACTCACACAGTCCATCCATCGTTTCCATGACTTCCCCTACTCTTGTAAGTGTTCCGGCTCATATACCTAATTAGTTTACGTCAAAGTTGAGTGGGCTAAAGTAAATACGATAGTTTTCTTATCTTCTATAATCTTTCGCGTAGATGTAGCATGCATATCTACTATTATATATTGAACTGCCCCGTTGGTCTCGTGGTTGCATGCGCGACTGCTGAGCGTGGGGTTCTGGGTTTGATTCCCGGGTCGGACAGTGTTATTAGGTTTTTCATTAGGAATTTCTCAGAAACAGTCCGGAGTTTGGAAGTTGACGGTTTAATACCCCCGTGCCTCGGAAAGCACGTAAAGCCGTTGGTCCTGCGCCTGATCTTTTCCCCGGTCGTGTCGGATTGGGCTGGGGGTGATGACCAGGTATGCGCGGACGCTGCGTACTGGTGGTCAGGATATCCGTTGAAGCCGTGGATGCTGGCTGGCTGGGTGACTCGCCGCTAAAGCTTGCGGGAGTGATGATAATGACGTCACGCTCAAGTATTTGCACGAAGGCTGTGCTGACGTTCATCCCGAGTATGAACATCACCAGTATAGAGGTATGAGGAACAGGGTGTAAAGTTCACTCAACCTCCATAGAAAAGGGAGGATCGTCCAACCAGACGGGTGTCGTGTCTGGCGGGCAACTGCCCGATGATTCATGTCGGGCCGTTGTATTTATGTTAGTTGCGCGGTAAACTCTGCTTGCGAGATGCAGGATTTTGCGTGACGTCAGTATGACGCGTTGTTCGCATGTGGCGTTGTAGATACCGCTACAACTTTATTGACGATGTACTCCAGGACAGTCAGGTGTGAAGTACTCGAATCTGTCGTGCCTGTCTCACCAGATGTATGAACGTAAACGAACCAAAAGAAGTATGTAAGGATCATAGCAAGTGGCGTTCTGTAGTTTCTGCTTGACCCCATGAGATTAAGGTGTGAAGGTTATGTATTTATGTATGAGTACAGTAAAAGTTCTTTATTCGCGGGGTATGTGTTCCATAAATATGCCGCGAATACAGAAACCGTGAATACGGAATGGTAATTTATATGGGATTATAGGGGATACGTTCCTAGGTGACAAAAAAAAAACAACAAATATATAAAAAAAATATTTAATTGAAGTTTTTGAAAATTTTAATTAATTATCTTAAGGCTTAGGCAATGGTTTGAAGAATTTTGTAATTTTTTCTTGCTTAGCAGTTTTCAAAAGCTCCTTCAATTCAGACTGATACACAGCAGCCGCATTAGCAACTTGCCTCTTAAAAATAAGACTTCGTTCCATAGATGGATCAATGTTCATACCTAGGAAGAGTGCAGTAGAGACGTGTTACTCGATCACAATTTTTGTAACGAATGTGAAAGACGTAACAATAAAACACGCAAAGCGGCTTTTACTATAAACGGAACAACAACATTTAAAAATATACTTTATTTATTGAGTTATAAGGTTGCTTTCATTCTGTTTGTTTACATTCTCAAAAACACTGCTCGCGGCGAAGGCGGCTTGTGTCAAAGTCCTCGGCGATATCATTTAACAACATACTTTTGGTAAAGTTGTAATAAGATCTATTTTACTTTTTTATTAGTCCATTTGACAAGGATATTGTGTTGGATACTTATTGGAATAATTTTATTATTATGTATGTACTTATTAGATCCGCGAATAAAGAAATTTTTAGTCGCGAATATAGGAATTGGGTAGCATTTTTTTAATCCGCGAATAGTGAAAACGCGAATAAAGGAAGCGCGAATAAGGAGCTTTTACTGTATGTTCTACATAGGGCCTTGACGAAGACGTAGCAGTAATGTGACACTGCGGGTTAGTAATATATTAGATTGACACAGTAATAACGTTCGTAATGACTGGTCGCAGCGCCATCTCGTCTTAATTGGCAATGGACGCGAGGTACCTACGACGTGCTTTTACTTTAGTATTTATTAAAGTTTCTACAGGATAGTTAGAGTTAACTATGTTTGTGTAGGAGAATTTCATTATTACTTTAGTTAGTGGGTAGCTATATTTTTATTATTGTAAAAAGAGTCAGGAGCACGTGCTGTGCCTTTTATTCAGGGAGATCAAATGTGTGTTATATTATTTCCCAAGACATTAAAATATCTCTTAGTCTCTATAAATATATTTTTTAGGGTTCCGTACCAAAAGGAATTTTATCAATAGTTCTAAAGGTGACTACGAAAGTGCTGTCCATGTCTGTACAAAAGTAATTTGGTTTGCTTAGGATACATAAGCGTTCGCTAGTTTGTCTAAATGACCTTTTTTTTTGCACACACTCATTTATCGTAATAGAAAGAGACAGACTGAGAGAGAAAAAGTGTGAATTTAATACGAGTTTTTGTATCTTAGACTTATCTGGAAGATGGCCGACGTGAAAAAAAATCTTGGTTTTTGAAATTTTAGCCTTGTTCTGGTATCTTGGTTCTGGTATCTGGTATGGACATCTCTTGTGAGAGTCTATGCAAAAACTGGGCGTATAATATATTCTCGCTTTTAGTTTATATGAAGTAGATAGCCAAAATGAATTATTTAGTTTACTCCGAGTTATATTTTACATGCCGCAGCCTCTCCGTGCGTCGGAAAGCACATTAAGCCGTTGGTCCTGGCTGTCATTCGTGGAACTTTGACAATTGCTACCGCTCGTCAGGCCCGAACGTCTGACATCCAGTCTTACCAAGGAGTATCGTCTTACCGAGTATCTGGGTTGTGGAGATCAGTTATGCAGTCGCTCCATGTAAAATACTGGTATTCAGCTGCATCCGGTTAGACTGGAAGCCGACCCCAACATGGTTAGGAAATGGATAGGCAAATGATGATGACTCTGAGTTATATTTGCGCGGATTTTGTTCGGCACGGCATAAAATATTTGTAAATATATAAATGCTAACAACACTTAGGTATACACGTCAATTATATTTTTTTTTATACTAGATCAGGTCGGCGTTTCCTATCAGAATACTCTGAGAAGAAATGCTAAAAGAAACTCAGAGGTCACATTCTCTTTTAAAGTCCAGACATAATTTTGGTCAGATCACGTGATTGGTATCTGAAATTGTCTTTTGTGGAAAGAACCATACAGATTGAGTAGATCTGTCCAGTCAGTGCACGCAATTGTCAGTAACCGTACAGCTCAACTCAGAACTTAAGGATCTCAACGATTCGATGAACAATGCCAAAGAAAGGACATTTGGGTAGGCCGTATAAACTACTCAAACTGCTAGACCATGATTAAAACGGAAACAATGACCCACGTAGTCCTTACATTTACAATAATTAAAACATTATAATACTTTATACAGTAAATGTTCATGTCATTGTATGTAAATAGATATTTAGAAAATAAAGTGTTTTTACACTTTATTTCCAAAATCCATATTCACTGTCTAAACATATTGGAGCAGCTCAATCCTAAGTCTTTTTGTCATCAATATAGTGTTTTACAGTATAATAGGCTTTCTGGTATAGTTTTTACTTTATAAAAAATTTGAATTTATTAATGCTTAATTCTTGAACGTCGCTAGGAAGTTTATTATAAAAACGTATACATTGGCATCTAAACGAGACACCTATTTTCTTGAGCCTTTTTGTAAGAACAACAAATTTGTGTTTATTCCTAGTATTTAAATATATATATATTACTTTGGCCTACGCAGAACTTGCTAACTCCACATAATAAAATAACCCTTTCACCGCTGAACTCCTTAAAACCTAACCGAGCATAATTAATTTAGTTATGAAAACAGTGCGTTGTTCATTTTACATAATAATTTGTAAAATGAACACAATATTTTACGTTATCGTTTACTTTAGGTAGGTACATCATTAACAACGAAGACTAGGTCGATGTGATTATATTTTGGTTTAATTTGTGGAATTACATTATTATTATTTATTTTTAATTATTTATTTATAAGTTTATTTTAAACACTTATTTTATTTTATACAATTAACTTATTTTATTACAAACTATTTACACTAGATACTAAATTAAATGACTAACTAACTTACTAGGCTCTGCCTTCAGGCAGAGCCTAGTTTGGGATCAACGATACTCCATATTGTAATTTTGAAAAATGTAAACGATTTTTACTTTAGGCTTTGGGTTTTTTTTTTTTTACAAATCGCTCTATTTATTTATACTTCATGCTCTTCATCAGAACTTGCCTCTGTTTAATTAACTTAAAAAGGAGGAAATAACACAATTTATACTTACAAAAAATGCGCATTTTTGTATAATTTTCGGGTTCCCTTAAAAGTCAATTTTAATTGGCAGGTCCACTAAAAAAAAATCCAATGTCACACAATTAAGGTCGTACTTTAAATTTTACCCTAACCCAGATAAAAACCTCTCAATAAAAACAAATCCAACTCATTATTGACGTCATAATCCAACACAAACCTATCATAAAAATTGCCACCATGTAATACACCCTTATTTTCAACCACATAACACAGATCCGTTCACATAAACCTTTTGTTAAACAAGACAACAAAATACAATTTGAATATATTATTTTATGAAAAGGCATGTTTTGTTTCGTCAGAGGTTTTAAATTAAAAGCATTTTAAATCGGTCGGAGAGTGTATTTTTTTTAATCGCTCAGTGAGTGTGTATTTTTTAAATGGCTTGCTTTTAAGGGATAACAGAATAATTTGATTTTTAATCCAACGTAGGCAGAAGTATCCTTCTATAATAAATATTGTAAATGTGAAAGCTTGTATGTTCTGATGTTTAAATGTTTGTTACTCAATCATGCAAAAACGTCTGATCTAATTTAAATATCTGAGATACATCATCAGTCGTACGTCTTTTATTTTTTTATCATCCTACATTTAAATGTTGGTCTCTTTGTCCCCTTTAACGGGGACAGCGTACGAGGACAACGTGAAGTAATTTTAATTATTTTATTAAATTCCCTTTGTCCCCTTTAACGGGGACATGGCCTACGGGGACAACGGGAATACCTACAGGAAAATTGCATGTTATACCTAATAAGGTAGAATGGGCATGGATTCCTCACAATCTGCAACAACTGTAGTATCTAAATTCATTGCAAATAAATTATTCTGACTATTGTTGTTAGAGGTATCGAATTGCAAAGAAAAGTTGCCTATCTTTAGTTTGACCATAGACAAGTTTATCTAACATTGCCGATCTATCCAATAACCCTTTCGCCACGAACCAATAAGGCAGCTAAGTAATCAAATGGAGCAAGATTCAAGTAATCAATTACTTTAACTTAATTTAGATCAAGTTGTTCTGAAAGCTTTACTTTAAAATTGAAATTACTTATAGGAGAAGGTACTTACTTAAAATTTTCTTGATTGTGCTCCGTCAGAAGTGTTTTTGCTTCAATTTTTGTTAATTTACTTGGATTTTCGATAGTGTTAGCTAAAATTCTATTAAAATTTACCGATACTTCATAAAGTTGTTTGTGTTTAGAAACTTAACTTAAATTATTAATTCTAATTAGGCATCTTTTGGCAATTATTGAAAAGGTGGGTAGTTTTTTATTGTGAAGAATGTTCAATAAATATTATATTTTATTCACATCTATTCAAAAAGAGCTAGTGTATTCTTCGTAAACAGGGACTAAAATAGCTCTTTGATCTAAAAGTGATTTGAATTTGGAATGTGGATATTGTTAAGTAGTAAAAGTTCCAATCATCATAGAGATCAATCACGACAATTGTATGAACGAGTAACAGGCTGTATGACAAAATAAAACGCGCGAGCCAAATTAAAAAAAAACAAAATTTTGAAAAAAGAACAATAAATTTTCCTGAATGTGCATTGCACGCAACATTAGTAAAGATATTAAACTGAAGATCAGGTAAAGGTACACAGATAGAGTATAAGTGTTTGTACAAACCTACTTACAGAAAATAGTTCATTTATCATTTATCAGGGAAAGAGAATATTTAATGGCAACCCAACTTTGAACCTTATGCTTTAACAATAAAGTTGAAAATCTCTTGAAGAAATTTGACAGATTGTAGTAGCTTGATGTGCTGGCGTTTGTACCCAGAATAAAATTACTATACTCAGTAGGTACCTATGTATTAAAAACTAAGCAATGACAGATAAATTAATAATGTTAATAGGTGACAAGACACATGATGCATAGATGGTGCTCACATAGATACCAATATAGCAACCATCGACGCAAATTTCGTTTACAGTACATAGGTAGATTATATACATCCTGTTTGGTTAAGCCTCATGATCACAATAATATTATACAGGCGAAAGTTTGTGAGTGTGTGTGTGTGTCTGTTTGAATGTTTGTTACTTCTTCACGCTCAAACGGCTAGACCAATTTTAATAAAATTTTGTATGGAGATAGCTGACACCATGGATTAACATATAGGCTACTTTTTTATCCCGATATTCACACGGGATCGACATTTACGCGGGTAAAACCGCGGGGCGCAGCTAGTAATATATTAGATCTTACCAATCACTTGTATTTTCAATTCCAACTGGCTGGCAATCTGCCGATTTGCTTATGGAAGCGAAATAAGGTTTATAAGGAAAAGTAAGCGTTATCAGAAAATGAGTTTCTTGTTGGAAGCCTTCCGTCAGGCTACAGCTACCCAAGCCCATGGCGAAACTAGTTTATTAATCTTTATTATTAAGGAGCTTACAGGACCTAAACTCAAAGAACGCAAGTTTTAGAAACAATACAAGTATATGATCGACTACAGTAAACAAAATCAGAAAAATATATGATTTTTTTTCAGGATATATGCTAGGTAGATAGTGTGTTGAATACATAATACTACTAAATTGATACGATAGGAAAAAATCATGACGATACCTCTAAAAACTTTCTTTTTACAATAAAAACCATACTAATATAGGTACATACAATCATTCTGATTTTTTGTCACATTGTTTGCCAAGCACCATACTAAAATATTAGTGTTTTAATTTTTTAGTCCAAACAATAGATTTTTTGTAATTAAATGATTGCTTCATTTAATGCAATAAATTACCAGCGTTGTGTCATCGCGCTTGTCTTTCTTTTCTGTGCAGTCCGACAGTGACTGCGCTTTAGGTCATGTAAGCCCCTTAAATGATGTTATCATGGTTCAGGGGGATCCAACTGTACTTTGTCTATGTAACTCATTATACCTACATACTCGTATAACTATGAATTCCTATCTTTGTCAGCCTTTTTTTTTTGTTATTTTATAGGTGTTTTGGTATTTGTGGGGCCTGTGGCTAAGTAATAACAGACGCACGGGTCGATCGATCAGGTTAAGCTACGCTTGCCACGGTTGGTCCGTGGATGGGTGACCATCCTTATGTAAAACCTAAAGACCTCAATAATTTTTAATATGTCAACATTGACTCGCACGAAGCAGGGGCCTGTCGCTAGTAATATAATAAGGCGTTCATATATAAATAGCTTTCCCGCAGCTTCGCCCTCGATGAGTTGGGAAATTATCCCACAGGAACGTAGGTATTACCGACTTAAAAATATCCCAGGTCTATCCTTGTGCCAAATTTCATCCAGATCCGTTCATCCGTTAAGGCGTGAAAAGTTAACGGATAGACAGTTACTTTCGAATTTATAATACAAGCTGTTGCCCACGACTTCGTCTATGTTCCAAGATGAAAACTAGAGTATGTCCTGCTCCAGGTACCAGACTACTTGCCTGTCAAATTTAACAAAATTGAGTTACAAACATGCAACTTTCACATCTAAATCTATCTATCTATACAGGATGTTCCAAATAGTAACGTCAAAAAAAAAATAGATTCCTTATACCTAGGGGTATCCTATTACATGTATGTTCCGCGATTTTTGATAGTATAGGAGATATGAATATTTTTTTTTTAGTTCTGGGGAAATTCTTAAAAAATTTATAGCTTTTTTTCGACAATCCCTTTTTATGATTTTTTGGTGCGATGGGACTATAAAATACCTTTTCATTTATAAAAAAATATCTTCCTAACGTTAGTACAAGATACAATTTTTTTTTTATCGAAAGTGAGTTTACACTCTTATGATTAAAAGGTGATTTTAAGTTTAAAAGATGTAGATTATTAAAAGTTTGAGTTGACTAGAGCAGAACCTGAAAAATTTGTTAACATTTTTAAAATTGAAAAAGAAAATCAACTTTTAATTTTCAGAATGTCAGTTTCACACTTTCTAGAAAAAAAAATATCTTGCACTAATGTTAGGCAGATAATTTTTTTTTCCGTAAAATGGTATTTCATGATAGTCCCATCGCAAAAAAAAATCGTAATTCTTATTACGATTTTTTTTTAAACTTATAACTTTATTTTCGACAAGCTCTTGCTTGTCGAAAATAAAGTTATAAGTTGTTAGAGATGTCCTGAAGAATATGTTTGAACGCTCTAAGCTCTGGAACTACCAGTCGGATTTTAAAAATTATTTTTGCATTACTTAACATTACCTTACTTAACATTACGTTAGGACCCTAAGAAGCCGAGCAAATACAAAAAAATCACAAAGAACGGTAACCGAAAACGAAGTAATAGCACGGTAGACGATACGATGCGATGGGGTGGGTCAAGGGAATAAGAAATTTCACTCGGACTATGTCACGGGCAGAACCTAGTCTATAATATAAGCAGAGTTATGAATGTCAGACGCTATTCCAATCCATTATATTCTCTAGGAACCTGCAACAAGTCTGCATAAACTGTCACATGCAAATGTCTTGCACTCGACAATGCACCTGTTTTTACTACGGAGAGTATGTGCTTTATCATGTTACTAGCGACCCGCCCCGGCTTCGCACGGAAACATTATTATTATTATACATATAAACCTTCCTCTTGAATCACTCTATCTATTAAAAAAAACCGTATCAAAATCCGTTGCGTAGTTTCAAAGATTTAAGCATACAAAGGGACATAGGGACATAGGGACAGATAAAGCGACTTTGTTTTATACTATGTAGTGATAGTGATAGTGAAGCGGCGCTGTAATTGTAAGGTTTCTGTTTATACCGCGATGTGGGTGGGCAGAGTAGGAAGCTTTTGATTTTAACAACGTGGAATATGATTGTGATGACGAAATTATTTACAGAACGATGTTTTCTAACGCAGCTTGCGGTGGCAATAAACTGGTAGAAATGTTAGATTTATTCCGGTCTGATCCCCTGACGATTAGATTTACGTAACTTTTTATTATAAACAATAAAAAGAGACAGAGAGAGAGAGGGAGAGAGAGATAGTTTTAATGGTTTTCGAGGGTTCTAAGTCAATAAAGAGGTTAAAATGAAAAGTCAACATGGCGGCAGCAAAAAGCTTTTAATGTTTTATGGTTTTTGAGGGTGCTAATGCCGATAGTGAGGCCAATGGGAAAATCCCTGCAATATTTCTGCGATATAAAAAAAAAAACTCGACATTTTAAAATTTTCACAGCCGCCATTTTGAACCTTCCCTTTTTGAACGTTCCCGACGTCCCTCGACTCCATACGTTTTTTTCACATTTATTAGAGTCTTTATTTTAGGTTAGTTACGTTACGACCCACTCCATAAGCACAAGTTTTCAGATTTCTTCTTCAACATTAATGATGTCGCTTTTGTAGTCATAAATAATAGGCAAGTAGATACCTAGGAAACCTTTTTGTTTAAACAACTGACATAATTATTGTGATTGAAAACATTACGAGGGAACTTTTGTCCGTCAGCACTAAGCTTTTGAAACGCCTAAGTTTATGCCTAATTCTCGAGGACGTTTTTAAACGGCTGCTTAAATCCTGTCAGATGCTATTTAGTACCTATTTACGATTTCCTTAGTTAAGGAGTTTCTTAGTTGAGCTCTAACTTAGGGCGAATTCCACCAAACTTTTATACCTAGACTAAGTCTTATCCTGAGAATAAATTTTGAATTTTTATCAGTTTTGCCATACGAGAACTGTCAGACGTTAATTTTATTCCAAAGAAAAATGATATCTGACTTTGGTCAAATCAGCCCTGAGGGCCGGTTTTTCAATCGTCAGTTAACTTTTATCCGACGGATAAGTTTGTCATTTTGACAGTTTTTGCATAGACAATCTGTTTTGACAGATTGTCTATGCAAAAACTGTCAAAATGACAAACTTATCCTTATAACCTCCTCAAAATGACAAACTTATCCTTAGAACTTTTACCTAAATAATAAATGTGACGTTTTGACGTCACATTTATTATTTAGGTAAAAGTTATCTAATGATTGAAAATTCGGTCTTTAGGCGAATTTAGCGCAAAATAATGTTCTAAAATCTTATTTATAACATAAATTCTATTTTACCCTTTTAAACTTCATTCTTCTCTAATGATGGCGTGATTTAAACTAGAATAGGTCATGATTTAATAAAACATTTTTCTAGTCGGCAACATTTGTAGTGGAGCGGATTGCCTTTGATGCCATTTACTAAAATATCGTCACTAGTAGGTATTCTTTCAACGCACCCTGTAATTCTGCTTACCCCCAATCCAAACCCAAAACTTTTTAAAATATATTAAACAAAGCCCCTATATATTACAACAAACGATTCGTTTTCACATCAAAGCAATATGGTAATAAGAGCCCGTAGCGAGGCAACGCAGCGGTATTGAGGAAAAATTATGATAATTTTAAAAAAGATGGCCGCTTATTATTCTATTTTTGTATAAGGTTTTTGTGGTTGTTTTAACTTTATGATGTTGTAAATAATGTGTTTTGGCGGAGAAATGGATGGGGTGATGAGGAAGGCTGACGGAACACTTTATGTTATTGTCGTTCAAAGATTTAAATCATTTACTTATCGCTAACAAAGATGGAGATTGTATGTTTTGTTACGGCCGCGAATCATATTTTGATCAACATACAACCGGATAATCACCTGCAAATTACAAAAAACTTAAGAAAATTTTAATTTTTCGAGCTTCCTTGACGCTTTTGTCTTACCCAAACACTTTCACAAGAGACCATAGCACAAAGAAATCATCTATAACTCATCAATCCATACAAAATCCATAAAACCACACTATCCAATGCACTTACGTACTATGTGAGCAGCTCATAAGAGTAAACAGCATAAAGATACACATCAGTTTATCTTCCTCGGTCGTTAAGACCATCTCGGGACTCCTAAAGTCGTAAAGACCAGCCAAGGGGAAAGGGATAATGGTCTCATAAGTAATGGAAATACAGTATATCAGTGTTGCACCGAAATGTAGCTGAGGCATTTCTGTTTTGGGGTGCCAAAATGCTAGTCTGAAATAGATTTGTAATAGGACTTAGCTGTTTGTTGTTGTCGTTTTAAACGCCTATTTAAAGTTAGGGAAATTATATATTTATAATTATATATATAGGTACATATATATTTTTTGTAACTCATAAAATAAACTATTTTATTTATTAATAAAATATTACACCTTAAAGTTAAAACATCATCATCTGTCTAGCCATTTCCCATCTATGTTGTGGTCGGCTTCCAGTCTAACCGGATGCAACTGAGTATCAGTATTTTACATGGAGCGACTGCCTATCTTACCTCCATAACCCAGTTACTGGGTAATACGAAACCTCTTGGTAAGACTGGTTGTCAGACTTTCGGGCTTCTGACGACCCGTAACGACAGTCAAAGATCCAGGAATGACAGCCGGGACCAACGGCTTAACGTGCTTTCCGAGGCACGGAGGAGTCTTGATACGTAAATATCGTCACCCATCCACGGACCAACTGCGGCAAGCATAGCTTAACCTGATCGATCGACCCGTGCGGCTATTATTACATAGCCACAAGACTAAAAACATAACTATGGTTTACTAGCTGCGCCCCGCGGTTTCACCCGCGTAAATGTCGATACCGTGGGAATATCGGGATAAAAGGGACCTATATGTTAATCCAGGGTGTCAGCTACCTCCATATAAAATTTTATCAAAATTGGTCCAGCCGTTTGAGCGTGAAGAAGTGACAAACATATGTATAACACACTCACAAGCTTTCGCCTTTATTATATTAGTGTGACAATAAAATTAGGTCTAAGGTAAGTAGAGTTGTGTGTTAGATTTACTGCCAATAATGTCAGAACGAATCTAGTTTGATAGATTATCTAATTGACTTTGTACTTAGTTTGTTGTTATATTTCAATCAAAACTTCTTTGACAGTTGTATAACTAGGCAAGTTGACGGTGTGTGTCAACTTGATAAACCATTATTATCTCTGGCTGTATTTACTTCAGAGTTGATATTTTCATGATTTATAGTGGGTAGTGGGTGTAGCCGGTTGTGAAAGTGCCTTTAAGGTACCAGATTTTGTCTGAAAAGAGATATTTATAAGACCTTTCCAACTGTTGATTATTCTGGTTTTCGAAAAATAGAGTTTTAGTTTTATTCCTTGTTGATTCTAGATTATTTTTTCATGTAGGTAGGTATATTATTATTTTTTAAATTCCTGTAGGAAGCAGTGGTGGTGTGTGTGGGCAGTTGGCCTGCCTTCCACTCCTGTTTATGTAGCAATATAGTGGTAGTCAAGCAAAATACATACTCTAAATTAATATAAAATTTATACAAATAAAATTTATACTCTAAATTAATATTATTTCAAGTTACAAAAATATCAACTTTATTTTAATGGTAATTAAGTTGATTTCAGAGTGACTAGCTCTATTGAAAAAGTAATAAAAATGTTTGAAGTTGTACCGTAAACTGAACTTTATTGTGTAGGATTTAAAGTTATTTTTCCATAAACTGATGTTTGTTTACATTTTTGGAAAATAAATCGCGAATGCAGATTAAGTTTATATTACGTGGTTAATGCTATGAAAATCTTACTGAATAACAAAAAACGTCAATCAAAATCGTCTTACTTAAACTCTCTTGTTGCTCTACCTACGAGTATCATCATCTGCCTAGCCTTTTCCCAACTATGTTGAGGCACAGTATAAAGACATACAGTATTGTATCTCGGCCGTAACCTTGATGTAAATGCCTACAGCCGCGCGGTACGTAAACATGCGATAGGGCTGCCCGCCTCCAGTATTTTAATTACATTTGCCTACTTTGTGTTTCCATTTAGTTTTGTTATTGTATTTTACTGTGTGTACATAAATAATAAAATAAATAAATAAATATACCTACTTCTTTTTATATAAACAAATAAAATACTTTGTGAATTGAATAGGAAGTGTTTAATAAAAATGCGTGTTGTTTTGATCGCCGCCGCACGACTCCAGCTAGTGAGCAGCGCGCTGTTGCTATTCAAATTTCGAACTAATCGCCGCGCGGCGCTAGTCAGTAGGCAGCGCTAGCGCGCTGTTAAAATGGCGGGAAAGCAAGTGTGCATTCACAGATTGATTTTATTTAAAATTAAAAAAAAAACAGTTTATTCGGTAATTTAAAAACTTGGCTGCATGCTCTAGTCTCTGCCAACATTTTCACGCAGCCACGGCAGAAAATAATCCTCGCGCCATTTTTCTCAAATTTTCTTTTCTTTGTACTTGTATTGTGAAATGTTTTTTTTTCTGTTTCCTCGCAAATGTGTTAAAAAACGTCGTACGATATACGTGCGTATTGGTTATAACATCTTAACGCACTAATATCGTAATGTACTATTACAGAATTATAATCATTAAAGTCATCAACACAACTCTCTAAGACCATGTAAGTCCAAAGAATGATGATTTCATGAAACAGTTATTCTTATTACAGTAACAGTTATTCAATAAAAATAATTTTATTATTAAATTTATTAATTTTATTCATAAAAGTATGCAATCATTTCATTAATGTTTTGTTATGATGTTGTCACGTTAAACTATCGTCCGTAAATCGACTTTACAGACAACCAATTTTTTTCTAGTATTATTCATACACACAGTACAATAAACAACTATTATTAATAATAAAAACCACGTCTTTACTTTGAATTATACAAACTAACAAAACACACATGCCCCGAGGTTTTAACACAAGCGTACCTACCGTATAATGATTCATGAACCGCCTATAACTACCTATTTCACTCGTGTCTATCACTTTCCTTTACTTTAATCACTTTATTTATTAATCCAGACATCTTTTTTTCCGGAGGTAATAGGAAATACTTATCCATTAAAAAGACACACATTATGTACCTACCCACTAGTAAGTAAAATAGTCTTACCTTTCCGAGTGTAAAAAAAGCTATCTCTGGATGCGTTATTGACGAATTCATGCAACCAAAAACAGCACAATATCGCCTACTCGTCATATTAAATATGTACTTGAACTTATTTTTAGTGAAAAAATCGCGCGGTTATTGTTATAAAAAACAACACACCGTCCGTTCGTCACTGTTGCACAGTCGCGACTCCGAGCCGCCTGAGCGCACACGGTGATCGAAGCGCGTAGGTATAGCCCGCGTTTCGTCCGTTTGTATGAAGACGACCTACTGTATATATCATTACCGTGGTTGAGGTCTGCTTCCATTCTAACTGGATGTAGTTGAATACCGGTATTTTACATGGAACGACTGCCTAACTGACCTTCAAAACCCATTTACTGGGTGACACGATTCCCCTTAGTAAAACTGGTTGTCAGATTTGGTCCACTGACTACCTGTAACGACTGTCAAAGATCTACGAATGACAGCCGGGACCAACGGCTTAACATAGGCTTAATATGAGCATAATCAACTTATAATTTTCCCACTGCTGGGACACAGGCCACCTCTCTGTGAGAGGACGTGGGTCTTGATGAGGGACGTGGCCCCAGTTCAGCCGGCCGATTTTGTAAAAATCTCACCGTGAAAACTTAGGTGAAGCGAGTTTGTTTTTCCTCGGAATTGACACTATTGATAGCTCACTCCACGCTCACTTCACCTAAATTTTCACGGTGAGATTTTTACAGAATCGCACCGCATATCGGTGGATGTCACATCATGTCTTCGAATTTTTGGTCCTATGACATTTGTTTCATTCCCCGTTTTTGAGTTCACTTCAACACACGACACAACAACATGACAACAACACGATACATGATTATATAACAAATCTATATCTCCTATTCCCAAATTACATATTTATACTAAACTAACTACCGGAACCAAATTCACATAATTGCGACGTCAAATGAGCTTGAGGAGGCTTACCGTATCAATTTTGTAACCCGCTTAAGTCCGTAATACAATTTTGAATTGGAGATTAAGCTTAATCTGATGTGAAATCGGATTATTTATTTATTTTAGTAATCACTGTCATTAAGTGAAATAACGTGCGGTGATTTACTGGTGAATTAGGAATGGTAGTGGGGTTAATCTTTTTATTAATTTATGAGCAATGAAATTAATATTCAGCTTCATAATTATTTATGACTAGCTAACCCAGCGAACTTTGTACCGCCAGCCGCCAGCCGCTCTGCCCCCGCTTTTTAAATCTCTGATATCTTTTCTAAGATATTCATTTTAATGGTATGCTGTAAAAGGCAATTTTTATCACTATGAAATGTAGAACGTATTGAATGTATTTAATTGGACAAAAATAATACTGTATTGTTTAAAATAGCTCGGTAAATAACCCATAATTAGTTTGTAATATGTAAACGATAAAAATGATTACAATGGGTTATTCTTAGGAGATAAACATATACCATTGGGAACTTTTTTATCGATATTTTTAAGATATACAATTCCGTAGTACATTAATTTAATCTATCTCGTAAGGTTTAGCCAGCGTTTGCAATGTAAGCGCACAAAAATATGTTTGTTACGACATCACATTACAAAATTTTGAATTTTGCGGCTTTTCTCTACTATAATATGCATGTATTTTACATATAAACCTTTCTCTTGAATTACTCTATCTATTGCTGAAAACTGTATTAAAATCTGTAGCGAAGCTTGAAAGATCTAAGTTAACAGGGAGCTGGAGCCTGTTTATACTATGTAAAAAAGTTAAAAAAGAATGATGATGAAAAGCGACTAACAAAGGGTGATGGAAATGGAAACGCCGAGAGGGAACGCCCTAAAAGGACATATAGTGACATTCTTCAGAAAAGTGCGTGGTACTCGCAACCGTTGTGCGTGTATGACCAGAAGGCCAATTTCCGTAATTAAAAACGTTTAAAATCTAGTCGCAATCTCATCTTAGCGACAATCAATGTCAAAAACTTGTCAAAAATGTAAGAAAATTTAAGGTATTTTTGACAGATCGAGACTGAGAACGTTCTTATAATTACGCGCGCGTCGCGCGCGCGCACCCATCAGCGACGGGTGCCGTGTAGGTTCGTAGTACTGATTCGCGTAAAATGTCAAACCTAGTAAAGTGTACTGGCTGCAATCTCATCGTAGATGAGTTGCTATGTTATGTGCAACAGAAAATCTCGATCGCGGACGAGGAAACATTAGTTCGAATATGTGCGTCGGCTTTTAAGAGTGACGAAATAAAGAAATCCAAGGCGCTTTTATACGAAGCCTTACCAACGGATAAGCGGAAAATAATCCGAAAGAATAAAGGCAAGGAGGAGCGTGATCTTACAGATATTATTAGCCTTTTCAAGTCCACGGAACCAGATGATATCCCCGTGTTTGTGGCGCGACAGTTGGATAAGTTGCCTCCAATACTGTGGGATCATTTGGACTGCTCGAGGGTGCTAAAGGATATTTTGGTATTGAAAGCGGAAATTGAGAATATAAAAATCAATTATGCAACTAGCGACAGCGTGCAAGATATAAAGGCCGAAGTTTTGCGAATAAGAAACGACTCCTTACCACCAACATCCGCTTTTAAAATAAACACAATGCGTGGAGCGTGGTTAGATAGTGGGCCCGTGGGGTTGTCGCATGAATACATCGACGACTCGACAAACGAATCAACGGATAACGTATCACATTTACCTCAATATAGAAAATGTGGGGTAGACGACGAAAAAATATGTGATTATGTTGAGAAACGAAGTGAGCGGCAGCGGTCGCGAGCTACGGAGCATAAACAGACGAGCGCGGACGTCGTGGGAGGGGAGAGTCTACCTCTGCGGCCGGTGACTCAGCCGGGCAGCGCACAGGTCGGTATGGCGAACGCTGCGGTGACGTCATTAGTACATAGCCCCGCGGCCGCTGCAGCGCCACAGGTTTGTAATCAGCTGACGGCTGCTACGGACCATCGTGAGTTGGAGCGATGCAGCCGACCGATAGTTGGGATGCGTGACACGGTCACTATGACGAATGAAAATATTGACGATGGCGAGGGTTGGCAGCAAGTGTCTCGTCGAAAGCGAAATGGAAAATATCGATTCGTAGGAAAGTCAGGCATAGCGAGGGACATGGAATGTACATTTAAGGCGGCTGAGAGGAAAATTCCGATTTTTATCACGAACGTTCATCTCGACACCACTGAGTGTGACATAATAAATTATATTCGCAATAAAACCAAAGAAGTTGTTGTTTTAGAAAGAATTAATATGAAGACGCAAAGGGGGCACAAAGCATATAAATTTTTAACATCTGAATGCAATGTGTCGTTATATTTGGACGAAAAACTATGGCCCGCGGGTATAATATTTAGACGCTTTGTTAATTTCAAACATAAAAGATCGAACAGTCCTAGGGCTGTTACCGGCCTAAATGAGCTACGGAATGAATAGCGGTCCGTATAGCTTCGCTACCTACAATTGCAAGAACGTGAAGCGTTCCATCGATGACGTCAGGAGTCTATGCCGTACGTGCGATATAGTGTGCCTACAAGAAACCTGGTTGTTACCACACGACATACCATTTATTAGCACTATAGATAGCGGTTTTGGATATACTGGGAAGTCAGCAGTGAATACGTCGGAGGGCATACTGCGCGGGCGCCCTTACGGCGGAGTGGCAATATTATGGCGGCATAGTGTTTTTCCGAATGTATCCGTGTTGCCGTGTGAAAATACGCGTATTTGTGCCGTTAAAATTATGACGTGTGACCGGGTATTGCTAGTGATAAGTATTTATATGCCGACAAATTCCATTGATAATCTGGATCTATTTAGAGACTGTTTAAGTGAACTATGTGCTTTAGTGCTTACTCACGGCATTGAGTCTGTCTTTATTTTAGGTGATTTTAATGCCGACCCTCGTGAATTGTTTTTTAAGGAATTAATAAACTGTTGCGATGAGCAGTTTTTGACGTGCATTGATGTAGATGTATTGGGGGTAGACTCGGATAATTATTCGTACATTAGTCAAGTATATGGTACATGTAGCTGGCTGGATCACTGCGTAGTGACGCAAGCAGCCAGGCAATGTGTAACCAGTGTGCGAGTGAAATACGATGCTATGGTTTCTGATCATTTACCGCTCATAATTGAGTGTAACTTAAATTTATTGACACCTAAAGTATCTCAAACGATAGAATCGGACAAAAGTGTGATTTGGGGTCAACGAAGTGACGAGCAGATTGTGAAATACATGAATGAGAGTAATCAATTGTTAGCACTGATTGATTTCCCAGTTGAATTTACTTGTTGTGCTGATTATTATTGTAATAACTCCGGTCACGGGCGTATTCTGGATAGGCTATACTCTGACATCGTCACTGCCCTCCGCACTGCGGCAACGGTGTCAACGGAGGAGGGCCGAGGGGGGGCCAGGCGGCATGCGGGTTCACGCGTAATTGGGTGGAACAAACACGTCGCCGGGGCACATAGGGACGCCAGGTCTAAGTTTATGGAATGGGACCTGTGCGGTAGGCCTAGGTCCGGTTCTGTCTATAATGATATGTGTGATAGCAGAAGGATATTCAAATCAAGATTGAAGTGGTGTCAAGATCACCAAGATCAGATTAGAATGGATGCCCTCGTCGATAAACACCGTGAAGGCGACTTCCGTGGCTTCTGGCAGGGCACTGCTAAAATCAACGTCAGACCTGGACTTCCTGCGAGCGTCGGCGGGGTGAGTGATCCTAAGGGTATTGCTGATCTTTTTAAAGAGCATTTTGCTGTTAAATCGCCGCGTGGTCCAGACGGTGAGGTGCTCAATACTGACAGAAGTGGTCATGTTGTCGGAACGAGATTTAGTGCGAAAGAGGTAGCTAGTGTCATAAGGCACATGACTCGAGGAAAATCACCGGGTCACGATGGACTCAGTATTGAGCACTTCCTGCACGCTGGACCTCACATCTCGCGAGTATTAGCCATGTTTTACTCCCTGTGTTTGAGCCACAGCTATTTGCCGGATGATTTTATGAAAACCGTGGTAGTGCCGGTAGTTAAAAATAAGACGGGTGACTTAGCTGATACCAATAACTACAGGCCTATCTCTCTCGCTACCACAGCGGCTAAAGTTTTTGATGGCCTGCTTAATGCACAGCTGAACAATTACGTAACTCTCCACGACAACCAGTTCGGGTTTCGTCCACAGCTATCAACGGAGAGCGCGATACTGTGCCTTAAGCACACCGTCAACTATTATACGAAGAGAAACACGCCGGTATACGCATGCTTCCTGGACCTCTCCAAGGCTTTCGATTTAGTCCAATATGATGTCCTGTGGAGCAAGTTAGACCAGATTAACTTACCGAATGAAATTACCAGCCTATTTCGGTTCTGGTATGGGCATCAAAAGAATTGTGTGAGATGGGGAGGGGTGATGTCAGAGCTATATGAACTTGAATGTGGTGTCAGGCAGGGCGGGTTGACATCTCCTACGCTATTCAACGTGTACATGAATGACCTGATCGTCGCGCTCAGCAACTGCCATGTCGGCTGCCATATTGATGGAGTATCTGTGAATAATCTCAGTTATGCAGACGATATGGTGTTGCTGAGTGCGTCGGTATGTGGTCTGAGGAGGTTGTTAAGTCTATGTGAAGACTATGCTCGTGATCATGGTTTGCGATATAACGTGGCAAAGAGCCAGTTCATGGTTTTTGGAGATGGTGCTGTAAGTCCCCAGAATGTTCCGTCAGTTAGACTTAACGGGACACCTCTGGAGAGGGTGAATAAATTTAAATATCTGGGACATATTCTTACGCCTGACCTAAATGATAATGAGGATATTGGGAGAGAGCGGAGGTCGCTCTCAATACGAGCCAACATGATAGCCCGCAGGTTTGCTAGGTGTTCAGGAAAGGTGAAAGTCACATTATTTAGAGCATATTGTACATCCCTTTACGCCTGCAGCTTGTGGGCTCGTTACACAAAGAAGTGCTATAGCGACCTCCGCGTTCTTTACAATAATGCGTTTAGGATTGTGGTGGGGCTGCCTCGGTTCTGCAGCGCCTCGGGCATGTTCGCGGAGGAGCGCACCGCCTGTTTTCATGCAACTATGCGCAGGCGGAGCATCTCTCTGGTGCGCAGAGTACGGGCCAGCTCCAACGCAGTCCTGGCGATGATTGCCGATAGGCTGGACTGCCCCTATATGTTGCATTGCTGCAGCAGGCATGTTCAGGTGAGGCCGTTTAGCAGGCGTTATTAACACTATTTTTGTATGTATTGTCGTAAGTTTATTTTATTTTTTGACATTTATTATGAATTGTATTATTATTATTTTATTAGCAGGCGTTATTAACCCTATTTTTGTATGTGTTGTCGTAATTTTTTTTTTTTTTTTTTTTTTTGACATTTATTATGAATTTTAGTATTATTATAATTTTATTATCAGATTATTGTGTAATATGTTTTGTAATGTTGTCTTCTATGGGCCTAGTTACCCGAAATAAATGAATTATTATTATTATTATTATTATATTATTACGGGAATTGCCCCTCAGATGTATGAACATAAATGAGGCAAAATGAGTATGTAATAATTGTAGCAGGTCGCGATTTGTAGTTTTTATGGGAATAAAGTGTGAGTTTATGTTACTTATGCAACTGTTGTATAATAAGGGGTATTAAAACACTCGGCTTCGCCTCGTGTGACATTAGTAGCACATGAGTGTTTTATTACCTTATAATGTATACAGTTGCATTGAATGCTAGGTTTTGATATCATAGGGTGTTGTAGTGTTGTAAGGACTCTATGTAAATTCATAGAAAGTTTAATTGCTGAGTATCTATCTCATCTAATAATCAGCATACAAAGGTCTTATTTAAAGATAACTGAAAATCTCCGTTTCTATGGAAAATTTAAAATCGGTCTAATTTGGCTGTTACACTATTTTTCGAAAATGTTCTTAAGTAAATTTTTATACCTTTGTATCCTGCCTATGCGTATGAAGTTTCATTAAAATCGGTTCATTCATTTCGAAAAACAAGGACTTGAAAGCTTCCATGAAATGCCGTACGGCGTAAATGCTCTTAAGCTTTTCGCAAAAGGCGGACTTAACGCGTTAGGCATTCTCTACCAGTCAACTAAGGGTGATGAAGAGATTAGATGGCAGGTGCTTTGATTGAGAAGAACAATTATTAAAATATATTAAAATTAATTATAAATAAAATAGGTACACAAGTACATAACTAAGTTATAAACTTTTAATAAACATACGTAAATGATAAATGATAAATGATTTTATTTTGTAAGTAGGTTTGCACAAACACTTTTACACGTCAATCATATTTTTTTTTAAACTAGATGAGGTCGGCGTTTCCTATCTGACTACTCTGAGAAGAAAGGCCGAAACAAACTCAGAGGTCATAGTCTCTTTTAAAGTCCAGACATAATCTTGGTCAGGTTATATGAAGACCATGTAGGTCGATGTCTGAGATGGTCTTTTGAGGAAAGAACCATACAGATTGAGAGGACCTGTCCAGTCAGTGCACGCATTTGCCAGAAATCGTGCAGCTCAACTCAAGACTTAAGGAGCTCAACGATTCGACGAACAATACCAAAGATAGGACATTTAGGTAGGCCACATAAATTACTCAAACTGCCAGACCATGGAGAGAATAATAAAAAAAAATATATAAAATGAATAAAATAAAAGACCCACATCGTCTTCACATTCACAAAAAATAAAAAAATAAAATATAATACTTTACAAAGTAAGCAAATGTCATTGTTTTAGAAAAAAAATCATTAAAGTCAATGTATATATTATAAAAAAAAAACAACAAAAACACTCAAAATGCAGAAATTGGAAGCAGCTCAATCCCAAGCCTTTTATCCTCAATATAATCTTTAACAGTATAAAAGGCTTTCTTGCACAACTTAGGTACGTTTAATTAATAATTTAAATTTATTAAGGCTTAGATCTTGAACGTGGCTTGGTAGTTTATTATAAAAGCGTATACATTGGCATCTGAACGTGCCACCTATTTTCTTGAGCCTTGTTGTAGGTACAACGAATTTGTGTTTGTTTCTAGTATTTATATTATGGATATCACTGTATTTTTTGAACAAGTTTATATTTTTATGGGCATATAAAAGATTTTCATAAATATACTGAGAAGGCACAGTCATTACATTAATCTCTTTAAATTTGTCTCTGAGAGAGTGTATATTTATAGCGTATATATTTTTTATTTAGTCTCTTGGGTACCAGTCGACAGCGATGCTGATGAATTTTTAGACGATATTTTTTAGTTTCTGTAGTTTTAGTTAAGTTAGGATTTAATTTTGTTATTTTTATTAATTAATTAAGTATTAGTTATAATTTAGTAACAAAATCTATACATTCAATAAAGAACTTTTAGATTTTAATTATATGTATGTATATTTATAGTATTTATAAATTATAAGTTCAAGGGAGAGAGGTGTTGAGATGACTGTACCCAATTTGTTTTGAACATAACTCTGCAATAGTTATAAGTCTCCGTTTTCTTTCAATTACACTTATCAGTTTCTTCATCTATATGTTACGCCAAAACAGCGCTTAAATATGAACCCCAAAAAAGCTTTTATCCCTTAACGACTGCTTTTAATATTTGTTGTACTAGAGTGTTTTTATAGACGTCCGTAAGATAGAATACCCTACCATTTGTGGGAAATTGCGAACATTTGTCGGTACAAAACTTTTTCTGTTTTCAATTTTTATGTTTAGAGCTATTTAGGCGGTCGTAATTCATGTAAACCGCCCGAAGATTATGTTTTTTATCTACCTTTTTTCTTGGAGATTAGAAGACTGGTTTTTATTTACTCGTTTTACAGGTGTTTGTTCATTTCTTGAAAACGTCTTTCATTTGTGTTTATTTTGGTTAACTTAAAGAGAAATATGGTCTACATAAAATGGCAATTAATCGCAGTGGTTTTTATCTTGACAGTTCACCCACGTTCAATGCGGTATTTACGTTGTTGAGCAAATGAATTTTTCAAACCTATGAAGCAATGGATTCGCTATACGCTTCAAAATGATTCAGATTGTGATTGATACTGATAGTGTGTTACGCAATTAGGGTACTGATTCCTTTTTCAAATCTAGCAGAATAAATGATTCTAATCGTTTTCATAATTGTTAAATGTATTATTAATAGGTACGTCTGCAGTTACTTTTTTGTACAATGCGTGCCACGAAAGATGAGACTTGACACACCACGTGGTTTGACATGCGCAGTACACGATTTTAGGTATCTTTAGCGGTATGAGGTCTGAGTGCGGGACGGGACCGGACGTCATAGGGGCGGCGGAAAGAGCGGAGGAGGCGGGGTCAAGTCTCATCTTTCGTGGCACGCATTGTAACTCCATTCATTCTTATAGGTATGTTGCTACATGAATTGACGAAATCCTTGCAATTCCCGTTCATATTAATATTAAGGACTGGCCTCGGATTTTTCTGTCCAGTCCATTAGGTACATCGCCGAAATCGCTAAATTCATTCACCATTAAAATTTCTCAAACAACAGACATTCAAGCCAGGCGTGTCGGTACATAACCACGATTTTAATTAAATCTGGGTCTTCTAAAACATTCCTTTTCTTTATTGTTTTTTAAACTAGGCACTCATTGGAAATCTCATCGGGCGACAAAAATAGAGTATACAAACAAATAAATTTTAATCAAGGCCCAAATTGCTTCGGTGTTCAGTCCCCCATTGTTTTTCCTACTCCTCAATCAATCTCGTTCAGTCTTTAACACAATTTCGAAGTGAATTTTAATATCTCACTCGCTGTGATTCTTAATTAAATGTGCCTTCGACGTTTATTTTAATTTGCTGAAACAAGTTTGTTTGAATTATTAAGATGGTTTTTGGTGATGGGATTGTGTGATGAAAATTGGGTTTCTCTCAGTTATAATCTCAATCGTCTTATCAGACGATAATTTTGAAAGTACGAGATCATAATTGCACTTATTGCTAAGCTTCTCGATTGATCTTATTTCATCATTAGGCCTTCTCATCATTAGCAGTCAGATTAGTGTATCTTAGGCGACGGATCACATAGCACCGAGCGACGGGGCGCGGAAAACGGAGCCAAATTGCGCGGAAGCGTGTTTTTATTGAATTTGTATGTATAAAATCACGTGCGAGGGTCGCGTTATCTGGGCCCCGACACATGTCACGTTGTAATATGTGATCCACATTAATTATGTCTGCACAAGATGTCTTTATATATAGTCAACAGAAGAGTTAAGTATGCAGGATCGTCGGATATAGTTGAAATTTATTAAGAAACCGATGGATGTTGTCGACTGAAATTTAATTTCATAAATGAGCTGTTTGTTTTCTATAAATAAAATTAAATTTCATCCATTGGATTCCTAGAAAACTTTAACTATATCCGACGATCCTACATACTTATCTCTTTTGTTGTCTTTACCTATGTATTTGCTTCAAAGATACCTCTCTTCTTAAAGCCTTCTTGTATCTGACAACTGTCTACAACTCCAAAGAATAATTTTATAAAAATAATATCAGAAAAGGATCGCAAGACACGGTCGTTATAACTGCCACATCAATAAAAATTTAATCGAATCCTGGTAACTGAAAGCGTATTTCTTTAGCGTTTCTAGGTTAGCCCGGTCACTACTTCCACACCAATACACAAGCTATGTTTTCTTTCAAGCGGTATCATTAAAAGTGTCGATACCGCCGGGAATACATCTCGCTTTGTGAAAGAAAAAAAAAACCTATAAATAAAAGAAGCGATTGAATAGATCCTGATATATATCAGTACTAGCCTGCAACTTCGTGTGCGTGTATTTTTGGGAAAAATACTGTTTTTTATTGTTGTAGAAACACGTGCATATAAAAAGATACCTACGTTTAAGTTTTTCTTGAATTATACAAATTTCCAGGATGAAAAGTAGCCTTTGTTATTCTTCTGTACCCATGCAGACTGTCCGTGAAATTTAATAACGATCGTTATGAAATAAAAAAATATATTTTTCTTTATTTCTAAAGAAATATTTTTTTTTCTGGGTCTCAACTGACTGACAGGAAAAAAAACAGTATAAAAATGAACATTTAAAACTATGCGGGGCCAAAACAGCTCCTAACTCAGCATAAAGCTGCGTTTAAAATAAAATCTCAGTGCTGGTATTCTGGTTTTAGTGGTTTATGCGTGAAAAGGTTACAGACAGACAGTAATTTTCGCATTTATAATCACACTAATATTATAAATGCGAAAGTAAGTTTGTTTGTTACCTTTTCACGCCTAAACCACTGAATTGATCATCCTGAAATTTTGCACATGCGTTGTCAGGTGTACAGAAACGGACATCGCCCTTTCATCCCGAAAAAAAGTGCTGTTCCTGAGGAAATCAACAATACCGTTATTATGATAATAGATGGCGTAACGTGTCTTTCGAACAGGATCGACACTTATGCGGGTGGAACCGCAGGGCGCTACTGGTAATATAATAAGTATGGATTATAAGAACAAAGGCGGAGGCCGGTGTTGGTTACAGCTCAGTTCGCAGAATTCCAATAATCGAGCAAAAAGCGAAAATCAAAGCTTTGTAAGTTGTTCCGTGGCGAAATAATTTTAAGATGGTCTATTAATTGAGCCAAGGATCGTTCTCATAATATAAAGTTTTTCGCTTGTTAAGGAAAAAGCGATCACTCGATCACTTTTTCCTTAACAAGCGAAAAACTTTTTACTCAAAGACCTCAAGGCGTAGGTGAGTACTTACGCCTTGAGGTCTTTGAGTAAAATGATATTTGATGTTTTCGTATCATTGTAAATCTAAATGACGATAGCCGATTTTGTGGCAGATTTCTGTCTTTGTATTGTGATTTTGCTTTTTTTAAATCTTATTGAGATAAATCAGGTTTGATCTGTGTATTTGATGGCGGAGTATTAAATTATGAGGAGCTGATTTCGCCATTTTGTGTGTTAAGAAGTTATGAAACAAGTACTAGAAGCCAAGAATATTGATTACGAAATAGGTATTTCAATTCTCATACCTACAGGGTTACTGCAATAATACGATTTTATAATTACAATAGAGGATGGGTGTAACGTCTGACAGATTTTGTATGGAAGAACTGTCAAAAGTTCAAAATTATTCCTCGGAAAAATTTATCTGGCGTTGGAAAAATCAGCCCTTAATAAACTAACAACTGTATAACTTGTATTTAAACTGATAAAACAAATCTAAAATGCTAACTCATTCACTGAAAGAAAGAAAATTCATTTGAAATTTTAAACAACGAATTTTCACACCAAAAATAAAAGTCGTTTTCCAAAAGTTACTTTGTTTGATATAGTAGCTTTTGATGTAGCTTTCATGATGGGTCTCCAGATGAACAGGTATTTTTAATTAAGGCATTCCAAAAAGGACCTCTGTTATAAAATAAGTAATAGCAAAAATACTCAGCAAAAAAAGTTCACTTCAGTGTATTCTAAATTGAAATAAATTGTATATTCCTCTATAGCTTGACTGGATAAACTTCTAATACTATATAAACTTACAACTCTATAGCTTGTATTTAAACTGATAAAGCAAATCTGAAATGCTAACTCATTGCCTTATCAAAGAAAGAAGAAAGAAAATACATTTGAAATTTTCATACCAAATATAAAAGACGTTTTCCAGCAATATTTTTGCACATTTTGATATACAGAATGCGTAGTTGACAGCTTCGTGAAAGGTAAACTCCAACAAAAAAGTATATTCCGTTATAGCAAACAAAAGCAGGAATGAGGACCACACGGCTGCACCAAATAGGCCCAGTTCATTACCAGTATTAAGTTTGTGGAATGTGAAATAGAGACTGTAGTATTTATATTGCGTAATTTCATTAGAAGTAAGTAATACAAAGGCCGTCAACGAGACAAAAGCAGGACATTCGCGGCAATGGAGCGGAACTTTTGCATTGTCCTCCGTACAATATGTTGGACAGTGGCAGGATTCTGCAAAAAAATGGAGGAAGAATGAAATAAACTTTTATATTAGCTAACGTACGAATGTTCTGTGGCAATTACTGTTTGATACTTGTGACTTTTGAAAAGGTGCTTAAGGATTGATTGCAATGACATACAAAGGATAAGAAAATTAGGCACAATCTAACTGAAAAAACCTAAATGCCCTTAAAAGTGCCTCTATATTATGTAGGTACTCAAATATCATCTAACACTAAAGAATGAAAAAATAAATAAATCAGTGCTCTTTTATTAAATAAATAAAAACAATAAAATGAAAATTGCATTAATACAATAAACGTAGTTCGCTTGTTCAAAATACATACTAATCGAATTTGATAAACAAAATAATATTTATAATATCCTTATTAGACTCAAACCAATGTCTTTTTCAAATACAAACCATTTTCTCTTATTATCATATCGGAAGCTTTTAGTGCAATCATCATGACTGAAGCTTGCGTCAATCTATGTACATTAGTTGGCATAACACTGGCATCAGCCATACGTAACCTCTTGACTCCATGCACTCGAAGCTTTGAGTCCAACTCCGTTCCCATATCGCAAGTACCAACAAAATAATGTGACGTATCTGATGTCCCCAGCACATGGCATCTCCAATATTCTATAGTCCCTCTTTCCAATTCTTTACACGACTTCATTTGTGGATCAACAAACTCAGCTTCCATCTTTCTGAAGAATGTCGTTTTCAAATACGATTGAAATCTGCTAAATAACTCGGCGTGTTTCTTCTTTAAGTCTATAATTTTAGTATAGTAACCCGGATAGATCAATGGATGATCATTTGGATTGGTACTATGAAGAAGAATCTCTCCTCGTGATTCGGGGTTTAGGTATGTTATAAATACCAGGAATACTTCTTTATTATCAAGACCTTTGCCTAAAGTATCACAGAACATTTCGTCGTAGCTGAAAAAAAATGCACGTAGTCCGAGAAATGTGAGGCTGTCGCCAAAATTAATGCCAATAAATAATCAGGATAGCTCTGAGACTTATTATGAGCTATATACCCGTCCTATATAACGAATAGGTATTTATGAGGATTACCAATATTACTGGTAAGTGGAGCTTTTTCATTTTATAAAATAAAAGGCTGTTCACATGATCTTGAAAATTCTTTCTTTTTTTTTTCTTTGAATTTTTTTTGAAAACATTGCTGTTATTTTTATGAAGATATGGGCTTTACTGCTACCAACCAGTTACAGTCTAACCAAGGGGTTGTTACTGGGTTGTGGAGGTCAGATAGGCAGTCGCTCCAAGTATTACTTAGAAGTATAAATAAATCCTTAATGGAAACTAGTTACGTAGAAATATAAAAAAAGCCTTCATGGAAACCAGTTACGAACCCCTGGTTTCCTTGACGGCCGAAGCATTAAAATACTGGTATTAGCTGCATCCAGTAAGATTAGAAGCCGACCCCAACATAGTAAAAATGCTCTGGGCAGTTTGATTGAGCTCGACTGCCATATTTTCATCTTTAATACTCACATCAGATTCTATGGGCGGTACAGTTCCAGCTTCAATAAGCAATACTTGGCATTCATTTTCACAAGCCTGCTTGCTATGAGACATCCTGCCGTCCCACCTCCCACTACTATAAAATCAAACTTCGCTCCCTCTGAAAAACAAAAGATTTTCGGATCAGAATCTTCCTTGTCCTTGCTTGACCTTACGTCTTTTAATTCTTGTGATGAATCCGAAATATTTAGGGCTTGTTTCATAGTGTTTTATAGGCAGATTCTACGAGAGTAAGTAAAAAAATACAGATTTTATTTTTGCTCAGTAGACCATAATATTTCTAGAGATGGTGAAAGAGCCATTCAATATTTAAGAAATAATATACAAACGAATTTACCATGAACACAAACAGGTTTCGGCCTTTGATAATGGTCAGCATCTTTAAAAGCAAAAACAACGTTGTCTGGTTTTATACACAAGTGTTAATAAAATGTAGTATTTTATTTATCTGTATAACTGTATTTTTATATGGTTTTGTGCTCGTAGAACTGTTCCCGGTAGTCCAAATCCTGCATATTCATGAATATTCTGCAACTAAGTAAAGTGCTTAACATATAACACAACATAGCAACTGAAGCGATATTAACGTGTTTTTAATTATACTGGAACTGAAATGCTAAAGATAACAAATGCATATGCTTTTGTTACGGTTCATTAATTTTAATCCAATAATGATAAACTGAAGTCTACGATAATGTTTAATTAGAACGTTGCAATTTATATACATATCTTTTGTTTCGTTGCTAAGTAAGAGAACGGTACTCGCAATTTTATATAGCTCAGTAATCTGTTGAATGGTCATCCATTATATTTTCGGCCGAACGACGTCCACTGCTGGACATAGGCCTCCCCCAAGCACCGCCATTTCGACCGGTTCTGTGCTTTTCGCATCCAGCGGATTCCTGCGGCCTTCACCAGGTCATCAGTACACCTTATGGGAGGCCTTCCAACGCAACGTCTTCCGTTACGCGGTTGCCACTTCAGAAACTTTCGACCCCATCGGCCATAGTTGCAAAGAAGTTGGAAGGACATACTTACAAAATATTTTAAACTAAAAAAAAGATTATTGTACCTACTCCAAGAGTTTTGCATATACTTTTTCATTATCTGGATCTAGTCTATCTAGGGCTCATGAAAACTAACTACACATGATTTCGTTATTTGAAATGCTATTTTCGTTCACCAATTAAGTAGTTTGAAACCATTAGATAAGCAGAGACACTCAAATAATTTTTAATTTGGAATTCCTTGTTAGAATTGTGTCTGATAAACTTAGTAACTGAGAAAAAAAAAACTGTTTTTAGTTAGTCTCTTCAGTTTGAAATAGTTGGGAATGCAACTATTTCAAAGTTAAGATACAACTCTGTAGGGACTGTAGCAGGTTGCGTTCTGTAGTATCTACCTAACGCCATGGGCAAAGGGTGTGAGTTTATATATTTACGTAACTTTTGAACAAAGTAACATGTTACAATGACCCTGAGTTCTCTGAAACGCTGTACAGAAAAGCACTCTTGCACCCAAATTCCAGTTTCTGAGAAATTGTCACTGGTTAAGGGGCTTACATGAGTTAAAGCGCGGTCATTGTCGGACTGCATAGAAAAGAAAGAAACGCGATGACGCTGGTCATTTATTGCAAAATATGAAGCTATTATTTAATAACAAAAAATCTAAATAGCGGACGAAAACGCGGCTAGAATCTAGTAGGTTATATATATCTGATATGTAATGTAATGTTATTGCGTAACGCACTCACATAATCCCAATGCCATTAATTTTGAAAATTTCGATAATACGATAATTATAGTAGATTGCGTTATTTACTCTGTCGAGCAATTTGTTAAACATGTGAATCCTTCTGATTGTGATATAAACTGTGTTACACATTCTATTTCTAATATTCCTGGTTTTAGCTTTCCTAGTATTAATCCATTTTGTTCATCTCAAAATGCTTTATACCAAAATGCGTGACTTACAATTTAATTAATGAGCAATTTCACTTAGAACACTGCATTCTCTAAACTAAAATAAATATCTACCTTCAAAGCATAATAAAGGAGAATTTCCTTTAGGTGGCGCGTAATACCAAGGCTTTGGTAGAAACGTTTAATGAAATAAAGTGGAGTATAACAAAGTCATAAGGAAGGAAAGAAGGTGAGGGACAAGGGTCACGTATAGAGGATAATATTAATGACATCATAATAGTAAGAGTGTACGTGGAAATGCTGAACAGGATAATGCTGATGCTGTATTCATTATTAGCAGAGTATGGCGAAATTGCAGTCATAATGAAAAAGAAAAGAAATTAAAAGCATGTTCTTCCATACATCGATATAATTATGTATATGACACTGTCACTTCTCTAACTGCGAATGTAAATTTGTAATCGCAATGACACTGTCAATTCTCTAACTGTAAATGTAAATTTTTAATAGCAAAAATATATTTTTTATGTAATAAAACTACTATTGAATTATTTTTGAACTTTTTCCTTTATATGTGCTGGGAGATCTTGCTTCTTGACAAATTTTATGATTCTAGGTCGACGGGAAAAATAGGTTTTGGTTTAACTGCGAGTATCAAAATATGTCGATAAAGAGTATTTTTTAGAGCTTCAAGGGACCGTAGACCTACGTATTTCATATTAATTTCAACTTGATACCTTTTCGCATTCCTGGATAAAAGGGTCTTGACGCCTGTAGAATGAAGTGATCCTATAAGGGTCCCTTTTTTTCCTTTTGAATTAACAAACCGTAAAAATACTAAATTTCGAAAGGCTATTATTTTTTACATCTTTGGCTTTGAATAATAGTTTGGGATCACATGCGCATTATTCCTTTCAAGCCCATTTAGTAGATACAAGTGAAGTAAAAGTGAAGACATAACAAAATAAAGAGCTGTTAATCAATAATTATTATTATTGTTGTTTTTACTTAAAACAATGCAATAAGTACCTTGTTAATGTATAAAATACTTACTACTCTATACACGATGCCTCGGAACAATAAAGTTACGTGTGGAAAGTGCACTCCGGCTTAATATGGCTCTAGCCAATTGAGCGATATTGTCCCAGTTGTCTTCGCTAGGAGTGATCACGGCGATATTGAGGACACGAGTGTTCTACTCTAGATTTTAGCTTAATCTACCGTAGTTGATGTGATGACCGTAGTTAGACTGTAACTTTAATATACTTACCTGTAACCATGTAAAACTTCACTGAAACTTCATCTTAGTATTTGCCACTGAGTAGTAACTCAGTACTGGCCGAAGAAAGCGGCGTGAGTATATCTTTGCAATTCTGTTCAGGTATTTAATATTTTAAGTATAGTGTTTACTTATTTTTACCGCACTACGGCGAAGCAAAAAGAAGGGTTATGGTTTTGATCGGTATGTACCTATGTATGTTCATCTGTTCCCTCATAATTGACAAACATGTCAATAGAAGCGTTTTAATTGGCAGAGAGCAGAGAATTATCGTGGTCGTATACCTCACACCCATACGAAACAATAAATTCTAACAGTATTAAGCGATCAAAAGCTTTAGGGAAAAGTGGCATATGACCACGGTTATCCTATGAACATTACTTTGAATATGCCTTAAATACATTAAAATATAATACATGTAAGTTGTTTATTTAATAGACGATAAATATTGAATAGTTTGTACAGACGCCAGTACACAATCTGTCAAATTTCTTTAATAAATTTTCAACTTTATCGCTAAAGCATATGGTTCAAGGTTGATTGGGAAAATTTGACAGTTTTGGGTAGCTTGATGTGCTGGCGTCTGTACATAACAATTTTAGATGAGAATATTTTCTAGTTTCATACTTTTTAGAGCATGATTTTTCAGTAGTCTGGTTTAAGTTTTTGAACTTACTTTTTTGTTTTCTTTTATATAAACACCAACTAATTACATTAACCAATAATAATCTACACTAATATTATAAAGAGGAAAACTTTGTTTGTATGTTTGTTTGGTTGTAATGAATAGGCTCAAAAACTACTGGACCGTTTTTAAAAATTCTTTTACCATTCGAAAGCTACATTATCCACGAGTAACATAGGCTAAATTTTATTTTGGAAAAAAATAGGGTTCCGTAAGATATTTGGGTTTTTCAGACACAAGGTGTAAAAAATCAACCAGAAAAGTTACTTAATTTGCGTACGCTGCCTAAACTATAAAAGATAGAACCATAAAATGTTCTAATTAATTGTAGATCTTATAAATATCTACAAAAAAGTTCGCGACACACTATACCTATCTATGTCGAGTGAGGCACAACAACCATTTTTTTAATTAAAAATCTTGAATTTTTTTTTGGACTACATTTAAACGCATTTAATTTACTCATGCTATTAATTCTTATCAAAATAAATTATTCCATCACTAAGTACAATTTATGTAGATAATATTTGGTCTTTGAATGATTAAAATTGGACGTTTGATTTTGAAGTTATGGCGAAATTTATAATATTACGATTTCAGCTGCACGGCCCGTTGCGAAGTGTGATTTTGGATTACCTTCTCCCGTTCGTACCCAGAATAATACAATTGACACAATCAAATGGTACAACAACAGTATAACAGTAATGATCTTAGATCTAACAGCGTTTGTAAAATGACAATGTACCAAAATTAGTACCAGATCAAAGACATGCTTATGAGACTATTGTGGATAGCGTGAACAATAACATGGGGAGATAATTTTTTTTGGACGCACCAGGAGGCAGCGGTAAGACTTTTCTCGCAAATTTGATACTTGCTAAGATACGGCAATCAGGGAAGATAGCGATTGCAGTTGCTTCGTCAGGAATTGCTGCAACTCTCTTGAACGAAGGAAAAACTGCTCACTCTACATTTAAACTCTCGCTATCCGTATCTTTAGATCAACGGTCTACGTGCTCTATTCGGAAAAATGGGCCTCTTGGTAAGTTACTGCTAGACTGCTAGACGTGTCGTTGGTAATATGGGATGAATGCACCATGAATCATAGAGCTCATGTGGAGGCCGTGGACCGTACTTTAAAAGACCTCCGAAGCTCTGCTAATGTCATGGTGGTATCACTTTTGTATTTGCTGGAAATTTCCGACAAACGCTTCCAGTCGTCAACAGAGGTACGCGAGCAGATATTATGAAGGCATGTTTAAAATCGTCTCAATTTTGGACATCTGTTCAACATTTGAATTTGCGCACCAATATGAGAGCTCATCATCTACATGGAAATACGCATAGCAATTTTCCACAACAGCTGCTAAAACTTGGAGAAGGAATCTTTCCATCTTTAAATTTGGGCACCGATTATGCAATTACTTTGGATGAGTCTCTAGGCCAAATAGTTCATAATTTAGATAGTCTGATAGATGCTATATATCCTGACATCGAAAACTTACATCAAAATGATTTTCGTTGGCTGTGTTGTAGAGTAATAGTTTCTCCCAGGAATGAAACAATCAACGAAATAAACAATTTAATTATGCAGAAAGTACCGGGTGAAGTTAAGTGCTATAAATCCATAGACACCGTCACTAACATCGAGGACACAGTGCACTACCCCCAGGAATTTTTAAATTCTCTGAACCCCGCTGGGCTACCACCTCATGAACTGTCGTTAAAAGTTGGCACGCCGATAACGCTTCTCAGAAATTTAAGCCCCCCCAACATGTGTAATGGCACGAGACTTCTTATAAAGGAGCTAAAAGATAATTTAATAGTAGCGAAGATTATCACCGGCCCTGCAGCTGGTGAATTAGCTCATATACCAAGAATACCCATGATTCCTACTGATTTGCCTATACCCTTCAAAAGGCTCCAATTTCCAGTAAAAATTTCTTTCGCACTAACGATAAACAAATCCCAGGGCCAAACATTCAAATTAGTAGGAATTGATTTACGAAAAGAATGTTTTACGCATGGGCAACTTTACGTTGCCCTATCACGGGTCGGGGCTCCTGACCATCAGTATATTTTGTTACCTGAAAATAATTTAACGTCAAATGTTGTTTATAGAGAAGCTCTACAATAATCGCTTTAGTTATCTATCCTAAAACAACGGGTTGCACTCCGGGACTGCCGCCGGCAGAAGTGAAAAATTAGTATTAATTACATTTAAATATTTTCATCATTAACAACTTTAACATCCTCATAAAGACAATCTATGCAGCCTGCGGATAATGACTGCGTTGTCAATGTTATGTGTCGGTGTCTGTGAATTGACCTGGGAATCATTTTGCTGACCGTGTCTTTCCTGGGTAGGCTTTTTGCAGCGGTAACCGACATCCACGCGAGCGGAGCCGCGGGCGACCGCTAGTTTCTAATAAAGACCAAATTGTCTTCTGTAGTTTCGTTTTTCCTTTTACACAGATCATTAACTGCATATTGTAGAGATATGTCATACTTTAGCCCTTTCGTAGCGAATTGATTGCTGTATTAATTTATTTTTGTTTATTGGTCACACAGTGGTAAACCGCAGAATTTCATCCGGATGTTTTGTTTTCCGGTATAATATAATTAATTTGTTATCATACAGGCCCATTTCAGATTTCCTACTAGTAACTATGTATTATGAAGTTCATAGTAATAAATTCCATCGATAACAAACTAGCTTCCGCTCGCGGCTTCACCCGCGAGGTATGTCGATAAAAGCTATCCTATGTCCTTCCTCGGGAAGCAATCTATCTTTCTGCCAAATTTTATCGAAATTCGATCAGTGGTTTAGGCGTGAAAAGGTAACATACAGACAGACAGACAGAGAGACAGTGTTACTTTCGAATTTATAATATTAGTATGGGTATAAAAACGACATATAACTATATAAATTCTTATTACCCAGTAACTGGGTTATGGAGGTCAGTCAGGTAGACTGGAAGCATCCTTAAGTAACACCAAATCAGAAACAATTTTTGAAAGTGATAAGATTTCTCCAATTACAACTAAAGAGAAAACATATTCAAGCAACTTGATTAGCATTTATATTGAGAGTGATAATGATTTTAGTCCGTAAACAAGAATTAATAATACTAATCTATTTTTAAACACTACTGCTTTTCAGTAAAGAGTTACCTATGTTGATAAGAACTAATCTACACACGTTACTTTAAATTTTAAATTAATTAACTTCACGTCGTGTTAGGTTGCTTAAATAATTCAAATACTGCAAAGAACGACTTTGTCTTGGCATACGAATTTTATCACCCTTGTAGTTCTAATGACAATACACACGCCTGTATTCCCCAAAGGAAGTGCATCTTTAGTACGCTGGCATTTCACCCGTTAACTCTAAATCCCATGTTACAAGGGGCAGCCTGTTGCCATGAACCTGTCACAAATCCTGGCTCCAGGTTGCTACTGAGAAATTCCAGATGGAATAACCCAATAACACTTTGCTCGACCCGGGTATCAAACCGAGATCGTCATGTTCAACAGTAGCGCTGGTGATCACTAGACTCTCAAACTCAAACTCAAAGCATTTATTTCAATTAAACCTTGTACAGGCACTTTAGGATTGTCAAAATTTAAATTTAAATAGTCTGTCAGTTAGTCAGAAAGTTGAAGCTACTTGCCCATTCCAAAACGTAGATCTCTATGGAGAAGAACGGGCAAGAAAATCCTGGGTACATTATTATTGTTGCTTCTATATGTGAGAACAATGTAAAAAAAAAAATCGGTTGTCTGTAAAGTCAGTTTACTGACGATAGTTGAACGTGACAACGTCATAAGAAAATACTGATGGAATAGTTGCATTGGATTTGTTAATATTCGCTTGCACTTCAAGCCGCCATGGAACGCTACAACGCTACAGAGCAAGGCCGCGAGGTAACGCTACATGAGTCATGTTTTTTCGTGTGTGCAGCCAGCTTCATCGATTTATTAGACGTTGTCACGTCAAAAGACACAAATGAAGACATCGGCCTACGAGGCAGTCAATAAATTTTGTTTGATAAAGATCATCAACATACAGTCGATCTCCGAAGAGCGAGAAGCTCATATACATCTGTAACCATATGTATTGGTGCATGGTATTAAACAAAATCGCTTTTCGAATTTGTCTGTGTGACCGCTGGATTCTTAAAAAATGCGCAATGGATGTTGATGCGGTTTTCACAGTAATTCAGAGAATTTATTACGGAAGTATTAGGTATGTGTATTATACATTAATATTCATTGGACAGTTTTTATGGAATAGGGATAAAAATAAAGGCACACGTTATTTCAAAATAGTTTATTGATCACAAAAATTGGAATGTTTCACTAAAATATCCGAGAGCTTCTGTGCGATAATCATCACTGTCCCTTGAATAGTAGACCCAATGATTTTAGGCATAATACTAGCATCAGCTACCCGAAGGTTCTTTACTCCCTTCACTCTTAGCTTTGAATCTACTACAGATCCCATGGAACAAGTACCAACATAGTTGTGTAAAGTAGCGGTCATTCCTCGGGCATAACACTTCCAATAATCGTTGGAACCAAACTTTATTCCCGCACATGTTTCCAATTCAGGATCCACAAATTCAGCATTAACACTCTTATAATACGAAGTGTTTACTATAGCATTGTAATGCTTCAGGTATTCAGCATGGCGTTCCAAATCTCTTTCATTATAATAGTATCGAGGATTGATTTTTGGACTATCTTCAGGATTAGTGCTACTGAGAAGAATCTCACCCCGAGACTCCGAATACAAAAGATTATGAGTGACGAAATGTATTTGTCTATTATACATTTTTTTATATAAACGATCACAAAGCTTGTTTTTAAAGCTGAATACGAATCCACAGATTTCTAAAAAGTATTTTGGGTCGGTGATGACTCCACTAAGGATTTGATAGTCCGCATGATTTTGAGACTTGCTAATGGCCACCCGACCTTCCATAACCTCTACAGGAAATTCATAAGGACTATGTGTTGGTACAGGAGTTGCTTCTCCCATTTTGTGTAGCACAATATTTGTTGGGTGATCCTGGAAGTTTTGTCCTACAGGAAGATCTGAAATCACTTTGATTCCTTTGCTCTTCAAATGATCTTTGGGTCCAATGCCAGAAAGCATAAGCAAATGAGGTGATTTTATAGTGCCAGCTGTAACAATAACTTCTTTCTTTGCATTTACAGTTATTAATTTCTTATTTTTTGTAAGGACTCTCACTCCAATAGCGCGTTTGTCATTATCAAAAATAATCTTAGTTGCCAAAGAATTGTACAGAACCTTTAAGTGAGGGTTATCTTTTTCAGGACTCAAAAATGAGTAGGCTGTGCTTTGTCGGAACCATTTACCGATAGTGAAATAAGCGTTGGTGACTCCAATAGTGTTATTTGGATTAATATCGTTCAGAACTTTGTATCCCAATTCTTTGTACGATTGGAAGTATCCGTCATTCATCTTGGAATGGTATTTCTTAATTTGGACTTTTCCTTTCGTGCCGTGGAAGAAAACGTCGGGCGAATTGAGAATGTTTGTATCGATGACGTTTTCAGTTCTTTTGATAAGGGGACAGAGTTCCTTGTAGGACCAGCTCGGGTCATTTGTGATGTCTGCCCATTCCTCATAGTCTTTAGGGTGCCCGATGCCATATAGCATGAAGTTGACTTGCGCTGATCCTCCAAGTACTTTCCCTTGGTGCAATTCTATTACTTCTCCCTTGTGATATCGCATCGTGGTCTCGTTTCGCACTGATGTGAAATTCCAATCGAAATCCGTGTTCTTTAAATATGGAAATAATCCTGGAAGCTGAAACAATAACAAGCATTTAAATCCTTTTTCTTATTAAATTGGTATTTATCAGTAGCGTTATAATTAATCCAACTTAACAGATTTCATCTTTCAAGAGTTTTTTGTTAATTATTGTGACTTTTAACGAACAGATCATTAAAATTTCGTTGATTTAAGATATTCTGTATAATACTATCTTTAAAGTGTGTGTTATTTCAGTTTTTGCTGATGTGAAAGTATTTTTAATGACTTGACAGTTAGATTTATCTGAGACCTATTTAATAAAACCGACAGGCGGCAGACGACAATCCGCCAAATTGACAATCTTACAATCATGTTTTAATGTTTTTAGTGCTTTATTTAGCAGAATCTGACGTGAAAAAGTATTAATTATGTTGTTTTTATGTTTTTTTTTGTTTTTTTTTTAATTATGTTGTTTTTTTATTGTTGTTTTTTTTATTTTTTTTTCTCTCTTTTAAAAACCTTTTACGCCTCATCATTGTTAAGTTACTTATGGGAAGAGCGAGGCAGCTCCGACACAAGTACTTTTGTAACTTACTGGGGCTGTCTCAATTTATGTATGACACAATATTTAAGTTGAAATAAATATTTTTGTATATTTTTTGTATTTTTTTTTTTATTCATTGACAGTCATATAAAATAGGCCCATGTGAGGTAGTTGCGTAACACGCTTACAATGAAATGGCTTTCATTTTGACAGTTCTACAACATTCATTGCCTTTTTTACGTTGTTGAGCAGATTTTTTTCGAACATAATGAAGCAATGGATTCTCAATATCCTTCAAAATTATTCAGATTATTGTTGATAGTGAGTTACGCAATTAGGATGCTGGTCTGGTCACATACCATAAGGGTGTATACAAAAAGAAAGCTGGAAACTTATAAGCGCTTACCGGCGCTTGACAGCGCTGGTAACCCGCGCAGGAAAATATATGAACGCGCGCCGATAAGCACTGAACGGTGCCGACAAGTTTCGACAAGCTTCAACACGCGCTGGTCAGCGCTGAGCGGTGCTATTTAAAATTGCCATTTAAACCTGCTTCCTTTGTGTAGAACGGACCAGCGCTGTCAAGCGCCGGTAAGCGCTTATAAGTTTCCAGCTTTCTTTCTGTATACACCCTTATTGACCATTTAAGTCACAAATACAGCTTGCAATAAACTTGCACAAAAGCATGCAAGAAGCTTGTATGCCATAGGACCACAACAATTTCTAATTCGTGGATGTCACAATGGCATGCAAGCTGCTTATAACATAGTTTTGTGCAAGTAAAAGTCTTGTATCACGTGTTTTAAAGTAGTTTGAGTAAATCTTGATTGATCTTCATGACTCGTGACTGATTTTCCTAAAGACATACAACTTTTATCTGAACAATAAGTATGATAGTTTGGCATAACTGTCATATAACAATATTTATTCCTCAGAAAAAAAGTTGTATGCCTATTGAAAAAACGGCCAAGTGCGAGTCGGACTCGCACACGAAGGGTTCCGTACCCCAAAACACTATGAAACACTACCCATTTTTATTATTTTCGTTATAGCGGCCATAGTATACTCTGGGGAAATCACAAGTGTTACGGTTCAAAAATACAGCCCTGTGACAGACGGGCGGACAGAGAAGCCTTAGTAATATAGTCCCGTTGGCACCCTTTGTGTACGGAACCCTTAAATTTAGCACTCAGAAAATAGATAATCATAGATGAATTTAGTTAAACTTATTAAATAATTATCTACCTCAGTTTCTAAAGTAGGTTCGGCACCCGCTTCTATGAGAAGAACATTAATTTTTTGCTTAGCTAGATTACTAGCTATCAGACACCCTGCCGTTCCGCCTCCTATTATGACATAGTCGAAGCTGGATCCATCTGAAAACAATTACTATAATTAAAGTTCTTAGTAAATGAAAGAGGTCTATGTGATCAGGGGGCCTTAAAAGGCCACATTGGCAGAATCATAACAGGATAACATTATGAATCATAATGGACAGTTAACTGTTTAGTTAATCGTATCAAATCCCATTGGTGAAGGATTTTTCGGTTATTTTTTTTTGTCTTTGCTAAAATACCAATTAATCCAATCCAAATCCAATCCCAATCTCTTTGATTATACCTACGTAGTGCAGCGAAAAAAAGAAAAACACGGACTGTCTTCGCCATATTATAATTCATAATGTTATCCTTTTATGATTCTGCCAAAGTGGCCTTTTTAGGTCCCTAGGTAGACAGTCGCAGTACATCAACTCAGCGTATTGCAGTCTACTGCTGGATATAGCCCTCACGTAGACTGCGCCACAACACCCAATTCTCCCCCTTCCGCATCTAGTCCGTCCCAGCTTTTTAAGGTCATCGTTCCATCTACTGAGGGGGCGCGGGCGTCCCACACAATGCTTGTCGATACGCGGTTTCCACTTCCTTCAACAAACATGGTCCCTGGCGTCATTCGCCTTTTTGGTGCAGCCGTGAGGCACACTTTCTTGCTAATTTCTTACATCGGACTTTGCACTTTTTATTTTTATCTTAGTTTTTATCTGATGTAAGACTATTAGGTATCTAACTATCTGGTGTATTGTGTGTCTCTTAGTCTGTGCTAAATAAATGTATTTTAATTCTTTCTTCCTTTTCAAGCAGCCGGCCTATGTAAAATACTGTATTCAGCTGCATCCGGTTAGACTGAAAGCCGACTTCACCGGAAAACTCTAGACAGATAATGATGAAATAGGAATACGGCGGTCCTTATTAAAGGGATTCATCCGAGGAAGTGATATTATCATAAGTATTTATGCAACCACACTGTAACGTCGTGTTTCTGCATGCGGTAAAATAACAAACACAACGAACATTATAACCTTGTCTTTAAAATTGTGTTGGCAAATACTGGAGGGTTTTGCATGTAAATCGGCGGTAATCACTTTCTATTAGGACTATTGGTAGGTCTGCTAGTCCACCCGAGTTCATAAAATAAACTTTTTCAAACTGATATGTGTCATTTATTTATTTTACTTTACATCACGCCTTGTTTATCCGGGTTGGGCAGGGGTGTGCATTATAGTACACTCAAGTCACCCAAATTTCGCCAGTTCTACGAGTATTTAAGTTTCATGTAATAAATAGTGGGTGAAAACCTGACTCTTTTACTTTAACATAAATGCAATAATTCGCCTCGAGTAGGATATTTGCTTTTAATACTTTACAAGGCAACTCAGTATTTTTGTTTCACTACGCTCCAAAGTAAACAATTCAATAATTTTTTTAAAGTTTATCTAAAATACCTACCTTCTATAATAGCTGGTTGAGGCCACAGAAACGCAGCTAGGTTCAGGTACGTTAGCAACTTCAGGATTTTCTGTTTTTTTATAATGTTCGCAATCATTCGCGAAGTCGTCTCCATATTGTTTTTGAAGCCTTATAACATTGGTGAAATCTGGAATAAAGATTTAGTAATAGTTTAGAAACACGGATGCAGAAGGTTTCGCATCAAATAAACGCCCTTACAAGCCTTAGGCCCACTTGCACCACATATCACTTAATACACAACACAAATAATCTGCCTATGATATTGCCACTCACTGCTGGGACTCTCGATGTGAGAGAGTGGACATGAATCAACCACGCGAGCCCACTGCGGGTTGGTAGATGTCACATGTCTTCGATTTGTTTATTCTACGACATGCCGGTTTCCTCACGATGTTTTCTTTCACCGTTTTGAGAGCAATGGTGATGAAATAATTTACAAGTAAAGCGCCTAACTGGGTTAGAACCTACGACCTACAATTCGTAAGTCACTGCTGTTAACACTGGGTCACCACTGCTCTTAATACCGTTTAATATCAACGTTTAGCAAAAAACATAAATAAAAACAAAATTTATGATGTCTTGGTCATTTTCAACCGAATTTAATTCGTTTAGATTTAAACGATTAAAATTTTAAATTTTAGCGTTTTGTTGTGAAATTGTGCCTTTACAGCTTGTTTATTTTTAGTACTAAAAAAGCATTTATTTGTTTTATTTAAGACTTCATTATATAGCTTTGAAAGTAGAAAAAAAAATAATGTATTGTACATTAAGTGAAGTTCAAACTACGTTTTAAAGTTTTCCATAGTCAACTTAGTCAAATAAAGTAAGACTTACCAGCGTGGATTCAGAGTTAGAATTCCTCATTTCCTTACATTTTCATCTATTAATATACTACATTTCAGTACCTACCGGCCGATATATTTTTAGAGAATTAAATTGCAAAGAGATAAAATGAATGTATTTGAAAGTTAAATTAAGCTAAATGGCTCTTTCGTTATAGTCACGATGAATAAGACTAAGGACACATTGTGTCGAGAAGTGCGTAGGCGGTAGAGGAGCAAAAAGAAAGCGATAAACAAAAGAACGTGTAAGTCACCCACGATGAAAAACAGGCAAGGAACACAGTCAGGCTACCTACCGAATGTGCATCCTGGTCAAATATTTATTTTTCGTCAATGTCCTGAATTTGATATTGGTTTTTCTCTATAGGCACAGACGCCAGCACATCAAGCTACTACAATCTGTCAAATTTCTTTAATAGATTTTCAACTTTATCGCTAAAGCATAAAGTTCAAAGTTGATCGGGAAATTTTGACAGTTTCGGGTAGCTTGATGTGCTGGCGTCTGTACCTACGCTTTGGAATGGGCATCTAGCTTCATATTTTCTGACTGTGGTCAGTCAGAAAATATGAAGCTAGATGCCCATCTGTTTTGTTCTAACGCAAAACACTTCTTTTACGTTTTCTTCAAAACCCACGTCGCTTAGAGAAGCGTCTTGAGATCTTGCCTTGATTTATAATTACTTTGGTGACAAAAACAAACATAATAACTGTCGCGCCTTTCCGCTTTTTGCATATTGCCCGCCGTCGCCATGTGCCACCGCCAGTGGTGTCTCAGTCCGCAGCCTGAAACGTGAAAATGCAAAATTTTGGTGACGTCAAACTGTAAGAAACAATTTGTTATAGGTGATGTTTTTCTCTATTTACTATTCACAGACATTAGGAGCGATAACTCTTAGAGATATCAAGTTCAATTACACTTAATCGTAGGTACATTTTCCACATCCAAACCCAAATAAAAATAGTAAAGTAATTTTTGGGAAATGATCTAAAAGAAGTTACTATTATTATGTTATTATTATTTATTTATTACCTTTCTACGAGGCATTTTTAGGGAAAGCTCTTTTTTTTTTTCAAGTTGGGAATTCATCAAATGACCCCTCCCGCTCTGGGTGGAGCGGAAGGGAGTGTCAGACTCTTACTGACTAAAACCCACCCGTGTTCCTTCCTTAGCCCTTTATGTTCCGGGTTTATGTTTATCGTCCTTATTTTGGTGGTCGGATTGATTTCTAAAAATTTGTCCATCTATTTTGATGGGACCTTATATAATCCTATATCGATTGATATTTCACGAATTAGTCATACAATAGGGTTATATTATGAACTTAGAGCGATGTATTGATCATTTTAATGAATAAAATTCTGTAAATACCTATTTGTTACGGTCGCGAACACAGATATAGATACACCTAGATATCGCAGGAGTAACTACTGCGCGTGCCCAGCTTACGTACAGAAATCGTAAGATGCCACATTCGCGCTCAGTCCTGTAGTAACTGGCTGGGTGAACATGAGCGCTGGCGCTAGGCCCCGGGGGAGGGCCGAGACGGGTGCCGCACGCGGCGGCGTCTTATTTTCCCATCACTAAATGTGTGTGCTTGTGACGTCATACTAGGTAGTCAAAAAATAGCACACTTGGTTATCATACAGATCGTGATACTTGCTTTATTTAGGTCTATCTATATCTGTGGTCGCGAATCATATTTTGTTCAACATACAACCTGCAACCTGTTACGGCATTACCCCGCTGATTACATTACATTACCTGCAAATTGCGCAAAACGTAAGAAATCTTCCTTCTCCTATCGCTGCCTACGCTGACGCTTTTCCTTTAAGAAAAAAATATTAGGCACAGAGTGGTACCATTTAGAATACTCAAATTGAATTTCTATATTTTCCTGCTCCAATTGTCTAAATAAAATGGTCGCGGGATACTTACTTACTTTTCTTTTTTTTAACATCCATTACTGGGACAGTCGACCGTAGGTAGGTGGTAACGGGGAGTCAATAAGAGGCCAGCTTATTCTGATTTTATTACTTACTGACGTGCGGCCTACCTGTACAATTTTTTTTTCCGAATATATTCCTACATTCATTTTTGTAATAAGTTGTGATGTGTGTCCACCTGCAAAATGTGAGGGAAATAACAAATTTTACTTTAAGGACTTAGTATTCCCAAATGTTTTTTTGCAATTTTGACTAATTTGAGTTTAAACTCCAAGCATTTATCTATATAAATAAAACAAAGTTGGGTTAGTTACACCATTTATAACTCAAGAACGGATGGACCGATTTTTTTGATCTTTGGTTTGTTGGATTTGTCTGCGCCCCAAATAGCAGAATAATAACTATTATAACATGGAAAAAAATTAGGAAAAAAAAGTGAAGATAATTCATTTTCTCCTACTTTTTTATGGAACGGCTTATTGAATCTGAGATGATACGAAGTTCGCCGAACCAATTACAAATTGAATTGCAAAAAAAAAGGGGTCGGTCAATCAGAAAGATGAAGCTAGTTGCCGATTCCAAAGCGTAGTACTCGTAGTTACCTATAGAGCAGAACGGGCGAGAAACTCCATTAAGACGGTTATCATCACAAAATTAATGTTGATATTTGTTTATATATAAATAAAATTATTTACGTTATGAAAAATATTTTTATATAATATAATTATAATTAGTACGATTTAAGTTTCCTTAACAATTCATCCAAGGCTTACAAATAAATAATATTAGCCTGTAATTATTTCACTACAATAGAATTCCCACAGTAAGTAAGTACGGTATAAATCTTATCAATTTAGCGATATCAATCTAGGTTTGTAACAAAGGCCATCTTAGTGTTCGTAAACACGAGCAGTGCGCGTCGACGGTGTGTTCATAGACACGAGCCGTGCGCGTCGACAGGTGTGTTCATAGACACGAGCCGTGCGCGTCAACGGTGTGTTCATAGACACGAGCCGTGCGCGTCGACCGGTGTGTTCATAGACACGAGCCGTGCGTGTCGACGGTGTGTTCATAGACACGAGCAGTGCGCGTCGACGGTGTGTTCATACACACGAGCAGTGCGCGTCGACGGTGTGCTCAAACACGCGAGCAGTGCGCGTCGACGGTAGATGCAACTGCAGTTGTCGACGGCTGCGGTTACCTTTGGCGTTGACGAGTGCCGCTCGTGTGTATGCACACTTAGCGGTGGCGGAGTTGCAGATTTAGAAAATAAACAAAATAGATACTAATTAAATAATTCATATAGAAAATATCGACCTTTTGATCAGAATCAAGAACGGTTTTTCACAGAAATACAGTCTTGTTGCTTTATTACTGTCTAGGCGATTTGTTAATGGTTCATAAATTAAATCTGTTCCACAACAGTTGCTCACTTGGTAAGCGTTCCTGCACACGATGCCGTCACCGCGCCGTCGCCGCGCCGACGCCGCACCGTTACACTGTAGATACGAGTCGCGCGAAGCCCGCCACCGCGCCGACGCCGCGCCGCCACCGCGCGCGTTTTTACTGTTTCATTCATTCCATTACCGGCCGCGTACGAACGTGCACGCCGCGTAATTTCCCGTGAATGAATCAAACAGATAGGGAGGGGAACGCGCGCGGTGGCGGCGCGGCGGCGGCGCGGTGGCGGGCTTCGCGCGACTCGTATCTACAGTGTAACGGTGCGGCGTCGGCGCGCCGACGGCGCGGTGACGGCATCGTGTGCAGGAACGCTAACGAGGCAGCGAGATGGACGGCGGCGGCGATGACATGGGAGCATAAACTTGAAACTTCTCAGTTATGTGTGACATACAACTCGAAAGTTCATACGTAAAGAAAATCAGCTCCAACTATAATATAAGCGAACGCGCTTATATAGTAGGAGATGATTTTCTTTATTAGGGTAGTTGCAGGCCGAAGATTGCTCACTGCGATACGTCGCGATCGCAGTTTAAGTACTAATGCTGTGACATTCTACATGGCTACTGATAGGCGATTGTAACACGTTACTTTCGTGAGTACCGTCATGAACGACAGGTCTTAAGATTTGAGCAAGTCCTGAAAAGTCGAGTTTGTGTGTGTCATCGATATATCGATATTTTATGTGCGTTGTAGTAGCAAACAAAAGAAAGTAACTAGGTATTTCATTAATTCTATAATTTACAATAAAAATATCGTCTTAGGGTGGGTCTAGATTATGTTATTTAACACGTCCAAATTATTTAATATTGCTAACTTCTCCATGGAAACATGTGGTTTAACTGTGTTTTATAACATGTTCTGTTATATAGTATGGAAACACCTTTAGGAATCCAAACAAAATTCGTATTGATTTATTCGAATATAACCAAAAAATTTTAATAAATGAGCTCGTAACGTACGGGGAAGTACAGATGCCAGCATATCAAGTTACTACAATCTGTCAAATTTCTATAATAGATTTTCAACTTTATCGCTAAAGATTAAGGTTCAAAGTTGATTGGGAAAATTTTACAGTTTCGGGTAGCTTGATGTGCTGGCGTCTGTACAAACAGTACACATATTTCTTCAGTTCGTTACATTAAATCGGAACCAGCATTACTGTGTTCCGATCTGATATCAGGATAACAATGTGTCGTTTGGAAGGGGCGACTAGAATCAATTCTATTTTATTGTAATTTTTGACGTTCAAGTTCCTTTTATGTGCTTTTTGAAATAAATGATTTGACGTTGACTTTTTCTTGTTTAATGTTTCAACGGGAATAAAAATATAACAGGCCAAATCTTCATAATTTTACTCTTTAATGTTAATTGTTACTAAGAGAAAAATACAATAGTAAATTATTGTACAAATGCGAGCACATCAAGCTACCCGAAACTGTCAAATTTTTCCAATCAACTTTGAACCTTATGCTTGAGCGATAAAGTTGAAAATCTATTAAACTAATTTGACAGATTGTAGTAACTTGATGTGTTGGCGTCATTTACACTAGGTACTAAATATTTATAAAAACAAATTATTCAGGGTGTAATTTTAATCACCATTATCCTCTTAAGGGGTCATTGTACTCTAAAATCATAAAAAAAAATCAGCTGTTCCCTACTTTTATGTTCGCAAAAACTTGTCAAAATGTAGGGAACAGCTGTTTTTTTTTCGCGATTTCAAGGTTGGTCCCATAGTAAAAGTTGTTCATAATGATGAGTATAATGACCCAAATTACACCCAGTTTATATTTTTTTATACTTTCCTTTTTGCATGATACACAGCTCAATCCTGGCTCTTGTGATACAGGAACTTCTAATTCAAAAGCAGTGGTTTTTGTATCTTGAAGTGAAAATAAATAAATAATTATATTATTTAAAAATTCATCACATTCGCAAGAGTCAGTGCTTTGAAGACCTATAAAAATAAGAGGAGCCCATGACACACAAGTGACAGATTTTGTAATAAAGCAACAGTTAAAGCTATATTTATATATAGCTGGGTATAGCTTTTGCTGGCAGAAGCACTCAACATTTAACACTCAACGCTTACAGTTTATTTTCTTTACTTTCCATTTGTTTACCTTTTGTTACCGGTAAAATGAGGAAGTCCGAGTTTTCAATGGATTTTTCTCTATTGTGCTACTCCTCTGTACCACCATTGTTGTACGATAATAATAAATTTGAAAGAATTTTCGAAATACTTTCTAATAATAACACTCAGCTGGCAAACAAATTTGTTAAAAGAAAAATACAGTGGGGGAAAATTACTGGGCGATTCAGAGAATATTCAGAGAATGGATCTATTATTTTTCAATTTAACATTTTTTTTTGCAAGTCACTTTACGGCTATTTATTTTACATAATGCCTGTTGGAAGGACAGCTTCAATTTATTTAATAACTTGTTATAAAGGAGACTGGGCAAATTGGTATAGGAAGTGGTCTGCCCTTACGACCCGTCCGAATGTCCACCCTGTAAATTATAAAAATGTTTTTTTCTCAAAATTGCCGGGCGAGATGTTGATGTCACTTTGCACAAAGATAAACATGAGGTATCTTTACACAAATATCACAACCATATCGCTAATCGTCCATGAACCACTTTCATACTACAGTCTCCTTTATCGTAATAAAAAGTTATGATTTAATAAAAAATCTAGATAGTAATTTCCTGCTATAGTAAAACAAGTTACGACATCTGACGAGGAAAATACTGTGTTAGGTTCAGTTACTCTAGGTTATTTGGTAGTTCTGTTCTTACTAAACAAGAAATAAATAGTCTAAATTATTATTTAAATAGTTCCGCAGTAGTTTCATTATAATCATTAGGGCAATTATTCAATCATTAGGAGAGTGATAGCATAGTGATAACGGCCGCGAATTACGAGTTGTAGGTCGCAGGTTCGAACCCAGATAGGCGCTTTACTTTTTGTAAATTATTTCATCACCACTGCTCTCAAAACGGTGAAGGAAAACATCGTGAGGAAACGGACATGTCCTAGGACCAAAAACTTGAAGACACGTGACATGTCTCGCACTGGACCCGCGTGGTGGATTACGGCCCGTTTCTCCTCTCATCGAGAAGAGGCCTGTGTCCCAGCAGTGGGAACATTATAGGCTGATTAGGTTAAACATACTTATGATAGCATAATCAGCCAAAATTACGAAATGAATAGTGCGATTCCGTCTTGTATGATAAAATAATAGTATTTAATCTTCTACGACGGAATCGCACTATTAATCTCATAATTTCTTTAATTGGTTTACTGTAAATAATTGGTATTAAATGAGAAAAAAACTAAATGCATTAGATTCGCTTTACCGAATGTTAGTGGTAGTGAATGTCATGTTGTATTGAATAAGGAGATACTTGAATTCGTCGAAAATACGGTTTTCCTGGGGATCACGCTTGACTCAAAGCTACAGTGGGGTCCGCACTTAACATCACTTGCAGGGCGGCTAAGTTCAGCCGCTTACGCTGTTTGGAAAATTCGCCAATTAACAGACGTGGATACCGCGAGACTGGTCTATTTTAGTTACTTCCATAGCATCATGTCTTACGGTATTTTGCTGTGGGGACGGGCTGCAGATATTGAGTCTATTTTCATTCTGCAAAAGCGGGCTGTCAGAGCCATCTACAAGCTCAGCAGACGCGATTCTCTACGGGAACTGTTTAAAAAAATTAACATCATGACGGTTCCTTGTCAATACATATATGAAAACATTATGTACGTTCGAAAAAATCTACATCTTTTTAGTAAGATAAGTGACAGGCATAACTTTAACACTAGAAATAGGGACAAATTAGATCAACCGCGTTTCAGATTGTCTAAAGTAAAAACTTCTTTTATGGGTTACTGTATAAAATGTTATAATAAAATACCACTCGATATTCTTCAACTAAATGAGAAGAAATTTAAAACATGCATTAAACGCACACTATGTAGACAAGCATATTATAAGTTGGATGATTATATCGTTGATAAAAATGCTTGGCTTAATGCTGGTCCTGCTCCACAGGCACTTGAGCTCACTAGTTAAAATTTTAATAATTGGAAGAGGTGCTTCCCTTTTTCTTTTTTTTTGTGTTTCTGACATTAAGAACATAATTTATTTATTTTTTGTTTTATTCAACAAGTCTTAATTGTTGAATACTTCGTTATTAAATAATATCTCTTCCTATTTGGTAATAAAATTCTATTAATCTCTTAAATAAATTACAAACTATAGTGTTGTATAATTTAGAAGCATTTTTAAATTTTGTAAATGTAAGAACCATGTTTTCGTTTACTATGATTTTTTTCATGTTGACTTGAAAGAGCATGGCGGTTGAGAACATGTCATGCTCACCTAAATGTCTCATCGATGGTGGCGCGTGTGTTGGATCATTCGGTTCCCTACAAAATGGTTGAGCTAGATGGTGCTGATCCACGCGTCATGTTCGTGAACGGGCGCCGTCGGTTGAGACTGGTCATTTCTTAACTGCCAAGGCTTATTTTTAATCTTATATTTTGAAATGTTTCTTCATTTGTGTTTTTTTTTTACATTGTTCTCGCATATAGAAGCAACAATAATAATGTACCCACGATTTGTAATATCTTGATTTAAAAGAGTGTCCATGGAGTTTCTTGCCCGTTCTTCTCCATAGAGATCTACGTTTTGGAATGGGCAACTAGCTTCAACTTTCTGACTAACTGACGGACTATTTTAATTTTGACAATTCAAAAGTGCCTGTACAAGGTTTAATTGAAATAAATGCTTTGAGTTTGAGTTTCACCAAAAAGTATATACCATAGATACACCAAAAATTGTATCCCCATATGGACTCTTTTTCCCCAAACGAAGCTTGGCCCAACAAAACTAATGACCTTCTGACTACCCGTAACGGCAGTCAAAGATCCACGAATGACAGCCGGTACTCGTTAGTCCCGGCTGTCATTCGTGGATCTTACGTGCTTCGGAAAGCACGTTAGGCCGTTGCCTAACGTGCTTTCCGAAGCACGGAGGGGTTACGATATGTAAAGATGGTCACCCATCCACAGCCCAACCGCGGCAAGCGTAGCTTAACCTAATCTATCGACCTGTGCGGCTGTTATTATTTAACCACGGGCCCCTACTTCCTATAATCCAGTCTAGGCTAAAATTCAGTTGCAGTAGGTAATAATGTGCTATCTCTCATACGTTATCATTGCACTAGGTGTGAGGATCGCTCGTTAAATAAATTGTTTACAGACGTTAATTCATTGCCAATTTAAAAAAAAAAAATTATTTAACTACGTAGACACGCATGGGCAAAGGAAACAAGTTAAATTGCAAGATAAGTAAGGGAACTAGGTATTATTTTATAAATGAAACGTCCATCATCCATGACGCTACGTAACTTGTAAGTATCCTAGCGTCAAGATCTCTCAGTTCACCAATCGGTTATTCCGTTTATCCACCCCAAAAAATCCACCCTAAGGTAGACACGCAAAAACAAATGTCCGAGTATCCACCCTAGGCCTAGTTAGATAAACGGAATTTATAGGCTGAGGTGAATTCTCGGACATGTGTCCACCTTAAGGTGATTTTGGGGTGGATAAATAAAATAACCCTCACCAAAATGGGTAGCCAGAAAGTCAGCACTAATATTTCAATGACCGCCATTGAAGTACCTACTAGTCCTGTGACATTCTGCATGGCTACTGATTTGAAATTGTAACATGTTAGTTTTATGAGTATCGTCGTGAATGGTGGGCCTTAACCCGTCAAGCGATCGCCTGGTAGATGCCATCTTTAAGAACTCAATGATTTTGATGATTTTATTGTTGTCTTTCGATTGATGTAAAACGGCATTTAAAGGAAAATTGCACAATGCGGTTATATTGTCCGTTAAGATCTGTTTTTAGGGCTCCTTACCTCAAAGGAAAAAACCGAACCCTTATAGGATCACTTTGATATCCGTCTGTCTGTCTATCTGTCTGTCATGACCCTTTATCTCAGAAATGCGTAGAGGTATCGAGTTGAAATTAAAACCATTTACTCAAATGTATAGTCCCTTGAAGCTGTAAAAATTCAAACTTCTAAGTTAACGTAAAAAAATGATATGGCCGTTTATGCCGCAAAAAACGTATATTTCGACACTCTCACACTCTCAAAGGAATCATAATTTATAGGGTACTTCCCGTTGACCTAGAATCATAAAATTTGGCAAGAAGCAATTTCATGTAGCACAAGTAAAAAAGTTCCCGTGATAAACTATTTACATACCTACAAATTTGCACGGAACCCTCGGAGCGCGAGTCCGACTCGCACTTGACCGGTTTTTTTAGGTTTCCGTACACAAAAGAGGCTAACGGGACCTATCATTAAGGCTCCGCTGGCCGTCCGTTCGTCTGTCTGCCAATTACGTTTTGTTTTTCACGTGTTTATCAATTACGGTTCAAAAGATGCAGCCACAAGTCTAAACGGTAATTGGTAAACAATAATTGAAATTTTCACAGAGTGTGTACAACTTTAGCCGCTATGACAACGACTAATAGAAATAAATAACAAAGTTAAAACTTAAAACCCCAGACAAGAATCTTAATTAAAACCTGATTATGTTAAAAAATATATAGTTATTTCAACGATATTCTTCTCATTTACATAAAAAATCACATGGAACCCTAAGTTTTGCTTCGTCGCCCACGAGGTATAAATATTATTTTGCAACGGCGTTTTGGTCCAATCGCATGTCTGTGTTGCAAAAGATATCTGTTTGTTTTTCTCGTACAGATTATTTTTTTGTATTCAAATAATACGTGAGAACCAAAATATATATAATAAAAAAAAAATAGCGAAGACTAGATATATCTAACATAATAAAGGTAAGTTTTTATAATATATTTATATATAATTATAGTGCCTAAATACAAAAGTAATTTCAGTGGTAAACAAAGATGCATTACGAAAATGCATGAAATAGTATATTTCATTACAAGTGCGGAAAGGTTGTCATTGCAAAGAGTTCCGACAAATGTCTACCCGAGCCGAGGCGCAGCCGAAGGCGAGGGTTGACAGTCGGAACAAGTTGCAATGACGGTTTCGCACGTGTACTGAACGACTATTTTTAATACAGTTGCGAAAAAATGAAGCAATTTAATAAAATAATAAAAACACAATAAACTCAACTAACCAATGGCGCCAACCGTAGAATATAAGCAGAGATTTTTTTTCTTCACCCATTCTGGTAGGCAAAGGGAACTATGCCCATACAGCCAAGTCTTCAGTAGAATTTTTTTATTGATATGAAATGAAAATGAAATTTAATGAGATGAAACCTAACCTAACTCATTCAATCAAATCATTAAATCTGATATTGAAACAAATTAGTAGCTTCTTTTTAGAAATATACGTATTTGCATGAATCATAAAAACTTCTATGAATTTTTTTAGTAAAAACTTCATGGTTCGTTTTTCTTTTTAATAGACATTATTTTGACAGTTGGGAAAGAGAACGCACGAGTTCGGGAAAGGTAAAAAAAAAGCACGAGTATGTAATAGCCCACTTCCCGAACGCTATACGTCCCTGCAATACGCCACTTTTTGAGCAACTGTATTAAAAAGTATTGCAAGACATAAGAAAACATTACTTTTCAGATTGCGATCATTACAAAACTGCCCTAAAAGCTTCAACTGTAAGAAATATCCAAAAATGAATGCTACTACAGCGGTACTAGGAATCCAGAACATACAAGGAGCCTTCAATATGCTGGCTACGTTACAGCTAACCGCATTTTTATGGCCGCAGCAGGCACAGGTTCAAGGTAATATTCAAATTAGCTTGTACTAGTTAGTTATAATAGGCTAGAAACTAATTCATACTCAACATCCAGACTAGACAGATTTACTTTCGGATTTAATATTATAAATGCAAAAGTAACTCTGTCTATCTGTCACCCTTTTACGTCATAACGGCTGAACGGATTTCCCGATTTATTCCGGTCTGATCCCCTGAACCCCTCCGCCCCTCCTCCTCGATCCCCTGCTGGTTCGTCTTCTGTTTCAATCTCTGTCTTATCCACTTTATTTAGGTTCTGCACCAGGCTCGCGTGGTGGATCACTCTCTATCACCGTGAGGAGGCCTGTGTCCCAGCATTAGTAAATATAATAGGCTGAAGATGTTATTGGCACACGGAAGGAATATGACATGGACGCTGGTGGAATTTTGATGTAGACTGAATGGTTCGTGTTTGTTGGTGTCAGTCATACTGGAGACCAGAGAGTTGGAAAGTAGGTGACAGTCATTTTAAAAATTGTTATATAATATTTCACATTATTATGGTGCGGCCGACGAGAGAACGCTTCCTTGACATGTCAGTTTAATACAAACAAATACGTTTTTGCGAATTTGATCTTTATAATAATAATAATAATTATCATTTTATTATCAGGCAACTAAGGCCCATTGGTAAAATACACAAAATAATCCTATAGCTATTTTTTATTGGGTCTGATAGTATAAATGATAAAATATCATTTATTTCTTTCAAGATAAATGTCGAAAACATTTTTTTTATTCACAAGTGTTTTTGCACAAGTTTATACGAAATATAAACTTGTGCAAAAACAACTGACATTATCATTCGGCCGCATGTCAATCATTTCATCGGCTGGTGTGAAATTATAATCAGCATTGTCCAGGAACCAAAAAATCGAAGAAATTATGTGACATCCGCCAATCCACACTGGGCCTGCGTGGCTGATTATGGCCCACTCCCTCTCACAAAGAAAAGGCCTGTGTCCCAGCAAGGGGAATATTAAAGGGTGATTATTCTAGTATTTAATATGTGCTCATCAGATGGCGCCTCTTTTGACTTCATCATAGTCGGTGCTGGGTCAGCAGGCAGCGTCATAGCCAATAGACTCACAGAGATTGAAGGTGCGACAGTTTTACTAATAGAAGCAGGCGGAGATCCTCCAATAGAATCTGTGGTAAGTGCTGTGTTTAAATGCTGAGGTATTAACAATGATTAAATCAGTAGCTATTACGCAATCGTAATAATCGCAGAGCACGGAATCGGCGCGCCGGTAGCGACCGCGCTGTGAGTAATAAAATTGGTGGCGTCGAAAGTGCGTTGAGCATTATGTAACAGACGCCTTTGAATGGCATCAGTTTCTATACGTCATCTGAGTCGTAGTAGGAGTGTACGGTGATACGCTTGGTTTGTATGGAAAGTAGTGACAATGCCGTCTCTAGCAGCAAGACGAGACGAGACGACTAGACGTTGTAATTTATAGACATCTGCATGAATGATTCCACGTGATCATTAATCAGATTATCAAGTGCTTTTCAAATAGCTAAGAAAGGCTATAATCTCCCTAATAGGATGCCTATTTTTAGAGGGAATCCAATAGGCAACGTTATTGAATTGTCAGTACTAAATTTCGAACACGCCGACTAAAATTTAATATTCATGAACGGATAAGTATTTAATTTAGAATTTAGTAGGAACATTTATTGTCGTTAAGGCCGAAGAGGGCTCGTTTTTGTACAATCATAAAGAAATCTTGTAGCCGTTATGTTATTCAGAAATGGAGTGTTTCTGTATACCAATGTTGTCTGTATAGATTATCGCGAACGCGTTTCAAAACTAATATTACGCTACGATTGGTCAATATACATAACAGTAGGTCGTTCATATTAATCGATTCGAATTGACTGCCAGACATTGCTTCGGGTAAATCAAACACCTAGTGATTTAATTTAACGAATAGACCGCAATTATCAAAGCAATTTATATTTGAAGTATAGTATTTCTAGATTACAGGGTTTCTATTGCCGTATATAAAAATCTCTTAAGTTGATTGGAATCTTGCAATAAAAGATATATAGTCAACAGTTCCATAAGAACCATGATTACATAGACCGCCTAGAAGAAAGATGCTTTGAGTTACAAGTTCCATCAATTTCTTGGAGTACACGAGAGGAAATCACCATGATTTCGGAAACTGGGCTAAGTTTACTGGCGATGGTTTCTAGAACTAGGAAAATGTTATATCATATTTCATGAAAAGTGAGAAATTGGTCTATCCAATTAATCTAAACTCTGTTGAGTATTTTCCATGGAACTGAAGGGTATTTAGACGTAACCAAGAATAATAATTAGAGCAGTAGCGAAAAGAGTTTACACAAAGTTAAACTCTTGTCTGAGTTCGAACCTAATACAACTCGTAAGTGGCGTCCCTTGCCACTGTCTACTACTGGAGAGGCAACACCATTCAAATCTTTCAATCCAGGCAACATTGCCTTCCCGCTGATTGCCGGGTATACTAAACTAAATAAAAGCAAAGATTATCCCGATTATCAGACCATTCGCCATTACTGTTCTCCCTACTTGTCCTTCAAAGATGAAATCTGTGAAAGTCTTTACAACTTCACTTCCCACGTTAAGTGAAGTTACATACCACTTTAGTACTTTTGTATGCAAAATCGCGTAGAAAAGTACTTTGACGTAGCTGAACTCTGTAGACAAACTTGTAGTACATACTGGATATTATTCTAACGATATATATTTTGATAACCACGCAAAATATTGACAAGGTTTCATTAAAATTAAGGAAACTGAGTGATTTAAAAGTGTTGAAAGTGAATTGCTTGTTCCAGAAGTGTGTGGTTGTGTGGAACTTGCCCTATGGGTTCTGTAGATTCGAATCTTCGTATTTATGGAGTGCAAAGACAGAGTAGTAGCTGATGTCAGTTTGGTGCATGCGATCGTTAGCGCTAAGACGAATGCCGTAACGATTATGATAGAAAAGAAAATTTCGGATGTTATCAAGAAAGAATACTATTTTCCAAAGACTTGTAGTATCAGCAGAAATTATTGTACAAAGAATGATATGAATGTTAAATATTTTAAACCACTTGACTTGAGATTATTTGTTACTAGCTGCGCCCCGTGGTTTCACCCGCGTAAATGTCGATCCCGTGGGAATATCGGGATAAAAAGTAGCCTATATATTAATCCAGGGTGTCGGCTACCTCCATACGAAAATTTAATCAAAATTGGTCTAGCCGTTTGAGCGTGAAAAAGTAACAATCATATGAACACACACACACACTCACAAACTTTCGCCTTTATAACATTAGTGCAATTGTAACATAGAAACGTTTTCAATTACACCGTCATCGTTTGTTTTCTTTGTGCTATATTAATTTATATTTATAGTAGTTTTCACCACGAGTTCTCACACACAACCTATTTTCTCTAACCCTATTCTTAGGAATAACAAAAATTATCAATCACTTTCTTGATGCTTATCACTTTCATGCAAGTCTGTATATTTTTATAAATTTCTTCTTTTTGACTATAACTTCATAATTTTCCTAATTTTTTACCTTTTTCTTGTCCAATTATATTTCCAATTCTATTTCAGATACCAGCATTTATTCCATTCTTAAAGAAGACATCAGTAGATTGGAATTACGAAACGGAAGACGATGGTTACAGCCAACAGTTTCACAAAAACGGTGGAGTAGAACTGACGAGAGGAAAAATGCTAGGGGGCTCAAGTTCTAATAACTTCATGGCTTACACGAGAGGGAATCATCATGATTTTGACAACTGGGCGAAGATGACTGGCGACGAGTCATGGAAATGGGAACACGTTCTTCCATATTTTATAAAAAGTGAAAGGCTAGTCGACCCTATCCTTCTTTATTCTGATGCAGGCGCTTTTCATGGTACTGATGGGTACTTAGGAACTACCAGATACTATAATGATGAGGTTCTGAAGTACTTCGAAGCTTTTAAAGAACTTGGTCATGACATTGTATTGGACACGAATGGTGATACTCCTCTTGGGTACACTGAAAATATGTTTACCATTGCTGACGGTGTGAGACAAAGCACTGCTCAGTCATTTTTGCATCCTATCAAAAACAGACCCAATTTGTTAGTGCTTAAAAACACACTGGTATCGAAAATCCTCTTCGATGACGACAAGAACGCTATTGGTGTTGAAGCTATTATAGAAAATAATAAAACTGTCAGCTATAAAGCGAATAAAGAAGTGATAGTATCGGCAGGAGCTATTAACACTCCGCAGCTGTTAATGCTGTCTGGAGTCGGTCCAGAAGATCATTTACTGAATCACAATATAAAAGTACTTTCTGATCTCCCTGTCGGTCAAGTTTTACAAGACCACGTTATGGTTATTGTGACTCACACAATGAGAAAATCACTTCCGTCTAAGCCAGTGGATCCCACTAAATTTCCATATCCGCTCATAATGGGTTATGCCACCCTTAACAAAAGTCAAGACAATCTAGATTATCAAACCATTAGTTTTGTACTGAACGAACCAACCGTTTTGTTGCAGTTTTGTTCTTTCTACTTTTCTTTCATAGATGAAATATGTAATGCCTTATATAACGGTAGTATTGGAAAAGAAGTTTTATTCAGCTTGGTTTTTTTAGTATACCCAGAATCTCGTGGAAAAATCTTATTGAGAAGCAGAGATCCCAAAGAACAGCCAGCGATATACACTGGCTATTATTCTAACGATGAAGATTTAGACAAGCATGCGATGTATCTACAAGATTTTTCGAAAGTTAAAGATACAGAGTTTTTTAACAGTGCTCAAGCTAAACTTATTACTCCTGCAGCTTGTGGTTGTGAAGATTCGAATTCTACCCATGAATATTGGAAATGCTATGCGCTGTGTATGATGGTTTCAGGATACCATTACGCTGCTTCCTGTCCTATCGGGGTTGTAGTCGACTCTCGTCTTGATGTGTTTGGGGTACAGAGGGTAAGGATCGCAGATGCTAGTGTCATGCCAAAGATAACTGGAGCCAATACCAATGCTGCGACTATTATGATAGCAGAAAGAGCAGCTGATTTTATCAAAGAAGATAATCACTTACTGGCTAAAAATGTATGCTGAGATAGAAGATCGTAGTTAAATTTTATTATTTGTATTAATTTATTAAAAAGGATATTATTTTATTGGTATTAATAATTGTTTTTCTCAAGTTATTTTTGGAAGAATTTTAAAGATAAGAAAAAAAAATACCTCAATCTAGATTTTTTTGAGTTATTGAAAAGGTCTAATTGTAGGTTGGTGTAGAAAGAGTAAAAAGATAAAAATAAAATGACTTAGTGCACGACTGCACGTTAAGATATTTTTAAATGTCATAATAGTCAGTAAAATGTAACCATATCAACCAAAAAAATGCGTTACATCACAATGTAACTGCGCACATTTGGTACACTTAGTTACCACAATTAATGCGCGTGTCGCTTCGTGAGATAAAAATACTGTAACATGCTATTTAATGTTTGAATGGGAATATATAACAGGCCAAGTCTTTATAATTTTTCACTTTAATGTTAATTATTACTAAGAGAAAAACACAATAAGTAAATTATTTTACAACCAACTATTTACACTATGTACCTTCTAAATAATTTCTTACGTACAATTATTGCATGATTCATGGCTCAATCCTGGCTCTTGTGATACAGAAACTTCCAATAACACTAAGTTTTGTGTCTTGAAGTGAAAATAAATAAATTATAATTATTATTTAAAAAATACATCACATTCGCAAGATACAATAATTCTTTGAAGACCTATAAAAATAAGAGCAGCCCGTGCCACACAAGTGCCAGATTGTATCTATTATAAAGCAACAGTGAACGCTATACCCACAGAAACACTCAACGCTTACAGTTTATTTTCTTTACTTTCCATTTGTTTACCTTTTGTTAACGGTAAAAGGAGGAAGTCCGAGTTTTCAATGGATTTTTCTCTATTGTGCTACTCCTCTGTACCACCATTGTTGTATGATATTATTACAATAAATTTGAAAGAATTTTCGAAATACTTTCTAATAATAACACTCAGCTGGCTAACAAATTTGTTAAAAGAAAAATACAGTGGGGAAAACTTGCTGGTTAATTCAGAGAAAGGATCTATTCTTTTTCAATTTTTTTTTTTTTTTGCAAATCAATTTACGGCTATTTATTTTACATAATGCCTGTTGGAATGTCAGCTGTAATTTATTTAATAACTTGTTATAAAGGAGACTGGTCGAATTTGTATAGGAAGTGGTCTGCCCTTACGACCCGTCCTAATATTATAAAATTGCATTTTTTTTCAAAATTTGGGTTATGTTGTGATGCCACTTTGCACAAAGGCAAGAATGAGGTATCCTTAAACTCAAACTCAAAGCATTTATTTAAATTACAGGCACTTTTGAATTGTCAAGAAGTCTGTCTGTCAGAAAATATGAAGCTAGTTGCCCATTCCAAAGCGTAGGTACATATGGAGAAGAACGAGCAAGAAACTCCATCTTCCTTTTCGCAACCGTATCGCTATAGGTGCATGGACCACTTTTGCCCCAGTCTCTTTTATCGTTATAAGTTATGAATATGATTTAGTAAAAAATTTAGACAATACCTTCCTTCCTTCCTTATAAAATAAATTACGACATCTGATGAGGAAAAAGGTGCGTTAAGTTCAAGAGTTGTTTATAACTTCAGGATAATGGGTAGTTCTGTTCTTATTAAACAAGAAATAAATGAATTATTATTTAAGTACTTCAGGACTAGATTCATAATAATCGTTAGTGGCGAAGATTCCATACAACTCGAATCCTACCGGCTTCCCTTTGAAAGATGGCACAGTCAGTATTCTATGGACAGATAATATAATCACATTAAAGATATCTACTCCGGGTTACCACTTACAAAAATTGTCCTTTCGCTACTGATCGTTAGGGCAATTATTCAACCGTGACTTGTCGTTGTAGTTACAAGGTCGAAGGTTCGAACCCAGACAGGCGCTTTACATTTTGCAAATTACCTCATCCACCATCCACTGCTCTCAAAACGGTGAAGGAAAACATCAAGAGGAAACCCGCATGAACCAAAAATTCGAAGACATGTGACATCTACCAAAATACAGGTCCAGGCCTAGTTTGGGGGTTAGGGTCAGTTTTGTGGCAATACATTCGTGTTTATTTTATGATGACTGATCTACCATACCATAACCCGCACTGGGCCCACGTATTGGATTACGGCCCACTCCCTGTCATCGAAAAAAGGCCTGTGTCTGATCTGTCTAGGCTGATTATGCTACGCTGTTTTAATCTTTTAGGACGAAATCACACTATTAATTTAGTCATTTCACCAAGAATATACCATAGGTACACCAGAAATTGTATCCTCATATGGACTCTTTTCCCCCAAACGAATCTTGGCCCAACAAAACTAATACCGAGAAAAAATATGGCAGACAATAATAATCTTAAACAGTTATCACGATAATCCGCGGTACCAGGGACGCATATTAACATGGAAGTATTCCCGTCACGTCTGTAGAAGGTTATTGAAGGAACACACAATGTCACGCACTCACAAACTTCCTACTTTCTGCTTACTTGCAAACGCTTGAATAAGGGCTCTGCTGTATTGGCGCGGTACGGTACGTTAGTGGTATTTTTATTGGCAAAGCAATAATATAATGTTACAAAGTGTGTTATGTAGAACTTGCGTCACCTTGAATCTGAAGAGCATGACTCATACAAAGCGCCCTATTATGTCGTACTCGCGGCACATTTAAATCGTTGACCACCATGATTTATACCATAATTAATACAAAGAGCCCATTGTCGCCGGCACCATCGTCTCCTCAACATTTTCGATAGCGTGGATTGAAATCTGAAGACCATAATTAATACAAAGAAACCATTGTCGTCGGCACCGTCACCTTCTCAACATTTTCAATAGCGTCGATCACTCTTGATTCTCACTTCGAACAATTGTCACGCGTCCTAGTTTTACCGATTTAATTGTAATATTTTTATTAATTAAATAGCTTTAAGCAAATTATATCGGTTTCCTTTACATCCTCCTGCAGCCGAACGTAATTGGCGCAGTCGGTAGGATACTCGCGGTCGGTTTCGCGAAAAAAAACGAAGATTTACGTAATCGTTAAGCCGCCCGTACGGCTATCCAGTCGTTCCAGAGTATCCAGAATCTACACGTCGTGCTGTATCGAGGAATCCAGACATTGATTACGTAAAGGGGCTGATATAATGTTCATGTAAGTACATTAGATTATTTCTAGTGACCGCTTATCCTAGCCCGTACTAACATAACTTTCCAAAATTTTCTTTCTACGAAAATCCAGGAATACTAGGATAGTTAGAAGTAGTAGTAGAGAAATAGTGATAGACTCTAGAAGAGGTTTTAATTTAGATATATTATTAAACGAGGATACAGAATCGTTTTCTGGAAAAATGTCTTTAGATTTAGATATCATTTATAAAGCATTACGGTTGGTACCCGACTTTGACGGGAACCCGAATGTGTTGACTAGGTTTATTAATTTGTGTGATCATTTAGTTAAAGAATATTATAATGTGCAAGGTGGTTCCGAGTTAATTAACTCTGCACTTATTAATGGCATATTAAATAAAATTGTAGGGTCTGCTGCTCGCTTAATCAACTCGAATGGTATAGCAAGTGATTGGGATGGCATCCGTAAAGCATTAATAAATAATTTTGCTGACCAAAGAGACGAGACCGCTCTTTATAGTGATTTATCTCTTTTAACACAGGGCTCTAACACTCCGCAAGAGTTCTATGAGCGTTGTCAGAATCTTTTTAGTACAATAATGACGTATTTCCTTACACGACACCTTAAAAACTACCATAGACGCTAAAAGGGATTTATATAAGAAACTAACACTCCAGGCGTTTGTGCGCGGATTAAAAGATCCTGTAGGATCACGAGTGCGTTGTATGCGCCCTCAAAGTATAGAACAAGCACTAGAGTTTGTTCATGAAGAAACGAATACCATGTATCTGCAAAATCGTAATGACCGTTTACCTGTTAAAAGAATTAATAACGATAACCAAGCCGGTGATCATTTTAATTACCCAAGGCCTAATAATTATAGCATGCCAGGACCTCCACGATTCCAATTTCCAGCTCAACAACCACCGCAGTGGAAACCGAATTATTTTCAACCTCGCCAGTTTGGTCCAACTCGAACTCAGCTAGTATTCAGGGCACCCCCACCAAACTATAACCGTCAGAATAACCCATTTCAAGTAGTCCAGCAGAATTCTCCTAACCAGCCTAGTGGATCAGTGCAACCACGCCCAATGAGTGGTGTTAGCCATTTTGTGAGCAGACAATTACCACCTACTAACGTTTTTTCTAAGCATGATTGGAGCAAATCAGGCAATCCGCCACCCAATAATTATTTCAAAAGTCGGGAGATGCATTTCAGTGATTGTTCTAATGATCCTTCTTTCAATGATTACTTTACCGATTATGATGGAACTTATTACGATTACTATGAGTTCCCAGAAAATGCGTACTATGAATTTCAACCATCCCCTCAGGAATGTGTAGAATATCCCCAACTGTCCGGAAACATAAAAGAGGACGCAAAAGAATCAAAGGAACAGGATTTTCAGAAAACTCCGAAATCCGACAAATTAAAATAGAAATTAATCTCCAAACTCAACGGTACCTTCCATATGTTCAAATCGCGTCACCCCCTCTTAAGCTTTTAATAGATACAGGTGCGAACCAGTCATTTTTATGTCCTAATGCTGTAAAAAAATACTTTAGTGATGTTCCATTAACTTATTCTCCATTCGAAGTGCACAGTGTTCATGCTAAAACTAGAAACGACTATTCAATTACTTTACCTATTTTTAATGAATTTAACGATACGAGTACAGTTTTATTTGATATTTATAAGTTCCACGATTACTTTGATGGATTAATTGGTACCGATCTATTAGAAAAATGGGAAGCTACAATAGATTATAAAAATAAATTATTTACAACTAAGTTTGCTACAAACCCTATTAGAATGTATGATTCACGTAATACTAATTTATATGAGAATATTATTCCAGCAGGTTCATCTAAGTTAATAAAGATTCCGATTAACGTTCGTGATGGAGACGCTTATATTCCTGAACAATCTATTTCAAATTGTATCATACGTGAATGCCTTACTACGGTGAAACAGAATAGGGGTATATTAGAAGTACAGAATCCAAGTAAAAATGATATAATCTTTTCAATGGATCATGCAGTGCCCGCAGAAGTTCATAATGTTGAGTGCACGCGCACTAAACAGCAAGAGCAACGCGTAAAAGACGTGCTATCGCGCCTTCGTACTGAGCATTTAAATGAAGAGGAACGCATTAACCTACAATCATTGTGCTCGCAATATGCAGACGTATTTTATATTGAAGGTGAACAATTAACATTTACAAATAAAATCAAACATTCAATTAAAACCACAGATGAAGCTCCAGTCTATACAAAGAGTTATAGATATCCATATATTCATAGACAGGAAGTACAAGAACAGATAGGTAAAATGTTAGAACAAGGTATAATTAGACCTTCAAATTCTGCTTGGAGTTCTCCTATTTGGGTGGTAGCTAAGAAAGCTGACGCATCAGGAAAGGTGAAGTGGCGTATTGTAGTAGATTTCAGGAAACTTAATGAGAAAACCATAGATGATAAATACCCAATCCCCAATATAGCTGATGTCTTAGACAAATTAGGTAACTGCCAGTATTTTACTACATTAGACCTAGCTAGTGGCTTCTATCAAGTTGAGATGGACCCCCAAGATATTACAAAAACAGCATTCAATGTAGAACACGGGCATTTTGAATTTCTAAGAATGCCCATGGGACTTAAAAATAGTCCATCCACATTTCAGAGAGTAATGGATAACGTGTTGCGAGAACTCCAGAATACCATTTGCCTAGTATACCTAGATGATATAATAGTTTTTAGTACATCATTGCAAGAGCACATAGTCAACCTAGAAAGAGTTTTTAAACGATTACGCGAATCTAACTTTAAAATACAAATGGACAAATCTGAGTTCCTTAAATTAGAAACAGCTTATCTAGGGCACATTATAGGCAAAGATGGAATAAAACCTAATCCAGATAAAATTTCAGCAATACAAAAATATCCCTTACCTAAAACCCCTACAGAAATTAAGAGATTTTTAGGACTTCTTGGTTATTATAGAAAATTTATTCCCGATTTTGCTAAAATAACCAAACCTTTGACTCAGAGCTTAAAGAAAGGCTGTAAAATTACACTTGATCAAAATTATGTCGAATGCTTTGAAAAATGTAAGACCCTTCTGGTCAATGATCCAATTCTTCAATACCCTGACTTTAAAAAAGAATTTATACTCACTACGGACGCTTCGAATTTGGCAATTGGTGCAGTTCTTTCACAAGGGTCTATTGGCTCTGAAAAACCCATAGCTTATGCCTCGCGTACGCTCAACTCTAGCGAAATAAATTATAGCACTATTGAAAAGGAGTTATTGGCTATAGTCTGGGCAACCAAGTATTTCAGGCCATATTTATTTGGACGTAAATTTAAAATAGTGACTGACCATCGTCCTTTACAATGGGTAATGAGTATTAAAGAGCCGAATTCCCGTTTAACCCGTTGGAGATTACGGCTAAGCGAATTTGATTTCACAGTTGTCTATAAGCAAGGAAAGCATAACACTAATGCAGATGCTTTATCACGAATAGAAATTCATCATGAAGAGGCTAGTTCGTTAGTAGTTAACACGTCACAAGGTACACCTTCAGACTCAGATTCTAGAACTGAAAGCGCGGATTCTAGGACTTTGAGCGCCCATAGTAATTTAGAAAGTCCCATATTAGAAATCCCTATTTCCGACGACCCCCTTAATAAGTTTAATCAACAAATTTATCTAACTGTTGTAGGAGATATAAAAAGCAAGCCTAGTGTTTCTAAACCATTTGAAACACATACTAAAACTGTCATACAAATTTCAAAATCTAGTTTAGAACAAGACATAATTAGCGCAATTAAAGAATACGTTAATCCAAAAGTAAAGACAGGTATTTTAATTAATCCTTCATTAGAAATGTATTCTATAATACCTATAATTCAAAAATATTTTAAAAATTCCTCAATGAAATTAGTACTCACCAAAACCGAAGTAGAAAATATTAAAGATTATTTCAAGCAACAGGAAATTATAAAGAAATATCATGAAGGCAAAACCAATCATAGAGGCATCAACGAGTGTTATCTAGCATTATCGCATAGATATTATTGGCCAAATATGAAAGAGCATGTAACGAAATATATCAATGAATGTCAAATATGCGGGCAAGCTAAGTATGATCGCAATCCAGTTAGACCTAGGTTACAAATTGTACCTCCACCTACAAAGCCTTTTGAGGTTGTTCATTTAGATCTACTTAGTATCGAAATGAATAAGTATCTTATAATTATAGATGCGTTCTCTAAGTATGGTCAAGCATACTTCTTGAGAGATGCTACAGCTATTAGTGTCGTACAAGCTTTACTAAAGTTTTTTACTCATCACGGAGTGGCTTTAACTATTGTAACAGACAATGGCCCGGAATTCAACAATCAAATATTTTCCGAGTTTATTAGATTGCATAAAGTTCAACATCATAAAACCTGTCCTAATACACCTAATGAAAACGGAATGGTAGAACGACTTAATTCCACACTGTTAGAACATTTGCGTATATTAAAATTAGAACACCGAAGAGAATCAATTGTTAATCTTATAACTTATGCTATATTGGCATATAACAGCTCAATACATAGTTTTACAAAATGCAGGCCAATCGATATAATTACCGGTCATTTTGATCCCCGGGATCCTTTTGATATGAATCTATCAGAACATCTTTTACAACAATATATCCAAGAACACCGAAGACGAATGTCAAAAGTATACGATATTCTCAACGACACTTCACTTCATCGCCGCACTGAAATTACTGAAAATGTTAATAAAAACCGTGAACCCGAAGAAAATTACGAACCAGAGCAACAAGTTTTTATTAGGAATCCTTTATGCCATAGGCAAAAGTTAGCAGCTCGATATACTCAAGATACGGTATTAGCGGATTTGCCTATTCATATCTATACCAAAAAGAAAAGAGGCACCGTGCCTAAATCACGCCTAAAACGGGTACCTAATAGTGCTCGTTTGTTACAAGATACTGAAAATAATACTAGTCCTGACCCTGGCCCTGGCCCAAGCGGAGGAGATAACGCTAGACAGTCTTAACGATGGACCTGTCAGGTAATTTAGATTATACTGATGCATTAAAATACGACAATGCCATTGCAATCTTGCAGAATTAAAATAATTTAGTTGCTGAAATGAATTAACAAATGAGTTTAAGTAAGCAGTGGGTTTCATGTAGTTCAAATATTACAGTAGAAAACCAATATAAAATCGAGAAATTATCAATTCTATTTTAGCTAACAATAGTAGATATGAAATAGATACCAATTAATATGCACAGATAGTTACTAATTATATTATGAACATTATAGGTATTTTGTTTAAAGAACTTGGTAAATTGCAAAATTTATTGGCATTTATTAAGGTTAGAAGTATTTATAATTCTATATTAAACTATGCTATGTTTAAGGATATGATGAATAGATTAGGTATAATAAGGATCAGTTTCTAAATACGAATTTTAGAGAATATTTTGACATTAGACTAATATATTATTACAATGGGAATAAAATAGTGATAGTTATGAAATTTCCGATGCTTTATCCTACTAACTATGTCCTATATAAATTGTCCTTGGCTCCTAATCATGACAATAAGGTCCCAATTCTAGCTAATCCTTTCTTAGCGGTTCACGAAAAAGATCTATTGTACATAGAGACAGAATGTCCGAAGTATAGTTACAGTCACCTTTGCGAAATGATTTAAGTCACCACCATGGCAACCAATCGGACTGTATCCAGCAGCTTATACTTCAACAGAAATTAATGAATCCTGTCAATTTACATCAGTCGACCTGTCTTCTGAAGCTATGGAGCAGCTAGACGACCAAAATTTTACCAATTACAAAGGAAAATTCGTATAATGTACTTACCAATGAAAACTATAAAACCAGATACCATTGACTTTGGGAGTTTGCATTCAAGTAACTCTGAAATCGCTCTACAAGAACCTGTAACGCTACAGTCGTCGAACACAGAAGCTACATACCACACTACCATACCGGTATACATTCTACTATCCGGTGCATGTGTACTCATTACCATCGTTATACTTCGTCTTCGCAGATTGAACCAACTACAGAAAGCCACTGATGAAATCGATATTAAGGATAAGGAAGCCTGCAACACCGAGATTGATCCAGCTTCACCATCGACACTATTTTCGACTAGAGTTTTCAAATAGTTGTCGATCTCGTGGAGGGAGATGTTATGTAGAACTTGCGTCACCTTGAATCTGAAGAGCATGACTCATACAAAGCGCCCTATTATGTCGTACTCGCGGCACATTTAAATCGTTGACCACCATGATTTATACCATAATTAATACAAAGAGCCCATTGTCGCCGGCACCATCGTCTCCTCAACATTTTCGATAGCGTGGATTGAAATCTGAAGACCATAATTAATACAAAGAAACCATTGTCGTCGGCACCGTCACCTTCTCAACATTTTCAATAGCGTCGATCACTCTTGATTCTCACTTCGAACAATTGTCACGCGTCCTAGTTTTACCGATTTAATTGTAATATTTTTATTAATTAAATAGCTTTAAGCAAATTATATCGGTTTCCTTTACATCCTCCTGCAGCCGAACGTAATTAGTGTAATGACGAGTGCTTTCTATAATTCAGTCTAGGCTGAAATTTAGTTGCAGTAAACATGCGATATAACTGTATATTTTGTGAGGATCGCTCGTTAAATACACTTAATTATAACCAATTGCTCTGTAAACTCACTAGGCAATTACTATGCTTAATTAAGACGCTACATTATTAATTAAATTAGAAGTTAACTGTTAACGTAAAAAGAAGATTGAGATGAGTTTAACCTGTGCCATTTTAAAGGACGTCTAAGTGTCGTGTCATGCAAATAGCAATAGTTATTTGTTATACAAGAGTGCAAAGTTGCTTTTTAACCGCGTGCTCTATTTTGATGATCGAGCAAGCGAAGGATTCTAAAATTGAATCACGAGCGTAGCGAGTGATTCAAAAATTAGAATCCTGAGCGTTAGCGAGGGAATCAAAAGAGCACGAGGTGAAAAATCTTTGCACTCGAGTGCAACACGTAACTTTTCATTCCACCTCAGCGAGGAAATGATGAGGCTCTTTTTAAAAATGCCACTAATTTAGGATAGGTGTCTATATATATGTTTTTTTCATCTTTATTGTTGCTTTTAGCATTGAATACGTACTCCATAGAGTGCTTGATTTCTTGGTCTCGGATAATTCAATAAAATATGCCAGCAAAACGTTTTCTGATAAAGTTTTGGCTCCTTTAGCTAGTCGCCACGTGTTAAACATATCGTACTGTTTCAAATACTTCTCGCGTGATTGTTGAGGGAGAAAGCTCATTTGCGCATTTTTTACAGTTTCAGTCAATTCTGTTGGCGTCAAATAAACTTCGTCGTCGCTAGATTATATCATTTTAGATTTTTTACTTGTTTACAAGTTTCTTGTTTTTATTTTTAACATAAGGTTTTAACAATATGACGTGAAAAGAAAATTGCGCGCGCAAAGCAAATTAAAAAAACCGGCCAAGAGCGTGTCGGGCCACGCTCAGTGTAGGGTTCCGTAGTTTCCCGTCCGTCACACACAATAAGTGTTCCCACTTATGAGTTTAAAAGTGGGTATCCATCCATCGTATAGTACGATTATACTACAAACAGTCCAGAAATTATTTTGTACAACTTTTTGTCTTTTTTGTACAAAAACTGTTGTTTCCATCAAGTTCAAAATAATTTTCCTAGAAAGTCCTTATAAAGTTCTACTTTTCAGATTTTTTTCATATTTTCTAAACTTATGGTTCAAAAGTTAGAGGGGGGGGACACATTGTTTTTTACTTTTGGAGCGATTATTTCCGTAATTATTGACATTATCAAAAAATGATTTTAGTAAACCCCTATTCATTTTTAAATACCTTTCCAACAATATATCACACGTTAGGGTTGAAATTAAAAAAAAAATCACTTCCCACTTTACATATAGGGGGGCTACCCTAATAAAACATTTTTTTCCAATTTTTATTTTACCACTTTGTCGGCGTGATTGATATACATATTGGTACCAAATTTCAGCTTTCTAGTGCTAACGGTCACAGAGATTAAGTGAGGACGGACAGACGGACAGACAGACATGGCGAAACTATAAGGGTTCCTAGTTGACTACGGAACCCTAAAAAGTACACCAAGAAGGTTCCGAGTCTGAGTTTTAAAAAAATAAAAAAAAGTTGTATGATAAATTCGGCACCATGGAGGTAGAAGTAAATAGGTTTAATGATGTTTTGAATTCACAAACTTAGTGCACACGATGTTCTAAATTCAATTTACTTTATCCTCTAGCGGATAAAAACAGCTTTTGCACTCAGATATCGAAGAGCAAAAATACTCTTTCCGAGATGGGGGGATGAAAATTATATTTGAATTAAGAATTTGAGATGATTTTCAAGTTATGGAACAACCAACCTAACAAAGTTTGAATTCTATTGCAACCAAAAACTTATTTGGACCCTTTTGTTACAAATGGTCATTCCAAGTTCAAGTTAGAATATATTTCACTAAGATAGATAACTGATTATTTGGCGATGAGATTAATGATTATGAAACACTGCTATAGAAATACGAATTAATTTCTTGGAAGTCCATGGCAAGGGCACCCTTTCCAATTAAGTAAAATAACGTTGGGGTCCCAATTTTCCCAACTTTTTTTTATTGATGGCTCGCGTATGACCACTATCTCATCCGATTTCTATCGTATCCAAGTAAAGTCGTACGACATAAATCGCATCTGTGTGAGAGAGCCTTAAACCAATTTTCCGAACCCTCTTCCCTTTTAGTCGGCGCGTGTGGGTTCGTGGTCGTTTTCAAAATGTTAGCGTGTCGAGTGTTAAAAGTAACAAGTCTTGATTAAAGATTCCTGTTAAAAATGTGAAAAGTCATGGTGTTACATGTTTTCATTAGAATAGCGGTCTTCTATTTGATTTAAACTGACAATAATTTCGTGTTTTGGCCCTGTGAACTGCGTTAAGAGGATTCCTTCGATAACATTGATTGTTATTCGATATGGTTCGGAAGCGTATCGAGTGGTTGTGAATAGCTATGCAGGTACAGACGCCAGCACATCAAGCTACCCGAAACTGTCAAATTTTCCCAATCAACTATGTACCTTATGCTTTAACGATAAAGTTGAAAATCTATTGAAGAAATTTGATAGATTGTAGTAGCTTGATGTGTTGGCGTCTGTACGTTAAAGCTACCGTTTCCCAAAAGAGCGGTGACCGGTGACATAGTGTCCGCGTTGATTTGGTAACCATTTCCTCAACCCTGTTCCTGTTGGCGGTGGTCTGCTTTTATAAGTAGTATGTGTACATTTTATTTGTTATAAAATTAAATATTGATTTGATTAATTCAAGGCAGATCACTATGTTTCCAACTTAGATAGTTTAATAAATTGCAACTAGGGCATGAAAATAATTCCTTCTGCACATGTGGCTTCCCTAGCATCTCATTCAAAATCAAAAGTCATTTATTCAAACTAGGCTGAGAATCAGCACTTTTGGAACGTCAAAATAACAAAAAACAGTCCCCCAAAACGCCCGCCCTTCACCACTTCCTAGGAAGTGGTGAAGCACTAGTGCTTTCTCTGGGGAGAAGAAGTGGCGGAACAAACTCTTCAGCAGCACAGCTGTCTGTTCAGTTAGAAAATACTTTACCTCTTTCTACTCCTTTTTTATACTCGTTAACGGCATAACTACGTAAATGTCTATTAAATGCTCCCAAATTGCGATGTTTGTTTTTCATTTATTTTTTACATACTTCCTTGACATAATCCATTTATGATTTGATATTATATACAGACAGTTCTAATTTCAACACTTTATTAGTGGTTCTAATGGCAATCATAACATTTGGTTTTAATAGGTTTTAATATTTTATCTTTTTGATAGATTCTTTTATGTTTTGTAAATGTGTGGACTTTGTAGGCATTGCAGACTTTAGATCTGTAGACCATTTTTTAAATTTTATTAAGTACTTACCTACCTGGTACTTGTTGACAGGCCTACGCTGTCCTCCCATACCTACTGTAATTTGAAGACTAATTATTTTTAAAAGAGTAACCGTGGAGTTTCTTGCCGGCTCTTCTCAATAGGAAACGACCAATTGGAACCGTGCACCTAGCTTCTGAATTTTCATAACAGCCCATATACCTAGGCTTATGTGAAATAAATTTCGAAAGTCACTTATAACATTGCTTCTACCCCTTTGATCTTTAGATGACAGTTCATCCGAAATTGATGTTTCTCTGAAGAAAAGTAGCTAACTTAAACTAGGTTATAAACTTATATAATATATAAAAGTTGGCTCATTTGTACTAGTCAGAGAAGTTGTGCATAAAATTACCTGCAGGTAGGTTTTACCCGAAGTTGTGGCTAACAAACAGAAAGTTCTTCTTGCAAGCGTAAATAACGATTCTGTAGAAATAAAATATGCCCATGCTGCTGTGCAAGCTTCTTTTGCGGAAAGTTTATTTCTGACTAATGCTTTATGAAGATACTAGAATAAATGAACATTTATAATATGACTGAAAAAAGGAAATTTTGTCATCAAAGTTTTTTTCTTATGCACTCAGTATAATTATTATTGTTGTAGTTAGATATCTAACAAAGTTGTTTCTGCGGTTGTAAATGAAAATATCAAATAATTCAAAAACTATTGATTTAAAAGGCAAAGCAAAGTCCTCTTTATCGATTTCGAGGATGCATGAAGAAGCCTCCTCATGTAGCGCAGTTTGTTTCGCCAGTTACTCAACTGAACCGAGCACTCGGCGCATCCTGGACAGTCACACCCAACACCTTATTTGACTGGCCAATTCTTCCCTTGCGGTGGTAGGGCTAACGCCCGCCTAGTTTGTGACCACCCTCCTACCGGAGTCCGGCGTCAAGCAGCCTGCTGTGTTTTGTCGATGCTTGGGAGTTCTAGTGCCATAAGCATCTTCTGGGCATGCTCGTTTGATCATATACCTCATTCATCGCTTTCCATCAGGCGTGATCGAGGCCAAAAGCGGATCCATCCAGCAATAAAAAAAAAAGATAAGAAATTATAATTTCCTAGCGTCCGCCCTAATATGACTCGCCAGACGGAATTTTGTTTTATATATCTGGTGACAACGAATACAATGGATTAAGTATTAAAAATTAATATGAATTCAAGCCTCTTACATTCTGTGAACCAAATTATAGGCTTATTAAAATTCGCATACATTAAGACTTGTAACATACCTATCTTGGATAAATACTTAAAACAACAAAAGTCAATTAATACCTAAAAGGTGTTGCTCATTGTCTTGTGCGTGGTACAGTCAACCACACACCTTCTTATTAACAATTTGTCTTCTATACAGAACCGAATATAACAAGATAATTACATATCTACCAGTATAAATATTAATTCAACTTTGTGGCTGATGTGTCACCAAATTGTAAGATGGTATACATGTACACTGTGCAAGCAAAGCACAGTTTTTATATCAATAATATGCCAGCACGTTACCTGCGCCCGGCCAACTTAGTACACGAATAGCATTCATATCGCGTGCACACATCTATCATGCAATCATATTTATAACAATAAATATCAATTCAGTAATCAGTGTATCCATCAGCATCAACTCAAGGTGTAAGGTCCCTAATCATGCCATACATATTCGCAGATATACCTATATTGTCGAATCCGCTGTTTGACAATTATACGTATAGTTAAATCGTTGCACACGTTTTAAATCAACATGTTATTTATATATATGAAATTATGTTTATTTCTGTAAGTAGGTATTTTAAGAGACTGCTGTGGATCGGTTTTGTTGATCGATACATCAGCAAGTGATACTCGATTTTAACCTTGGTATTTAATGATAGTTAACAGGTGACAGTAAAAATCGATAAAATCGAGCAAATCGTGATATTATGATAATTATAAAGAATACGTGTAGGTTCCATACTATCAAATAAAGAGTTACTTATGCCAATATAAAAGACCGTATATATTACAAAATTTGTGCTTACGTGATGGACGCGCGCTGAGCAACATGGCCGCCACGCGACATTTGCTGGTGAAAACCTTCTCCCTTCGTGCACTGATCGAGTTCAACCATTCGGCTCGCGTCGACGATGATAATGGAGGCAGCTACTAAAAAGCCTAAACTTAACGCGGAAATATTTTTCAAAACATTGTAATTTTTTTTTGCCGAGGGCGGCATAATGCTCATAGTGCTCCCAATCTAGGGTTAATAAAGGGCGGCACAATTTTCCATTTTCTCTTTCGTACCACTATAAACTGTAACTGTAACAGATACACAGACATACTAGTTCATACATTAGATAATTATAATGCAGCGTGTGTTTAATAGTTTCAACTAGCAAGGGCATCTTGATTACCTGGGATTAATGGGACTCTAAAACAAAACAAATAGTAAATAGTAATAAAAAGTTAATAATAATTCTTTAATAATTATTCATTGTCTCGCCAGAATATAAAAAAATACAATGTAAAAAAAACAATCTTCGGTAAGATAATTATCTAAGATACAATATCTTGTGTGAATCGTGTCTCAACTAAGTTTTAGGTTTGTTATTCCGTAATGATAATTATAATTACTCGTACGCTGAAAAATGCGTAAAGAAATGAACTGAAACAATCATTTTATTAATTAAAGTGATTGTTTCAGTTCATTTCTACAAAATCTTAACAATAGGTACCAATTAAATTCAATCATGTTTCAACCATAGGTAATAAGATTGTTTAAGTTGTTAACGCGTTCCTATATAAGTTGGCACAGTCCGCAGTTGTTTGATCCCTATTTGTAAGTAACCTCACAGCTGAACACTGTCTCTTAAGATACAGGTTATCCTAGTTTGAGAGGCAGGGCTCACAATATCTGTATACAAACTACTGCAGCGTTAATTAGCTCCATGTTAAACAATGTATACTAATGTATGTATTTCTTTTTTTGACAATAAACTATTTTATTATTATTATTTTATTATTATTATTAAAATTTAATTATCTAAAATATTCAATCAATACCAGTAGTTACACATACATACAATCATTAAATTACATGAAACTAGAAAAACAACTAAAATTTTTCTAATGGTAACTCTAGTTTATTTTTGCAATTAGTTCTGTAGAGTCCGAAAATTTAAATAAAATTGAAATGTACCTATTGAAAAAATGATTAACAATAGACAGACTCAAAAACAGACTTATGTAATGATTTCAGAGAGACCAATATACTTAGTGTAGGTTATTTTAATAAAATGATAAAAGATTTTTTTCAAAATAATGGTCATAATCAGTTCAGATAGGCAGGCTCTCCATGTAAAATACTAGTATTCAGCTGCATCCGGTTAGACTGAAAACCGACCCCAACTTAGTTGGGAAAAGGCTAGGCAGGCGCTGCAGATGCATGATGGTCATAATCATATAAAAACATGTAATCATATGCGTAGAGATGAATGTTTTTAACTTCCTTATTAATAATTTTACAGAATTATACAGCTTACTCACTTAAACAGTGATCTTCTTTGATAAAATCAGCTGCTCTTTCTGCTATCATAATAGTCGGTGCATTGGTATTGGCTCCAGTTATCTTTGGCATGACACTAGCATCTGCAATCCTTAGCCTCTGTACCCCAAACACTTTAAGGCGGCTGTCTACTACAATGCCCATAGGACAAGAAGCAGCATAATGGTATCCTGTGACCATCATGCAGAGTGCATAGCATCTCCAGTACTCTTGGGTAGAATTGAATTCTCCACAGCCACATTTTTCGGGGATAATCATTTCAGATTGGACACTTTTAAAAAACTCTGTATTCCGAACTTTCAAATAATCTTGTATATATTTCACATGCTTGTCTAAATCATCATCGTTGGAATAGTATCCTGTGTATATAATTGGCTTTTCTTTGGGATTTTTGCTTCGCAATAAGATTTTTCCACGAGATTCTGGGTACAATAAATAGACCGAGTTCAATAAAACCGCTTTCCCAACACTGCCCGCATATAAAGCATTACATATTTCATCCGCAAAAGAAAAGTAGGTACACAATTGCAACATGCTAGACGGTCCGGCATTCATTATAAAGTTAAATGTTTGATAATCTGGATAATTTTGACTTTGATTCAAACGGCTATAGCCTAAAACTACTGGTATTGGAAATTTTGTGGGATCCACCGGCTTAGAAGTAGTATTTCCCATTGTATGAATCGTTAATACCATGACATGATCTTGTAAAGCTTGACCGACAAGAAGATCAGAAATAACATCTATGTCTTGACTTTCTAAGTGCTTTTTTGGACCTATTCCAGACAACATCAAGAGTTGCGGGGTGTTAATAGCTCCACCCGATACTATCACTTCTTTTTTAGCATTGAAACTGACGGTTACATTATTTTCTAAGATAGCTTCAACACCAATAGCGTTTTTGTCGTCATCGAAGAGAATTTTCGATACCAGTGTGTTTTTAAGCACAAAAAAATTTCGTCGGTTTTTGATCGGACGCAAAAATGCCTGAGCAGTGCTCTGCCTTACACCGTCGGCAATAGTAAACATACATTCAGTATATCCGACTGGAGTGTTACCATTTGTGTCTATAACAATTTTATGACCAATTTCTTTGAAAGCTTCAAGGTACTTCTTACTCTCTTCATTATAATATCTGTTTGTTCCTAAATATCCATCAGTACCATGATAAATTCCTGCATCAGAATCTTGAAGGATAGGGTCGACTAGTCTTTCACTTTTGATAAAATATGGAAGTGTGTTTTCCCAGTTCCATGACTCGTCGCCAGTCATTTTCGCCCAGTGGTCGAAATCATGAAAATTTCCTCTAGTGTAAACCATGAAGTTAATAGAACTTGTGCCTCCAAGCATTTTGCCTCTCGTCCATTCAGTTCCGTTGTTCTTATGAAACTGTTCACTATAACCATCGTCTACAGTTACAAAATTCCAATCAACTGATGTATTTTTCTGGTATTGAAACAGCACTGGTACCTAGAATAGAGTTAATACAAGAAAAATATATAACATTAGTACAGTCGCTTACTTAAAAAGGAGAAAGAAAATATTCATTCGGATTTAGCTTGAAAAATAAATGTAAGCTTTAAAGTAAAATTTTGATTACATCAGATTCAGCGTTCACTTATAAGGATTGCTTTGGTGCATGATTGTAAACTGCGCTGTGATAGAATCATTGACCAAAGCATAGTATTGTCGAGATCTTTTGTAATGCCCGTCAAAATGACCAGCAATATTTTAACACTTTGCTTAGCTTTTCAAAAAATATTTTATAATGTAGTTACCTACTGATTAATTTTGAAGTTTTGGCTCAAATATCTATTACTACATTTACTACTTACATCTACTACGTTAATTTTAGTACTTTATATAACGTTGCTTCGATTTTAATAAGCAAGTAAGTAATATGTTACTTACCACTGATTCTATCGGTGGATCTCCACCCGCTTCTATTAGTAAAACTGTAGTATTCTCATTCTCTGTGAGTCTATTGGCAATCACACTGCCTGCTGAGCCAGCACCGACTACGATGAAGTCGTAACTAGCGCCATCTGATATTAATACACATTATTATTGTACACGATTTTGTTGATGCTTTTTTTTTTTTTTTTTGAGGATGGGAAATCATCAAATGACTCCTCCCGCTCTGGGTGGAGCGGAAGGGAGTGTCAGACTCTTACTGACTAAAACCCACCCGTGTTCCTTCCTTAGCCCTTTATGTTCCGGGCCAGCGGTAACCCTTTCGGACAATCCCGCTGGCCCGGCAGGCTTCGGCCCTCACGGGCCCCTTCATTTCATGCTGACATCTCTTTGAGGCGCGCGTGGAACACGTACGCGCCGTCCGGCACGGGCCTGGTCCTGATCGGGCGGTGAGCTACCCATTACTCTCCGCCCGCAGGCCCGCGCCTACGGTGGCCGGGAGTCGTCGCGCGGCTCCCGACGCCCGGAGCGTCTCCCGCGGCGGCTGGGACGGGAGGCTCTCTCCCTCAGCCGTCCCGCCGCCTCCTTCGCTAGCATGACTGCTTCGCAGAAGGAGGCGACTGCTCCCCACTCCCTCTCGCCCCGGACTATGGCTTGAACCAGGCCCGGACGCGAGAGGTCGCCGCCGCTGCCGATCGCCTCTACGAGGGCACGGCGGTGCTCCGCCCAAGCGGGGCAGACCTCCACCGTGTGCTCCACCGTGTCCTCTGGGCGATCCTGGCAATGGTGACACCCGGGCGTTTCCTCCCGCCTGATTATGTGCAGGAACCTCCCGAAACTTCCGTGTCCGGTGAGGACCTGCGTCAGGCGGTAGGTGAGGGCGCCGTGACGCCTCTCTAGCCACTCCTCAAAGAGGGGTCTTATCGCCGCTATCGTGGCGTGCCCTATTTTGTTGATGCTTTATTCTATATCTATCAATTACATGCGGGCGAAAGTTATATAGCACAAACGGCCTTTCATGTGCCCATTGCTGAGACACAGATCTTCTCTGAGGGATATATCTACAACTCATGCCCAGTGGTTGGAGGATGTCACACGTTTTCGAATTTTAGGTTCCAGGACAGGCTGATTTCCTAACAATGCTTTCCATCGTCTTTTTGAGAGAATTAATGATAAAAGAAATTACACAAATTAAAGCTCCTGCCTAGTTTAGTTAGAATTGGTTACAAAAATAATTGATTTAGATTTTTACCTAGAACTTGTGACTGCTGTGGGAATAGGAATGCAGTCAGCTGTAAGGCAGACAGTATGCTAAGGGCCCCTTTGATTGCCTGGATTTCATGTATCGCTGTAGTGGCATTCATTTTTGAATATTTTGTTTAAATAGTTTAGTCATCACCTGAAACAGGATCACTTAATTATTTCATGAAATCACAATAGTACAACAAAAAAAAATTGGGGAAAGGAATGATGATGATCATTCCTCATTCCTCTCCCCATTTTTTTCGGAATTATGAAAAAAATAACGTAAAAAATCAACCCCACTTCGATTGGTAACAAACCAGTTTTTTTTAAATTATATTATTTTGTTTAGACGAGAATGTAAAATAATTTTCCAAGATTTTTTTTACAACCCTACGCTGTTCCACTCCTGGGCAAAGGCTTTCCTCCACTCCTTCCATCTTTGGCGAGTCCTCCTTCCAATTTTAAGAAAGAAGAGAGAAAAGGAAGCTCGTCCCTACATCTCCTACGTGGTCTGCTGCGGCCTCGCCTCACTGTCTCAGGGCACCAATTCTGTGCTATTTGGGCCCACAGTTTGTCCGGCATGCGGCAGACATGTCCTGCGCTGTCCTATTTAAGTTGGGCAGTATTTAGAGCCACATCAGCAATCTACCAAAAAATATTTATAGAAATACAAACGGTTCACTTACCTTGTGTAAAACTGAAACACGCTACTACACGAAAAATCGATAGCAAAATGTTATTTATACCAAGTGATGTGAATTCAAAAATACACAATGATAAACAAAAACTTAGGGTTCCCTGTGAATTACTGCGTGAATTAAAAGAATAATATCTTAAAACTAGCTTCTGCCCACGAAATTTTTTGTTTCAATATAAAATATGAACTGAGTACTTAGCAACCGGTTGCGCGCCTATATCCCTGTCAACCTGTAATACCTAGGTCAAAAGGCTTTGTTTTGTTGAAAATATTATAGATAAGTATTTCAGTACCAAAAAGATGCGGATGAAAGCTTTCAAAAAACCTTACCTTATAAGTACAGACGCCAGCACATCAAGCTACCAGAAACTGTCAAATTTTCCCAATAAACTTTGAACCTTATGCCTTAGCAATAAAGTTGCATTTTTACTAAAGCAATTTGACAGATTGTAGTAGGTTGATGTGCTGGCGCCTGTGCCTAATTTACGTTCCGGCCAAATAGGTAATTATATTTAATGCCATCAATAAGTAGTTGTATTATCATGAATTCGTGTTTAAATATCAATACATGCTTCACAATATGAGTGACTACCAATTGGGTAAACAAAATAAAAATAATAAAAGTATGTTCTTAACAGATGTTGTCATTGTTTTCCGGTTAATACAGTCAACTGCACTCAGAAGTAACAGTGGATTTGCGAATACCAATCTTACTACAAACTTATGAAATAAAGAAGCTGTCAATATCAAGCTCTTACCATTAATTTATTTTGATGGCGCCAATTATTTCAGTATATATAAGTCAATGGATGGCGTAAATTTGCACGGTTGTGTACACCTATTTTTACAAGCGAATTTAAGCCGGCTTTATTTCAAACAACACAGAGAGCAAAATAGGAAATAATAAAAGGATATGAGAAAAAACCGAAACGACGACGAAAACCCGAAACTACAAAATAAAGGTTAAGAGGAAACGCGGTCGGAGAGACTTTTGAAAAAGCCTAAGTAAAAATTCATAATTCGAGGTTTGTCTCTCGCCTATTTCCCCCTCCAATATTAGACCAATTTAAAAGATATTTCATGAACTGAATAATGTGTTCCTAAGTTTTTCTTTTTTCATTTTTTTTTTATTATTATTATTATTTTTTTTCATTAATAGTTGTCAAAACCAAACCAGTTTTCAAAAGCTTTTAACACAGTATTAACTTTGGATTCTCATTCGAATATGTCGTGTGCAGACACTATAGCATTTGTGTCATCAGCAAAAAATATTAGTTTTATGTCATTGTAATGTCCTTGACTCAATCAAGTCTTTTGAGAATAAATAATAAAGAAAATTGGACCTAGAACAGAGCTTTGCAGGACACCACAGCATACAGTGACTAGATTGGATTTATAGATTTTTTCTTCACCATCTTCCACGAATTTTATCTCAGTACCTATACTGACGGCGGTTATTCAAATAAGAGCTGATTTTTACAGAATCGGCCGGCTGCACTGGATCCTCGTGATGTATTACGGCCCACACCCTCTCACAGACAAATTTAAGGCCTGTGTCCCAGCAGTCTGAAAATTATCTAGGCTGATTATGCTTATCCTTTTTAAGGGGCTTACATGACCTAAAGCTCGGTCACTGTCGGACTGCATAGAAAAGAAAGAGAAGCGCGATGACACAACGCTAGTAATTTTTTGCAAAATACAAAGCAATTATCTATTTCCAAAAAGTCTATTCCTTGGACTATTATTACTTAATTTATTTTTGGATTGTAGTTTGTTAAGTACTATTTGTTGTACTCTGGACGCTTTTAACACGTACGTCTTTTTTAATTTTGTACATCGTTCTCACATTATATAATTTTAAAATCAAAAGTAATGATGTAACTAATATTTTTGTAAAATATCATTTAAAAAGGGTGTCCATGGATTTTCTTGCCCGTTCTTCTCCATAGGTACTTGCCTACTACGCTTTGGAATGGGCAACTAGCTTCAAATTGCTGACTGACCGACTCCTTGACATAAATACCTACTTTGAGTTTAATATTAAGTGGTATAGTGCGATATGTAGATCTGCCAATTTTATTTGCATAATCAGCTTATAATAATATTCCCACTGCTGGGACACTGGCGTCTTCTCTTCGAAAGGGAGTGAAAGAAAGAAAATACGTTTATGTAGGTACGTTTTTGTTTCGTTTAGTGGAGCTTTAATCTATCTCGCGGGCCCAGTGCGGATTGGTAGATGCTGTAAGTCTTAAAATGTTTGGTTCTAGGACACGCCGGTTTCTTCACGATGTTTTCCTTAACCGTTTGGAGAGTAGTGGTGATCTAATTATTTACACAAAGTAAAGTGCCTGCCTGGGTTTGAAGCCACGACGACTCGTAAGTTGGGGCCGTTACTACTGAGCCTACAATGCTCTGGCAATTTAATTATTCCTCTTTTAATCACTCTCCAAAAAAGGTACCTAATATTTTCGTACGTTGAAAGTAAATCGATACCTACGTTACTGAGTACCTACGTGTTCGTCGAATCCAATCAGCGGGGTGTTCCATCAGTCAGATTGCTTAAATATCTAATCCATCACCTAGAAATTCATTAAGCCTTTCGTTCTACCCAGGGGTTCCTGCTGAAATTGTAACTGATATAATAGGACACGACACGATTCGTCTACTGAAGGTATTTTCTCTTTTGTTCATTTAGAATAAGTATTCTTACACACTCCTAAACTCCATTTGAAATAAGATTAGACATTTAAATAAAACTTTTTTACAGTCTGTTCAACTGATTTTGAATTCTATTGCGTTGGTAGCATCACACATGGCAACTGCAGTAAACCGTTGGTATTGTAACCACCTTTTTGCTTTTAATACCATCCTTATGCCTACGGTATAGAAGTCAAAATCGGTTGAACGGACTGTAAAAAAGGTTCATTTAAATATCTAATCTTAATTAAAATGGATTTTAGGTAATTACAGTGGCCAAAAGTAAGTTGACATTTTTCCACTACAGCTGTGAAGCCACATTACGATTTAAAGGGACTACATGACCTAAAGCGCGGTCACTGTCGGGCTGCATAGAACTGAAAGAGAAGCTCGATGACACAAGCGGCGGTTCCTTGTTCTGACTTGCTGTGTTTTCTAATGTAATGTTAAGTTGTATTTTTTTAAACTCTATGGCTTAGAGCAAAATATGAATGAGACAAACTTTCATCAGTATAACTTAAATTAACTTAATTATGAGATCAGCATGATTCTCCAAGCTCCATCATCATCATTTCGCAGAAAGACTTGCACTGCTGGACATAGGTTTTTCTCAAGGAGAGATCCCCGTCTTCTTCTTAAGGCTGCTCTCTCGAAAAAAGCTTGAAAAAAGCATGCAGATGAAGCCATTTTTTGTCGGCATTTACAGAGAAATTACATCTGAAAAAAATCCTTAGTAATCTTCATGATATAATACGTAATTTGGTTTAGCCATAATTTTTCTACCGATATCACATAATTTAAAAAAAAATCACCAAATCACCTCCAAATCATTGAGATGAAACCGTTTTACTCCTTCATTTTTTATCAAAAGAGTGTAAAAAAATATATCTACATCTTTGCAATACAAAGGAGAATAATTTGGTTTTGTTACTTTTTTAAAATATGTATTATTTTTATGATAATAAATTAAAAAGGCCTCTGATAAAAGACTGCGTCTACATCACCCCCGCACTCGTCCATAAATTTAGTGCGGGGCGCATCGTGTTGCTAGGTGGACGTATGTCGCGTTGCGAGAACTCCGCACTACGAAATAAAATCGTAAAATATTACTGCAAAAACAAAAAGTGTACCTACCCAAGCGGGGTTTTATGAAACTTATGCGCTGTCCATTACTCTGTGTACATAGGTACTGTTTATAAAATACCTACCTCATTCAAACGAAAGTTGTAAGTACTAGTAGTGAATGATCACAGAAGGTCCACGTCCACGAAATGATTCAGCCAATATTATAAATTTTACTTTTCGGTGCCTAAGTAAAGTCTATTATTCTGATGCGTTGCGATTATTTGTGACATATTGTGACACAAAACTGAAAATGCTCCTAAAGTAGGTATTAATTATGATTATAGGTTACGTACTTGCTAATAATTTGTCAATTTATTGATTACCGGCGTAATTATTTTCAAATAAAAAAATCAAATCAAATCATTTATTTGCTTAAAACAGGTTCAGTGGATGTTAAAAAAGGTCAAATGGTACACTGTTAATAACCATATAAGGTGTGCAAATATAAAACAAGAATGTTAACTGTTAATTTCACTATTCAATAAAGTACGGACGCCAAGCACATCAACCTACCCGAAACTGTCAAATTTTCGCAATCAACTTTGAACCTTATGCTTTAGTGATAAAGTTGAAAATCTATTAAAGAAATCTGACAGACTGTAGTAACTTGATGTGCTGGCGTCTGTACAATGTCATTGAAAATAAAATTATCGTAAATACAGATCAGTCAACAAAATAAGGGATTAAAAATAATAATGTCATACAATAGTAAAAAGTAGTAGTTCAATAGTATATATGTATATACAGGCTGGATTTTTTTAACCTCACCTAGAGGGCAAGTACTCTAAACACTGGAGATAGCAAATTTTACTCAAAGGAAAATCCCTTCATTAAAAAAAAAATAAATCTGCATTCAAAGATTTTCGAAAATTCGCTTGCCGCTCTCGGAAATCGAACCGGCTAAAATCCGAAAAAATAATACCCTGTACTTTTATGGCATCAATCGATAGGGTCAATCATAAGGATCAAATCTCTCTATGGCAGATCGAAAGTCGAATACTTTTTACTCGACTTCTATCGTCGCGGGTGACATCAATCAATCAATTAAATCAGCCTATCGCAGACCGCGGGTGGCACAGACTACATAAAATTAGAAAAACAAATTGGTAGTCATGTTTTTTATTATAATTATCACTTATCATTACTAGATCCATGTGGGCTAAAGTGGGTCAATAATATTATTCAACTAATTAAATCAAATAAAAAAATCATTACCTATACGTAGTGAATCAATTAGTTCTACCAGAGAAGTTGAAGGTGATTCTGTTGATTTGGATGTGAATGTATTTTTTTTTTACAAATTATGAACCTATATTTTTGTTTTACTTGTAAATATATGTATAACTGCATTCATTTTAGGAACAAGATGATTTGGGCATTCAAAAACTACGGTCTCTATTGGATGACATGGTGACTCACAAGCATCTTGTAAGGTCTGTCGAAGAACTTGAAGATTATTCAGCTGAATTTTAGTTATAATATATTTGTTTATAAAAAATATAACAAATAATATGACATACACTAGTGATAATTATACTACCTATACCTACCTACCTACCTACCCTACCTGCCTACCTATCTACCCTACCTTCCTATCTGCCTTACCCTAACTACCTACCTACCCTACTTACCTACCTATCTACCCTACCTTCCTATCTGCCTTACCCTAACTACCTACCTACCCTACTTACCTACCTACCCTATATACCTACCTACCTATCTACGTACATGCCTACCTACCCTTCTTCTCTTCATAGAAACCTTCCTAAGACTTCAACGAATATTTAAAAAAAAACCGAATTGGTCCAGCCATTCTTGAGTTTTGCGCTTAGCAGCACATTTAGCCATTAATTTTAGTTAAAAAGATACATTAAGTTGTTTACCACATGGCAAGCCAGGCTGATTTATATTAAGGGTATAGCTTCTACTCACGGCCTCGAAAGCTTTTAACAATTTTATTAAAGAGAAAAAAGAAAAAAAAAAGAAAGAAAATTAGTTTATTCTGCACAAACAAAAACGCACATTACTAATAAAAATTAAAAAAATATTAAAAAAAAGAACATAAAATACACACACATAACGTAGTCAAAAGCCTCGTACTCAATCTTAGAAAATATTGACAATTTTGTCCATTGTTTGATGTCAGGGCCAGGCACCAAAGACAACACACATTATCATTTGACAACTGACATTGACAATGACAATACATATCACAACAAAACGTGAAAACAATCAAACAAAAACAAAAATGCCAATTTCAGAGTGGAATAATAACTACTTTCGTAACAAACAACATTAATAAGAACAATAATTAAGCTGTGCGTCGCATCTGTGCAAGAATAGGTCGTTGCTCAGCATAATGCTGTGACTTCGGACGAACCTATCGTAAACAGCGCTGATTTTCAGCAACTACCTCTCAAATGACGCAATGACGTCCCACCGTAAATCGGGAAGTCTAGTTTTCCGAAATAAGTGTGTTTATAGAGGGATTCTAGCATTTCTAGCTGAACATAGTGTGTACTTATAACTAAAATAAAGAAAAATATACAAGTAAGTATCTGTTTATAATCTTATAATTAATAAAATACATAAACTAAAGATATATAACCATATTACAATTTTGTTACAACAAAAATGCTGAAGTAATAACTCTGTACAGTGTGGTGTGTTTTCCTATTTATATATATATTTATACTATTTTTTTTTATGCTATTTGAGTAATCATAACTTCGATACAAGTAAAAAAAAAAATAAATAAATTATATCTGGTTTGAATCTATTGTTTGAATGCACCATGGATGGAAAATTGGAATCGCGATGGCGGCCATTTGCATAGATAAGTATAAGTATGTACAATCATGTGGATTGCTGCATCTGCAAGAAATTTTTTCTTAATACACTCAAAAAGTGCTTTTTTGTTCTCAGGACTCTTACTGGTGGAGGAAGATTATTCCAACAGTGTGTTGCAGCATACCTGAAACTCCCCCTGAATGCTGCGGTCCTATGTGCTGGTGTACAAAGAGGTTCGGTAGAAAAACGTGGTTCGTATTTGCTCTGCCTCCAACTTAACTTCTCAAACAGATAGTGAGGTTTTTGTGTAGTGACTACTCCAAAAAGTAAACCGGCCATATGTAACCTTCTCCTAGCAGCCATTTTCAATATATTATTTTCATTTATAAAAGGTGTGACATGACTTCTACGAGGTATCTTTACACAGAACCGTGTACATGCATTTTGTATGCGTTGTATCAGCTTCTCTGTTCTTGCTAACAGGCATGGGCCATACACAGTATCACAATAGTTAAGCCTTGATAAAATTAGGCTATCCACTAATTGTTTACGAAGATCAACACTCAGGTAGTCTCTAATTGAATATAGGAGTTTCAATCTATAAAAACAATTCCTCATACAGTTACTAATGTGCTTTTCAAAACGTAGTTCTGGATCCATGGTTAACCCAAGGTTGCATGCTATCTCTACTCTATCTACCTTTTCCCCCCCGATAACAACTTCTGGCTTGGCTGACAGTATATGACTGATAATTTTTCTGCTTCCTAATACCATAAATTTAGATTTCAGCGGGTTTAATACCAGTGAGTTATCATCAGACCATACTAACACTCTTTCAAGATCGTCATTAACTTTCTCCACTGCCTCCAATGTATCGGCCGGTTTAAAAGTTATATATAACTGGATGTCATCTGCGTACATGTGATACATGCAATGCTGGAATGACTTTATAATGTCTGCGCTGTAAAGGATATACAAAAGAGGCCCTAAAATTGATCCCTGAGGCACACCACGTGGCACCTGGCGAGGAGGGGATGACAGCTTTGATCCATCCTCCTTCTGGATTTCAACGAGCTGTGACCTATTTTGCAAGTAGCTAGCGAACCACTCTATTGTTTCTGTTGTAAAACCATAATAGGCAAGCTTCGAAAGTAACAGAGTGGTGTTTATTGCATCGAAGGCCCGCGAAAAATCAAGAAGTGCAAGGATTGTTCCCTCTCCCCTGTCCCGTGCCTCTAGAATATTCCCTACTACGTCAGAAAGGGCCGTGGCCGTCCCCCGGCCCTTCCTAAAGCCAGACTGAAGATCGGGGAGCATATTGTTATTTTCTAAATACTCCAGCATTTGGTTATAGACCACCCTCTCTAATACCTTAGATAAACAAGGCAAAATGCTAACAGGACGTAGATCTTTGAATGTACCTGGGTTACTGGTTTTGGGTAGAGGACGCACAATAGCGCACTTCCATAAGTCAGGGAAAGTATGGGTCTCTATCGACTTATTTACTATTGTGGTGATAGCCTGAAGGGTGGTAGGTAATGTTAGCATTATCATATCCAGACTTACTCCATCTATCCCTTTAGCATTTGACCCCAAACTTTTAATAATTTTTAAAATTTCTTCCTCATTAACATTCCGTAATTCAAATTGAGTTTCACCAAATCTATTTGTATCAAAATATGTAAGCTGCGATGTGGGCAGTATACTCTTTCCAGGTACATTTAGAAATGCCTTATTGATTTCATCTGGGTCATTAAATTGTCCGGGAAGCATACCTTCACTATGTTCGGCAAATACATCCGTTTTAAGATTTTTCCAAAGCTTTTTTGGGTTGTTTAGCTGACTATTAATGTTCCCATCAAAGTATACCTTCTTTTCCTGCGTTAGTGCTGTAATAGCTTGTTTTTTTAAGTCCAAATAATATTTTTTTGTAGTATCTAGCTTGTCTTTATGATAATTATTTTTTGCCTCGTCTCTTAGCCTAATCATTAATTTTATATTTTCTGTTATCCATGGCGTGGGCCGGTCTCTAAAAAACTTACTCTTTATGGGGGCATGTAAGTCAAACAATTGAGTGATACAGACATTAAAATGTTGAGTCATGCTATTAACATCCGGCATTGAGCGTATATCAAACCATGGCATTAATTTCAAATCGACTATAAAGTAATCCATCAATATATCCCTTAAAGGCCGATATACAACCAGCCTAGGTTTGCTTTTTACCTTCTTAATGACTGTATCACATACAATAAACGAATGATGACCAAGTTCGCTGATATGACTGACTAGTACATTACGAACCCCTACATCGGTACAGATCACGTCTATGAGAGTACTGCTATCCCCTACAAAATGAGTGGGTGACTGTACTACCTGATTTAGACTAGTATAATTTAAGAATTCCATCATATCTTTAGTTTTTGTGTTGCCTGTATCCAGTAGATTAACATTGAAATCCCCCAACAATACCAAGTGATCATAAGGTGCCAACGCGCTAATACTGTCAGTCATTCCATCCAGAAATGTTGCCAATTCAAACCAGGGCGGCCTGTATGCAGTGCCAATCAACAACTTTCTACCATTGATAGTTAGGTTTAACCACATTTGTTCTACATCAGACCTCTCTGAGTGCGGCCGTACGCGCGCCCTTACCCCCGTTTTGATGTAAAACGCTACTCCTCCGCCTCGCCCCCTACGTATAGTCGCAGGGCGCGGCACATGCTTCAACCTGTATCCGGGAACCTTAGGCGCGCGTCCCTCCTCCCCAGGTCTAAGCCACGTTTCGTTAATTGCCATTATATCCACTGAGTGTTGTGCCATGGCAATTAGAAACTCGTCCTGGTTAGTTGCCAGAGAGCCCGCATTAAATAAACCAAACTTTAATAATTTTGACTTAGTCATGATATGTTAGGAGTAATGGCTGTATAGGTGTATTTATATAGTAATGATTGTATTGTATTCATGTATGTATTATTGTAATTTTGTTTACTTCTTTTGAATAAGTAATTTTGGTACATAAGTTTTAATTCTGGTAGTATAGTAATAAGTGTGTTACTCTCCTTACGAGTTGAAAATAATATATTATATTTATTGTTTGTAAATAATCCTGTTGTTAGTGTGTAAATGATAATATGTGTAAATATGTATAAATATATGTTCTTCATGCCATTGTAGTACTCACTTTCATACTCCGACCTCCCCAGATCGCAACAGATACGACACACAGATACAATGTATGCCAACTGATTATTATCTAAAAAACTATCAACTAGAGAGAAAAAGTATGCAACACAAAACACTAGCTTATTTGTTATTGTCTGTGTATGGGCCAATAAACTGCTGTATATCTTCCTCAGATGCAATCCTTTGTGTGGAGTCGCCAGGCTTCTGCCGAACCAAGATACGACCCCGCTTCGTCCATACGAATCGCCATCCATGAATACCCGCAGCGGCCCTGGTTTGACGAAACAACTGCTGGTTCAATTTAGTCAGCCTCTCGTTTACAAAGAAGCGCACAGGTTTCCCAGAGACTCCGAGACTCTCTGTTGTAGCATTACGTCTCGTGCGGGCTCCGCTCAATACGGCGTCACGCTGGTCACGTCGAGCGAGGCGCACCATGATAGCACGAGGGCGAGGCTCTGTTGTAGCTGTGGGGCTGGTAGCTTTTATATGTCTGCCCCCGACTCGCTCCGCGCTCACGATGTCGCGGACCTCCAATGCGACTCCAAGCTTCGTGGCAATTAGCTGTACCAGGTGTGCTGGGTTTTCTGCTTGCGACTCAGGCACATTCGCTATAACAAGATCATTATCCATGAGTTCTTGATCCCTGTCATTGAGGTCCCTCTTGAGCTGCTGAACCACACTCTCCACCGCACTTAAATTTGTTGTCGGACCGGCATCATGACATAGTTCAAGCGCCTGCAGTCTGGACTCGATTCCCTCCATGCGGCTGTGACACGAGTCGTTGCAAGCCTTTAGCTCCGCTACGTCTTTCCGAAGCTCCATTACCTCCAACCGCAAGGTGCGCAACTCCTCCACCACCAGCTTCAAAGCTGAACCTACGTCAGGCGGAAACTCAGGCATGGCCTTCAGAGTGGTGTTGTCCCCCGCCACAGTCCCGAGCGGAGGAGGAGTTAACACCTGCATAAGCGCCTCCACTACCACAGGCGACGGCGGTGCAGCGATTGACTGGGGAGTCAACGGTGCAGCAGTTGACAGAGACGTCGGCGACGCGGCAATTGACTGCGGCGTCGTCGGATGCACCAACATTGTTGCCGCCGTAGGCGTCGCGGGCGAGAGCGTCGCCACAGTTGGTGGCGTTGGGATTAGCACCCGCTCCTCACTCTGTACTTCTGCCGCACAACCTCGTACCGGCGTTTCGGCCTTATTGTCCCTACGGACATTTTTTCTGCACTCAGGGCAATGCCAGGCGGATACTAAGGGGCCTTTCGCAGGGAGGCCAACGCACACTCGGTGATAAGCGACGGCACATTTTGTGCACCTCGCTGTGTCAATTGCTGACAAAAATTTGCCGCATCCACCACACTTCACCGGCATTATTACAACAGGATAAAAAAAAACAACAAAAGGATCACAAAATCAAATTTTCAAAAAAATGACAGTTCGTCGCAGTTATTTTCAAAATTTGAAGGTATATAAAAATGGTTTGGTGATTTTGGTATTTGTTATTGCCAAAATTATGCACTTTAGGAGCACTCACGACGCCTCACCACACTATATACTTTGTATTATATTGTTATACACTTGATTAAAGACTTGTCCGACACTGTATCGTCGTTGTTTTATTTTATTTACTTAAAAAACCAGACTACGATCTCACCAGTGCAAACGTCCTCACCAGTGCAAACGTCCTCACCAGTGCAAACGTCCGTTATTCGTAACCATAGCCCGAAAAGTACACCCATATCAATAGATAATACCTAAATAAAACCAAAACTGGACCATTGTAAATACAGGGTGTCCCAGAACTCAACGTCAAGCCGAAACGGGGTGACAGGATTGATCATAACCATCACGAGAAAAATCTGAAAAAAAATCTATCCCATGCAGTTTGAAAATTATGGGCATTTTAAGAAAAACCTAGAATTTTGATCAAACTGTAACATTTTCTTTTATTGTGGTTATTCTTTTTTATTTTTGTTCATTTGAACTTTGGAAACGTAATAACATTTCTAGATAAATAACATTTCTAGAATCCCAATAAAAAATAATGTCACAATTGCCTCAAGTTTCCGAGAATTGAGACTATTCGTTAAACTACGAATTTAAAATTTTCAAGATTCGTCGACTTTGATAGGCCCTCCTTTAAAAAAAATGTCCTAGAGTGCCTTGGCAAGTGGCATTAAAAGTTGCCGCATTTAATCAGAATTCTAAAATGGTACAATACTTGTTAGTTCCATACAATAAAAAAGAGTAAAAAAATTAAAACCTCAAGTAACCCGATTTTTGCTATCTCAGTTAAAATGTTTTTGATTCGCACAAGCTCTAGGTAGGTTCTTAATTTTAAGGCAAAATGATGAGAGAGATGGATAGTGGGTATGTTTGCCATGAGTGAGCGAGACAGATAGTGACGCCACTTTTATTAAAGTGAAAAAAAGTTAGTAAAATAATGAAAAATCTTGATCTAGTTTAATTTAGGTTTGTTGGAATAAAAGTCAGATAGAGAAATAACGTTTTTTATTACAATAAATGTTCAAATTGTTTACCATCAGCCTCAATATTTTTTTAATTTTTTACTCTTTTTTATTGTATGGAACTAACAAGTATTGTACCATTTTAGAATTCTGATTAAATGCGCCAACTTTTAATGCCACTTGCCAAGGCACTCTAGTACATTTTTTTTAAAGGAGGGCCAATTAAAGTCGACGAATCTTGAAAATTTTAAATTCGTAGTTTAACGAATAGTCTCAATTCTCGGAAACTTGAGGCAATCGTGTCATTATTTTTTATTGGGATTCTAGAAATGTTATTTAGGATTATGTTTCCAAAGTTTAATTGTACAAAAATAAAAAAGAATAACCACAATAACCGAAAAATGGTACAGTTTGATCAAATTTCTAGGTTTTTCTTAAAATGCCCATAATTTTCAAACTGCATGGGATAGATTTTTTTTTTATATTTTTCTCGTGATGGTTATGATTAATCCTGTCACCCCGTTTCGGCTTGACGTTGAGTTCTGGGACACCCTGTATATGTGGTACACATAATTATTTAACTTTCACGATGACTTGACCTTCTGTGATTTCGATACTCCGTGACGAGACTAGGCGAGGCAAACCGTGGTGGCGGCGCACACAACCGCACATTTTCTGTTGCATGCGGGTAGCGGAGTGGCGCGGAGAAGGGGTCGTCAGCTCCGCCCAAATGCTCAAGGTTATCGGCTTTAATACAGTCCTTAACATATCGATAGAAAAAAGTTCAAACATCTTTGGCCCAAAATTCAGTTGCGCGAACTCCGCTCACTGACACAGTCATATGAACATCAAGTGCACAGGTGACAGGGCATGTGGTGCAGGATGGATAGTGGGCCATTGTCTCTGGCGAGGTGACACATATGCACCTCATCCGCCATGATGAAACCCCGTCTGTCGAGATTGTCTTTGCTCGGCCGGAGCAAAGACAATCTCCACAGATGGAGACTTAGGTTTGAAGATCATTTATCTCCGTTAACAATGCGAACAGATTATTTACATAGAATCAGAAGTTGAAGTCTAATAAAGATCTACCCTCATATTCAGAATCTTATACCATTACAATATATTCATAAGCCTTTAACTACACACAAGGGCGTTACTAAATCGAAACGGAAGATATAAAAGTATATTTTATATTCATGTTTTGTAATGCCCCGCGAGAGATGTGAAAAACAATGAAAAGATACCTCCTATATGTTGCTTGGTTTGTTATGGAGGTCGTAAAATAAACCGCGGGTACGTATAGTAAAAATTTTATTAAAAAATCTGAAGAAGTATATACGTTTTTGTAAGAAAAATGTTAATATTTTCTCTGTGGTTTGAGTAGTGCCAGTAGATGCAGAATAATGTATTTTTTATGTCCTATAGTGGGAATGTTAACAAGTGCCAAAGAATTTTCTTCATGGTTTTGGCAAAAAATATGTTTTTTTTTGTTTTTAGGGTTCCGTCCCTCAAAGGGAAAAACGGAACTCTTATAAGATCACTTCGTTGTCCGTCTGTCAACACCCTTTTTCTCAGGAACCCGTGGAGTTTCAAGTTGAAATTAATATCAAATACTCAGGGCTGCAATCACTTGAAGTTGTTAAAATTAAACTACTAAGTCAACACAATCAAAAGATACGGGCGTTTATTTTCCGTCTATGCCGTATATTTTGACAATCGCAAGGAAATCAAAACCTATAAGGTACTTACCGTTGACCTAGAATCATAAAATTTGGCAAGAAGAAATGTTATGTAGCACAAGTAAAGGAAAAAATCCGAAAACCGTAAATTTGTAGTTACATACCTACAGTACGGAACCCTCGGTGCGTGAATCCAACTCGCACTTGACCGGTTTTTAGGGTTCCGTACCCAAAGGGTGAAACCGGGACCCTATTACTAAAACTCCACTGTCCGTCTGTCTGTCTGTCTGTCACCAGGCTGTATCTCATGAACCGTGATAGCTAGATAGTTGAAATTTTCACAAATGATGTATTTCTGTTTCCGCTATAACAACAAATAATAAAAAAAATAAAGTTAAAATTTAAAGGGGTATAAAAGATACGTTTTTTTCGGCGTTATCGCATCAGAATTACGTTACGATAGTCGGCTGATCAGCAAAATCCATAGTCGACCCATCCCGGGGCAGCGGGATTGTCCGAAAGGGCTGCCCCGGAACATAAAGGGCTGAGGAAGGAACACGGGTGTGTTTTAGTCAGTAAGAGTCTGACACTCCCTCTCGCTCCATCCAGAGCGGGAGGGGTCATTTGAAGATTTCCCATCCTCAAAACAAAAAAAACTTGTCACTAATTGATTTCTTTTGAAAAAAAAAACTTTTGAGCTTTTGAACTTTTGAGCTGAGCGTTGGCCGTTTTGCGTAGATGTGACGCATACTTTATTATTTTGTTTTTCTGTTGTTTGTGTTTTTTTTATTTTTATGCGTCATGTTTGCCGCAAATAAACGTATTTTCTTTCTTTTTTATTTCGATTTTAGGATTTGCTTGATAGTTCCAAAATATTCCTATGCATTAGTATTGCCACTGTTTTCATTAACTGTCGTAATGTCTCCATATTGCATAGTAATGATTTTAATTACACCGCAATATTGATACAACTTTCCGCTCACTTTCAACTTATTGCCGGCACCGCTCAAAGTGACCGTTTCCACTGAAGGCTAATTTAAATCACTTCGACCATCAAAGTACTTACAAGAAATGATATAATTATGTGCGGATACACGGATGGATAAATATTCAGACCAGACATTTAATTTGTACAGTCAGCGAAGTTAATTGTTTATCAATTTAACACACTGAGTCAATTTACTCTGTCATTTTCTGCTACTGTCAAAGAATGACATTCGCGATTTGATTATATGGACAATTTAAGGTGATATATTGAAAAAAATGAGTTTTTTCTATTTCGTGTAACTTCTTAAGTATGTGGAGAGTGTTAAGAGGGGCCCGTGGCTAAATAATAACAGCCTCACAGGTCGATCGATCAGGTTAAGCTACGCTTGCCGCGGTTGGTCAGTGGATGGGTGACCATCTATACATACCAAGATTCCTTCGTGCTTCGGAAAGCACGATAAGCCGCTGGTCCCGGCTCTCTTTCGTGAATCTTTGACAGTCGTTACGGGTCGTCAGAAGCCCGAAAATCTGATAACTAGTCTAATCTTACCAAGAGGTATCGTATTACCCAGTAACTGGGTTGTGGAGGCCAGATAGGCAGTCGCTCCGTGAAAAATACTGGTATTCTGCTGCATCTGGTTAGACTGGAAGCCGATCCCAACATAGTTGGGAAAAGGCTAGGCAGATGATGAGTCAATGTGATGAACAATTAATTTCCTTGACTTTACGGAGATTTAAGGCCAGGACTCTCGGAAATCTCGGAATCGACCTATTTTTGATTCAACATTAAACAATCAAATATTCTTTGTTTTAATCTGAAAAAAATATATGGCATAGTTTAACTAACATTCTTGATTATTCTATGGTTCAAAACACGATATTTACAACTTCACTCGATCATAAAAAATCGCAAACAAATCGAAAACAGCGAAGTTTTTAATCGTTTTTCAAGTCGCATTTGAAGTAGACTTAACTTTTACTCGCAAAAAATATATGAAAAAATAGGCAATGATGTATAGTAGAACATTCTACGGTTAATTTTTCTCAAAACTGATTTTTATTGTCTTAACAAGATATAATCTAAAAAGGCGGCCTGCGCGCTTCACTTCAGTAGCCCGCCGGGCGTTACCGAGGTAGGACCTGTGTCGCTTTTGCTGGCTCGCCGCGGTCCCGCTAATCGATCGAAATATACGTTATAATATTGTTAGTTAATTTCCGTGTTTGTGTATTAGTTTCAAAATTCAGTCTGTAAATATTGTTTAGGTTCTAGTATTAATAATTAAACTAAATATTAGTTTGTTATAATATAGTTGTAATATAGTGATAATTAAGATTAAATTATGGGGAATAAAAACAGAAGAAAGAAAAAAAAACGTTCAGCATTGAACTGCAAAGCTTAAAAAAAAATAAGGTAATTTTGATTATTATTTTTCTACGTATTTATAAGACGACGCGACAGAATAATATTGTAGTTGTATAGGTTCTCTTGCTTTCGTCACAGTACTAGCAGTAGCAGGTCGGTACCATAAATTTACAATTATCGTAATATCTGTAATAGATTTTCAACTTTACTACAACGGAATAAGGTTTATATTCAATTGCAAAATTTGAGTTTTTGAGTTTGTGTTTCTAGTTTTGTGATTGTATAGGTAAAATATTATATTTTTTCGAAGTGAAAACTTCTTTAGCATTATTGTGATTTGAAAATTTTATGAAACGAAAAAGCTACAGTAGAAAAAGCTACAGTAAAAAGAGACATAAGATTTAACGTGGGAGAAAATGAGATAGGAAGCATTATACAGTGTTTTTGTTTTTTATTATTACAAATGACATCACATTTAATCCTATGCTACTAATTTGTGATGATGATGGTGATGGTGTTGGCGATGACGATGGTGATGGTGATGGTGATGGTGATGGCGATGATGATGGCGATGGTGATGGCGATGGTAATGGCGATGGTGATGGCGATGGTGATGGCGATGGCGATGGTTATGGCGATGGTGATGGCGATGGTGATGGCGATGGCGATGATGATGATGGTGATGGAGATGGTGATGGCGATGGTGATGGCGATGGCGATGGTGATAGCGATGGCGATGGCGATGGCGATGGTGATGGTGATGGATGGATGGATGGATGGATGGATGTTCTTTAGCATCGTTGTGATTTGAAAGTTTATGAAACGTAAAAGCGACAGTAAAAAGAGACATGTAAATTCATAAGATTTAACGTGGGAGAAAATGAGATAGGAAGCATTATACAGTGTTTTTGAAGGTTTCACTTCTACCACGTGTGAATTGCACACTTGCTGTTTTTTTATTTAAAAATATGAAATTCGTTGTGAATGAAATAGGAAGAGTTCAATAAAAATACGTATTGTGGTGTTTTTGATTAGTAGTAAAAAAACTTATTGACGAATTCTAGCAACCAAAAAGTGTTTTACAAAAAAAACAACCGACTCAAAAAAAAAACACTACAACGTGAAGAATATATTTTCATTTTTTGACACCGACTTTCGAAACTAAAGTTATTTTTCACTTCGTAGTGTTTTTTTTTTTTGGAAGTCGGTTTTTTTTTTTTGTAAAAAAGTTTTTATTTTTCACTTTTTAGTTGTACTTACCTACCCCAAACAAATTCATATGTCACTACTTGCTATGTGAATATCAGTAACAAAGCTATTGAACACATCTGCTTTACCCTTTGAAGGGTACAGGCGTGATGTTATGTTGCGTGATTGCGATTACATATGCTATAGCAGCAATCGCGGTTGATTTGCTGGCATTTATTGAAGAGTTCCGTTGTTTGTCTCTGAAAGTCATCATCAGATCTTTACAAAAATAAAAAAAACAGCATGTGTGCAATTCACACGTGGTAGAAATGAAACCTTCAAAAACACTGTATAATGCTTCCTATCTCATTTTCTCCCACGTTAAATCTTATGAATTCATGTCTCTGTTTACTGTCGCTTTTTCGTTTCATAAACTTTCAAATCACAACGATGCTAAAGAACATCCATCCATCCATCCATCCATCCATCCATCCATCCATCCATCCTTCACCATCACCATCACCATCGCCATCGCCATCACCATCACCATCGCCATCACCATCGCCATCGCCATCACCATCGCCATCGCCATCACCATCATCAACATCGCCATCATCATCGCCATCACCATCGCCATCACCATCGCCATCAACATCGCATCACCATCATCATCGCCATCACCATCGCCACCACCATTGCCATCACCATCGCCATCACCATCATCAACATCACCATCGCCATCACCATCACCATCGCCATCACCATCGCATCACCATCATCATCATCGCCATCACCATCGCCATCACCATCACCACCACCATCGCCATCATCATCGCCATCATCATCATCGCCATCACCATCACCATCGCCATCACCATCGCCATCGCCATCACCATCATCCTCATCATCATCATCACCACAAATTAGTAGCATAGGATTAAATGTGATGTCATTTGTAATAATAAAAAACAAAAACACTGTATAATGCTTCCTATCTCATTTTCTCCCACGTTAAATCTCATGTCTCTTTTTACTGTTGCTTTTTCGTTTCATAAAATTTTCAAATCACATCACAACGATGCTAAAGAAGTTTTCACTTCAAAAAAAAAATTGCAGATCTGTCTATTTACGATGGAGTTATGCCCCCCTAACATACATAAAAAAAAATAGAAATATCCGAATTGAGAACCTCCGCCTTTTTTGAAGTCGGTTAAAAATATAATATTTACAATCACAAAACTAGAAAGAAACTAAAGTAGGATGATGAAATTAAAATACTGTAGACGAGCAGCCCTATATTTCAAGAATAGGGCCGATTCACAATACTATTACTTATAAAAATAACCGTGACAGGGGTCAGCGAGTTCATTCGAACTGCGCTTTCGCGGCATTTGCCACGCGAGGACGGAGGTAACGCTAAATGCCTACTACGCTCGAAGATCCTGGCCTTAAGACAGAAGTTTTTAATGCAAATACTTGGAAACAAATGTCTGTCTGTGTGGTACAATCTTGCTTTTTCTGTGATTTGTTACAATGTATTTTATGGGCATCGTTTGAAGTTTGCTTGGTAGTAATATTTTAAGTTTTTTGTGGATAATTATAATGCTTGGAAATGCCAGGCGGACTTCTAAGCTGGTGGTTTATTATTGTTCCACTGACAGCCAAATCTTCTATTTTTCGTAAGCGTGGCAGAATTAGTCTACATTTTAATAAAAGTTAGAATATTCTTAGGTTATGGCACAGTTTATTCTTAGCAGTTTCGTAGAATCATTTTCAGAGAACATTATACTGGTTGATTATGAAATATTTGTGTGCATTAACACAGTTTTTATGTGGTTTAAAGATACAGATAATATTGATTTTTGTTTTTTTATTTATTTTAGTAATCATTTACGTACACAGAAAGAAAGGAACAGAAAAATACGTACAAAGGTGATGCTTCTTTCTTACTAGCAGCGCCCCGCGGTTTCACCCGCAGAAGTGTCGATTCCGTGAGAATATCGGAATAAAAACTACCCTATGTCCTTTCCCGAGACTCAAACTATCTCTATACCTTCATCTAAATCGGTTCAGCGGTTTAAGTGTGAAGAGGTAACAGACAGACACACTTTCGCATTTATAAAATTAATATGGAAGCATGGATGAAATCTCTTCCAGCATACCTACGATAAGAGAGTAGATAGTGAGCTATTCAAAGAGATAGTCTTTACACTGTCATTATTCATTTCAATTGGATTGTTTCATAACACCTATATTTTTTTCTTTCATAACCCTCTTCTTCTCTTTTAATTTGGTGTATTTACTCGAAAACTATGCGCAATATTCTCACATTTGTTGCGTTTATCAATTTCCTACATGTACAGACGCCGCCACATCAAGCTACTTATCTGTCAAATTTCTTTAATCGATTTTCAACTTTATCGCTAAAATATAAGATTCAAAGTTGATTAGGAAAATTTGACAGTTTCGGGTAGCTTGATGTGCTGGCGTCTGTACATACTTCTTCAGATTTTTTAAGAAGGTGAAGACTAGCGTTCCACAAAGTACAGACGGTACTTTGTGGAACGCTAGTCTTCACCATGTTGAGCCCAATATTTTTCGAAGAAATGAAAAAATATTTTTCTGCCTACGAGTAAAACTCAACGCGTGTGAACTCCGAACATATTACAACAATATGTCACGATCCCCCATTATTTATAAGTTCGAAAACCCACGTCGAAGCAGTTGAAATACCGTTCAAACGGTTGACACTCGAAAAGGAACTCTTTCTATAGAATTCACGTCGATATCAATGTTACAATACCTACATACGATTTATTTGAACCCCATAAATCTCCGAACATTGCCGTTTCAACTGCCGGTCATAACCAAAGGGTTCTGACATTTGGAATTTTCAGATTGTTCAAAATATTAAATGTTGGAATTTTGAGATGAAATCGGGTCCGAATAACTCCAAAATGTGTCAGGTGTAATAAAACAGCGTCGATTTTAGCACAGCTGAACCCATTATTTTAAAATGTGTATTTGAATAAAACCAAGATAATCTACTTATAACCAGGTTTTGTCGTCTATTTTTCTAGTTTAAATTTACCAGTATACCAGTCTGTTAGCTATCTTACTAAGTATAGCATAATCAGTTTATAACGTTCCCACTGGTGCGCCTCAGGCCTCCTTTCTGTGAGAGGAAGTGGCCAGTAATCCACCACGCGGACTCAGTGCGGGTTGGTAGGCAGATCACGTCATGTCTTCTAATTTTTGGTTCTAGGATATACCGGTTTCCTCACTATGTTTTCCTTCACCGTATTGACAGCAATGGTGATGAGATAAAATTACACAAAGTAAAGTGCGTGGCTGGGTTCGAACCTACAACTCGTAGGTCTGGGCCACTACCACTGGGGCACCACTACTCAGCCACTCATACCACTCTTACTACTTAAATAACGTGTAAAGGCTCCTACAAACAGGCGCGACAGGCGACATAATCGCGCACGACACAAAGGCACCGCTCTTTGCGCGACTTGCGGTGCCTTTGTGTAGCGCGCAATTTTATCGCGTGTCGCGCCTGTTTGAAGGAGCCTTAACGTTAAATGCGCAAAACCTCTTAAGAGGTCATTGTACTCATAATTATGAACAACTTTTCATATGCAAATCGCAAAAAAAAAATCTGCTGTTTAGTACATTTTGACGAGTTTTGCGGGCATAAAATATGTAGGGAACAACTGATTTTTTTTCGCGATTTCAACTTGGGTCCAATAGTAAAAGTTGTTCATAATTATGAGTACAATGACCCCTTAAGAGGTTTTCATAATGATGAGTACAATGACCCCTTAAGAGATTTGCGCATTTAACGTTACACATTGTATATTTGATTATTTTTTATTGTTATACCTAATGTTTTCCATCCACCTATACTCCATTTGAAATAAGATTAGACATTTAAATAAACCTTTTTCATAGTCCGTTCAACTGATTTTGAATTGTATTGCGTTAGTGGCATGACATATGGCAGCTGCAGTACACAATTGGTATTGTAACCATGTTTTTGCTTTTAATGCCAACCTTATGCCTACGGTATAGAAGTCAAAATCGGTTGAACGGACTATAAAAAGGGTTTATTTAAATATCTAATCTTCTTTCAAATGGAGTATAAATTATTTACATTGCATCACGTACCTATAGGTCCATGTGAGGGTGGAAGTTTCGAGATTTTGAATGCTCATGGGAACCAAAAGCCTTTTCTCAAGTAACAACTTATTATAGCCCATTCAACAAAAGAGCAACTGATTTTCGGAATAAAATTCAGAAATAAATCGAAACCAACGAGCGTTCCTCTAAATCCTTGAAGCTCAAAATAACTTATCGGTAAAAGAATTCAAGGAAAGAATGAAAGTAACCTTATCCAAATCGAAACCCAAGAAATATGAGCGAACGAAAATTCAACGAAATTTTATGTGAAGTTCCGTTGCAATTGGGATTTTCAGACAAATCATTCGGTTAGTCAACCGAAACGGTCGCACTTCGGAATAAACGATCCATAAAGTATCCAAATATTATCTAACTTATCGGGAGATAAAGGGAGAGATAGTGAATATAATTTGGTGAAATAAAAACTTGTTCGATTTGAGTGCAAAGTTTGCAAGATCTACGATTGAATCAGACAATTGGAGAACTTTGCCAGGAGACGTTTCTTATTCTTTGTAACTTGGTTTAATTTCAATTAAAAGCAAATGAAAGACTTTTCGTGAAATGTTATTAGTAGTCAACTGTAATTTATTCACTTTTTCTTTTTATTGATATAATATGTCCGCGTTACATATACGTTTCTTTCAAAACATACGTCTTTAAAGCGCTGTCTGGAAAAAAACGGTACAGAATATTATTTTAGTTGTTGAAACATTTATTACTTAAAGAAATTACTACGACAACAACGTCATAAAAGTAACTCAAACAAGCCAGCGACGTGTCCTTCATAAATATAGTTTATAACTGTTCCGAAAACCTATAAAAAAAATCCTATAAGCAAGTAACAAACCCCATGCCTTGTACCCTGTGAACTCCAATTTATTACAATGAATAATGCAAGCCCAAACCGTCTTCCAAGCCGGCCCGGCAGCCATCTTCCTATTCCTTATTATTTTAAGAGATTTGCGCAACGGCGAGTCGGACCGGGTCTTATACGCCACTTTCCGCTGACACGGTCCGGAGTGACGCAACTTATGTGAAACGGGATGTTCCAGTTACGGTCGTATTCGAAACATCGAGTTTTAGATACCCTCTTTAGGGACATTCTGAAAAAGCAATGGTGTTTGTAAGATCAAGGAAGCTCTAGGGATTAATGGAGGCATAAGGAAGTTGGTACAAACAGATATTTTTGTAAATAAAGTTAAGATGATGGCTGTTTTGGCTTATCGTTACATTCGTTTTTTGTCATGGGGGAAGGAGATTTCTTTCCTGTACGATGCACAAGGGTATTCAATTTACAGGACTTGAAACTATCGAGACGCGATAGTGATCTCTAAGAAATCAGGAATTAGGTTTAAAATTGATTAGGGTCTTCTGGTGACCACTGACTGGTTAGTATGGGATAATATTATCTGTCTCATCTTTGGTTGACTGCATCAACTCTGATGCTACAATAAACAGTACAGTACAGAACAAGAATAGCCCGACCTTCATTGATCAGTTGAGGTAGCTACATAATTATTATTTTTATTTTGAGACTTGTATTCATCATCAGCCGGAAGACGTCCACTGCTTGTCATAGGCCTCCCCCAAGCACCTCATCTTCGATTGGTTCTGTATTTCTCGCATCCAACAGGTTCCTGCGGCCTTCACAACAACTCAACTTATGTATTAGAAGCCATTAAATTAAAAAACATAACTTCTGTTTTATAAATCCCGAAGATCAAAGCCACATACAATTTACTGTGTCGTGTTGTGTCGTGACTCGAGACACATCAATCAAACGAATCTGTTCAGAACTACGTCAAATCACAACGAGTTTTGACTGTCTAATACTGCGTCAGAAGGCGTCACGACACGATACAACACAGTAGTATGAATCCGGCTTAATGGCGGCACTGAGGCATAAAACAGACGAAAGGAGTTAGAGAAATAATGGAGTGTACTTATTCATGAAGATTTAGCTGTAAACTTGAAATATTGTTTGATATACATACATACCAAAAAACGAATGGAAGGGATCTGTTCAACAATAAAATATTCAGTATACTACCTTATTGCTAAGATTTTCATTCATCTCAGATTTCACCATATTAAGACCATTTCAAGTCCAATAATGTCTTCCGAAGTTAATTAACTCGTAGACGACTTGAATAGTTAAATTGTTATTGCAACAACTAATTGCTCAATAAACACAGGCGAAATGTTATTACAAGATTGGTTTACGACAGCTGTTGTAGCGGCAGTCATAGTTAACTGAAATTCGGAACATAATTGTTTCCTTTATAGTGTTCAGCTGCTATGATGGACTTTGATGAAATTGCTGGCTGGTTGGCTCACCGCAGACTACCTGCAGTATTGTCTCTCCTTTCATCCATCCAATAGTTGTCCTTAATAAAACGTTACTAGCGATAAGACCACCCATTATGTCACCCCTTGTAAAATTTCTACATTTATATTTAACTAGCTGCGCGCCGCGGTTTCACCCGCGTAAATGTCGATCCCGTGTAAATATCGGAATAAAAAGTAGCCTATACATTAATCCAGCGTGTCAGCCAATTTTTTTTCAAAATTGGTCTAGCCGTTTGAGCGTGAAGAAGTAACAAACATATAAACACACACACTCACAAACTTTGGGCTTTATTAGTGTGATTTTATAATATTTCATCATCATCAGCCTATAATGTTCCCACTGCTGGGACACAGGCCTATAATAATATAATATTTATGGTGTATATAATAAAGAGTATTCTATCCTATTCTGGTTTTAGTCCCTAGGTTATTCTGAAGTATTTTATCTGGGACTATTATATACCTACTACCGTAGTACATATTTCAGCTATCATACTGAGTCGCTCTAGTCCACTCTGAAGGGTATGGGTCCCCGTGACAAACAAGTAGGCAAACCGTTCAATTTGTCTCTAACGTTGGAAATCCAACGTTGGTCACCAAGATTGACTATCAGTTGGGTCCATTCTTGTGAACTACCATTAATATTAATCGGGGCTTTGTTCAGCAGAGGCCGTCTTCCGGCTAAATGATAACATAACATATAATTAGGTACGCCTGTTATGATAGAAATGTTAAAGGCTCATACAAACAGGCGCGACACCCGATATAATCGCGCGCGACACAAAGGCACCGCTTGTTGCGCGACTTGCGGTGCCTTTATGTCACGTGTCGCGCCTGTTTGAAGGAGCCTTATAGTTAATTGTTAGAAAAAAAATATGACGCTAATATTTATCTTTTCTTTTTTCCAGGTTGAACAGTCATCGAGACGACGATAAATTATAAAAGGTATGTCTTGTAGATCAATTACTAAACATCTTTATAAGAGGATTGGAGGTCTGGACTGCAGGTAGGTATTATAATTGAGAACGTTTTAAAAGTCGCCACCATTCAAAACTTGCCCTATCTCCGCAAATCCATGCAGTCTAAATTCTTTAAAAACTTTTCTCATTTCTTTCATCTTTCAGCACAGTTCGAAAGCCATGATCTTCCATTAACGAAGACTCAACGATCCTTGAACAATGTTCTAAGGCTTTAATGGTTTGAGAAATAAGTTCACGTATAATTGCTTCGGCCATTTTAGGTCTGAAACAATTTTGGGCTTCATGCCCCCGCGGAGAAATCATTGGCTATCTGAAATTGTATCTCAGATGATTTATTTTTGGCTATTCTCTGTGGCTGATGCGATTTGGTAATTTTTCGGTTTAGCGACTTTTTATATGCTGTAGGTGCGACTTTTCCCCTCGTCTGTTTGGCCGACTTTTTAAGTTCGGTAGGTAGTTTGTAGAAAAAGCAATTGTGTCTCATTAGTGACAGTCGAGTTCTTATGTTAACTTTGACATGTGGGACAAAAACCCATAAATAGCATAACCAGCCTATAAAGTTCCCACTACTAACACAGGCCTCTCTGTGACAGGCAGCAGGCCATAATCTACCACGCAGGCCCACTGCGGGTTGGATATGTCAAATGGCTTCGGATTTTTTTTCCTAGGATATGCTGGTTTCCTCACGATATTTTCATTCCTTTTGAGAGCAGTGGTGATGAAATAATAATTATTATTATTTGATATTTGGGACAAATTACTCTTTTTTGAACTGCACTACATTCTGAGAGAACATTGTCGTATTTATGAATCAAAATTGTTCAACTTGCTATTTAAAAATAAATTCTATATAACTTATATATGGAAAATAAGTCCAAAACAAATTGTATCAAATATTGACTTGTGTACCCACCTTCCAAATTCAAGAAATTCGAACATGTGCAATGACCCGAACGACCATACGTCTTACCTGCTACCATTCGCTTCTGACTTACAATGCCGGTTGAACGACCCCGAACGTTATGGCTAGGAATAGTTTTGACACATAACATTACACCGAGGTATATTCTCAGAGAGTTAGGCAGAGGTATATTCATCATCATCATTTCAGCCGAAAGACGTCCACTGCTGGACATAGGCCTTCCCCAAGCACCTCCACTTCGACTGGTTTTGTGCTTCTCGCATCCAACGGGTTCCTGCGGCCTTCACAAGATCGTCGGTCCACCTTTATATTCACATCACTCATTTTGCCAGTTATTTTTAAGTCTTACATGAGAAAATTCGAAGATATGTGTGACATTGTGACATCTACCAATTCGCACTGGGCCGGTGTGTGGATTACAGCCGACTCCCTCTCACAGAGAGGAGGCCTGTGTCCCAGCAGTGGGAACCTTATAGGCTGATTATGTTAGTCTGTACTTTGGGCTAATATTAAGAAACTCTTAGCGTTTCCTGACTTGCGGCTCGATCCAAGACCAGCACATTCAGCAGTCAGGCTTGCGATCAACAGGACAGTCAGCAACACAGTGAAATGTTTCTTCATTTGTGTTTTTTTTTTTTACATTGTTCTCACATATAGAAGCAGCAATAATAATGTACCCACAATTTGTAATATCTTGTTTTAAAAGAGTGTCCATGGAGTTTCTTGCCCGTTCTTCTCCATAGAGATCTACGTTTTGGAATGGGCAACTAGCTTCAACTTTCTGACTAACTGACGGACTATTTTAATTTTGACAATTCAAAAGTGCCTGTACAAGGTTTAATTGAAATAAATGCTTTGAGTTTGAGTTATTATAGGTTCAAAAATAACTAAACGACGCGACGGCCTCGTTGTTCTAGTGGTCGCAAGCACTACAGCTGAGCCTGAGGTCCTGGGTTCGCTCCTCAGGTGGGGTATAGTTATTGGGTTTTTCCATTGGAAATTTGCCCAGTCGCAGTCTAAATGTGTGATGGCCCGGCTGATGGCATTAAGCTCGCTTTCTATTACATGGGGCTTAAACATAACTTGCGAAAAGGAATTAGTTTTACTTAACTTTTTTTTTTTAACTGTTGTGTTTATTTACACCATATAAACACATAAAATACAATATTAATAATAGTAATACTATGTACAAGTAAATAAAAAGGAGGGAAAATAATCAAAGGGCATCAAAAAATTCATCCGCATCGCTGTCAACAGGAAACGTGCCCAAAAGACTGGCAGCATTGCCACGTTGTATGGCAATGCTGATTCTTTGGCCCAAAAATAAGCCAGCCCTCTGGTCACGTCTGCGAAAAGTGGGTGTTATTACTTCTGCGCAAACCTGCGTAACTGCAATAAGTCATGTTATAACTAAACTGCTAGTAAGATAAAACGTAGCACGATTGTTTCTCTCAAGTTATGCATCTATTACGGTAAATGCGTTTTATTGCAGGTATAAATCATAGTACACATTTCAAATTCAGGGCACATAACCTCTTTGAAATCAGTGTATCTCTTGCAATCACAGATATAGATACAACTAGATAATGTAAGAGCAACAGCTACTTCGCGTTCCAAAAATCACACCAGCTTACGTACAAAAATCGTAAGCCGCCACTTTTGCGCTCAGTCCTGTGCACTGCTGGCTGGATGAGCGTAAGCGCTGGTGCTATGCCCTGGGGGTGGGGCAAGACGGGTGCCGCACGCGGCGGCGTCTTTGATTCGATTTCATTTTCCCATCACTAAATAGTGCTTGTGACGACATAGTAGGTAGTCAAAAATGGCACGCTTGGTCTTCATACAGATCGTGCGTACTTGCGTTATCTAGGTCTATCTATATCTGTGCTTGCAATAGTTTCCTTTCCCGGAATTTCTTGTTCCATCTACACTACACTTTATTAGTCAAATAGGCATTTAAATACTTCTTGTTAATACACTTGTTGGATTAAAACTTATTTCAATGCAAATTTGAATATGCACTCGTACGCGACAGTAAAAAAGAATCTAGTTTCTGTAAGAAGAACTTACAAAATTGGAATTTAAATAATTAAAAATATTTTGATTAAAAACAAAACAATTTTAAACACAGAAACTTACAAATTGTAAAAGCTCTTCAGAAAAACAGAATCTGTAAGAGATAATACAATATTTGCTATCAATACGTGGAATTTTATGTATTTTTTTTTGTATACCATGGTATTCAGCTGCATCCGGTTAGACTGGAAGCTGACCCCAACATAGTACCTAGTTAAAAGGCTAGGCAGATCATGATGTTGACGTGGAAAAGGGAAACATTTAACTGCAATTTTTACACTTCAAACCATGAGGAACTTTTATAATTATAGCGTTTCCCTTTCAATTTAGGATTATTTTTAAACTATCAGAACTTTTAAGTTGATCAGCAGAAAATTCCCATTGTGATCTCTTTATTACGCGGTAGGTACTATTAATCTTGTTTTTTTTGACGTTAACAAAAAGAGCCGCTATCATTATAATAATATTAGTGTTCAAAATTATTAGGAGCTCAAAATGGTATTTATTAGAGATACGATTATACATGCGCTAGTAATCGCAATTCACCGGCATAAAATTATTTTTAATCCCTTAAAGTCTCCTTCAAACAGGCACGACACGCGATAAAATCGCGCGCGACACAAAGGCACCGCAAGCCGCGCAACGAGCGTTGCCTTTTCATCGCGAGCGATTATATCGCGTGTCGCGCCTGTTTTTAGGAGCCTTACGGGAAGTAGTCATTACATAAAATGACTGAAATGTCTATTACAGTAGCACCTACAAAGGCTTAACGTGTTTTAATTAAAATTCAATCTTCCGTCATGAGAATCAAAGCTATAATAACAAAAACCGATTTCACGACAGTACCTGGATTGTGACATAATTTATCGAGTATCGGCAATTCTATATACAGTGGATTTCGGGTATAACGACGATGAAGGGACCACTCTATTTTCGTCGTTATATCGGGAAGTCGTTACAGGCAAAGGTAAAGAGATACAGACACATGGAATGGGAAACTGTATTCTTTGCACAAATCAGCATTGTTTTCACCGTTTTTCAATTTTGAAATGATTTCCGCCTTTTCTTTAACAGTGAATGTGCGTCTAGCAGCCATACTTATTCAAAAGTTTACTAAACCCAGTTGCTACTTAGAATATCACTTACTTTGTAACTGAACCATAAATTTAACTCCGAAACATACCTTCCCTATCCCTACCTACTTAGCTGATATCTATAAACAAAAGGTAAAGGTCTCCACACTTGCTGACCATCTGTGTGGATGTAAACAAAAGATAAGAAATGTTTGTGAAAGAAAGAAATCTACAATGTCTTTGGCGGCCGATTCCGGTCGCAATATCTGCATGGGATTTCTAGGAATTTGTTACAAATGATTCGTTAAAAACAGTCGCTACACCCGAACTCGGCGTTACATCCAAAGTCGCTATAGCCACATGAATTTTGTACTAAAGTATGCTTTAAATTCAAGGGACTTAGATTTAACGTCGCTATAGGTAAATGGTCGCTACAACCAAGGTCGTAATAAATGAAATCCACTGTAGTTGGATAATATTTCAGATACATGAATGATAACTCTGTGGGAAATTGCTGTTGCATTTATAAAGAACGTTGGTTTTATTTTATGTGCTGGCCATTTGTTTTACATTCTCGATGACATGGGAATGAAAAAATGGAAGGAGCGACGTTTGTCAGGTTTATTGTTGTGTTTTATTTGTTGCCTTTTCTCATTAACTCGTTTTATTTTTTGTTTCATAATATCTTAGTGGAGTTAGCATTCGTCGTCTTTTTTGTATTTTTCGCCCTGTTTTTTGCTTTCCGACTTTGTATTTCATGCATTGGATATAACTACTTGTGCGGTACTAGTTAGGGCTCCTTTAAACAGGCGCGACACGGGATAAAACCGCGCGTGACACAAAGGCACCGCAAGTCGCGCAACGAAGAGGTGCCTTTATGTAGCGCGCGATTTGCGTCGCGCGTCGCGCCTGTTTGCAGGAGCCTTTATATTTCTGTAGGTATGAAATTCATATGAAACAGCGGAGTAATAGGGTATTTGACAAGGTTTTGCAATCCATCTCAGATTATTTAGTAGTGTATAAGGAACCCACAAAAAGTTTTTAATTCTGTGATGTTTTCCGTTAGAAAATCAAACTTAAAAATGAATGGTTTAATTATCCCGCCAAAACGTTAGTTCGAGCAATATGGCGGCATTAGCTCCATGTGACGTCACAACACAGTAAACAAAACACACTTCAATAAGTCAAATCTTTCCCAAGTGCTTTGGTACTGCTTTTTTTCTACTGTTTAATAAGAAAATGAATTATAAATGGTGTGCAATGCCAAACTGCACCAATACGTCAAAAAAAGACTCCAGAAAAATTGTTTATTCATGTGCCGAAGAATGCCAAAATGCCTAGAAAGTGGTTACAACTTGCTCGCAGGAACAAAGTCCTGATCCACGACGTAGTTGTACGTACCCAATAGCATCGTCACCATAAGATTCTCGTGCAGCCCTGAGAATGGAAACTAATTACTTACTGTAAACAAAATTTATTCTTCATAACCTAAAAAACTATTACTTACTGAAAGAAAGACTATTATTTCACCTTCGCAGGATTAAGGTTACTTACGTAGTGTTATATTTATGGTACAATACATTGCTGTTTTTACATTTCTCAGCTCTGCAGAATAAAAATCGTGGTTATTTTTGAAGAACATTCCAACCATGATTGCGTACACTTTGGGCAAGTTTCTGCTGTCTGCTTTCACAAAATTGACATCCATGATGGAGTGGAATACCAAAATATACGATGGACATTGTAAAATACCACAAATTTTCACGATAATATTTTATAATCTTATATAAGCAGATCAAAAATCGTAAGACTGCAACAATGACAGATCTGACTACTGTTTTGTGACGTCATCTTAGATTCAGCCAATCCTGACTGTTTTGTATCACGTGACATTATTTAGAAATTAATAACTTTTTAACAGGGATTTTGAAATAAAATAGCCATTATATTTAAGTCGGATGATTGCAAATCCCTTTATAAATTTATAATAAATGTGGATAACAGCATTTAACACTTTATTATTCATACTGTCAAATAGCCTAATGGCTTTCATTTTGAAAATTCAACAACATTCATTGCGTTATGGACATTGTCGAACAGGTACATTTTTTGAACATATGAAGGAATGGGTTATCAAAATGATTCATATTGTGATTGAAAGTGATGCAGTACGCTTTATCAGCCACCTATTAAATAATAAATAATAACAACAAGGGACTTTTTGACGAAAGAAACTTAGTACCTACCGGAGAAAGAAAAAACATCACTGCAATATAGAAATTGATTTCAAATAATCCACATGTCATTTGATTAGATGAATTTTTAACCGGTCAAGCTCCGCGCGCACCCTCTGTATCTCATTAGCGGTGCTTGATAGGTCCTGTCAATTAGAATACTACCTTACTACAACAGGCTTTTAAGCCCTGTATTTTCTAAATTGTCATTACAACCCCAAAGTATCTTTTAAAATTATACAAGTTAAATTGATATGACACAAACCCACGAACGTGAGACATTGAAAGGCACAAGACAAAACAAACTCCTCGCACAAACTTTGATAAATACTTTTAAAATTTATGACTAACAAGAAAACCCTGATACACTGGCACATTCAACTCGACAATTGCTTCAAGTTCAAACTCGGCTAATAATTAACATGTTCAAACAAGTGTGAACGTTTCCGTTTCTCTCAATTGGCAGTGCTCAAAAAACAAACACTGGAGATTATTTGAAAAGGAAAACAGCCTCTCCAAATATATATATATATATATACGAGCATAAGTACAAAAGCATATATTTACTTTATTACAAGGGGGAACTCGCGAAAAACAGTTGCGTAAGAACATTTACTTTGAAAATTATGGTGGTAGACAATCCTATGTTTTCTTTTCATCGAAAATCTTATTTTGTATAATATTTAAGGGTGATGAGGGACTTGATTTTATTACATACTCAAATTATTGCATGAGATTTTTGAACGAGCATTTCCTTGGCTTCGAGCTTAATTTTCGCAACGAACAAAATAAATAATAGTCTTTGCTTGCCAATACAAGTATCAATCTTACTTTGGCGAATGTTTTGCAACAGTTTTCGAAAAATAAAATCACTTGTAGCAGACTCTTTACCACATAATCTAAAGTTTAGTGGTTCTAAGTATAATTTTAATCCTCCTCATGCTTTTTCATTTCATATTTTGAAACAATAACCTCATAATATAATATTCTAGCCATTGGGACTTCGAACTTCGGCCTCGGGATTTGGAAATTAACATTAGATACCTAGGGGTATAAGACTTTGAGAACTTAATAACAAAGTTAGCTGGCCTGAAACAAGTTGTATTATCTAGTAATGGTCTGGAACAGAAACTTATAATGGATTTCACCAAACAACCAAACGTGTAGGTCGAAATAACTATTGTTCATATGATTGGGGAATTTTAATAAACCATTTAATATAAAGAAGAGCTTCATACTTTATACTGATTCTACTTTTATTCCCACAGAAAAATACAGGCTGTCCAGTAAACAGCCATAGTTCAGTTCTGTCAGAGAAGAGTGAGACAAAACTTTTTGTCTTGAACTCGATCTCTCTCTCGTCTAGAAAATGAATATCCAACTATTAGAGCAACCATTTATGAATAATCCGAGGCAAAATAGCTTCTAGGAACGGATATTTTCATAATAAGCTGGTAAATAATCTGATGCATGGTAGTAAATTTTCGAAATTTTAAATAATTTTGTATAACTTTAAAACCGAACCCTTCGCGGAACTTATATTGTGCTTTCTTGATGGGTAATTAATGCGCAGTATGTCGCACCATTTACCGCACGTCCTGTACATACGTTACTGATTTTATATTTCTTTAAAGACAGAAAGAAAATAAATTTATTTAACACAGACTAAAAGACACACAATACACCAGATAGATAATAGTCGTACATCAGATAAAAAAAAGTGCAAAGTCCGATGTAAGAAATTAGCAGCAAAGTGTTTTCTCTTTCATACCAAATTTAATATATCGACATGATTAAAATTCAATAAACGTAATCACAACTACAATAATAATAAGAACAACACATCAACATTTTTGCAGCTCAAGCTTGACCGATTCCAAAGCTGGAAAATAAATTGCAAGACTCAAACTAAAGACGTAGGAAAATGTTTAAGCAAATTCTGCAAGCGATGTCTAAGTCACATTGCGGTAGCAATTTATAACAATTCGCGGGAAGACCTCTGCCTGTCAGCCGCTAATGTTGATGAATTGAACAGTGCTGTGTGACTAGATCCAAGAATTAGCTTTGGTACAGAAACACGAGAAGCGAAGGTTTCTCTTAATTTTAATGTAAATGATGCTAAAATGAACGTCGCTTTGATTAGAGAGGTTTTGTTAGTAAAAACAACAAATAATTGGGATAAAAATAAAACAAACTTGATCTAGTAAAATACTGAATTCGTGAATGTTCTGCGATTTCTAAACGAAAATTTGTAGTTTCTATTAATGATGCTGCCAATTAAAAGTTCTAAACTCGAATTCTGGATTGATTAAAAGCAGAGTTGAGAATCCAAACAACCGCATGAGTTTAGAAAACTGAATGTTTGACCCCAATTATAATTCAATAACTTGATAATGATTGAGAAGGGATAAAAAGCCTTTACCCAGCAGGGGATGATTCTGGGATAAAATTATTAAGATAATTCAAAATAACTTTAATTTGTTTATTATAATGTAAGCCCTGGTTCGTACGGGCGATTTGCTTTCGCGATTTATTTTCGCTAGATTTTCGTTTCTCAACTCTCGACGCTAAAAGCGTTGAAAATACAGGGCGCAAAAAAAATATGCTGCGGTAAAACTTCGCCCTGGCGGACCTAAACTAAAGCCTATTCTACTCGATGACTTTTAATATTTAAAAAATATATAATTATAATATATATAACTAGCTGCGGTTTCACTGGCGTAAATGTCGATCCCGTGGGGATATCGGAATAAAAAGTAGCCTATATATTAATGCAGGGTATCACCTACCTCCATACAAAATTTTATCAAAATTGGTCCAGCCGTTTGAGCGTGAAGAAGTAACAAACATAAACACACACACACAAACTTTCGCCTTTATGATATTAATATTAGTGTGATTAGTGTGATAAATAAATTTAAGATTTACCGTCAATTTTTTTTCACATGACACAATTTGATTGGCAATTCAAGTACAATGCGTGCCACCTAAGAAGAGACTTGACACCCCACGTGGTCTGACATGCGCAGAACACGATTTTAGGTATCTTTAGCGGTATGAGGTCTGAGTGCGGGACGGGACCGGACGTCATAGGGGCGGCGGAAAGAGCGGGGGAGGCGGGGTCAAGTCTCTTCTTACGTGACACGCATTGTACCTGAATTGTCAATTGAATAGTGTGGAGGCTAGAAGCTTTGTTTATAATCATGAAGTTCTGAAATTAATATCTTTATCTACAAATTTGGAGGTAATAAAATCTTTCTTCCTTAACCAACTGTCCGTTAGCACATATATAGCATAAGCATAATAGCATAAGCATATTGTTAGCCTATAACGTTCACTGCTGGAGCATAGGCCTCCTCTCGGTGAGAGGGAGTGGGCAGTAATCCGCCACGCGGGCCCAATGCGGGTTGGCAGATGTCACATACTCGTATCTTCGAATTTTTGGTTCTAGGACATGCCGGTTTCCTCACAATGTTTTCCTTCACCGTTTTGAGACACACAATTTATCTGTTGATCACATCGTGCATCTGCATCGTAAGGAAACCGGCATGTCCTAGAACCAAAAATTCGAAGACATGTGACATCTACCAACCCGCACTGCACCCGCATAGAAGATTACAGCCCACTTCCTCTCAAAAAGAGGAGGACTGTGTCCCAGCATGGGACGCTTTTAACGCGTACGTCTTTTATTTTTTACATCGTTCTCACATTATATAATTATAAATTCAAAAGTAATGATGTAACCAATATTTTTGTAAAATATAATTTAAAAAGAGTGTCCATGAAATTTCTTGCCCGTTTTTCTCCATAGGTACCTACGCTTTGGAATGGGCAAGTAGCTTCATATTTTCTGACTGACCAACTTCTTGACAATTCAAAAGTGCCTGTTGATGGTTTAGTTGAAATAAATGCTTTGAGTTTGAGTGGGAACATTATAGGCTGAAATAATGCTAAACAGTTTGATATTACGTTATGATAATTATGGCAGCCTTCCTGAATAATCAGAGTAGTCGTTGACGGCTGCTCCTCTGACCTTATGGCTATTGATGCCGGAGTTCCTCAGGGGTCTGTTCTCTCTGCAACTCTTTTCCTGCTGCACATCAATGACCTACTTCAGCCTGGTATTGTTGGGTACGCAGATGACAGTACTGTTTCAGAGAGATACTTGTCCAGCACAAAGGCCAGCGGGGCCGAAGTTCGTTTCTTGAGAGAGGCCATGGTGGAGCGGACAGATTTTACCTTGGGCCTTGTCTCCCAGTGGGGTGCTGACAATTTGGTTTCTTTTAACGCCACCAAAACACAGGCGTGTGTTTTTACCGCCAAAAGGAGTCGTTTCGACCAGACTCCTATTTTTCGGGGTACATCTGTTCCTGTAACAGATCGGCTCGAGCTCCTGGGCATGGAGTTGACGTCTAGTCTCAACTTCGGCGCCACCATCGAGTACAAAGCCCAAACTGCGGCCGAGAAGCTGGGCATCCTTAATAGGGTGAAGCGATACTTTACGCCTGGACAGCTTTTAACTCTTTACAAAGCACAAGTCCGATCCTGCATGGAGTATTGCAGCCACCTTTGGGATGGCTCAGCGAAATACCAACTTGCCGCGCTTGACTCGGTGGAACGCAGAGCTAAGAGGCTCATTGGCGACGAAAAACTGGTGGATGCCAAGCTTCACAGCTTGGCTCATCGCCGCAAGGTTGCCTGCTTGTCGGTCTTCTACAGATTGTACTTCGGTGAGTGTGCCCAAGAACTCCACGACCTCATTCCACCGGCCCCCTTCTACCTTCGGACATCCAGACGCACTGCAAGTTACCATCCCTACCTAGTTGCTATTCCACCAATTGGCACTAAGCGTTTTGAAATGTCCTTTATAATGCGCACAGCAAAAGAGTGGAACTCTCTACCTGCGTTTGTGTTTCCGAGTGCATACAACCCGAATCTCTTTAAAGTAAGAGTGAACAGGCTTCTTCTGGGTGAGCTCACTCCATCGTAGACTTTGTCTCTGTCATCTCTGACCTAGACTAGAGTCAAGAGCAAACCCATTTCAAATAAAAAAAAAAAAACATTGATAAACCGATTAGCGAGTATTAACACTTCTTAAGTTTCTTCAGCGTCTTTTAATCTTATAGTATTGTATCCTTCTTATAGCACTTCCTTGTTATTTTGTTCTCGCTTTAAATCCATAAGAACTCTCAGAGAAAGGATTTCTAAAGTCAAGTAAAGTACTTAAAGGGATTTATTTGCGTTAATAGTGTTCAAGTTTTCAGATTTCTTTTTATTTTCTTCAACAATACGCTTTAATTGTTCCATTAGGAACTATTTGGAAGAGTCTTTTTTAAGTTTGGTAATACTAGTTTTGACCTAATTTTATTTTTGTATGTATGCTAATGCATAACTACTTTTATTTTTGTAGTTTCATTCTCTCGTGTATTTTAGTGTGGCTTTAAAGGATGTTTATTTTTAATGATTTTAAAATTCAGTTTTGTATTTGAAATTACTTTAACCCAGATAGGTTTTCGTACTATTACTGACTGCTTTGGGTATTTTGTTTTTAAAAATGAGTTCACGTTTAGCAACCTAAACAGGTTTAAGAAAAAGTCTCGAGAGCACAAATATGTACTTAGCTGAAAACTAAAACTTGCTTATCAGCAAATTAACTAATACCATTTCGTCTTCGGAGAACATATCTGGCTGTTCCCTATTTTCGTTCCTACACTCCTGGTACACTTCCGTGCCATCGGTAAATTCAATAGACATGAGGAAGGTCACCTATAACCTCATTATGAGATAAACTATTTACTCCGATCTGATTTGTCAAAGCCAAGGGTACATTTTGCTATTTTTTGGGCTTCCAAGAATATATCTTTTTGCTGTGGTTGAAAATAAATATGATGGATTTGTATAATATTTTCCTCATACAGGGAAAATAAGTATTTTGTAACATTTCTCGGTACAGGAAACACTTGGAATAACAGAACATGGTTCAGGATCTGTCAATTACACAGCTTTGGGTCATATGTTCTAGACGTTTCAATTTCTCGAGTTTATTTTGCGTTATTACAAGTACTGTTGAAGTATTCGGATGCTTGCTTTCAAACTTATGGCACAAAGCATATTATTATCTCTCTCTCACCCGTAGGTATTTGGGGTACGAACACACCCAATTAATATGAGAATACAGGGAGACCTTAGCATAGCTAGCGTAGTCTACAATGCTGGTTCATTGCTCGGATCAAATTGAATCTCTGTGCCTGCACCAGATCGTATTATGTAGAATTGAATTACAAACGGATATACAGTGTTGTCATTAGATATACGCTGTTTGAACACTGCGCCTTGGGAGGAACTTGAGATGCTTATGTTTTGGACAGACCTCTTTAGAAATTTAAGAGAAAAACACGTAGCACTCGTAGTAGAGGATTAAGATGGATGAAAAGTTGGCATCCTTTAAATGAATAGAGTATCCTCGAAAGTTGCGAGTTTCTTGCCCGTTCTTTTCCATAAGAATCTACTAGGCTTTGGAAAGGGCTTAATTTTTCTGATTGATCGACCTCTTGACAATTCAAAAGTGCCTGTAATTAGTTTATTTGAAATAAATGCTTTGAGTTTGAAAGATGTACATAAAACAATAAAATATTCCTTTCTCAGTTTCAGAAACAAAACGCCCTGTCAAATCTAACAACCAACCTTATAAACTCTAAATAAAGTAAAACACAGTTTGATCCAAGACAACGGATAAGTAAGACAACTGGAAAATCTAGCGACAATCTATTGGGACGGGGTATTAGACCCAATAAACAAGGCCGGGGTGTCTACGCCCCAATCGCTTCGAACCGAGTACATTTGATCGGTAGCTTAAAATATTTACTGTTTCCCTTGAACCTTTCCTATACATAATGGAACGTTAAATCTGTGCGGATATTCGCTTTTATCTTAAGAACTTCTGAACCTGATTTTATGGTGGAGGGTTTTGTTTACTGGACCTTTGTATTTTACGTCATTGGTCCGGCAATTGATATTCAAATCATTTTGAAAAGCTTGTTTTCAAATAAATCTTTTTTTATTGGTTTTCTTACGTACAACTAACTATACAGTATACACTATATAGGTCTAGATGCGTCACGTTAACCGCAAATAAACGTATTTTAATTATTTCTAGGTACTAAATTAGTTTAAAATTAAGACTAACTAATATTATTAATTATTAGATTGTAATTAAATACTTATTAATCCAAACAATAAATTAATCATTTAGTTATTTTAGAGGAGAAAAGAGCACATTTTCTCAGCAGCGGCAACAAAAAAAGCAATATTTTTACCCTCTGCGAGACTTCTTCTCTCTCTCTCTGTTTTGATAGTTTTCGTGGGTGCTAAAGCCAAAACGAAACGTGAGGGCAAAACGAAAATCCAAGATGGCGACAACTTTACGAGAGCTCCTAAAAAGTTATACTAGATGTTATCTCTCTCTCTCTTTCTATTATATAGTGTGCACGTGCGAGCATTGCGCAAGGAATTTCGAAGTTCCTGCCGCCCGACCGCACACTTTTATTTTTAAATCATTGTATTTGTGCATAAACTCAAAAATATCCTAGTTCAGAATTAATCTTAATACTTACGAAAGAACTACACAAATGCTGAAAATCAACACGAGATTTGCCCTCTCTAGAACATGCACAGCTTAATTTTATTCTGCCAGTTGACATAAATGAGTAAACATTGAATGATGACTTCATGTCCGCTGCAGCTGCATAATTGATTGAGTGCCACCAAATTAAGTCAATTGTTCAGTTTGCATAATACAAGCAATAATACCTGGCAAACAAAGGATTTATATTCAACTGTTGTTTCAATTGATTTGGAATGAATATGAAATAGTGAAATATCGAACTGAAACGTGGTCGCTCACAATGGGCCTTATTAGAAGGCTAAAAGTCACCCAAAGAGCAATGGTATGCCTGGAGTTTCCCTGCGTGATCGAATCAGAAATGAGGAGATCCGCAGGAGAATAAAAATAACCGACATAGCCCGAAAAATTCCCAAACTTAAGTGGCAGTGGGCAGGGCACATTGATTGCTTGCAGAACAGATGGCGATGACAAATTGTTCATACAAAAACTTTTTTACAAAAACCAACTTCCAAGAAATTAAATTCAGACTTCAAAGTGAAAAATAAGAATTTTGGAATTTGGGGCCTTTGGATGTGTAGTTTAGTTTTTTGCCACCGACTTCGGAAATATAAGTATTTTTTAGGAGTATTTTTTTTTTGCAAAAACGTTGTCTCTATTTTCACTTTTTAGCTATAGTACCTACCCCACCAAACTTGCTATGTAAACAACAGTAACAGGAAATATTATATAACATCATCAAGGTATACCTACCTACAAAGTGGATCAAATACCTACTTATTATTGAAGCTGACTCAAAAACTACCCAAGCAAAGTTAATAAAATTTATAGGTTTGGGTGGTCCCATTTAAATTTGAAAACTCGAAAACCTTTGAGGCCTGACCGTAATTATCCATTAAAACAGAATTTTCGAAATCAATCCACAAATTGCCGGAAATATCGCGTAAAATTTATACATAAAAACCCCGCCGGCTGTCGCTGAAAACCAGCGCTGGGGATCTGCCTCGCATAGGATCTTAGCATTCTGCTGAGCGATGGCCGTTTTGCGTGGATGTGTCGCATTTTTCCAAAACTTGTGATTTTTTTTGTGTTCGTGTTATTTTTACCAGTCATGTTTACCGTAAATAAACGTATTTCCTTTCTTTTTTTTCGTTAAAAAAATACAGTAGAATTGAGAACCTCCTCGTTTTCAAGTCGGTGCTGAAATACACAACTTATTTTGTGTTGTAAACTTAATTTCAGGCATTTTCCTTTGATGTGAGACAAAGCCAAGAACACAAAAGGAATTTTTTTTTTCAAAGCATTCAGGTGCTTTTTGTTTCTACTAATAGATTTTGTCTCTGTCTTGCACCATACCCCGCCAATCTTTTGTTACTGTATTTCGTAGTATGTAACAAGTCAGGTTGACTTAACATTGTTACATCAAAACTTTCAAAAACTCTGAGAATGCTGCGCTTGTAACAGCTTCGAAAAAGCGTGATCTCATTTTAGCAACCCCGTCAGTAACAATGTACTGAAACTAAATCAAAATAAAAATAAACATTTATTCAAACAATCAGCACTTTTAGAACGTCAAAAATTACATAATTCAGTTCCCTAAAGAAATCATAGTCAAAGTCAAATCATCTATTTAGAAATGGAACGTTAATGAATGCATGATTGTGTGAAAGAGCTGAATGCTAAGGTGCAAGTGATACAGGTGACGTATGCCAAAGACGCTGAAAATGCTTGGGATGATGCTGAAGATGCTTGGGATGAAGTGGAAGGTATTTAAAAAGGTCGAATGACAGTTAGCTTTTAAATGACGGAGTGATGACGTTATGACGTGATTTTTTATAAGATGTATTTTTAACTAGTTTATATAACAATAAACCAGTAAACCATATTCATTATATTTTTCCTCTGACCTCAGCCCTTTTATTTCCACATCTACATTCAATTTGGCACATAAACGTAATTTTGAATGTAAAAATTTACAAGAAAATAGAGTTGATTCTAATTGCCCCTTCTTTGCGTCTCCTCTTGGCAAACTCTTCACTTCCATGGTAAACCACTAAAATCAGCCCATAAATCGATGGTCTAGAAGACAAACGTGCTAAGTGCAAAATTTTACGAACACAATTTTAGCACTTGGTCTAGAAGACAATTCGGTCTAAAATTGTGTGCGTAAAATTTTGCACTTAGCACGTTGGTCTTCTAGACCATCGAAATTATGCCATAGCAATACTTACCATATCGATAAGTGTAACTGTGCTCATTATGTGCGCTTTCCATCCCCAAATATCAAGGATCATCGAGAGGATGGCACTCCAGAGGGTCGTCGAGTGCTCATTGCATATGAGTACATACGTCATTAATTGTCTCTCATGGAACGAGGTTTCTGCGAGCACGTCATTTGGGGAATTCAGACTAGTTATTATTACTGTTTCTTAGTATGTAGGTCTATTTAACTGTATTTTGCTCTTGTATATCCTACTAATATTATCAGTTCAAAAGTAACTTGTCTGTATGTTAGGTACCTTTTCACGTCTAAACCACTAAACTGATTTAGATAAAATTTGACAAAAACATAAATGGCATCCTGGAAAGGGACACAGGCTACTTTTTGGCCCGGTAGCACTTTCCCGTGGGATAATTTCCAAAATACACAAGCGAAATTGCAGGAAGAAGCTAGTAAATAATATTGAACCTAAGATAGTAGTGGCATTAATGCTGAAATGAACCTTTTTAGCGCAGCCGTGAGGCACACACTTATACTGTTGTTTGAAACATTATTTTTATTTTATTGATTTAGTATTTTGTGTTTCACGAACTTTGTCCAAATAAACTTTTTTCGTTCTTTCTTTGCTTCTTTCTAATGTTTCCGATTGAAGTTTTATAGTGCGAGATTTACACAGTCCACCCGATTTGACTGAGTTTTTAAAGTATGCATAAACATATTCCGATATAATTACCGATCTTATTTTATAATACCTTAACACATCATCATTGTCTGCCTAGTCTTTTCCAAAATATCTTGGGGTCCGGCTTAAACCTGTATTCCCGTTGTCCCCGTAATCTGTGTCCCCGTTATGGGGACAACGGGACGTCATAAAATTTCCTAACCGCTGTCCCCCTTGTGACATATGGGGCAACGGGGACAACGAACAAGTCTAACCGGATGCAGCTGAATACCAGTACTTTTCATGGAGCGACAGCCTATTAAGCCTCCACAACCTACTGGTACTGAGTAACACGGTACCTCTTGGTGTGACTGGTTGTCAGACTTTTGGTCATCTGAGGAACAGTAACAACTTATAACCTGTATGTTCAAATACTCATATTTGAATTAATTTGATTAAATTGTCAAAACCTTTAATGGTCTTGACATTTCAGCGCCTTTGCACAATTTTAAGAACATTGGCTACCGAATAGCAAGTTACTATAGAGGTATGAGGAATAGGGTGTAATGTTCACTCAACCTCCATAGAAAAGGGAGGATTCTCCGACCAGACGGATGTTGTGTCTTGCGGGAAACTGCCCGATGATTCATGTCGGGCCTTTTATACATGATAGTTGTGCGGTAAACTCTGTTTGCGAGATGCAGGATTTTGTGTGACGTCAGTATGACGCGTAGTTCGCATGTAGCGTTTGTAAATACGGCTGCATTACGAATACCCAAACATGGATTGTTTGTGTTACTGCTTAGAACCTCCAATCATATCTACAAACTTTCCAACGCTTATGTTGTATGCTAACACCTTCCCTCGAGTTACTACATCACAAAGTTCAACACCAACACAAACTTCTAATTTAATCCAAACTTAATTTCCAAACAAAGTACATATGCTTTACTAAGAAACGTTTCCATGTTATGATTGTTTGGTTATTAATTCAGAGTAACTTCAGAGATAGGCAATATCATGTCTCCATATATTATATAGCCAATATTAATTATATTGTGCGTAAGATAAACGATGTACTGTGCATAGTAATCAGTGCATGATTCGAGATCAACATATTGGTTATAGACATCGGTTCAATGGAACGGATATTTAGTACATAGTCATTGCCGCTTTTTGCAAAAACATCATTCTTATAATTATATTTAATCATTTATATATGTGTACACACATAATATAAACAGACAAGAAAAAAAGAACATAATAATAGGTACAAAGGTGATGCTTCTTTCTAAAGAAATCTCTTCCAGCATACCTGCGATAGGAAAGTAGATAAAGAGATGTAGACAGTGCGTATCAGAAGTGTGTTACTATTCATAATTATGGCTTTATGTTAATGATGATTTATAAACCGAGAAATTGGTGTAAAATGCTATAGATTATTTTCGTGCTATAATCTATGACAAACCACCCTGAAAAAATCCACCAATTCAATCAATCTGCCTAACCTTTTTCCATCTACGTCGGAGTTGGCTTCAAGTCTAACTGGGTGCAGCTGAATACCAGTATTTTTCATGGAGTGACTGCCTATCTGACCTCCACAATCCAGTTACTGGGTCACACGATACTCCGCGGTAAGACCGCTTTTCAGATTTGTGGGCATCTCTCTCTCGTGACGACCTGACAATATCAACCAGATCCATGCAAATACATCCCACTTTGATAATACCCTTAATCCAAACTTAACTAGCACTATTTCTATGTTGCTGTTTGATAATCCGTTGCAACGAGCGCCTGAATTAGCATACCCGGCCAATAATATTGCACGACAGACTATGTACGTGATATGCATCAGGTTAAACCGTAATTATAGTGGCAGCTATTGTGGGGCGTTCCACTGGTTTATGATCGGAGGAGACAAGGCTGGATTATTACTGGCATTGAAGCTAGTTGAGTGAAATGTTTGTGATTAAGGGTTTAGCTTTTCGGAAGGTTTTCTTAAAGTTTAAGTCATAATTGTAATAGCTTTATGGGAATATAGAATACGGACTTTTGCCTACTTGGAGGTTGGAAATTATCCCAAGGAATGCACTACTGTGATAAAAATATTCCATGTCCCAGGTCATTGTCTACTTTTGTGATAAATTTCATCGAATTTCGTTTAGCCAATAACAGACAGACAGATAAAGTTACTTTCCCATATATAATATTAGTGTCGATGAAACTCATATACTCGTAGATATGCATATCTCAAAGCTAGCAATCAAATGAAACATCGTTCGAAACTAAATTTATAATTGAAAGAGAAGAAATTTAGATTTATTAATTTAAGATAATCTTCAAATAGATGAAAACCCCGGATGAATATTTTATTTAATATCAAGTTAATTAATTACGTCTATATCAAAGAGACATGAAAAGATGTTATGGTATTTACCATGAAATATTTTCAAGTTAAAATCCTTTGATAATTCAAAGGTATTCATAAACTATACGTACAAGTATTTGAAATTCCTCAAATTCCTGAAAACGTCGCACGTCGGTAATCGACCATGAAAACACCCGAAACACATGCATCCAAAATAAAATTTAGGTAAGTACCTACTTAAACTTTCAGACGTCCAAAATTCTTTACCGACTCTATTGAAGAAAAATCTCTTAAACGTTAGCAGTTCGTGTTTAACGTAGCGTGTACAACATGCCCCGACATGGCTCGTTTCCGGTCCTACTAAAAGTATAAACGGTAAGTGCTGAAAATGTTCTTAAGTACTGTACTGATATTTATTTTCGTAAATTAGGGAGCATTTTTAATGGAGGTAAGATTTTGTTACGTGATACGGACTTTAACTGGTTAAATTTTATTATTATGAGGATTTATTAATTAAAACTTTATGCACAGTTAAAAAAAATACTGTACAGAGGCGGACTTAATGCCTAAGGCATTTTCTATCAGCCACATACGGAACAACAACGGAATGGAATCGGGATAGGTCGGAATAAATAATCTTTAGTAGAGCCTCCTTTCCATTTTTCCCTTTTTCTCCCTCTTTTGCAATTTGAGTTTAATCCTTTAGAAAGAATTTTCTCCCTCTTTTGCAATTTGAGTTTAATCCTTTAGAAAGAATTTTCTCCCTCTTTTGCAATTTGAGTTTAATCCTTTAGAAAGAATCACGTCATCTCCTTCGGGGCCTACCGCGTCGACGATTATATTTATACTTAGCAAATTCTAATTAAGTTATTCTTAACTTAGTCAACCTCATTTGCACAAGCGGCCTCATTTAGGCGTTTTCTACAGTTGGAGTAACAATAACCTTTTATTGCCAATTTACGTAACCTAGGTATTACGTTAACACCAACAAAGCAAGCCTGATAACTAAGTTTATTAAAAACGGAGGAATATATCGAGCGAATACGTGATGCGGATGAATTTTCTCAAGGAATCATAATTCCTTCTCCCTTGTACGTGGACTTATTATTATTATTTAATTTTTAAAATTAGCAAGGGACCAAAAAGTTACTTCAAAAGCAAGCTTAAAGCAGCAGCTTTCCATCCATCCTGTGCGCGGTGGACGTCGAACTGGTGGCGATGGAACACGCACCCTCACACAGCGTCAACTCCATTACTCCATCCATATTTGCCGACATAGCCCGAAGAATTGCCAAACTTAAGTGGCAGTGGGCAGGGCACATTGCTCGCAGAACAGATGGTCGATGGGGCCGAAATGTTCTGGCGCGGTAGCGTTGGAAGGCCTCCCACAAGGTGAACCGACGACCTTGTGAAGGCCGCAGGAACCCGTTGGATGCGAGAAGCACAGAATCGGCCAAAGTGGAGGTGCTTGGGGGAGGCCTATTTCCAGCAGTGGACGTCTTTCGGCTGAAATGATGATGATGATGATGATCCATAGTGCGCACATTCTTTGAAAATATTTTGAGACTCAATGAATTATTCAAAATAAATACATTAAAATTGTAAAAACGAAAAACCATTATGTGTCGTCCTGTTTGTATGTGTATGTAATATATATATATTTCAATGTATGGGAACATCACAATTATTTTCCTTTGTTTATTTATTCTTTCTTGTGTGTTTTTGTTTGTGTGGATTAAAAGTACTCCGAAATTTTAGAATACTTTCTGTCTTTATAAAGAGTGATTATGTGGAAGAATCGTGACGTCTTTATAAAAGTAGATTTTGCTCATTTGCTGTTCTACAAAAAAATATTTTACGAAAATAATTGAATAGACCACCCTTGGGTTTCGTAAAGGAAGCATTACAGTTAAAAAGTAAATAAAAGTAATGTATTCACAAAAACCACAGCGACCCAAAACACACCAAACGCGCTTTGATAAAGATTAAAACCAATTTATTATCCACCCTTACTATAAATACCACAATAAAATGGTTTGCAACTGAAACCAAAATACATTAATACTTGTCAGTCGAGATCTTACCCAAAACATGTGTACAAGTTTGCTGAAGGACGTGGGCCTACGACAGACCCTTGAGGAACCCTTTTAGTGCCGTCGCAATAAATCAAGTCCTAATGACAGTCACGTTTTTTTCAGCCAAGAATATACTTAGAGGTAATCAGAAAACGGCTGAACAAAGTGAGCACCCCTTTCCAAAGGCACAAAATGTTGTCGACTTGTTTTCAATGTTCGAAGCAGTCAAATTCTTACGGTAGGCCTTTCAGAAGAGGGTGGTTCGGCATATTCGGGTCACGTTTTAACAAAAAATGAGATGATTATGTTAAGTTGCAGAAATTTCACTATTATGTTTGGTTGTTAGGGTTTTGGGAGCCAAAGAAATTGTTCTATTTAAGAACAATTTTATTATGTTAATAGCGTTTATCCCGCTTCAAAATCTGCTATTACAATTAAGCCTAGAAAATAGTCAAGCGTTTCTGGATTTGAATATGCCCAATTTATGATGATTGTGTCATTCTTCTCGTTTTGTTATCAACTCACGAACTTAATACTAGTCAAGCAACTCAAAAATATGCCCAAAAATGAATGTGTCAACAAAATCGTATTTGTCTTTTTCAAAGGCAGACGAGCGTAAGACAACTAAATATAAGTTAAGCAAATGAAAGACATGGATGGATAGTTTCACGTATGGATTCTGGTCACGTTCATGTTAAGAGAGAATGATATGATTATATTATTAAACTTTGGGAATTTTCAGCATTCAAGCTAGTTTGCGACTGGGTTTTAATTTAATTTTAAATACTTATAAGGTTATTTAGTGCTTAAGACTTTTTTGCGCGGACTACCCGCTACTTAACTCATTTTATTATAACATTATAATAAACCGTACATTTCGTAACTTAAACATTAATATTATGTGGGTCCATACTAAGACTTGCACATACCTAGTAGTTAAACGATGCAATATAAGTCAATTCATGTCAATTCAAAATATGTATGTCATTAAAAATATGTTTTAATGTTTGTAAAGGCGAAATATAGCCTATGTAACAAAAATTAATCACTATCTGTGTACAAATAGAATAAGATCATTTGTAAACACTGTTTGTAACAACCTTTGAAGTAATAAAAACCTTGAAAAATCAATCAATCATTGCTTAAGAGTTGCTTTTATGTAATTCAAACTGCAAAACTGATTCGATAAAATTTCTACAGCGAATCGTCGTTTTGATAGTCTACCTATGTAAATAGGTAATGTTCATATTTGATACCTAGAGTCTCAATGTCAAATTCAAAGCATTTATTTGAAATAGGCACATAAAAGGCACTTTTTTACGTCAAAAATTACAAAAAAATATAATTTATTCTAGTCGCCCATTCCAAAAGGTAGTTTTCGTATCTATCATCATCTAGCTAGTTGTTCCTTTTAAAACCAAAAGATGCATCTCAAATTCTTTAAGTTTTTCTCCAAACAACCATAAAAATTAACGACCTTCCTGAACAAAACAAAATTACCGTCATCATTTACTTCGACCATAAAAAAAAACTTAAAAGCATTATTAATCTCAACGTTACTTGCTTATTAAACTCCAGGGATCGCTCTCTTGCATACATAATATCCAATAAGTAAGCTAAGTTTCTTCATCAAGTTAGTAAAGGAGATATTAGAAATAATTACAAAAATAATCGTCCGCTTAACATGCAAGGAGCGTTGGGCCAAGACGATCCCCGTAATATACAATGTAGATTTCATTACAAGTTGTGCATGATTTTATGAAAATGCAACTCAGTACGAACAATTTAGTTTATTAAAGAATTCAGCTTCGAAGAAGTTTTCTTTTACTTTCAAAGAAAAAGGTTGTTGGGAATTTTAAAATTGTTTGTTAGTTTTAAGGCCTTTCAGGTGCTTTATTTTTATGCTAAGTGTGGGTGTGCCAAGAATTTGCAAGAGAGAAGGAATGAATAAAATATTAGAATATTTATTTGGGCATTTTGTAGCCAGAGGTTTGAAGGTTTTCACAAACAAGCTTCTCTCATGTTTTTTTCCTTACGTTTTTTTTTTGTTCGTATAATTCATTATTTATGGAGAAAATATTTTATGATATCTATTAGAAAACCAACAAATGGCAAACCATTTTTAAAATAACAAGAAACGAACGAACAGTTTCCTCTTAATGGAAAATAAATATTGTATGACAACCTAAATCATGATATTAGTAGTCCTATGCATTATTCTATGGACAAAATGATAGAATTTGTTCTTACATCATTCTGTGTAACATTTCTAGACAAATTGCAAAATTTCCAGGCATTTCATTCAAATGTTACAATTGTATTCTGTGTATTTATGCATAAATTACTAATAAATTTTTCGTAATATTAATTTATTGATGTTGAATTGCTTTAATATCTGGCATTGGTGATGAAGGAAGAATTGCTAATAAAATATTAGATTTTGTGAAAAGATTGGATTGTATTTTATTTTTGTTGGAATATTAGATACATTTTGTATTGATGTGAATAGTCAGCTACACAGACGATATGATCTTGCCGAGTACATTAATGAGCGCGCTCAGGAATTTGTTGGCGGTTTGTCAGTCCTAAGCTGCGTCACATGCAGTCACATATATAATGTCAAGAAAAGTGAGCTTTTGATTGTCAAACCTTTGTCTAGCTCTTGGGATAATGTTCCTCTAGTGACTTTAAGCGGAAAGCCACTACAAAGATTCACACAGTTTAAATACCTGGATTGTAGTCACGGAGGATATATCTGACGATGCTGATACAGAAAGGGAGCGGAGGGCGTTGGCGGTTCGTTATAATACAATAGCCCGCAGGTTTGCGCGTTTTAGTAAGTATGTTCAAGTCTCGCTTTTTAAGGCATACTACCAAACCTTCGACACGTGCATAAGCCTCCAACGCCCTGCGCGTACAGTATAATAATAATTTAGGATGTTAATGGGGCTTCCGCGTTTCTGCAGCGCTTCGCAGATGTTCGCGGAAGCCTGTGTTGACAAGTTTCATGCCATTATGAGGAGCAGAACAGCGTCAAACTTTATTAGACAAAGTGGACAGTCCCTGTAAAAGACATTGGGTACTGAGCTATGTGCCAATGTGTTAGGCAATGTCATATTTAATTGTTTTTTGTTTTTAAAAGTATAGATACTAACATAGCTTTTAAGACATTATTAGTATTGTTACTAATACAATAATAATAAGGATTGTGTGTACTTGTAGTGAAGCACGCAAAAGTTACACCTGCGTTCTGTGTATACACGCTCACACGCACACATTTACAATCAAACTACACCTCACTATGTGCACACATGTTTACGAAACCGGCTTCAATTTACTGTTGAAAGCACTCTGTCTTGGTTTTTTATTTGGTCTTATAGCTTATCAGGGTCTAATACGTCCCATCACTACAACTGTATGCAGGTGCCGTTTGAGGACTATAAATAATATTTTAATGAACTTTTTTGTCGATACGCACGTATCAAAATTTTGTTTCAGTGCGGTTAGTGGAAGTGCTCAGGTGCGGTTCGGTCAAGTGCTGTTGAAATCAGTGCTCTGAGTGGAATACCTCTCTTAAATGGTTCCGTTAGTTTAGCGTCACTTAATAAAGGTAAATGTTACCTTAGGTCAGCCCTTCTTTGCTTTAATATACTTAGTTCTTCAATTTAAAAAAAAGTTTAGTCTCAAAACTAACTAAAAAAGAAACAAAACAAACTTTTAGTTAAAAATACAGGTTAATATTTTAAAATTGTAATATATTTCTTAAATGTTCTCTAACAAACCCAATGTTATTTTCGAGCAAGAAACTTACTTTAAACTTTTAATTGTTGGCAAGATTCAAGACATTTTAATTGCTTTCTACTGTTAGGAAAGAGTTTGTTTAGCTTTTGGTTGGGGATATATGTTTTAATATGTATGTTTCGATTACTTTACGAAAATATTCTTCACACTGTTCAAAATTTTAATTTTGAGACGGATTATTTCGTTTAAGTTTACTTTTTATTATCCATGATTTTATTCACGTTTTCCAAAAAAAAAGCGTAGATTATCAATTTTTTTTTTGTTAAACCTTTTTTCTAGAACCGACAATTCAAAGACATTACCATACCGCACTGGGCCCGCGTGGTGGATTGCGGCCCACTCGCTCTCACCGAGAGGAGGCCCGTGTGCCAGTTGTAGGAACATTATAGACTGATTATGCTTTATATTTAAACCTGTTTTATTTCTGTATATATAAGTAAAAAGCCCAATCATTCATTACGTATATCAAGTGAAGGGGCCCGTCAGGGCCGAAGCCTGTCGGGTCAGCGGGATTGTCCGAAAGGGTTACCGCTGGCCCAGAACATAAACGGCTAAGGAAGGAACACGGGTGGGTTTTAGTCAGTAAGAGTCTGACACCCCCTTCCGCTCCACCCAGAGCGGGAGGGGTCATTTGATGATTTCCAATACTCAAAAAAAAAATCATTTCGTATTATTTTTTAAGTTTACATATCTCGGGACCATGTAGTCCCGGTCCTTTAGAAGGCGTACGAGAGGGGCTGAAGCCAACTCGCTGAGGCCCCTTAGACAATTTTAAATCGAATAAAGCACTATCAATATTTTATTTCCTTAATTTTATTAATTACATATAAATTATATTATATTTTTAAATATGAGAATATAAAAACATTTAAAAATATTAAAAAATAGTAGCCCACCGGCATCGGGAACAGGGTCCAAGCTACCGGTCAGGGCTCCGCAGAGAGCAACCTCCTAACAATGCGGCCATGTCCAGAAATACCGCTTTTTGAATCAAGCCCTATCGTTTTATTATTAGTTTTTACATTTTTTACAGTAAGAGTAAAATTCGAAGCAGCGGTGCTATTCTGTAAAAATCTCACCGTGAAAACTAAGGTGAAGTGAGCGTCGAGTGAGCTGTCAATAGTGTCATTTCCTAGCAAAAACAAACTCACTTCACCTAAGTTTTCACGGTGAGATTTTTACAGAATCGACCGGCTGTTGTTTCAAATTAAAATCCATAATATTGAATTAATTTTTTAAGACTGTTTCTTTCTTCACAAAATTGTAGAAACGTTTAAACAAAATTTAATGAGACTTCTCCTCTACAAAGTCGCGAGCACCACAAGTGGTAATATTAATTCCTTGTGTGCCATTAACTACCAAGTTCTTAGCTAACATTTCTACGCTTAGTATAATATAATACGTCTAGATTAACTGACACTTAACCACTGTACTGTTTCAAGTGGTAGCGAGGTATTTTGTGTTTGTAGGTCTACTGTTTACAGTTCTTAACGTTCCTTACCTTGTCGGTAATTGTGGGTAGTATTACGGTGAGTGTAAACATCTGCTTTAACTAAGTTCGTATTTGTATCTTTTTAATTAGAAACTAGTTGTGTTTCCTGTTACTACATCATTATGTTCTGTTTAAAGAAATTTACTTCTCAAAACGGACACAATGGTTACTTATATCAGCGGGATTGTCCGAAAGGGTTACCGCTAGCCCGGAATATAAAGGGCTAAGGAAGGAACACGGGTGGGTTTTAGTCAGTAAGAGTCTGACACTCCCTTCCGCTCCACCCAGAGCGGGAGGGGTCATTTGATGATTTCCCATACTGAAAAAAAAAAAAAGCAATCGTTTCTTATATGAGAAACTTAATAAAACATCTTAATAAACATAATCATTTGATCTATCGAGTATCAGTGTGGATTGATTTATTATTGTTAGTTAGCCAAATACCATTTTAACCTATTTTAAAAAATGTTCACTGATGAAGAAATTTTCGAGTATAAGTCCTGTTCATTTTGTTTGGTTGAGGAGAAAGCTTTCCTTATCTATAACTAAAGCAAAGACACGCGTTACTTTGCAAATTATATTGATCTACGGCTGTTCTAATTTTAACCACAAGCCCCTCTCTGCCTTTTCCTGTCCCTTGAATATTCTTGCCAAAACAACAACGTTAAGTGGACAACTGCCATAATACCACCTGCCTGACTTTGGGCGAAGTTATTACAAGTTTAAATGACCTCTTTAAATGACCCGCGCTTTACAGACAAACCCAACTCGATAAGGGTCTCCTCCTAAACAAGTTCTTTAACTCTGAACTTTACCTAAGATTAAAACATTGCTTTTTGGCACAAAATAAATTTAAGTATCAACGTTTTTGGTTTATTTTAATTTCTGAATTGTTTTTTTTTTCAAATCTTTTTTAATGCGATCGCTTTTAACGTGCAAGTTTTTTTACATCGTTCTAACATGTATAATTTCAACATGAATTATGTAACCAATATTTTGTACCAATTTTATGATTTAAATGTGTTTCCGTGAAGTTTGTTGTCCGTTCTTCTCCATAAGTAACTACTACGCTTTGAAATGGGCAACTGACCGACCTCTTGACAATTCAAAAGTACCTGTAATTGGTTTATTTGAAACTAGCAGCGCCCCGCGGTTGCACCCACATAAGTTACGATCCCGTGGGAATATCGGGACAAAAAGTATCCTATTTTCAATTTTTTTTCCTATGTCCTGGTACACTATCTGTGTGCCAAATTTCATCCAAATCTATCTATCCTCACAAACATTCGCGTTTATAATAGGATTTATAGTAGGATAAATAGTTTGAGTTTGATTTTTTATACAGCGTGTTCCGGATGATATACATAAACTTCGACCAGATGTTCAGACCATGGACATAAGCATTTTTCATTATGGACACATTAATGAATTCTTATTTTTTGTTCATTTTCATACAAACCCAATACCATGACGTTAATCATCCGATATGTAATGCCTCTTTACCCGAATTGGCAACGACGTATTTTCATTCATAAGATTTGGCGGGCTGAAACTTGTCAAAACTAAGTTAAGACCCTTTCTTACTGCATATCTCAGTTAAATTTCATTCAATGGAATAACAAATATCTTTGTAACCAATGATATTTTAGTAAACAGATATGTTATGAGCGCGCAAATCGTGAAGACTAGAAAACGTCCTAATTGGGACGTATTGCCTTTAGTCTGTGTCACGCACGTCTACGAGTGACACGGTGCGCGCTGCTACGTAATTACCATCCAAAATGCCATCTTGTGTATTTAGAAAGTGTACCAATTATGATACCAAAGTTAATAAAACACAAGGGATCTCATACCACATGTAACTACGCAATATACTTCGATTTATTAATATATTTCAATTATTTTCCTAATATTCTGATATTTGGAGGTTAGAAAAAAGAAAGAGATGGAAAATACATTTTTTGTCGTAAGAACGACAAGTATGCGTGCACTCCGGACATAAAATAAAAGTACAGATGCGAATATTAGGCAGTAAAGTCATCTTTACAGCAGAGTTCTAGTTTCCCTTTTAACTTTTAACTTTTCTTTATAATTTTATTTGATATATTTAATTATAAATTAAACATGTCATATATAGCGAAAGAAAATATTAATAGTTTATCGTTACCATAATATGTCACAGATAGTGTTAAAATGAAGCTGCCATTGAGATCAGGCTTCAAGAATGGATCGCAATTGTTCATAAACAAAGAAATGGATCGTTTATATTACTTTACTGTGTGACAACAGCTACCTACCTTTTAATAGTGTTTATTCGTTGCATAGGCACAAATCCCGACTACAAATTCTGTACACGCGGTTTGTACTTTCTGCCTAGTTAATTTGTTAGTCTATGATGCCAACGTGCGGTGATTGGTAGCCCGAATAAGGTTTGTTTACATTCACGCGCAATTGACAACATCTAGCTGTCACTTTTTTTCTTCTTGATTTTATCAAGCTATCCTTTTTACTTGTAGTGAAATGTAAAATGAATGAAAAGTGTGTATGTGTGCTGCCTCTCGGCGCGGAACACTTTTTTCTGTTGTTTTGTAAGTGTATAACATATCTGTTTACTAAAATATCATTGTTTGTAACGAAGCCTTTTTAAGTACTACTTCCGTTGTTAGATTTAATTTGTAAAAGCTATAGAAGCGTTTGATAAATTTTATGGATAACGTGAAGAACACGGTGTATAATTGCTAACATCTTTAAGTTATAGAAAAGTGCTAACTAAAGCGAAATTTGACTTTATTCCAATTAACGTCTTTCGTTTTTGACATTTCTGATGACAAGGGTAAATTAATAATAGTCTTAATTTATTGCTGTACCGAGCATTTTCACGTTTTCTTAGTTAAGATTAGGTACAAAAACAGAAAGTAACAAAGGAGTCTTCAAGTCGCCTGTCTTAGAATAGAATAGACATTTATTTTGCAAATATGGATATCAGGGTATGGTATACATAATAGGTGTTGTGATAAATTAAAGCTCAGTCATATTAACACAATTCGGTTTACGAACATATTTTATTATTTTAAATGTTCGATTTTTTCTTCAATCCAGAGCAATACAGTCAGTTATTTTCTCTGATAAAAACTCAGTCAGACTGTAGTACATTTAATTTTATCCATAAAAACATTATGTAGTCTTCTCTTAATCAGCACTTGTGTCAAGTCTTCCCAAAAACTTGGTAATTTATCGTAAATAATTGGGGTCATACAGTAAACAATTCTGCGCGCTAAAGTAGTTTGACACGTTAAATGACATAATTTACTTTTGTCACGCCTATTTCTTGGGTTGCTTTACAAACATAGCCACTTCGAAAATATAGCTTCATCGATTTCGATCGATCGGTACCAGCTGATCGAGAGTTGCCGAAGATCGAGTTGAATGAATCGACCTACATGGTCTTCATATAACCTGACCAAGATTATGTCTGGACTTTAAAAGAGACTATGACCTCTGAGTTTGTTTCGGCCTTTCTTCTCAGAGTAGTCAGATAGGAAACGCCGATCTCATCTAGTTTAAAAAATACATGATTGACGTGTAAAAGTGTTTGTGCAAACCTACTTACAAAAATAAAATCATTTATCATTTATCATTAATGGCGTGCAATAGAAGAGGCCTATGTCCAGCAGTGGACTGCTGTAGGCTGATGATAATGATGAAAAAAGACTAGGATTACTTCACAGTCCACCGTCCTTATATCACAAGAAACAAACAATACAGCCTGTTACATACTCCTAACTTTTAAATTGGAAAATTTAAAAGTGTACTAACAGCAACATTAATCCCCTTGCTCCCAGGCGCAACATTATTTACTCTGCGAATTTCTTTAGTAACGCCCTAAATTTCCCAGGATGGCAAACTATAATCTCTTGGCCAGTATCCAAGGAGGTGAGACGCTAAAAGTTAAACGAGGGGCTGGAGCCAAGCAATAGTACTGGCGTTGGCTAAGGGGTTTCACCAGGTAGCAAATGCAATACCAATTTGAGGTGGTTTATGAATTTGGCATGTTTTTGTGTAGAACAAATTAGTTGGACAAAAACTTGACTGTGGTGACCAATCCTTAAAAACAAAAGGTCCTTTTAATGCTGACGTGATTGCAGACAACAAAAGTGAACCATTAATTTAACTTTATATATTATACTTTTGTGTGTATTGTGCAATACACACAAAACTATAATCTTACTTCAGTCAGCATTTTAGTTTCCATCTAATTAACCCGAATAAACAATTTCATAATTCTCAAAGCTTAATACTCTGCAACCAAGCATTTACCTAACATTATCCTTTACTCCCTTCGTAGAAATAACAGAGGCTCTTTAATTATTCCAATTCTTCAAACGAGTCGAGTGGACCGTTGCGAGAAATGACATCCTTAATCCACACTTGTCCATCCGTGCCTATGTGGCTTGGCCGTTGAAAGGTCTCCTGTGTGGACACTATAAACATGTTAATGCGGTGTCCGATGTTTGTCCCAAGGGCCGCCAACTAATTCCGAACGGGCCTTGCCTTGATTAACATATAATGTCCTCGTATGGTGTAGACTTGCTGGGTCGACGTTTTGGAGTTGCTGACGTCAGAAGTGTCAGCTGTTGTTGAAAATTTAAATAAGAATGTTTACGGGGACATTGTTTGGCTTAGGGTTGGGTTTTGAAGTGTTTTATAGCTCGTGTTTTATAGTTCGTGTACTTGGATGATATGACTGTGTTGTTTCGAAAGAACTGCTACTTTTCGTCTATTGTTGGAATGGCAAACATAAGTGTTCTTTGTTCTAAAACTTTGATTGATTTTGTGAATCACAGAATAAGTCCTAAAATAATTTAAATTAAGCTCTCGAAAAGTTGGCTCTGATAGTAGAAGTGAAATAGATAGGTAGTTGTATTTTCACAGAAGCGAGTCAATATTATTCTTGTTATCTTCTTCAGTTCGTCGTAACAGAGAGTCTAACAAGTAGGTTACTTAGTCAGACCAGCGTGCTGCCGTTAGGTGACAAGGCGCGGGATTTTTTTTCATCTACCTTGCCCCAAGCTGCCTTTAAGATATTCTGGTTCCCGACGATTCGTGTTATAACGAACGGAAAATATGAGTTATTGGCTGTTAGTAGCAGTAGCATAGCATAATCAGCTTATACTTGTTCCAATTGCTGGGACACAGGCCTCCTTTCTTCGAGAGGGTGTAGGTTGTAAACTACCATGCGGGCCCAGTGCGAGTTGGTAGATGTCACATGTCTTCGATTTTTTTGTTGTAGGACTTGCGGGTTTCCTCCCGATGTTTCCTTTCACCGTTTTGGTGCAGCGGTGATGAAACAATTTACACAAAGTAAAACGCCTATCTGGATTCGAACCCACGACCTACAACTCACCACTGCCCACGTTTGTTATTATTCTGCTTATATAAACACTTTTTGTCAATAATTATATTTAGTAGGTATACTTTTACACGACCTGGTTTTTTGATATCAGAAACTAACTAATGAATTCGTTAATAATTAGAATCTCATTACCTTTTGTAAATACAAAGAAACATATGAATAGTTATTTTCCTAGACTTTTGTTCGGAACAAGTCAGAAGATGGAATCATGCTGACCGCAATCCAATTTCATGTAATACCTATCTATTTTTCCAGACAATGTATCACTCAGATATATTGAATGGAGCCTAGAATCAACGAAGAAAAACAACACAATTTTATCTTTTATTATCGAGAAAAATTCTTCGCCAACTATCAATGATCATGGTTATTGGTATTGACAGAATCATTTCTTTCTATTGGCTGTTGTATTTTAGCTTCTTCGTTATTAGTTTTTGGACGAAGTTCAATAACACTTTTTAAAGAAGAGTCATTTGAGAAAATATCTTTACTGCCTCTCCATTAAAACAATCCTCTCCTTTGTATCAAAAACCTCATGCTAATACAATCAGTTAACCACTTACCAAGTCTTAGTGTGGTAATTACGACAATATCCCTAGAGGATCGTTGATTGTAGCGGTCTCTGAGAAAGCGTTCCCAGTGCTATGCATTCACGACTTGATTATTTATCAATTCTAGGGCTACTTCAGTGAACTATTTTCAGAATCACCGTTTCCAAAACTCGTGTAGTATTATGTTAACCGGATTCTTCATAATGATTACTTCTATCTTTTTTTGTTTCATATCCCAGTTGTGTTTATTATTCATTAGGTTGTTTACCTTTACAACAAATTCTGTAGAAATATTTAATCTCCTACCATCTTTTTTTTTCATGGATCTTCATTTTATTTATTTAATTTATTAGTGCTGTTTAAATAAGCTTTTTATTGGATTTCTGATGCTGAAAGATATTTATCTTTTTATTAAGATTTCTTTTACATAAATTAATGTGTATGTAGCGGTATCTACAACGCCTCGTGCGAACAACGCGTCATACTGACGTCACGCAAAATCCTACATCTCGCAAGCAGAGTTTACCGCGCAACTAGCATAGATACAACGCCCCGACATGAATCATCGGGCAGTTGCCCGCCAGACACAACACTCGTGTGGTCGGAGAATCCTCCCTTTTCTATAGAGTATGAGTGAGCTTTACACCCTGTTTCTCATACCTCTATATGTAGACATTTTATTAATTTTAGTTAGCGAAACCACAAAAGGAAGTCTGAGATAAATATTGGCTACTTTTTGTAACTCGGGAAGAAAATAAAGTATACAAATATTGGCAGTGTTATTGGGTTATTTGGCTAGAAACTTTCTAGAGTATTTGTTCTCTTTTAATAGAAAGAAAGAAAGAAAATACTTTGATTTGCGGTAGATAAACAAGACGCAGAGAAAGAACAAAAACAAATGATTGAATGAATGGCAATTGGATTATCTACTACCACATGGGAGCCATAACATATATATTAGATATATATATTTTCATGTCATTTCCTCTTCGGGGAATAATTATATCCCCAATATTGTGTGTATTATGAAGTTTTATGTGTAGGTATTCTTGTGTGTATTGTAAAAACTCCAGACTAAATATAATTTTTCCTTACCGTAATTCTCAAAGCACACACATGACAAGGCATCCTCATTTTTCATTCAACTCTTCACCAGCATGGAATTTAAAATCCAACCCTCGAAAGTAAAGCTTATAGCTTGTACCACATAAAAGGCAGGTGACAAGCTCCAACGTTTCACGTGTGCCTTTTGTTATATACCATTGTATCCTACTTTATTTGCAGTCGGTTGTTTTAAGAGTGTTATTTGGAATGGGACTGGTGACAAAACCCAAGGTTTTTTGAACCCTGTTTTCGGAACAAAGGCTTTAATTAACATCAAATTGCATGGTTCAGCAAATTCTTGTAATTTACTTTTTGATGGGAATAATGTTTCTGGTTGTATTGTAGATTTATTTTATCTATTAGTGGTTTCAAATTTGATAAGAACGACCAGCTTCATGTTTTGATGTGATGTAATACCATCAGCTGACAGTCAGTCGCCATTTTAAATACAAAATGGCGACTAACTGTCAGCAGAATTGTACACATACGAGTACATACATGAACTCACGCCTTCTTTCCATGAGGTTAGGCTTCTGCCTACCCCCATGTAGTTTCTACTACAGAATGCCAACTGCTACGATCCTTACAAACTACCAACCTTATTACAGAATTGTGCTGTTTAAAATATTCTAAAATGAGTAAAGAAATTTAATATCCTTGACAAAAAAAAAACAAGATTTTCTTCTATTGTGTATCGTAACCGCGTATTACGATAGGTACGAAGGAAATTCATGAACCAAACGCCTCCAAAACCATAGCTAGAATCATTAATTCACACCTAAATTAAAATTCAGTACCACATTAGTAATTCTGTCCATTAAAATTTCAGCAATGTCTCTATATGAGATAAAACAGTTCTCTAAGAAATTAATGTTCTTTCCTAAAACATTTACGGGCCATCAAAATTTCTCTTGCTACCCAAGATAAACTCTATGTTTTTGTAATGAAATCGAGCTCTTGCTTGAATGATAATTTCGTAAGGAACATACTTTTCCTAGTTATCATTTTCAAGTATGAATAAATCAAATATTTGATGTTAAAATAATGTCGGCAGTATAATTATTATTAGATTCTCAATTTATAACAGTTATAATTATTATTATTCCATTATAATTTTATAGTGATTAATGTAGTAATCCATTATAATTTTATAATCATTAAGAGCCCCTAACAATTTCGCGGACTAAAAACAGAAAAATCAGTTTTTTTCAGCGCAAATTTCTATAACGTTTATAACGTATTTTGTTATATATTGTGAGAGGGAGTGGGCCATAATCCACCACACGGGTCCAGTTCGGGTTGGTGGATGTCTCACGTTTCTCTTCGAATTTTTGGTTCTATGATATGCAGTTTTCTTCATGAACGGTGAAGGAAAACCTCGTGAAGAAACCGGCAAAATACTCGTATATTATTTATGAGCTTTAAATTAGCCCTAACGAAATTGCTTAAATATCTCGCCTAAACTCAATTGACCAATCATTGTCCTAAGTAAACACTCGATGCACTCGTTATTATCAACAGCAAAAGCTACAAAGTTAACCACTTAAAACGTTAAAGAAGCAATCAAATTGGAAACTTTTGTAATATTAATATTGATTGGTCCGTACTTGGAAATAACGTATTTCGCTCACAAAGCTCAATTTGTATTACATTAAAGTTGCTGTTGGGGTATTGATGAAGTATTGCTATATTTATCGAAAGAGTTAGAGTAGATGATGAAGATATTTTTGGACAGAACCTCTTTTCCTATTACTGGTACACAGGTTTCCTCTTTTCGAGAGGGAGTGGGCTGTTGAAATCTACCGAGCGGGCCCAGTGTGGGTTGGTAGATGTCACATGTCTTTGATTTTTTTATTCTAGGACATGTCGGTTTCCTCACGATGTTTTCCTTCACCGTTTTGAGAGCAGTGGTAATTAAATTATTTACACCAAGTAAAGCACCTGCCAGGGTTCGAAACCACGAACTACTTTTCGAAAGTTGCGGCCGTTACAATTCGGCCACCACTGCTTTATACAGAAAATTATGCAAGAAAATTGCTTTTGAAGTGGCGAAACCAAGTAATAAGCCTTAATATGATTAGCCAGTCGGCAAGTTTGGTAGCGAAGCCGACAGCCTGGGGCATAGCTGACATACTTGTGTTCGAAAATTGAAGAGAAGACTGGTATAATAATTAATCTTTTACAGCCTACGGGTACGAAAACAACTCTTGAATTGGTGAAAAGATCAGCCAGCCAGTAATGTTGGTATCGGAACTGCATGTCTAAAATGCCCCAGGTGAACATAAGTACGAAAAATTTATACATTACTTAGCTTTTACCCACGACTTCGTCTTATCATCAGTCCGTGCTACTACTTCGTTTTCACGTAGAGTTCTTTTGCCTTAGGTAATTTAAAATAGATTATAACCTTCCTCAAGAATTGGGCAATCAAATGCAAAAATAATTTTTCAAATCCGGCTGGCAGTTGTAGAGATTAGCGTGTTCAAACAAATCTCAGCTTTATTACATGCAAAAGTTGGAAAAGGCTAGGCAGATGATGAGTATAGCATATAATATATTATAATATAGACGATACAGACGTAGAAATTTTAACGTCTAATCTTGTGAGCACAACGTAACATGCTTATTTTGTGCATTTTCATTCTAAAATAAAAGTATAACCAATTAAACGACGAGGGCGCCACTGCGCGGTCGGTGTTGTCTTTATATGGGACCAACACAAAATTTGGTGTTTTGATAATGATTGTGATGATTTGAGATTATTATATTTTGAGAATATGATATACAGAGACTAAGCGGTATAATCCACGACGCTCAGAATAAACCATTTCCTTTACCAGGTAGGTGAACAAATACAAAACACAATAACAAACTATTATCAACACAAGCTTAAATACTGCCATTAATTTAATTCACGGTTCAAAGGGTCAATTGTAACCAGGGGTTGTACCAGCCAAGTACAAGTTATGGGTTATGACAAAAGACTAATACAGTGGCTAGGTACAATTCTCCTTAACTTCGTAATGAATATATGTATACAAAGAACAGAACTGTAACTTCCAATTAGTTTTAAATAAGACCTCTATGTCTTTAACTTGGTTGAAACATTGTTTCATTTTGTTTCAAGAGAAGCCGAAGTAACTACATGTAGATTGATTTGCATACTATTCAATTTTATTCGGAACATTGCTCTGGAATTTTATAGTACGAGTACCTACTCAATGATGAAGACTTTATTCAATGTTTATTATTATTATTATATTTTTATATTTATTATATTAAATTTTTCTGTAGTGCGACAATTTTTATCGATTCAGATTGGTGCAAAATTTTGTGGCCATTTAATTTTGCATACACGGTGTAAAAAGACCCATAGCCGTCGAATACAAATTCTGTACCTACATACATCAGTCTAAATAACTTTCTGTAAAAATAATTGCTGTGAAACGACTTTCATTTTTGATGAGAAAAATCGCTGTTTACTTGCAACGGTACATGGGTCGTGGAAGTATTTAAAGTTGTGTTATATAATTTAAAACATATACGTAAAAAAAAGACAGTAAAAGTTGGAATTTTGACTTTCAATAATTATCTCCGTTATCAGAAGGTATGGCCAATTACAAAAAAAAAATCAAAATGACGGGGAGCACAAATGACTCTCGTGTCTTTTTACACCCGTTAGGCATGTCAATTTAAATGAGAGAACAATTTGAAAACAAATGAAAGAGAAGAAGAGGTGTTTTACAATTAAAGTAAACAAAACACGTACCTACAGGATTTTGGTGAATACAAACATTTTAGACGACTTTAATCAGAATAATACTGTAGCTAAAACAATAGAAACGGTTCCAGACAAAGTAGTGGAAACTAAAACATTCCAGACAGTAATTCCAGTGTCTGGAAAGGTTCAGGGACAGAGGGACTATACAATAAATGCTATACAGTTGACAATTCTAATTTACATTGAGAGTTCGATCATTAATGATGTAACTAATATTTTTGTAAAAATATATAAAGAAATTTTTTTCAAGAAACTCCATGGATATTCTTTTAAATTATATAATTTAAAAGAGTGTCCATGGAGTTTCTTGCTCGTTCTTCTCCATAGGTACCTACGCTTTGGAATGGGCAACTAGCTTCATATTTTCTGACTGCCCGACTTCTTGACGATTCAAAAGTGCCTGTAAATAGTTTAATTGAATTAAATGCTTTGAGTTTGAATTTTGAGTTTGAGTTTGATCAACACTAAGATTTCACACTAACGGTCCAAGAGCTCTTGGCATGGGTAGGAGCGTAAAAAGGCGTGAACTTATACCCAAAACGTGCCACTATTAACGTAAACCTAACCCACGCATATTTTTGTGCGGTTTGCGTACAGGAATTACGAGATACCACTAATATGAAAAAGAGATATTGATATTACCTATTAGTAGATAAAAAACCTTACCGTTTGTTTGGATTTATCTGTGGTAACGTTTCTATTGTGGACTTCTAGCTAAGTAATAACAGCCGCACGGGTCTATCGATCAGGTTAAGCTATGCTTGCCGCGGTTGGTCCGTGGATGGGTGACCATCTTTACATATCAAGACCCCTCCGTGCCTCAGAAAGCACGTTAAACCGTTGGTCCCGGCTGTCATTCGTGGATCTTTAGCAGTGGTTAAGGGTCATCAGAAACCCGAAAGTCTAGGGCTATTGTATCACCCAGTAATGGGTTGTGGAGCTCAGATAGGCAGTCGCTTCATGTAAGATACTGGTATTCAGCTGCATCAGGTTAGACTGGAAGCCGACCCCAAAATAGCTGGGAAAAAGCTAAGCGGATGATGAACGTCTCTACACTCAAAAAAAAAACGGCCGTTAAAGGTCCAAAATCCCTTTGTCGATTTTTTTTTGTGCTCCTGACGTAGCTTTTAGGCCATGCGTTCGTGGAAAATCTAACGCGACGATCAACTTTTTTTTGTCGAACGCATTTTTACGACTTTTTGTCACTGTGCAAACGTTCTTTTGAACGTAGCGTAATATTTTTTTGATTTTTTTGTGCGATTTGACACAGCCACATAAGCAAACTAACGCAGAAACAAATGATATTTAGTATTTTGTCACTTCGTTAATTTGCCATTTGTGCCTACGACAAAACACTTTAAAAAGAACTGTTGTTCAACTGACAAAATTACTTTATCAAATTTCGGTTTGTGCTTCAGACATAGTTTTTAAACCGTGCGTTCAGGTAAATATGTACGTGACGACAACGTTTTTCTTTGCAATGGCTTTTTGTTACTGCGTTGATGCTACTTCGCACGTAGCGTCAAGTTTCTTTTCTTTTTTTACTACGACCATAAGGATAAACAATCCGTTAAAAGCGTAATTTAGATAAACTATAACGGGGAAACAGAGTAAATCTAATGCTTTGTTACTGTGTTGGCTTAGCTTGCCATTGCGTCTATGGCAAAACCCAATTTACTTAGATAAAAAAATTATTCAACTAAAGAGATTCCTTGGTCGAATTTTATGAATTTTATTTTGTGACTATGACATAGCTTTTATGCCGTGTGTTTTAGTAGACATGGACTCCGCCACAGAGTATTTTATAATAAAAAGTAATTTGTCCTCGTGCTAATTTTCCTGTTTATGTAGCGTCTACTTATATTTTGTTTTAAGGTATATAGGTACATATCTACCTAGTTCTTAATATTCATAGATAGACAGACCTAGACCAGCTTATTTTATTCATACTTACCTACTTATATCCCTAGTCTGTTGTAGCAAGTAGGTAAGATAGGTATCTGCCTAGGTAGGGCTTAGAATCACAAGCAGATGTTGTGTTAGCATAGCGGGTTCGTTACATAGGATACGTACCAGCCTACCAACTACAAAAAGTTATGCAAGTAGGTAAGTAGGTATACGTACCTACCTAAGTAAGTATTGTTTGTCTTGAGACACGACCAGTCCAGAGTGACTACCTACCTACCTAGTTTTAGGGATACCTATTGAAGTGGATATTGTATTAGGTAGGTAACATTACTTCTCTGGGAGCAATGACGGTTTCAAGTGGGAATGAAACCATCATTGTCTGGGGGACTGAAACACTTAGGCAGGTAGGTACCTGGTCTACACACCTAGACCTACCTACCTACACGCCTACCTACTTATTATAATACCTATCTACAATGCGTGCCACGAAAGAAAAATTGTTAGGTTCCTACCTATTTTATTTTCAAGTTTTTCGTTTTGGGATAAAATTTCCATTACTGGACAAAAATTTCGAAGTTCATATTTTTTTTTTGGAGATAGTACACATAAAAAGAAACCGTTTTACAAATTTTCAATACGCGGACGCCCACGGATTACGAGATTTAATTCTTTAAAGTTACTATACAGATTAGAAAATATCACGACATTTGCACATTTTTTGGTTGGTTTTATTGTAATAAGTAGTAGGTAAATAATAAAAGTTGACATTTCACGTTCCGTTGACGGTGGAAGTGTACGTATTTATGTAAAAAAAAGTAAACAAAAAAGTGTATGTCGTGTCACTGATTGTACTCGTGTGTAGTGTGTATGTAAATAGGCAATGTTACTACTGCTACTAGGAGAATTTGGATCCAAGAGTGAGCGAAGCGAACTCAGAACTTAGGGCACCCTGATGTTAGGTTAGTTAGGATCCTTTAAACTCTGCAGACAGAAATAGGAGATAAGTACTATTTTTTTACCTCTTTTCATTCTAATAACCAAATAGTGCTGTTCTAACCTCTAAACTTTGGCCATGGATATCTCCATAACTATGGGGCTCCGCGGGGCGGGGGTTGTACAGGGAGTACAGCCCCCCCTTCCACAACCCTCTCACCCCCGCCCGTAAAATCGTTGTCTAGTAATGGAAATTTTAACCTAGTTTTGAGCCATAACATGGTAAATCTTATTACTGGCTATCATGATAAAATGCGTAGGTACACCAAATTTCATGTGTGTGCTGTTCAACGCATTCGTTGAACAGCACACACATGAAATTTGGTGAGTCACACACAGGCTCATTAGCCTGAATGATCAAAATAAGAATGGCCTTAAGCCATTCTTAAGTGCAGCAGTAGCCATATAGTAAAACTAAAAATCGACTATCATGATAAAAGGCGTACTTGCAGAAAATTGTCGTCATCATCGTGTCTGCTCTGTTAACCATTAAAGAGTAACGTTCTCTTATAAGGAGCCAATTCTGAGAGCAGTAGCCATTTCATGGTCAAACTTATAACCGGGTGTCCTAACAGAATGAGTACCTACATACCTACTTACACAAAATTTCGTGCCTTCGCTGCTGACCGTTGAAGAGTTCCTTCATGAGGAGCCCATCTTGAAAGCAGTAGCCATGTCATGGTCTAAGTTATAACCGAGTGTATTAACAGAATGAGTACACAAAATCTTGTGCCTGTGCTGCTGACCGTTGAAGAGTTCCTTTATCTTAATAATGACACGATTGCCTCAAGTTTCCGAGAATTGAGACTATTCGTTAAACTACGAATTTAAAATTTTCAAGATTCGTCGACTTTGATAGGCCCTCCTTTAAAAAAAATGTACTAGAGTGCCTTGGCAAGTGGCATTAAAAGTTGGCGCATTTAATCAGAATTCTAAAATGGTACAATACTTGTTAGTTCCATACAATAAAAAAGAGTAAAAAAAATTAAAACCTCAAGTAACCCGATTTTTGCTATCTCAGTTAAAATGTTTTTGATTCGCACAAGCTCTAGGTAGGTTCTTAATTTTAAGGCAAAATGATGAGAGAGATGGATAGTGGGTATGTTTGCCATGAGTGAGCGAGACAGATAGTGACACCACTTTTATTAAAGTGAAAAAAGTTAGTAAAATAATGAAAAATCTTGATCTAGTTTAATTTAGGTTTGTTGGAATAAAAGTCAGATAGAGAAATAACATTTTTATTACAATAAATGTTCAAATTGTTTACCATCAGCCTCAATACAAGCCCTACATCTTCTTAAAAAAGATCTACTTATTAGTCGGGCATATCTTCAAGAGTTGATCTCCTCAGCTGCTTGAGAAATGCGTTCACGCAGGTCGGCTACGTTCTCAATGGGCTTATTTATTGTAATAAAAAACGTTATTTCTCTATCTGACTTTGATTCCAACAAACCTAAATTAAACTAGATCAAGATTTTTCATTATTTTACTAACTTTTTTTCACTTTAATAAAAGTGGCGTCACTATCTGTCTCGCTCACTCATGGCAAACATACCCACTATCCATCTCTCTCATCATTTTGCCTTAAAATTAAGAACCTACCTAGAGCTTGTGCGAATCAAAAACATTTAAACTGAGATAGCAAAAATCGGGTTACTTGAGGTTTTAATTTTTTTACTCTTTTTTATTGTATGGAACTAACAAGTATTGTACCATTTTAGAATTCTGATTAAATGCGCCAACTTTTAATGCCACTTGCCAAGGCACTCTAGTACATTTTTTTTAAAGGAGGGCCTATCAAAGTCGACGAATCTTGAAAATTTTAAATTCGTAGTTTAACGAATAGTCTCAATTCTCGGAAACTTGAGGCAATTGTGTCATTATTTTTTATTGGGATTCTAGAAATGTTATTTAGGATTACGTTTCCAAAGTTCAAATGAACAAAAATAAAAAAAGTGAGCCGTCACGGGACGCCTGGCAGATGTGAAACATCGACATTATTTTTGCGCATGGTGACGCGTCGCCACACAGTACACAAGACTGTGACTGTATATATACACCATCATATAGCGTGGCGACGCGTCGCCACGGCATGCGTCGCCACGCCAGAAATTTGTTTTACGTGCGGCTATAGATGTTTCACATCAAAAAGAATAACCGAAAAATGTGACAGTTTGATCAAAATTCTAGGTTTTTCTTAAAATGCCCATAATTTTCAAACTGCATGGGATAGATTTTTTTTCAGATTTTTCTCGTGATGGTTATGATCAATCCTGTCACCCCGTTTCGGCATGACGTTGAGTTCTGGGACACCCTGTATATACAATGGTTCAGTTTTGGTTTTATTTAGGTATTATCTATTGATATGGATGTACTTTTCGGGCTATGGTTACGAATAAAATTGTTAAAAGCTTTCGAGGCCGTGAGTAGATGCTATACCCTTAATATAAATCAGCCTGGCTTGCCATGTGGTAAACAACTTAATGTATCTTTTTAACTAAAATTAATGGCTAATGTGCTGCTAAGCGCAAAACTCAAGAATGGCTGGACCAATTCGGTTTTTTTTTAAATAGTCGTTGACGTCTTAGGAAGGTTTCTATGAAGAGAAGAAGGGTAGGTAGGCATGTAAGTAGATAGGTAGGTAGGTATGTAGGGTAGGTAGGTAGGTAGGGTAGGTAGGTAGTTAGGTTAAGGCAGATAGGAAGGTAGGGTAGATAGGTAGGCAGGTAGGGTAGGTAGGTAGGTAGGTATAGGTAGTATGATTATCACTAGTGAGTAGTGTATGTCATATTATTTGTTATATTTTTTATAAACAAATAGATTATAACTAAAATTCAGCTGAATAATCGTCAAGTTCTTCGACAGACCTTACAAGATGCTTGTGAGTCACCATGTCATCTAATAGAGACCGTAGTTTTTGAATGCCCAAATCATCTTGTTCCTAAAATGAATGCAGTTATAGGTACATATATTTACAAGTAAAACAAAAATATAGGTTCATAATTTGTAAAAAAAAAATACATTCACATCCAAATCAACAGAATCACCTTCAACTTCTCTGGTAGAACTAATTGATTCACTACGTATAGGTAATGATTTTTGATATGAAACATCTATAGCCGCACGTAAAACAAATTTCTGGCGTGGCGACGCATGCCGTGGCGACGCGTCGCCACGCTATATGATGGTGTATATATACAGTCACAGTCTTGTGTACTGTGTGGCGACGCGTCGCCATGCGCAATGTTTCACATCTGCCAGGCGTCCCGTGACGGCTCACTTTTTTTTTTTTTTATTTGATTTAACTCACCAAATAATTCCTAAAAAAAATTATGATTAGTTGAATAATATATTATTGACCCACTTTAGCCCACATGGATAGTAATGATAAGTGATAATTATAATAAAAAACATGACTACCAATTTGTTTTTCTAATTTTATGTAGTCTGTGCCACCCGCGGTCTGCGATAGGCTGATTTAATTGATTGATTGATGTCACCCGCAACGATAGAAGTCGAGTAAAAAGTATTCGACTTTCGATCTGCCATAGAGAGATTTGATCCTTATGATTGACCCTATCGATTGATGCCATAAAAGTACAGGGTATTATTTTTTCGGATTTTAGCCGGTTCGATTCCCGAGAGCGGCAAGCGAATTTTCGAAAATCTTTGAATGCAGATTTGTTTTTTTTTTAATGAAGGGATTTTCCTTTGAGTAAAATTTGCTATCTCCAGTGTTTAGAGTACTTGCCCTCTAGGTGAGGTTAAAAAAATCCAGCCTGTATATACATTATATACTAATGAACTACTACTTTTTACTATTGTATGACATTATTATTTTTAATTCCTTATTTTGTTGACTGATCTGTATTTACGATAATTTTATTTTCAATGACATTGTACAGACGCCAGCACATCAAGTTACTACAATCTGTCAGATTTCTTTAATAGATTTTCAACTTTATCACTAAAGCATAAGGTTCAAAGTTGATTGCGAAAATTTGACAGTTTCGGGTAGGTTGATGTGCTTGGCGTCCGTACTTTATTGAATAGTGAAATTAACAGTTAACATTCTTGTTTTATATTTGCACACCTTATATTGTTATTAACAGTGTACCATTTGACCTTTTTTAACATCCACTGAACCTGTTTTATGCAAATAAATGATTTGATTTTTTTATTTGAAAATAATTACGCCGGTAATCAATAAATTGACAAATTATTAGCAAGTACGTAACCTATAATCATAATTAATACCTACTTTAGGAGCATTTTCAGTTTTGTGTCACAATATGTCACAAATAATCGCAACGCATCAGAATAATAGACTTTACTTAGGCACCGAAAAGTAAATATTTATAATATTGGCTGAATCATTTCGTGGACGTGGACCTTCTGTGATCATTCACTACTAGTACTTACGACTTTCGTTTGAATGAGGTAGGTATTTTATAAACAGTACCTATGTACACAGAGTAATGGACAGCGCATAAGTTTCATAAAACCCCGCTTGGGTAGGTACACTTTTTGTTTTTGCAGTAATATTTTACGATTTTATTTCGTAGTGCGGAGTTCTCGCAACGCGACATACGTCCACCTAGCAACACGATGCGCCCCGCACTAAATTTATGGACGAGTGCGGGGGAGATGTAGACGCAGTCCTTTATCAGAGGTCTTTTTAATTTATTATCATAAAAATAATACATATTTTAAAAAAGTAACAAAACCAAATTATTCTCCTTTGTATTGCAAAGATGTAGATATATTTTTTTACACTCTTTTGATAAAAAATGAAGGAGTAAAACGGTTTCATCTCAATGATTTGGAGGTGATTTGGTGATTTTTTTTTAAATTATGTGATACCGGTAGAAAAATTATGGCTAAACCAAATTACGTATTATATCATGAAGATTACTAAGGATTTTTTTCAGATGTAATTTCTCTGTAAATGCCGACAAAAAATGGCTTCATCTGCATGCTTTTTTCAAGCTTTTTTCGAGAGAGCAGCCTTAAATAAAAAAGAACAATCGAAATCGGATCTCATACGGTAGAGACATCCAGTAGCCCCCTTTTTGCCTCTTTTCGGGGGAAGTACCCTTCCAATCAAAAATCCCCGACGACAAAACAATTTCTAGAGTCAATATTCCTCTCCCTTTGAAATTTGACACGAATAGTATTGTTGACTTGATGCAAAACAAATAGTAATAACCTACATTTTCATTCAATCGGATCTGAATTACGTTAAAAATAAACATTAATTGGGGAATCCCCCGCCATAATGCGGACTACTACTACTAATTGGTGGTGTTACCCACAATTAATTTAGTTTGGTGGTAGATTGGTACTGTATAATATATATAATAACAATCTAAAAATCAGCCAGAAGAAGCTAGATTTATTTTGGTGGCTAAAATGGTTATATTTTTGGCTAAAACCGTTGAAAATCCGCTAGATCTAGCCACAAAGTGGCTAAAACGGCTACGCTGACAGACAGATTAAGTAATATTAGGACGTAAAACGTTACGGTTTTCAAAACTATGTTTCTATTATTTTTTGTTAATAATTCCATACCTACCTAAAAATATTTCACAAAGGCCTTTGTCAAATTTTTAAACAGGGCCAACGCAGCGTTAGGCGACGGTTACACGTAAGGTATTTATTGCCATCCGTCAATATAGTATTTATTTGTTGATGGATTTCAGTTTTTACTGATGGATTAATACACTAGCCTACACGTTCAATATTTATTACGTCAGTATTGTGTCTGGTCTCCTGCTGTATAAACGTCTAAAATGGCCACTGAGCTGAAAATTACAGGTTGCGTGGCTATTATTTTAGCACTTAGATTAAATAAAAAGGTTAAGCGAAAGCGATGGGCAAAAGATATTGAATTATTAAATTTTTGTAATCTTTTGAAGAACTATCCCATATCTCTGACAATACTTCTAAATATAGGTTTTTTTTTTTTAAACTTCCTGATCTTTAGTAAGTTTCGAGAGGGTGCGGGGCGGCGACAACGACGGTGCATCCGCCTCTACAAGATCCATAAAGTCGTCCGTACTGACGTGATAAATATTGACGCGAGGCTATACGATCAATATTTATCATAATCCGACGGATCATCAATACAGAATCAAAAAATCTAGAAATCCATAAATAAATAATGACATACATCAATACATTAGGTTACACGTTAAATTAAATACCACAATACGTCAGTATTTACTGATGCATCACAGTAAATACCTTACGTGTAACCGTCGCCTAAAAGTGCTGTTGTGACTTCGTCTAAGTTACTTGGCAACATTGAACAACTCGACAATAGCACATTGTCAAATCGTTCACAGGACACAGACGACCGACTAGGAGTCAGGACAGGACGGCTTTCCATCAGCGCATTCATTCGGTCGTACTCATCAGAGCGTCACGCGTTCTGGACTTGTATTTATTTTATGTTTAGCCCACTGCATGTCTTCAAAAAAAGTTAAAAAAGTAATATGTTATCACTTAAAACGTTGGTATAGAACAGTTAAAACAGTAATACCAGTGAGTGTAAATATGTCTTCTCCAGAACTACATATGTTTTTACGAAAAGCTGGATTGGAGCATCTTTACCAAGTTTTTACTGGTAAGTACCTGTACCATATATTATTAATAATTTAATATAATTTTGCTCTTGCTCTCTATGTCGCACATCAGGAACATGCCCTACGATGCATCCATCAACTTGAGGCATACAGATGTTAAGCCTCACGTGCCTGTAGTCACCCACAACCTTCAAACCGAAACAGTGATGCTGCTTGGCTGCAGAGAGGCATGGTAGTACTTCCCCGGATGAGCAACACACAAAGAGCTCTACTCATTATAATTTATCAGCCACTGCTGAACATAGGCTTCCCCCAATCGAAGCTGCAATTAGTGGTCCTAACTATCCATCGACATTTCTTTTACATAGTATTTTTCTAGTGTCCCATACATGTAAATGAAATCAAAATAGTGTATTTTTCCCCTTATCCAAACCATGTTTTAACTGTAATACTCTTTCAGGATTGGGTACAAGAAGAGTGGCAGTTCGTGCAAGAAATTGGCCCTTTGGAAGACAAAAAGCAGCTGAAAGAGCTACTAGAGCTCACAACCTTCGGAAAGTGTTTGTTTCTGTTTTCAAATAACTTTATTGTAATGTAAGGCCTTACAAAATATTACACCCTTCTGTTTTTATTGTTCATTCTATAACTATAATAATTGTTTATGTTAAGTGTTAAGGTAGACGCGTACACTTGGTCTCTCTTTTGTTAATTATGACATTTCTTTAATAATTAATATAATTGTATTTAAACTGCTACAGTGGTTTTCATTTATTTTGCAGGTCTGCTATCACGACGATAGCGAGTCAATGCCTAACGGTGTGGCCTCGAAAAGTTCAGGAAAACCCAGTGACGTCACCTTTGTGGTAGGAATATTATTACCTTAGACGTAGGCATAAAGGCACATTAGGATAGCATTAAAAGCATAATAATTTATACCGTTCTCGCTTGCATCCCGCTTTTGAAGTGCAAGCGAGAACGGTATAAATTATTATGCTTTTGGTGGTGTCATTGGTGTTGTGACTGAACTATAATTATTTGAAGTTTGCACTACATGTCGCGTTGCCGGTTCAAACTCAAACTCAAACTCAAAGCTTTTATTTCAGTTAAACCATTTACAGGCACTTTTGAATTGTCAAGAAGTCGGTCAGTCAGAAAATATGAAGCTAGTTGTCCATTCCAATTTTCAGTTAAATTCCTGAAGGTATTTTTTTTTTGTTTTGCCTAAAAAGTTAGTAGTAGTTTTGGTTTAAGTATCTGCAAACGTAGGTAACGTAGTAGCAAAAGACGCTCGCTCAGCTAGCTCCACGTCAGCTGTACCTAATCACACATTAAGATTACAAATTCTAGTTTCAAATGTGTGAACTGAAACATTTTTATTGACTAATTCAACTACGTGGATACCTACCTATAATAAGCGATTACCATATTTTATTTATAACCGTGTTTCAGTTGGTGTCATAATGTGGCATTGCAGCTGAAGTGGAAAAATGTCAACATAATTTTGTAGGGCACTGTACGTCAACGTCTATAAAAATTATTTGCTTAACTAAACTAACAATTTAATATTTTCATCGCACGCCTGAACAACAAACAATATTTTACTAAGGAAGGGTCTTAGTAAAATACTGTTTGTTGTTCGGTTACTCGTACAAGTTATGTAAAGGTTAGGTACGCTTGCTTACTGTGGTTTCCCATTTCGGGGGCCGCATTTGACTGACATCGTCTACATTCGCCAGATTTCACCCCTGTGGCCTACTATGAAGCACTTGGTTGTAACAGCGGTGGAGCAATCTTTTCTAACCGCTTATTATATTACAAGGGATGAAAAGGAGCGTTTGCTTTAATGCGTGTCGAAAGTTAGGAAGTGTATTTTGTCGTTTGTGGGTGTGGTTGTAATGGTGTTGTATGATGAGATTTTATGGTAATGTAATATTCGTAATTAAACACTAAAAAATAATGTGTTTTTTTAGTAAAACGCTTAATTTGTAACACAAATTATAAAGCATAAAAATTAGACGTCGCTGCGCTTCATACAAAAAATATTTATATGTAGGTAATATGACTGTTTCTACTTTACTCTAGAACATAGAATAATAACTGTATTATACTTTATCGTACTCACACCTCTTTTAAAAAGCTGTTCTATCTAGCTCAGTGCAGTTTTTTCACAAAGTTTCCTCATGATGTTTTCTAACACTATATTTATATCATCGTTGTTCTAATTTTTCAGTCTATGCTATTTAGCAGATGTTTGTAGTTAAACAGTCCTTGAATCAATTAGCTCGAAACTGCTGAACATTAGTCTGTATTTTTCAATTTACTACATCACTAGGTATAGAATTGTTCATCTTTGCCAAAATAGTTAAAAACTGGAAAATTGTTCTGTACAACATTGGATTCACTCTTAAAATAAGTTTCTTTTTTTACATTCCACTCCACGTTTCAGTGTCATAAGTCATCACTGGCAACACGTACTGCTTACAAAAACTACAAATTAACGATTTTCGGACTTTCTCCTTTGCTTGTGCTGTGAGACCCAGGTTTCTTGCCTGACATGAGTCTAGGTCGACGGATAGTTTTTTATTGCGTTGACTTAGAAGCTTGATTTTTTAGTGTTCCAAGGGAGTTTATATCTGCGTATTTGATATTAACTTTAACTTGATATCTACCTTCCTGAGAAAGGGGTCTTGACAGAAAGACTGACAAAGAAGTGATCCTATATGGGTTCCGTTTTTTCGTTTTGAGGTACAGAACTGTAAAATTTATATCTTGGCGATTTCATTCAGCACAAATACTAACGTGAGTTATTTTATTTCTAAACTAAGAAAGGTAGTAAAATTGTAAATAGTAGCGTCTAGTCTAAGAAATTATCGTTGAAAAAATAAAAACATCAAGTTGTAGAAGTCGAAGTAACATTTTAATAATAATATTACACAACAAGTTGTCTCAGTTATCAATACAAAAAACTCTTTTAGACATTACAACAACATTATACCAGTATTTTTTAATACCATTACATAGTTTTTAAGGGCATTTTTGCTCCACTTTGTCGTTAACTGTCAAACTTTTCATATTACGAAGAACGTCCACTTAAACCCAAGTCCGTTTAAGAGGTAGACCTTATAGAAACTTTTTCTTTTGCCCTCAAAACAACTGGGACCCTAATCCTTTTCAATATTAAATGTGAATGGGCCTAAATTGCGAAAAGTGTCATTAATTACCTTTTGAATATAAAACAAAACTTCTTTAGCTTCATGTTCAGGAAGTTTTGTGTGACCGCGTAAAATAGGGCCTTGTTGTGACAAGTATTGTCCTTTTTCCATTTGCAGAGTTTGCAGATTTGTGTATGAATCTATTATTAGCGTCACTGAATAAATCATGAACTTTATTTCCAGTGTTACGTTTGCGCCCAATTGCCACTTTTCATGTTTGGAACTTATAAAACTGGTGACGTACATATTTTTCTTCGCTTTATTTTGAACTAAATTAATCGAAAGTTTCGTTGTCAATAAAGAGAGTTTTTATTACCGTTCTAATTCATGACGATCTTCATTATTCCACTGGTTGGCCACTCTTTCATTTGTGTCTGTCTTGGGTCACAAATTTCGACCTACATCAGTGACATTTATGAATAATTATATAAAATTGTTTAATTAATAAGTGTTTTTCTTTTTATTGCAGGTAAGATGAAGGAAACGCTATCTCTAAAAAAAACTGGTAAAGTATAATTTAATTAAAAACTCAAGTTCTAAAATCTTTAATTCGGTGGGTTTTTGTTTCTAACTCAAATACTTCAAATATTAATTATAATTTAACCTCTAGACTCGTTATAAGTCCTTGTTGTTCGTGAAAGCTAAGAACGTTATTACTTAAATTAAGACTTTAGTTCTGTATTCTAATAGAATATCGATAGACAAAAGGTATAATTTTAATGTATTATTCATTTGACATTCATATTTCACGTGTAATCGCCTTTCAGACACATTATGAACACTTTTCTTATCACAAAGTCACACATATAATCAATAAAAAAGCGACCCCATGAATAAGCAAAAACCTAACAAGAGAAAACTTTCACATTTTCATCCAATCATTCTATGTAATGCTTACGACAATGTCAACATGGGATGCCATCAATATTCTGGCCATTTGGGTCGGTTCTATCGTTGCCTACTGTAAAATTCGAAAATATTATGCGCCGAAACCCTACCAGAGGCTTACACACTCCATTAGGGTTTGATTTATTGGTGCCCACTAAAAGGGTCCCTCAAGGAACTATCCGTAGACCCTTACTGTGTATCACTTACATTAGACGTATGGAAATTTTGTCCTGAAATATTATTTGCTTTGATCGTGTTACATGATAGGCGGTCATCGATTTCCGTGATATATCAGAATTAGTTTGAGTGCCTGCTTATAGAAGGTTATTTGGCAGGTATATTGAATATCTTAGTCAAATGTTGTGGGGATGATAAATGCTTCTTTGTGTTGTCATAAGTATTTGATCGCAACTTTCAATATGATACTAAATGGAAAAATAAAGCAGTGCAATATAACTTATTGATTTGACTTCTTACTGATTGTGCGACATTATACGCGCAATAATGTCGCAATTAATTATATACTAATATCTCTTTGATAATTATTTTTATTAATACAAGATTGTATTTGCTTCGCTAGCCTAGCTACTAAATGTATGTATCCAATACTACCTAACTATAAAATAGTTTTAGCATTTTAAGGTCATTGAAAAGTAAGATTTCAAGTAAAACTTGAAACTCGTTATCTATAAGGAAGTCAGTTAAATGTTCACTTTAAAATATTTCATGGACTTCAAAGTAATTGCGCTTGTTAAGCTTGTTCAGAGTGTAAAACAAAATTATATTAAAGTATCGTTGGAGAAGTTCAAATTAACTATAGCTCAACTTACATATATAGTGACGTTTAACGAATGAGGAACTTTGTAAACTTTTGATGCACGAATAATATCCATTGCCGGATCTCTGTCTCAGGCTTCGTCTTGGGTGAAAAGCTTTTGCGGGTGCTAAGGCGGTTGTAGTATCATATAATTATATGAAACCGCCGTTCGCGTCCATCTACACTTATATCTATACTGTTATATTATACATAAATGCGAAAGTACATAACTCTGTCTGTATGTCTGTTACCTTTGAGCCTAACAGTTAAATGGATTTCGGCGAAATTTGTCACACCGGTAAACCATGACCTGGGTTAGGCTAATTTTCATCCTGGTAGTACGTTTCCGTGGGATAACATCCGACCATAGCCGCGGGCAAAAGCTAGTAATATATATATGGTAGGCACCTAGCACTGTACGATTGAGCGATCTATCTAGCAAGCGATCGTCTATTGTTTTACCTGTGGAAACACTTGCCCTCTACTGCCCGCTACAACTCCGATGCACTGTAACCTAATCGCGCCCGTCACCGCTCCCGCTAGTCATTACGTATTCACTCTGGACGAGGCCTCAATGGATACTTTGTGAAGTTAACATTTTGAAATGCAAGCAACCGTGGGTAAAACTTGAAATGTCGAGCATTTTGTTACTCGTATAGACATTTTGAACTGTAATTTGTGTCCTCCAGATTTCGTTACGGTGCATTCATTTCACTGACTGAATGTACTGCGAATGTACTGTAATGTACTCATATCGAATGTATGAGTGAATGTGCTGCTTTTTGTAAAGGAACTCATCCGGGGAAGTAGATATAATTACTGTTATTTGAAATAATTTCGTCAAGAATAGCACTGATTTGGTATAGTAGTTATTTAAAGCACCGCACCTACTATGCATAGTTTATTTATTTATTTACATAGTTACGCATAGTAGTATTACATAGTTATTTACATAGTTATGCAGATGGTATTGTACCCAATAAAAGATCCGTATAACATTAAAATGACTACCATTTTCATTTTGTATAAGATTGATTGATGCCAGAAGCAGACACTCATGACCTTCAAATAATAAACCTTCTTTTTGCGGATACCTATTACAGAATTTCAGACAATTCGTGCTAGCCTAGCGAATGACTGGTTTATAAGATCAGACATTACCCCAGTTTTACCCACACATCAAATATATTCCACCATACTATCTTCCCAGAATAATACCATCATCATTTGATGCGGCTACAAATTGCTGTAGTTTGGCAAATTGCTCTTTATCCAAGTTTTTTCAGTTTGCCAACTTTGTTGATGTTGGTTTATAGGGAGCTATTTAGTTAAACGTTTTTCTTCTTTTTATGTTGGACTAAGATTGGCTGTCATTGGTTAGGCGCTTCTGATGTATGGCGGGGAAGTCTTGATTTAACCTGCGTGTGTTTTTGAGACTTTGAAATGGTTCAATATTTTAGTTGGTGAATGTATTAGCGCCAAAAATGATCAAACCATTGAGCTTCTATGTTCAAATCACAGAAATGTTCAAATTGTGAAGGACTATACGTGTAATCAGCCTATAATGTTCTCCTCTCTGTGAGAGGGAGTGGGCCGTATTCCACCTTGCGGGCCCAGTGCGGGTTGTTAGATGTCTCATGTCTTCAAATTTTTGGTTCTAGGACACGCCGGTTTCCTCAGGATGTTTTCCTTCACGGTTCTGAAAGCAGTGGTGACAAAAAAAAATGTACACAAAGTAAAGCGCCTGTCTGGATTTAAACCTATGACCTACACCTACCTACAACTCGTAAGTCGCGGCCGTAATCTCTGTGCCACTGGGCCACCAGTGCTCTGAAATGTATTAGTGTGAAAACATTAATTCAAACCAGCTTCAATATTCATATCAAAGAAACGCTCAAATTGTGAAGGGCTATTCAGATGTTGAATAAGGTTCATTGCCACGTTTCTGTAAATAAATAGGTATATTAAAATGAAATTCATCTTTTGACGAAACATTTTAATAGAAACTTTTTTTTTTCAATACTTTTAAATGACCATTAAAAAGGATTCACAAAGCAAAAAATGAAATTGTCCAATGAATGACCAAAATGAACTCAAAAGCTTCTCAAATGAAGTCCTACCCGATCGACGAGAAAACTGATAAGGCGACTTTACGAAGTATTCAGCATAATATTCTATTGTCATTATCCAAAAATAATATTATCTTTTTATATTCATGCACTTTCTTTTATACAATTTACTTTTCTACTTTAAGTTGTTAACTTATAATGGTGCATAAATATCAACAGATGTTACCATTTAAGTGAAACATAGCTCGTTTTTTTAATTTTAAAACTTTCGCGGTGAGAAGCAGCTGACGGTTCGTTTTTCTCATGCTATTCAAATAGTTAAACCACTCGAAAAAACAATTTTGCTGCAAAACGCAATTGTGCATCTTTTGAATAAACTCTAAGTAAAACTTTTAAAGAGTCCACGTTATGCAAAGCTGGAACACCATTTAAAACCTTCACGTCCACATTAAACTAAGAAGATAATAAAAAAAGTCTTGCAATTCTTAGAGTAAGTTAGACGTACTCGGCAGACACATCGCATTATGCGAACGCTTGTAATACCAGAGAAACTGCATAACCACGCCGTAACTTGGGACTTTTAAAAATTATGGCTTATTTAATTTGAATATAGCTGATATATGTTTATTCTGGGGAAGTTTCGCCCGTGTGAAATATTTCAACGATGTAAGAGCATACGTTGGTGGAATTTTTAAAGAAATGTGTGTCGGACGGAATTTCGCTAAAGGAAATTCGGTTGTGCGGGTTTATAATGTATATTTGTGTATCTTGCTAGGAGGAGGAGAGTGTCTACAAATAACTTGTTTTATAAATTTTGTGAATATTATTTTATACACAGTTTTTTTATATCCCGACATAATAGTATGTTAGCTAGCTTGTATAAAATTTAGTATAAGCCAAAACTAAATCAAATTAAAATGGACTAAAAATTATAAAAATATTTGGTAATTGAAGCAAAATAAGTATGTAAGGATCGTAAGTGGATGGTGTTCTGTAGCTTTTGCCTACCCTCATGGGAAGAAGGCGTCAATTCATATATGTACTAGCTTCCGCCCTTCTTTTCCTTCTATATGTCGATAAAAACTATCCTAAGTCCTTCCCCGGGATGCAATCTATCTCTCTGCCAAATTTTATCGAAATCCGTTTTGTGGTTTAGGCGTGAAAAGGTAACACACTGACAGACCGACAGACAGACAGAGTTACTTTCGAATTTATAAATTCTGAATGCTTTAATTTTTATCACTCTAATATCAGATGACATATTTCATACTCCATCTTTCGTCACACCCCCATCAGCGATGAAATAAAACTTTTACGACCATATACTCGTATTACGCACCAGTCACCCTACACTTCATCATACTAACTTCAAGCCTTTACTCAAACAGGTATAGCCTCGTTGTAGTTTAATACACGTTCATACAAACATGATGAGTTTGCTGAGCAAGTTACGACCTTAGCACGCCATCAAAGTACGGTTTAACGACATATTTATCACAGTTAGTAGCTTACCATTAAAAGCTAAGTCTTGGGAAATGGAGTTCGAGTGATGCTTCAAACTATCGCTAGTAGTACTCAATTATGTGGGTGCAATACAAATACGAATTTAAAGTACAAATAGACAGATTTCCAACAAATATCTTGTTTGTAGGTCACACAAATATTTGAGTCCACGAGTATTGATCCTTTGATACAACTTCATTTAGGGTTTTATTGTTGAACACAGTTTTATAATTGGCAATCTAGAATTGATCGGAATCTGTTCTGGTGTTATTACCGCTACCATTTTCAGCCTTACTTTCAACTCTGACAAACTAGCCTTATTGATTGTTAGCGTTCAGATTTTCTATTGACATTTTCCATGTTTAAGGGTAAATTTTTAATAGTCAGGTAACTTATAACTGAAGAATAAATTTGTCATACTTTTTATAAAAAAGATGTCAAACCGCAACATTTATTCCTCAGATATAAACTATATGACTATTAAAGAATAGAATAGAATACTCTTTATTATATACACCATATAAATTACAGACATAAATATAGAAACTGTACAACGGGTGACACAATGGGCGGTCTTATCGCTAAGAGCGATCTTTTAAAGACAACCTTTGAATGGATTTCAAAAGGGGAAGGAGAGACAAACACTTTAGGTAGTCCGTGGTGTGCCATTTACATAATACAATAAATACATACATAAAGTATATTATAGTAATCTAAATAAATATATACATAATTATATAATAAATATGAAACAGGAGCAAAGAAAATTATAATGATGATGTTTAAGGAGAGAGAAAGTGCTTTTTTACCATAATTTTAAACGTGGACAAAGAATTAGGCCCAAATTACTTAGAAAGTGCATGATAACTATTAATTACCATCAAGCTTATACCACCCGATAGAGTGGGCATAGGTGTAAAGTACTCCAACATTTCTCCATTAGACTGCTTCGTTGGTCTAGTGGTCGCTAGCGCTACTTCTGGGATCCTGGGTTCGATTCCCGAGCCGGGCCAAATGTTATTGGTTTTTTTTATTTGAGATTCCTCAGTAGCAGCTCGAAGTTTGGATTCGCGTCCGGTTGATGGCAACAGGATCGGCCCATATTGAATGGGACTTAAATAAATCTGGAAAAATGTGGGCGTACCTCTGAATAGCCCTTTGAGGAATACTGCTACAGGCGTGATGTTATGTTACGTGTTATGTCGCCATTCAATAATTTCCGTGTAAATAGCGGATGAGATTATTGCCATTAAATACATAACAATCACTAGAATCGTACTGATAGTGCCATATATTTAAACCAACACGATCGACATCACAGTTCGCTATCAAAATTTAAACTGTCCTACATTTTGAGCACTCGCACAAAATCCAACGACAATGTTTGTTCAAATCGGTTCGCTTTACATTTTATTTCTACCGTCCGCCATATTTGATTTCCATTTTACTAGTGACGTAGGTACTTTCGTCGGCGTAACAATACGTTTTATTCAAATCAGTTTTGCAGTTTAGTTTCGAAACCGGTGGCTTTAGCTCCAGCTGAATTTATAAAATCATCAACACTGGTGTTAGGGAAATCCAATGAATCTCCTTTTATTTTATTCGTCCGGGCATTATCACTATAGTGCGGTCGAAAAGTTCTGGAATTGGTACAGAAAGATCTATAATACTTTATTATACACCAAAATTGTAACAGCTCATTAACAATATTGCATTTAGTCAAACTAGGCTGAGAATTAGCGAAATAACACAAGATAGTCCCCCAAAGCCCGCCCTTCACCAATCCTAGTAGGTACTAGGATTGGTGAATTTCACCATTTCTTCCCAGCTAAAGTAGGTACTTTAGCTGGGAAGAAATGGTGCAACAAACTCCCCAGCAGCACTGCTGTCTGTTCAGTTAGAAGAATTTGATTCTATACAATAATAATCATAATTATTAACATTAAGTTACACAAAACATTAAATTTATCATTATAATGGCTACAATTAATAGCGGTCTTGTCACTATAGTGATATGGATCTAACAGACAACCTTGGATGGACTAAAAAAACAAAAAGCAACAAATAAACCAATATACTTCAAATCCATATAAACTTACTGTCTAAGCTCCAGTACCTAGAAGACATCAGTGTTTTCTTATCAAGTTACCAACTTACTAAAAACAATAAGGCCGTTATCAGACAATAATAATCAAGTTATTACTCTAATTCTAAAAGTCAGACAGTAAACTTACATAATTACTGTCCATACAGCCAAATAGTGACGTTGGTTGTATGGTAGCTTCCTTTAAACTGGCCCTCACAACTAGAGCTTTAAAACATCTGTCTTAACTGAATAAGTAAAATAAATAAACAGAAAAACTATGACTATGTACATACAAGAAAAAATCACGCTCATAAACTATGTCGCCTCACAAGATGATATTAAAATAATATTATTATAGCCAGCACATCTATTATCAAGAATATTACAACTTCTTATTACAAGTTGGTATTTACAAGTAATACGTGGTCTAGACATTATTTATTACCTAGCTCATAAGTCTACAATATTATGCCATTCTTACTTGTCCCGGGAAACATGTTCAATGTTTTCGTAAATTAGGATTTAGGAAAATGGCAATGAATCTTTGAACATTCTGGATGACCGACAAATACTAAAGAATCGATAATCTTTTATTGGTAGATGCTTCAGTGTTTGTACCTGAACATTAAAAATATGTTAGTGGTATTTCAGATGGCAGATCTTCCGATAAAAGGAATGGATATAATTTTCAGCTGGATATTATTGCAAATATTGAATTGTTGTTTAGTAGGGAGAGACCACAGAAACGATTGATAGATTGAGTGAATGTGAAGTGATGACTGGAGAGGGGGTTAAGATCTTCTTCTTTTCATGTCGACAGCACTCTTTCTCGTTGTTTTTTAAAATATAGTTTGACTCCAGTAGATATGTTGAATAAATACTGAGATGATGGAGGCAGAGAGAGAGAGGACGACAATAACGGAGACAATAATATGTACCTATAAAAGAAAGAGATGATGGGATTAGCTGGACTCCTTCCAAAGGATTGGCCTACAATTACAGTAGACCAGGAAAAGTGGAAAGAGGGAAGGCAAGCCCTGTAGTGGGACAACACATGCTTAAAATAATAAAGAAGAAGGCAGGTTGCGCAGATACTAAATGAAGGCTGGGTAATGAGAGTAGGATAATAACCAATATTTGAAGTGAATATAACGGTTCTATATATTCAAACAACTCTAAAGTGGGAGCATTTCATGGAATCACTAATCAGTACTTTACATAACACATCTAGGTACCAACAGCTATACAGAAGATACTTATTAAGCCTTTGAGATTTATAAACCTTCCTTTTAATTTCGTCGTATTCGAGTAAATAAAACTGCTATTAAAGATTTCAATGTTCTTCTATTAATTGATTGAGAGTAGCGATTGCGCTATTGAAAATACAGGGTATTAAATCTTGACGACTAAACATTGAATGTTTATTTTACATAAAATAATAGAATACTAAAGAATTTGTACTAACGCCGTTTAGGTACACAATAATAAAACCTAATATTCTTATGGATATTAGGATGGAACATAGCTCGTATTTATTGACATTGACGGGTTTTCCGCGTCTCGCCGATTTACAAATTCGTCGCTAGATCGTCAATCAGGTTATTATAAAATCACTATAAACTTGTGTGTATCGATCACAACATTATTTAGTAAGATATAATGTTTGAATTCGATTGAAATTTTTCCAACGTTTGCGATATATTTTAGGTCCACTGATTTAGATACAACAACTGACAATTAGGTATTATTTCAGATATTGTTTATATGCAAAGCTCTGTCCAGATTTTTTCATAATTTATTTCTACAAAAATTATCATAATCAGCCTATAAAGTTTCCACTGCTGGGACACAAGCCTCCTCCTTGTGAGAGGGAAAGGGCCATAATCCACCACGTGATCCTAGTGGGGGTTGGTGGATGGCATATGACTTCAATTTTTTTTTTCTAGGACATGCTGGTTTGCTCACGATACTTTCGTTAACCGTTTTGAGAGCATTGGTAATGAAATAACACAAAGTAATATGCCTGCATGTGTTCGAACCCACGACGTAAGACACGTAAGTCGGGGACGTTACCAGTTCACTACCACTGCTCAAAGCTCTTTCGACAATAGGCCAGCAGTATAAATCTGCCCTTTCTCTATAGCAGTATAAACCAACCCGCACTGGGCCTGAATGGTGGATTACTGTGCTCTCCCCTCAAAGAGAGGAGGCCTGTGTCCCAGTACTGTGATCATTATAGGCTATTATGATATGATATTATGATATGTTATTATGATAAATCTGCTATGTATACGTAAGTACCAAAATAATCACACTGCCACTAGCCTGTTATCAAACCTGCAACTCGAGCTATTGATCCCTGGGTCACCACAACTTTCTCAACCAAATATTTATCACAAAAATCACAAAGCTTTTAAGGCGCAAATTGCTATTGATATTGGCTGATCTCGACATGATAGCATACGTAGCAGGAATGTTTGCTTTCTTTAATATAATACCTGGGAATATTTAATATGCTGATACGCGTTTACTTACAATCTACCTAAACTTCTACAGTCATATACCAAGCTGTCGCGCTGATATCCTTGTAGAGGTAAGTGGATGTTATATTAAAATATTCTTTGGTCTCATGATTAGAGCCATGTGTAGGTTCTTATTTTATAACAAGAACTTATTGAATGTTTTATAAGCCATGGGAATTGAATGGAATGTTTCTCTTTCTACGTCGGTCTTTCAATGTTGGGGATCGTGACTATTTCCAATTATCTTTTTGGGATTGGGAATCTAGCAAAATAATAGTCTTTAAATTGTTTTTTCATGAAATTGATAAGATTTAGGTTTAAAATAAAAACAATAATTATTAGTAAAAAAAAATTATGGAACAGAAACACAAAATATTAAATTTTCTCGGTAAAAAAACATCGCAAAGTAAAATTTCACGTATTTTCGATTTGTACAGACGCCCACACATCATCCTACTACAATCTGTCAAATTTCTTTAATAGATTTTCAACTTTAACGCTAAAACATAAGGTACAAAGTTCATTGGGAAAATTTGAGTATCGGGTAGCTGGATGTGCTGGCGCCTGTCCTACTATTTAAGCCTTGACTTTTTTCTTCGATATTTATATCTGAAGACTCATATTACCAAGGGGTATCGTATTACCCAGTAATTGGGTTGTGGAGATCAAACAGGCAGTCGCCGCATGTAAAATACTGATATTCAGCTGCATTCGGTTAGACTGGAAGCCGACCTCAAAATAGTTGGGAAAGGCAGATGAGATGTGATTTATATCCGAAGACTCATCATCGATAATAGGCTCAAATTGATGTTGACAAAGTTGGAATTCACAAACACTTAGAAACTTTACCCAATATTTACTTACTTTTGATGCTATGTTTAATAAACATGTCTGAACTATTTAGTTTTGATTAACGTATAAATTATTTTGATTAGTTTCGTGCTCTATAACTAGTTTGGTTTGTAGTATGGCTGTGTTAGGAGTTGGGACAGCTGTATTAAATTAGATCAGACTACAGAAGTATAAATTATTATGTTGCGGAATTTGTAGCGACATTGGTTTATCTAAGTTATTAACTTGTTTATTTAGTATTAAGCTCACGAGGATTCTAGAAAGAGCCAGTTTGATGTTCATAAATAACAATCATGTACAGACGCCAGCACATCAAGCTACTACAATTTGCCAAATTTCTTCAATAGATTTTCAACTTTATCGCTAAAGTTTAAGGTTCAAAGTTGATTAGGAAAAAGTGACAGTTTCGGGTAGCTTGATGTGCTGGCATCTGTACACAAAATGGAGGATGACGAAATTATGTAAGAAGAAATACGATGTATGAAGAAATTAATCGTGTTTGCATTTCTTCATACATTTTATATGTAGTGTTATGTGTCATGAAGCGTCAATATAACACGATTTCTTTTATTTCCAAATATTGTACCACTTTTAGCCTACATTTCTGAAACAAATTCCTCATTGAAATCTTTATTATATTGGCCACCGCTGCATGCAATGTTTCACCTACATAATTCACCTACCAATTTACCTAAAAATGCTGCCATCCTTTTACTCACAAATATTTCAATTAAATCTATATAGTGCAGGTATCCAAGATAGTTTGTTGTCGCTCCACGGTTCAGCATTCACTTCAATTGATCACGAACGCCGCAAGCAAGTTGGTTCGCGTGTTATTCGATTTCTCTCTCCAATGCCGAGTGGTTTATTTCTTAGTTCACAATAAGAAAAAGTGAATTTAATCGTGTTATTCGAAAACTTAGTTTGGTCTTGGAGAAATAAATGGAGTTAACAATTTGTAGTTATCGGGTACTTGGTATATTCTTATCTAGAATGAAATTGGGTTGGAAAATAATTTTATGGTTGTTAAATTTTTACTTGGAACTGTTTTTCTATACCACTAATATTTCCATTGTATCGTGAGCGTACTGAACATGAATGTTATGATTAGGTTTTTCTGTTTGACGCTTATCAAGATTGTAATGTTATTATTAGTTACTTTTTATCTCTTAATAGGTAGAGAATTTACCATATCAATATTTTGCATTAATGAATTCTTTCACAAAAAAGAAATTGCTTTATTACAATTAAATGGTGCATAGACATCACAATGACTAGTATTTTCCACTGCTCATGTTTCTAACATAAACCCTCATTTAGGTCTTACGATACCTGAGGGATTCATTCGTTACCTGACCCATAAAACATTATACCTACTTTAATAGTATGACCCCAAAATTTTGTAACGAGAGCAGCTTGATTTCCAGTTTTGCCTACATTCGGTATTTTCATCCTGATGCTAGCAGAAACTTTATCTCGTCTAGACCGAATATTGGTAATGGATGTATAAAACTTTATTGAACTTCGTACAAACATGATTAATGATACTAAAATGTCGATGAGAGGAAAAACCATGTGGCAGTTTCTTATCTCAATATAGTAGATTGAAGGTTGTGGATACTGGGTACGAAGTTTGAAGATAAACTTTAGCAATTACGTACTATAATATGGTTTTTTCCTAATCAACGTCTTTAAAATTTACTTGGATGTCGAACAAAGCAATTTACAGCGGCGTTTTAAGTGATTATCTCGGCAAAACACTCATGAAGCCAATATTTCCAGTTCTGAAAAACCAATCACATCAGGTGAGCAAAAAACAGTTAAATTCAGTCTATTTATTCATTTTGTGAACATAACATGTATCGAAATATATTTTTTCTTACTCAACTACGTAGTAATTTTATCAGTAATAGAATAGAATACTCTTTATTATGTAATCACTAAAAAAATCGATCACAAAAGAAGTATTTTTTGTTTAGATACTTAGTAATATACGCTTTACACGGGTATAGGCGGTTTTTCTGTTTTGACTTGGTATAATTAACCACCTGTGGGCGTAGCATCATATCAAATCCAAAAAAAACTACGCCTCTGTCCGTGACATTTGTGAAAACGTTAACAAAATAAAATCTATTCTTATATCACAATAAATGACGATAACGATGTTCATACAACTCCGCAACTTGTACCTTATAAAGTCAACAGCACCCACGTCCGATCAAGACGAGACGAAGATACAATCGATCAAATATTCGCGAAGCTACGCTATTAGATCGCCCAGCTTACCGTAGATATCCAATTATGGAAGCATTGTGCCTGACAAGTCTATTGAAGTTCCTCTAGCTGAAGTGCATAATTTAGCGAGGTCTCAGAAACTGGTGCATTCGGTTATTGATGTAGATCGATCGAAATAGTTTAAGGGAGTCCGTTTCTGTCCGTGTGTTGGACTAACGGTATCTGTTTAGTGTTATGCTATTGTTGTCGGCAAGTTTCTGTCCATTAGGTCTGTGATAGATGTTGGGAGCTCATACAGTGTTTTACTCATACTGGCCTTATCAAGATTTATTGCATCAATTGGTAATATGGCTTGACTCGTTCGTTTTTGAAACGAAATATATTAATATTCTCTTGTTATCCGACTCCGCGAAAGTAAAGACAGGATTATGTTTTTTTTATTTTTGTGTAATAATTCCACAGTCAGGATACATGATTACTTTTTAATTACACATACGTAGGTACAGTTTTCAATTTGTTACATGAATAACTAACAAAGTAGTTGCAATGAGACTGCATCAACGTCCATTTTAATCATTCTTTAAAACAGAAAATATTCCACCCTCAAAATGTAGTTGGTATAACAACAATATGTTTTCTTTTGACCAACGTTAATCCACGGCGTGTTTGCTAGCTGATATTTATCTTTTTTTACGTACAGATTTTATGCCGCTGTAAATTTTACTTTTTTGTTCTCTCAAATTACGCCACTTCTATACATTTGAACAAAAACGTAAAGAGACCCTGTTCTTGAAAATGGGTCAGGATTTTTTAGAGTAAATAGACGTGGAAAGTAAAAGCTCGCTTAGTTGAATCAACCTCATTTGAGAGTGAATTTTTTATCAATTTTGTTTGAATGTCGTTGTGGTTTCAGTTTTTACTGTTTTACTTAATCTAGGGATCCCTAAGCAGAGGGAATTAGTAATCTGTGGACTGAGAACTTTAAAATTTTGGTTTAAAGAAGAACACACTATACCTAGCAGTGTATAAAAAATATAGACAACTTTATATCTTCATTAACCTTTTATAATGTCAAGTGTACAATGTAGTTTTGCTCTTAAAATCAGAGCGGTTGATAGATTGAGAAACTGTGCTGTTTATGAGCAAAACTCGTGATCTTCCACTTTGTCCGTTAACCACAACAACTTACGTTTTATATCTGCAACAAATGGGGCAGATATTGTCTCTTTCTAGACTTCACATAGTTTCTAAATGTGTATTTTTCTTCGTCGTGTCGATGGCACAATAGTGAATTAAATTTTGATGACCCTAAATTTCGCCATAATGTGTATTATATACTAGCAGTGTGTGGTACTTGATAAGCTTAGTTAATTGATTAACCGGCACTACCCACGATCTATATCCGATGTATTGTTTTTTTTAATTTTTATATTCTACATGAATCGAACAGCAAAATTTGTACATAGAGCAGCAGAGCACTGCTTATTTCTTAAAAAAAATTCTTTCAGCAGACCTGCGAAAAGCGTCTTCTTTAAAAAAAATCTCTGAAAATACACTACATTTCCTCAGAGAGCGTTTTTTCAGAGATTTTTTTATATTACATTTACGCTTTTATCTACTAGCTAATATAATATATCTAGAAATTATAATGTTAAGAAGTCCAATTCCATTAAACTCCTGACATTATTTTAAGAAACTAAAAGAAAAACGTATCATAAGCAACCAAAACCTAAAGTAATAAAGATATCTTTTTCACTCGACAACATAATACAAAAAATGGTCACAAACATCAAACATCTACCAGAGAATCATATCTCGGAGCTTTTAATCTAAAGAATGGTGGCACTAAACAAACGGAGAATAAATCCAAACTTCCCTTTTGTCCCGTTCATTGTCGTATCATGACAAATAGCGTTACACAGACTGGAAGATTACACGGATTACTCACGAATTGTAGCTATGACGGAAATAACTTTTGAGGAAATTTTATGGAGTAAATGTTAATGCCAGTGCTAATCATAAAATTGTTTATTAGTCTCTGCAAGCGTGAATGCAGTATTTGAGTTTGATTCCTGGTTCAAACGTTTTGGAATCCAGTTTTGAGAATGGTTTAGTTCCTACCCGAGTAATTATGAAAATAGTGCTATTTGAATAACGGTTATGGAATTTTATGTAATTTCGATCCCAAATCTCCATAATTGTTATCTGTTTTTAAAAACCTTTACACTATAAATTACTCTTTACAGCTTCTCCGGGCAATGGAATGAGTGATATAAATTGGATTGGTTTGTAATAATCCAAAACTAATGGCAAATTACAAGTACACACCTACCTAACACACTCAGAAAATAGACAAACAATTTCACTTCGACCTATGCAGCTTAATCTTATAGAAGCACTTACTATCTATAACTTCTAAAACTCGGAACTCCTAAACCCACAATACTGCAGTTTTACTACAGTCTATAAGGCAAATACCGCAACATCTCTAACTGGGTCACTTAATTCATATCGTTCACATAGCGATTGAGTTGACCATTATTCGGAACCGCCTGCCTTTAAAAAGAATCCCAGGCATGCATGCTGTCTCACATAGCATCGTTAATACCCGGTTCTACATTTTTTTCTCGTTTAAACCGGCTATCCCCATAAAATTATGGGGTCAGTTATGTTAGGCTCACGTGTTGGGTATCATCGGATAGCGATAATTATGATAGATGTTTTGAATGAGCTTTTTTGTATGCCTCTTCGTATGTAACTTCATAATGTATATGTAATATGTATATGTAACTTTATAATGTATATGTAATATGTATAATAATATGTATATGTGACTACATAATGTTTGGAATTTATCAAAATTTATTTATAATTAATTAATGTTTTTAGGGTTCCGTACCAAAATGGTAAAAGGAACCCTTATGGTGAGACTCAGGCTGTCTATCTCAACAGCTGGATATCTCAAGTACTGCTAATGCTATCAACTTGAAATTTGGAAAAGTTTTAGATGACGTTTGCCCAACTATTTTGCAAATAAGAAAGAAATAAAAATATATGTATATTTTTTGCAACAGAGACTGAAAAGGAGTCTAAAAAATCCGAAGTGGGGCTATTAGGGCCTGTGGGGTATCATATGAAAGAACGCAGTTTGCATATTCTCAAACATTTTTTTCTTTTTTTTAGGTCTCACAGTTTGCGACTTTTAATAAAAAATGTAAAAAAAATACCGTTATCTCCTAAGTTTGCAAAGAGAAAAATCTGAAATTATTCTATATGATAGAAGTTTATGTAAAGATTACAGGAAAAATAAAACGAAGTCTCTAAAATAGCACACTTTTTCAGAAATCATCTACAAAATTACATTAGCTCCACTATCAGTCATGAGATAGCACTGACATACAACTGCAATATTCTACACCGCAGTGCACAGTGTTAAAATTCTCTGACAAATATAGGCCTCGCATATGAAAATTCAAAAACATATGACGGTCCGGAACCTTCGGCGCGCGAGTACAACTCGCTCTTGACCGGTTTTTTTAATTAAGAATTTCAGTAATTAAGTTCATTAAAAATTTACATAGACGATTGGTATCATTTATCTGTTTTGAAACTTTATGTGATCTAAAAAGTAGTTCTACGGTTATATAATTTCATGATCTACTGTATACGTACTTTATGCTTCAGGACGAGTATACCCAAACATTGAAGATCCGATGTAAACGAAAATGTAATTACTTGGTCCGAATTTTCCGTGTGATGACATAAAGTTTTTATCGGATTTTCGTGTTGATTCGAGGATTAATGATGAATGTGAATCTCATTGGATGCCGTTTTCCGAGCAAACTGTTGTTCATATTAAAATGGATTACCACCATTTAAAAGGAAAATGTTTTTAATTAATCAGATACACCGAAATTCCTTTGTCCTGTTGATCTGAATTTCTCTGAAATTGATGTTGCGTCTCATGTCAAGATACTCATTGTCGCCCAATGCTAGTTCTGCAAAAAACAAGCTCGAACGTATTTCTCACAAAAGCTGCAATGTAAAAATGCTTATTAGCATTTTTCCTGGTAAAAGAGCTGAACAATATGAAAGAAAGAATATCAGAAAGTCACATATATATGAAATACTTTAAATATCCAACTTTTCCAGAAGCTCAGCAAAAAGCATTTCTATCGCGTCGCATATCTAAGTGTGGGTTTACGAAAGTTACAATGTAATATACTACGAATATGATAAGAAAGTGGGACAAATAAAATTTATAGTCTATTATGATATGGAATATTTCTGGCAACTCCTTGGCATTTCGGCTGTGAAGTATTTGATTTGTGTGCCCAAAATTTTTGTTACAGATCTAAGCATTTCTAAAGTTGTAGGAAAACTCCAATTTTGTTCGTTCTTTACGATCTTGCCGGTTTATACGGTATTACGTCACTATACGTTGTTATTTTACGTTAGTTAAAAGGTCAGTTTAACTTTCAAATTGTTCTTGTTAATTTTCAACAATTTAATTGCCGAACGAACTAGAAAATTACATTCAAATAAGCCCCTACCAAACTCTTCTATTAGGCTTATACTAAGCTTTTCCATTGAAAATGTATCAAGCCTAAGCCACCTTATGCTTCCTTCCCTATAAATGTAAAATCTTCAGAACACATACATATTCAACAAAAATAAATTAATTCTATGTTTGCATAGGTTCTGAGGTTCTCAGCGGTGTGAAAATTCTTCCCAGACTTAATTTGACATTTCTTTTACAAAGGTCTCGTGGCCTGTCCCTTTGTGCGGCCTAAAGCGTCTCCACTGAGTAAATATTGGAGGTCCAAAGCCGCATATATTCAATATACAAATGTAAAGTAATTTAGTCGTCAGGGGATTCCATTTTGGGGGAGACTCTTTGGTATTATGTATACTGATAAGACAAAACTTTTCTGCGTTTTCTACGGATGAATTTTTAATCAGAAACGTATTTGCACTTATTAAAAAGAACCTTTTTAAATTATATCAAAATTGGTAAATTTTATCAAGCTTGAAACTAAACACATTAATTAGTTACTTATCTAATAAATTAATTAGAACTTTTTCTGTCCTTCCTGTAAAGGTTATCTGGTAAAAATTGTTGATTGCGACTTTATGTGGTCCTGTAACTAAGTTAAATATTGATGCAATATACACATAAACTATCCGGAATAAATTCTTTAAAATGATGGTGAAAACCTTATAAAAATGCATTATAATTTTATTATACCCCCTTACTAACAAACGTTGTATGACTGAAAGAGAGAAATCGGTGTGTAACTATTCATCTGATATAACACGTTTATTAGTAAGAGGGATAGTTTAGAGAAGATCAAACTGGTCACATACACAGACATGAAAAGTAACTTTGATTACTAATATTTATTCAACTTAGACCTTATACATTTTCGATGCATTTAAATATCAATAAAAATATTTTTCTTAGAAAGAAGTGGAATCAGCAAAATATTATTCAAGGGCCTATCCCGCAATGCACTCGAGGACCACTTCAAAACATCGAGTTCCAACCGACTTTGTGAATAAACTCACCTAATTTGCTCCCATTTTAGTAGAACCAATATTTCCGTCCTCTTCGGTGAAGGATGTATACTTTTAATTTTATCTTTGAAGTAGTAATAACATTGGAAGATGAAATTGCAGTAATTTGATAAATAAAATGTTTTAAAATTAAATAGACGACCAATTATTTTTAACGGATACTTGACCTGTATGCTAATAAAAGAGACAGTGGCGCTCCGGGAGTGCCGACAGAAGTGAAAACAAAACAAATAACAGAATACTTTGCCATCACTCACTGACATATCGGATATACATACATTAAAACCGAGTACATCCCGAGGACAGCCGAACACATCCGAAGCGGGTATTTTTTTAATCGTCTTATAAATAAAATGCGCGCGGTGTCGCTTTCGGTAACAGTGTCGCGAGTTCAATGGATTTTTCCCATTAAAAAAAAATGCCCAACGCGTCTAAAGAAGTTTTCACTTCAAACATTATACCAACCTATACCCGTCATCGTATCGTATCGTATCGTCCCACTGCAGGGCAAAGGCCTCTTCTCATACAAAGAAAGCACGAGCTTTGATCACAACGCTTGCTCAAAACAGTTTGGCGATTCATCATCATCTTCATTTCAGCCGAAAGACGTCCACTGCTGGACATAGGCCTCCCCAAGCACCTCCACTTCGACCGGTTCTGTGCTTCTCGCATCCAACGGATTCTTGCGGCCTTCACAAGGTCGTCAGACCACCTTGTGGGGAGGCCTTCCAATGCTACGTCTTCCGGTACGCAGTCGCCAGTCCAGAAACTTTCGGCCCCATCGGCCATCTGTTCTGCGAGCAATCAATGTTCCCTGCCCACTGCCACTTAAGTTTGGCAATTCTTCAGGCTATGTCGGTTACCTTGGTTCTCGTGCGGATCTCCTCATTCCTGATTCGATCACGCAGCGAAACTTCAAGCATAGCCCTCTCCATTGCCCTTTGGGTGACTTTTAGCCATCTTATAAGGCCCATTGTATTGGACCACGTTTCAGTGTCATATGTCATCACTGATCACATTACGTTTGGCGATTACTAACTTATACGCGCGACCGGTGGCCTTACAAATGACCGCGCGCCCGCTTGAAGGCTCCTTCAAACAGGCGCGACACGCGATAAAATCGCGCGCGGCACAAAGGCACCGCAAGTCACGCAACGAGTGGTGCCTTTGTGACGCGCGCGATTATATCGCGTGTCGCGCCTGTTTGTAGGAGCCTTGAAGGTTAACGTGTTAGCAGGTACTACTTATCCCACTACTGTTGATTGGTAAATGTTGTCACTACGACATGATTAAACTTTTTCTCCTATTGTGCTTATAGAACCACTCGAAAGAAGGTTTTACCCATGCCTGTTTGGGTCAGCTTTTTATTATCATCTACCAGCCAATCCTACGAGTACACAGATTTTGTATATATAAATATATATAGATACTTCTTCAGCAAAGAAATTAATTGAACTAGTCTAGAAAATGACGTCAGAATCCCTTTATCTTCAAATCTGCATAGGACATTACGTTACTCGAACCACAACGTCTAATCTGCGGATTAAAAACCAAACGCACAAAGAAGGCGATCCGCATTATCCTTCAGACGTCCTATCGAGAGAAAATAAGAGGGGAAAGAAAGAAGGAAAGCATAGTTCTTAATACCATTGACATTTCATTCCGTTCCACGGAACCACAACAACTAAAACTAATTTATTTCCTCGGAGATAAAGATTCCGCTTGTCTGTTCCGGGAATCGAATCTCGGTACTCGTGATTGCATTCAGGCACTTGGATTGCGATAGAAAAGCTAAATGGGGAATTTAATTTTACTCGCCAATTGGTTCCTTTTTATAAAACACGGATTAGTCTCAAGGCAAATTGTGGGAAACGTCTTTATAAAGAGTTTTTTGAAAATATGTTTGTGATGATTCAGTTTACAAGGTAAGAGACTAAAGTTTTGTATCAATGAACTTGTGTTTTTGTAAGTTTTCAAATTCGATAGATCGCCCATGTTTCATGGGGTTGGGTATAACTGACGAAATGTGGTTTTACAATACAGCTCAGCCATGCCTCATACGTGGGTGATTTTTACTATTTTAGTCGGCGATGTGTGCGAATTATTTTAAGTCATTTAATAGTATCAGTTAGACAGACCTACGTGGTATTCTTTCACAATAAATAAATAAATATATAGGGTTATTTTATATTGGCTAGCTAAACTCTTTAGATGCATGTGCATGATAAATAAATAAAATAAAAAATTTGATGGTTTTTTTTACTGCAGGCACTTTAAAATCTTTTTTTCTTTTGTACACTTCACATACGTGATGTGTACGATAAAACTTATGTAAACAGTTTTTCTCAATTCATATTTCAAGAGTAACAACACTAACGGCGGCCGTTGACCTCTCAAAACAAACCATAAAAAAATTATATTTTATTATAATTTAGTTATCGATACCGTCCATTCCGTCTGCTGAGTTTAGCTAGCCAATTTAAAACAACCCTATATTTATGATTGATATATAATTTATTTAGCACAAACGAGTACAATGTACAGACGCCAGCACATCAACCTACTACAATCTGTCAAATTACTTCAATAGATTTTCAACTTTATCGCTAAAGCATTAGGTTCAAGGTTGATTAGGAAAATTTGACAGTTTCGGGTAGCTTGATGTGCTGGGGTCTGTACAAGTAAAATTGGGATGGTTAAATGAGATTTACATTTAGAGTTTCTAGCCCCAATGAACCTGGAACCAAATGATCTTAAAAGCTGAAATAAATTAGAGAATTGTTCGAATATTTCATCGAAGTAGCAGCTGGGGATCTAAACACTTAAAGTAATAGCTCCTTTGAAGCTTACCGGCTTAAGCACTGGATTGTCGCTTGAGCGTCCTACATTAGTGGCAAGTTAGGTCGCTTGAACTAGATGGGGGGTACTTGAATCCGCCAATAGTGCGATTTCTCTAAAACTATTTGGTGTTTTAGAGTGAGTGTTTTGATTTTATGTTAAGACTTTATTGGTGGTCTACAGGATGTACCAGAAAGGTGAGGTCAAATTTCCGCCTCTCCGCCAAAAAGTCCGCATTTGTACTTTTTATGTGTGCTTAAATAAATAAATAAATTTAAGGGTAACGTACAGACTGAACCACTTTCTCCAAGGGTCCCACATCGTAACGCAAAATATAACTCGACCCAAATATAGGTAAAGGACGGCTGGTCCTTTACCTATATTTGGGTCGAGTAGATATTGAAATTTTGTATTTACAGTTGCTAATTTTTTCGCGATTACGATGTTGGTTCCACGGAAGAAGTTATTCAGTTATGAATCAGAATTGACGTTGCCGTTGGGACTCTTAAGGAAGCGATATTCATATAATATTCGCTATTATATATTAAAGCATATTCATATCCATCATACTCCATACTAATATTATAAATGCGAAAGTGTGTCTGTCTATCTGTCTGTTGCCTCTTCATGCTTAAACCGCTGAACAGATTTAGATGAAATTTGGTATAGAGATAGTTTGAGTCCCAGGAAAGGATATAGGATAGTTTTTATCCCGATATTCTTACGGAATCGCCACTTATAACGGTGAAACCGGGGCGTTGCTAGTACATAAATAATACTGGTATTTCTCATCTGACCTTTGCCTAACACGGAAAAAGATACGTGTTAACGACTGTGCCCATTACGTAAACGCTACAGTCGTCGACACGTGTAGGTAATCGTGTATTCTTCTCATGACTATAACACGTGATTGTTCAATAAAGGCCAGAATGCCACAAAATGCCAAATGCCATATTTGACTGGCCTATTCTTCCTTTGCGGTGATAGGGCTAACGCCCGCCTGGTGTGCGACCACCTTCCTATCAGAGTCCGGGGTCAAGCAGCCTGCTGTGTCATCCATCGCTTTCCGTCAGGCGTGATTGAGGTCATTCAGCAATAAAAAAAATAAAAAATTAAATAAGTCTTAGTGGAAACATGATCATAGTTATCTGTTATGGACACTGCTGGCAGTGATAGAAATCATTACTATGACTATATTGTTAATACAGAGCAGTGGTGGTTCAGTGGTTAAAGGCAGCGACTGATGATTTGTAGGTCATTGAACCATGACAGGCGCTTCACTTTGTGTAAATTATTTCATCACCACTACTCCCAAAACAGTGGAGCAAAATATCGTGAGGAAACTGGTATGTCCTAGAACCAAAAATTCTAAGATATGTGACATCTACTAACCCGCATTGGACCCGTGTTGTAGATTACGGCCCACTCCCTTTCACAGAGAAGAAGCCTGTTTCCCAGCATTGGGAACGTATTAGACTGATTATGCTGTAGGTAATACGGGCTGGTGACCACAACTCCACGTCAATGCGCGTATTTTGTGTACTTAGTTATGCTATACTATAAATATGCAAATACACATAATTGAAATCATGAAAAATCTTCATTCCGCATACAATTATTCATTTTATTCCATCTTCCCGTTTACATTTTTAATGGAAAATAACAAAATATTGCTCCATAAAATAACAAATTCCATATACGAAATAAACAATCTGCACATATCCGGTAGCATAGAGAAAAGTAAATACAACCGAGCCAGCACAAAACCGAGCGCTACAATCGCGTAGCCGTGACGTCATGCTACGACGTAGCTACGGCGTAGCCCAATTCATACGTAGCCGGCGAATTGTAGTTTCTACGTTGATAGATTTTGCGATATCGTTATGAAATAGATGGAGTTATTGCAACTACAAGTTAGTCTGATATCAGAATATCTAGCTTAGTTTACAGCAAAGACCAGCAGTTAAGCTTTATTAAATAACGCCTAAGCAATGAAATATGGAGCAATGGGGGCCCAGTGCTAACGACCGCACGAGTTGGAGGTCGTAGGTTCGAACCCAGACAGGCGCTTTAATTCGTGTAAATTATTTCATCACCACTGCTCTCAAAACATCGTGGAAAAACCGGCATTTCCTAGAACCGAAAATTCGCAGACATGTGAAATCTACCATCCCGCACTGGGCCCGCGTGGTGGATTGCGGCCCACTCCCTCTCACCGAGAGGAGGCCTGTGTCGCAGCAGTAGAAACATTATCAATATATATCTTAAAGAAAAAGAAGAAGAAGAAAATACGTTTATTTGTGCATAAAAATAAAAATCACAAACAACAAAAAAACAAAAATAACAATTTGGGAGAAAGTATGTGTCACATCTACGCAAAACGGCCATCGCTCAGCATAATGCTATGACCCTATACGAGACAGAGCCCCAGCGCTGGTTTTCAGTGACAGCCAGCGTTGACGTGATGACGTCAGCCAGTGCAGCATACGATTAGATATAAAAAAAAACAACAATCAAAATAAGAAATAAAACATACACATTACAAAAAGGTGGTATGAACATGAAATACATCAAATGGTAATGGTCGTTTTCTTGATACAGAAATCTCTTGTATTTTATCTACTCTCACAGCAAAGCCTTGACAACTCCCCCTATCAAAATTATCTCCTTGTCACCCAAATTCAATTGAAAGTTATTCAGTATTTGATCAGTCAATTACCTCCAACTTTTTGTCCAATATTTGGGCCAAACATCTTACTTCTTTCTCCCCTTGTGACGAACTCCACAATTTCAAACTTCGGATACTGTTAATTTCAAAGGACTGCAGCTGAGTTAGATTTCGGAGACACTTGGAGACAAAGGGAACTTCCTGCTCTTGGTTATTTTGGGCTCCTTTCATGAAATGTGAGGCTTAGTAGTGTATTTGCTGTGGTTGGTACGTATGAGCTCTAACAGTTAGGTGAAAACTTAAGTATATGCAGGAACATATGTATACCTAAGTTTTCATCTAACTTGTAGCGAAACGAGGATGTTTGTTTATGAATCTGCTAGTAATATTATTTAGCTTACTCGGAAAGCACTCTAATAATTATGATATTTACGATCTCTCTTATTATAGTGAGTGTCGTGTTACGTCACAGGAATGTAATTATAAGACGCCAGCACATCAAGTTACTACAATCTGTCAAATTTCTTTAATAGATTTTCAACTTTATCGCTATAGCATAAGGTTCAAATTTGACTGGCAAAACTTGACAGTTTCGGGTAGCTTGATGTGCTGGCGTGTGTACAATCATCATTTGGTAATGCCAATGTATCTGTAACCTGCACTCTAATTTCGTAACACACTATCAATCAAACTCTGAATCATTTAGCAGGATATTGATATTCTGTTAATTCATTATGTTTAAAAAAATTGTCTGTCCAATAACGTAAATAATGCAATGAATGTCTGTTAAAATGAAAACCATTGCTACTGTTAGTGTGTTACGTAATTACTCTGATGGATGGCAATCAATCGTCGTCACAGCATGTCTTCTACTTCCATGAATCTCTCTTTTTCTATATTAGCATCATCTGTGGTCACCCTCTTTTATGCATATCGGCACGAAATAGGGATGCATGAAGAAGCCTCCTCGTGTAACGGAGTTTGTTCCGCCAGTTACTTAACTGAACCGAGCGCTCGGCGCATCCTGGACAGTCACTACCAACATTTTATTTGACTGGCCAATTCTTCCCTTACCTACCACCGTAGGGCTAACGCCCGCCTGGTTTGCGTCCACCCTCACACCTGAGTCCGGCGTCAAACAGCCTGCTGTGTTTCGATGCGTGGGAGTTCCAGTGCCTTAGGCATCTTCTGCGCATGCTCGTCACATCATAGACCTCATCCATCGCTTTCCATTAGGCGTGATGAGAACAAGAGCGGGCCCACACGCAAAAAAAAATTAAGTACAAATATAAAGCCATACGTAATTAAAAGTCACCAATTTGATAGCAAGACTGTGCCTTTTGTACACGGCACGGTTTCATTACGGTACGGCGCATAAACGGTGCCGTAGTAAAAACGTTACGAAACAAAAAAGCTCCCATAATGATCCATACAACACTGACAACCGTGTCTATACACGGCGAATACACCGTAGTTTTTATTGCCGTATGAAGAGTGTACCGGACGTATCACATTAGGTATTTATTCTATTTTATTTGTTAATTAATTAGGTTAACCTATTTAAGAATGTACGTAATGTAATGTAATGTAATGTAATCATTACATTACATTACGTAATATATTCTTAATAATAAAATTCCAGTGCAAAAAGTACCCTTAAGCACACGCATAATACAATAACAGTATCACAGTTCGAGGAGCTCATTCAATACACTCACTGTATCAGCCAGTGAAGACATCAGAGACTACTTGAGTGATTGGCTTCTACGTTACGGGTCAAAAATATACAAAAATGTATGACATAAAAGTCGTTCGGAATCTACGTAAAGTATGCGCATGCGAAACATTAATAAAGAATTGGAGTGTTGGAAAGAACCCCTATCCCTTGTATCCTCAAAATGAGATTGAACTTTAAGATGCCCATAATAGTAGATTATGCACCGAGGGGCTAAAGTTGTGACTTATGTCACGGGCGTCATGTTGAATCTCGAGCGCAATGAAGGATTCGGGATTTAACTCCCGAGCGCAGCGAGGGAATTAAGAGTTTCTTTTTGGAAACAAGAATCCTGAATGCAGCGAGGGATTCAAGCTAGCCCAAGGCAAAGACACCTTTAGCCCAGAGGAGGATACTCTACTTTTTACACCTACTGTGAGAAAATAATAGCCATAGTACGAAAAACAAAGTATTTATTAAATAAACAAACAGTAAGAATAACATATTTAGAACTAGTTAGTTATATGCACTTCCATTCCTCTTAAAAAATGGTTCGTAGTTATCTTATTATTCTTACAATATTATGTTCGAAAACATGGCAACGATATGAAGAAGCAGTCGTTATTATTTTGTAGCAAATCGAGAATATCATCCACGCGTAGTAAGGGTATCGAGAATAGCTTTTCTCTTTCTGACACCAAAGGGTGTTTGTTAGTACTATACTGCCAATTTAGCTGAGCATGTGAGATTCCAAATTCAAATCACATTATTGATCAGCGGGTCATAATGAAATCCAGTACAACATTATTGACCGGCTGTGCCCCCGGCCACTAATCACTCACTTTAGGTTAAGGTTGCTTGACATAAATTTGACATTTTCGAGCAGGTGGTGTGAAAAAGTATTTTTGTCGCTATAATACACCTTAAAGTGTATGAGAAAGTAGACAAAGATACTTCAAATTAAGTAGCAATCAAGCATTTAATCGCATGAGACATAAATGAAATTCTAAATAGAGCAACGTTTATAAAATGCCTCTATTTTTTATAACAACCCCACAGAGAAACCTAAATTAACTCCGATAATGTATGCTAAAGTAGAAACAGCTGCTACATTTCTACCGCTTTGATCCCAAAACCAGCATGGAAAAAATCTATTATTCAGTTCTTGATAGCCATTTATAAGCTTGATGGTTCCTTAATTGCGGTCTTGGATTCAATTTCAGCGGTCAGAACATATGCTGCTCGGCCTTTTAAATACAAAATGATCTCATATATTATACAATGGTGTAATTCAGAAGAAAAATACATGCTCTGGGTCACGAAAAAGCTTTTCAAAATGTTTTTAGCCCACGTTGGGGATCCTAGGGCGTATTTGGAATTCTGGGATGACATCTGTTATCGTCCAAACCCTTTATTAAGTACGTACCTAACATAAGTTTGGGTGTTATGAGCAAGAAATATTTTCATATTAACTTTCTTGGTATTACAGAGGTTCGCATATAAATAAAATACGGGTCTTTCTTAATTACATTTGCATACTTTTGAGGTATTTTTCGTTGAAATATTATCTCCTTTGTTTCATTTTAAAAATACATATAAATAAACATTTAGAAATATAAAAAAACCGTCAAGAGAGAGTTGGACTCGCGCACCAAGAGTTCCGTACCATCATGTTTTTAATTTTTCATCGGCGAGGCCTATATTCGTCAGAGAATTTTAACACTGGACTGCGGTGTAGAATATTGCAGTTTTATGTCAGCGCCATTTCTTAACCGATAATGAAACTAATGTAACTTTTGTTTGTCAGATGAAAACTCATTGGATTGGAAATTCCGGGAGGAACGTGTATAAAAATGTAAAAAAAACTCAAATAGCCCCAATCTTGAAATTGTTTCCCTGATCGATGGCCCCAGGTCACCGAGGCACTTCTGGTTTACTTATAGTTCACTTAATGAACTAACTCAAACCATCCACTGCCACCCTTGGCTCCCTCCCAACTTCGGACAGTTAGGAAAAAAGTCGGAACCGAAGTCGGTCAAAGAGCTATCAAGCTTTGTTCGCCATTTTCTTTTTAAGAGTGACGTCATTTTATAATTAGTGATTGTATGACGATAATGAAAGTGGAAATAGAATTTTGTAGTGAAACTTGGAAGTTTGGTTTTGAGTCGTGGAACAGTTTAAAAACTAAAATTTTATATTTAAGTATGTGCTTAAACATAACATTAAGCAAATACTTAAATATTATATTTTAGTTTACAAACAGTTCCAGTTAAGTATTTTATATTATGGACAAAATCAGTTAAGAATAGCGAGTTTTACGAGTCACTTCCTGCTTTAGAATAGAAATTTAAACACCACTTGGCAATTTTTGAAAGGAAACGACATCGAAAATATAAATGTTTGACTTTTTGAACTCGGTGCCAAATATAACAAGACTGAATAAACTCTAATTATTATAAATAAGACCAACCTACTACTATCCTACGGCAAAGGCATCTTCAATCTTCTTGATCATCACGCTTTCTCAAGACTGGCTTGGTGTAACTGTAAACTAATTCATAATTATTGTTAATCAAACAAAGGTAAAAAAAGAAGTTCATTAAGCGATACTCGCACTCGTAAATATAAAAACTTTCAAACAAAAAAAACCGACTTCAAAAAAACTACACAGTGTAAAATAACTTTAATTTCTGAAGTCGGTGGCATAAAACTAAAATATAGATCCAAAGACACTGACTTTTGAAATTAAAGTTATTTTTTTAATTAAAGGTTTTTTTTTTTGTTAAAAAGTTTTTATTTCTCGCTTTTTAGTGGGTCTACTTATAATTTATCTAAGTTGCAATGGTCTAGTGTCAACTTGCTCATCACTTTTTACAAAATGTTGCTTTTCCTGATGCAGGGACGTTAATTGTTGAGGAGTTCTCCTGGTATTTCACCATCAGCTTCATTTCACCATTCGCATTGTGACGAGGATAAATTGCTTAGCAACCGTATTAAACCCGTGAAATATTTATCTTTCAGTAGTTCCGATGGCCATCTGTGGTCTTCATCATCAGCTCCACTTTACCAAATGATGATTTTCGAGAGTAAATGATCAAGTTACTTTAAAAAATACCCAAATCGCTATAGGTTTGCCTATAAAATTTGAGGGTTTCCCTCGATTTCCATGATCCCTTCATCAAATTCTGAATTTGTGACAATGGGACTACCTCGAGAGCATACCCTTTCAAACGAACAAATAATTTTCAAAATCGGTCCACAATTGACGGAGTAATCGGTGTACATTATTATAACCTCCTTTTTTTAAGCCAGTAAAAATATATATAATACGCGGCAAATTGATAACCTCCTCCTTTTTTTAAAGTCGGTTAAAAATAGAAAGAGATACAAAGAGACCGAAAGTGTAAATTAAATATGCGTTTTTAATACAGAGACATCTAGTATGAATTTTTAGAAGCTCTCATGAAGTTGTCGCCATCTTGGATTTTTATTTTGACCACACTACTACGGCTTTGGTACCCTCGATAACCATAAAAACGACACCCATGACAATTTTTATGATACATAGTAGAAAGAGACAGAGAGAGAGAGAGAGAGAGAGAGAGAGAGTATCGCATGGAGGGGACATAACGGTTTTTCGTTTAGTGACGATGTCTACCAGTTTAATCCTACCGCAAGCCACGTTAAAGTCGTTCCAAAAAAAATTATGACGAACCAAATCGATGCTCAAACAGGGTAAACTATAGACCATAATAACTAGAATACAATGGTCAATCTCAACCATTTACGCCCAAATGCTGCAGCCAATCCAGGCTAATAAGCCTTACACATTTGACGTCAATAATAGTACGGTAACCATTAAATCCTCAATTTCAGCAACTCGACCCAAACATTTGGTTGGTTTATGCCCCTCTTTACATAATGACCTCGCTTAACGCCCATTGAAGTCTATTCCTATTGAATAAACTCATTAGGGACCCCCATTCGACCCGTGGTACCCCGGACAGGTCCGATTTCAATGGCTTTATAAATAGGTACACGGGGGGGGGATGGTTCATCAATTTTTTTTTGTTGGACGGAAACTTGTTGATGTTTTTGCAATATAAAAAATACTTTTAGCTATACATTGTTTACATAACCGTAATATTACGTTCACTCACTTATTATTAAGCACTCTTTTACGTCAATCTTTCCTGTTTTGCTAAAATCTTGTCCAAGGTTCTCTCACAATTATAATAATTGTCTTCGATCCATCTTGCTATCCATCATCCTGCGCTCACATTTGGACATCTGCAATATACTGAATACCTATATACTACTATTTATACTTTTTTTTCAGGTTAATGGTTTTTATTTAGTACTATTTATTTACATGCAATCTTAATAGAATGTTCAATCTAATACTAAAACAAACATATAGGAATGGAACGTTGATGAATGCATGATTGTGTGAAAGAGCTGAATGCTAATGTGTAAGTGAGACAGATGACTTAGGCCAAAGACGAAGATGGCGAGGAAGGTATTTTAAAAGATAGAATGCTTTTGAAGACGGTGAGACGTGATTTTTTACTAAAATGTGTTGTAGTAGTTTATATAACAATAAACCAGTATACCATATTCATTTTAATTTTCCTCTGTCCTTAGCCCTCTTATTACCACATAAATATTATGTACAAATAAATAAAAGAATAAAAAACTATTTACACTCATACACATACCTATCAAAATTGTATTATTTTGTAACATTCGTGTTATAGCTATTTCGAACGACTTTCAGAGAATGATTGATAATGAAGCTGTAATTTGAATATACGCACAATTGAATTTGTTCATAAATTAATTAAAATTCCAACCAATGGAAATAATAATACCTAAACAACATCGTCAAAAGCCGATTTCAACATGTTCGGTCCACATCACATCAAAACTGTTTGTGGTTCCTAGCAAATTTTCATTACTATCTGTTATATAATAAAAGTTAAAATATTAGTGTCCAAACACACTATGCTGAAGGTACGCGACCGAAGTTCCGCGGCTGATTTTACTTTCTAACGTATTCGGCTGATATGACACGTCCATAAGTGCTGAACTTACTACTGCAGTTAATGTAAATTAGTGATCGAAAAAACAAAATATGTGATAAAACTACAAATTAGTGATTTTCGGACTTTTTCTTTACTTATGCTGTGAGACCTTGCTTTTTGCCAAATTTCATGATTCTACGTCAACGGGAAGTACCCTATAAGTTTTGATTTATTTGCATCAAAATATGTCACATAAATGACCGTATTCTTGTATTTCGTTGACTTACAAGCTTGATTTTTTTAGAGCTCCAAGGGAACATGGACTTACGTATTTGATATTAATGTTAACTAGATATCTCCATGCGTTCCACAGATGGACGAACAAACGTAACAACGAAGTGATTGTTTCTTTTTTTTCGTTTGAGATACGGAACCCTAAAAAACATAGATCGCGTGACAGGTATAAAACCTATTTACGAACTAAAAAGATAACAACATGTGTCGCATATTTCTATTCATGTCACCCCGTAAACAGTATCCTACCTCCACCATACGCATAGGCAAACTACACCACCAACGACCAACACATTTAAAAATCGACTCTAACTTCTAAACAACAGAGTCTATTATAAATCACTTGTAATTTTGTCACAATTCAAGCTTAAAATAGACTTAAACCGCATTTTAAGAAGGTTTATTTTTGTTCGCAGGCTGCGGTGTATACAGGGTGTTTTGAGCCGTGAAAGTGGGATTATGCATGGACACGTGAACTAGCGATGTCTGCGGCTTTCCTCTTCGCGGCGCTCGGCGCTTTGGCACTCGTCAGCCGCACAGGTGAGAAGGGGCCTTTATTTATGTGAAACCACGAAGCGTTAATACGGATAGTTAAGTTAGTCTGTACCGTATTGTTCGGCTTAGTCATTTCTAATTAAAAAAAAATCAGACTTTTAAAAAAATCCATAGTGTTAGAACTTAAATGTTAGTGTTAGTACAATAGAACTTAAATGTTAGTGTTAGTAAAACAGAGCTTAAATGGTAGTGTTAATAGAATAGAATACTCTTTATTTTATTTTTCTTTCTCTTTTTTTTGTTACTTGTAAGAAAAACAGAGTTATTTTTTAACATGGGAACTAACCTAATGCTGGACATTGCGCAGTCCAGCCTATTAGCGGATAGGCTGGACTCGCGCTATGTCCAGCATTACATCCTGGCGGTTATAGCGGACAGAAGAGATGTCGGGTTGGATAGAATGAACTTTGTAAACACTTTTGTATAAACGTATTTTCTTTCTTTTCTTTCTTTCTTTCTTTGTGGTAGAATAAAGATAGAATCGGTCATGCTACACGAGCTGACATGACATCTATCAACCCGTACCTACTGGGCCCTCGTGATGGATTACGGCCCACTCCCTCTCACGGAGAGGAGGCCTGTGTCCCAGCAGTGGGAACATTCTAGGCTGATTATTACACGAGCTGAAGTAACCATAGTGAGCTGGTCACATTCGTTGCTTATTGAAAGAAAGAAAAGAAAGAAAGAAAGAAAATACGTTTATTTGCGGCAAGAAATGTGGAGAAAATTGTGAGTTGTTGTTGAACAACTAAATGCTTATAATTAGTTCAAAACTAAAGTCAATCAATCTGCCTAGCTTATTCCTTATTCCCAACTAAGTTGGGGTCAGCGTCCAGTCTAACTGGATTCAACTGAATACCAGAATTTTGCATGCAGCGACTGTCTATCTGGCCTCCAAAATTACAATAATGTAAATTATATAAAATAATTATAAAAATGATATATACATAATTATTATTAAATATAAATTGCAAAATTAAAATGGATAAATAAATGATAAATGATTTTATTTCTGTAAATAGGTTTGCACAAACACTTTTACACGTCAATCATAAATTTTTTAAACTAGATGAGGTCGGCGTTTCCTATCTGACTAGGAACGAAAGGTCTTCCACTAATTGCTTGATCCATACGAAAGAATTTAAGCTTTAACATTGATTGAAACGATTTTATTGCAACGTTTATGTTTAGAAAAACTACAAGCCCAACCAATTGTAACCAATTTTAAATTTAGGCATTTAATAACACAATAAAACATACTAAAATTAGTACTAAAACGGGCTCTGAAGTAAATGTGAAACATAAATATTATTTAGTACCAAAATAAATAAATTGGTTACAACCCTCACATTCCCGGTAATAAATTGAAAACAAATTAAACAAAATGAAATATTTAACTTACAGCCATTTTCATTGTAAGTGCTTTTATTTCTTCATTTAATAAATACACATTGGTACTGTTCAATTATTACTATTAATTTTATGTACAGTTCGCTTCACAGAAACGGTAACCCCCTTGGTAATTACATCGAACCTATTTAAGTTTTTTGTAGCGTAACGTAAATGGCGTGTTGGTCTAGTGGTTTACACTGCGGCTTAGCAATGTGATGGTCTCGAGTTCAAAACCGCGGATGAGAAGGTTTTTTTTATTTTATTTATATACCTTTATTATTATTTTTTAGTTTCTTTAGTAGGTGATTTTCGTTTATTATTATTAAGAAATCAAATGGAGGTTTGTAATACTACCCGTTTCGGGCGAGTAAGTTTGTGCGAATCGACTATAAGCCATTAAAGCCATGCAAAGTTTTAGTAATATCAGATTTACCTTTGACCTTTTAATTAAAGGTACCCAGTTAGGCGTTTACTTTGTGTACCTAAATAATTTCATCACCACTGCTCTCAAAACGGTGAAGGACACATCGTGCATCGTGACGAAACCGGCATGTTCTAGAACCAAAAATTCGAAGACATGTGACATCTACCAACCCGCACTGGGCTCGTATGGTAGATCAATTGTACACCACTCCCTAATTTCCCTACCATCCACTAGCAGCGCCACTGTCTTCATCGTATTTAACTCACACCCAGTATATAAGAAGAAAGCATTAAGTTGATTACGCGAGCGTTTTAAACGCAGCTTTTACAGTCCTGTAACGTAATACGCCGCTCTAAGCTCACCCGAATTCTTTGACAGTCGTTAGCGGCATGAAATTGTCGTTTGCTTAAGCTGTTCCCTGCCTGACCTCGTTTAAAGCCTTCAATAAGAGAACCTTTGTTATTGAGACGAATAACGAGTCCCGGAAAACTGACATATTTTTTCGTCTCCAAAATCGTTTTCAATCCGAAAAAAATGATGTTTTATTAAACAAGGACAGTTGTTAATATGAAAAGGGGCATTAGGGAGCGTTTGGGGCTGACGGAGATAAGTGGAGAGCTATCAAACCTGATCGATTGATGGATGAAACTTTTTCTGCCCAAGTGACTCGATGGATAATGTTTTCGATTTAAGCCAGCCTCGCGAATTGAAGCTCTCGGTGTGAATCGAAATTATTTAAGTGATACCGTTTAACTACAGTATCATTATCAAAATTTACATTTAATGAATAATGTTATAGAAGTGGTATTTGTCGCCTTCATCTAGCCTCGCCTATTTCCAGCTCTGTTGGGTTCAGCTTCCAGTCTAACCGGATGCAGCTGAATACCAGTATTTATATGAAGCGACTACCTACCTGACCTCAACAACCCAGTTACTGTAAGGTAATACGACACCCCTTAATAAGACTGCTAGTCAGACTTTCGGGCTTCTGACAACCTGTTACGACTGCCTAAGATCCACGAAAGACGGCCGAGACCTGGTTTCCGATGCACGGAGGGGTCTTGGTATGTGAAGATTGTGACCCATCTACGGAGCAACCGCGGCAAACGTTGCTTAACCTAATCGATCGACGTTATAACTTAGTCACAAGTCACTCCCTGGTATTGGTCGCCTTCGTCACTAAGTTATTAATCTTCAATCCTATAGACAAAAGCGAATCGTTTTGCTTATTAATGGTAGCATTTTTTATTGCCAAACTGAGCATAGATTCGTAAGTTAATTTCCCTGTGACAGCTACTTCCTTATAGGAGGGTATATTATGCAAAGCTATGAGATATTTGCTTCATTATTAAGACAAGAGTCTTAATTTTGACGTGACAACGTCTAATAAATCGATGAAGCTGGCTGCACTCACGAAAAAACATGACTCATGTAGCGTTACCTCGCGGCCTCGCTCTGTAGCGTTCCATGGCGGCTTGAAGTGCAAGCGAATATTAACAAATGCAATGCAACTATTCCATCAGTATTTTCTTATGACGTTGTCACGTTCAACTATCGTCAGTAAACCGACTTTACAGACAACCGATTTTTTTTCTTCAGAAGTGTTACCGTCTTAAAACAAAACAAGTTGTAAACCAGGTATAAATAAACCGTTAGTACCGGACGAAGTTGTCAGTTTTGTAAATATATGACGACGGGAACGTGGGCGCAGAGAGAGGTGGGTCGTCTCTCTGATGACCCTGTGGTAAGGGTTCCATTGCGTGGGTTACTCAGACAAACCAATATGATGCAGTGGTAAGACTTTATTACTAAAGAGTATACAGGAGTAATCACTAGGTAAAGGAACTGTGAACTTGATGGGTTCGATGGTAGCGTGCGCCTCCTTCGAGTTCTCGATCCAGTCTGCTGGCACAACTCCCAACGGCCCCGTGCACGTGCGACCGAACGATACTGGCGCCACACGGCGTTCACCGTACGTACTAATCCAAAAACCAATCAGAGCTAAGCTACATAATTCGATAACTAAGAAATCAATTGAGTGACTTATTATCGCTAAATTTCGCTATTGTTCGTGACGATATATATATTACTAGCAACGCCCCGCGGTTTCACCCGCATAAGTGTCGATCTCGTGGAATATCGAGATAAAACTATCCTATGTTCTTCCACGGGATGCAATCTATCTTTGTGCCAAATTTTATCGAAATCCGTTCAGTGGTTTAGGCGTGAAAAGGTAACATGCAGACAGTCAGACAGATAGACAGAGTTAGGTACTTTCGAATTTATAATATTAGTATGGATAATATTATAAGAGCTCAAAAATAATAAAGAACTGTGTTTCAATCACAGTTACGTTTTTACAAAAACTGATTCGATGGTATAACTTTAAACCATACTGTTACTGATAGCCTGCATCCCACTGCTGGGGAACGGCATCTCCCAATGACTTCCAGCCCTTTCGATCCAGGGCTAAAGTGGACCACTGGGCGTTTGTTTTTTCCACCTCGTCCCGCTATTTTCTACAGGTTCTGCCGCGACGCCTTCTAGCCGTATCAGGACTCCACCTAGTGTTTTTTTTGGGCTTACAGCTCATTGGGCATACGGCAGACGTGGCCAGCCCAGTTCTGTTCCACTTCAGCTTAACGGCTTTTTGAACAACGTCAGTAATCTGTGGTTTAGAGCGCCGTGTTTCACAAGAAAAACATTTTTGGTAAACCCACAACTTAAGCCACAAAATGTATTCTAAAACTTCGCAAATTCAGCAGTTTTCCAAATTCCAACCCTAAAGATAAAAACACGGTCGCGAACAACACCTAATACTGTAAATAAATATACTTACCGTACATAGAGCTGTAGGCTAGAAAAGGGTCGGTACGCCGTTTACGGGGAAGAGTGGGCATTTAGGTTGCTTACTCGAGGAGAAAGGGAGCGATTAGCCTAAGGGCTTAGTTAACGACACCTCTGCATCCTATACTTACGTGTTTGATTTGCTATTCAAAGTCGCGAAAATGTAAACACGAATAATGGTGTGCTTGTATAGAAATGGTTATTGAATGATAACCGAAAAAGTTATGAGTAATGGAAAATAAAGAAGTAAAATATAAACAATTACAACTACAGGGGACTTAAACAACTGGCGAAATATGGGTATAAAATAGGGTACACGTCTGTCTAACCCTTCGGGAATGAAAAAACCGGCGTGATGTTTTGTAATTACCAACTAAAAAAAGATTTTTAGATACACCATCCACCGTCTTTCAAAATAATTAAAAATCTTCAAACATTACAAAAAAACTATAAAAAAAAAACTGTAGGCGTCAAACAAAAGAAAACCGGACGAAATCCCAAAATGAGCAGATGGAAGGATAACGTAACATTACTCGAAGCACCAAATTACATTTTGTCATGATCCATTTTAATCAAGATCCGCTCCCGTTAACGTACATTACAGAAGATTTCTCTTTTTATTTGAAGAAAAAAAATAAAAAATATGGCGGCCGAAACTTGAGCTAAATGTCTTAAAGGCAATTGTGGGAGATTCGGTGATGGTTCGATTCGTTCAAATAGAGGGGTCACGGCGTCGGTCATAACCTTGTCAGATGGGAAAGTTAATTAAGGAAATTGTTATGAAGGTACCTTAAGCAGTAGTATTATGTTGGGGCTACTAATTGGAAGCGACACGTTGGGAAGTGAACACACTTGGGAATTGAATCGGTCAACATTGTGGCCGAATTATTCCAGTTTATTTGGATTGTTGCAGTATTTTTTGAAATGATGTTCTTTAACGCGGCTTGCTGTAGGAGAGTTGCTGTAGTAAACTGGTAGATTTAGTCTCGTCACGATAAAGCGTTATCCCCCTCCATGCGACTATCTCTCTCTTTTATATATTATAGAAAGAGACAGAGAGAGAGATACTTTTAATGGTTTTCGAGGGTACTAAAGTCTACAGTGAGGTCATAATGAAAATCCAAGATGGTGCTGCGAAAATTTTATTATTTTTCCTCATGTTTTTCGAGGGTGCTGAAGTCAATAATGAGATCAAAATGAAAATCCAAGATGGCGGCTGTGAAAACTTTCATACTTTTTGTCATGGGTGTCGTTGTCAGGGCCGTCTTTACCCAGGGGTGCAAGGGGTGCATGGCACCCGGGCGCAGGGTTTTAGGGGCGTAAGCCAATCGCCTTATACCCACTCACATACCATGCGTAATCATAATCAGTTTTAAAAATTACTGAACAAATATTCACTACACCTTTCAAACTCAAACCTCAAACTCAACTTTAAAAATGTAGGCACCAATATTGTTTGTATAAGCCTCTTGCAGCTTTAGGCATATTTGCTTTGCGACTTGCGATATGCAAGCCTCTTATATAAGCTATGTAAATTTAATAATAAAAGAAAAAGAGCTTTTCAAGTAGAACCTTTGCAACTAAAACAACTTTTGCCAGTTGTTAGCCAGTTCGGAGTTAATGAACAACTGACAACTTTGGCACCTAACCGATTATATTTTAGTTGTAAGGGGGGCGCAGGCTGATTCTTGCACCCCGGCGCCCAATATGGTTAAGACGGTCCTGGTCGTTGTCATGGTTATCAAGTGTGCTAAAGTACATAGCGAGGTCAAAATAACAATCCAAGATGGTGACAATTTTATAAGACCTTCTAAAAACTTAACTAGATGACTCTGTATTAAAAATGCGTACTTATTAAATTCAAACCTTCTCTCTGTCTCTTTATATTATAATGAGTGTGTGCGTGCGAATGTCGCGTAAGGAACTTCGTTCCTTACGGAAGTACTCTTTATGCCGTCTTCTTAATTATTATTCATCCACGTTTTTACCATATATAAAAAAGTGATGCATAGTATTGATAGGTACTTTACTAATATTGATATCGGTATAATTTTGTTTGGTGCAAAAAGAGTGAGAAGCGAATAACTTGTGTGCCCTGTAGCTCAAGACACAGTTTCGCAACACAACTACCTATTCTACTACTAAGTGTAAAATATATCTTCCAAAAAATATTAACTGCAAACAGTTTCAAAAGTTCCCCAGAAAATTAGTTCCATAACTCAAAACAAACAATAGTTGTCTTTGCCAGCCATAATGTCATAATGTTACGAAGACAAAACTGTTCGCCAGATAGCAGCACTTCGATATTAAACTTTGTACACGATATTTATCGCGACGCCCCGACAATGTTGGTTCCTATTGTATTTTTAGTATGTTACGCTGACATTCTATAGTGAATTCTTGCTTTATTTACTGAATACAATTTCAAAATGTTTTTAGAGAATGGAACGTTTTTTAATGTTTTTGTGGTTGTTTTTTATTGAAGAAAAGTTATTTTTAGTATAGTTAATATCGAATATTGTTTGCTGATGTGACAAATATTTTGATATACAGCGTGTACCAAAAATCTGTGGTACACATCATCAAACAGAAAAATGATGCATTCCACCAGTTTCTATGACTAATATTCTACAGTTCAAGCAATACGGTTATGGAATGCCTAGCCCGTGTCGATATAACGTCCTCAATCTTTGTCCATTTTTTAAATGATGATAAATATACACTGTCTCTCTCTTTAAACACCTTTTTTATGTTCTCTGCACTTGTTTCATAATTATTATTGTATCATTCTCCCTTATCCTAATTTATTCGGGTCGATGTAACATGTCTTTTATTCTATACTTCTTTATTAGTCGCCATTTCGGCAGTTACTCCCTTTTTAACCATATTATCATTCACACAGTTCATCCATCGTTTCTTTGGTCTTACCCAACTGTTATAGCCATCGATATTCATAATCAAATCTTTCTTCACAACATTTTCCTCATTCTTCCGTAACACATGCCCATACCATGACAACCGACTTCCACACCACTTTTCAGTTACCGGTGCCACTTTCAGACTTCCTCTTATGTAGTCATTTCTTATTCTAACCATTCGTGTAACATCACACATACCTCTTAGCTCAATCTCGTCTCAGCTGTATGCATTTGCCTTTCATTCATCCCTTTTGTGGCCCAACAGAAAATAATTTAACAATAATATAATATTATGAATCAGAATTCATAATATTATATTATTGTATATTATAATATGTAAATAGACGTGTGTATGTGAATGTATTGTAATATGTAATAGACTGCCTGCAGTATTGTCTCTATCTACTCCATCCTTCAATTATTTTACTATCGTTCCTTCGGTTTTAAAACGTTGTCACCTTATAGTGGGCCAGATAAGGAAGTAGAAGGCATCAGCTAGTAAAGTCTACTCTGTAACAACATTATTATAAACTAAAGTAAACGTCTTAATAGTGTCCTCCGCTAATAACCCAGTCACCTAATTAGCTTCTCAAAACCAGTTAACGAAAGAGTTTGACAAAGTACTACTAGGTACACTATCTGGCAACGTCGCTTCATTAAAAGGACATTTACATATTAAATTCAAATTCTCTTTGTGTAAGGAAGTAAGATTTAGAGTTGGAACGTGAGCGAACTCAAATAATTAGGTACTTACTTACTTACCTAGTTCGAAAAAATACACTTTGTAATCCGAAGCGGAGTAGTGATGTGCTTTGAATTCTGTTTTGTCGATAACTTAGTCGGGTTTAAAGGACATGGACGAAAAAGTCATTCCATACCACACATACTTACATAGTAAATAATATATTGTATGATAAATATAGAAAAATAATATTTTTTTTCTATTTTATTCATACAACTTAGTTTTTTACCTCTCTGAACTTCTGTTTTTATTTCAAAATATTAAGTAATGCAAGATGAATTCAAAGTATCGTTTGTCAACTTCCGCCATAACAGAGAAAAATAAATATAATAATGAACGACTTCGTAGTATGCATGGTGAGGCATAATATATATACTACGTACTAAGTTTATTTGGACGAAAATGCTCTTATTAGGAACATTTAGAAGTAAAAAAAAATAAATAAATTATTTTTAAGACGTGGTCGGGTGTATATGAGGGAATTAAAGCGAATACATGACCTAAAGCGCGGTCTTTGTCGGACTGCATAGAAAAGAAAGAAAAGCGCGATAACACAACCCTGGTAATTTATTGCAAAATGTGAAGTAATTATCTATTTACAAAAAATCTATTGTTTGGACTAAAAAAATAAAACACTAGTGCTAAAGTAGGTATGTTGCTTGTAGAATAATCTGACAAAAAATCATAATGACTGTATGTATATTAGTATGGTTTTGATTTTAAAAAGAAAGTTTTTAGAGGTATCTTCTTATTTTTAGAGGTATATTTACGAGAGAATGAATGAATGAATAGGGTTGGTTCTATTGGAATTTGCAGTTTCCGCCTGTCATAAAGGTTAATTGAACTTTCCTGGCTATTTTTTCATCTATTCATATACTAACTAGTTAATGTTATTATATTGGTTGGACATTACTTAGGTATTTTTGTACACCTACTGAATATTTTAATCGTCTCGACAAAAACAGGGTATAAAAAGTAAACTAAGTAAGCCTATGGCACAACAATCTCTTGTTTTTTCACAAAAAGCTTTAGGTTTTTGATAAAATGTAATATGACTACAAAACAGTGAATTGGAATAAAATATTTTAAGGGACCTCAAAATGAAGACTCGATGTCTATACATCGCTTTGCCCTCATGATCACATCACTAAAACAAGAAGAAGTGAACTTTGAACAAAGAGTGAGCAACTTCACGGTTTGTTCTGGTGACTTAAGTGGCTCCAGCTTGACTTCCGGGTCGCAACTCGTAACGTGATGAGTTTTATAAGTAAAATGCTTTTTGCATGTAATTTTGCCGCCGTAAGGAAACATTTTAGGGGCTTTTTTCACTTGCAAGTTTCTTAGAATTTGGGATTTAAAATCAATCAATGGTTATTGACAAGCTTTCTTCTTTTGTTTTCTAAAGAAACACTTGGAGACAGCACGGTTTCTTTACGGTCCGGTGTATAATTCGCGTCGTAGAAAAAACGTGTCCGTCAACTAGCTTCCGTAGTGATCCGTACAATACTGACGATCGTGTCCTTCACACGGCAAATACACCGTCGTTTATCACGGCAAGAAAAACGTATGTGTACAAAGAGCCTTATGTACAGACGCCAGCACATCAAGTTACCCGAAATTGTCAAATTTTCCCAATAAACTTTGAACCTTATGATTTAGCGATAAAGTTGATAATCTATTATAGAAATTTGACACACTGTAGTACCTTGATGTGCTGGCGTCTGTATCCTGAACTTGTCCTGGATGAAAACGTGCTTTATATTTGTATATTTATGTTGTCATTCTGCCTACAGGTTGCACGGATAACATAAACGGTCTGGGCACAGACGGCGTCCAAGAGTTGGATTACACAGACGTGGATCTAGGGTTGACACAGCGGGGTCCTCGCTTCGATGTGCCGCACTCCAAGAATGTGACAGCCCTCGTCGGGAAGACGGCGCAACTCAACTGCAGGGTCCATGATCTTGGGAACAGAACAGTGAGTTATAATCTTGAATTTAATTGATCACACTAATATTATAAAAGCGAAATAAGTTTGTGTTAGATAACTTTGTCACTGCACAGAAGGAATAAGCATCGATCATTTACAGTACCCGGCGATAAATATTGCACATCGACCTTTAACTTTTTTTTGTATTTTATACAAAGAATAAAGATAATTATCAAAAGAATCAAATCATAATTGTTTTAACAGCTCCTAATAGATACCGGTGTTCGATACAGAACAAGAATGTATCCGATTTTAGTTTTTTTATCTGTTCATAAAAAATGGACAAACGAAATGAAGAAGTGTACGGACGTGTGTTTTCTTACAATACAGTTTTGATTAAAACTAAATTTTCTGGTGTTTCAATTAAGTTACCGAGCTATCAAAGGAAGAAACAACAGAATGGTCCTTCTAACCGTCGTCAACAAGAAGATATAATTAACACTTGTTGGAGTACCATGCGCTAAGCTACTCCGCATCAATGTAGAAGAGGTTAGCTGACTGCAAGTCCACGAATAAGAAGATTCTCACTCATGAAGATAAACTCCCGAGGCGAAAATCTACGCGGCGCGCTACTCCGTCTGCGTAATACTCGAGGAAGTATTATAAACTTCATTTGAAGAGGTCTTCGGAGGTTGCAGCAAAGAAGAAAAAGTCTATCCAGCGGTATTTTACTGTGTGGAAGCGACATTCAACGCTTGCAAACAGCGCGGGAGGCATTTCTCCGCGTTTTGCAAGAAGAAAACTGTAATTTTTATTCATCGTTTTCATCAATCATCAAAAAGTTGAAGGTATTGTCAGGTTTGCAAAAAAAAAAAAAAACAACCTACATCATCTTCGCTAGGTGTTCTACGTGTCAACAAAGTGGCAGCACCGTGTGTATCCGAACGTTCAACAAAAATTTTCGTCCAATCACAGCGAAGAGCGCAGACGCCATACTTTTCTCAATTGTCAAACTTGTCAAACCAGATTTTCTTTGTGCTCAACAATTGTTGTAATTTTTAATGTAAAAAAGCATACAATTAAGTTAATTAGTAGTATTTCATACTAGTTTATTGTATTATCGAAAAAAGAAACAGGTGCAAAGGATGTCGGACGCAGAAGGCAAGGAAAGGTTGAAAGTTATGAGACAGGATAGAGGATACATTAAAGGAGGAATTTCTAGAATTAAAAACTTCTGTAATTCTGAACAGTTTTCCCAAAGTGCGCCAGCATTATTACATGAGATGCGTGTACGTTTGGTTACGTCATTGAAACAATACGACGACATAAACAGGGAGATTTTACGTTTGTGTCCTGATGATCCTGAGGATTATTTCGCGACGGAAGAAAAGTATTTTACTTCAATTGCGGCGATCGACAGTGCTTTGAAAGACCGCCCCTAAGACGACCCACTGACCAAGATGCATCTGATTCAACGCGTACCGTAGAAAATAACAGTAAACCTGAAGGTGAGTTCAAACGACTTCCTGCTATCAATATCCAAACGTTTGATGGGAAAAATATCGCTGATTACTATCCGTTCATTAATATGTTCAAGGCTGTAATCCATGCCGATGAGAAGTTAGGATTATGTGAGAAATTATACTATCTTCGCACCTTTTTGTGTGGTGAGGCTTTAGATCTTATTAAAAACCTTACACTAACAGATGAAAGCTACGCGGCTGCTTTAGAGTTGCTTAAAAATAGGTATGATAATATTCCTAAAATAATTAACTATCATATAAATTGCTTGTTGGACTTGCCGTCTTTCACAAAATGCACTGCTTCTAACCTGCGTTCTATTGTCACAAATGTACAGTTGCATTTAGCTGCATTAAACAATTTAAAACAGCCAGTAAAACAATGGGATGTGCTTTTAGTCAACATCTTGGCAAAAAAGGTAGATATCTACACTTATAGGGGTTTTCACCTAGAGAGGAATATGAAAGAGGTTCCCACACTTTGCGAATTTCTTGAATTTTTAGAAAAGCGTGCAACTGCTATGGAAACCATGACTGAGGAGGGACCGGCTAAGGTCTCAAAGCCTGAGAAGTCGGCTCCTAAGCCGATGAGTGGTCTGGTTTCTTCTAAATCTTCAACATGTAAGTATTGCACTCAGTCTCACAAGCTTTATGAATGTGCTAAGTTTAAAATGGCTACAGAGCAGGCAAGAGCTGACTTTGTGAAAGACAAGAGACTCTGCATAATTTGTCTTAATGAGCATAAAGGCAAGTGCTTACTGCGCCTTAAGTGTGCTACTTGTAACAAGAAGCATAATACGCTTATGCACGCAAATGCGCCTAACAGTGCTACTAGTGATGATTCCAACAACAACAATGCTGTGGTAACTTTGTCAGGCACCACTCACACTAAAGATATTTTATTGCCAACGGCTATGGTCCGGTTGATTAATAAAAATGGTACATTTAGCTATGCTAGAGCCCTGCTCGATAGCGGGAGCCAAGTTTCTTTCGTATCAGAAGCGTTAGCAAACAAAGTAGACTGTAAAATATTGAACTCGCCTCAGCTGATCGCTGGCATATGCAATAATGCTGAAACTATTAATAAAAAGGCAGATATTGCTGTATATTCGTCAATAAACGATTTTAAAATTGAGGTTTCATGTGCTGTAGTTAGAAATATTACTTGCCAGCTGCCACAGCAAAGTTTCGATATTAAAAAATTTAATATTCCATCCTATGCTAAATTAGCAGACAAAAAATTCAACCAAACGGGTGAAATATCCTTACTATTGGGGTGCGACGTGTTCTTTCAGGTGCTGCAGCGTGAATCATTACCGCTTACTCCATCGGGTCCGTTTTTGGTAAATACAAGCTTTGGTTATGTGCTGGCTGGAAGTTTACCAGTTCCGGTACATACTTGTAAAATCTCATCAGCTAATTTATGCCTAACTGCTCAAGGTAACAATTTTCCTAATTTAATCAGTAATGCACAGGAAAGACCATGTCATGAAATTGATACCACAATGTCACATTTCTGGGAATGTGAAAAAGTACCTATCATTTTTAAAGAGGCCAGCACGGAGCACCAATTGGCTGAGCAGGTGTTTATGGAGTCTGTTAGGTTAGAAAATAAAAGATTTTCTGTTGCTTTGCCCTTGAAAGTTGAGGTAGAAAATGTTCAGTTGGGAAATTCCTTTTCCTGTGCATTGCAGAGATTGTATAACTTAGAAAAACGGTTTTGTAAAGATAGTGATTTGTATAAAAAATATAAAAAATTCATTGAAGAATACATTGAGCAGGGCCATGCTAGGTATTTTAATATTTCAAACTATAATTTGAATGCGGGTAATGTTTATTTTCTTCCGCATCATCCTGTAATTAATCCAAACAGCAAAACAACTCCTGTTCGTGCGGTATTTGACGCTAGTATGAAAAGTAAAAACAATTTGAGTTTGAATGATATCATGCTGAATGGTGCAGTTGTTCAGAGTGACCTTTTCGATATTTTAACATTGTTCAGAACCTTTGAGTTTGTTTTATTATGTGACATAAAAACAATGTATAGACAGATCCTTGTTGATGAAAAATATTGTCGCTTACAGAATATATTGTGGCGAGATTCTCAGCACGATCCAGTAAGGTGCATTCAACTACAAACTGTAACTTACGGGTTAAAAAGTTCGGCGTTCCTTGCGACTCGTTGTTTAATAGAATTGGCGCACAAATATAAGGAAAGGTATCCAGCAGCGGCTTTTGCGTTGCAGCATTCCAGTTACGTGGATGACATTCAGTGCGGAAGTAATGATATTTGCGAGCTTACTAAAATAAAGCAGGAGTTGATAGAGTTAATGGACAAGGCCAGCTTTTCATTGCATAAATGGTGTTCAAATCACACAGACATTTTGAAAGACATTCCCGTTGAATCACAGCACTTAGGTGACAGGGATTTTGATAAAAATAATGTTTATGTAAAAACGTTAGGGCTTACCTATGATGTAGCGTCTGACACACTAAATATGAAATGTCCGGAAAAAGATGTCCAGGAAAAATATACCAAAAGACAGATGTTGAGTTTTATAAGCAAGTTTTTTGATCCCCTGGGTCTTGTGGGACCAATACTAGTTCAAGCAAAATGCCTAATGCAACAGGTCTGGTTTAACAATATAAGCTGGGATGATGAGTTGCCACCGAACCTTAATAAAAAGTGGGTTGACTTTGCGCAAAGTTTGGTTCAAATGTCATGTATTTCTATACCTAGAAATATTAATGTACAATCGTCAAGCTTTATTGAAATTGTTGGATTTGCAGATGCGTCAAATATAGCCTATGGATGTTGCTTATATTTGAGGCATCTGCAAATCCAACAATTTCAATAAAGCTTGACGATTGTACATTAATCTTTTATCAAGCTCACCAATAAAAACAAACTTAAATAGTTTAAACCCATTCCTAGACACCTTTGGGTTGTTGAGAGTTGGCGGGCGCTTGCAAAATGCCAACCTACCGTTTTCCAAGCGTCATCCAATAATAATGCCCAAAGGGTCAGCTGTTTCTAAACTCATAATTTTAAAGGAACACTTAAGACTCAAGCATGCAGGGCAGAAACTGATTCTAAGCGTACTCAATGAGCAGTATTGGCTTATCAACGCCAACCGAGAAATTAAATCGGCAATTCGTAAATGTGTTATTTGTTTTAAATTAAAAGCAAAAACTACGACTCAGCTAATGGGATCTCTGCCGATCGATCGCGTCAATATTACGCGGCCATTTCAAATAGTCTGCACCGACTATGGCGGGCCATTTCGGGTGAAGCAGACTAGAGTTCGTAACCCGGTAATTACAAAGGCATACATTGTCATATTCGTGTGTTTCGTCACTAAGGCGATTCATATCGAGTTAGCCTCTGATATGACCACAAACACATTTTTAGGATGTTTAAAAAGGTTTATTGCACGCAGGAATAAACCGTCCAAAATATATTGTGATAACGGTTCCTGCTACAAAGGTGCTAATAACGTTTTAAACGGGTTGTTTGAGATGCACAATGCTGCCCATCGAGATACTGTTATCAACTATTGTAGCACAGAAAGAATAACGTTCCATTTTATACCCTCTTACTCGCCCGTGTTTGGTGGTTTGTGGGAGGCAGGCATCAAAAGTGTTAAATACCATTTAAAACGTGTGATAGGGGATTCGGTTTTAACCTATGAGGAACTGTATACGGTGCTTGTACAGGTAGAGAGTATTTTAAACTCCCGCCCATTGACGCCTATGTCGCGAGATCCTGACGATATGTCTTATCTCACACCGGGGCATTTCCTCACAGGCTCACCTTTGACCTCTTATCCTGAACTAAATGTTGTTGGTAAAAACATTGGTAAATTAAGTTTTTGGAAACAATGTGTTAAAATGCAACAACACTTCTGGGATCAATGGCACAAACAATATTTGGTGATGCTGCAAAATAGACCTAAATGGAAAGGTGAAAAACCCAATTTAGAAAAAGGGACTTTAGTTCTTCTTAGGGATAACAATGTTGCACCATTAAACTGGCCAATGGGCAGAATTGTTGAAGTCATGCCAGGGAAAGACGGCAAGGTAAGAGCTATTCAGGTAAAAACAACCAAAGGGACTGTTATAACAACATCCCTCATGAAAGTATGTCCATTGCCTATAGATTACAGTTAAAAATAAAATGTAGTTCGATTTTTTTTGGCTTGCTGACTGTCACCTGGTATTCAGGCAAAATAAGTTAAAATAGGTAATTAAGTAAAAGTAAGTAGAAGTAGTAAGTTAGGTTTATAAATCTTTTATTTTTATGCATACAATAAGTTAAATTAAGTAAAAGTAAGTAATAGTAGTAATGTCATGGAACAAATTGTTGAAAAATTTTGTTCATTGAAGTTTCTCAGCTCTAATAAGATTGTGATTTTTATGTTAATTTAAGAGTGAAAACTTAAAAGTGAATGTTAAGTTCTTTATGCTATATTTTAAGTTCTAGGTATACACTTTAAGTTCTATAAACTTTGAGTTTTTGTTATTTTTGGCTGAGGCCCCAATATGTTCGATACAGAACAAGAATGTATCCGATTTTAGTTTTTTTATCTGTTCATAAAAAATGGACAAACGAAATGAAGAAGTGTACGGACGTGTGTTTTCTTACAATACAGTTTTGATTAAAACTAAATTTTCTGGTGTTTCAATTAAGTTACCGAGCTATCAAAGGAAGAAACAACAACCGGACTGTTTGTATTTCGTGCGACAGAGATAACGCTCTACGAAGCCGAAATTAGCCAGTTGTCTCTTTCCAAAGTTCGATGTGCAATATTTATCGCCGGGTACTGTAGTGTTGGTAGACCTCTATAAATGTATATTTTTTAAAGATTTTCTCCTTCACCATATTTAGTCAGTTGTTTTGAGGATAAGTTAAAACCTGGTATTGGAATTGGCAAACGATTTTGTAATTCAACATTTTTTACTTATCAAGCTACACATGTCATTTTATTCATAAACGAAACGTTTCTGATTAACATCGAACTACACTAAAATCTACTCAAATAAAATGAATACAACTAGAGTATTTACAGCCTATTTAGCATAAATAATAGACACATAACATTAAAATTTAATGCTTTTTAGTAACCAGGCTATGAATATGTGGACGATTAAAAACTCTACAATCTCTTTACATTATAGTTGAGTTAACACTACAAACCAAATAAATCGAGCAATGATTTACGTAGTCAATCATTAAAATTTGTGTAATTGGAATGTTAATAAATTAGATACCTGTGCAGTTATGTTTTTCAATTAGGAATTAAATGTGGCGTTGTTACACAATCCTTATAAATTGCAGTATTTATTGTTATTTTTAAATCTACCGTCGTCGATTTGTTGTAGGTACTGAAAACATTTCCAGTTTTAGGCGAACTCACATTGTATTGGTTTTTCGTACAATGAGAAATCAGCTTATACTATAATAATAATAAGTTTATTTTTCTCTCCACAAAGGTTAGCTTAAATAACACGTTAGGACTAAACCATACGAGCAAGACAAAAGCGTCATTGCGAGAGACTGGAGTCTGTGCTAGGGAAACCCTGTGTTACGGATCTCCAGACTCCCCACCACAGTGTGTAGGTGATGTGTTTTATATTGCACAAGTTTTAAGACAATTAACAAACATTTTGTAACTTTTATGGAAGAGAAGTAAAGAAATATGTAGAAGTAAATGTTAAGGGGCTTACGGGACCTAAACGCAAAAAACGCAAGTTTTAGAAACAATAAAAGTATTTGATCGACTACAGTAAACAAAATCAGAAAAATACATGATATTTATTCTTCAGGATATTATGCTAGGTTGATAGCGTGTTGAAAACATAATACAACTAATTTGATACTGGAAATGTAATAGCTTGATATACGTGTAGGTAGGTACATTGTTTATTATTATCTCGACTACTTTAGTTCACTGATTTATAACGTAATTAAATTTCGTAAAACTGTGTTGTTTTTTTCTTTTGGTAAAAACGATTTAGATTTTCTTAAAATGAGACCATTATTTTCTTAAAATGAGGTTCAAAACAATTTTTAATTTGATTATGTAACGAGGGTGACAGTGAAAAGTCTGCACTAAAGATATCAGCATTTTCTCCAAAAAAAAAAATCATCATTACGATTTTGTCACTGAATATCATTTAATGTTTGAAACGTTGTGTGACACCAAAGAGGTGTCTCGTATCTTTTATCAAAATTCAAAATCATATTTTACAATATGTTCCTTTTGATTTATTTTTATTTGAAATCCAAGCCTGTTTTTCAATTAGAAAAATTCAGATGAAATCAGTCTATTTGGCATTTGCTTTATTATTTCAAGTTGATAAAGGGAATTTATTTTGGTCCGGTTTGAAATATATTAAGAAGTAAAATTTATAATTATTACAGATTCTATTTTTGTCTACTTTGATAGGAAAATAATGCTGGTTTTTATATGTGGATGTGTAAGTTACCTATGTTTTTAGACTTAATTGTAGATTTACCTAAATTAAATTAAACACAGCCGTTGTTTTAGGTTGAACGTTTATTAAAATATCAAAAAAGAAGCTTTATAAGATGCAAGAAAATTAGTACGTAATTATACAGGAAGATTCTTTTTACCGGTTCCAAATTCTTACAGGTTGTTCTACCTATGTACATGAATAACTTTCACTATGGGACCAACCAACTCTGAAATTACGAAAATTTTTTTGAGACTCAATGAATTTTTCCATATAAATATATTATAATTGTAAAAACGGAAAATTTTGATGTGTCGTCCTGCCTGACAGCAATAAAACAGCAATCTATAAAACTAGGTCAAAAATAATCTAGGAATTAGTGAGTAGCTAGCAATCAAAAACAATCCGTAGCCCCGCGAAAACATTACTCGTACCAGCAAAATAACCCATTTATCCATCCAATCCATACAAAAGGAATCCATATGAAAATGTGAGTAAAAGGCTTTTTGCCGATAACAATGATTTGCGAGAAGTCCTATCATGCATAAAATCCTAGAATTTATTTAACCCAGATAAAGGAATATTTGTAGTACCTATGTTGTGTATGAGATCGTACGTAACATTATCTACTTCCAAAAATAATTATTTTTGTGAGGACTGATTTAAAATGGCAAAGCGTAGGTACCCACCGATTAAATCTATATCTAACAAACATTTTAACCACACGAAACCATTGTTTTTAATATAATTGGACTGAAGATACGAACGTACTTTTGAAATATGAGTAAACTGTTAACTTTTGCAATGAAAAACTTTTATAAGTGGGTAAATAAAATTAAAAAAAACTAAAGGCAATTATTTCAGTTAAGATTTCATTATTTAGTCTTTTTAAAGTCCCCATCTTGTTTCCCTCGACTGTCTTCAACAAAAATAACAGTACAGAGAGATCTTCTCAGAGTAGTCAGATAGGAAACGCCGACCTCATCTAGTTTAAAAAATATAATTATGATTGACGTGTAAAAGTGTTTGTGCAAACCTACTTACAAAAATAAAATCATTTATCATTTACAGCAGCAGTATCACTAGTGCAGTCGCTCTTGTTTTATTACAATAATAATATGGGAATCACCATTCCCGTATTGAAAAGACTGTTCGTATCTCCGTCTTAATCTGTCAAAAACCCTCAACTGCAACTCTTCATGATAGACCATCGTATGCTGTAGAGTACACAGCGAACAGCTGAACAGTAAATATTTTTTTTACGGCAAAGATTCAGGTTTTGACTTTGATGGTCGCCGAGATTGGGTTGCGACTTGAATTTGGACGGTTTTTAAGTACAGACGCCAGCATATCAAGCTTCTACAATCTGTCAAATTTCTTTAATGGATTTTCAACTTTATCGCTAATGCATAAGGTTCAAAGTTGATTGGGAAAATTTGACAGTTTCGGGTAGCTTGATGTGCTGGCGTCTGTACAAGAATTATAATAATTCTTATTATACATTTATTAATTTGCCCAGGTATCATGGATCCGACATCGTGACATCCACCTGCTGACGTCAGGGAGAATGACGTACACGTCAGACCAGAGATTCATCAGTGTACACAACCCTCATACTGAGGACTGGATACTGAAGGTAAGTTAATGATAAATACTTCAGCTACTGGTAGCATACACATAAGCATAATCATCAGTTCCCACTGCTGGGACACAGGCCTCCTCTCTGTGAAAGAGAGTGGGCCGTAATCCACCACGCGGGCCCAGTACGGATTGGTAGATGTCACAGTCTTCGAATATTTGGAAATGTATATTTGACAACTTTCTTTGAGTTTGAGGAGAGATGAGGAAATAAAACAATGACAGGAAAGAACAATTCAGATATCAGCGGTCAGACCAATTACAGGAATCTTTCAAGCATTGGAGCCTGAATCTGAAATGTTAAGTTCATAAAACGGTAATAAAAAAATTATTCGTACGTCCCAATAATCAAATTCACCCCCTAATCACCTCTTACGGGTAGAATTTCGAAAAACCCTTTCTTAGTGGATACCTACACTTGACGAAGAACACGCCTTCCAAATTTCATGTCTCTAGAACGAGCAGTTTAGGCTGTGCGTTGATAATTATATCAGTCAGTCAGGGCTTTGAATTTTATTTAAAAAACATAATAAGTAGGTACAAACAAGGCTTCAATTATAAGCCTTGATTTATTATAGTGTCCTAGATATAAGATAATCAAATACTCTTATAATAACAGACAATATGTGAACTAAATAATGCTATACAAGGCCGTGGATAAAGACATTCGCTTTGACGTCAGTATCTCGGAAAATGGCTAAAATGTCGCCACCCCCGCCCCGTCGCAGCTTTTCTCGTGAAGTGAGGTTATGCCAAAATATGTCGTCTCATGTTACATTGTTTTTCGTACAATGACTCAGAATAAAGTCTGTTGGTGTTGTTATAAAAGATTTGGGAAATTTACTGAACCACAACAATGTTTTAGTTTAGGTAGATTTTCAATTCACTCCTCTTATGTAGGGTTTCTATCGACGATTTATGATAAATGATTTTATTTCTGTAAGTTGGTTTGTACAAAGCTGGAACATAAATAGATTAGTGTTTATGTTACCGTTAGAATACGGAATACGTCAATATGCGCATTAACTATGTAATCCGCAAATTACCGGGTACAATCCGTTAAAGTGTGAAATATGTTATCGATGCAAGAGCGAGCGAATAAGAACCGGTTTGGCCTAGGCGAAACTAGTTCATCCTAAAACCGGGTTTGGCCGGTAACAATTTTTTTTTTCCACTTTGACGGACTCAACCAGATAATCTGCAGATTAAAGATCATACGAGTAGCACAGTTATCAAACCGGAAAGGGATCGGCATCGTATCAACTCGAGCCGTACAATCGGAATCGTAACGTAATCGCCTCGTCTCGGGACAAGCTCACGAACCGCGGTGCGGTGTGTTACGGCTCGTCGTCCCCGCGCTTACGGCTCGTCGCGCGTCGTCCCCGCACTTACGTCTCTCCGTATCTGAGCTTACGTCTCTTCGTCCATCCTTGCCCCTCTCACCCCTCCGGCCTGCCTGCTGCACAATCAACCAGCGGTCGGCGAGCCGTAAGCGCGACTTGTCAGTGCGAAAAATCTAGCAGCTAATAAAGATCAAATTCGCAAAACACGAATTCGTCTCTATGAAACTGACAGATGTCAAGAACCCATTCTCTCGACGGCCGCACTGTAAGTTAGAAAATCACAAGCCAATCAGTTCGGTCGGTACCAGGGAGGGAGCAACGTATAAAATAGTGTCATTATCGAATAAAAACAAAAAAAAAACAAATTTTTATAAGTCGGTATTTTGTCTGAAAACATCTTTGTCACAAAATGTAGGTCCAGACAAAACCGTGAAGTTTAAAACAAAAAACATACTTGTCATCTTACCAGCTGGGGCTAGGACATTAATCATCTCGGCATATCGTAGTTTTCTGCAGCTTTCTCTAAAGCTACTCATCCTGACGTCACCTCCCTAGTTCAGCTGCCTAGGTCGCCTTTTGTGACACCAACACTGAAGAAAGAACAGCTAGTTCTCTGCAAAAACGCGACTATATTATAGGTAAACGGCACGGGCTGCTTGGCGCGGGGATCGCGCGGGCAACTCACGCCATAGCTCATACATGTGGCCGCAGTGGGTGCGCGGGCGGCCCGCACGGGGACCGGGGTTCTTAAACTAGTTCGAGCTTTTTACTTGTAAAAATAAGTCTTCTTCATCTATATTATATTTTGACAAACACTGGACACAACAACACGCAGAACACAGCCGCGCTCGACTGCGGACAGGCAGATTGCGTGCGTTCCCGCACCCGCGCTGCCAGTCTGGCCAAGCCCTTATAGGCTCATCTTCTCTTACATGGACCTTAAACGTAAATGGCGGCATGTGGGTGTGTACTCAACCCTTTATGGAATACTGTGTGCACTGTGTGTGTGTGTTGTATAAGTACTAAAAATTACGTGTATTTTTGTTACAGATAAGATTTCCGCAGCGTCGCGACTCTGGCATCTACGAGTGCCAAGTCGGTACCACGCCTCCTATTGGTCACAGGATGTACCTTTCCGTCGTTGGTAAGTAATTTTTTTTTTAATCCATTTTTTTTTGTTATTTTTTTTAAAGAGTATTCTGTTCTATTTTATTCTATTCTTCTTTTAACCTCTTTAGGGTTCCGTATCTCAAAAGGAAAAACGGAACCTTTGTAAGATCACTTCGTTGTCTTCGGTGTCTGTTCGTCTGTCAAAACACTTATTCTCAGAAACGCGTGGAGTTATCAAATTGAAACTAATATCAAATACTTAGAGCTGCAATCCCTTGAAGCAGTGAAAAAATCAAACTTCGAAGTCAACGCAATCAAAAGTTACGGCCGTTTATGTTCCGTTCATGCAGCATATTTTGACACTCGCAAGGGAATCAAAATCTATAGTGTACGAGTACTTCCCGTTGACCTAGAATCATGAAATTTGGAAAAAAGCAACGTAATGTAGCACAAGTAAAGAAAAAAATCCGAAAACACGGCGAAAATATTCGAGACACGATTCCCGTGATAAACTATTACATGCCTACAAAGTACGGATCCCTGCGTGGGTCCGACTTGGAACTTATAGTGATTACGAATCTCCATAGTTTCGGTCCTACGGTATATTGCTCCATAATTGAGTTGATCACGTGACATCCACATTTTTTAACTTGCTTAACGCTTACGAGTAGATGTTTGAAATAATCACTGTGTAAGTTTAAAGTAATCAAACATCTATGCAACAACATCTAAAAATATTGATGTTTGAACGTTAATATCTCGGGAACGTGACGCTTTACGGGGTTTGGTTTTAGTATATTTTCCGATGTCAACTATCGATTAGGGCAGGTTTCAAGCATGGTCACCATTTTGAAAAAAAAAATAGTGGCACTCCAGAAGCGCCGACCGAAGTGAAAACAAAACACAAACAGAATACTTTGCCCATTACTCACTGACATATCGGATATACATTAAAACCGAGTCCATCCCGAGGACAGCCGAACACATCCGAAGCGGGTATTTTTTGAAAGCCCAACGCGCCTAAAGAAGTATTTATTCACTTCAACAAAATGGCACGACAGCAGATATGCCAAGGCTCTTTATTAAAATCTGCACACATTTCTCTGTGCTACTAGTAGCAACAAATACAAAATATACATCTCACAGCTAGCTGTGAGATGTATATTTCATACATATGGTACTCCCCACCATTATTTTTACCAAATAAGAAAAGTTAAGAAAAAACACTACTTCATTTTTGATGAAGCATTGTTATGTAGTAAAGTGAATTTTTACTTCATGAAAATGCAAAAACGCTTGAAGTCACTCCAAGCATTATCTTGTGTACGTGGTAAAATGCTCAGTGTATGAATAATGAATCATGCAATATTTATACTCTGTGACCAAGCTTGTATAAAACAATTTTAAAATATTATCCTTTTGTGTGGGAAACTTGAAAAATTGGCTTAACCACCGCGCGGCGATAATTCACCACGCGGGCCCAGTGCGGGTTGGTAGATGTCACATGTCTTAGAATATTTGGTTCTAGGAGATGCCGGTTTCTTTACGATGTTTTCCTTCACTGCTCTCAAAAAGTTGTGGTAAAAGTTATAATAATATGTATCTTTATTCAGTAAAGCAGCGTAGAACTTTGCTATCCCCGATCGAAACATTGAAACAACATTCGTTACTGGAAATAAACGTAATACATTATGTATTTAGGTAGTTACAGTGATCGAAATCAAAGCAAGGAAGCTCTGCATGCACTCAACTTTTTTGCCTTTTTATTCTAGACTCAGCATTAAATAAGACTGGACGTTGGAACGAATGTCGGTTAATTTATTCGCCTTACTGAGTTAATGGCCCTAAGAGAAGTCTTTTTTAAGAACATAAAAAATGTTGAATGTGAAAAAATCAAGGGAATGGATCTTTTAAAATGTTCTATGGAGCTTCCAGTTCTTTCGGATTTCGGTAAACAGGTCATAGGTTTTTATAGATCGTGGTTCTATATATATGATATTTCTTAGCCTAAGTGTCTAAACACTTTATAATAATTATGATAAATGCTATTTAACGCAACGTCCTTTCGGCATAATGTGTCGTCAGTAATTCAATTAGCATTGCAGGCGTAATCATGGGGAACTTTGGTGGCGTACCTTCGGCACAGTGTGTTTAGACACTAAGGGCTGATTTTTCCAACGCCAGATATTTTATAGGAGGAATAATTTTCGATTTTTTGACGGTTCTTCCATACAAAAACTTTCAGTCGTCAATTTTATTCCACGAATAAAAATTATCCGTCGAGTGAAAAATCAGCGCTAAATGAAACAAAAACTTTGACATTGTTAAAAATATTACAGAAAAACATGAAATACCTGTGATGTCCAATATTAAATTGGACATCACAGGTATTATGGTCCAAGGCCGGAATCCCTAAAGTTTTAACTTACATGAAAAAAAAAATATCCTAAAACGAAACACTTTTCTCGTTTGTCATCATGTGCGTAAATATTGAGGGCCATAACAGTGAATCGAAAAACGAATCGAGATTTAGTAGGAGTTGTAAAAAAATGTGATACTTATTTGAAAAAATGTGAAACAGAAATAAAAAGTCGTAGCATCTCAAAGGGTGTCGTCCCTCAATCCTTACTCAAGGGTTGGGTAAATAGTTAACAAGTAGATACTAAATGTAGTCATTTAGTAAAAATACAGTATAACACGTCCCCAAAGAAAGAAAACTGCATAGATAATATTATCCAGTTACTAAAACATGAAGATAAGCATTGAGTTGAGAATCAAATTCTATTAGGCAAGGTGATGCAATGTCCTTCTTGATTTTATGAGGTTTCCGGGTCTGTTGGGGTCAGCGATAATTTATCACACAGGATGTTCCAGAAAGTCATAAAATCGTTCAGCGAGTAAATCATTAATGATTAATTACACGATCGTAGTGGTCTCATAATGCTCCCACTTTTATTAGCTGATTAGGAGTTTTGTGTTGATAAATAGAATAAAAACAAAAATTATGATGTCTAAGCGAATTGAGAAGCAAACAGCAAATAATGTGTTGTGAGACAGATTTTAATGTGTCATTGTGTGAGGAAAAATATGAACGAGAAGGGAGTTAATGATAGCGTGACCCTTGACAGGGAAGAATGGAAGAGGAAAACATGTGTGCCGATCCCAAGGAAGATGGAGCAAGGGCAGAAAGATGGAGATGAGTTTAAGTGCGATTAGTAGATACGATAGCTCCGTCACGAGCGCTAAGTGCTCATATACATGAGCAACATGCATCAACGGCAGAAGCGATTGCAGACGTGGATGAGTAACAACGGCTGCCATTAGCGCGTCTTGGCGGCTGCAGTTACCTCTGATGTTGACGCATGCCGCGCGTGTGTATGCACACTAATATGAAGGTATAGATAAAGAAAAAAGTCCAGAGCAATTTTCTTCATAAGGATTGAATGTTTTATGCTGTTACGAACATAATATTTTTGAACACATTATATATGATTATGGAGTAAGTCTTACCTTACAGTTGTAATGTTTATTTCACGAGAAAATTGCTTTTGAATTTTGCAAGTTGGTTGCGTATTAGCGTCTGTTCGTGGCTGTACATAGTTCTTTCTATAATGATACTAATACAATTTATTCCTCTTATATAAATTAACAAAACGTGTAGCTAATGTACAAAATATATTTCTATTCTAACAAATTTTCAAAAAGCCTGAAGATTCGCCTAAAGCTTTACAAAAATCACAAAAAATCCGTAAGTATAAAAATAAAGGAATTTCCAGCGGCACAGCATTAGGCATTATTTATGAGCATGGCCCCGCTAGAGGCTTTGTTCGAGTACAAAAAGCGTCAAATTTTTCTTTCACATAATCTGAGGACACCTTATTTATTTAACGTCAGGTATTTTCGCAATCTTCGGTTTTCATTAGTTTAAGTGGTTGATCGCGACGATATGCTTATCGTAATTTATATTCACGCCTTGGTTTTAAGAAGACAGGTAAAGGTCTTAATTTGTCAAGAGACAAGAAAATATACAAATATTCTTGTTCTTCCTGCTATGAAATCTTGTTTCGTTGTTTTATTTTTGGTTTAAAAAAATGAGAAAGAAAATGCGCTTTTTTAACTTCCTGTTCGTATTTATGCTTTAACTAAGACTACTGTGACATTCTACCTATCAGGAGATTTTTCACCAACTCACCACCATTCTCCTGCCCTCATTCTAATTTATTTGGGGTCGACACAACATGTCTTTTTCTTCCATGTTTCCCTATTAGTCGTCATCTCAGTAGTCATCCACAAGTAGAAATGATGGCTGCCATCGATGGATGGTCATCGTTTCCCTACTTCCCCTACTCTTATAGCCATCGAGATTCAAAACTTTCCTCACGGCATTTTTCTCATTCGTTCGTATCACATATGTAACCAAGTGGCAACAAAAAAGAATATACGCTAATCTACATTACATGTAGATCAGCAATGTAAATTTTACATTAGCATCAAGCCCTTAAAAAGTCGTCTCAAAAATATCTCGAGCCACATAATTTTAATCCTCGATCATCAAAGGGCGGCACATAAAATTTATTTACAGCCTCATCTTTATGACTTGCGGGTAAATAACTTATATTACTTCCTTTGATAGTAGAGACTTTGAAGTTAGGCAGGTGCTTTAATTTGATTTTTATAAAGCTTTCGACAGAGTTAATAACGATATCTTGCTTCAGAAACTCAGCGCCATTGGTTTCAGTCCAAACTTACTTCGACTTTTAGCTGCCTATCTCCGTGATCGTCAGCAATTTGTAAGGCTGGGTACCTACGTATCTTGTCCCTACCATACATACTCTGGTGTAAGTCAAGGGTCAATACTGGGGCCTCTACTATTTCTGCTCATGGCAAATGGCTTAATATCCGTTGCAAAATTTGCAGAGTGTCACCTGTACGCAGATGACCTCAAACTTTATAGTGCTTTCAACACCGTATCAGATTGCGAAACTATGCAAAATGTCATACGTGAATGGGGAGTTTAAAATAAAATGGAGTTCAATTCTTCCAAATGCTATGTAATGACCTTTGGTCGAATGCCCAATTAATTTTTAATACAAAATGAATGGTACTAAAATAACTAGATCAACCAACATGAAGGACTTGGGTGCCACATTTGACCAGTAGCTTAATTTTCATGATCACATTTCTACAGCTAGCAAATAATCTTTTAAAAGGCTAGGGTTTGTTCTCCGGAATGCTCGTGATTTTCGCAACTGGCATGTAATAAGGCTCTTATACTTAGTTTGTGAACCGTACCTACTTTGAGCAAATGAATACTGTGGCATCGTACGGTCGGCTTGTATATAAAAAAACAGAAAGTACAAACATCAAACAGAGAAGGGTGAATGAAAGAACTTGCAATATTCATGAAACGAAATCATTGTTCAGCAAAGTGAAACTAAAACTAAAAAATAACTTAGCAATGCTTGCCAGTCATTCCAACGTAGTTACAACACATTGTTCCTGGAAACCATTATTCCCTAGTTCTCTGCACGTTGAAAGGAATAGTCAGAATATTCATCGAAATAAAACAGTCGATTTGAGCAGAAAATTTTGGGGACTGTCAAACCAGTCCCCGAGGAATTGAGCCAGAAAATTCAGGAATATTGTCGTAGGAAGAAACGGGAACATGTTTATGAAATTGGTGACGTGTTTCGAGTTGTTGCAGACGATATTTTGGTTCAATTTTGGTTTTCCTTGTATGAACATGTCTACGGCATTTGTCGATATTTTTGCTTAATGGTATGTCGAAGATTGAGGTCAGATACCTTTTTAATACAGTTTCTTTATTTATCGTGACAATCTAGTCTTTATTTTTCTCAATGTTAGTTGTAATATGTCGCACGTTCATTTCTGTACTAGCTTTGGCCCCCGACTTCGTCCGCGTAAGATTGCTTGTTCCCCGACCCACCCTGTCGCATCGCAACGCCTGCCCGCGCTGTTGGTTCGATTTCGCGTTCTATCTTACTTTTTTCTATTCGCTTGGCTCCTATGTTAAGTAGCCTATGTAGCGTTCCTTAAGAATTGGCCTATCAAATGCAAAATGATTTTTTTCAAATCTGACTGGTAGTTTCAGAGATCAGAGCGTTCAAACAAAGAGACAAACAAAAAAACAAACAAACCTTTCAGCTTTATTATTAGTAGAGATTTCATGTATTTATTATTATTTATTTATATAAAGTGTAAAAAAATTAACCCGACAAACTTTAAGAGGTGCTTTGGACCATCGAACTGAATAACTTTCACTATGGGACTAACTATGAAATCACGAAAAAAAATAATGTTACAATAATTAATTTATCATTCATAAATTAATTTTCTAATTGATGGCAGTTTGGCAATAACTGCCCTTAACGCTGAAATAATGCCAAATCATGACCTTAAAGAGAATTTCAGCCCTTTCTAAAAAATATAACGAACCTTTAAATACATACCAAGCTCGTAAGCGTTTAATGGAATAAAAGACTAAATGCTCAGTTCCCCTCAAGCTTTTTCACAAAAGTATTTTCTTCGCATTCAAAACTGCTTGTAACGGCTTAATTGAAGAAAAAATACCGTCTGAGTAATGACAGGTTGTTTTAGCTTGACCTTAAACTTTCATATTGACTTTCCTTTTTTAGTCCATGCCATGGGTATGATTTGGGGTAAACGGAAGGAGGTTTTAAGCAAAAACCTTGTTGCTGTACGTCCATGTTTAACCCTGTTATTGTTTTTACCTATCGAGCATCATCATCATCTGCCTAGCCTTTTCCTAACTATGTTGGGATCGCCTTCCAATCTATTCGGATGCAGCTAAATACCAGTCATTTACACGGAGCGACTGCCTATCTGGCCTCCACAACACAGTTACTAGGTAATACGATACCCCTTGGTAAGACTGGTTGTCAGACTTTCGGGCTTTTGATTACCCGTAACGACTGTCAAAGATCCACGAATGACAGCCGGGACCAACGGCTTATCGTGCTTTCCGAGGCACTGAGGGGTCTCGGTATGTAAAGATGGTCACCCATCCACAGACCAACCGCGATAAGAGTAGCTTAACCTGATCGATCGATCTGTGCGGCTGTTATTATTTAGCCACGGACCCCTCGACCTATTTTACTTATCAAGCAATGGCGTGAAAAACATCTGATTTTGTTAAACAACTTTAACAAAGATGGTATCTTTTTAACCGATTTTAAAAAGGTACGATTTTAAGAAGATACTTCGGGAGTTGTGGCTCGCTTGCGAAAATTCTTTTTTTAATTGATAGAGTATATAAATGGGATATGCCTCAGGGTGCCCCAAGTACATTTTATTAACTTTGTTTGGGTATAGTTTTTGAGTTAGCTTCTATAATATACCTACGTATTTTTCCACTTAGTGTTTATTGATGATTTTATATTAACTTCTTATCACTGATATTTTTATAGCGAGTAGTGTTATACGAATTAGTGAGGAGTACGTACAACTAAATGTGGACAATAAAAACTTTTTTACAAAAAAAAAAAACCAGCCGACTTTCAAAAACACACTGAAAAGTGAAAAATAACATAATTTCGGAAGTCGGAGGCAAAAAACGAAAATGCGGAACCAACGACACCGACTTCCGAAAATAAAAAATAATTTTGAATTTGTAAGTAAAGGTGTTTTGTAAGTAAAGGGAAATCGGATGTTTTTTTTTCTACTCATATTTATTTATACATATTATATCTTTCCGTCTACTACTTTGGCTCTTTTACTTTAGTTCATAAATTTTAAGACTTGAGTAAAGACAGGGAAATTAATTGTTAAGCAAATTGAGTACCAACTTAAACTGTCCGTATATTTAAATCACAACTGTCATTGTGACAGTTGTGATTTGACTGTAACACGGAAAATGTACGTAGCGCATTTTGTAAACGTCCCTAACGGTAATTACGACGAGACACCAAATTGATGGCTACAATCTAGTCTAAAAAATAGCGTCTGCTTTTCGTGTCTTATCTAAATATTATGCGCATGACCTACTCCGACGGTACGTACGTCTAGCACGTTTGCGCTCCGTCACAAAGGGTTCGTTAGATAAGTCCAGACAGACCGTTCAACTTAGCATGTAGTGACGTGATTTCATATTCACACGAGCTTCGAGAAAATATTCAGCTCCAAGTTTCAAATCATCGGTTTTGGCACTGATAAATTTTAATGTGAGTTTGCTAAAGAATATTTTGTGGATTTTAGGTGTTTTGGAATGTGAGTTGGTTTTCAATTTTATCTCGCCTTATATAATATGTGTCTCGAATTTTATACATATGTGTATAGGTATGGATTATTATCAGCCACTCTATCTGAGTAGCTGTTTTCATTGCATAATCCTTTTTATGAACCGAGGATGAAAACGAAACGGGGTAGGTAACTTTAATGCATATTTTTCAAAGGACGCGCGGTTACCATGTGGAAATACTAGACGGAATCATTAATATCTCCTTAGAACAGATTCTTCAGGAATATCAAACGTGACTAAATTGTATGCCTAGATCTAACTTCTGTGTCTCGGAAAGCACGTTATGCTTTTGGTCCCGACAGTTATTCATAGATTGTTGACAGTCGTTATGGGTAGTCAGATGCTCGAAAGTCTGACAACCAGTCTTACCAAGAGGTATCATACCTAGTAACACCAGACAGGGGTTGTGGAAGTCAGATAAGCAACTCCATGTAAAGTAAATTGAGTAGTACTAAGCGGACGCGAACATGGTTGAGAAAAGGTTAAGCAGATGACGAAGATCTTACTTCAAACCCAGATAGCAAATTATTTCAGATATCCTCAAACGATGACGAAGACATCGTCACCGTCGTTCTGCTGCCCTTAACCCAATTTATTTAGGGTTGGCGTAAGATGTGTTTTTTTTTCCAAGATGACGAATCTCAAATAACGACTAAAAAGCAATCCATACTAATCCATATCCATACTACAATCCTAATCCTACGAGTAACTTATATTATAAATGCGAAAGTAAGTATGTTTGTTACCTTTTGACGCGTAAACCCCTGAACCGATCATCCTGAAATTTTGTATATACAGTGTCAGGTGTACAGAAACGGACATAAGGTACCTTTCATCCCGAAAAAAAGTGTCCCGAAAAATAACAATAACGTTATTATGATAATAGATGGCGTCACGTGTCTTTCAAATCAAAAACAGGACAACGTCTGTTGGTTTAGCTAGTAATAAATGCGAAAGTGTGTCTGTCTGTTACCTCTTCACGCTTAAACCGCTGAACCGATTTAGATGAAATTTGGTATAGAGATAGTTTGATTCCCGGGAAAGGATAAAGGATAGTTTTTATCCCGATATTCGGGATTGACACTTATGCGGATAAAACAGCGGGGCGCTGCTAGTAATAAGTATTTGAACACATTGATATACAGTCACGAAAAGTTACATCTTTTAACGCACTTACTTTGTATCTTCTAAGAGACTCGGCTTGTTCTCGAAGTTTTAGGCTTTTGAGTGTAAACAAATAATTCAATTTCCGACTGAGGATTGATAACAAAGTGTCTTCCTTATTAACAACTTTCAATTTCGTGCCTTTTGATTACAGTGCCAAAGGTCAAATGAGATTGATACTTCATTAATTGTTGTTACTAAATACTTGGTGGTTACTTTTCAAAGACGAACTGGAGATCTGTGTTCAATTGTGTATTAAAGCGAAATCGTAAGGATAGCCCTCGAAATTCAGATTTACTTACGTTTTTTGCAATTTGCAGGTCAGTAGCAGGTTGTATGTTAATCTAAATACGATTCGCGGCTGTACGTAACTAATATTTTATTTATATTATAGAAAAATAAACATAAAAATCTTCAATACATAATAATAAATATCCCATGTACCTACTTACATGAGTGACGACAAACCTCACAAACATCGTCTTAGTTATTTTGATATTTGATTAACGCTATATCACTGAATGAAATGAAATACTGCTCTCAACAGCGAATTATTTGACAGCTATTTACGACGTTGTCAACTTCCAAAATGTACGGGCCTTTTATAACTATATTTATTGCAAATAAATATTTGTAAGACATCGTGAAACCGGCATGACCTAGAATCAAAAATTCATGATGATTCATGAACCAAAGATGATATGTGACATCGTCCAATCCGAACCCGGCCCGCGTGGTGGATAATGGCCCACTCCCTTTCATAGAAAGGAGACCTGTGTCCCAGCGGTGGGAACGTTATAATTAAGCTAATTATACTTGATTAAAAAGGACGCATAGAATAAAAATAACATATCAAAATAAAACTTGCTTTAAAGACGTAAAAAAAATATATATAAAGTCTTTTCATTTTCATTTAATTTCCATAGCTTCTAAAAAGGCAATTAAATAATGATTTTCATTATTATAAAAGTAAGACTTTCAGTTTCCCTAAAACATTTTCGTCTTTAGCTTTTAGATTAAGTCATGTAAATAATAATTGTGAGCCTAAATTAACTGTGTGGATTTAACGCGTAGTAGAATAATAATAAGAGAGAAATAATATAAGACTCAGTAATTATACTATAGACTCAGTAATTATACTATATTACATTAATAATAATGACCAATTTTTAAGCGAGTACAGAAATAAGAAATAATAAATATAATTAAATAAATAATTAATGAATAGATAGACCTGCAAATAAAATATTAATAGAATAAGTGAATGAATGGAATTATAAAATACATAGGTAATAATAATATTATATAAAATAATTTTAACTTAGTAGCAAGGAAAATTAATAAAGCGCTCTTCCTCTCTCTACTTATTTAAACATTTGCTGTGTTCGACAGGGTCCTTAATTGTTTCTATAATATTTTTACATTATGGATAGTAAAAAATGATTTGAGATTTGAGAAAATGAGATGTTGCGAGGCCGTAATGAGCTAATGACCTTTCTTTACCGTTTTAGATAAAGGCAGTGAAACTAATTATTAGTAAGTTGTGTAATAAGGGAAGGCGCCCACGAGCAACTTAGTTGCCCAGCAACTTTTTGTCTCTGTCGCTGTCTCCTCGCCGAGATTTTGACGATGCGCACACGCGAGCGATAGTATCGCTACTTTTTTGTAAAATTTTCGATTGAACGGCAACTGGCTAGCCAGCAACTTTTTTTGTATCCGTGCGCACACTTGCATTGCAACCAATAGACGGGCGACAGTTGCGTCCAAACCCGCGGATAAAAATGTTTCCCAAGTGTCGCGTCGCTACATGCGCGCACTTTCATACAAACCCGTTGACTTAATGTGAGAGACAAATTAGTTGCGGAGACAAAAGTTGCTGTGCAAGTTGCATTCCTTACAGAACAGTAGTAAAATTGTCAGTTGTGATTTAAATATAATTATGGACAATTGTCCGTGTATTCATTATTTGACTGTTGAATGAAAACAGTTATAATACGACTAATTGACGTATGGTGTTCATTTTTTTTAACAATTAATTTTCCTAACTGTACAATAAAACCATATGTTAATTTTAATTTTTAACGACTTCACAAACTTTTACCCAGATAACTCCAGAAAGACTTCGGTACTGACCATTTACGTGGAAACTGATGAAATTATCAGCACTTATCACTTTCTTTTTCTCCAAACAGAGCCCCTGACGACGATCCTGGGCGGCCCGGAGCTGTTCATCAACACGGGGAGCACCATCAACCTGACGTGTGTGGTGCAGCACTCCCCGGAACCTCCACCAGCTATAAGATGGACTCATAATGATGAGGTAAGTGATACCTACTAATTTGTTCTGCTTTTATGTGAACGTGTAGCAAACAAGCAGGCGGTAATTTCATAAAAAGCCAAGTGTTTACAGGTTGTTTAACAATTACCCCAACAGTTCATAAGTATCAGTCACCCCAGATCCTCGTCCACGACCAAACAAATGCCAATGCGATTCGTTTGACGCGATCCCTTTGTCGTCACCAACAATACCCTAAAACGGCCATTTAATGAGAACCACAAGAATTTATTTATGGCTGACACCACCCATTCTACACAATTGTTTTTGGCAAACAGTTGTTGCAACTGAACAATTTACATCTGTCCTCAATTTGCATAAATTCACCTCGGAACGGTATCAAATGATTGAATCTGGCAGGTTCGCTCTTGCAGATAAATTAGTATCGAAACTTTGTCGACGCAGAGGTGTGCAAGTTGCTTTTGAGAGGTGTTCATTTAGCTTCGTATGTGGTTTCCTAATGTGAAATAGGAGTGAGTTAGCATGACGTAGGTGTTAGTAATCTAGTTGTAATAGGAACTATTAACTTTTTACGTTTAAGGGTTTAGGTTATGACACATAATTTCTGCCAATTCGTACTGCTGCATCATGTTGTGTATTAGGTTACGTAATAAGAAATGTTAGGCTAATTACACTAGGTTTCACAAGGCTTTGTATGAAACTAAAGTTGACAGCATTTCCATGTAATGTAACGTTTTTACGAATAGTACAATAGAAGCAAAAGCTCAATTTAAAAAAGCATTTCCGTGCTATGTAACGTTTCTGCGAATGCTCGACACTGTGTTCGAAGTAATGCTCACCGCAAGTGAGCATTTACCTATAACATTCCTTTTGTATTTTATTTTTACCCATCGTTAAAATTTCAGATCTGCTGAGGTCACGAGTGATGTGTGATGAAATGTTACAGAAATTCGCTCATTTGTTTGCAAAATCAAGTTATAACAAAACGTCGAGTGTCGTGATCACTGTTCGGTTCGTGAAAAGGTGACACATTAGAGCGGCTCGATACTCACCATAACATCTATACTTCAATACTAACCCCCTTACTAATAAACGTATTATATCAGATGAATAGTTACACACCGATTTATCTCATTCAGACAAAGCGTTGTGTAACTATACAGACACTATACAGCGTTTATTAGTAAGGGGGTTATATTATAAACAGATATTTTTTTGTTTCTATGTAGGAGGTAAAATCTTCGGAAGTACCAGTCGCATTTGAAAAATTATTTTTACATTTGATAGCCCAATTCTTGAGGAAGGCTATATAACATCACGCTAGAACCCTAAGACGCTGAGCAAAAAGAAAAAAAACGTCAGAAATAACGCTAAGCGAAAATGAAGTACTAGCAAAGGGGGGACGGGGGTTGGGGTCAAAATTAACGCAGACGAAGTTGCGGGCAGAATCATAGTATTTAATACTATCGCAGTTCAGGTCATTAGCAACTTGACTGATGATGCTGTTTGTCTTTTCAAAAGATCCCTAACTGGTCCTAATAGGTTATGTCATTGAGTGAGTAGGCAGTGTGTGAGATATATGTACTCGTATATTAAGAAGATTTAGAGCCTCACTATTGTTTGGCTTGTGTTATTGAAACCTTCTGTGGTGGTATTCTTAGTTTTAAATCGTAATAATTTATTTTAAGAGACAGTCAAGATAATCATCATTTCAGCCGGCGCGTTCCCACTTCTGGGACATAGGCCTCCTCTCTGTGAGAGAGCGTGGGCGATAATCTAGCACGAGGGCCCACTGCGGGTTGGCGGATGTCACATGTCTTTAAAATGTTGGTTCTAGAACCTGCCAGTTTCGTCACGATGATGTCTTTCACCGTTTTGAGAGCAGTGGTGATGAAATCAAGTACCTATACAAACTCTGAAATCACGAAAAAAAAATCTGCTGTTTCATACATTTTGGTCAACTAGCTTTTGTATTAAGCAGCTGATTTTTTTTTCGTGATTTCAGAGTTAGTCTAAAGCACCTCTTACAGTTTGTCGGGTTAATTTTTTAACACCTTATATAAAGTAAAGTGGATTCGAACTCACGACCGACCACTCTTAAGTCGGAGCCATAACACGTCTACTGCTTGGTACAGGCCTCTCCCAAGTAAATGCTTGAATTTAATTAAAATCAATAGAAACCTTGCATAAACAGCTGTAGGTATATCTAAAATCGTGCCCTACTTCCAAAGCCCGCCGTTAGACCCTTAGCACAAGAATAATAATTACATTTATCAAGCTATCTACAAACGAGACTACGTGACATTGAGACCTTAAAATTCCGCCATTTTGGAAGTCCCCCTCGCAGGACCAGGCGTCAGCGAAATTATCTCTTCTGTCAACGGCCTGATAAGATATATAACGACATTGTACAGTAGGCAATACCTCATTGGTAACAAAACCAGCGTAATCTGGCCTCTAATTCTATTGAAACTCTTTAGTACGCTGAGCCTGCTAATAGTCAAAGTATTACCACGAACGTGCTGACGGCTGTACCAAAAAGGAATATGGGCGTAGCTGACGGTGAAGATTTTGCCAAGAAAGCTGGGGTGCATTTTATGATACTGTAAAACTCAAAAGTAATATTAAAAGTTAGTGAGCGTGCCATAAGTACATAAGATAAGATTCAGACAGAAGCTATGGCTAGAAAATAAATGTTCTAGTAACGAAAAGGTAGTTTGATTTGGACCGGAGTTGAACATGGTAAGATTTTTTAGTATCTACCTTCGAAAACGTAGACCCTTTTTTGAAGACATGTGACATGTACCCAACAGCACGGGGCCGGCGTGGTAGATTACAGCCCACTCTTTCTGAAAGACAGGAGGCCTGTGATCCACGAGTGGAAAAGTTATTGACTGATTCTGTGTTGTAGAATAGAAGAATAGAATACTCTTTATTCTCTTTCTTTTTTTCTCTCTCTTTTTCTCTCTTCTCTTTTTTCTCTTTCTCTTTTTTTCTTTTCTTTTTTTTTCTTTTCTTTTACGATTAGAAAAGACTGAACTAGATTAAAATGAAAAAAAAGCTAACGAAAAGCCGAACCTAACGATATTCAACAAAAATATAGGTACCTATCTAGTTACTTGACTTTGTTAGAAAAGTTAGGTAAGCTTTAATTCCCACAGAATCCGTATTCGTTCTAACTTTAGAATAACAAAATTGTCCTCGAAAATCCGAAACCGTAGGTAGTACTTACTTTTACGTAACAATTTGGGAATTAATGCTAACACAACTTGGACTAAATACATTCTTAATAATTATTATTTAATATCTTAACAGATTAGAATCTACAGAGTAGAATCTACATTGTAGATGATGTTTTTTTTTTTGCTTTGGGTGACTGTCTTGTCTAATTTTGACCTTCGAAAAATGCTGATTCTCAGCCTAATTTGAATAAATTACTTTTGATTTTTTTTCAGTTTCAGTCACTATAATACTGAAACTTGAATCATGTTAACTTATAAACAGTCTAATGGAATAACAAATCACAATGGCACCAATATTCTCTTTATTCATCCGTCAAAGGTCATTCCCAATTACATTAGCGAAAGGCAAATAACACGTACATTCACTTCAAAATGCCACTTACAAGGATATATCTCTTACTTTTTAAGTCAAATGTTTCATGTCACGGTGTTTGTCGAGACGCCACGCCAGTGTAATAAATGTAGCGACGTCCACCAAATTAAGGGATCCCCGCCTCACTGGCGCCTTGTTCTAACTTGACTCGCTTTATTTCACGAGGGCCTTTCTGCTTTGAGTGTAAATTCTAACTATTTTGAAACTATTTATGTTGATAAGAGCCTCCTGTTGCTCAACATGCCGATAGTAATTTATCCAACAACAGCTGCTGGATAAATGACGATCAGCAAGTTTGTTGAACTATGAGAAGCGGTCGTCCTTTATTTCACCAATATAGGGTGTAAAAAGACCCATCACATAACCGGTACACTAAACATTGAGCACAAAATATTTATTTATTAATATACTTTATTGTACACCATTGGAGGGGCCTGTGGCTAAATAATAACAGCCACACAGGTCGATCGATCAGGTTAAGCTACGCTTGCCGCGGTTGGTCTGTGGATGGGTGACCATCTTTACATACCGTGACCCCTCCATGCCTCGGAAAGCACGTTAAGCCGTTGGTCCCGGCTGCCATTCGTGGATCTTTGACAGTCGTTACGGGTAGTCAGAAGCCTGAAAGTCTGACAACCACTCTTACCAAGAGGTATCATAATACCCAGTAACTGGGTTGTGGAGGCCAGATAGGCAGTCGCTCCATGTAAATGACTGGTATTTAGCTGCATCTGAATAGCTTGGAAGCAAGAAAAGTCAGTGAGCCGATAAAGTAACGGATTCGTAAGAGTTTATCAGTTCCACTTAGTTACTGGTTGTCAGGCCACGCAGGATAAGATGTGAGATAAATAGTTCGCCTCATAGCCGAATTCTGACAACACGTCTAGGATACTTTAGCAATTGTTTGGAGTAAAATATTGACGTTCATTCATTTCTGGGGGCCTAAAAATGCCACTTTGACAGAATCATAAAAGGAAATCATTGTGAGTCATAATGGACAGGTAACTGTTAAGTTAATCCTATCAAATTCCATTGGTGAAGAATTTTTCAGATATTTTTTTTGTCTGTGCTAAAATACCAATCAATCCAATCCAAATTCAATCCCAATCTCTATGATTATACCTACGTAGTGAAGCGAAAAAAAGAAAAACACGGAGTCTTGATTCATAATGTTATCCTTTTATGATTCTGACAAAGTGGCCTTTTTAGGCTCCAGGTCAGCAGTTTATTGATGCACGTTCTTATCATATCTAAGCTTCGCTTTCTGTCAACTCAGTCTATCGCAGTCCACTGCTGGACATAGGCCTTTCCCAGGCTGCGCCACAGCACCCTTTCCTCCGCCTTCCGCAGCCAGTCCGTCCCAGCCACCTTCTTATGGTCGTCGGTCCATCTAGCTGGGGCATCCCACACTACGCTTACCGATAGGCGGTCAGCTCTCCAGGACAGACATGGCCAGCCCACTGCCACTTCAGCTTCCTTACTCTGCAAGCTATGTCGAAACAGTATGTTTTGACTATGAAAAGAGAATTTTATTTATAATATCGTAGCATCGTTGAACGCTTAAAACCACTCCAGGACTCGTCTGCTCCAAAGACCATCGGTCTTTCGACTGCCATTTCAACTTTCTTACTCTGCAAGCTATGTCGGTAACTCCAGGTCTTTCTTCATTCCTTTTTTTTATCCTTTAAAGAAACTCCGAATATAGCCCGCTCCATAGCGCGCTGAGCGACCATGAATAGTATCGCTTTCTACTTACGTATAAGAACTTCGAAGATTCGTAATCCTAAAGTAGATGTTTCACTATCTTTCAAGAAAAGCTATTTCGTAAAGTTAATTTTCATATTAAGTTTCATATCTTGCCTCAAATTAGCATTCTAATTACGAATTCCCTAGTTTGACGTTAGTATAATTTTGTGTGCAAAACTTAATCTAGAGCTCACCATTTGATATAACACAGTGAATCCTTCATCGGATAACCTACTGATTAGTATTCAGCTGGGGCGCGGTACAAATGTGCGTCGTGTTTGCACGAAATTGAGCGATCGTACGCCAACGTTTTAACTTGATTCTGTTGTTTTATGAATGAGACGGTACAATTTAAATAAAGCTGAGGCACTCATGCTTAAGTGTTTTAAAGCCTACTTCAGTATCAGCCTATTATTGTTCAGATTATACGGCAAAAGTTCTGGAATACAGAATAACTTTGTTTTCTTGTAAAAAATATGATTTTAGTGAACACTAAAACAAAGAAACCAGTGCCGTCAAAAATGCGCTAGGTCGCATAAAAAACCTGGACGAGTGATGCATGGGACCGGGCAGAAAGGGGAGGACGCTCCCCAACAGTGAGTGACTCCGGGCTGAAATCATGACGAGACACTAAAACAATAGGTACTATGTAGTAATATTGTGAAAATGTAATACCTACTGAAAGGGTTACCAAAGATTTTATTGCCAGTTCTTCTCCAAACAAATCTATATTTTGAAACGGGAACTAGCATCAACTTTCTAACTAACAGCATGTCTCGTTGACCATTCACAAGTTCCTTTAAATGACATTGAATTTGTTCAACGTTTACACGTACGCACAACGCACGTACAGAAAGGAATGAGAATTGGTCACCAGGCCCGAATGTTGGTGATTCTAAGCTAGATTTTTAAACTCCTGAGATCCAAGTGGAAACATGTAACTCCAAGCTTGTAAAGTGGAGCTTCCTTGACGGATCCACAGCAGGCTGTCACAAACTACGCTCCATCTTTAATAAATACTGCCTCCTATGTCCCAAAACATATAGTCAAAGTGACATCTACGCCGTGAGAGTAACAAAATTTTGGACCAGCATGATGTGAAATACTGTCGTCTGCACGAAGAAGAATCACTAGAGATTTTAGATTTATTACCTGTGGTCTGAATCCAAGTGCCTTTTTCAATGTCATCCAAATTCAAGCTAAGAGGCCACATTGTTAGCTAACCTGGGACCTAATGGATTGAAATTAATAATGTAACGTCAACACACGGGGAGAAAGCGTCCCTTCGTGCACGAGAATAATGCCTTCAGCCTTTATTACTAAGCTAGACTTAAGTACATTTTTTATACTAACGCTGAAATCTATAAAAGTTACGAAGCATTTGCCTTGACTTAGACAAATGTTCCCGTCTCTATCTTGCACTGACACATTAGACAGTTGTGCGACAGTGACAGGAATATCGCTTAGCCTTGTTCACACTAACGTCACCGCCTGTAGTAGGTATAAAGGCACTGACGTTAGTGTTCACAAGTTATTTTATACCGGCCGAAAATCGTAGGAACAATAGTTTTGTTCTTTGACCACGTTGCGCTTCAACCCATAGATTCGAATTTAACCCTGCGGGCTAATTAATTATAATTCATAATCAGCCTATAATGTTCCCACTGCTGGGACACAGGCCTCCTCTCCGTGAGAGGGAATGGGCCGTAATCTACCACGCGGGCCCAGTGCGGGTATGGTGGATCTTAGATGTTTTCGAATTTTTGGTTCTAGGACATGCCGGTTTCCTCACTATGTTTTACTTCACCGTTTGAGAGCAGTGGTGATGAAATAATTTACACAAAGTAAAGCGCCTGTCTGGGTTCGAACCTACGACCTACAACTCTAAGTCGTGTCTCATACCCCTTTAAATTTTAACTTTAGGTATTTTATTTTTTATTATTTGTTGTTATAGCGGCAACAGAAATACATCATCTGTGAAAATTTCAACTGTCTAGCTATCACGGTTCAGATACAGCCTGGTGACAGACGGACAGTGGAGTCTGTTGAATGTTGACCTTCTTTGATACAGTCACAGTTTGATTTATGGTTCTGATTCTATTCTGTCTAAGTTGATTTGAATGTTGAATGACTTTTGAATATTCGCCAATGCGTTGCTCATGTATTTTACAATATAATATCTCGTGTACGAGTTCAAGTCTTTAATTGTGTGTATCCACGTAAAAAACTTTTACTCAAAGGTTAACAGGGTTATGGGCCCAGAGTGCGCAAAGATGTGGAATTTTACTAAGATACAATGAGCGAACAAGACCTGGCAACTATGTCTGCAGGAGGCGGAAGCGTAAGTGGGCTTTGTATTGAGAAACTGAAGGGGCGAGACAATTACCTCCTCTGGAAGTTTAATATGAGAAACCTGCTTATCCATGACGATCTTTGGTGTTCTATCGACGGGTATCCGGAGTGCGATAAGTCTAATCCGGAGCTGAAACGGCGTAAGAATGAAAGGGCGTTGGCTAAGATCTGCCTGTCAGTGGACGCTTCATGCGTGTCCCACGTGATGACTGCGAAGACAAGTAAGGATGCCTGGTTGAACCTGGAGAAGGCGTATGACGATAAGGGCATAGGCAGGAGATTAAAACTGTTGCGGATGCTGTGCTCGGTAAAGTTAGACGACTTTGGTGGTAATATGGACAAATATGTTGGCGAATGTTTGTCGTTGTCGCAACAGTTGGCGGCTGTAAATAAACCGATTGACGATGAGTTCCTGGCGGCGATTATTCTTCAGGGATTACCTCCTAAGTTTGATCCAATGATCATGGCCTTGGAGAGTAGTGTGAGTGACCTAACCAGTGACTTCGTGAAGGCTAAACTGCTACAGAATACGAAGTGGTCTGATAATTGCAAAGGTGGAGATTGCCTGATTGCTGATAAGTCAGAGAAAAGGTCTGGTAAGAGGCGCCAAGAGAAGAAGCCGAGGTGTTGGAACTGCGGGAAGTCTGGTCACGTTAAGAAGGAGTGTACCCAGAAAAGTGTTGCGATGGTCGCGACTCGGTTCTTGGCTGACACGTGGTACGTAGACTCGGGTGCGTCGAGTCACATGACGGGACGGCGAGACTGGATACACGATTTTTCTACAATGAGTGTAGAGGTGAACGTGGCAAGCGGACAGACTTTGAAATGCGTTGGTATCGGTAATGTGTGTTTGAAACTCAGAGATTATGTTTTGACTCTTAAAGAAGTGATGTACATTCCGGGAATGAGTGTTAATTTACTGTCTGTAAATAGTTTAGCAGTTAAAGGGCTTAGAGTGGAGTTTATTGAGTCTACTTGTAAGATTTTTAGAAATAAATCTTGTATAGCTAATGTTAGGTCTGATGGCGGGGTATACAAACTGCATACTAACGCGGTAGCTTTAAGTAGTGTAAATAAAGAGGTTTCAAAGGAGTCTTGGCACCATAGGTTGGGTCATTTGAGTTATGACAGCTTAAAGTCACTGTCACACGTTATTGATTTTCAGAATGCAGAAATTACAAATAATTGCGATGTTTGTATTCTTGGAAAACAAATAAGATTTCCGTTCAAGAAATCTGGTCGTGACGTAGCGGCTAAGCGGTTAGATCTGGTGCATACAGACTTGTGTTCGATTCCTCTTGCGTCCCACTCAGGTAAGCGGTACATTTTAACTTTTCTGGATGATCACTCGCGGAAAGTATTCTTGTACTTCTTGAAAAATAAGAGCGAAGTAGCTAGCGTCACCATGGACTTTGTTAGGCTCGTGGAAAACCAATGTGAATCCAAGGTAAAGGCAATACGCAGTGATAACGGTACGGAGTACGTAAATAAAGAGCTAAGCTCATTCTTCAGACAGAAGGGTATTGTGCATCAGGTCACTGTTCCGTATTCGCCTCAAATGAATGGTGCGGCAGAGAGGTTGAACAGAACTCTTTTGGAACGGGTACGTTGTATGTTGTATCACGCGGGTTTGGATCACAAGATGTGGGCTGAGGCGGCTAACACTGCCGGGTACCTTATTAATCGGTCTCCGTCTAGTAGATTAGGTGGGAAAACGCCCGAAGAGGTTTGGTCGGGTAATAGGGTAAAGTATGACCACTTACGGATTTTCGGTTGCGAGGCCTTTATACATATCCATGACGTTAAGCGAAATAAGTTGCAACCTAAGAGTAAGAAATATATTTTTGTCGGTTATGAAGACAATGGAAGATCTTACAGGTTGTATGACTCTGAGACACATAATATTAAAAGAAGCCGTGATGTCAAATTTAATGAAAGTGTGTTCCCAGCCAGAAAGCTAGGAACTGGACATAGATCACCCACTATAGAAATATTTCTTTCAGGGGAAGAAGTTGACGATTCCAACAGTGAGTGGAGGTCAAGCGTGCCTGAGAGTGAGGTGGTTGGTGATGCAGCTCGGGAGTTTGTCACTGAAGAGCCGGTAACGAGGAATGTTGAACCGGTTGTGTCTGCGAGCGGTGATGATGGCGGCGACGACACTTTGGTTTTTGAAGATAGCGTTGAGGAGGTGGTAGAACCTCCGGAACCGAGGTACAATCTTAGATCTAGACAACCTAAGGGTTTGTACGCACATGATGAGATCCCAACTGAACCGCGCACTGTTAAGGAAGCTCTAGGCTCAGGGCAGAGCGACTTGTGGCAGCAAGCTATGCAGGTGGAGATTGATTCGTTCAATCAGCATGAGGCTTGGGAGTTGGTGGATCGTCCTATGGGCAAAAACGTGGTTCGGAATAAATGGATCTTCAAAATTAAGTGTGACGCCGAGGGGAAGATAGCCCGATATAAGGCTAGGTTAGTAGCCAAGGGTTTTACCCAAAAGTATGGTGAAGATTATTTTGAGACGTTTTCACCGGTAGTACGGTATAGTTCGTTGCGACTATTGTTGGCGATAGCCGTAGACATGGAACTCGATATAGACCATCTGGACGTACAGACGGCGTTCCTAAATGGTAATTTAGATGAGGAAATTTTTATGTTTCAACCGGAGGGGTTCATTTCACCTGGTGAAGAAAATAAAGTCTACAGATTGAAAAAGGCAGTCTATGGACTGAAACAAGCTTCACGAGCTTGGTATCAGAGGGTGAAGGACGTGCTTCTGCTGACAGGTTTTGTTCAATGCCAACTTGAACAATGTATCTTCTATAAAAGAAATGGTAAGTCGGTTGTTTACATTGCCTTGTACGTCGACGATTTCATTGTGTGTTACAATGATGCACGCATGGCTGAAGAGCTGAAAGAGAGTTTACGTAAACCATTTAAGATTAAGGACTTAGGTGCGGTGCGGCATGTTCTCGGGGTCACATTAGAGCGTGAGAGGACGAACAAAACTCTTAAGCTTTGTCAGGCGAGGTATATTGAGCGCTTGCTCGACAGTTTCGGTATGTCGGAATGCAAACCAGTCCAGACTCCTTTGGACCCAAACATTAAGTTTACTGATACGAGTGTGTTAGGCGAAGGTAATGTTCCGTATAGGGAATTGATAGGTTCCCTTATGTATCTGAGTGTTTTTACACGGCCAGATATTACGTATGCAGTTTCGTACTTAAGCCAGTTTAATACGTGTCATACTATGGAACACTGGAGGGCTGCGAAACGTGTATTGAGGTATCTTAAAGGAACTCAAAACGTTAGTCTTGTGTTTAGAAGGTCGGGTCATGTTAACATTGAGGGGTTTGTAGATGCGGACTGGGGCGGTGACGTACGCGACCGAAAATCATTTTCGGGGTTTGTTTTTAAGTATGGGGGAAACACCATCTCCTGGGAATGCAGAAAACAAACATGTGTTAGTTTATCAAGTACTGAGGCTGAGTACGTTGCTCTTAGTGAGGCTGCTAAGGAGGCACGTTGTCTTAGGGACTTGGTTACTGAATTGACTGGTAGTTCTGGGTTAATCGTCGGTTTGTTCAATGACAATCAGTCTGCTCAGAAACTTAGTGTCAATCCAGTGTTTCATAGGAGGACTAAGCACATAGATATCAGGTACCACTATGTTAGGGAGGCTGTGAATAATCATGTAATCAAGTTGAATTATTTACCTACTCAGGAAATGGTGGCTGATGTACTAACTAAATCTTTGTGTGCTCCTAAACATAAGTTCTGTGTTATGAACTTGCGCTTAGGTTTTTCTTAAGCCAGTTGAGCCAGTGGTGATGTTTGAGTTCAAACAGTGATTGAGGGGAAGTGTTGAATGTTGACCTTCTTTGATACAGTCACAGTTTGATTTATGGTTCTGATTCTATTCTGTCTAAGTTGATTTGAATGTTGAATGACTTTTGAATATTCGCCAATGCGTTGCTCATGTATTTTACAATATAATATCTCGTGTACGAGTTCAAGTCTTTAATTGTGTGTATCCACGTAAAAAACTTTTACTCAAAGGTTAACAGAGTCTTAGTAATAGGGTCCCGTTTTTACCCTTTGGGTACGGAACTCTAAAAATATACTCAATGATTTCAAAACTCAATTACTTAGCTGCATATTTACTAACGAATAATTCCCTTCCTACAAGCAGAATGTATTGGATGGGTTTATCATAATGGTACTGTGACGTCTGTGACGAACTTTATATTTATTTATTTTAAGCATTGTTGTCATTTAAATGACTTTGTGTATTTTTTAACCGAAATCCATTTATCACTGTATCAAGCGACACAGGCCCATAGAAAAATACATTGTATAATAATGTAGGTAGGTACATAGTCTTTAAGTATTCAATACGGGTCTCTTGAAGTAAATTAAGTGACACAGACTCCACGGCGCCTCTTTATAAACCAGTTGATTTGAATTCTTGCCAGTTTGAGTCGAAAGGATTGCCAAGATATGTGGCGTCATTTGTTCCAATACGATGTGGTTACAAGTATGTCGGTATTTTATCGAGATTATTGTAAGATTGTGTAGTTATGTTTTTGTAGGCCACGATATTCAGTTATTAAAGGTCGGTTTTAGAGCTAAAAGGCTTTTTTTTTTTTGAGGATGGGAAATCATCAAATGACCCCTCCCGCTCTGGGTGGAGCGGAAGGGAGTGTTAGACTCTTACTGACTAAAACCCACCCGTGTTCCTTCCTTAGCCCTTTATGTTCCGAGCCAGCGGTAACTCTTTCGGACAATCCCACTGACCCGGCAGGCTTCGGCCCTGACGGGCCCCTCCGTATGATGCTGACATCTCTTTGAGACGCGCGTGGAACACGTACGCGCCGTCCGGCACGGGCCTGGTCCTGATCGGACGGTGAGCTACCCATTACTCACCGCCCGCAGGCGAGCTAAAAGGCTTGGTTAAATACTTTAGTAAAGAGTTTGAAACTTATGAGTACATACGTTACTTTTTGTAAGCCTTTAGCTCTGAGCATACAGAGGCGAATCCCTCACTGGATGCGGGAGGAAATTCACTTTCACCGATTGTGTCAACTAACTTGTATGGCGGTGGTCATAGTGGCGCGAAGAGTCACGTGACTTCTTCATTAAAACAATCGACGTGTAAAGTCGCATCCCACATCCCGCGTGGGATACGCCTCAGTGTGGGTATAGCTTCATTCCGGGCGTTGAAACATCTTACATGAATAACGACACTATAAGGCGTTATCAGAAGTTTTACTTTTCGTTCTATTTTTAACCGACTTCAAAAAAGGAGGTTCTGTATGTATGTATGTTTGTATGTCCACGATTTTCTCAAAAACGAATGAAGCAATTTTGATAATTCTTTCATGAATGTGATCTACATACTTTCAAGCAGGTGAAAAGAAAAAAAAGTGAAAAGAAGTAGGTACGTCCTGCGTAACCTGGATAATGAGCTTGACTATTTTAAACCGCAGCATGAGCTATTTTCTTACAGCTCATACATCATAGTAGCTTATTTCCAAGCTAATTCTTAGCCCATAAAAAAATACGAACTTTATGTTTATACAGAAAATTATGAAGTCATAAATATCAAGCTGTAGCCTGGGTAGTGGCGCTCGTTAAAATCTACCTACAATTTATAAATGTATGGTCCATTGCAATTTAGTTCAGACTAATTTATTGCTCTTACTTGAAACTGGTAAAGTCAATTTTTAATCGACGTTTAAGTAAGTGCAGGAATTATCTGTAATAAACTTTTACTGTGTAAGTGAACTGCTATTTTTCTGTCATTAATAGCTCAAGTTGTTTGGTAATAGTTACTAGTTATTTTGTTAAGTTTTGCATTTATTTTCGTCTACATTGTAACCATATTACTCATTAACTGGGTTCTGAAGGTCAGATGGACAGTCGCTCCATGTAAAATACTGGTATTCAGCTGCATCCGGTTTGACTGGAAGCCGAATCCAACATAGTTGGGAAAAGGCTTGACAGATTCAGTAACCATGTTCAAGCTTGAGTATTGAAAACTATCAAAGAAGCTGTAACTTGGTTTTTATGCAAAAAGTTGGCATAATCGTGTCAAAAACACCAATGAGTTTAGCCAATGAGTGGCCAATCCAAGAAACAGTTTGAAATGTCTTCTAAAAATAAAGATGTTTACTGTACCTTAAAAAAACATTTACCTATTTACAGAAATCAAACATTTCAAACACTGATTCAGTGACTTGACTATTAAGTAGTTAAAACCAAAACAATACATAGTCATCATCTGTCTTATTGGGGTCGGCTTCCAGTCTCACTAGACCCAGCTGAATACCAATATTTTACAAGGAGCGACTATCTCTACGACCTTCACAACACAGTTTCTGGGTGACATGATACCTCTTGGTAAGAGTGGTAAAACAAAACACGTTCTTTATGTAAAATAATAATTTAGGATTTAAGTTTTACTTTCACTTTGATCTCAATATTAATCTAGTTTTATATAATCGTTTGCAATTACTCACCTACTCCTAAATAAACTGCAGTGGTGTCACAACTATGTGTCACAACTCTGGTCCCCAAGATACAGGCGACGCCTAGTTTGGGGACCACCGTAAAGATCCAAATGATGATTGCTAACAGCTACAGACCGACGTTAAGTTAATAATAAGGTAATACATGTAACATTGCTTTGTAACATTGGCTCAATAAATTCAAAACTCATTTCAAACTAAACAATGTTGTACATTTTTATAGCACTGAAATGTAAAAAGCGTGAAAGACACAAAAGTCTTATTGAAACCACCACTATTTGAACAAAGTCCTGCCTCACGACTTCTTTCAAAACTTCAGAAAGGCCACGGCTCCTTAGAACATCAGTGTATCCTGCATCGAATACGATTCGTTCTTTAAATGGGAACTCATTTATAGAAAGTGCACTGCGTTTGACATCTACTCCAACAATTGGACTTTAGAAAACATAAAGTAACTGGCTTCCATTGTGTTGTTGCTTCGTTATTTTTAACACTAGTGTAGTTTTGTGAGGAGCTGTTGTTCGGGTAAAAGTTTTAGTTTTGATTGATAGTAATAGTAGTTTATTTCCAAAAGTTTCAGTACACGTCACATCAGTGAAGTCTCCACCCCTGAACTAGGACATCCTGTATGACAGGGGTCGAGGGTCAGTTACATAGGGTACCTACACGTACAGACGCCAGCACATCAAGCTACTACAATCTGTCAAACTTTAATAGATTTTCAACTTTATCGCTAAAACTTAAGGTTCAAAGTTGATTGGGAACATTTGACAGTTTCGGGTAGCTTGATGTGCTGGCGTCTATACATGCACTCATGCTTTTTTTCCCATGGGAGTTATGTAGAAAACTATAGAACACCACCTGCTAAGATTCTTATATACTTTTTTTACTTCTTTTCGTTTATTATCTTACCTGTTGTTGTAACATTTACGTATTTAATTAAAAATTTATGATGTGGATTATGCAAAATATAGGTTGCATAATATTTTTTTTTTGTTCTGAACTATATTTAACATAACTAAAATAGACTATTTTTATTATTAAAAACATGGCCAGTATTATAAATATTATGATAGTCTATTTATCCAATAAACTCACGTTAGCAAAATAAATTACCGTTATAAATAATAGCGTGATCGTGGCTTGTGTACCGAATTGTTATATATTTTAACCTGTGAGTAATTATAATTGAAACCGCTGTATCCCAAACTAGGCAAGAAATGCCTGAACCTTGGAAGACGATAGATTTCTCTTAATGGAAAATGTATTATAATAACTTACAAGTAGGTTGTTACTGTTGCATTACCACATAATTAAACATTTTTTTACATCTGTACTAACACTATAGGCCGACCGCTTAACTGAGACGTTGCCTGAGGTAGCAGCGCGGTGCGGGAGGTGTGTGGTGACGTGATGCGAGAGCTCAGTGATTCGTCAACTTGTGACAACTATCACCCCTCCCTCACCGCGCAGCTACCTCAGGCAACGTCTCAGTTAAGCGGTCAGCCTATAGTAATAAAGCTGAAAAGTTTGTTTGTTTGTTGGAACACGCTAATTTCTGGAACTGTGCTGAATTAAGAATTAAGGCCGCAGCTCACTTGTAACACCCGACGCCATCGCATGTTTCCTTATTGGCCAAATGACGAAAATAGCTCAACGAGATGAAAAATATGGCTAATGAGAAAGCTTCATTGATGTCGCAGAATTTCTTGTTTTAATATTAATGAAACCTTTGGCACTCGGTAATAGTGGAGCTTTTTTATCAGTGAAAGCATTTTTGTAATCGGATTCTTCTTCCTCTTTTCGCGGCGATGGTACTCTTCCTCGTTGTTTTTTTTCTCTTTAGGGTTCCTTACTTCAAAGGAAAAAACGGAACCCATATAGGATCACTTTGTTGTCCGTCTGTCTGTCAAGACCCTTTATCTCGGGAACGCATAAAGGTATTGAGTTGAAATTAAAACTATATTCTCACGTCTACAGTCCCTTTAAGCTGTAAAAGAATCAAACTCTAAGTTAACGTAAAAAACAGATCCGGCCGTTTATGCCGGCAAAAACGTATATTTCGACACTCTCAAGGGAATCAAAATTTATAGGATACTTCCCGTTGACCTAGAATCATGAAATTTGGCAAGAAGTAAGATCATGTAGCACAAATAAAGAGAAAAATCCAAAAACCGTAAATTTGTTGTTGCAACGAACGGTTTTGAACGCACTTGAACGGTTTTTTTAAATATAGTTTGAGCCGTTTGAGCGAGTAGGTGGCTACGTTGATTGCGGCATCAGTGACATTCTTTAGGTCATCCGAGGTGCAGGTGAACGGGCACCTAGGACACTCAGGCAAGTGGGGCATGGTTTGATCAGAAGCACCGCACTTGCGCTGGATGTTGGATGGGTCTGTAGCTCCACATGCAAACTACGTGTCATACTGACGTTACGAAAAATCCTGCATCTCGCAAGTAGAATTTACCGCGCAATTAGCACACCCGTCTGGTCTGAGGATCCTCCCTTTTCTATGGAAGATGAATGAACTTTACACCCTGTTCTCATACCTCTAAAGGTCAGTAATGCCCCACTTCGACAAATCGAGTCTGCAGCGGCCTACTTGGGTACTCTATCGATTGAAATTAGTACTTCCAGAGAAAACCTTTTACAAACCAAATAAACAAACAGTTTTACCTCTTTATACTATTGATAAACCTTTCAGGTCGCCTAACATTTGACAAATGACCTACTAACAAGGCCATTATTCACAAATTATATTCACTGAAGATTTACTTATTAAAATATAATCACTATTTCTTCAACAAATCATTCGTTAATTAATCAAATTAATTTCCAAGTCACAATCACTGCTCGTTCACGCCTCTTTAATTTCTGGAGAGTAGCCAAATGAATAAGTTAGTTGATATCTTATTAGAACGAACATTATAGACAGTTTTACAATTCGTTTTGGAATATTACAATTATTGGCAACAACAAGAATGGTTATTTTTGTGACGCACGCTGAGTCGTGGTCCCAGCTGACATTAGTAGATCTTTGAAAGCCGAAAGACTGAAAACCAGTCTCACCAAGGGGTAAAGTGTTACCCATTAACTGAGTTGTGGACGTCAGATAGACAGTCATTTCATGTAAAATACTAGTATTCAGCTGCACCCGGTTAGAATGGAATAATGATCCCTACATATTTCACCGTTCTTATTAACCAAACACACAGGAAATGAAGTAGTCAACGTCACGGTAATATTATCTAATATTACCGTGTCAGCGTTGTACATCATAATTACATTACATCTGCAATACCTCAGACGGCAAAGCGCCTCATAATATTAGAGAAATTTGCTATTATATCTCAGATGTGTCTAATATGAAGGTTTGAATTTATCATGTGTCAGCTACGTTATAGCTGGAATAGAGCACGTGAGTTAAGCCCTAAACAATAAACGGGCATAATGTGGGTTATGAAAGTTTTGTTTTAAATATAAAAAAAAACTCATAATAACTTAAACTCACACGCAAAAGAGGAAAATGGCTATTGTGCGTGCGCTCGGAATAAAATGACATATGTACCAAAACGAATTTACTCCTTTTTTAACAAAATAAATGAATTAAATTTAAAACAACTTTTGAGTAAACTTTGGTATGATAATTCTCTATGTTTTAAAGTAAATTCCATTGAATAACTCTTAAGCGTTACGCCATGATGTCGAAAGAAGTAAAAAAATAGATATGTTTGCAATTTTTTTGTATCGAGAAAAATTCATTGAATCGTCTATACCTTTTACATGATCCTAGAAAATTCGAAGTGCGACATCTGAAAATGCTTTCAAAACTAAACTGAAAGACTGGCTAACCGACCAGGCATTATATGACCTAAAGGAATGGTTTTAGATACTTACTTCATGACCTTAATTTATTACTGACTTGGTTCTTTTATCATAATTATTTATTGTTGTATTCAAATTATTATTATGACCTGGGTAATTTTATTATTATTATTTTTCTTTAATGTATGATTATTAAAACTTGACATGTAATTTTTATAATTATTAATAAATAAACTAAACTAAACTAGAACAAAGAGTAAAAAAAATAATATATACCAAAATGTTAAATCTCTATTCCATATGCTTAACAAGTTACACGAAATAGAAAAACCACATTTTTTTCAACATATCACCTTAATTTGTAACTTTTGTAACTTTGTATTTTCTGTCGTAGGAGATCAACTACGACTCCCCCCGCGGTGGGGTGTCAGTCATCACAGAGAAGGGGGAGACCACCACGTCGCACCTGCTGGTACAGAGGGCTAAAGCCCCTGACTCCGGCAGGTACACCTGTGCCCCCGCTAATGCTAACCCGAGATCTGTACTCGTCCATGTTTTGAGCGGTAAGTTGAGTTTTTTATGATTTATTTATTGGGTTTATAAACTGTTCTTATTTTAGGATCTAAGTATTTGAATTTATTACAAACTTACTGCGTCTTGTAACATTTAAGGAAAAGGCAATACGATGATTAACTGCTTGGCCAGACTGGCAGCACGGGGCGGGGTGCGGCGCGGGTGCGGGAATGCGCGCGATCTGCCTGTCCGCAGTCGAACGCGGCTTTGTTCCGAGTGTGGTCGTGTCGAGTGTTTGTCAAAATATAATATGGATGAAGAAGACTTATTTTTAGTAGAAAAAAGCTCGAACTAGTTTGAGAACCCCGGTCCCCGTGCGGCTGCCCGCGCACTCTCTGCGGGCACTTGTATAAACGAGCTATGGCGTGAGTTGCCCGCGCGCTCCCCGCGCCAAGCAGCCCGCGCCACTCACCGCGCCCGCGTGCCCTCTCACTATGGACGCTCAAATTAAGTTCTTATGTTTATGTAGGTACGCCGCGCCGCGACCGCCCCGCGCCCGCGTTTGCAGTCTGGTCAAACACTAAGTTTAACTCATCTCTCTCCTAAAGAAACAATAATATTATAGCAGTAGTACATAATTTGACAGTTCAGTCATTTTATTGTATGACCTAATTTGTCGAGGTCCTCTCGACAAGTCGGATTCATAATTAACATTTTCTTAAATCCGCACGTCAATATCAATATACTTAACAATCTCTTCTCTCCTCAGGTGAGCACCCAGCTGCCATGCAGCATGGTGGCCAGCTCCGTCTCCAGTACCCACTGTCAGCAGCGCTGCTCAGCGTCATCGTCACCCTCATGGGCTGCTAGTATCAATAGCTTCACAGTTTTGTATTATATACCTTGAATAAGTACGATGGTAGCATCAGATTCATCTGATCTACAGAATAGTGAGTAAAAGGATTATCTACGCCCAACCCCATTTATGGTCTTGGTGATGCATCATGTGATTCTTTTCTGTGATCATCCATGCTGCCATTCAGTAACTTGGATGGGGTTGGTTTCCAGACTAACCAGATGCAAATGGAGCATCATCTGACTTTCAAAACCATCTTGTTTTTGAGTTTATTATTATCAATATCAGCTGACGCTCTTTTGCGATGTGTTAAAGCCATACCTCACCGGGATGCCATGGCGGCGTAGCCAGGTCACGTCAGCAACAAAATGTATGGTTGGATGCGTAACCAAGTGGACGTCAGGTGAGGTATGGCTTTTAAGCTTCATTTGCTCTCTACTCCGTGTACAGTACGCGGCCGTTTATATGGCTCATCGACTTTTTGAAAAATTTGACTTTGTAGAACGTAGTCTCTTTCACTCATACCTATGTCTCAGCCTTTTTCTAAATCTCGATGGGTCACATTAACGCCTGGGTATTGTAGATTAATTTTTAGAAGTATGACTTGTAGGGTCCCTTGGTCTTCTTCAAGTTCATTGGACGGTAGTATAACTTGAACATTTTGTATAATTGTACTTAAAAAGTATGATGGCTATTGTTATATAAATATTATTATGTATAATAATATCATTGATTGTAACAATCTTCTCATCTGTAAGTTCATGAGCTTAGATAAGTTCGTCATCTAAAACTTAATAGGAAATTGTTAACTTGATACTTATAAATAACTTGTCAGTTTTGTATCATACGAGTTCATATGTCAAATAGGTACGAAGAGAAAAAGGGAGTATGACTGGAACTGCTTTTCTTATCAACGAGATGATAATCAATAACTTCCAAATGTTGTGCTATATACCAAAAGAATATGTTGTATGAAAATTGAACGTACTAACATTATGATCTCATCTTATTTGATGACTGCTATAAAAAATAATACAATCACCGTAATCCACAAAACTAATCAACCATAAACCAGCTTTTAGTAAATAATAGAATCTAACCGACAACCGTATTACGCAACGGTACATCAGATTATTTTTTCATAGGCCCCGGAATTCCTCCAATAATCTCACTGTATTCTTGTCAGGTCCCCCAAACGAGACTGATTCATAAATAATCAATTGACGTTGTTAGCCACGTTAGAAACGTCAAAAGGGAATACATATAACATGAGACGTAATTTTCTTCTCGAAACCAGTTCGGTGACCTTCGGATTAGTGCGCAAACTATATTAGGGGTCGTGACATAAGATCGATAGAAGTTTTGGTCCAAGTGATAAATTAGAGTTGCCTAAGGCATCATCTGAATTCCAAAAACTATGTTGAGGTCGGCTTTCAGTCTTACCTAATGCAACTGAACACCAATAATTTACATGGAGCGACTGGTTATCTGATCTCCACTAACTAGTTACTGAGTAACACTGATCAGTTGCCTTTAATAGCAACAGATACTTTTTCGCTATTTCAAGTTCAAACAGCGATCTTCAAAAACGTGGCTTTTGTGATGAATGGATTTCAAGTGAATGATCTCCCAATTATGAAATGAACAATTTTAATTACAAAAGCTTACAAACCAATGGAAAATGACCTACAATTATAGCTTCAGTATCAAGGCCACGAGAACTTGTCCTAAGAAAGTCAATAGGTATTACAGTTCAGAAATTGGGATTCCTCTAAGTGCGTGATTGAGTAAATTGCTAGTGACGTAACCAATGACGTGGCGTTGGGTGCGTTCTATTAAAACTGTGGCAGTCAAGTGGGGAAAATACACTGAGTTGCCGTATTAATTAAGGAAAATGAGGTGTGTTTTCTGGAGTAGTAAATCAAGGGCTGGACACTAATTTGGTCAAATTTGTCATGCTGTCACACGAGAATTTATGAAACGTGGCATTATAATTATGTGCCACTAAATTACGTCCAATATTAAATTTAGCTGTTCCTTGTATACGATCTCAACGAACCTTAATCATTATACGTATATCAATTTAATAAAGAAACTCTGACTTCCTAATAAACTTGAAAAGAAAAACAAACCTGTGGGATCAGGGGACACTCGGTAGGAACGAAGTTCAAAAAAAGTTAAATATTAGTAGCGTGGATTTGCATTTTGACTTCAGCATCGGCTTCAGCTTGAAAAACATGAAAACGATACCCCTTGACGATGGTTTTCGAGGGTGCTAAAGTCGATAGTCAAGTCAAATTAAAAATCCAAGATGGCGCTTAACGCTTTTTTGTTACGTGACGATTTCTCCCATTTTATTCCTACCGCAACCTCCGTTAAAGAATCTCGTCCCAATAAGTCAACGAATTTCTAGCTTGTTAAATTATTAAGCATCATTCAAAGGAAAAACGCCGTACACGAAAGAAATTATACTAGTTTTCCGATTGCTAAATAATTATATAGATCCAATAATCGAATCGACAAGATGTCGGAAACTATCAGTGGACGAGTTCATAAATATATTCCTCGTTAGTAGGATCTTTTCGTGGAAGGCTGTAACTGCTGTAATATTATTGTGACATATAAGAAAAACAAGGAAATAACATGCCATAATAATACTTTAATTCAAAACATTTTGGTCTTAGTTAATATTTAACTATTATTATTTTGTAACGTAACCTTAGTAGTTAGTAGGATAGGATCCTAACAACTTTTTAAAAGTTTTCCTGTCTCATCTTTGTAAGACTATAACGTTTAGTCAGCATCTTTCTTATAAGTTAAACTGGCCGTTTAAAGTTTTATCATATCAAAGTTTTATTACTTTCCCTTACGACCGGAGCAACAAACATGTTTGTCGAATGACTATATTATATTATTTGTAGGCTTATCTTTACGACTCTTGTTCAAATTGTCCCTTTGAACGTACTTTTAACGCCCCTATCCTTCCAACTTTTGATAAAATAAGAATATCACAAACTAAGGACATGTCAAAAAACACGTACGTTACGTAGTGGAACATAAAAATTGTTTGCGTAAAATGGCATTCACTTGCTTCTTCTCGGATACTAATAACACAAGAATGATGTCAACTAAAAGAAAACCTACAAAAAGTCTGCCATCTACAGTCTCTATTATCCATCTAATCAGCGTTAAAAAGAAAAAAATGAGAAAGCTATTCAACTTGAAAATTGTCCTAAAGAAATAATTTGTTCAAGAGTTTCACTTGAATATACGTCGTTCCAAGACAAGTCATTTCAAAGCTTACATCTTAATTTATCACTGAAGGGTAAAACAGCCTTGTAATAAATTATTTGTTAAACAACCCTTGACGTGTACCAAGTACTAGTAGATTGTCCATGTTAATTAATTCTGATTTGGCTTTTGACTCTCTCTTCTGAACATAAAATCGAAGAAGTACATGCTGTGTGTATTTAAGCTAGGCACTTACGTTACAACTACAGAATCACTTAGGTAATTAGATAACAAACCTAACTTAGTTTTGGATTTAAGAAGGTCATAGTCCGAATTGACCTTTAAGTGTCCCACAGGGACCTTACTTCGGCCCTACAATTTTGGGCTAAAATTATGAACGTCTTTTGATCTTAATGTGTTTGTTGAACTTGTGTGAAATTACTCGAGTTCATATGATTATTGGATAATTTTCTACAAAGAGTTGACACATCTACTGGCTTAATGAAAACAAAACAATGACTAGGACTAAACGTTTGAATGTATTATAATTTTACATTGGTTGGTTGACTGCTATGCGTTTTCTAACGCAATGTACATACATAAACTGTTATAATATAATAAAAAGACATGTAAGTCCATTATGAATGTAGTTATTGTTAAAAGAAGTTTGTTGCATTATTTATTGAAAAATATTAAGTACACCATTCATAATCTTTGACTTAATCGAATGTCTATAGATTACACTAATTTTATGAATTAAAATTTCAATACGATTACAGAAAGGATAACAAAATAACATTAAAAAATAATGCACCAGACTAATATAAAAATACCATTTGTAAATAAGTATTGATAAACTAGCTAAATAAAAGCAACTGATTTCGTTCTGTTTATTTCAAGCATTTAATATAACTACTCACTTAGTACCTATGTTAAAATTTGATAAAAAAATGGATACTTATAAATAATTTAATACTTTTAAAAGGTATGAAATATTAGTAATACAATTAATATAACGATTTAGCTTAAGTCTAATAAGTCATCCAAATCGATGGCTTAGATTATAAGGCTAATTTAAGTTTTATGAATATTGATTTTTTTAATAGTCTATCGATGTAATACGGTTGTGTAAATACAGTATGTTATAAGAAGTTATTTAAGAAAATAAATCTATTGATCGTCGAATTTGTTTTGTTTGATTTACTAATAATAGTCCTCCAGACTGTATTTTGGCCTTGGCGGCCGATCTCAACGGAGAGTAGCCTCTGGTGGTGGAGATTATAAGTGCACAAGTGGGTACGCAGATACAGGTCCACTCCCTCTTCCTTAAGGGGCTTACAGCACCTAAACACAAAAAACGCAAGTTTTAGAAACAAAAAAGTATATGATCGACAACATTAAACAAAATAAAATAATATGTGATATTCTTCAGGATATATGCTAGGTAGATAATGTATTGAAAACATAATACAACTAATTTGATACGATAGAAAAAAATCATGAAAATATCTCTAAAAACTTTCTTTTTACAATAAAAACCATATACATACAATCATTCTGATTTTTTGTCAGATTATTCTACCAACATACTAAAATATTAGTGTTTTAATTATTTAGTCCAAACAATAGATTTTTTGTAATTAAATAATTGCTTCATATTTTGCAATAAATTACTAGCGTTGTGTCATCGCGCTTCTCTTTCTTTTCTATGCAGTCCGACAGTGACCGCGCTTTAGGTCATGTAAGCCCCTTAACTCTCATAGTCCGATGGGATGGCACGCAATCTGACACGACCGGAGTGACATCAGGCGTAGAACCAACGGCTTAACGTGCTGTCTGAGACATGGGGTATCATACCGCGAACTTCCAACGACCTACTTACTACTCAATAAAGCAGCAGAAAAAAATGTGTTACAACAAACAATATTGATCAAATGGGCGATTTGATATAGCCTGGTGGTGATCGGTGTAAGTTGATGATGGGAAAATAAGACAATTACACGACATGCAAATCCCAGTACGCGTGGCTGTCACGTAGAAACTTTTCAAACAATTCATGCGTGAGACATGCACGCGAACCGCGTGTATGAAATTTCATGCCATGCTACAAGACCATATTGCCCAATATGGCAATATAAAACATAAAATAAATGCACATGTAATTACTATTTATAAACTATTACTCCTCTAAAGGACAATCGGTATCATGCGATTTAACGATAAGAAAATTGCTGGAAACCGTGCTTGGAATGGTTGATATATTCCATTGTACCTCAAAAAAAATCAAAAACAAAAGTAATTTATGCTGTAAATTAGGCTGAGAATCAGCACTTACATCACACATTACACAAGACAGTCCCCCAAAACGTACTTTCGCTAGGAAGAAGAAACAACGTATTTAATTATTGTAACACCTCACCTATAAAATATAGAAAATAGCAATTTATTTACATGCCTATTATGAAATCTTAAATACAATATAGAAAATAAGACTAAAATCGTCTTCACATATTATAATTATATTATGTATACCAAACCTTGTAAAACATATTAAAAGAGTAACGATTGGAGTTTCTTGCCCATTCTTCTCCATACGAAAACTACCTTTTGGAATGGGCGACTAGAATCAATTCCATTTGTTGTAATTTCTGACGTTCAAAAGTGCCTTTTATGTGCCTATTTGAAATAAATGCTTTGACTTTGACTTTGACTATGGCAGAAGAGCATATGGCATATGGCACACACAAGAGCTCGTGACCAAGTGTAGATTGGGAGCTCCATTGACTTTGAAACTAGTCGATCGACTAGTCGTTTGAGCTCTAGCGCTATTTTGGTACTCACCCAAAGTAACAAAATAGCGTTAGTGCTTCAATGAATTATGGATAGGTATGTCTCACGAAGATAACGTAGAACTCATTTAAGTACCTACAAATAGGGTGGCAATTTAATAGGTAATTTAGATTAGTAGGTGAAATCACTCATAGTAAACAATTTTCGCAATGAAACATAAATGTATGTAGAATGTCGACCAATACAGCTGACTAAATCGTCACCCTGTTTTTATCGTCAAAATTTTAAAATACCTCCAGTCACTCCTCAAACAAATTACCAGAGTATCAAAAAAGGTGTCCTTATTCGATCTTAGTCAAACCAGATCGACTGAGTCTCGTCCTGCGATGTCCGTACCTCATTAGGTATACAAGGGAAACCACTCGAAGCTTCCCCGGGTTAGGGTCTTCTAATAACACTATATCAGGATTAGCGAACGAGTTAAAGGATGCTTATGGTTGACTAAATTTTGGAACAGACTGAGTTAAAGTGTGGTTTCGTTGTAACGTTTTGTCGTAATCGATGACATTTAATGTTATTGAAAACTTTTGTTGATAAGTCTTCTTCTTAACGTGTCGATGGCAAAAATAACTAAAAATATGTAATTACTAGCTTCTGCCCGCGACTTCGTCCGCGTGAAATTACAACCTCCTCCCATTCACCCTCTTAGGGGTAGAATTTCGAAAAACCCTTTCTTAATGGATACATACTCTTCACAAAGAACACACCCTCCAAATTTCATGTCTCTAGGACCAGCAGTGCGATTCTGTAACCATCTCACCGTGAAAACTTAGGTGAAGTGAGCGTGGAGTGAACTGTCAGTGTCATCTTACCAGATACTAGGGATTGACCAAGCATACATTTACAATCATAATCGAGATTTTAATAATATTTTTTAATGCTAATCCTATTGATATTTTTATATAATTCAAAGCTAGTATTTTAGTGGTCAAAACAGTAATATTTTGTGGGGTTTTACTTACAATAAAATAGCAAAACAGAAGCGCAGTCAGAATCTCAACCTTGTTTTTTTTTTTTCTTTTTTCCCTAGACTAGTAAGTCCTTAAGCCAGACAGCGCCAGCGCCTAACGCGCTTGCGCGGCGTGAAATATGGCTCATTCCGAATTAAGTCATCATCGCTCACATGAATAATTTGCTTTCCGATTTAGATAAATCACCACTATGGCAGCTGAGAGTCAGTAATATACCTATTCACTTGAATAGTTACTCATGGTTGGATTATAGTATTTATTTGTGTATACACCACGAATTTCTTCTTCTTTGGTAAGGTGGCGACTGTAGCCAGAAGCACAATTTCGAAAATGCCACGTTAGTTTAAAGATCGGTGATAATTATTAATTTAGGCCCTAAATGAAAAACCGACCATGCCCTAAATTTTAGGGCATGGTCGGTAGTCGGTGTTATCGCAAGATGGCACATGCCATGACTTCATATATGTCGATTCACGGGACATCGTTATCGCGTTCACGTTAATTCAGAAAAGGGCCCTAATTCACTATGACCACTTAATGATTCGTTACTTCGAAACCACGTCAATTCCTTAATAACCTAATCACTACATCTGCTATTAACGTATTCTCTATGACACAATGACCGAAACCGGTTTGAACTATCAAAATACCACGCTTGACAAACGTACGGCGTGGTAAGATTATGCGGGGAATAATAGATATAAATACCATACAGCAGAATTGGGGTCAAGGTGTAAGCACGCTGTAGTCGATTACAGTGCAATTCGGAATGTACCATATATCACTCCACTCGAATCTCGTAACCATGGCAACACCACCTCGGCGTCAACAACACCTCCACCAGCCGCGTTTTGATTGACGAATACCTCGTCTTTTTCTACTTTAGAGTTAACTAATTTTAATTGAATATTGTGACTAATTCTAATTTATGATTATTTATTTATGCATTGACTGTAGAAATGATTCCATATTGTTGATTGTATTTAATTAGCATGCAACCATATTTGTACGCCTCTTGGCATAACATAGCGACCTATGAATTTTAATTTAAGAACTGTATTTACTACCTATGTTAGACAAATAAAAAATGATTATGATTATTATGATTACACATTTTGAAAATCGCTCAACGAAAACTTTGCTTAATCTGCCCCTTGGCAGACTCTAAGGCAGGGTCGCCATGGTGTATTATATTAATTATTAATATTATAACCATAATTTCCTAATGTTCTTATACATGACGCCTTACAAGTTAAATATGTAAAAACAAATCTCTAATGTGATGAGTGACTAACGCGCAAGCGCGGCGTGATCTTATCACTTCACCTTCACTCCACCCGATTCACGACATTAAATGTCGTGAATCGGGTGAAGGGAAGGTGAAGTGATCACGCAATCTGCAATGTGATAATGACAGTGATTAACGCGCAAGCGCGGCGTGATCTTATCACTTCACCTTCACTTCACCCGATTTACGACATTTAGTGTCGTGAATCGGGTGAAGTGATCACGCCACACAAACTACGTGGGAATCAAAAAATCTCTTTTATGATTGTAAATGTTTGCTTGGTCAATCCCTAGCATCAGTAGGATGACACTGACAGCTCACTCCACGCAAGTATTCACGGTGAGATTTTTACAGAATCGACATGCAGCAGTTTAGGCTGTGCGTTACTACTATATCAGTCAGGACTTTGAATTTTATATACAGTATGTTAACTAACAGAGGGCGTTCCCGTTAACCCGCAATAGTATAGCATCCATACATGCTAAAAAAAATAATTATTACCATTCGAAAATAAAATGTTTTTATTTTTTTTATATTAAAATATTCACTAAAAATCGTAAATTGATACTCTATTTATTTAATTAATTCTAATTTATTTAATTAAATAAATTCCGACATTGCTGTCCTTCAAGTACGCGTGTACAGAGTGTTTCTTTAACGTATAAATTTACGATTTTTAGTGAATATTTTAATATAAAAAAAAATAAAAACATTTTATTTTCGAATGGTAATATTTTTTTAGCATGTATGGATGCTATACTATTGGGGTTAACGGGAACGCCCTCTGTTAGTTAACATACTGTATAAGTATATACTCGTAGATTTTATAAATATAGGTTTAGATTTGTTGGGCCCAAAATTCATGGGGATATTAACGTAAGAAGTATTTAATAAAGAGGAGCAGAGTAAATTAATTTCTTTCATTGTTTAGTAATAATTGGTGAATCTCCCCAGAAATGATAACATGATATTATGTCCATCCGAGTTCTTTTACAGTTAGAATAATTTAAAAAAAATGTGATTCAAAACAAAACAGTGTTGTATTGTTACTAGATAATATTATGCCAGTATTACAAAAGTTCTATTGCGGCTCTGGGTGCAAATTTCAAGAGCAATTAATTTATTTCCAAAAATTATGGAGCGATACCAAAAAAAAAAATCACTTTGAAAGCGTTGGAAATGACCTCCTTTATCTCCCTATTTCGTTTGATACACAACTTTTTGACCACCTGTATAATGGAATAAACGCACACCTAATAAACCAGCCTATTATTGTCCCAATACGGGGCAAAGGCTTTTTCTCTTCTCATACCGAGAAGGCACAAGCATTAAAATCATGCTTGCTCACCGCACACCTACATCACCCTACACGAGAAAAAGAGTTAGGTATAAATGATGAGGAAAATGTTGTTAAAACTATTGTAGCTATTTCAGTTTTGATAGATTTTATCAAAACTGAAATTGCTACAATAGTTTTAACTACATTTCCCTCTTTTGTTCCAGTTTAGTTAATTCCACAGAGAAAACCCGGCCACACGCTCCGGAACTACTCAAAAACATTTCAGAAACACATAGAATACAAACAAACTCCGAATTTAACCCCTTCAAAGCCGTACGTTTCTAAAACAACGCACAAACTGCAAAAGAGACAGAAAAACGAAATTGACGACTGACTAAGCAAAATTCAAACCACTCAGTCGCCGTTCAGTGTTCCTTCTCAATTTTCTCGAAATATATAAAAAGAGAGAGGATATTTTATTTATTGACTTTGAGAGCGTTCCCGCGGCACCCAATATCCGAAGAAATGGGAAAATGAGACTATTTACAGGCGTATTTGAAACTTGTGTTAGTTATGAATGACTGATCATATTTCAATGATTCGTTCTGTGGCATGAGGAAATGACGGAGATTTGAGAAAGGAGAACATTTTAAATGAGAATGCGAAATTGATTTCGTTAGTTATCATTTAATTATGATGGGAACGTAATTTTAGTATATTGCTATTTGTATATTTAATATGAATAGTATTGATGAACCCTTCATTGGAATTTGGTTTTTTGTTTAGTAGCCTCAATTACCATGAGAAAAACTCTTTAAATTATTTTTGGATGCAGCAATTAATTGCAGAATTTGATTATTTTAAAATGTTATATTTTTTAATGTACAGACGCCAGCACATCAAGCTACCCGAAACTGTCAAATTTTCCCAATCAACTTTGAACCTTATGCTTCAGCGATAAAGTTGAAAATCTATTAAAGAAATTTTACAGATTGTAGTATGTTGATGTGCAAATGCAATCGACTTCGTAATTGTTCATAAAACCACAAGGTTGAAGTGTGTTAGTGAAGTGACAGATATATAGCTTCAACCTTCCTGAAGTTTCTACTTACTGAGAGTTATTTCAAAAATGCAAATTCAATAATGTGTTAATAAAAATCTTAAATTCATTCACTGACATACAGCACACAAACTATACCTAGCCTGGTCTAGAATTAGAGGGAGTAGGAATTTCTTGCCCGTTCTTCTCCGTAGGAACCTCGTTTTGGAATGGGCATTTTTCTGACTGACCAATAATTGTCAATTCAAAAGTGCCTGCAATTGTTTTTGTTTTAAATACATAAATGCTTTGAGTTTGGGTTTGAGTTATGAAGCATGAAATTTTGCACAATAGTAATTACTTAAATAACGTAAGTGAGCACTAGGGAAGAATTTTTTTTAAATTTGAAGTTCGACATTTTTTACGATGGGAAATCCGTCGTAAATGTCGCCTTCATGGAACCAACCCTTAACACCCGTTCGGATAATCATCCAACCGACATTTTCTGATCGTAACTACAAGTTATTTGCATTTGCGTAACACGCGTGTCTAATACACGCCCCGAGATCATTGTTAAACTATTATAATTAATATTTACTGAGCACTCGAAACTGTTCGCGTTATATTCATTTAAATAATCCCATTTAACTATGACGTAGTTTCGGAGTGGGTTGGAATTAGGGTTTGTTATTCTGAAGTATAATTTTCCCTTCGATGAGTATTTGTGAGGGTAACGGCACTTACGACTTGTAGGTCGTGGGTTCTAACCCAGGCAGGCGATTATTTACTTTGTGAAAATAATTTCATCACCACTGCTCTCAAAACTGTAAAGGAAAACATCGTGAGGAAACCGGCATGTCATATAGAACCAAAAATTCATTGATATTTGTGACATATACCTACCAACCCGCACTGGGCCCACTTGGTAGATTTTAGCCCACTCCTTCTCGATGAGAGTACGCCTGTGTCCCAGTAGTGGGAATATTATGGGTTGATTATGTTGAGCATCTGTAGCGATGCTAGAGGAAGGCGTACCTATGTCCGGCAGTGGACGTCTTTTCACTGAATGATGATGGCACCTGATTATAAATGCAGTGAAGTGTTGTGATCTAAAAACCATGCAATTATTTTTGTGGGGGTATCTTTATACGTATAACGGCATACGTATATGGGTAAGTATATAATATCAAAATCAATGGCAATATCTTCTCGTGACACATACCGCAGTGTCTCAAGACGAATGTCTTTGACCAGTGCGTGTTGCCAGTGATGACTTATGGCACTGAAACGTGGTCGCTCACAATGAGCCTTATAAGAAGGCTAAAAGTCACCCAAAGGGCAATGGAGAGGGCTATGCTTGGGGTTTCTCTGCTTGATCGAATCAGGAATGAGGAGATCCGCAGGAAAACCAAGGTAACCGACATAGGCCGAAGAATTGCCAAACTCGCAGAACAGATAGCCGATGGGGCCGAAATGTTCTGGAGTGGTGACCGCGTACCGGAAGACGTAGCGTTGGAAGGCCTCCCACAAGGTGGTCCGACGACCTTGTGAAGGCCGCAGAAACCCGTTGGATGCGAGAAGCACAGAACTGGTCGAAGTGGAGGTGCTTGGGGGAGGCCTATGTCCAGCAGTGGACGTCTTTCGGCTGAAATGATGATGATGATGATGATGATGATATGGCTAAGTAATAACGGGTCAATTAGGTAAAGCTACGCTTACCACGGTCGGTCCATGTATGGGTGACCATCTTTACATACCGAGATTTCCGTGCCTCGGAAACCACGTTAAGCTGTTGGTCCCGGCTGTCATTCTTGGATCTTTGACAGTCGTTACGGGTCGGCAGAAGTCCCCGAAACGGCTAGACCGATTATGACGGAACTTTTACTGGCAGATAGCTGATGTTACGAGTATAAGGAGAAGTTGAGGCTACTTTTATTTGAGAAAAGAATTAGGCTTCCGCACAAAAAAAATAAAACATCAAATCCAAATTGTTTTCCGACATCTTCGTGACAATATGTTTCCGCGAACAAACTCGCGGGCACAGCTAGTTTATCACAACTGGCAGATCATTTTACACAAGATGTAACAGCAAATTAAAAATAAAAAGGCCATGCAAAATCCGGGGTTAATAACAGCGACAAAACCTAACTCACCTTCATGAATAAGTTTTCAACACAATAAACAACGTACATACAGACCAACAGTAATTATGCAAATATTATGTCCACATTAGAACATCCTTTACAGTACCTCGTTGATTTATAAACTCCTTTATAGTCCCTAGGGCCAGCCAGAGAATGTAGTTTGAAACTAACTGTGAGGCAAATGGAGATTAGATGTCTACAGGTACTTATGCAGGTGAAGAATGTTCAAAAGTGTTTATAAATAGGCCATTTTCTTTTGTTTTTCCAATTTATAGTGACCTCGTTTAACTTTGGCATATTTGGAAACTGCTAGAAGTGAGAAAGAAAACAGTTTTATTTAGCACAGACTAAAAGGCACACAATATAACATAAGGTACAGACAGTCAAGTTTTCCCAGTCAACTTTGAGCCTTATGCTTCAGCGATAAAGTTGAAAATCTATTAATTGTAGTAGCTTAAGATGCTGGCGTCTGTACATCAGATAAAAACAAAAAAAAAAGTGAAACGTCCGATGTAAGAAATTAACAGGAAAGTTTGCGGTTGCGCCAAGTTCAGCAAAAATGCTAGACAACTACTGTCTGACGCTGGTTTTCAACTAGACCAGTGTCACTATGGATTTACACGACGGACGGACTACCTACAGTATTTGTCTGTCCTTCCCCTTTTCAAATCCATCCTAAGGTTGTCTTTAAAAGATCGCTCTTAGCGATAAGACCGCCCATTGTGTCACCCTTTGTACAGTTTCTATATTTATGTCTGTAATTTATATGGTGTACATAATAAAGATTATTCTATTCTATTCTATTTGTCAAAAGAAGAATAAAACTAAACCTAAACAACTTACATCATCATGTCAGTAATCCCTAATTGTTGGCATTTCTGTGTGGTCTCCCATTTCGCCTATGCATCAAACTGGGCACACATCCAGACCCACACTGCAACTGGAAAACTTTATAATATGAAGGTGGTATATAAAAACAGAGCAGTGGTGTCCCAGTGGTAACAGCCGCGACCTACAAGCTGTAGGTCGTAGGTTCAAATCCAGACAGGCGCTTTACTTACTTTGTGTAAACTATTTCATCACCACTGCTCTCAAAACGGTGAAGAAAAACATCGTAAGGAAACAAGCATGTCCTAGAAACTAAAAAATTCGAAGACATGCGATATCTATCAACCCTATTGGGCCAGTGTGGTGGATTATGGCCTGCTCCCTCTCATCGAGAGGAGGCCTGTGTCCCAGCAGTGGGAATATTCTATGCTAATTATGCTTATATATAAACGTAGATAAAAATAAGGTAGATAAATCGACATCAAGGTTACATATTTACTTGGCTAACGTATGAGAATTGAGCACACGCAGTTTTTATTCTCTATCTTCTCAAGTTATGTAAAAGGTACCTGCCGAAAAACACATTACGATGTCATTATGTAAATCCAGATGTTCGTGCTAAAAGTACCAGCCTACGGCACAGTGAGACAGTTATCGTAAATGATCACTTTTTCTACATAATGTAAGGGTGCGTTTATATTCTGAAATGGAGGGAAGACGTGCAGAAATTGAGTACGATTAATTAAATTGGTTGAAATCCTCATCTCGTCTCTTAATCGCTTCGAGCATATCATTGGATATATCTTTCGTGTCATAAGTTGTTGGGTTTCAACCCGAGCAGATATTTTACTCTGCTCGGGTTGAAACCCAACAACCTATCATCTGACTGTCACTAGATTGCATGTCATTTTGTTAGCTTCCGAAAATAAATTAAAATCTTACGGAAAAGTGTGCAATCAAAGTGCTAGTTGTGTTTAGTTTGGAGATTAGTGCTTGATAGATATTTTGTTCTATAAACAACTGTCTAAACAGTGATAAATAACTGGATTGAAATTCGTGTTTAAAGTGTCGTAGTTATTACAAAGAAAAAAAATTGGAAATACCCTCATATTGTTTCATAATTTATTTTGAGCTATTACTGTTGGCAAACAGTCAAAGTATAACTGTCAAAATGTGGAGTTTCAAAGATAACACGGGGTTGCCTGTGTTAGGATTTATTTCTCCAATACTATTAAGTATTAGAAAAATGTAAGGGCTCACTGCTACAAGTGTGATTTACAAATCCAAGAAGATAAAACTCCAAGATATCGTGCAAAGGCTGCAAAAGGGCAATATGTATTAAGTGTAGTGGATTAACTGCAACAGAAATGCGTGTGTTTGGCCTCCAAAACCCTAAATTGTCTTACCTGTGTGATGAGTGTGAGGAAGGTCTAAGGCAGCTCCCTGATTTGCGCAGATCACTTACTGACTCCAACACCAGGTTCAGGATTTACAGACTCAGCGGACAAGTGTCATTAAATTGGACATGGTGATCAACGAAATAGAAGAACGCAACAGTCGTAGTCGCAATGTTATCATACATGGAATACTAGAATCAACGTCATCCTCCCCAGAAGATCGGAAATTGCACGACATGAACTCCGTCACCGTCTCATTTGCTTCACTAACGATACCAGAACCAGTAATAGTCTCAACGTTTCACCGGTAACAAATAGCGATATGCCGCATCCGGTCCAGGTGCTCTTGACAAATAAACAAAATGCTGATCAACTCAAGATCTTGCATGAAGAATTAGCCAGCCGGATTAAGAAAGGTGAGCAAAGCCTTACCATTAAATACATAAATAGAGTCCCGAGGATCGTCAGCGCCACAAAAAACTAGCTACTAAAAATTATATCAGAGTTGCGTCTCTTATACACGAACCTGGCATCCTTGATGGCAAAATTCGCTTTATTTCTCGCTGAAGTAAACTATCATAAGCCCGCATTTATTTTTATAACGGAAACCCACTTACACTCTGGAACCACCGACAATCTTATTAATATATCAGGGTACATACTCTATCGCATGGACAGGAACCAAGGAAGAAGAGGTGGCGTCGCCATATATGTAGCTCATGAAGTCAATAAGGCTGCAATAATCTCTAAAATAAATAGTGTGTATCATAACGACAATGTTGACAATCATCAAATGACCCCTCAAGCTCTGGGTGGAGCGGAAGGGAGTGTCAGACTCTTACTGACTAAAACCCACACGCGTTCCTTCCTTAGCCCTTTATGTTCCGGGCCAGCGGTAACCCTTTCGGACAATCCCGCTGACCCGGCAGGCTTCGGCCCTGACGGGCCCCTTCACTTTTGGGAGGCCTTCCAACGCTACGTCTTCCGGAATACAACTCACTTTAACGCACCCTAAGTATCGGGCATTATGAGCAATATTAATAGTAACGCTTTACCTTTAACGCTACACCCAACCAAGTTTTACAAACAAATCAATCCTCCATCACCATTCGACCACCTGATTCCCGACTACCTACATGACATGATGAATAGCTCTATGACTACCACCAGCGAGAGACATCTGTCTAACGTGTCTAAGTATAAGACAGGCCACACGTCTGTGTGTGACAGTTGTTTAAGGAGTGTTTAAATTCTTGTTCCCAGTCGCGAATGTTTAATGAATCATGGAAATCAAATTGGATGAAATGCGTGGTTTGAAATGAGGCTTTTAATTTTAGACGTTTACTTTTATCGGTGATGGGTTATTTAAACTCGTATTTGTTAACAATTACTCTCCGTTTACGACAAGCAAATACGTCATAATTGAGCTACCATTTTTAGGAAACTTCTATTTTTTTCCTAAGAAACGAAAACTGACAAGAACTGTTATTTATATTTATCATTTCAGCCGAAAGACGTCCATTGCACGTTTTAATTGCACTTTTTTAGTGAAACAACGAATGCAACGTTGAAATACGACAGTTTACACAAACCAATGGGTTCGAAAATACTTTGTTCGTAATAACATAAAATTTCATACAAAACTAAAGGAGAAAATCGTCTTTGAATAAAGCCAAGTATTTAGATACTTATGCTCGTGACTGTACAACAGTTACTTATTAAGTAAACACCATATTATGCATAATACAATAATTCATAAAAATAACCTAGTTAGGTTATTTTTATGAATTAAGTAATGGTGTTGGTTATTTTTTTGTTAATTTTTTTTTTTTTTTTTAAGTAAGTTTACTTAGCAATAAGCGCTAACATTTGATAATACAATACGTCCAAAGACTACGTCAAAGACGACTGTCTACAATAAAATTTAATTACCCTAACTACAGAAGTAATGACTCTCTAAAAGAGAGATGATTTAGATTATATAACACCTACATGTGAAGGTGAAAATAGATGGAATAAAACGAATGCATAAATCATATCAATTTTATAATAATTATTAAAGCAACAAAGCACCTAATTATTTACACAACAAAATGATTTAGCAATATAACATTAGAACAACAAAACATTATAGCATTTCAATCATTATTCATAAAGTAAAATAAAATTAAAATAAAACATATCTGACTGTTCAGAATTGTCGTGCCGATTCCGTAGTCGAACAAAGTCTGACCAGTCGAGCCGCTTGCGCGCTCTTTTCTGGCTTGCTTGTCAGTCGGTGGGAGCGAATAGCCAACTGAACAACTTATTAAACCGGAAGGTACTCGAAAAATTACGTTAATATTTTTAAATTTTAAATTAATCAAAAGCAACGTTTTTCCCACATACATACTCGTACATACCTACAGTTCGCATACAGCCAGTGCGGTTCTAACAAGCGCCTCACTGAATATTATTATAATCATTCATTCACACAAACGCAATGACCGCCGTCATTCGCACGACATCGCTTGCCCTAGAGTAAGTTTTCGATTATTATTGAATAAAACTGCAAATCGGTGTAATACGTAACATTTATTACGTTTCATCATCGTTTCAGCCGAAAGTCGTCCACTGCTGGACATAGGCCTCCCCCAAGCACCTCCACTTCGACCAGTTCTGTGTTTCTCGCACCCAACGGGTTCCTGTGGCCTTCATAAGGTCGTCGGACCACCTTGTGGGAGGCCTTCCAATGCTACGTCTTCCGGTACGCGGTCGCCACTCCAGAATCTTTCGGCCCCATCGGCCATCTGTTCTGCGAGCAATGTGCCCTGCCCACTGTCACTTAAGTTTGGCAATTCTTCGGGTTATGTCAGTAACCTTGGTTCTCCTGCGGATCTCCCCATTCCTGATTCGATCACGCAGGGAAACACCAAGCATAGCCGCATAGCATTATGTATACAATAAGATAAGTTATCGTTAAGCCGTTAGTCCCGGTTGCCATTCGAGGATCTTTGACAGTCGTTACGGGTCATCTGAAGCCCGAAAGTGTGACAACTTGTCTTACCAAGGGAAATTATCTAGTTACTGGATTGTGGAGGTCAGATAGGCAGTCGCTCCATGTGAAATACTGGTACTCAGCTGCATTCGGTTAGAGTGGAAGCCGACCCCAACATAGTTGGGAAAAGGTTAGGCAGATGATGATGATTGTGACCTTATGATAAGTTCAATTTCCAATTGATAAAAATGGTTTCATAACTTGCGAAATGTGTTAGGTAGCTGCATCTCTATCTAAACCATAGGAATACAAGCGTAATAAGTTAAAATGCCATGCTATGTGGTGAAAAATATTTTCTATCAGACTGATGGAGATATTCTGACAAAAACATTGTTTGCTAAAAAGGTTCTAGAATCCAGACCCAGCAACATTTTGTCAAAAAAACTACCTGTAATCACTATTCAGTATTCAATCAATATATTAACCGTTACAAATATATTATTGATGAAAAATTACCCATCTTTATTTAAAAAAAATCAGTGTCGATTTTTTTGTCAATGTAAATCAATTGTCTACTTAATTCGTATATTTTTCATATATATTATTTCAATTCATTCATTAATATTTCTTTAAAAATCGACTCAATTAATCATGACACAAATTCTCTATGAACACATTTTTCTTTTCTTAATTTAATTAATTTGATTTTTCTGTCAGAATCTCGCAAAAGAAAAATAATCAATTATTTGTGATTGATTATATTACAAACTAAAAGCTCCAGTAAATTTATAGTAAAGGCTCCTTCAAACAGGCTCGACACCCAATAAAATCGCGCGCGACACAAAGGCACCGCAAGTCGCGCAACGAGCGGTGCCTTTGGGTCGCGCGCAATTCGCGTCGCGCGTCGCGCATCTTTGTAGGAACCTTAACGTGAACAAATTTCAATCTGAAGGTAAATGTGATCAATCTTATTGTGTTATAAGAGTACACGTTAAATGATTTCTTTTTATGGCTGACATTGTTAATATTAGAACACAAACGTGACGTTCATCATCTCCCTAGCCTTTTCCCAACTATGTCGGGGTCGGCTTCTAGTCTAACCGGATGCAGCTGAATACCAGTATTTTACATGAAGCGACTGCCTATCTGACCTACCTCCACAACCCAGTTACTGGGTAATACGATACCCCTTGGTAAGACTGGTTGTCAGACTTTCGGGCTTCTGACTAGCCGTAACGATTGTCAAAGATCCACGAGTGACAGCCGGGACCAACGACTTAACGTGCTTTCCGAGGCACGGAAAGCACGACACACAAATAGCGATGAAATTATCATAAACGTATATATGTTTAACAGAACAGCATGCCTGTAATCCAAAAAGGAACAGCCAGAGCTGTGCAGGTACCTACTATGTGTTTGTATATTTTGAGATGGGCTTAACTAATACAAATCTAGATTTCGGTCAGCAACTGAAACTTTATCCAATGGAAAAACCTAATAACATTTCTTTCGAATCGAGGCCGAGAATTTGACTCATGACCGCTAAGCAGTCGCACTTGCAATCAGTAGCGTTGGAACTTTCGCCGTCAAACTCAAACTCAAAGCATTTATTTCTATTAAACCGTTTACATGCACTTTTGAATTGTAAAGAAGTCGGTCAGTCAGAAAATATAAAGCTAGTTGCCCATTCCAAAGCGTAGGTACCTATGGAGAAGAACGGGCAAGAAACTCCACGGACACTCTTTTAAATTATATTTTTACAAAAATATTTGAATTAAAAATTATATGTGAGAACGATGTAAAAAAGACGTACGCGTTAAAAGCGTCCTCTTAGAGGTTCTAACCACATAGGCATAAATCCTGTGCAACAAGAAGTTAAACTGCTCTACAGTCTAACAAAACATGACTAAACGTGTTGTATTCCGGGCTTTACTTGCGGGTAATGTTCAAAATGTCCGTGAAACGGTCAGTCCTAAACGCTATCTAGTAATTACAGCGTGTGATTGAAATATTATTATGGTTTGAATTTTCGGTAGAATTTTTCATTGTAGATGAAAATTGGTGATTGTTTTTGCTGCAATGTGTTTTTAAAGTCTTCGTGTAAGCTAAAATGCCCTAAATCTATCCTATTTATTAATGATCTGTCATCTTTGCCTACCAATTCCTAGCAAGGGCAACCTATGTAAAAAAAAAGTTACTACACATAAAAGTTAAAATGAATACGAATATTATGTGTTATTGGGTTTTTCCATTGAGAATTTTTTGGTAACCGAATTAATTCTTTAGTAACTTACAATTTTTTTTAAAGTTGGCGGTGTGGAACCCTGTGCCTCTTGTTTTAGCGTCTGATCTCTCTCCGGTACGTGCCGTCCCATCGGACAATGCAAGTGAGGGAAGAGAGAGTGCACCCGTATTTGCGCATACAATTGTGCACTATAATATCCCGTAGGAATATCGGGATAAAAAGAAGCATATGTTAATCCAGGATGTCAGCTACCTTGATACAAAATTTTATCAAATTTGGTACAGCCGTTTGAGGGTGAAAAAGTAACAAACATATAAACACACATTCACAAACTTTCGCCTTTATAATATTAGTGTGATCATAGGATTGATTTTCGAGCCTACTGTACATCGCTGTACACCTGCAATCTCTGGAGTAACTATACGCAAAGATCGTTCGATGCTTTACGCGTCCAATACAATAACGCGTTTAGGGTGTTGTTGCGGTTGCCGCGGGCATGCAGTGCGTCGGGGATGTTTGCGGATGCACAGGTGGACGGCTTCCATACCATTTTGCGCAAGCGGTGCGCCGCCTTGCGCTGCAGAGTCCGTGCCAGCCCTAACAGCATTCTGGCGATGTTTAGTGACAGACTAGACGGTCGGCTACAAAAGTTTTGGAGCAACCTACATTTAAGTTTAAATACTAACATAGCTAAGTAAGTTCTGTATTTTTACTAACAATTGTGAATTAATTTTGTGAACGTGAATAATTATGAATATGGATCTTGTGACATCTGAATTAAATGATTTTATTTATTATTATTATAGGACATGCCGGTTTCCTACGATGTTTTGCTTCGCCGTTACCGACTTGCATTAAATGAGCAAGTGTAATGAATTAGGAATCATACTTTAGATGATCAGGTTTTCATAACTTTAACTACTAGATAAAGTCCTCGACAACACCTGGGACCTAGCACTGTTACCATAGAAACGTTGATAGCGAATTATTCCTAAATTCAGAAATAAAACAAATCAGACAACCGCTGACCTAAAAAAAGGCCCTAACCCTCTGCCATTCAGCGACAAACACGACCTAATCTAGATCACTAAAGACTCAATAGACCTGTACTAAATGATCGGGGTGTATTGATAGCGCAGTGAATTGGAGGTTTATGGTAAAGGTACTATAAAGCTCCTTTCACTGCGTTCAATATATCTAAGGAGCTATATTGAACGCCAAGTTAAGGGTAATGTGTCTTAGATAGTGTATTGTTGGACGAAGATTTTCAAAATGATGGAATGTTCTTACCCGGATATTGTAGGTAAAGGTGGGCCTTATAAGAAGACTAAAAGTCACCCAAAGGGCAATGGAGAGGGCTATGCTTAGAGTTTCCCTGCGTGATCGAATCAGAAATGATGAGATCCGCAGGAGAACCAAGGTAACCGACATAGCCCGAAGAATTGCCAAAATTAAGTGGCAGTGGGCAGGGCACATTTCTTGCAGAACAGATGGCCGATGGGGCCGAAAGGTTCTGGAGTGGCGACCGCGTACCGGAAAACGTAAGCCTTCCACAAGGTGGTCCGACGACCTTGTGAAGGCCGTAGGAACCCGTTGGATGCGAGAAGCACAGAACCGGTCGAAGTGGAGGTGCTTGGGGGAGGCCTATGTCCAACGGTGGACGTCTTTCGGCTAAAATGATGATAATGATGATTGTAGGTAAAGAGGAATTCAGGTGTCTGTTAGGGGGCTGTATATTATTAAATTACCCTATTGTAGTTACACCCAATCACTGCTGAACAAAATTGCCAGGATTGTAGTATTTCTTCTGTATACACGAAATTCGGCATTTCAGATAAAAAATTCACATGGACCCAGAAGAGAATCAACTACATGCATAACATAATTATACCATAGCATAACACTAACAATTATAAACCAATCAGCTCACATTTAAAGTGAAAGCTCGAGAACATATACAAGAAGTTGACAGATTCGTCTCAGAATTACGTTTTTGCAGGTTTTCTTGTAGAGAAACAAAAACAAAAAAAAAAAAATAAAATAAAAAAAATATAAGTAAAATAAAAATAATAATAAAATAATAATAAGATAAATCTCTCATAACTTATTTTTATTTTATATTTTTTGTATATATGTATTTATTCTTATATTCTAGTTATTAATATTTTCTAAGTGGTTTTCTGGTATTGCACCTACTGTGTATTGTCTCTGCATCACCCTATGATAAACTGGTAAAAAATGCCCAAGGCAAGAAGTCCGCTTTTGTACAGTTTTTACTTGTGCTTAAAGTTTTAATAAATAAGTAAATTATAGCTTGGGGCATCACTATTTTCTGTTTTTTTGTTCTACTCAATTAGTTTTAATCATAATCTGGCAATTCGAGTAATTTATGCCGCTTACCCAAATGTTCTTTCATTGATAGTGTTCGTGTAACCATTGAGCTCCTTAAGTTCTGAGTTGGACTGCATGATTACATAAAAATTCGTGCACTGACTGGGTAGGCCACTCAATTTGTGTGTCCATCTCAATCTTTCCTTATAATACCATTTCAAACAACAATCTTGGTTTTCACATACCTATTCTGATCAAGATTATGTCTGGACTTTAAAAGAGACTTTGACCTCTGAGTTTGTTCAGGCCTTTCTTCTCAGAGTAGTCAGATAGGAAACGCCTACCTCATAAAATTAAAAAAAAATAACGTGATAAAAGTGTTTATACAAACCAACTTACAGAAATAAAATCATTTATTTAGTCCGGGAATAACGAAACACGCAATTCGTCCAGTCACCATCAAAACAAATTACAGTCAAAGCCAGTATTTCTAAAATCATCACATTTGGTAGATAGATTGTTGATCATCAATTGTTTTTATTACATCATAACAAAAGAACGTCTTTTGACGCAATTTAACCTCATTATATAATCGGTTCTACCATTACATTAACTGCAGTTTATTTAATTCTTAATGAAGATTAACCGGAGGGGCGAGCGTAACTAATAGCGAGACCACAATGCTGTTGAGAGCTCTATTAACTAAAGCAAGGATTATGTTGTTCTCATGATGTTTGTTTTAATGAGTGGAAGGGAACTGAGATTGTCAGTAATAGGAAATAAGTTTTGATGTATAATGAGGTATTCTCGTTTAATGTTTTCTTTCTATGCCGCAAATAAATCTGTGTATATTGTAGTATATTGTGTCCCACTGCTGGCTGTTCCTTTTTCCTTCCAATTTTCTTGACTTGAGTTATCTCTGACCATTTTGGCCCTGCAAACCTCGTTAGATCGTCACACCACCTTCGCCGTGGTCGTGGCGTCGCCTCGACGGCGATATCCTCCTTCAGGGGTACAGTGAATGACGATCTTTGCCCATCTCTCCGGGTGCCTTAGCTCGACGTGTCCGGCCCACTCCCACTTCAGCCTGTATTTTTTCTTCAACATCCACTACTTGAGTTATGCAGCGTGGTGTTTCTGACTCGGTCTGTGCGCTTGGCATCTATTATGCTCCACACCATTTATTACTGCGAAAAAATCTCAGGTGGAAATTCATAGACGACTCCATTCTGGAGCGTAAATGTGGGGTTGTTCCACAAACGATGAGACACTAATTAATATCGTGTTTTGCGTATGCTGTTGCCTGCACGCCTGAACTGATGGTCGCTATTAAACTGATAGCGCCAAAATTGTTACCAAGTTCTGAGTAGACTAGATTAAAGTTGCCATAGCTCAAGCTGGGAGTACAATTAACCAGGTTTCGGGTCAAAACCAAGTTCAAAACCTATGCATAATACTTTTCTCTTTTCAACCTCCCACGAGTTATTAACTAAAATTACTGAACAGGAAATTAAAGCACTCGTAAAACTGTTCAAAGTAAACAAAAATTGCACACAATACAAATACTATTAATTTATCCATTCCAAAATAATAACTATAAAATCGAATCACACCATTCGGGTTTATAGTAAAACATATAAACCGAGTTTATAGTTAAATTGTAATCAAGGATTGCACCATTCCGTTAACCGTAGTTTACTAAACCTTGAATTAAGATTAACAGTAGGGGCGAGTGTAACGTATTGCGGTATCTTTACCGTGTTGAAAGCTTTACTCGAATTAGGATCATGTAGAGGGGATTTAAGGAATCCTTTTAAGGATAGGTCACTCAATCTCTTCCTGGAAGTAATGTAGAGAGAATCGATTGGTTTGCTCAATTTGTTTGATTCCTGGAAAGGTACTCGTAAGGTTAGTGGTCAACTATGATAATACGATTCCTTTATCGATTTTTTTCCCCTTTTTTTCGATTACTTTGGTAAATTGAGAATTTGATTAGTTTATTATGCATAGTTAATGTGTTCAAAGCTTATATTACTGACACTATACTACTACATACTGGCAATATAGCAGCTGCTGACCGTAGTGCTAACAACGAGTCTTTGGTCAACTGGACCCACTCGAACTGGACCCGCGGGTCCAGTTGACCTGATCACATTTTGAATAGGTCGACTGGACCCACTGCCCAATTTCATCATTAGTACAGTCACGGAGTAAAGCCGAATCTTTTAGTTTTATTTCTATTACCTAAAATATACTCATACTATTATTCAGACTTACTTTTTAAAAAAAAGCAGTGCCTCAAACGCCAGCTACAGGCGATTTGTCTGATGTAAGACTTGATTGTTACAGGCGTCCATTTACCAACGTTGGTTTAGACTACTTTGGCCTTGTAGATGTGTCTATTGGTCGTCGTACAGAGAATCGATGGGTGGCCCTGTTTACATGTTTGACAACGCGAGCAGTGCACCGTTTCTTAATAGTAGAAACTTATATTATTCAGGTATTTCAACAACAGTTGCCTTGTAGCGGTATCTACAACGCCACATGCGAACAACGCATCATACTGACCTAACGCAAAATCCTGCATCACGCAAGCAGAGTTTACCGCGCAACTAGCACATAATAATATACAACGGACCGACATGAATCATCGGGCAGTTGCCCGCCAGACACCACACCCGTCTGGTCGGAGAATCTTCCCTTTTTTATGGAGATTGAGTGAACTTTACACCCTGTTCCTCTTACCTCTATACTCCTCTCTAAGTGACTTATAAAATTTGTTGATATACAGCCGCTAATACTTAACTGTTTAAGCCCCAAAATAGTTGCTATGAAACATTTATTTCCGATAGATCACTTACAACACCAGTTGCTTTAATTAAAAGCACTAATTAAAGCATGATCAATGCAAATAGGTACTACCATATCTACATGGTAGCAACATTCCCCTCGATCGTAAAACATTAAGTACCCCATACCTTTCCTTACTCCGCGAACAACGACGCTAAAAGGTACAATCCTAATACATATTTACGCAATTAAAAGCAATAAACTTAGCCTAATCTCCGCTAAAATTACGCAAATTGGGTGCGTAGCGCGTAAGAACGCAGCTAAATTCTCATTTCACCTCAAATAGAAAGGTTGTTTAGTATAAATCCCATTAAAGTGTGGGTCGGGACCTTAGCTTTGGGAAAGTCTTGGGCTTATTAAGGGACCAATGGAATGGAAAAACTCGGAAAGGTAAAGACGGCCTGGATTGGAATTGAAAAAGATCTCAAAAGGGAAAGTACTAATTTTCTTTCAATAGCGGGTCTGAGTTAGGAAAAGTCAGTTTTTTTCAGTAAATACACTGTCAAAAAAGAGAACTGCACCAATAACATGTAGAAATTACTGCATTGTATGGATATATACATAGCATCTGAAAATTTTTAGATAATGATGTTTCTGAAATAACATGTTAAGTTTTAAGTGCGTCTTTTAGTTATTGAAAACTCGTCATATTTGCAAGAGTAGCTTCAAACTTAATATTAACTACTTAACTCAAACCATGAACGTAAAATCATTCTTTAGATAGATAATCTTTAGATAATAATATTAACGGATTACCAATAGAAACAGCAAAACACTACAAAAGACGCAGCAACAATGAGGTACTTCTAGAACATTCCCCAGAATAACACAATACTAAGAAATAATTAGTGTTTATCAAGTACACTCAAAATAATCCGTAGTTCGACCAGAAGCCATGTAGTTAATTCCTTACTATCAGACCGGTCCCTACTAAATAATCGAATTTACGTGAGAACCCTCCTTTCGTTCGGCGATAAACTAAAGGATTTTGTAGATATAACGATTGGGGTTATAGATGCTGAGATCAGGCGTTTTTGTTTTGTTTTTACATTATATTCTGTTTTAGTGTTTTTGTTTTTCTGTGGCAAATAAGCGTGGAGGTAGGTAGTTTGTTTGGATTGAAGATAAAAAACACAAATACAACAACGTCTGCTATTTTAAGGTTACCTTAAATGTATGTTTTGAAATAATTATATTTTATACCTTGCTGTTACAGGTACAGACGCCAGCACATAAAGCTACCCGAAACTGTAAAATTTTTCCCAATGAACTTTGAACCTTATGCTTTAGCGATAAATTTGAAAATCTATTAAAGAAATTTGACAGATTGTAGTAGCTTGATGTGCTGGCTTCTGTACCAAACGGTAAATAGCCTAAGTTACTCCTTATAACATCAGCTGTCTGCCAGTAAAAGTTCTGTCAAAATCGGCCGAGCCATTTCGGAGATTAACTGCAACAAACAGACAGACAAAAATGACAAAAAATCTATTTTTGTTATAAGTACCGTATAAACCTTCATATGCATTTAATGAAAAGTTGTTATTTTAACATTGCAAACAGACATTTTATTTATTTGTATAGATAAAATCTATTCACTCATTCACCAAATATTGGGACACTGTCACATCAACAAAGTACCACCCGTAGAAAATGCCTACGTCCGCCTCTGTTCATTTGTGTGCTTAAAGTATTAAATAAATAAATCCGTCACCTTCATTTCAAGCCTATCTCATCGACACCTTCGTCGACAAGTCCTAATGAAAAACCATGAATAACAAATCTCCCTCCTCAAATCCATAGTCAAGTCCTTGATTAGTATTCCAGTTTTCTTTCCCACATTCCTAATTCCCATGACCTCCAGTAGTTTGATATCCTGCCAAGTGGTAAGAAGATAAACCAATCGTTAAATTTTTCCCGCCCAGCTAGTAGCATTTTATAGTTAGGATCATGTTGTAATGAAAATTACATGCATGTATTTTCTTATAGCCACTTGGTATGGGGAGAAAAATTTGTATCATTATTATAATGCAGGCATCAATTTCAGCATGTTTAGCTCAAAAGTTTTTTTCACCAGCTGCTTATCACAAAGTACAGGGATTCTCTTGATAATCAAATAAAATAAGAGTATTGTCATCTTTTTCTAACACACAGTGGTCAGAAAAGGACAACACCTCTTTAACGACGCTAAAAACTGTCAAACCGGTCTACGTCTTGATCTTCAATGTCATTTCGTATAATTAGAGACATTGACAGGCTAATTAAAAAGTAAAGCGCCTGCCTGGGTTTGAACCCACCACCTACAACTCGTAATTCGGAGCCGTTAGCAATGGGCTACCATTGCTCCATTTAACAATCCATTCAAAACGGTGAAGTAAAACATCGTGAGGAAACCGGCATATCCTAGAACCAAAAATTCCACGACATGTGACATCTTTCAACCCGCACAGGGCCCACGTGTACAGCCGCGTGCTGTGTGTTACAGCCCACTCCCTCTCAAAGAGAAAAAGCCAGCCTAGCTGTCCTTGTCATCGTCTTATCAGCCTATAATGTTCCCTACATTATAGGCTGATATGACGATGACAAGGTTAATCGGCACTAAAAAAACAGTGGTACTCCGAGAGTGCCGACAGAAGTCAAAACAAAACACAAACAGACCACTTTGCCATCACTCACTAACATAATATCAGATATACATATGTTGCAGTCAAAACACTTAACCAGTCAAAAGTACTATTGACTAGCAAAATCAGTCAAAACTACTTTTGACTGAATAGGTTGGTCAAAAGTGGTTTTGACTGAAAATTATTGGTTATTAGTACTTTTGACTGCAAATTTGCGGTTAAAAGTACTTTTGACTGACGCTCTTCGTCAAAAGTAGTTTTAACTGCAATAAAGCATCAGTCAAAAGCACTATTAACTCGTTAGATGTGAATAAAAAAGAGGTTCACCCTTGTTTGGTATAACATCTTTTATGTTACTAATTCGAACAACGTTTAGGAAAATAATCAATTTGTATAATATCGATTAACATAATTTTCATTTCATCGAATATTTAATTGCGATAACAACATTTGCGCTGTTAATCAAAAGGTATAATGTTCAATTGATGTAATGTTCCCACCCCGAGGTTCGGTTTTGTTAGGTTACTGTAAACCCTTTTCACAGAAATAGGAGCCCCGCGAAGTGGGGCTCCGTCGACAATGGATGCAAGAGCGAGTGAATGAGAATACAAATACCTTTAGGTACCTCATATAATATTAAACAGGCAAATTAGTGCATTTGAAAATTCGGTCAAATGACATTATTTCAAAGAAATAAATATAGTAATTAATTTGCTAAATAATTTTTAAGAGTTTTGACTGATACAACCAGTCAAAACCACTTTTGACGGAATCACTTAGTCAAAAGTACTTTTAACCAGCTCCATTGGGCAAAAGTACTTTTAACTGTTATTTTAGTCAAAAGTATTATTGACTAAAGCATACGGTCAAAAGTACTTTTGACTGATTTTGCTAGTCAATATTACTTTTGACTGGTTAAGAGTTTTGACTGCAATACATACATTAAAACCGAGTACATCCCGAGTTTAGCCGAACACATCCAAAGCGGGTATTTCTTTATTCGTCTTATAAACAAAACACGGGTGTCGCTTACGGTAACAGTGGCGGCAGTTCAATGGTTTTTTCCCATCTCAAAAAATGCCCTACACGCCTAAAGAAGTTTTCAATTCAATAACATCTGCTTTATTATGCTTGAAGGACAGAATTAAAAAAAAATAATCCCATAACAAATTCATCACTAAAGACCCAACTGATGACAACCTTAGAACTTAATGAACACTACAGATTATACCACCCTTAATGTTCAGATTGATGCATAGGTAGCGGGTCTTGTAAATCGAGACGTATTGAGAGGATACCAGGAAGTAATGTCCGGCTGCTTGTCTAATAAATCGTCGTTCAGACTCAGTCTGAAATTGGGGCATTTGTCTTTGTTCAGTATTACTGGTAAAGTTAAGGCTACGGTGACTTTGAGCAGTTCTGAATATGGAAGAAAAGACTAAGATTAATAGACGTCGCTTAAAGTTATGAGATATGTCAAAAATGTATGGTTTAGTCGACGCTAATCCTAACTTACTTATAGCAACGTTTATAAATAAGGGAGTTGTTGTTTAAAAATAATTAAGTTGAGGTTCAGCGGTGCTATTCTGTAAAAATCTCACCGTGAAAACTTAGGTGAAGTGAGCGTGGAGTGAGCTGTCAATAGTGTCACATCCTAGCAAAAACAAACTCACTTCAGCACTATTTTTGTCGCTCAGTAACATTTATGAATATCGTCTTATGGAATGCCGGTGGTTGGCGGGGATGGTGCTTGGATAGTGGCAGCCGCTCCATGTAAAATACTGGTATTCAACTGCATCCGGTTAGACTGGAAGCCGACCCCAAAATTGTTGGGAAAAAGCTGGGCAGATGATGATGATCATGATTTCTATTGAGTCGTCATATTTGTGCAAAAGTATGTATTTACCCACTACCGCCATGACTTTGCCTGAAAAACAATCATATATTATCTAATTATCTTTTTCTAAAGCCGATATTCAATCGAAAGTCCTACAGGGTTAATAATTAATGATTATTTAAATGAAAGATGAATCTATTTTATCTGAAATGGCACCACAAATATAATAATTATTGAAATTTTGTTCTGACTCGTGTATTATAATAGATTGACATTTTTTATTGACATTCTATTTTTTTTTGTAACTCAATTTATAATTTATTCTGTTAGGTATATATTAATTTGCACACCTCAGTAGGTTATAATACAATGTACCTTTCATACTTGTAACACCCTTTTGACATGTATTATGCAAATAAATGATTTGATTTGATTTGATTTGATTTGATTAACAAATCGTATTTTAAGATCCTCTGCTGGGACCAACGTGGGCTACAAACTTGTTCCCCGCAGACCGATTAATTCTGCACGAACAAGTCACAACTTGTCCCTTTTTTAACGAGTCTAGACCCACGTCTCTGCTTGGCGTTATTCAATTATACCTTGATAATTTAGGTACTCTGGTGAATAAACATAATTTATTTTTAACTAGTAGCTCCCCGCGGTTTCACCCGCATAAGTGTAGGTCCCGTGGGAATATCGGGATAAAAACTACACTATGTCCTTTTCCGGGACTCAAACTATCTCTGTACGAATTTTCATCTAAATCGGTTCAGCGGTTTAAGCGTGAAGAGGTAACAGACAGACAGACAGACAGACACACTTTCGCATTTATAATATAAGTATGGATTTAGGTGAAGCGGGAAAGGAGTTCCTGGAAGGACTTGGGGGAGGCTTCTGCCCAGCAACAGGAAAAATAGGCAAAAAAAAATTCCAACTATGACCATGTTTTCCAGCCAGTAATAGGTTTATTTGTCGAATCTATGGAATTCGTTTGTTCGAATTTAACATGGATGTCAACGTTTAGTCTTTGTAAATCACTTTTGTCAAGTGTTTTTTGAAGTGAATATTTCTGGAAGCGCACTTTGTAGTCTTTCTGGACAGTGAATGAAACTGGACCGTGACGCTCGGGTTGGTACTGATAGTGCCATCCACGAAGACGCGCCCCATTCTTCTTCCTAATCGCTAGTTAATTCCGCTAGTGTTTTAGTTTTTTCGATACACACTAATTAACAACTAATAAGTAATTAGTGTGTATCGACACAACTAACACGCTATCGGAATATTGCACACTTGTAGTGTAGGCATTAACAAGAAGAGTACAGCGCGCCTTCGTGAATGGCACTATCTGTAACGCTGAATTGGGTATGCTCGACTCCAGGTGATCGATGATACTGAATCGCGTATACTCGGCTCTGAATCGGGTATATTCGGCTCCAGTCGTAAGTTTTCATTTCTATCATGTGGTCATAAGCACATACCCTTTTTTTATTAGGATTTCATACCCAAAGGGTAGAAACGGGACCCTATTACTAAGACTCCAGTGTCCGTCTGTCTGTCTGTCTGTCTGTCTGTCTGTCTGTCACCAGGCTGTATCTCATGAACTGTGATAGCTAGACAGTTGAAATTTTCACAGATGATGTATTTCTGTTGCCGCTATAACAACAAAAACTAAAAACAGAATAAAATAAATATTTAAGGGGACTCCCATACAAGTAACGTGTTTTTTTGGCGTTTTTGCCTTGTGGTACGGAACCCTTCGTGTGCGAATCCGACTCGCACTTGGCCAGTTTTTTTTTGTCGTTCGCGAGGTACCTGTGCATAAAATTAACAAAAAAGAGGAAAAGTTTTTATCAATATTTGCAAATGTTATTATAGTGCTATATAACCCTTTATCAAAAACCCAGAGACGTCAGTAATTCAAGTTGATAGGTTGCGGTTTTGATAAGGGTTTATTTACGTTTGCAAAGCTTTAAAGCCTCACTCAGTGAGAATATTGGGATATTTCGACAAGTGGCATTTATCTAGCCACAATATTATTATAATGATTTATTATGTACTCCGTCAAACCCATAGGGAAAAAAGGGTTAGTTTCTGAAGAATCAATTCAACAATCCCTTTAGGGGAACTTCGTATGATATCAACGACATAGTTAATTATATTAGTGACCTCGTTAGTGATTATGACTTTGAGCAGACAAATTTTATGATGATTCCTATAGGTCGTAGCAGGTGGCGTTCTATAGTTTCTGCCTGCCCGTGTATGTAGGTATGTAATTATAATTTATAATTGTTAGAATTAATAATCTAATATCTAATAACATCAAGTAATTTATCATGTTCCTACGCAATTCGGTTAATTACACAAATAACAGATTGTAGAATTGGTACCATCTGCACTAGATACTGCTTTAGTGAACGATGAGTCTCTAATTACCTCGGAATATAATGCCGTACAACGTATCGTTATCAGTTATCTACGAAAATTGCTTATTAACTAGTTTTACTAATCGTAGTGTGTGATAAACAGCCAATAGTAATTGTCTGGCTGAAGGCAATTACTCTCGAAAAAAGCAATGGAGAGGGCTATGCTTGGAGTTTCCCTACATGATCGAATCAGGAATGAGGAGATCCGCAAGAGAACCAAGGTAACTGACATAGCCCGAAGAATTGCCAAACGTAAGTGGCAGTGGGCAGGGCACATTGCTCGCAGAACAGATGGCCGATTGGGCCAAAAGGTTCTGGAGTGGCGACCGCGTACCGGAAGACGTAGCATTGAAATTATGTTTTCAACACACTATCTACCTAGCATATATCCTGAAGAATATCATATATTTTTCTGATTTTGTTTACTGTAGTCGATCATATACTTTTATTGTTTCTAAAACTTGCGTTTTTTGTGTTTAGGTCCTGCAAGCCCCTTAAAGACGGCCGTAGGATCCCACTTCCTATAAACTTAATAACTATATTATTAAATACTCTATTTCTGATTAGTAAAGGGGTCACGATATACAACAGGTTAGAACCGACGCCCAAAGAAACAAAGATATATCGAAGTTTGAAAATAATTAATGTGCGTGTAGTTTATCAAATTCTTCAAATTACAGACATCTCAAATTACTGTGTGAGATATCAAATCAACGTTCACCTACTTATTATTCTGACGAAAGACCTGTCTGTCGTGGTGGCCGTACTTATTAAATATGTATAGCTCTATCCTACATAATAACAGGTTATATTTATATGAGTATTCTGATTCACATAAGTAGGTACTTTATTAAGATTAACTTCTGCCCGCGACTTCGTCCGCGTGAAATTTTTATGAACCAACTTCAAAAAAAGAATGAGGTTCTCAATTAGGTTGTTTTTTTTATGTTTGTTAGGTACCTTAGAAATCCATTATATTTATAAGCCGATTAGCACAATTCTTTTTCTATTTGAAAGGATATACTTTCAGATAGGTCTCATAGAAATTTCATCCAAATCGGTTTAGTAGTTTGGTTTTTAAACCAGAATTACTGGTGAAAATTCAAGTAAACGAAATTGCGTCGTTTGCTTTCCTATGACTTTTTAGTGGCGGAAAAGAACCAAAGACACTGACTTCCGAAATTATAGTAATTTTTGACTTTGTAGTGTTTTTTTGGAAGTCGGTTGTTTTTTTTTTTTTAAAAAGTTTTTTCTAATAAAAAATATCTCATGAGACTCTTCAATATTGTAGCTTCCCATTTGTGAAAGAATTCTCGGAATCGGATCAGTACTTCCGAAGATTACCGCCTACATACAAACTCACAAGATAAACCTCTTTATTAAATTAAGTATAGATTTAGAGTTAGTTAATTTCCATGTAATCTTTAGTCACAGTGACGGCGACTTGACGTTTTGTGTGCCCCATAATTCTATTATGTCTTATGAAACTCCTAATCGAAAATCTACTCTGCATCAAAGGATTAGAGAAGGTTTTCCTTTGAGAGATTTCTGTGTTGGAAATGGAATAATTTGTCAACAAAATAGAATACAGAACTTGAATTAAACATTGAAGGGTCAATATTAAAATGATGTTTTGAGCTCAACTGAAACCCTTTGGAGACTCGTTTTGTTTGAATGAGATTTATTTAGTTTATGCCATTTGTTCCTAAATCCCTTTTGATTATGATCATTATAGAGATAGTGTTACTTAAATGAGTGGTTGTACAGATGAATTGAGAACATGTATCATCTATCTATCTACATACTAATAATAAAGCATGTTTATTTGAATGCGCTAATCTCTGAAACTACCGGTCGGATTTCAAAAATTCTTTTTGCATTTGATAGCCTAATTCTTAGAGAGAGAGGCTATAGGCTAACAACATTACGCTAGGACCTTTATGAGCCGAGGAAAAAGAAAGATCGGGCAGGCGATACGATGCGACGGGGTAGGTCGGTGAGCAATAAATTATACACGGAAAATGCCGCGAGCAGTGGCTAGTGTCTGGAAAAAAATGGCCGATTGATTTTATCACTTACTCTTGAGGCCGGAAGGTTCAGCGGGAGTAACTCCCACACAAGGTGGTCCGAAGATCTGCTGAAGATCGGTAGGAATCCATAGCATTCGAGAAGCATACTCCACGACCTCATTAAACCGGCCCCCTTCTACCTTCAGACATCCAGATGCACTGCAAGTTACCATCCCTGCCTAGTTGCTACTCCACCAATTCGCACTAAGCGTTTTCAAATGTCCTTTATAATGCGCACAGCAAAAGAGTGGAACTCTCTACCTGCGTCTGTGTTTCTGAGCGCATACCACCCGAATCTCTTCAAAGTAAGAGTGAACAGGCTTCTTCTGGGTAAGCTCACTCCATCGTCGACTTTGTCTCTGTCACCTCTTACCTAGGCTATAGTTAAGAGCAAACCCATTTCAAATAAAAAAAAAGCATACAATCCTGTGCTTCACTCGCATCCTGTAGTTCTTGCGATGTGACGACGCTTGGGGTCTACGACCAGCAGTAGACGTCTTTTGGCTGAATGAGGATGATGACGACTTAGGGATTAACCACACTTATTCAGCTCTGTTTAGCTTTTGTCCATAGAAAACAACGATTTTGTATGGAGTCCGTTCAGCTTTCCGCGGCTGAACTGATGCGTACGCTTACGACTGCCGCCGTCGACGCGTCGCATGAACACAGTTCATAGCACACGTATCAAACCGGAAAGGGATCGGCACCGGATCAACTCGAGCCGTTCAGTATTCTTCGTATGAAATTCCCTACTGCAACGCACACGAATCGGAATCGTAAAGTAATCGCCTCGTCTCAGGACAAGCTCACGAACCGCGGTGCGTCGCGGTCGTCCCCGCGCTTACGTCTCTCCGTACTCAAGCTTACGTCTCTTCGTCCACCCTTGCCCCTCTCACCCCTCCAGCCTGCCTGCTGCACCATCAACAAGCAGTTGGCAAGCCGTAAGCGCGGCATCGCCTAGCCGTAGCCGAGTTGACGTATCGGAGCTTCTGATCCGCTTTGGTTACGTGCTTACACCTGTTTGACGGCGAGGAAAGGTGATACGGTGCCGATACCTTTCCGATTTGATACGTGTGCTATGACCTTTACTCGTAAAGTAGCCGTATATAAATAAGTTATCTTCTTTACTCTATTAATTCTATTTGTTTTTCACACGAGTTCTAATCTTTTCCGGGAAAACATTGTAATACCCATAACATCTCATGACGAACCTCCGAGCAGTAACTTAGATGTTTTTCATCCAACTTCAAACCATTATTCTCGTCATAAAGCTTTACATGCAACAACATTTTACGTCTGTCAGTTCTACATTGTTATAAGTACGGGAGGTAGCATTTCATTTAAAAAAGTCATTTCATAATACATATTAATAATTATTTATACCAATAATTAAAAGTGAATACATAAACTACTACATAAAATACTCGACCATCAATCAGTCGGTTCAATTGAGGTAGAATATTGATGGATCGTTTATCAAATGATAAATTATTTTATTTCTGCAAGTCGGTTTGTACTGACGCCAGCACATCAAGCTACCCGAAACTGTCAAATTTTCCCAATCAACCTTAAACCTAATGTCTAAGCGATAAAGTTGAAAATCGATTAAAGAAATTTGACAGATTGAAGTAGCTTGATGTGCTGGCGTCTGTACAAACATTTTTACACGTTAATCATATTTTAAAAACTAGATGAGGTCAGCGTTTCCTACCTGAATACTCTGAGAAGAAAGGCCGAAACAAACTCAGAGGTTACAGTTAATTAAAAGTATTCAGAAAGGCATTTTTCCAGATAAGGTAAAGATATCAATAATAAAGCCGTCACACAAAAAGGACGATAAAACAAAAGTTACCATTATAATGGACAACAACAACAACAGCAGTTGGCAGTTGGTGCAACTGTCCTATAGGACAGTTGCACTGATACCAATTTTTGAGAAGGTTTTATATAATAGCATGAAAATTTTTTTTTTCTAAATAGCTGATTTAGAAAAAAAACATTTTTTTGCATGGACAAATGGGATTTAGAAAAATAGAACTTTATTTATGATACTGGCATCATGAAAGAAATAGAAAAGCATGTAAACAAAAGCCTTATTTCTATCTTCGACCGGTTAAATGCTAATAACCTTAAAATAAATCTAAACAAAACTAAAGTTATGAATTTTCAAATTATACACAAAGAACAATCAGAATTTCAAAATCAAACTGGTATTATGAGAACAGACGACTCTTGACCTGTCCAGTCGGTGCACGCAATTGTCGGTAATCGTGCAGCTAATCTCAAAACTTGAGGGCCTCAACAACAATTAGGTACCTAACCTAATAAACTTCTATAGTTAGACAACGTACAAAGGTTCCATCGTGTATCTTCGGAATAGCCAAAGTTCGTCGAATAAGATGGGACTGATCCAATAAAGGAGTGACAGAATTAGTGTGTCAACCTGTTAGGATTAAGGGGAGAATATTCTATTTGTATTGTTCGAAATTCAAATTTTAATAGCCAATTCAACGGCTTTGTCGAAGAAAATCTTATCTAACTAGGCTGTTTTGTCCCACTGCAGGTAACAAAGTCCTCTCTCTCCCTTTTCCACACAATTCGGTCTTCTGTTAGTGCCGGCTAGTCAACCTCAAAACTTGCTAAACTATATCGAAAGTAAGAACTGATCAGGACTAAATCAGCAAAGAAAATGCAACGTTACCTCCTGTACTATAAGACATTAAACATAGCCAAGCAGCGAAGTTTACTTACAGTCAACAAACACATTGTTGAACCGCTTGACTCTATTTTAGTAACGAAATTAAATTCAAAATTGAGTAGTATGCTTTTCTTTATTTATTTAAACTTTTATGTACACACAATAAGTCTGTTAACAATCTTTTAAGTACTAACAACTAATAACTTATGGACTTAGGTCTGAATTAAAGATATATATATATTTTTATAAATAAAGAGATAATAAGAAACAAAAAAATAAGTATAATAATCATGTCATGTCCCTTTGTATTTTACTGTGTGTACATAAATTATAAAATAAATAAATAAATAAATAAATAAGTACCTACAAAGATGATACATATTTCTAATAAGAAATCTCTTTTTTTCTTTAGTAATTCCTTTAAATAATTTATGTGTGGGGGAATAAGTATGTATATTAAACAGGGTGGCTCGTGGAGTTTGTTTTTGATTCATTAATTATGATAATAATCTACCCATCTTAGTCTTTTATAATAGGGGTCGGGGACGTGCTACCAGGACAAAAAGTAGGCTATGTTCTTTTGCATGATGTCATCTATGTCCGTGCCAAATTTTATCGAAATTCGTTCAGTATTTGAGGCGTGAAAAGGTCCCATACAGACAGAGTTACATTCAAATTTATTATATTAGTGTGTTCTATAGGGGGTGCAGATGGGAGCTACACGATATAATTGAAAAATACTTCGACTTGAATGAAATATGTTCACGACTTTATATTGTCATATTATTGCACTGCTTCTACCACATTAAAATATTTGACAATTGCTTGAACGTTCGAATGGAACACACCGGCAATTATAACCAGCCTGTACTACTAAAGGTAGAGCTACACAGATAGTATCTACAGTACCTATATTGTAGGAATTGTTGCTTAAAATGATTGGTGACGAGTGTATAATTTATATTTCTTACGAAATCAATTAGAAGACTGTTCGTCTGAGCGACCTTCCAGCCCCATAATAATTATGTTGAATTAAACTTGAAAAAACTTAAAAAAACAACCGACTTCAATTAAAGTTCTTTTTCACCTTGTAGTGTTTTATTTGCAGCTTACTGCGAAACATGGTACCCGGCGATAAATATTGCACATCGACCTTTGGAAAGAGACAATCGGCTAATTTCGGCTTCGTAGAGCGTTATCTCTGTCGCACGAAATACTAACAGTCCGGTATCTATTAGGAGCTGTTAAAACAATTATGATTTGCTTCTTTTGATAATTATTTTTATTCTTTGTATAAAATACAAAAAAAGGTAAAGGTCGATGTGCAATATTTATCGCCGGGTACTGTAAATCGTTCGTGCTTACTTTGGTGCGTGTATTTAGCTTCGGGCCCTCGTTATTTTATCTGCTGAATAAAAACACCTAAACATAATTCCCGTTAGCCTTTACAAGCCCGCAATCAGTACTCTTTTTAGTATTGATACGAGTACCTCACACATAAGGAATGATGAAAAATACACCGACCCTCGTATAAAGGCAACGCGCCCGCTGTTAATTTGTCACGTACCGAAGAGATGTTACCTGTTCATTATTTTTCCACCTATAACATAAATAATAACAACCTGTGTATAAAAGTAGGTGCCTGTTGTTGATTTCATTTACCCAGTCTCGAATGTGTTTTTATAAACTCCAATTAAAAAAATTAATGTCCAGTTATAAAAGAAATTGGCATAAAAACTTCATGCTTTTTTAAACGTTTTTGGTGGCGGGTATATTCAAAGATTTTTTTTCGTATAGCGTTAATATCGACTATGACTACTAGATCTAGTGAACTACTACATACACCCAGAGTTTCTTATTTCCTTATCGAAACTAATATTATAAAGAGAAAAGATCAAATTTATCGTATGTTTGTCTATTACGCGTTCACGCTAAAACGGCTGAACGGATTTATATGAAATTTGGCACGTAAATAAATGTAGGGATCAGCTGATTTTTTTAAATTATGTAGCGCGATGTAAGAGGTTTCATATCTTGCCACTGCATGAGCGCAGACGCATTGCTGATATGGCGTATTTATTTAAAATCGCAAATGGTACTATAGATTGCCCTGAGCTGTTAGGCAGTTTAAGGTCAGTTACACACTGCAAAATGTTTCGCAAACCTAGCTTGTTGCATGTGTAATGTGTGTGTTGCACCAAAAAAATGAATGCGCGATGCTGGAATATCCTCTAAATTAATGCAAAATAAACCTAGGCACACACAAGTAATATGGCAAGTAGGAAATTGAAAGGAAACAAGTTAGGTACCTCGCACCGTCGATATTCTTGATCCTTGGATTTTCGGGGCGCCCCTTGTCTTCCACTGAATGCTCACAAATTGACACCAAAATGATGATTGCTATGTACATACGATTATTTGGTTTATTACTGATTTAAATATATATTTTTTATTTTTTTACTAGATGCAATTAGAACGGCGATTTGACACGAAGTGAACCGTAATGACGGCCATCATTGTCCTGTTATGTGCGACAGGGTGGGGAAATAGAGTAAATGAGTGAGAGGGAAAGGGATAGGAAGTTACCAGCCATGATTTGCAGTTTCTAACCCAATTCGAATTCAAAAATTAACGATTTAGCGTTAACATCTTCCCCGGCTTGACAGGACGAGAGGCCTTCAATAATACTTACAAGGCACATTCAAAATTAAGTCACTTCGACGCACCCGAATCAGGTAAATGATATTGCCGTACAATACGCATTATTATTCGCAATTTAATATAGGTACATGTATAGTTTTTTTTTTTTTTTATTCAAGTTACTACATTATTCGTAGCTTATTTACTAATTTAGGTACTTAATAAAACTAATAACTATTCGATAGCTAAACTAGAAATGTGGACTGTATTTTTTTTCATTCCAAGTCCGGGTACAGGCAGAATTCGTATCTAATTCGTGCGAGCAGAAGTTTTAATGAACTAATTAGTGATCATGATTTGGACATTTTCAATACCAGTGTTTCTCGGCTTAAGCATTTGTTGGTGAAAAGCTTTTTTACGGAAAAGTAATTGTTTGCGTCTGAATGGTTTTTAGTATGTACCTAATTTGGTTTCCTAATTTATGTTATAGGTATTTTGTACCGACCTTTTTTGTTGTTGTTTATTAGTGGAAACATGTAAATGGCCTTCAGATGCATATTGTTTAAGAACACTGTTTAAATTAGCTGTAAGTTTCCCGAATAGAATATGCAAAATTTCGGTATGATCGGTTCAGTGGTTTAGGCATGAAAAGGTAACAAACAAACAAACATATTTATTATGTTTAATCTTTACAAACACTAACTATACTTGTCTTTCACACATACCACGAGGCGTAACAGTAGGTAGTCAAACGGACCACTTTCAGACTTCCTTTTTACTTGACTTCGTTTTTATAAAAACGAATATAAAAACGACGCCAGCCGTGGCCGTAGCGAGCCGACTTACAGTTTTAAGTAAGTAAGTAGGTGAAATATAAGATTTTCGTAAGAGGAAACAAGGTTTTCTGGCACCTTGAACTTAGACTTAGGTCTGGTTTCAAGATTGTACTTTGCATAAAATAAAATAGGTTGGTTTTTAGGGTTCCTTACCCAAAGGGTAAAAATGGGACCCTATTACTAAGACTCCATTGTCCGTCTGTCCGTTTGTCTGTCACCAGGCTGTATCTCATGAATCGTGAAAATAAATATTTAAGGGGGGCTCCCATACAACAAACGTTTTTTTTCAGCGTTTTTGTCTTGTGGTACGGAAGCCTTCGTGTGCGAGTCCGACTCGCATTTGGCCAGTTTTTACATAATCATTTCTAATTTGATCCATTCGAGAGACCACACCTCTGTGGTCCTCTGTGGTGTGTGTGATAACCATTTCTAATTAGATCCATTCGAGAGACCACACCTCTGTGGTCCTCTGTGGTGTGTGTGATAACCATTTCTAATTCGATCCATTCGAGAGACCACACGTACCTCTGTGGTCCTCTGTGGTGTGTGTGATAACCATTTCTAATTCGATCCATTCGATAGACCACACCTCTGTGGTCCTCTGTGGTGTGTGTGATAACCATTTCTAATTCGATCCATTCGAGAGACCACACCTCTGTGGTCTTCTGTGGTGCGTGTGATAACCATTTCTAATTCGATCCATTCGAGAGACCACACCTCTTAGACTCACATACTCCTTTTGGTTCGTTTACGTTCACTCATCTGAGGCCAATTCTCGTGATTCAAAACGTTCAAAATCTAATTGTCTCATCAATCTAACAGTCTCATCTCGGCGACAAACAAAATGTCAAAAACTCGTCAAAAATGTAGGAAAATTAGAAGTATTTTTGACAGTTGAGACTGAGATCAGACTGTGAAGTTTTTAAAACTACAAGAATTGCCCATCAGGTCATACACTCCGGTTTTCGAGTACTATGCACCAGACCTTTTAGAACAACATTATGTTTTACAGATTCTATATGTCACAAGAGCTGACCATACCACTATTGCTAACACGACGCAAACCGAAACTAATACAGAGTCCAACATCTTTCAACTAAGTTGACACGTCACGGAGCCTGTTGTAATTACCGGCTGCGGTATGTAAACGGACTTTAATCACGGATGTACGGATCTGCCCGAATGCAATTAACCGTGGGCTATTCGGATGACGGTCGAGCACCACTAATTTGAGTCCTACCTACCTGTTTCTGAGGATAGCTGTGTTTGTCTTGAAGTCTGTTTTCCTTGGAACGGAGTGTTATTGTAAACTGAAACAGTTCTGTGCTATGTTACCAAGAATGGCGTTGATTTGTCTTTGGTTATTTGAGAAGGCACTAAGGTCGATAAACACATTCTATGAATAAACACTGATCAAAAAACTGGTTCCATATTCACGACGATAAAGAAAACTTTATAATAGAGCTTTGACAATGGTCTCAACATCAAAAAAACAAATGACGCGTGCTTTTCAAACTATTTATAATAGTTTGAAAAGCACGCGTCATTTGTTTTTTTGATGTTGAGCACCACCACCAGCTTCTGCCCGCGACTTCGATCGCGTGATATTTGTTGATCTTCCGACACACCATGTCGCAGCGCATCGTCTGCCCGCGCGATTATTCGTTTTTGCTAAGCGTTTTTTCTTGTTTTTTTTCTCTTTGCTCAGCTCCTAAGAGTCCCAGCGTGATGTTAAATAGCCTTTAGCCTTCTTCAAGAATTGGGCTATCAAATGCAAAAAGATTTTTCAAATCCCACCGGTAGTTCCGGAGATTAGCGCGTTGAAACAAACAAACTCTTGAGCTTGATATTTTTTTTTAATAAATATTTGTGTATAAAGGTACACAATATATATAAATCCACAATCTGGCTCTAACAATAGTAAGTAGCTAATAAGCCTATAGACAACCGCAACCAAAATCGATATTAATTAACCCATCTTAATTAAATCACTTATCGATTACATACCTCACAGGTTTCACTGAAAGGCCACTGAACCAAAATTGGCAAGAATTTAACGGAACGCTTAATTTCAATCAAAATGAGATTGGAATCTGGAGCTAATTAGTGAGGAATTCCGTCGTTTCGTTTGTTAAGAACTCAAATAAATTAGGGTTTTCATTAATGCTTTGTTCTGTAACGTTTTCTTTTTTTTTGTTTTTCAGTTTCGAAGTAACAATAGCCTTGATTTCTTCATTGGCCTGCATACCAATGTTTGAGAGTGAAATGTAAAATGAAAGCTGTTTTATAACTTACTAGCTGATCTGGCCAATTTTGTACCGCCACATGAGTAGATAAATCTACTCATGTGGTACCGCCCCGCCAGCTGCTCTGCCCACGCTTTTTAAATCACTGATATCTTCTAAGATATTCATTTTAATGATAAGCTGTAAAGAGCAATTTAGATCTACATGAAATGCACAACGTATTTAATGTATTTAATTGGATAAGGAATAATACTGTATTGTTTAAAATATCTCGATAAATAACCCATTTTTTTTGGAATATGTAACAGATAAAAATGGTTACTGTAGGTTATCCTTGGGAGATAAATATATATACCATTGCGGAATTTTTTATCAATCTTTTTAAGATATACAATGGGCATTGTTCATATTTTTTTAAATGTTGTAATTGAAAAACCATTTCGAGGAATAGCGTTACTGATCATTACGGACTAATTAATTTTGAAAAATATTCATATGTTATTGATATTTTTGATAAAATACGATTGACCTTCTTTGCCCTTCAAATTACGTACGACTGGCTGTACAGTTTTGTATCGTTGCCTCAGAAAATAAAAAGTAAGAGGCAAGTATTGTCTACAATCTGTCAAATGTCAAATTATTGTAAATATGTCAAAAATATAAACATTCTTGTTTATAAATCTCATTATTACATTACATCTACTTTTGAAATCATTGCATTACATACATTATTTCAACACTCGACAATATTTAAATCGTGAAAATAAATATTTAAGGGGGGCTCCCATACAACAAACGTTTTTTTTCAGCGTTTTTGTCTTGTGGTACGGAAGCCTTCGTGTGCGAGTCCGACTCGCATTTGGCCAGTTTTTACATAATCATTTCTAATTTGATCCATTCGAGAGACCACACCTCTGTGGTCCTCTGTGGTGTGTGTGATAACCATTTCTAATTAGATCCATTCGAGAGACCACACCTCTGTGGTCCTCTGTGGTGTGTGTGATAACCATTTCTAATTCGATCCATTCGAGAGACCACACGTACCTCTGTGGTCCTCTGTGGTGTGTGTGATAACCATTTCTAATTCGATCCATTCGATAGACCACACCTCTGTGGTCCTCTGTGGTGTGTGTGATAACCATTTCTAATTCGATCCATTCGAGAGACCACACCTCTGTGGTCTTCTGTGGTGCGTGTGATAACCATTTCTAATTCGATCCATTCGAGAGACCACACCTCTTAGACTCACATACTCCTTTTGGTTCGTTTACGTTCACTCATCTGAGGCCAATTCTCGTGATTCAAAACGTTCAAAATCTAATTGTCTCATCAATCTAACAGTCTCATCTCGGCGACAAACAAAATGTCAAAAACTCGTCAAAAATGTAGGAAAATTAGAAGTATTTTTGACAGTTGAGACTGAGATCAGACTGTGAAGTTTTTAAAACTACAAGAATTGCCCATCAGGTCATACACTCCGGTTTTCGAGTACTATGCACCAGACCTTTTAGAACAACATTATGTTTTACAGATTCTATATGTCACAAGAGCTGACCATACCACTATTGCTAACACGACGCAAACCGAAACTAATACAGAGTCCAACATCTTTCAACTAAGTTGACACGTCACGGAGCCTGTTGTAATTACCGGCTGCGGTATGTAAACGGACTTTAATCACGGATGTACGGATCTGCCCGAATGCAATTAACCGTGGGCTATTCGGATGACGGTCGAGCACCACTAATTTGAGTCCTACCTACCTGTTTCTGAGGATAGCTGTGTTTGTCTTGAAGTCTGTTTTCCTTGGAACGGAGTGTTATTGTAAACTGAAACAGTTCTGTGCTATGTTACCAAGAATGGCGTTGATTTGTCTTTGGTTATTTGAGAAGGCACTAAGGTCGATAAACACATTCTATGAATAAACACTGATCAAAAAACTGGTTCCATATTCACGACGATAAAGAAAACTTTATAATAGAGCTTTGACAATGGTCTCAACATCAAAAAAACAAATGACGCGTGCTTTTCAAACTATTTATAATAGTTTGAAAAGCACGCGTCATTTGTTTTTTTGATGTTGAGCACCACCACCAGCTTCTGCCCGCGACTTCGATCGCGTGATATTTGTTGATCTTCCGACACACCATGTCGCAGCGCATCGTCTGCCCGCGCGATTATTCGTTTTTGCTAAGCGTTTTTTCTTGTTTTTTTTCTCTTTGCTCAGCTCCTAAGAGTCCCAGCGTGATGTTAAATAGCCTTTAGCCTTCTTCAAGAATTGGGCTATCAAATGCAAAAAGATTTTTCAAATCCCACCGGTAGTTCCGGAGATTAGCGCGTTGAAACAAACAAACTCTTGAGCTTGATATTTTTTTTTAATAAATATTTGTGTATAAAGGTACACAATATATATAAATCCACAATCTGGCTCTAACAATAGTAAGTAGCTAATAAGCCTATAGACAACCGCAACCAAAATCGATATTAATTAACCCATCTTAATTAAATCACTTATCGATTACATACCTCACAGGTTTCACTGAAAGGCCACTGAACCAAAATTGGCAAGAATTTAACGGAACGCTTAATTTCAATCAAAATGAGATTGGAATCTGGAGCTAATTAGTGAGGAATTCCGTCGTTTCGTTTGTTAAGAACTCAAATAAATTAGGGTTTTCATTAATGCTTTGTTCTGTAACGTTTTCTTTTTTTTTGTTTTTCAGTTTCGAAGTAACAATAGCCTTGATTTCTTCATTGGCCTGCATACCAATGTTTGAGAGTGAAATGTAAAATGAAAGCTGTTTTATAACTTACTAGCTGATCTGGCCAATTTTGTACCGCCACATGAGTAGATAAATCTACTCATGTGGTACCGCCCCGCCAGCTGCTCTGCCCACGCTTTTTAAATCACTGATATCTTCTAAGATATTCATTTTAATGATAAGCTGTAAAGAGCAATTTAGATCTACATGAAATGCACAACGTATTTAATGTATTTAATTGGATAAGGAATAATACTGTATTGTTTAAAATATCTCGATAAATAACCCATTTTTTTTGGAATATGTAACAGATAAAAATGGTTACTGTAGGTTATCCTTGGGAGATAAATATATATACCATTGCGGAATTTTTTATCAATCTTTTTAATATATACAATGGGCATTGTTCATATTTTTTTAAATGTTGTAATTGAAAAACCATTTCGAGGAATAGCGTTACTGATCATTACGGACTAATTAATTTTGAAAAATATTCATATGTTATTGATATTTTTGATAAAATACGATTGACCTTCTTTGCCCTTCAAATTACGTACGACTGGCTGTACAGTTTTGTATCGTTGCCTCAGAAAATAAAAAGTAAGAGGCAAGTATTGTCTACAATCTGTCAAATGTCAAATTATTGTAAATATGTCAAAAATATAAACATTCTTGTTTATAAATCTCATTATTACATTACATCTACTTTTGAAATCATTGCATTACATACATTATTTCAACACTCGACAATATTTAATATACTGGAAGAGTTATGGAATACAGGAAGTGCTTTGTTCCAACTTGCAGCAATAATAGTAATAATGTCGCCGCGTGCGTTATTATTCTATTTCTAAGTCGCCGCATCGATTGTTCTAGTGACGATAGAGAGTAGTATATTCCTTGGAGGACACTTACACATAAAAAACCATTTGTAAATAAATACGCTAAGCTAGGATTCGATTATTTAAGACGTCTTCTTCTTCTTCTCTTCGTTTAAATTCGGCCTATTGACACTTTGACAGATGTGACATTGTTGACGTTGTGTTGACAGATTAAAATTTTTAATAATGTACTAGTAAGGCAACGGCACTTAATCTTTATGCTACTGGATGACGTCACCTACCTTAAAAACTTAAAATAATTAAATATTTTTTATTAAAATAACTATTGAGCAAATCATCAAAATATTCAAATTAGTTTCTCAAAATGCTCTAAATTTACAAAAAATAAAATAAAATATATTGGTTAGAAATTTTGGACAATCCCCATTCCGTTGTACATTAATTTGATCTATCTCGTAAGGTTTAGCCAGCGTTTACAATGTAAGCGCAGAAAAATATTTTTGTTACGTCATCTCATTACAAATCTTTGAAATTTCTCGGCTTTTCTCTACTATTATATGCTTGGTTATATACAAACCTTCCTCATGAATCACTCTATCTACTGCATTAAAATCGGTTTCGTAGTTAAAAAGTTCTTAGTTAACAGGAAACGGGAGCGACTTTGTTTTATACTATATAAAGATAATATATGTGACTGCACGGGGCTTTTAACTGGCATTGGCGACATATCTTCTATACTAATAATAAAAACTGAAGAGTTTATAAATCATTTGCATTTGATAGCTCAATTTTTGAGGAAGGCTACATATCATTACTCTAAAACTTTTTGGAGCCGAGAAAAAGAAAAAAAAGTCAGAAAGGACACTAAGTGAAAACAAAGTAATAGGGTAATGCGAAGCGACGGGGTTCAAACAAAAAATACGAAAATACTGAATAATGTATCGAATAATTTTGGGTCGTATCTTCACAATGTATTGGATGTACCTACGTTCAATGATACTGCCGTACTTACAATAAGTGCAATAACTCGGATTTTGGGCTTTAAAAAGTTACATACATATCCGTAATCAGCAAAATTTGCTTATTACGCATATGTATGTACCTAACTTTTTACGGCAGTATAGCCTCTCGTAGTTATTTTACACCTTCAGATATCAATCTGCGTCGCCTTTTCTCAACTATGTTAGTGTGTGTATGTGGAGGTCAGATAGATAGTCGCTTCATGTAAAATACTGGTATTCAGCTGCATCCGGTTAGATTGGAAGCCGACCCCAACACATACACACACTCTCACAAACTTTCGCCTTTATAATATTAGTGTGATTTTTTTCGCCGGCGAAAAAGTTGGCGAGCATCGAGAGTGCGCGACAGTGACGAGCGCTTATTCGCAGTCTATCAGCGAGTGTTCTACCCACCAAGCAAGCGTCGCTGAGCGAGTACTGACTTTGATCTCTTGTCGCTGGAGCACTCGCCGGCGCTGTGAACCTACTTATGTATATCTTTTACTCACACGGTGCCTAAAATCTTTTGTACGTTTCTTGAGCGAGAAAATCGTTGATAGCTAATCGCTTTCTCGTCAGCAGTAGGACAGTTTGTCACCATAACTGTGTGACTATCGTCAGACCATCATAGCTCTTTATTTCAGCAACTACGAATGCACGTCATGCCTCAGAATTATCAAGAACTGCCACTATTCACGTACTGATATTTCAATTGTTAATCTAGACATCAATCCGTCAAATAAATCACTTTACAATATGCTATTCTGTCCTTGGATTTTCCCAAAATCATGTAAATGCAACTGAAACCATCTAACAAAAACTACTTACAAAATACGATGCCGTAACATACAACCTTTTTGTTACAACAACAAAGGAGCGAACCTGAAACCATATGGCTGTAACAATACCGCACAAAAAGCACTTAATACTACACATTCAATGTTTTTCTTCCATCCGTACCCTTTCCTTTTCCGTTCCCAAAATAGATGTGTAATGTGCAACCCTTTGACCTTCGCCGTTTCGAGGGTTACCCATTAAAACAGAATAGCACAGAAGGTCAGATTCAGACAACGATCGAAGACAAGCGCACACAGACGCGTACAGCGATCTTACGATGATACAGTACAATGCGTGCCGCGAAAGATGAGACTTGACCCCGCCTCCCCCGCTCTTTCCGCTGCCCCTATGACGTCCGGTCCCGTCCCGCACTCAGACCTCATACCGCTAAAGATACCTAAAATCGTGTTCTGCGCATGTCAAACCACGCGGTGTGTCAAGTCTCATCTTTCGTGGCACGCATTGTACGTTTACAGTTATTTAACATCTGACAGCTGCAACCTAACAGTAACAATGAAACGACGAAAAAGTTCACAGTGATTTTTACAGACCTGTCACTGACAGCAACACAACAGCAACTCAATAGTCACTGTGACGTTGACAGTAATGCAAAATCAAAGGTAAAATAACTGTGAAAGGCCTGTCTGTGGGTATCATACGCTCCACTTTTTGTTCCTTCCTACCTTTAAAGAGGCATCTTTCAGTGCGAATTTTACTAACCTAATTGAACGCGATCAGCAAGTATAAACAGGGTTCAAGAGCAGTCAGTGTCATCATTGTTGTGGAATATTGACACTGGCAGCTCTCGAACGCGGTTCAGTTTTTTTTTGTAAAATTAGCCCTCACTCGTAATGAAACGTTCTAACCACAAAATAAATCAAATCGAAAAAAATCAATTCTTCAGTGAAAAGATCCAACTTTGGTGGATTTCTTCACTCGGTATCTTTCACTCGCGCTAAGAATGATCGCAAATAAGCAGATCATTTCTATGTAATTTTTTGGTATCGTGTATACGTGGAATGATAAATAAATTATTCGAGAGAAGCGCTGGATTTCAGCTTTATACTATATATCAACCGAAATGCAGTTGCGAGTGCGCTTGCACTCGCTGTACAGTGCGTGCCACGTAAGAAGAGACTTGACACACCACGTGGTCTGACATGCGCAGAACACGATTTTAGGTATCTTTAGCGGTATGAGGTCTGAGTGCGGGACGGGACCGGACGTCATAGGGGCGGCGGAAAGAGGCGGGGGAGGCGGGGTCAAGTCTCTTCTTACGTGGCACGCACTGTACGTGAAGCGTCTCTATGTGTGCGTGCGTTTACGCTCAGTGTATAAAGCGGACCTTCTGAACCTACTTACTATTCCATGCCATTAATATTGGACTCACGTACGTTCTACAATGGTTTTGTTACAAATCAGGGGTCCGTATGTTTGATTAATTGACTTGTGATTTCTCTTTTGGTTTGGATTTGTGATGTTTGTGTGAGTTAAATGTATGGAGACTAAAATTTGTCTCGTACATTTTTTTTTATGAATATGTTTATTTTTGTGAGTACCTAGATCTGTTAAGACACTTTTACTCGTCAATATTTTGTTGGTCAATATTTTAAAAAGTTGTTGGCGCATTTTCTAGCTATCACTGAAAAGAAATTCCGAAACAGACTCAAAGGACATGCCAGTCATGGTCTCTTTTAAAGTCCAAACATTATATTATTAGGATTTTATGTGATTCGAACAATGCAAGGCCATATCTGGAAAGGTTTTTTTTAAGAAAGAGCCATTGCAGCTTTATGTTGACCTGTCCTAATAGACGTGTAGCTCTGCAATTAGTAATACGTTTTTAGCGAAAATTGACAAGTAATGGGGCAGTCCTTTTTGCTTTCCAAACAATGATTCTTTACAATATTTAATCATTATCATCAACACTGTCACTCAGTAAATCAATACAGGGAGGTATGCTTTTTGTGAGATAGAATCTGGAATGAGGTGATCTGGCAGGATCCAAAGTTGTCGACGTAGCTCACAGAATAAGCAAGCTGAAAAATGGGCCGTAGAAACGACGACCGTCGGGGTAGACATGTTGATTGCGAATCGGTAAACATAAGATAGGGCGCCCTCAAGCTAGGTGGAGCGACGATCTTTGCAAGGTGGCTGGTAGCAACTGGACGAGAGTTGCCGGGAATCGAGCTGAATGGCGTGTAAATGGAGAAGTCTGTAGCGGTATCCACAACGCCACAAGTAAAACAACGCGTCATACTGACGTCACGCAAAATCCTGCATCGCGCAAGCAGAGTTTACCGCGCAACTAGCATAGATACAACGGCCTGAAATGAATCATCGGGCCTATTTTCAGCAGTGGACTGCTGTAGGCTGATAATGATTTATTTTGCAAAGATCGAGTTCGGTAACTAGCTAAAGTAGTAGTAGTAATCTCGTCTCAAAAATTCATAATATTGTGTAAGACGCAGCTGTGGTATATAACGACTACCTTTATTTAATACCTAGGAAACATAAAAGAATACGATTATGTCTTATAGCCGAGGGTTTGTGGCTACAGAACAGCAGCTGGTTATGGTAAGTCAGAACATAATATTTTCGTGTAAGATGCGGCAAAAAATAAAATGGCTTGTATTAGTAAATAGTTCTTGTTCGTTTTCTTCTCGTAAAAACAGACGGACAGACAGACAGAAGAAGTGATCTTAATTATAAGTGTAACATTTTTCATTTTGATGGAACCTTCAAAACAACCAGAAGTACTGATTAAAATGCCTTCCTATTGATATAGGCATAGTTTTGTTTAAAATCATCACGACCTGTAATGAAAATAGCTCATTGTGGTAAAAATATTAGTCAGTCAGCAATGTGCCAGCAGGGCTACATACTTACCCCGTGTGCACCGGTCGTACCAACATAACTTCTCGCTCGGAACTGGCTCGGAACCTTCAAAGAACCAGAAATACTGATTAAAATGCTTTCCTATTGATATAGGCATAGTTTTGTTTAAAATCATCACGACCTGTAATGAAAATAGCTCATTATCGTGGTAAAAATATTAGCCAGTCAGCAATGTGCCAGCAGGGCTACATACTTACGCCGTGTGCACCGGTCGTACCAACATAACTTCTCGCTCGGAACTGGCTCGGAACCTTCAAAGAACCAGAAATACTGATTAAAATGCTTTCCTATTGATATAGGCATAGTTTTGTTTAAAATCATCACGACCTGTAATGAAAATAGCTCATTATCATGGTAAAAATATTAGCCAGTCAGCAACGTGCCAGCAGGGCTACATACTTACCCCGTGTGCACCGGTCGTATCAACATAACTTAGTATGAAATGAAATGGTTTATTCTGAAATTTGGATATCGGAATCATATTTAAACTATATAAAAAGAGAGCTAGATGGTGTCGACATTTCCTACTAAGTATCCCTGAGAAGAAATGGGGAAATAAATTCAGGTGTCAGTTTCTTAAAGTCCAGACAATAATCTTGGTCAGACCATGTGAGCACCATGTGGATTGCAGTATGACCTTAAATATTCTTATGGGCTATTTAAATAAATATTAATTCATGTAAGAACCCATTTAAAAATAAATCAGAATTGTTGTTAAGTATACAAAATATTTTTATATGTTTTTTTTTTAATTGAAACTAAATATTACGAAATCAAAAAGTAATTTAAAAAATTAAGTCGACTTTAATAAGAAATTAGGTAACTCAAAATTATAAAATAACTTTAATTTTGGAAGTCGCTGTCTTGGGATCTGTATTTTAGTTTTAGTTTTTAGTCGATTTATTTATTTATTTTTTTTTTTTATTAAATTACACGACAGATATGAGTTTATTATGTAATTTATTTGGCCGCTAAACCACGACAGATATGGATTTTCATAAAACTTTTGCCGGCCGCTGCTCGCTTATTATTTATTTGCAATACTACTTAATAAATAGTATCTATTTATAACTACTAGTCTCAAGAAACTATAAAATGTATAAAATTCCAATTTGATCCTACAGTCTTGTGGTCACGCCATTAGAAAAAGTAATTATTTGAAATTTCTCCAAGAACTGCTCAATCGATAACTGCAAAGAAATCGAGATTAATTAGAATTCTAATTAAAAGTACAGCCAGCAAAGAGATCGGTCGAATGTTAGAGATTTTCCCGAGTAAATTGAATAATTGTGCTGTAGGTGGTAGTATCTTTTTAAATGGAAATAATCTGCTAAGCTACTGGAGAAAAGCTAAAAGGAAGGTAAGTCTTAACGGCTACGTATGTGGATAAAGGTAATGTGTTGCCTTAGACTGCAGTTTTAATCAAATATTAGATTTCAAAGAGATTTTTAAGTTGTCATTAGAATTGTTTTGTCCTGAATTGGAAACTTATTATTTTATCATGGCGTGAATTGAATTTTCCAGTTAATTATTTACGTAGTTTTAATGAGTTTTCATATTGAATTTCAAAACTTTTTATTCATTTTAGTAGGTAGATAAGTATCCGATATTTAATTTCATATATTTTTGTATTTTATAAAATAAACTAGCTTCTGCTCGCAACTTCGGCCGCGTGAAATTTCTTGTTTTAAAGTAAAATATATAATATCCTATGGCACTCAGCAAAACTGAGGCTAACTAAAAGTGAAAAAAAAATCGGAATCGGATCAGTAGTTTCGAAAATTATACATACAAACTCTTTATAAACTTAGTATAGATTTATTGGTCTCATCTCACTGTACGTTTATTTATATATACCATACTTGAATCAAGCCTAATAATTAATCCCAATCTAGTTAGTACATACTAAAACTATTAATTATCATTGAATTATCAATAAATTTAATTATACGAGCCATTAATCTAGTAACAGACCTTGTAATTAAATATTACGTTCTATTTTGGTTTAGTCTAGACCAAAATTGGGTGCGTTACCACAATTTCATTGCGAAATGTTAATTTCTAAATGATATAAGTAGGTAGTTATATGGTGGTGGTGATGGTGGTTATATGGTGTTCATAATAAAGAGTATTCTACTCTTCTTTTCTATTCTAGTTTTTATTGGGTTTCCATAGATAATAATATACATAATATGCATGTATTATTCTCAAATATTGGAGCAGGAGTGGAGCAGTGGTGGTTCAGTGGTATCGGCTTTGACTAACGGGTTATAATATGTCGCATAGTTCGAACCCAGGCAGACACTTTACTTGGTGTATTTTTTGCATCACCACTGCTCTCAAAACTGTGAAGGAAAACATCGTGAGGAAACCACATGTCCGAGAACCAAAAATCTTCGAAGACAATGACATGTGAAATCCACCAACCGCACTGGGACCGCGTGGTGGACGCCTCACTCCCGTTCTCAGGAAGGAGGCCTGTGACCCACCAGTGGGAAAGTTCTGGGCTGATTATGTTATTCAAATGCCGTAGGACTTAAGGCTCCTACAAACAGGTGCGACACGACACGCGACACAAAGGCACCGGCGAGCACCAAAGGCGAACGACGCCTTTGTGTCGCGCGCGATTATATCGCGAGTCGCGCCTGTTTGTAGGAGCCTTTATTCATTAGAAACTAAGATCAACATAGAAAATAAAAACAATCTTTTACAGAGAATGTTTAGGTTAACCTAATATATTAATAGAAACGATTTACTATATAAAATAGTAATAGGTGCTATGCAAATTAACCAAGGCTGTTAACATCATCTGCCTAGCCTTTTAACAACTGTCTTGGGGTCGGCTTCCAGTCTAACCGGATACAGCTGAATACCAGTATTTTACATGGAGCGACTGCCTACCTGACCTCCACAACCCAGTAATTAGATAATACGATACCCCTTGGTAAGACTGGTTGTCAGACTTTCGGGCTTCTGTCTACCCGTAACGACTGTCAAAGATCCACGAATGACAGCCGGGACCAAAGGCTTATTAACGTGCTTTCCAAGGCACGGAGGGATCTCGGTATGTAAAGATGGTCACCCATCCACAGATCAACCGCGGCAAGCGCAGCTTAACCTGATCAATCGACCTGTGTGAGTCGAAGAAAATTAACTTCTAAAAACGTGAATGCTCTCAAGATTGAAGAAGTACTGAGAACCTACAGTTATAGGTCATAGGATAGTCTTATATTTAGGAAAGGAACGCGACTGCATTTTTTTCTTTGAATTAAAACTTTAGACCTGACTCGTAATTGGTGTAGCGGACCCAAGCGCTACTACTGAGCACGAAGTCCTGGGTTCGATTCTGAAAACGAAACCCAATAACACATTTGTTATTGGGTTTTTATGACGAAAAGTTGGGCAAAGTGTTTTAGTTTTTTACCAAGAAAGAAAGAAAAGAAAGAAAATTTGTTTATTCTGCACAAACAAAAACGCACATTGCAAATAAAAATTAAAAAATTGTTTAAAAAAAGACAAAGTACACACACACATTGTAGTCAAAAGCCTCGTATTCAAGCTCAGAAAATGTCAATTTTGTCCATTGCTTGATATCAGGGCCAGGCACCAAAGACAACACACATTATTATTTGCCACCATCCATTTACCACCATCTGGAATTTCTCTGTAGCAGTCCCGAGTCTGGATTTTTACCCGGTTTTTTTTTTTATTTACTAGGCTCATCCCCCTATCACATTAACTCAAACATAACTGGCAAAATGTGGGTGTGGGTATGTACAGACGCTAGCACATCAAGTTACTACAATCTGTCAAATTTCTTTAATAGATTTTCAACTTTATCGCTACACTATAAGGTTCAAAGTTGATTGGGAAAATTTGAAAGTTTCGGGTAGCTTGATATGCTGGCGTCTGTACACCCCTGGTCAACCCATTGTGGATTCAAGGCGTGATGATATGACATGAAAAACTTCAGAAAATAATCATTGAATACGAATCAGTACATAAAGCAATCAACCATCGTTGAACGGAGTTCAAATAAAAGGATTCCTTAACAATATGAATATTGCATGCATTGTGAAAATACAGTTACGTAATGACTACCTTCAACATATTAATAAAATAAAATATTGCAATAAAGCTGGAACATGGACGTCACGTCAAACAATGCGCATGACTGGCTGTAATTAAATACGAATAACTTCTGTTTTATTTATTTGCCCGAAATTGAAGTAAAAAGCTTTTAAATTCAGGTTTTTTTTTATTGGTTACTTTCTGACGTGTCTTTTCGTTAAATAAAACCTTGCCCACTTGGATATACCTACATAAATATCTTGACGCACCTAATAGCGTTGAAGTATTTTATCACATAATTTGAAAATTACAAGGACATCATATATAAATGCACAACACAGTTTCAAACTCAATTCAAGAGTTTTGAAGAACATTGTTTCATAGGTTAGATAAACCTGTCTGTTTGACAATGTAAATAACGCAATGAATGTGGGTAAACTTTCAAAATTAAGCCCATTGTGATTAATTATCATTTCATGTGTTACGCAATTTTACCTCGCTAGAAATACCTACGTATGAAGTTCATCAATGCAAAGGTTTAGCAACGTTTATCAGTTTCCCCACCCAGGCAGGCACTTTAGAATAGAATAAAATACTCTTTATTATGTACACCATATAAATTACAGACATAAATATAGAAACTGTACAAAGAGTGACACAATGGGCGGTCTTATCGCTAAGAGCGATCTTTTAAAGACAATCTTAGGATGGATTTGAAAAGGGGAAGGACAGACAAATACTGTTAGGTAGTCCGTGGTGTACCATTTACATAATGCAATAAATACACACAAAGTATATCATACTAATCTAAATAAATATATACACATACATAATATAAATATATCCATATAATAATAAACATGAAACAGGAGCAAAGAGAGAGAGTACATTATTTCATCATCACTGGTTCTCAATACAGTGAAGGAAACAAAAACATCAAAACATCGTTAGGAAACCGGCATGTCCTAGAACCAAAAATTCGAAGACTTGTGACATCTACCAACCTACACTGGGCCGGCGTGGTGGATAACGGCCCACTCCCTCTGTGTGCAGTGGAAACAATAAAGGCTGTTTAATGTTTATGCAATGAATGCAATAATTCCAGACAAGAATAAAAGATCGTACCTAACCGTAAAACCTTTAACTTACAATTTAACAAAAAACAACCTTATCATACTGATTTTGAAACCTCATTCAAGTCAGAAATAAAACTTTAAAAAGCATGTTTTAACCAATATATTTCGCACTTTACCATGCGATTCTTTGTGAAAACATAGCGAACACCGAAGCTGGTAGAGGGCATTAGTAGAGCAATCTGCATAAAAGTGCTCCGTTTTAAAACTACTGATGCATACGGTTCAGTAATAATCGTGCAAATGCAACCGTTATTTTATACTTAGCTGGGGAAATATTCTACCTAAGCTTTAACCGTTTAGCTCATCCTTTCACTTTTTAGTACCGGTGGCCGTTGGAGTTGATAAGTTCGTAAATCGGTCAGCATAACGTCTGACCTCCCTCAGTTAGATGAACTGACCACTTTTAATAGGCTGCTGGGACTGAATGAGTGGGGTGTCGGAGAACTGGGTATTGTAGCGGCATTTGGAATACGCAGGCTATATTATAACTATATCAATTGTTTTTTAAGCAAATTGAAACTATACTGAAACTCAAATTGTCCGTATATTCCCATCACAGCTGTCATTTTTTGACAGTTATATGAAATGGCTATAACACGGCAAATGGACGTAGGGTAATATCCTTGCCTACCTATGTACTTACAATAAATAAAAAGGATCTAAACTTTTCTAAAGAAGCGAATTCAGAATTCTGTTGTTCCATTATAATCTCATTAAATATTGATGCTTAAAATTCACTGCGAAACAATCTCTCTCCACCCATTGTGTCTATGGCTAAATAAACGTCAAAACATTTAAAAAATCCCTTGTATTCATACATTTTTGGACCGCCAACAAAAAGCTGAACCATTGTTTCATGCTGTTATTCCTAACATTTGCATACGTATAGTTATATTGTCGCTTGAATTAATAAGCTATACAGGGATGCTGTACATTTTGTTCTCAGTAAATTTACCTCAGATTTTGTATCACTGTCCAAATCACAGTGATCTTTATTCCCATTCTAATTAGGTTGCTGATGAGTTGCTGCAATTGAAAAGTGTATCAAAATCATTGTGATCTTTATTCTCGTCACAATAGGTTGCTGGTAGTAGGCCGACCACTTAACTGAGACGTTGCCTGAGGTAGCAGCGCGGTGCGGGAGGGGTGGGATGTGATGCGAGAGCTCAGTGATTCGTCAACTTGTGACAACTGCCACCCCCCCTTTTTAACGACCGACGTTTCAAAATGTTGTCTCAAAAAGATGTCGTCGCTGTTTAGACATTTCGTTCGCGAAAAAAGACACAAATTTGTCATAATACCTACGACACTACGCCGTTCTAGTGCCGCGCGATCTGCCCGCTTTCTTCGAGGCTGCTCCGCAATCGCTGACTTCGTGTCCGTGACCAACTATAAATGGACTGTACACTAACTGTACAGTCCTGCCGACGAGAGAATGCATTCTTGACACCTGTCAATTTCATACAAACGAATAGGTGTTTCCTAAAATTGTCTTACTCACAGGTATCAGGAACGCATTCTTGACGGCCGGACTGTAAAGTGTTACAAGAATCTTTTGGCGCCTGATTTTCATTAACAGCATTGTTGCTTGTGAAATTGTATTGATAAAACAAGATGGCGGCATTAGTTCAGATTTTGACCACGCGCCAAAAGAATCTTGTAGCGCTGTATGAGTGATGTGCCACTTATATCTGAGAAAAATAAGGCCAAATCTACAAACAAATATTACAAAATCGTTTACTTAAGCTACGGTTGAAGGCCGGTAGCGTTGGAAGGCCTCCCACAGGGTGGTTCGACGACCTTGTGAAGGCCGCAGGAACCCGTTGGATGCGAGAAGCACAGAACCGGTTGAAGTTGAGGTTCTTGGGGGAGGCCTATGTCCAGCAGTGGACGTCTTTCGGCTGAAATAATAATAAATAATAAAATAAAATCATTTAATTCAGATGTCACAAGATCCATATTCATAATTATTCACGTTCACAAAATTAAATTAATTCACAATTGTTAGTATAAATACAGAACTTACTTAGCTTAAATGATGATGAAGCTACGGTTTCCTAGAAATATGGCGGCCGCTTCAAAACGTCCGCCAAAAAATGATAGCACCGGGGTTTAACTTTAAGGTGTCAAAAAACACTCTCTAGGAGGTAAATTGCGGAAGCTATTTGCGCGCTCATAATTATGAGCGCGATGCTTTTCACGCGCGCGGGCCGCGTAAGCCTCGCTCCTTCAAAAAAGAAGCATTTAATTCCAATGTTTTTCTAAAGAGGGAGCGATGCGTACGCGACGCGCTCGCTTAAAAATCGTGCTCGTGTGTACGCGCCCTTACTCACACTGTAATAACATTGAAAAATAAATTGAACCTATGATTTCTGCTATAATTTATATCGTTTACCATTTGCTGCACATCCCTGAGCTTTGCTAAAAGGTAGATTCTAGGATGCCTAGGATTAATAGGAACTTATCGTATTATGTTAGGGTCGGCTTCCAGTCTAACAGTTACTGTTACTGGGCAATATTGTATTGCCCAGTATCCCCCTTGGTAAGACTGTTATCAGGCTTTCGGGCTTCTGACGACCCGTAAAGACTGTCAAAGATCCACGAATGACAGCCGGGACCAACGGCTTATCGTATTTTCCGAGGCACAGAGGTATATGAAGAAGGTCGCCCATCCACAGACCAACCGCGGCAAGCGTAGCTTAACCTGATCGATCGACCCGTGTGGCCTTTATTACTTAGCCACAGGAGAGGGGCTCGTGGCTAGGATAAATAGGACGTATATTAATAAAATATAAGATGGTAATAAAATGATATCCTTCGAGCGGTTTATGATATTATTTATGAAGCGAAACATAATGTGATAGTCGTAGTCTTTTGAAGTTTTCTTGGTAGATTATATTATTTATTTATGCTTCAATTCTCAATTCAGATTGTACTTGCCATTTTTATTCTATTTGTTGTAAATAAATATATGAAAAAGATTTCTACTTGCTTGAAAATAATTTGTCTGGTTTCTTCAAAATAAAATAGATATGTCGCAGCCAACTAGTTTAATTAGTTAAACGGCGCCGTTCAACTAGCAGCCCGAATGATATTTTATTTATTTATTTATTTATTAAAACTTTATGCACATAATGTACAAAGGCGGACTTAATGCCTTGGGCATTTTCTACCAGTCTACCTTAGGGTGATGCAGAGACCAAACAGTAGGTGCAACAGAACAGAAAAATTTGAGGAATAAAATATAATAATAAATACTTATATACATACATACAACAAATTATACAAAGTGAGGAAAGATAAAAAAATAAAAAAACATAGATGGAGAAAACCAACAAATTAATTATGGGACAAGTCTGCCAACTACTTATGGATGTGTTCCCGAGCTTTTATTTTAAATGTGAGCCGACTGGTTGCCATCCTGATATTCAGAGGGAGCGCATTCCAAAGGAAAACCGCCTGGACAGGAAAAGAAGATTTAAGAAAGCCAGAGCGGTGAGTAGGACATCGTAGAAGACGATTATTGGAAGAACGAAGATTCTTGATGTGCGCAGAGCACAAATATTGGAAGTGAGAAGTAAGATAAGAAGGAGAAGTGGGTTTGTCTAGAAGAGAAACAAAGTTGTCAAAGCTCTTAACGCTCTGCGCTGTCTGATGGGTAACCATTTTAAGCGTAACCGGTGCGCGGACACATGATCGTACTTACGGAGATTAAATACGAATCGAATGCAGTTATTTAGAAGTCGGTCAAGTTTATTGAGGAGATTTGCATTCAGGTCGTAGTAACACACATCACCATAGTCAAGAATAGGAAAGATAAGATATTCATTATAGGTTAGATTAAAACTAATAAACGTATTTTCTTTCTTTCTTTAAACTGTGAACAACCACACGCGAGCCGTATTGGTTGCAGTAACGAGTAACGCAAAAATGCTAGTTTTAGAAACAATAAAAGTATATTAATCGACTACAGTAAATAAAATCAGAAAAATATATGATATTCTTCAGGATATATGTTAGGTAGGTAGTGTGTTGAAAACATAATACAACTAATTTGATATGATAGAAAGAAATCATGAAGATACCTCTAAAAACTTTATTTTTACAATAAAAACTGTACTAATCTACATAAAATCATTCTGATTTTTTGTAAGATCATTCTACAAGCAACATACTAAAATACTAGTTTTTTTAAATTTTAGTCCAAACATTAGATTTTTTGTAATTAAATAATCGCTTCATATTTTGCAATAAATTACCAGCGTTGTGTCATCGCGCTTCTCTTTCTTTTCTATGCAGTCCGAAAGTGACTGCGCTTTAGGTCATGTAAGCCCCTTAAGTTAGAACAGTGCACAACAGCGCGCTAGCCGAGCGAGCGAAGCGAGCGGTGCCGCATAGCGACCGGCGAGCGCTACTTCCAAAGGCTAGACTGTTAACAGTGAAAGGCTAATTAAGCTAGTTAGCTGCGACAGATACAAGTAAACATGTTAACAAGTACCTAATTATATTTTGCAATCAAAGCCATGCCTCATTTATTCTCAACACAATACATTATGTTCAGTATTGTTTTGTAAATATACTTATATTATGTATATATGGACTGGCCTATAATTAAAATATATTATACAGATATCGAGATAATATTCGTAGAAATCCTCGGTACTTAAATGAAAAACGTCATTATCATCACTTATAATTATCTGCTCACCATTACACGGAAGCCATTTACAATAACATTTAATACTTCGGGGAAAATCATTAATTTTATCATTTATATATTGGCCGCAATTAATTTGTTTAAATTATTTTCAGCATCTGATTAAAGTTAATGAGCGTGGTATTTATTAAAATTGCTTGCTGCACATAACTCCTTGTTTGTAATGAAATCTGCTGTGTGTTCAGGTTTTGGCAAAATGAAACAGTGTGCTGAAACAAGTTAATACCATCCGGGAAAGAATTAAATAAACTAATATTTTATTTTATTTATAAACAAGGTGTTTTTTTATACATATGACTCTAGGGTATTAATAAGACCATATCAATGAATCAACTGGCATATAAATTATTTTTCAATTATCTTTTTTTTTGTTTTCTTTTTTCATATGTTATTATTGTTAATGTAAAACAACTTTACGTGAACTATGACAACGTCGCATTTTCTTAGCTTTAAATATGAATGACTGGTTTGAATGAAAACTCGTATTTATTAATGAAACTTAGATACATGGTATAGAATATAACCCTAGAGTTATGGGATATAAAAAAACACGATGTATAATAATTGCTTGCTGCAGTTACAGTTAAAACCAAACCGCGCAGCAAGCCAGCAATATACCACTTAACTAAAAAATTTAATGCAAACATTCATCATCGATTTACTGCTATGCACGTATATGTAAACACCCGGCTTCTGAGCCATCAGGGCGTTCATGAGATTGATCGCCTGGGTTGTGGGAGCATATGGAGCAGTAGGTACTTTCTGAGTTTCCCACGTATTTGTGGACATAAATGGTTAGATAAATTTAAAAATCTCTGGCCTTCCAAACAAACACGAATTCTGAAAAAAACCACAACAATCCGAAGACCATTGTACACGAACCATATTCAGTTTTATTCAAATAATGTTCTTGTACTTGTAATAAAAATGAATAACGCAACGGAAACAATTTAACGACTTTGTATGCTTTATAAATTTAACTATTCTAACATGCTTAACAGCACCGTTTTGTAACGAGCTGCCATTTGCATAAAAGTGAGGATTTATTGTTATTAAATTCATACTTCCGTGTTCTGGGGATTGGAGGCCGAGGTTTATGATACCGATACCACGGTTGAGGAAGGGGTGGTTTGTTTATATTACAGGGTAGCATTGCAAACTATGTTTAGATGCTCGCGAGTGAACCGGAGGTAAGACTGCTGTCGAGCAGTTCCACCTCGCAAAGGACAAGGAGAGAGTTGATTGCCAACCTTCAGTAATTGGACCTGATGAAGAAGATGAATAATTGTGAACTAGCTAAATATAACTAGCGAAATTACATTTATTTGGATTGGTCCTTGAGGCTTTCCAAGCCATTAAGGGGGAAGCGCTAAGGTAGCCCGAAATTCAAATTTTCTTTGTTTTTTGCAATTTGCTGGTCAGTATTAAGTTGTACGTCGATCAAAATATATGATTCGTAGCCGAAACAAATATGTATTTACATAATCATAACCATTAGAATCAGTAATACAACTTGTTAGGTTAGTATAATCCCAAAATATCAAGATTTCATGAAATAGTCATTCTTTGGGATTACTTGGTCTTAGAGAGTGGTGTTAATGACTTTAATGATTATAATTCTGTAAATACATATTATTTGTTACGGCCGCGAATCATATATCAATCAACGTACAACTTAACACTGACCAGCAAATTGCAAAAAACGTAAAACTTTATCTATTCGCACACACAGTATGACCGTTAGGTTCATTTTGTGATGATTGTTTTGACACAAGATTTTTAGGGCTGTGCTTATTCAGTTTATAATGTTCCCTCTGCTGGGATACAGGCCTCCTCCCTGTGTGAGGGACTGGGCCACATGAATTTTTGGTTCCAGGACGGTTCTAGGACATGCCGGTTTCCTCACGAAGTTTTCCTTCGTCGTTTTAACAGCAATGATGTCGAAATTCTCGCACACGAAGGGTTCCGTACCGCAAGCCAAAAAAGGCGGAAAAAAACACGTTTGTTGTATGGGAGCCCCCTTTAAATATTTATATTATTCTGTCTTTAGTATTTGTTGTTATAGCGGCAACAGAAATACATCGTCTGTGAAAATTTCAACTGTCTAGCTATCACGGTTCATGAGATACAGCCTGGTGACAGACAGACAGACAGACGAACAGTGGAGAAGTAATAGGGTCCCGTTTTTACCCTTTGGGTACGGAACCCTAAAAAGTAAAGTGCCTGTCTGGGTTCGAACTCACGACCTACTCGTTAGTCGGGACCGATACCATTGAGTCTGGGCTTCTACTGCTCCTTAGAATTGTATCAAAGCATATTCCAGACAAACATAGAATGTGGAAACATGAAATTGTGAAAGTCACTTATACGAATACAGATAATGTATGTTTTAAAAATAATTATATTTTTTGTAATTATTGACGTTCAAAAGTGCCTTTTACGTGGGACACTCAGAAAGATTTGCGAAAATAAAAAATAAATGTTATATAGCTAAATATTTTTTTATTAAATCTTTTTAAAGTACTATCTTTCTTATAAGATGTACTGTAGTTCTTATCGATATTATTTACAATAAATAACATATCAAATTGCATTTCGAATGTTTATTTATTAAAAATGTGAGCTTGTCTTCGAAGACGAGTAACAAAAATAGAAAAAAATACTTTACTTTACTCGTAGGTACCTACTTCTATAAAAATCGCTCGCTCGCGACACTACCAGTATTTTTCACCCATACTCACTTTATAAGTCCATAATAACCAACCGCCGCATGCGAATTGGCTGTCTTGCAGTGTGCATGTGTGTTAACTATCAGTTTGAAGGTACCTTGAGTCAGAAGGTTTTAATCAAACTTTTACCGACTAAGCGAACCAAGAAGCCCAACAGTCAACAAGAGCTCAACAGTCGCATTTCCGACCACTAACAAGTCAAGCAGATAACATTCATTCAACTGCCATTTCTAAGGGATTGGGGTTAGCTAATTGGATGACTATCCCGTCAACTGGTGGGCGTTAGAGCGTTGTCCTCGGTGCACCGCATGCAATCGAGGTAGGCTTTAATTGGTGGAACTGTACGCTATGTTCGGGTTTTACGTCAGTGTCACCGACGCAACAAAAATTTGTAAATACTAGCTGAAGTTTTAGGCCGGATTAATTTTTCGAATGAAACATTGCCAATGGGGGTTTACGTGAAAATTTACGACACCAGTTGGCACCACTTTGACAAGAGATCTTCCATTTCAACAATGAATATGTGATGAGGTACATCATTCGATTCATTCATTCGTTCATAATTCAGTCATGACTAAAGAAAATATAGGCTCTTTGACAGATGCCTGGACCTGACGTGTCAGTGCTGGCACCTAGCGAATGTCATTACAGAATACCCTCATTATTATTACTTGTTTGTGTTCATAACCCGAATTAACAAATAACACCAGCCCTGACGTATTTGACACTTAAGAAGTTAAGAGTAATCACTGTTATCTATCAGGCGTTCACCAGGAGTCCAGTTAATCACACTAATATTATAAAGGCGAAAGTTTGTGAGTGTGTGTGTGTGTTTTTATATGTTTGTTACTTCTTCAAGCTTAAACGGCTAAACCAATTTTGTTAAAATTTTGTGTCGAGGTAGCTGACATCCTGGATTAAAATATAGGATATTTTTTATCCCGATATTCCCACGGGATCGACATTTACGCGAGTGAAACCGCGGAGCGCAGCTAGTATGATATAACCAACAGGTGACGGGCGACAATCTGACAATTTTATAAGTTTTTTTCATATATTTTCTGCTCTAAGAAACAGCACTTGTCGTACAAATACGTCAATTTTGACAAATATGTCAGTTATGTCCAATAGGGTTCAGCTAACTACGCATTTGTCGGTCACTTCTAAAATTCTGCTCTATAGTTTCATACAAAATTCTACACCCAACTGTTTGTCACTTAAAGAAAAACTACACTTCGTTGTGTCCACGAGTATTTTTATGTAGAACATAGTTAACATAAGTAAAACAGGAAAAAATACAGGAAATTACATTACATTTAACATCCAGTCAGACGTTTATAGACTTAATGATGATGGGATACAATCTCCATAAACATAGCCCCCCACGCAAGTTATGCGCACAGATGCGCAATTTTATGACATCACTGTCGCACGCATGGCTCGGCCTTTTTGAACAGTTTGCGTGCAAAGCGTGACTCACTCAAGGTTGAAAAGAAGGAAGTGTATTCGAGAAAAGTCCATAGCTATTTTTCCTTGTCAAAACACGAATTACTGGAATAAAAAAAGTATTATCTTGTTAAAACTTCATGCAAAAGTAATAAAAATACTAATACGTACTAATAGAATGGCTAATCACTCACCACGAGTCTAATTGTGTTTTTTGTATTTTATACAATGTCACTGTATTGCAGGTAGTTCCGTTTAAAAACACAAAATTAAATGTAATCAAAATAACTTTTCACTCAGTTTTTCACACTTCACTTCACATTATGTATGTATAGGAAAAGGTAAAGTGTGTGTCATTATTATCAGGCATATCTTAATTACTGTGGGCGTACTAAGTGGGTAGTGTTGGTTACTGCGCAATAGAAACACGGTTTGCACTTCACATCAGATTATAATTTCATGAACAATTTAATCACATTAGCAAATCAAGCACTATAGGTACACGATACAACCAGATACGAACGCGATATAGTTTCTGAGCACATGATGTCCGTACGATGTCCAATGGTCCAGTCCCCTGCCGCTTCGTTGCTCGCTCTTTTATACTGGTGTCAAAACAAGTCGAGCAGTGGGGCGGTGGGAGAAGTCGAGTGACGTACTTGTCGGTGGCGTGATCGGTGCATGTGTTGTTTTCGACAACGCCGCCGACATATGCTTTTGTGTTTGATAGGCTTTATTCCAATAAAATAATTAATTCTATACAGACAAACTGAATTAAAATTATCAGAATTAAAACACGGTTTGCACTTCACATCAGATTATAATTTCATGAACAATTAAATCACATTAGCAAATCAAGCACTATAGGTACACGATACAACCAGATACGAACGCGATATAGTTTCTGAGCACATGATGTCCGTACGATGTCCAATGGTCCAGTCCCCTGCCGCTTCGTTGCTCGCTCTTTTATACTGGTGTCAAAACAAGTTGAGCAGTGGGGCGGTGGGAGAAGTCGAGTGACGTACTTGTCGGTGGCGTGATCGGTGCATGTGTTGTTTTCGACAACGCCGCCGACATATGCTTTTGTGTTTGATAGGCTTTATTCCAATAAAATAATGAATTCTATACAGACAAACTGAATTAAAATTATCAGAATTAAATTTTATCCAATTTTAGTTCAATCCCCGTCCTTTAAACTTCTGACATAAACACACACCAATCAAAAGTATGTTTAGTACTGTCGCGGCATCTACATTTCCATATGCGAACTACACATCACACGTCACACGAAATCCTGCATCGCGCAAGCAAAGTTTACCGCGCAACTAGCATAAATATATATACAACGACCCGAAATCAATCGTCGGGCAGTTGCCCACCAGACACACCTGTCTGGTTGGTGGCCTTTTCTATGGAGTATGAGTGAACTTTACACCCTATTTCTTATACCTCCATAATTCAATTGGTAGGTTAGTCACGCGCAACCAACATTATTTAATACCATTTTAAGCTTAAATAAAAATTAGTCGACCTCGTAATTGCTTTATAAAATAAATAAAATTATTCTTTATCACCCTAAGTTTGAATGTCACGTCTTGTACTTAATACGGAACCTGCCCCACCGCCAACGAGGAAACGACTAACTATCAACAATTCCTCAAGGATGCTCTCCAAAGTATGTCTTATGAAGAAACAGAAAGTTTACTAACTGTGTTAAAGTAAATATATAGGTATACAAATTTCAATCACGTTAAATATTTATCAAGTTTAGAAACTAAGAGTTAAGCTACTCGACATATAATTATTTGTCTATTGTCAACTTTCGATTATATTTTATTAATTTTAATAGACTATTTTAGCTCTTCTTGCCTGAAACACAGGACTACATAGTTCAGGTACGTAAGTCTTAGCAATATATTCTTATTTAAGCAAAACTGTACTAATTTTCATGCCTTATAATTTTTGAATAAATATATCATTATTAATTACTTCGGTCAAAAAATGCAAAGTACAAAAAAATTAAAGTCCCGTGTAACTAAAAGATATACACAAAGGTGTAGATCGCTGACTGTTCACGCCGCCTGCTGGGGAGTACTCGTTCGTTGCAGTGACAAAAGCCATCAATGAGAGTACTCGCTCAACAACGCTAGCTTGGCGGGCAGAAAACTCGATGAGATAGTCACACACAGACGCCAGCACATCAAGCTACTACAATTTGTCAAATTTCTTTAATAAATTTTCAACTTTATCGCTAAAACATAGGGTTCAAGGTTGATTGGGGAAATTTGACAGTTTTGGGTAGCTTGATGTGCTGGCGTCTGTACATACACATACGAGCGAGCAAATGCTCGCTAACTCGTACAAAGTTGCTAGCTCTACGCGCTTCTCGTTTATCGACGGCAATGGGACAAGTACCTAAGAAGACACGATATATTTGTCTATGTGACAGTTTAAGAAGTTCTAACCCCAGTCGTTGGAATTGTTGTCAAAAGTGCTAAAACAAGCAAGCAGGTGGTACGATGTCGACTGTACTTCAGGAACGCTCAAACAAATAAACTAAACCATCCGTAAAGACTTCAATAAACCCCGTTGAACCGAACGCGTCGATCGGGATAACAAACAGACAAAATTAATAGCTAGGCCGAAACTGAACAATAAATCAGGCAAGTTAGGACAAGATGCGGGTCGCTATCAAAGTAGGGGAAGTAGGGACGCAACTCAACGAATTTCCCTGTAGAGGTGACTTGCAAAATGATAACACACACTTGTTCTGTGTGTTGCTTTGAGGGCTTTGTTAATTGGGTTTTGTATGTGAAAGTGTTTGAGATATGGGTCTATTTTAAGTGCTATTTAATTTATTTTAACCCCGAAAGAGATGGTAGCATGGGACTCCCTTTTAAGGTGTAACTATTATTGTAGTAGACCGGGAAATCGAGGAGTTGAACTAGGGACAGCTCTGCAGTGGAACAGTAAACGTGTTTCATAGCAATAATAGTAATTGGTATATTTAATTTGGGGAGAGAGACCCGTGGCTAAATCATAACGGCCGCACAGGTCAATCGATCAGGCTAAGCTACGCTTGCCGCGGTTAGTCTGATGATGGGTGACCATCTTTACATACCGAGACCCCTCCGTGCCGCGGAAAGCATGTTAAGCCGTTGGTCCCGGCTGTCATTCCTGGATCTTTGACAGCCGTTACGAGTAGTCAGAAGCCTGAAAGTCTGACTACTAGTATTACCCAGTAACTTGGTTGTGGAGGTCAGATAGGTAGTCGCTCCATGTAAAATATGGGTATTCAGCTGCATCCGGTTAGACTGGAAGCCATCCACAACATAATTGGGAAAAGGCTAGGCAGATGGTGTTGATATTTAATTTGGGGCCGATTTTATTCAATCTTCAGTTAACATGTATCTGAGAAATAAAAATTATTGTTTGACAGTTTTTATAAAGAAAATATGTCAGACCGCCATATTTATTCGTCAGATAAAAGTTACTGATTGAAAAATTTGCTCTTAATCATATTTAAGGGCTGATTTTTCAATCAGCAACTTTTTCAGAACATTGCTTCGTGTCAGCTGTGACGTGTGTGTATGTGTGTGTTGTGTGTGTGGTTCGATTCGCGCACGGATGAAACTTTTTATGGTCTATTGTACTATCTACAGATTATACTCGTACGTGCCATAAAAACATTTCAACCATACGGGACATTCCGGGCTTCGGGCCTGACTCTTACCACATTTTTTTTACATAAAAATATACATACATGAAAAGAAAATCCTAGCTTAGTTTTAATTGGGGTTTTCACAAAAAATATACATTCACAAATTCCGAAACGACTGTTCTATTTATTTATTTATTTAATACTTCAAGCACATAAATGTACAGAGGCGGACTTAATGCCATAGGCATTTTCTACCAGTCAACCTTTGGGTGATGCAGAGACAAACGGTGGTAGGTGCAGTCATGACCATTGAGGAATAAATATTTTAAATATAAAGATACGCATAAACCTATTAAAACTGAATATAATATATACCTAATTACATATAAATATATTACAAATAAATATACATACATACATAAATAAACTTAATAAAATGAAATAAGATTCTATCCGGTTATTATGGACCATACCGACGAATACCCTATTGCCAACGTTAGCCTTAGTTAGTTAAAAAGTTTGTCTGCTCAACAACGTAAATATCGCAATGAATGTTGTTGAACTGACAAAATGAAAGATATTGCTGCTGTTAGTATTTTACGCAATGGGCATTGTTCATATTTTTTTAAATGTTGTAATTGAAAAACCATTTCGAGGAATAGCGTTACTGATCATTACGGACTAATTAATTTTGAAAAATATTCATGTTATTGATATTTTTGATAAAATACGATTGACCTTCTTTGCCCTTCAAATTACGTACGACTGGCTGTACAGTTTTGTATCGTTGCCTCAGAAAATAAAAAGTAAGAGGCAAGTATTGTCTACAATCTGTCAAATGTCAAATTATTGTAAATATGTCAAAAATATAAACATTCTTGTTTATAAATCTCATTATTACATTACATACATTATTTCAACACTCGACAATATTTAATACTGGAAGAGTTATGGAATACAGGAAGTGCTTTGTTCCAACTTGCAGCAATAATAGTAATAATGTCGCCGCGTGCGTTATTATTCCATTTCTAAGTCGCCGCATCGATTGTTCTAGTGACGATAGAGAGTAGTATATTCCTTGGAGGACACTTACACATAAAAAAACCATTTGTAAATAAATACGCTAAGCTAGGATTCGATTTTATTTAAGACGTCTATTCGGCCTATTGACACTTTGACAGATGTGACATTGTTGACGTTGTGTTGACAGATTAAAATTTTTAATAATGTACTAGTAAGGCAACGGCACTTAATCTTTATGCTACTGGATGACGTCACCTACCTTAAAAACTTAAAATAATTAAATAATTTTTATTAAAATAACTATTGAGCCAATCATCAAAATATTCAAATTAGTTTCTCAAAATGCTCTAAATTTACAAAAAATAAAATAAAATATAATGGTTAGAAATTTTGGACAATCCCCATTGGGTAATTGCGTAAAATACTAACAGCAGCAATGGCTGTAGGATTACAGGCCCCAATAATAGTTGAAAAAAAAAAATTGTTAATTGTTGTTTGCTGTCTGTAATTTATATGGTACTAGCTTCTGCTCGCGACTTCGTCCGCGTGAAATTTCTTGTTCCCCCGACCCACCCCGTCGCATCGCCTGCCTGCGCTTTTAATTCGTTTACCTTTTTTCTGTCTTTTTTGGTTTTTGCTGTACTCCTAAGGGTCCTAGCGTAATGTTAAGTAGCCTATAGCCTTCCTTGAGAATTGGGCTATTAGACTCAAAAATAATTTTTCAAATCCGACTAGTAGTTCCAGAGATTAGCGCGTTCAACCAAACTCTTCAGCTTTATAATATTAGTATAGCTACATAATAAAGAGTATTCTATTCTATTCTATTCTATTGATCCATAATAATTGGCTAAAATTGGGAAAGTCTCGACTTAATCAAAGAACCCTAAGCAGTGTACGCATATGGCCCAGTGGACTCAGTGAGTCGATTCACGGAGCTCTTTTATTGGCTACGTATGTGATTGGCGTAATAACTAGGCTTGTTTATGGCCAGACCTTCATTGAGCCACTATTTTGCAACACTATGTTTAAGGCATACGTTTTGGCTTCACTAGGATGTTTGAGTTTGGATATTAGACTGTTTAATAGGTTGGTTTTGTTTGAAAGTTATGTAATAATGTTTTTGTTTTTATTTTTTTTTTTCTCATAGTTTCCTTATTTATTTATACAGGATCAAATTTTATATTACAGGAAATTAAATAAGTAGCGAAACTCTGCGGACGTAATGGACATAAACAAGATAAAACAAAAAATAAATTTTGACGATTTTTTGTGGGGTCACCGACCGCAGGTAGTTGTGTCACTTTTTTTTTTTTTTCATTATGGGAAATCATCAAATGACTCCTCCCGCTCTGGATGGAGCGGAAGGGAGTGTCAGACTCTTACTGACTAAAACTCACCCGTGTTCCTTCCTTCGCCCTTTATGTTCCGGGCCAGCGGTAACCCTTTCGGAGAATCCCGCTGACCCGGCAGGCTTCGGCCCTTACGGGCCCCTTCGTTTAATGCTGACATCTCTTTGAGGCGCGCGTGGAACACGTACGCGCCGTCCGGCACGGGCCTGGTCCTGATCGGACGTAGTAGTGTCACTTGACATATCACTTTTAAAGACAGCTTTTTATTGTGTAAACTTCACACTTAAACAGGAACATTTTAATCTTATAAATCTTGACCATTCACGAGAAAATCCTTAAAAACAATAGGATAGCCTAAAATAACACACAATACTGTTATAAGTAGGCAACTTAGATTTTTCTGTTTTTTTGTCTTTGGTTTAAAATAAAAAGGTGAAAACTTCTTGTTGAGCATTTTTTGAGATGGGAAAAAACCATTGAACTCGCGCCACTATAAGCGACACCGCGCGTGTTTTGTTTATTAGACAATTAAAAAAATACCCGCTTCGGATGTGTTCGGCTATCCTCGGGATGTACTTTATTTTAATGTACCTATATCCGATATGTCAGTGAGTGATGGCAAAATATTCTGTTTGTGTGTTGTTTTCCCTTTCTTTCGGCACTCCCGGAGTGCCACAATTTTTTTTATACACGGTGGAAATCCTCTTGGACTTCCTCCATCGTGGGTTTGACAGACTCTTACTGGCTAAACTACCTAAACTACCGCGGTGTTCCACCTCTACCTATGGCCGGTGCGGGATTCGCATAAGCACCTTTATTTTTTAAATATCGCAGCATCATGTTACGGTTGGAAGGAGCCTCTTCGCCTCGTATAGGACTTTCTGTGTCATTTTTGTTTTTTTTACTTTAAAAAAATGTATAATTTGGTTTTTTATTTTTGACTGTGTTTATTTTAGTTTGTGATCTTCCAGTACGGGTCGCAATAAAAATTTTTTCTTTATTTCAACAACTTATCATTATATCATTTCATGTATCAGTTTCTTCTTCTAATTTACTGGTGTTAGTTTGTAAGCGATTTAAAGTACCTACCGTCTAAAATGTATTCTTAAAATATCTAAAAATCTTTCGTATTAAGACATGGCGAACACCTGAAAAACTCGTAACAAAGCATCGGGAGTGGCCCCGTTCTCAACAAACTTACCGAAAAAGTACCAACACTGATGGAAGTAGCGGCTTTATCGTGTTTTAGGGTACCGTAGTATTGATATGAAATCATATACGAGACAGCGAAATGCAGGTGAACAATGAAGTCTCTTTCTAGATTGCCACTGAGCCGTGACGATTTCTTTTCTATGTATGTGTGTTCATCTGTTGCCTACCAACAAACCCACAAAAATCTAACTTCAAAAGTAGGTACTTATAATAATTTGACAAATGAGGTATCGTTAGATTAGAAGCGTCTTGACCGTCCGCTGGTTCTGGCTACGTGACATTACACTAAATTCAATAAAGCGCCCTCTAGAGGACATAATGTAATGAATTTAAAGATAAATATTCTGGGATGGTGCCTCGTGGGGTGTATCAAATGAAAAAGCTTGATTAGCACGTTTTAAAAATATAAATATTTTTGAAAAAAGCCCCAAACTAACGTTTAAAAACTAAAACCCGACTACTGAAAAGAATGAAACAAGAAAGTACCTTCCCGTGGTCGCATGCTACCATAGCTTATATGTATCTTAGTACAGCGGCATGCGACCAAGGGAAGGTACTTTCTTTTTTCATTCTTTTCAGTAGTCGGATTTTAGTTTTTATACTTTATTTATTATTATTAGTATAAAAATAGTATAGATTTTGTGCGTAGGTACATGAATGAATAAATATGAGTATTGGGATTATCCATTACGTTGTTTGTTATTACCAATGACATGCCATAAGGTATTTATTATAATTATTAAAACACAATGTAAGATCCTTGATATAATACCTAAAAGTTGGAAAGAATTACCGCTATTGTTATTTAAAAAGAGGCTGCGAAGCTTTTTGACAGTCAAAGCATAATATATAATACGTAATATAAATACTTTGTTTCAGACCATGGTGTCCATTTTGTTAGTAACAATGTTCTTATAGACTAGTGTTAGTAATACTTAAAACTACTCACAACAAAAAATAAAAAGAAAGGAAACTCAAACAATAAATACTGCGCCATTTCATGACATATGGCGCAGGACACTATAGTGTAACAGAATTATTGATTGATAAAAAAAAATAACTTAGACTGTTTACAATAATGCTTGAAATAAAAATTATGTTTGATTTTGTGTTGTTTCTTGTTCTGTTTGTTAAAGTTTAGTGTTTACTAGATTAGTTTTTATATTTGTAACTTTTAAATGCCTGGTAAAATATGGCCGAACGTATTTCCATCATCTATATCTTGATGCTTTGAAACAAAACATTAAAGGACCCAATCGTGCTACAATAATTTAATATCAAACAACTATACAATTCAACAAAGAAACATAATACCCGCTGAAGATGTTAACAGAAACCAGCAATTTATTTAACAATACACGGAACCCGGGTGAACGAAAACTCGCACCTGACTCAACAAAGCCGGGGGGGGCTAAAACTTGGTGTTTTCATTAAATTTAATACTGTTTAGAAGCTATCGCTTTGAATCCACATTTTGTTTAATCTATAGCAAAGGTAGGAACATGCTGTTTTGTTGAGTTTGACCTAGAAAGAAAGAAAATACGTTTCATTGCGGCAAACATGACGCATAAAAATAAAAAAACACAAACAACAGAAAAACAAAGTAACAATTTGGGATAGAGTATGCGTCACATCTACGCAAAACGGCCAACGCTCAGCATAATGCTAAGACCCTATACGGGACAGAGCCCCAGCGCCCGACCTCTTAAATGATGAAGGATTTTCTTGTTGGACTCAAAGATAGAAAACGCTCTTTGGTTGTCAAAAAAAAAGGCGAGAGGTCGTGGACACCCGGTTGGAACGAAGTTATTTTCGCTGTGTATTATTTATGTATTAAATAAAACAGGCACAATGAAATAAATTAACAACTTTTGAGAGTAACTAAATGGAAAAAAACGGGCACAATGAAATAAATTAACAACTTTTGAGAGTAACTAAATGGAAAAAAACGGGCACAATGAAATAAATTAACAACTTTTGAGAGTAACTAAATGGTAAAAAACGGGCACAATGAAATAAATTAACAACTTTTGAGAGTAACTAAATGGAAAAAAACGGGCACAATGAAATAAATTAACAACTTTTGAGAGTAAGTAAATGGAAAAAAACGGGCTCAATGAAATAAACTAACAACGAACTTTCGATCCCGTGTGAATATTGGGATTAATAAAAGCTTGTAAAAATAACCTATGTCCTTTCCCAAGACTCAAACTATCACTATACCAAATTTCATCTAAATCGGTTCAGCGGTTTAAGCGTGAAGAGGTAACATACAGACAGACAGACACACTTTCGCATTTAAGTATAGATTTTTTGCTGTACAATATAATATATAAATGTTATTACTTAACTCCGAGTTAATAAACTCTACATTTATTCGTTTAATTAATTTACCCGACTAAACGTGCAAATGGGCCTTAGTTAAGTAGCGAGCTAAGTTCAAGTTAACGTCAAGTTCAGTTCAAGTTAACGAAAACGTCAGTTCAAAAGTGACAGTTTTTGAAATAAAAACTTCTTTAGACGCGTTGGGCATTTATTGAGATGGGTAAAATACCATTGAACTCGCGCCACTGTTACCGTAACCGACAGCGCACGTGTTTGGTTTATAAGACGATTACAAAAATACCCGCTTCGGTGTTCAGCTGTCCTCGGGAGTCGGGATGCACTCGGTTTTAATGTATATCCGATATGTCAGCGAGTGATGGCAAAGTATTCTGTTTTTTATTTGTTTTCACTTCTGTCGGCACTCCCGGAGTGCCACTGTTTTTTTTATTGTGAAGTGTCACATATAGACGTCAAAAAACTTAACTTGTTACTTATCTAATGTAAATAACCTATAAACGATCGCACTCCTTAACGTAACAGCCACATAACTTCTATCTTATAATAAATAACTACCCACAAAAGATAACAAAACTTCCCCCGGACATTAATCCAAATGACGGATTATCTAAAGTGTCCGTAGCATACCATCTGATTTATGGGCTGGTAAGCTCTTTGTCCAGTTGCCTACAGCGAGCGGATATCCTCAAAAATGTTTGCTGTAACATTAAAGTGGGTTATTGCTTGGAAGAATTACAAGGAAATATAGTGATCTAAAAATATTAGTGTGTTGCAACACATGTGAATATGGTTCTTATAATCGCAAGTGGTTTTTAAATACATGATTTTATAACTATCAGTGAGTTTGAGTATTTTGTATATGGCCAACACAAATGTTCTGCAGATCTGGTAGCGTCGAGTGACGGGTCGTTGAGCTCCCTAAATACCCTCCCATAGGGTTGAGCTACACGATGACTGATGCATGCATGCCCTCTGTTGCGACAGGTCAACTCAAAGCAAAAGGCTCTTTTAACAAAAGCCCTTCCAGACATGACTCTGCTATGTTAGACTCACATAAATTCCTAATAATATCAAGCGTCAAGTGTTCACCAAGTGTACATAAGAGAAAGTGCTCGTAACGTCAACGGTACACCAAGTGTACACAACTATTGTCATTGTTCTATTGTCTATTTTTTTTCTTGCTTTATTGTCATTGTGATAACAATGACTTTACTGCGTCCAGTAAAGTCGTTCAACTACCCACTCCGACGCGTCGGGTGTTTCGACAGGTACACGGGCAAACGTGTGAGAGGTTAAAAGGGACCATGACCTCTCAGTTTATTTTCTTCTCACGGATCAGTCAGCTAGGAAATGCCAGCGCCAGTTTTAAAACACTGACGTGCAAAAGTGTCTTAAAAGTTTTACTAACATAAATAAACATTTAATTTCATTTCACTATAACCAATGGGCAACTGGTTTTAATAGATTTTTATTCATTTTTTTATTGGCAAAAAATGCACAGATCTGCCGATCTCTTCGGAGTAAACATATGTGATGTTATGTTGTTATTCGCACAAAACTATGCCAATGAACTCTTAAATACCTACGAACAATGAACATTATTACATTTATTCACACTCTACACAATAGACCACCATCTCATCTCTACCATATTCTATCTGTTACATTCTCATAGGAATCAACAAATTGAAACCGTACCATCTAAAATCTAATCAATAATACGTGGCTGAATACAGTTTACAAGAAAAATAAAGTTTTAAATTCTTTAAATGTAACAAGCAACTCATTCATTCACAAGACTCAGTGACCCATCCGATTCCAATCCGCCACAACAGCAGCTTAACCTCGATTGATAGTAATCTTAAACCTCTCAACGGAGAGTAATAAAGGAAGATATTGTGTATGTATGGAGCGATCAACTATTCACCATATAGGATCACATAGGACGTAAACTGACAGGATTGAAACATTTTTTTTTTAATTCTTCGTCCATAGTAAAATAATCAGGGCTTGTGGATAAGTAATAACAGCAGCGGGTTAAGCTACGTTTGCCGCGGTTGGTCCGTGGATGGGTGGCCATCTTTACGTACCAAGTTGGTATGTATGTTTGTTATGCTTTCACGCTAACACGATTGACCTAATGGCATATGGGTAAATCATAACCTGGATTAGGATATAGGATACTTTTATCCCGATAACACCACGGGATCGAGACTAAAGGCTCCTTCAAACAGGCGCGATACGCGATAAAATCGCGCGCGACACTAAGGCACCGCAAGTCGCGCATTTTGGTCGCGCACGATTCGCGTCGCGCGTCGCGCCTGTTTGCAGGAGCCTTTATGCGGATAAAACCGCGAGGTCCATTAGTTACAGATACAAATGTATAAATTTTGCATAGCGTGACACAATGGGCTGTCTTATCACTAAAAACGCTCTTAAGATCAAGAAACAAATGCTAATAATTTAAATGTAAACTTTAATATTTCAAGTTTAGTACCGAGACTCAGAAATCAAAACAACGAGGTACTCCACCCAGAGCACTGATTTGAACCGCACTTAGACGAACCGCACCTGAGCACTTCCACTAACCGCACTGAAACAAAATTTTACAATATTATAATTATATAGTGTCATCCACAAAGACGCGCCCCACTCTCCTTATTAATCGCTAATGGTTATCGCTAGTTAATTCCGCTAAGTAGTGTTTTATGTTTTACTACCGTTGAAGTAAACAAAGCATTTACAAAGCTATGTCCCAAATAATTATACATTAACACATGGGTTAAAAAACTGACTGCGATCAATTATAATGGCCAATGTCTTATGTTGATGATATTAGCGTGATCATAATCAGACTATAATGTTCCCACTGCTGGGACACAGGCCTTCTCCTCTCTGTGAGAGGGAGTGGGCCGTAATCCACCACGCGGACCCATTGTGGGTTGGTAGATGTCACATGTCTTCGAATTTTTGGCTCTAAGACATGCCGGTTTCCTCACGATGTTTTCCTACACCATTTTGAGAGCAGCGGTGATGAAACTAAGTAAACTCAAATACACAAAGAAAAGTCGGGACCGATACGCCTGGGCCTTCACTGCATTCGTAATGATATTAACTAGAACCTAAATATTTAGCTGTGAATATTCATTCCTCCATCGCGGAGAGTGTCTAATATACATAACACTGTACAAAACCAAGACAAAAGAAAACAGCATTAATAATTCAGACTAAATTAAACGCGAGCGCAGTCGGGTAGCCAGTTAGTACGCCGCAAAAAGTTCTAAAAGGAAAGATTCCATTCAATAGCTTTGGCTTTGTTCACCTCATTATTAAACATTTCATTGTTTCTTTTTAATAAAGCAAGCGCTAAAGGAAATAAAGTTTTCAATTCAGTTGACTTCAAAATATTATACAATCTTAGTAGCGTAGGTACGTACCTAGCTGTTGTGATGTCAGTGGACGGTGACAGAAATTGATTGGATGAAAGACGATAGCTAAACAATTTTGTATTTTTCTTAGCTGCATAAAACATAACATAAATCACGCCTGTTTTTGCCCCCAAGAGTTAAGCAGTTATGTTAATATAATAATATAAACATGCTCGGAGGAAGGAAGTATTCCAGTAGGGATCTTGACCGTACTTCCGGGATTGTCCAGATAGCTGTGGAATACCTCCACTCCTCATAAGCACCTCAGGACATGTTGCCTCCTTGTCGCTACGACACTATGCTAGACCATAGTGTTTTTTGTGTGTGTCAGAGTTTGCGAGGGCCCATTATTAAGTGTGCAAGTCACCCCCTGCCATCTTATCTGAGTAATTTATATAAAACATCGGTCAGGCAGGGGCTATAGACTTTCCATAGTCCTAAATAACCAGTTCGCTTTAGCCACCCAAACCCACAATCCAATATATTTTTTTCCATATCCTACAACAGTCCTACACCAACCGGGGATTGTCCTTGCGTGCAATTGCATATTGCGAACAGGGATAATCGTCCGTCGATGCCTCATTTAATTAAAAACGTCTAACGGGCCTCTGCGAGTTGTCTTTAGCCCCTTGTACGCCTTCCAAAGGTCCGGGTCTCCAGGGTCCCGAGAAATATCAAAAGAAGTAACAATTAGGTACAATAATAATTATTATTTTTATTCAGCCATGAGTCAGCTTAGTCAGTCTTACTTAGGGATACTGAGGGTTATAATAATCATAGGGCACGCCGCGATAGCGGCGGTAAGACCCGTGATGAAGGAGTAGGAGGAAGGAAGGAGTAGGAAGGAGGAGGAGAAGGAGAGACGCCACGGCGCCCTCAGCTTCCGGCTGACGCAGGTGCTTACCGGACATGGGTGTTTCGGGAAGTACCTGTGTCGGATAGGCCGGGAGCCGACGCCCGAATGTCACCATTGTGACAGCTGCCGCGAGGACACGGCGCTGCACACGTTATTGGAGGAGTGCCCAGCTTGGGCAGTACAGCGCCGTGACCTGGTCGCGGCAGTCGATGCTGCGGGCGACCTCTCGCTTCCGGCCGTTATTTCATACATGGTCGGGAGCGAGAGTGGCTGGACGGCCGTCGCCTCCTTTTGTGAGGACGTAATGTCGCTAAAGGAGGCGGCGGAAAGGGAGAGAGAAGCTGTTACCTCTCTCCCGGCCCGCAGCAGACGCACCGGGCGTCGCAGGGTGGCGGACAATCTCCGGCCACCATAGGGCGCGGCCTGCGGGCGACAGACTAGGGGCGTCTGTTGCCCGATCAGAAACAGGCCTCGAGGCGGCGGCGTAGTGTTCCGCGCGCGCCTCTTAGAGTGAGTTCCTGCGGCCACTGTGGCATCCGCAGAGGGTGACGGGGCCCGCCTACGAACATCTGGCGGGCCAATACCTGCCGGGGGCGCGGACGAATGCGCAAGCGATACCCGTACCCCCGACAATAGGTACAGGAAGGGAACACCGGGGTGGTTTTTAGCCGGTAAGAGTCCGGCACGCCCCTCCGCCTTCCCCAGGGCGGAAAATGTCCATGAGGATTTTCCCCCCGAGAAAAAAAAAAAAGGGTTATAATAATCATAACCATCCATCATTGTAACCTTCGTTATGTTGTCTATAAATAAATAAATCACAGGCGAAATGTGGTTGCACTATAACCTTCTGTCCGCCCTTTTGGTGAATAGGTTATTTTATTAATATTTTATTCATCATCTGCCTCGCCTTTTCCCAACTATGTTGGGGTCGGCTTCCAGTCTAAGCGGATGCAGCTGAGTACCAGTATTTTACATGGAGCGACTGCCTATCTGACCTTCACAACCCAGTTACTGGATAATACGATACGCCTTGGTAAGACTGGTTGTCAGACTTTCAGGCTTCTGACTACCAGCAACGACTGTCAAAGATTTACGAATGACAGCCGAGACGGGCTTAACGTGCGCGGCGGTGGCTCTAACTTTATTGTTTTCGGGAATCTTACAGCCATTATTCCACTGGTAAACACTTATCCCCTTACTAATAAACGTATTATATCAGATTAATAGTTACGTACCGACTTCTCTCTTTCATTCGTCAGTAATTTGACTATCAAACGAAGAAGACAAACCATTGTGTAACTATACAGACGCTATACAACGTTTCTTAGTAAGGGGGTTAAAACCGGCGCGTACGTGTTCCACGCGCGCCTCAAAGAGATGTCAGCATTAAAGAAGGGGCCCGTAAGGGCCGAAGCCTGCCGGGTCAGCGGGATTGTCCGAAAGGGTTACCGCTGGCCCGGAACATGAAGGGCTAAGGAAGGAACACGGGTGGGTTTTAGTCAGTAAGAGTCTGACACTCCCTTCCGCTCCACCCAGAGCGGGAGGAGTCATTTGATGATTTCCCATCCTCAAAAAAAAAAAAGGGGTTAAAACAAAAGGTCGGTACAAAATACCTGTAACAAAAATTTGGGAATAAGTAAATTAGATAATAATACAAACGTTATGTAAATTACGTTATAATGTCAATCTTTTACACTTAAAAAAATATAAAATCTCAGCCGACACGCGCAGGGTTACGTGTTAATTTCCATGTTTTATTGCATTCAGCTGACTTGAGAAAGTTCACAATCGCTGCATTTACATCGTGATCGAATCCTCGTGCGTGGTAGGGATGCCACTCATTTGAATTGAATAAAAGTAAAACACATAGGGAAATATAGGGAAAAGGGTTGGAAGGAGTTCTTTTGTTTATAAATGTGTATGTGGAAAGAGAGTCATACAAGTTATTAGAAAACTAGAACTAATGTAACTCAAATGTGACTAAAGTGAAAGTGAGAGTGTGTGTGTGTGTTTAAGGCATATAATATATATACTGCATACACACATAAAACTACCGGCTTATAATATAATATTATGTAAATAATTATTTTCATTATTTAATTTTTTTATTTGTATTTTGTGTTTTTCACGAACTGTGTTCAATTAAACGAATGTCACTTTTTCGTATGTTAAAAAGGCGTTGCTGTTTTATGTCCTAAACTCATCCTTAATTTTGGTGAAGCATTTATTTGTAAAAACTTATTTGGGATGCATGAAGAAGTCTTCTCGTGTAGCGCAGTTTGTTCTACTAGTTATTCAACTGAACCGAGCGCTCGGCGCATCCTGGACAGTCACACCCAACACCTTATTTGACTGGCCAATTCTTTCCTTGCGGTGGTAGGGCTGACGCCCGCCTGGTTTGTGACCACCCTCCCACCGAAGTCCGGCGTCAAGCAGCCTGTTGTGTTTCTTCTATGCATGGGAGTTCCAGTGCCTTAGGCATCTTCTGGGCACGCTCTTTCCATCATAGACCTCATCCATCGCTTTCCATCAGGCTTGATCGAGGTCAAGAGCAATTAAAAAAAAACAATTAAAAGGCTACTTACTGTACAGCTAAACTGACTTGAGATTCTTTTTATTTGAAACTGTCGCAGCATATTTTTTTCTTCCATCGCCATCTCTAGTTTTTTGTCACCTATTTGCTGACCATATCATCTTACACCAAACTTAATACTTACACATAATGGAGGCTTGTGGCTAAGTAATAACAGCCGCACGGTTCGATCGATCAGGTTAAGCTACGCTTGCCGCGGTTGGTCCGTGGATGGGTGACCACCTTTACATACCAAGACCCCTCCATGCCTCGGAAAGCGCGCTAAGCCGTTGGTTCCGGCTGACATCGTGGATCTTTCACAGTCGTTACGGGTCGTCAGCCCGAAAGTCTGACAACCAGTCTTACCAAGGGGTTTCGTATTACCTAGTAACTTGGTTGTGGAGGTCAGATAGGCAGTCGATCCATGTAAATTACTGGTATTCAGCTGCATTCGATTAGACTGGAAGCCAACCCTAACATAGTTGGGAAAAGGCTAGGCAGATGATGATCATCTTACACTTAAGAGCGTTTACGCCGGACGGCATTTCATACAAACTTTCAAGCCCTTGTTTTCGAATGACTGAACCGATTTTAATGAAACTTCATACGCATAAGCAGGATACAAAGATCTAAAAAGTTACTTAAGAACATTTTCGAAAAGTCTTATTTAAAAAAAGATAACTGGAAATCTCTGTTTCTATGGAAAATTTAAAATCGGTCTAATTTGGCTGTACCACTATTTTTCGAAAATTATCTTAACTAACTTTTTAGACCTTTGTATCCTGCCTATGCATATTAGGTTTCATTAAAATTGTTTCATTAATTTCGAAAAACAAGGGCTTGAAAGTTTGTATGAAATGCCGTACGGCGTAAACGCTCTTAATCCATCTCCAAATCTGTACTCTTATCATACACATTCATACTTAAAACTTTTCTCCCTATTTCACATAGCATGTCAAAACCACGGCCACCATTTTCCACACAACCTCTCGGTGAGCGCTACACACTACAAGTAAAATTGTGTACCAACGTATATCCGCCATCCCTGATGTCCTAGGACCACAAATATGCGGGTTTGAAACGTACGTCGCTTCAAGCCGCGCACATTCGGTGTATGCAAAGTATTTACAAGCGATGAGACATTTCATATTATTATTAAGGTGAATGGATAGTGGTAGACCGCGAAATTCAAATTTTCTTACGTTTTTTGCAATTTGCAGGTCAGTGTCAGATTGTATCTTGATCAAAATATGATTCGCGACAATAGCAGGTACATAATTAGAGAAGTATAATCATTAGAATCAATAATACATCTTTCTAAGTTAGATTTCTATCACTAACACTTTTCCATAAAAGATTGGTGGTTAGTTACCCATTCACTTTAAATGCATTTTGTTAAATATTTTAGATGCTTGACTTTCGTATAGACACAATATCGACTGATGACATTCGTTTTGTCGGAAATTGCTCACGAGTGAAGCCATTTAAGTAATTATTGGTTTAATTTAATTATATCAACATTTTATTTAAATAATTGACTTGAATTTCACACTTACAGAACTGGCTAACAAACACCAGAGGGGCGATTCATGTAATTTTAAGAACGGTCACAATCTGATCTCAGTCTCAATGTGTCAAAAATACCTATTCTGCCGTGGCATAACTAAAATGCCGTTATCCGACATTCTGTTCGATTTTTAACTTTTAATGGTATTATAAAGAGAAAAAAATCTATGGAACTGTTTCTGAATTTTCAATAGCTTGAATAGCAAGGTATTTAAAATTCGGAAACAGATCCATAGATTTTTTTTTCTCTTTATAATAGCATTAAAAGTTAAAAATCGAACAGAATGTCGGATAACGGCATTTTAGTTATATATAATATAACGGCAGTATTATTTCCCTACATTTTTGACGTTGATTGTCGCTTCGAGATTGCCTCTAGATTTTGAACGTTTTTAATTACGGAAATTGGTTTTTTGATACCTTCCATCCCTTTCTACAATATTCTTCGCTTTCTTAATTTCATTACTTCACTTTCTGAAATATTTAGTCGACTTATTACTCTACCTATCCTCTTGAGAGTTTCACTTCAAGATAATTTAATAATAATACGCTATTAAGTTAAACACTGTATTAAATTGTTGATCACAACGTAATCCGTTAAGTTCTACAAAAAATGTAGATTAATCCGTAGCAACTTCGTAGAGGCGCTACGAAATTCGTAGCACGCCTACGAAATACAATGTCGATCGAGTTACAAAATGTAGGCATTCCTTTGAAAAACTTCTTGTTTAGTTACCAAGTTCTGCTTGACAAGAGCTTAGGGAGTTAACCTACTTTTTGTTTGATTAAAAAACAATATTATTTTTTAATTTATCTTTCTTTTTTGTACTGAATTATAAAAACAATTCAGGTTTCGAACAAAAGTTATTAGCATTGCTACTTGATTTATATTCAGCCAAAACTTGTCCAGTTTTAAGCCGATATTAAAACCATGGAACAAAAACAAAGCTAGAGATTTGTCAGTAAATCTTGTAAATTAAAATAGTATTTGCGCGCAAAATTACCTCAAACTTTAATAAAAGTAATTTATGATTTATTAGTCAGATTGTATATAAATATTTTCAAAGTTTAACACAAAATTCCATTAGAGGCTCTAATAAAAGCAAAGAAATGACAGAGCAGATAAATGTCTGTTACTTATTAACATTTTCATTAAAAAACTAAACATAATTCACCCTTCGTCGCTGTTATAGCGGCAACAGAAATACATCATCTGTGAAAATTTCAACTGTCTAGCTATCACGGTTCATGAGATACAGCCTGGTGACAGACGGACAGAGGAGTCTTAGTAATAGGGTCCCGTTTTTACCCTTTGGGTACGAAAACCAAAAAAGTAACAAAAAGAAAAATGAAACGAAGTCCTACATGAGGCCAAAAGGCTCCTATCTCAGCATGATGCTGCAATGTTTAAAAAATTAATGTCGCAAAGTCGTTAGTGCCAGCAAGATTAATGTTTTATTTAAAAAGATCCCGAAATTTATTTAATCATTTTATAATTTATTTAAACCACAACTAGAACAACCTTACAGAATCATCCAAGGCGATGTTTTATGTCACAATATCCTATTCCTTGAAATGTGAAATACAGACACTCAAATAGACCAGTGCGCAGAGTAGACGATCAAACCTCATATGCGTCTAAAGAAAGAAAGAAAATACATTTATTTAGCACAGACTAAAAGGTACACAGTACACCAGGCCACCACCACCACCCACCCACCATCTCTTTAACACATCAACCTGCTGACTTCGACAACAATCACATTTAAATTTTCTCTCCAAATGAATCGTAGCAGGTGGCGTTCCATAGTTTTTACCAACTCCCATGGGAAGGTGTGAGTTTATAATATGACGTTTCGAAATGTTGCCAATACATAAAGCGTAAAACGTTTATTGAGGAAGATATTCTCATGGCATGTTTTTTATATTCCTGTTTAGTATATTCTATCACATTTAAATTAAATTATATTATTTATCTTTAAGTACGCTGTACCGGTACAGCGTCCTAATAGTTGATTGCTGCACCGGACGACGTCATTACGTCTGCGCCGGTTGTCGCAGAAAACCAGTGCTGGGGCTGTCTTGAATAGGGTCACAGCATAATGCTGAGCAATAGCCGTTTCGTGTGGATGGGACGCATGTTTCCCCCAACCGTTTCTTATTTTTTTTTGTGTTTATGTTCTTTTTTGCGTCATGTTCACCGCAAATAAACGTATTTTGTTTCTTTCTTTCAGTTTACGTGAGTGTGTGAATGTGAAAAATGTTGGCTTCTCAGCCAATTAAAGCATGACGAGCACTTATAAAACACATGTAAGCTGAGTGACACATTATCAGAGAGATCATGAATTATCTCCAAGACAAAATCCATACTTAGTATCACACTATCACACTAATATTATAAAGGCGAAAGTTTGCTAATGAGTGTGTGTGTATATGTTTGTTACTTCTTCACGCTCAAACGGCTGGACCGATTTTGATAAAATTTTGTATGGAGGTAGCTGACACCCTGGACAAACATATAGGCTACTTTTTATTCCAATATTCCCACGGGATCGACACTTACGCGGGTGAAGCCGCGGGGCGCAGCTAGGAGTATTATAAAAGCGAAAGTAAATCTGTTAGTCTGTCTGTGACCTTCTCACGTCTAAACTATTGAACCAACCGTTATGATATTCTGCAGGTAGGCAGCCTTGGACCTGGAGAAGGATACTGATAACTTTAAATCCTGGGTAGTTGCATTAAAAAAAATGATCAAATACAAAATACACACTGACGAGGTCGCAGACAACAGCTGGACTAGAATAAATAATTTTAAAAATCGTGACTCAGACACAGGCCAAGAACTACCTCCAGGGGGCCTAAAAAACCCACTTTGGCAGAATCATAAAAGGATAACATTATGAATCATTATGCCCAGTTAACTGTTAAGTTAATCGTATCAAATCCCATTGGTGAAGGATTTTTCAGTTATTTTTTTTGTCTGTGCTAAAATACCGGTCAATCCAATCCAAATCCAATCCAATCACTTTGATTATACCTACGTAGTGCGCCATAATTATCATGATTAATAATGTTATCCTTTTATGATTTTGCCAAAGTGGCCTTTGTAAACCCCCAGTTTCGTGCTTTTAAAACTCGACTATGCCAGCAAAAATCGCTCTTATTTGTAAAGCATTATGTTACTTGCAAAAACAGCTCCCGACATCAAAGTTTGTAAAACGTTCGTTCATAATTTATTACTTACTGGTCGTAGTTTCAGATAGGATCGATACGTCTTCTATTTGAGGCAAAGTATTTTGTAGGGTACTTATTCTGACAACCAGTCTTACTAAGAAGTATCGTATTAACCAGTAACTGGATTGTGGAGGTCAGATAGGCAGTCGCTCCAGTTAAAATACTGGTATTCAGCTGCATCTGGTTAGACTGGAAGCCGACCCCAACATAGTTGGGAAAAGGCTAGGCAGATAACTTAGTCAGCGCAACATGACGTAATATGTTGCGCTGACATAGTTATGTAGGTACAGACGCCAGCACTTCACGCTGCTACAATCTGTCAAAATTCTTTAATAGATTTTCAACTTTATCGCTAAAGCATAAGGTTCAAAGTTAATTGGGAAAATTTGACATTTGCTTGATGTGCTAGCGTCTGTACATTTTCAGTTGTTACACTTTTGTAGTAGAACAACTATAGTGCCCTCCAAAAGTTAATTGAAGTTTTACGACTTCAGCTGTAAAGTCACATTATGATTTAAAATCTTAGGTTCAAATGTTTGAACAGCCTTTAAAAAAAAAAAATTTAAAAACTAAAACCCGACTACTGAAAAGGATGAAACAAGAAAGTAGGTACTTTCCCGTGGTCGCATGCTACCATGGTTTTAGTTTTTAAACTTATTTTTCATTTAATTATTTTGGGTCTGATTTCAGTAATATTTATATTTTTGAAATGTGCTAATTTGCCCTTTCATTTGATACCCAAGAAGGCACCATTCCAAAATATTTATTTTTAAAATAATATTTAATTAATTAATTTGTTTTTTTTTTTATTTATTACATTTAGTGTGACGTCACGTGGCCTATAACTAGCGGACGATCAAGACGAAGAAAAATACCTCATTTGTCAAATTATTATAAGTACTTTTGCAGTTATGAGGGAACAGATGAACATAATACAAATCGGTTAAAATCATAACCCGCCTAAGTCGTGTAAAAAGTTTTGGGGAAGTGAGCTTGAAGAGAACTGTCACTTCATCTGATGCTTGGGATTGACTCCATTGACGGCTCACTTTACGCTCACTTCACCTAAGTGTTCACGGAGAGATTTATTATAAAATAGACCAACTATACACTATAATGTTTTTATTTAGGTACTAATCCAATTATCTATGATGACGGATTACCCGATATTTATAATGGACGGCTGTCGATTTGCAATAATTACATGGTTGTAATAATTGAATAACATTTTAAAGGCTCCTTCAAACAGGCGCGACACGACACGCGACACAAAGGCACCTCAAGTCGCGCGACGAGTGGTGCCTTTGTGTCGTGCGCGATTATATCGCGTGTCGCGCCTGTTTGTAGGAGCCTTAAGGGTTTTTGATATTATTCCGAAAAAAGAATGGCTTCGAGGCGAAAATTAACCATAGAAAAAAAGAACAAAGGGAAAAAATTGTAATGTAGGAAAATTGCTTAAAAACACCCTTAAAAGGGGTTTAATAAACAATTTTGTTTCACTCACTTTTTTAAAACACTTAGACCGCTGCCTGCTCGTCCTTGAGTTACAACATTTCTTGTTGGTTGACAAATAATGCGCTAGTGCAAAATCAATCTAAAATCGTTGCCTGAGGGATTAGAGAACTCTTACAAGAAGCGGAAGCCTTAAGTTTTAAACAACCACCAGACGACCTTGCACACTACAAATTTAATAATTTAAGTATTTTTTTCTATTGTTATTTTTTTTTAATAGCGTGTAACAATATAATTTTTTTTCTGTCTAATTAACGGGGTTACGACACAAAAAAAAAAAACATTTGTAATCATCGGCCGTAAGATTTGACAACAAACGGCATTGTATCTCCTACATCGAATTCAACACTCCCAAACATTGAAATTTGAGAACGTTTTATTTCTTTGGATACTTAAATTCTGTATCCTAAGATTCCTAAGTAATAAAATGAAAATCACAACAAACCGTTAACATAATGTTAAGTTCTCTCGTTCCAGAGAATTAACAGCATTGTAAGATAAAAGAAATCTATCTCTCAAAGATGGATCGTCCCTGACATTCCTAAATAGAATCAGTGATAAAGTCAAACATTTTTATATCCTTTAACTCCTATTATTTTCGGCATCAAAAACTTTATACTTCGCAGACCAATTTGATACTCCCCAAATAAAACTTGGTCGCGACAGTTTTATCATTTTATTACTTAGACGCTGAACTTTTTCCTGGATCCAGAAGAAATGTGTGTGGACATAAATTCAACGAATCTTTAGCCAGATCAAGCCAACTTGGCTGCGCCCCAGGGGAACAAATAGCCAGAATTTGTTTGGCCGCTTGTTTGCTCGACAATTTCATTCACCCTTTTGCATCCAGGTGAAATATTCGGAGGAAATCCAGGAATATGAATCGTTGTGAGTTTTATTTTGTAGGCTGTCAGGCGCGAGCTTTTGTGGTTTTCAGCGTGGAGTTGGTAGTTGGTTAGTTAGCATCGCGTTTATTGGCGAGCGTTTTTGTGGGCTGACTGTGATAGGGAAAAAAAAGATAAATATTTTTAAATCTCTATCATTCTTTTACTATTTTTTCTCCCACTAATATGACGGGTGTAAAATGATACTTACTGAAGCCGAGATTCATTTCTACTCCCCGTCATTGTGATATTTCTTGTACTGGATCGTTCGGAGATATTGAAAAGCAAAATTCCAACGTTTATTGACGATTATTACCGATGTTATAACACAACTTTAAATACCCCTGTACCGTTGTATGCACTCATAAGTACAATGTTTTGCGTGTGTTATAACATTGCGCACTACCGCAAACAGCAAATTTTCACACCAAAAATAAAAGTCGTTTTCCAGCAATTATTTTTATGCAATGTTTTGTTTAGTTTGATGAACAGAATGCGTAGTTGACGGCTATGTAATCTGTCTTTTTACACCCTGTATGATTCTGACTCATTCATAACTTTTTGATTAAATTATATCAACGAGACTGCGTATTTTTCATTCGTTTAAATGACTTAGGTAAACGTGTATTTTTAAATGTTCAATATCAAAAAATGTTTCAATATCTATCTTAGTGTCCCAACTCCCAATACAAACCCTTTAGTTAGCCAATCATTATTCACGAATGACTTTTCAAGTCACAATCACCATTTTATAAAGCCTAAGTAACACAAAAACTTCTCAGACGTTCTGAGATTTGCTTACTCTATTATTAATTTTAAAAGGAAATCCTACAATAAAATCTATATCACACCTTTAAAACCATGAACAACAAAATTAAAAGCAGGTTGTACGCAGCGAGCGAAAATCTCATTAAGTATTGAAGTTTTATTACGTCCTCACTCTGGTGCGCAGGGTTGGCAACTGTTTCAATATTACAGGGAGTTTTACTGTCCGGTTGGTGAATGATTTTTGATCATACGAAAGATCCTCATGACATTAATAATAATAAAATCGGTTGTCTGCAAAGTCGGTTTACGGACGATAGTTTAACGTGACAACGTCATAACAAAACATTAATGAAATTGCCGAACGCGGAGGCCGATTCGGCAGCGTTCGACATCATCTGTCTCTCATCGCTCGTTCCGCGCTCTCGCTTGCACTTCAAGCCGCCATGGAACGCTACAACGCTACAGAGCAAGGCCGCGAGGTAACGCTACACGAGTCGTTTTTTCGTGTGTGCAGCCAGCTTCATCGATTTATTAGACGTTGTCACGTCAATAATCTCTTTATTTCAGAATACAATTCCATAATTACAATAGGTACCAAGATGTTAGTAACATAAAAACTATGTTAGTAGACATTACCAATATTTACAAGAGCATGTATGCATAGACTTAAGTACCAGATGAAAGGACAATCCAGTGTGTTGGCAATGACACTCAAGAGACTGTTGTTACGCACCCAAGGCGCGCATCAAGGACGCTGCTCGCTTGCGCCTGATTGCAGCGAAGCTGTCAATCCGGGCGTCTACGAACATCCTTGAGGCACTACAGAAGGTTGGCAGCCCCAACAGCATCCTGAATGCTTTATTGTATTGGACTCGAAGAGCATTAACGGCCTTTAGAGTGAAGCTAGACCAGAGCCAAACGTTAAAAAGAAAGTCCGATACGAGGCCAAAAGTCTCTTATCTCAGCATGATGCTGCGACATTAAAAAAATAAATGTCGCAGAGCTGGTATTCTAATAGGGCCCGCTGTGTGGCATCATAATTATTATATGCTGAATTCATGGATTCAGTTGGCACGTTGATGCCTTGCCACAATTATGTTTTCAAACCACTATCTTCTACCTAATACGACTGTGCACTTTTGCAATGCATCTAATATTATTCACAGCTCCCAAAAGTCCTTTAAATTACATACATTTGTTAATATGAACTGTGAAATAGGCCATCCCTAGTCGACTGTTATAACTTCTGGGTAGGTACGATATTATCTATATATACACGGTATACACGAAATGTACCTGTGTTGGTTGCAGTCAAATAGCAAAAGCCGTTTCTAGGTAAAATCACTGGGAATTAAATTAATCAAAACTATTGCAACTGGAGATTTCTATTTTTTTCACGTTTTTCAATTGAGAGCCAGTAAATCCCGAACGATGTAAATTCCAGTTGTTTTTTTTAATTAAAATACATTTTTGGTTGCTTATAGCGTTGTTATTAAAATCGATGTCCAAGAAAAACATAATATGCCAAACGACCAAACGAAATGAAAAAAATATTATGTTACAAAAGCCATGACGTCACATTTTTATTCAGTCTACTTGCTTATTAAATGATTTATAAACACATTAATTAGAAGACCTCAAACTAACAAGAACACTATGTTCAAGTTAAAAATGCTGAGCCAAAACCCAAAATTGATCGACATTAATTGAACATGTACAAAGTGTGTTTGACTGTTTGGAAAATTCATAACATTATAATATCCCATGGCCATAAACCGCAAATTTAGACTCCGGGCTGCTAGAAATTTCTGATGGAAAAACCCAATAACCCTCTGGCCAGCCTAGGAATTAAACCCAGGACCTCTTCCTCAGCAGTAGTGCTTGCAACCACTAGACCAACGAGGTCTAGGATACTAAAGGCTCCTGCAAACAGGCGCAACGCGCGACGCGAATCGCGCGCATCACAATGGCACCGCTCGTTGCATGACTTGCGGAGCCTTTGTATCGCGCGCGATTTTATCGCGTGTCACGCCTGTTTGAAGGAGCCTTAACGAGGTTAGTCACCGGTTTTTTTAGGTCATATCGGCTTTCCCACTTTTACATCAACACCAGTGACGTGCTGGTGTTGATGTTAAAGTTTAAATTACGTGTTCACGTTAAAGTTTTCGACTATGTTGACTGTAGTGGGCGTGTTTTTGACGTACCTACTCTTACAATAATTATTATTTTGACTTACACAAGTTCAGGCAGAACCGAAGTAAAGTTCATTAAAATAATTCATAATTATTATGAAGAACTGCAAATATGACGGCGAAAATGGTTTTTGTTGTAAATATTATTTGGTTGCAATTGTGAATACCTGCGAGTAAGATATTCTTTAATTTAATTCAATCTTTGTACAGAGGTACAATTCTCATAATTTAAGAACGTAATGTGTATGTTTTTATACGTTTTTTTACTTACATTTGTGACATTATTAATCTGAAAATTTTAAGCATCGTCCTCCCTAGGTAGCTTCATGCTCATTTCCTGGAGGCTTATCATATCTTTTACCTGTAATTCATGTTATTTAAGTTTTTCTGTAGATTTTTATCTCTTGAATCTTTGTTTACCTTTGTAATGTCAGTTAGTGACAGGCCTAGTTTTATTTCTAATTTATTGCTGGAGCTAGTTGTAGGTAATAACGTATAGGTAAATCACATCGACCTCATTATTTTTTACTTTTTATTATGTTCTAGAATTTCTTTTCAAATGTTAAAAAGTCGATGACAGGAGCCTGGTGGTTTTGGTCAGTCTACGTTGGGAGCTCAGCTCGGCCACAATCTCGGGAAAATTAGGAGTGTTCTTGGAGGGCAGTTTCCCTCCTACGGCCGAAGCGACTATGAAGACGCCGTAGCAAGGTGACTCCGCACCGGGCTCTTTGGGCCCTCCTCTACGGCTTGAGGGTTGACGTCCCTCGGCCCTCCTCTACGGCTTGAGGGTTGACGTCCCTCGGCCCTCCTCTACGGCCTGAGGATTGACGTCCCTCGGCCCTGCTCTACGACCTGAAGACTGAGGTCCTCCTTCGGCCCTCTACAGCTTCCGTTACAGTTTCCTGGGTAGATTCAGAAACTGTAAGGTCACAACGTTCACTGTCTGATCTCAGTCTCAATATGTCAAAAATACCTCTAATCTCCCTACTCATTACTCGCTCAGCTACGCTCGCTTTGCGGACAACGCACTCGTAATTCATGCTTACACAACAACTGGTATGCACCAGCGAGAAATCACTCCTCGCCGTCGTGAACTCATTGCTCATTATTCGCCAACTTCTTTTTGGTTGCCAGCTCAACTCCCTTCTCGTTAAGGGGCTTACATGACCTAAAGCGTGGTCACTGTCGGACTGCATAGAAAAGAAAGAGAAGCGCGATGACACAACGCTGGTAATTTATTGCAAAATATGAAGCAATTATTTCATTGCAAAAAATCCATTGTTTGAACTAACAAATTAAAACACTAGTATTTTAGTATGTTGCTTGTAGAATAATCTGACAAAAAATCAGAATGATTGTTTGTATATTAGTATGGTTTTTATTGTAAAAAGGAACTTTTCATGTTTTTCTCTATCGTATCAAATTAGTTGTATTATGTTTTCAATACACTATCTACTTAGCATATATCCTGAAGAATATCTTATATTTTTCTGATTTTGTTTACTGTAGTCGATCATATACTTTTATTGTGTCTAAAACTTGCGTTTTTTGTGTTTAGGTCCTGTAAGCCCCTTAAACTCCGGCGATGGGACAGATGCTTTGGCAGCTACTAAACTGATATCGACGTACAGTCAGCAACAAAAGTCGATTAACACTTCAGTTTTTTTAATCTCAGTTACTGAGCAAAATATTTATTCAAAATTGCATCGTACTCCTTTTGCAACTTTGAACAAATATTTTGCTCAATAACGGAGATTAAAGAAACTGAAGTGTTATTCGACTTTTGTTGCTAACTGTACCTACTTTACTGAGAAAATCGTCAATTTCTCTACCTGGAAATTACTCGTCTTATGTTTCATTACGATTTTTTTTTTCACCAGGACGTCATATACGTCCATAATGAGAAAAAAACATAATGAGAAAAAAAATCGTAATAAGAAATCTTTATGAACTCCTTCAGAGTTCCATTTCGTTCAATTCTATAATATTATTATGACCGTACAAAACTCTATATCATACTTTTTCTCGTTAATAAGTTTCAGAAGTAAGAAAAGGTATTTTATAAGTGTTAACAGGTCGAGGCTATGTGTCTGACATTTTGGCACACTCACGAAATTATGAAAACTTGTGTCTTTTCAAATGGAACATTTTTAGACCTTTTCTCAGGTATTAAATCCAAAGGTTTCTCGTTCCATCATAGACCCCATCCATCGCTTTCCACTATGCGAGATTGAGGTCAAGAGCTGGCCCATTTCTCAATATGAAAAAAAATATTGAATGTTTCTTATATTATTGGTTACTAGCTTTTCTCGTGACTTCGTTCCGGGTGACATCAGATAAAAACTAAGATAAAAATAAAAAGTGCAAAGTCTGATGTAAGAAATTAGCAGGAAAGTGTGCCTCACGGCTGCGCCAAAAAGGCAAACACTATATTTCACACTTTTTACTAGCTTCCGCCGTCCCTCTCCAGCGCAAAGACCTGCCTTCTCTCCTTCCATCTTTCGCGAGCATTAGTTATGATAGACAGAACTACTCCAGGCACAAGAGTTACCAAAAATCAAGTAAAAAATTCGTATAATTCTAATAGCAATGTTAAAAAACGTTCTAGCTTTTAACGAATAATAATTAAACTTTTCACATTTTCAGTAGGTACATCAAATGGAGCGAAACTCCAAACTAAGCCGTGAGCCTGTAACCATTAAAACCGGATTAACTGGGCCTGTTATGAGCACGATTTTATATTCGTTTGTATCTACTTTAATCGTTTATCATCATTACGTTTTGATGATAAACGATTAAAGTATATCATTATCATCTCATCGTTTTTTCATCTTTCCATTCTTATCTATTCAGCTTTGATCATAGGATCAGAATCGATTGTACAGTCTTACCGAGGGGTTTCGTGTTGTTAAGTAACTGGGTTGTCGAGGTCAGATAGGCAGCCACTCCTTTTAAAAACCATCCATGCATGATTGTGAATATGAAAATACTAGTATTCAGCTGCATCCGGTTAGACTGGAACCCTACCACAACATGATTGGGAAAAGGATGGACAGATGACAAAGATCAGAATCGTTTGATTTTATTTCCTACTAGCAGCGCCCCGCGGTTTCACCCGCGTAAGTTTTGATCCCGTAGGAATATCGCGATAAAAAGTATTCTATTTATTAATCCAGGAAATGGTTTATCTATGTGCCAATTTTCATTCAAATCTGTTTAACGGTTTACGCGTGATTGAGTAACAAACATACAAACATTTTTACAAACTTTCACTATTTTTAGTAGGATTATTCCTAAAATATTGCAACTGTTGTGTCTGGCGGGCAGCTGCCCGATGATTCAAGCCGGGCCGTTGTATATATGCTAGTTGTGCGGTAAACTCTGCTTGCGAGATGCAGGATTTTGTGTAACGTCAGTATGGCGCGTAGTTCGCATGTGGCGTTGTAGATACCGTTACAGCTTATACAACTCGTTTTAAAGCACTTTCTGCTACACATATTACGCTACTGCTGAACATGAGGTCTTTTTTTTGTTTTTTCAGTATGGGAAATCATCAAATGACCCCTCCCGCTCCGGGTGGAGCGGAAGGGAGTGTCAGACTCTTACTGACTAAAATCCACCCGTGTTCCTTCCTTCGCCCTTTATGTTCCGGGCCAGCGGTAACCCTTTCGGACAATCCCGCTGACCCGGCAGGCTTCGGCCCTGACGGGCCCCTTTAATTGATGCTGACATCTCTTTGAGGCGCGCGTGGAACACGTACGCGCCGTCCGGCACGGGCCTGGTCCTGATCGGACGGTGAGCTACCTTACATTCCGCCCGCAGGCCCGCGCCTACGGTGGCCGGGAGTCGTCGCGCGGCTCCCGACGCCCGGAGCGTCTCCCGCGGCGGCTGGGACGGGAGGCTCTCTCCCTCAACCATCTCGCTGCCTCCTTCGCTAGCATGACTGCTTCGCAGAAGGAGGCGGCTGCCCCCCACTCCCTCTCGCCCCGCACCATGGCTTGAACCAGGGCCGGACGCGAGAGGTCTCCGCCGCTGCCGATCGCCTCTACGAGGAACATGAGGTCTTGGGTTCGTTTCTCAGGTCGGGAAAAGTGTTCTTTAAATTTTTCTACCAGGAATTTCTCAGTAGCAGCCCGAAGTCTGGATTTGTGCCCGTTTGATGGCAATAGGCTCGCCACCTATTACATGGGACTTAAACATAACTGACGAAATATGGGTGTACTATAGGTACACCTCTGTCAAACCCTTTGGGGAACTCAAACTCAAACTCAAAACATTTATTTCAATTGATCCTTGTACAGGCACTTTTGAATTGTCAAAATTTAAATAGTCTGTCAGTTAGTCAGAACGTTGAAGCTAGTTGCCCATTCCAAAACGTAGATCTCTATGGAAAAGAACGAGCAAGAAACTCCATGGACACTCTTTTAAATCAAGATATTACAAATCCTGGGTACATTATTATTGTTGCTTCTATGTGAGAACAATGTAAAAAAAAGACACAAATGAAGAAACATTTCAAAATATACAAAGCGTGATAGTGTGTTAGGTTATGTTACGCTCAAACAAATATAAGCTCCGAAAACGCGAGTCACACTGCAGCAAAATCCTTTCCGAACATCGGATTTCCATCCCACAACATACCGTTACGCCAGCAACTATTACACACAATAAAAACCCCATGATTACCCGACTGACAGAACCTCAGCCGCTATACGCCACCCGCTATCAATCTTTCAACTTTCTTTCCTGACCTATTTTCCTTACATGCCCGATAAAACCAGCGAGCCCAAAACCATCAGTGAAAGAATGCATAAATCACTTAAGGGGCTTATACGATCTATAGCGCGGTCACTGTCGGACTGCATAGAAGAGAAAGAGAAGCGCGATGACACAACGCTGGTAATTTATTGCAAAATATGAAGCAATTATTTAATTGCAAAAAATCTATTGTTTGAACTAAACAATTAAAACAATAGTATTTTAGTATGTTTCTTGTAGAATAATCTGACAAAAATCAGAATGATTGTTTGTATATTAGTATGGTTTTTATTGTAAAAAGAAAGTTTTCATGTTTTTTTTCTATCGTATCAAGTTAGTTGTACTTATTATGTTTTCAACACACTGTCTACCTAGCATATATCCAGGAGAATATCATATATTTTTCTGATTTTGTTTACTGTAGTTAATCATATACTTTTATTGTGTCTAAAACTTGCATTTTTTTGTGTTTAGGTCCTGGTAAGCCCCTTAACAAACAATATTCATAGGAAAAAAAGTCACTCGGACGTTCTTATACGAGAACTATTCAAAATCTATTCATACATATATTCATGAATTGTCTCGATTGGTACCATTGTCATCCACAAATACAATATTTTGAATACAGTCCTCACATACGCTACGTCCTAGTAGTAAGGATGATTTTTGATTAATGTAGTGGTAACAGTAAAGTTGTCAATCGTAAACAACTTACAAACCCATTTGCAGTTAAACTAAATTGTAGCGTGAAGGTTTAGAGGGCAGAATTGAGTTTGGCGGCTGTAGATATAAGTTTGTATTATAAGAACGAAGTAACAAGTACCTACTTACTACTTTTCAGTGGATTTTGGGTGCTGATCTTCAATTTTGATAATAAAGAGGCACCTAATGACAAAATATGCTTGTTTATTTTTATTGTATAACTAGCAGTGCCCCACGGTTTCACCGGCATTAGTGTCGATCTCGTGGGAATATCGGGAATATAATTTCCCGGGACTCAAACTATCTCTATACCAAATTTCATCTAAATCGGTTCAGCGGCTTAAGCCTGAAGAGGTAACAGACAGACAGACACACTTTCGCATTTATAATATTAGTACGGATGGATGGATTAGACTAATTTTTTATTTAAATCTATTATTAATGTAGATAATGTAATGTCAGGTCATTATTAGTCACTTGATCTAAAAGCATGGAAAGCTCGAGAGTTCGCTAGACAACAAAAGTGAGCACTAAAGAGAATTTTTTTAAATTAATCCCCTAAATAGGGGACAAAAGTATGTATGAAAGTTCGTCATTTATGCAGAAAAGAAATCCCAACGGATAAATAGTTTGTCTTGTTATTTCTTAAAATAGAATTTTACTGTTAATCTAAATTCTAAAAATAATAGTAGATAGCAATGGGTTTTGAAAATGGGTATATTTTAAAGTATACCCATTTTCCCCTAGAATAGAACAGAATATAAAGAAAGAAATAAAAATGCGTTTATTGGCATTACAGCAAAATAAATACGTCTTAAAACTATAAGAAAATAAAAATTATAATACCAAAAGGGCCTTAGCTCAGCATATTGTCAGATGACAACACAAGGTGTACCACCTGACGCTGATTTTCAGTTGCAATCCCGTACTTTTGAAGAAAAATACTCTTTATAATACTTACCTACTTCCACTAGCGATCCTTTTCTCAAGAACCTATCATTTTAAATAAGGTAATTATCAGTATCTCCTAAGGTATCGTGCGACGCCTGTAATCCGGGTACCGTTATCGTCAATTATGGCATTATCCCAAAAAATGACGAGGCTCTATTGAGGAAGCTCATAAAGACGTGACCGGTGATGTATTATTGATAATTATCAATAATACATCACCGGTCACGTCTTTATGAGCTTTATGTACAACCTGTAAAGTAAAGATTATCTTTACTTTACAGGTTGTACATAAAGCCTGATTTACACCGTGATATTAAATTGGCTAAGGCATGCCATAAATTGAAACTAAAAAAATGACAGAAAAAATCAAATAAAAGATCAACTTTTATTTGACTTTTTCTGTCATTTATTGTGACATATATTTTTGTACCTCTTAGAGAAAACAAAGACGCAGTTAATTAATTAATACACATACACATTGAATGAAAGAGAAAATAGAAAATCATAAAGTTGAGTTTTATGCCACAGGCGAGAAACGTGCTTCGTGTAAATGGGGTTTTATGCAGTATGAAATATCTTGGCTATTGAATGAATTAATTAGTAGCATAAAAACCTTAGAACTATGACGCTTCACTTCTAAATAAGTACAATTAGTGAAATGAAAAATCCCACCCTCACTACAAAACCAGAAACCTATCTACCACTTCACCTACATTATTTAATAACAAAAAATCTATTGTTTGGACTAAAAAACTAAAACACTAGTATTTTAGTCGTTACTTGTAGAATAATCTGACAAAAACACAATTATTTTATGTCTATTATTATGGTTTTTATTGTAAAAAGAAAGTTTTTAGAAGAATCTTCATGATTTTTTCTATCGTATCAAATTAGTTGTATTATGTTTTCAACACACTATCTACCTAGCATATATTTTGAAGAATATCATATATTTTCCTGATTTTGTTTACTGTAGTCGATCATATATACTTTTATTGTTTCTAAAATTTGCGTTTTTTGCGTTTAGGTCCTGTAATAACAGCATTCAACCAGTTAATGTTGATATCGAACAAAAAACTTGTTCAAACTATAGACTTGTTCCATATCGTATTTTTTTTTCTACAAAATATAATCCCTCGGCACTTTTGTATCTTATAACTTACTCCCTGGATGAAAACGTAACAGCACATTACTGTCTTTATCGAATATTATGAGAACATATTATTTCAGAACAACGAACAGAATACTGAACGATAGATTTCTTTTTGTACCAAAGTATCAAACAAATACAAAATCTGATTCATAATTCGACATCCATTGCGCAGTTAATAGGAAAACAACTGAGTTAGTACTATGAAAGTCGGCACAAAAGATGAATTTTGGCTTTTTGATGTCTTGTGATGGTATGTACGTGATCAAAATTGTTAGTATTTGTACATCTCAATTTTGTCTGACTTCTAGTTATGTTGGCAGTGACTAATTCATTTACTGTACCTATATTTATTTTGTTTAGATTGGATTGTCTTAAATAACGGATCAGTTTGATTATAAATTGATAATAGCGAAGTAATCGAAAATGACGTTCAGAACAGTCCTGAAAAACAGATGTTCCCTACATGTATGTTCGTATAACTCGTCAAAATGTAGCGAAAAGCAGATTTTTTTTCGCGATTTCAGGTTTGGACCTGTAAAAGTTGTTCATGATGATGAGTACAATGATCTCTTAAGAGGTTGTTAATGTTTTACCAATAACTCTGTATAAGGGGCTGGAACATCGACGCCCTACATTTTTATTTGTGTGGGAAATTATCGACGCCCTACCCTGTAACCATGAATTCAGCATATGATTCTAGACCCCCCTAGCGTAGAAAATAATCGTCAGTTTAAAAATCTTCTTCGTTTAGACGCCCGCACATCAAGCTACTACAATCTGTCAAATTTCTTTAATAGATTTTCAACTTTATCGCTAAAGCATAAGGTTCAAAATTGATTGGGCAAATTTTACAGTTTCAGATAGCTTGATGTGTATAACATACATACCCAATACACACACTCTGTTACATCTTCACGCTTAAACCGCTGAACAAATTTAGACGAAATTTGGTATAGAGATAGTTTGGGTCCCGGGAAATGACATAAGGTAGTTTTTATCCCGATATTCCCACGGGATCGGCACTTATGCGGGTAAAACCGTGGGGCGCTGCTAGTATTTGTATAATACAGTGGCTAGGAGTAACCTTCTCAAGTTAGCCCTATGTCACGAGCAGCACGTATTATTAATGTTATTACGGTATCGGAGGACATAATTATTTGGGCAAAACCTCCCGAAATTCATTCAAATGGCACAAATAATAACTAAGCAAGGTCTGATATTATAAACGTTCTAGTTTTTAGGGTTCTGTACACAAAGGGTAAAAACGGGACCCTATTACTAAGACTCAGCGGGATTGTCCGAAAGGGTTACCGCTGGCCCGGAACATAAAGGGCGAAGGAAGGAACACGGGTGGGTTTTAGTCAGTAAGAGTCTGACACTCCCTTCCGCTCCACCCAGAGCGGGAGGAGTCATTTGATGATTTCCCATCCTGAAAAAAAAAAAACCCTATTACTAAGACTCCACTGTCCGTCTATCTGTCACCAGGCTGTATCTCATGAACCGTGATAGCTAGATAGTTGAAATTTTCACAGGTGATGTATTTCTGTTGCCGCTATAACAACAAATACTAAAAACGGAATACAATAAATATTTTAAGGGGGCTCCTATACAACAAACGTGTCTTTTCGGCGTTTTTGCCTTGTCGTGCGGAACCCTTCGTGTGTCAGACTCGCACTTGGCCAGTTTTATAATAATTGTTATATTAGTAAGTATTTAAGGTAGGCAGGCATATTATAATTCTTTGTAATTTTGCCTGCGGGACTATTTAATATATATTTATGTATTAGAAATTGCGGCTTATAACATCGCCTTGGATGAATTTGTAAATGTGTTATAATTGTATTTAAAATTATAATATATTAATTATCAAAGCTGAAAAATTTGTTTGAACGCCCTAATCTACCTGTCGGATTAGAAAAAATATATATTTTTATAATATTATATTTTTGCATTTGGTAGCATTTTATACAGCCTAGCCTACGGGCTAGGCTGTATAAAAAAATCACGCTATAGCCCTAAGGAGACGATTAAAAAGAAAAAAAGTCAGAAAGAAGTCTAAGCGATAGCGAATTGCGTGGACAGGTGATGCGATGTGACGGCATGGGTCGGGGGAACAGATTTTTTAATGTTATGTTTTCAGATTTTGCTAGATCAATATTCTGTCCAAAAAAATCATGCATATACAAGGTGTAACATTAAATGCGCAAAACCTCTTAAGGGGTCATTGTATGTATATATGAACAACTTTTACTATGGGACCCAAACTCGCGAAAAAAAAATCTGTTGTTCCCTACATTTATGCTCACCTAACTCGTTAAAATGTACTAAACAGCTGTTTTTTTTTGCGATTTCAAGTTTGGTTATATATTATACTAGCGACCCGCCCCGGCTTCGCACGGAAACATTATTATTATTATACATATAAACCTTCCTCTTGAATCACTCTATCTATTAAAAAAAACCGCATCAAAATCCGTTGCGTAGTTTCAAAGATTTAAGCATACAAAGGGACATAGGGACAGAGAAAGCGACTTTGTTTTATACTATGTAGTGATTTACCGCATTGGGTTATATCCTGTAATGGTTTATGTAAGTATATAAATAAATAAATGTATATATATTATAATTGGAAATCTAGCAGTCAATATTTTGTGAACATGGTTTTAAATACCTATACCTAAGGCTATGGCCTAATATAAGCGAAGGTCGCGCGCATACGCGATCGTCGCTTTAATCTTGTTTGGCGAGCCCGTAAACGTCGCCGCGTCGAGATCACAGCCTTCCAGTTTTCTGAACAAATGAGAGACAATGAACGCGACGATCGCGACACGACAGGACACGGGGTATCATCATCTGCCTAGCCTTTTTCCGGGGTATTCCACGAAATGCACCAACTTTGAAACGCACCAAATGAAACGTCTATCGATATCATTTATTACGAATCCTCCATCGTTGATGCATTTCGAGGAATAAAATTATTTTATTTTTATTAATTTAAAATTTTGTTTTCGAGGAATAATTTTGGTGCGTTTCGAGGAATACTCCCTTTTTCCGACTATGTTGAGGTCGGCTTCTAGTCTAATCCGATGCAGCTGAATACCAGTATTTTACATGGAGCGACTGCTTATCTGACTTCCACAACCCCGTGACTGGGTAATACGATACCCCTTGGTAAGACTGGTTGTCAGACTTTCGGGCTACTGACCCGTAACGACTGTCAAAGATCCACGAATGACAACAGGGACCAACGGCTTAACGTGCTTTCCGAGGCACGGGGTGTGGGTCTTGGTATGTGAATATGGTCACCCATCCACGGACCAACCGCGGCAAGCGTAGCTTAACCTGATCGATCAACCCGTGCGGCTATCTATTACTTAGCCACAAGCCCACTGGGTAAATGTCATAAAATATTCGAGATGTTTTACCAACTCCTTTAAATGCCTCTTCCTTTGAATCGAAAAGGACCCCGAACCAACCACTACCGAACTTCAAAATAAATATCGTTCAATCTTCGTTCAAACTTTATTCCAAGTCGGAAGTTGTGTTCTTGAGCCGCTGAAATAACACATAATATATCTTTATTTATATGTTATCTTAGTACGGCGGAGCGAGGTTGACGTATCGTTTCGATGAAACTAGGTATGTATGTCATGTTGATTCACAAATTGTATTATTTTGCCGTCACGTTTTGGGAAACCGAGTTGTAAAAACATCAATAGAAAATATACTATGCAGTATATAATTAAAGCAATAAGTCGCAGGTAATGTCCATACTTATTTATTTTTAGGGTTCCGTACTCCAAAAGGAAAAAAACGGAACCCTTATAGGATCTTTTTGTTGTCCGTCTGTCTGTCTGTCAAGACCCTTTATCTCGGGAACGCGTTGAGGTATCAAGTTGAAATTAAACAATATACTCAAGTTTACAGTCCCTTGAAGCAGTGAAAAAATCAAACTTTGTTAATTTAAAAAAAAGATACGGCCATTTATGCCGCAAAAAACGTAAATTTCAATACTCTCAAAGGAATCAAAATGTACTACTTACTTCCCGTTGACCTAGAATCATGACATTTGGCAAGAAGCAAGGTCATGTAGCACAAGTAAAAGAAAACATCCGAAAACCGTAAAGTACCTAGTTAAATTAAAAAAAAAACCGTAAAAAGCTATACATACCTACAAATTTGTACGGAACCCTCGGTGCTCGAGTCCGACTCGCACTTGACCTGTAATTTTTTTAGCCTATTTTGTCCCACTGTTGGGCTAAGGCGTCCCTTTCTCCTGTCCACTCCTTTCTGTCTTGAGCTAGTTTGGATCGATCTTGTCTGCAGGCGTCAACCTCGTTCCGCCATACTTCCATACACACAACACAACACAATCAGCCTATAAACCTATAAACTACTCCACCTAGAGCGAGAGGGGGCATTTGATGATTTCCCATCCTCAAAAAAAAGGCTATAAATATTACCATAATCACACCAATATTATAAAGGCGAAAATTTGTGAGTGTGTGTTTATATGTTTGTTACTACTCCACGCACAAACTGCTAAACAGATTGGGATGAAATTTTGCACACAGATAGTTTATAACCAGGATTAACACATTGGCAAACCGATGGATTTTCTCGAATAAAATTTAATTTTACAAATAGAAAACAGCTCATTTATCAAATTAAATTTCAGTCGACAACATCCATCGGTTTCTTACTAAACTTCAACTATATCCGACGATCTTGCATACTTATCTCTTTTGTTGACTGTATATCTGAAGTATGTATGTACTTAAGTGGAAGGCTGCCTCTAACAAAAAAACACAAACAACAGTACAATATTGTAACATAATCTGTCTTTATTTGTCACTGGCCAAGTGATCTATGGCTGGCGTTGAGAACGTTAATAACTTAACGTAAAGAGGTTCAAGTTCTGGATGTGGCTTTGGTCTTCCTCTCTCCTATCGTGTTGTTGCGACATCTATTCTGTCGCATGTAAACTAAACTGACGTATCCTACATCTCATGTATGGAACCGTTCATTACTCTATTGACTTACGCAAATAATATTATTACGTAAAATTATTTTTCATTAAATCAGTGTTTAACGAACATTCAAGGCGGTCGGTTTTATTTCAACATCTCAATAGAATCACACCGTTATCACTTCAAGGCCCCAATTCTGTATTATTCCCCGCCCAGCTTGTACTATTTAAGTAACTAAAATATTTTCTTCTTGCAGTAAATAAAAAAAAAAAACTGATTACATACAAAGAAGAAGCAAGCACACCTGCCTATTGATAGAAAATGTCCAGTATACCACAAACTCTTATGACAATTTATACTAAACCAAATAGGGCAATTAAATACCTTATTATGACGTCATAAGGCTAAATACAGACTAGCGTAATTAACGCACCACAAATCACGTAACATAACTTTACCCTGACTTTCACAGATTGCTGTCTTTAGGATGATTTACACCAAACGGGTCTCATCGCATCGGATTGGAACGGCTTTTACTATCTTTAAACGATATTAAATCGTGTACACAGTATTTAAAGTCTATATTACCAAGCCGCGCACAGCAACTTGACCGCGGGCGTGTTCCGCGACACGCGATCGTAGCCGAAAGTATGATGCAACGCGCGTACGGCTCCGTTCACCTGTCGTGGTATCCGATAGAATCCTTTCGGCTGTCGTCCAAATTTTCTTTTGCTCTTTTGTGTTTTATGATTATTTCCTTCTTCTTCTTATGCAATAGCTAACAATACTACGTCAACTTTAACCATTTTCTAAAATTAGAACATATCAACACGGTAGGAATGAAACTATTTGACTAGGCACAGAAACGGATGCGTTCGCAAGCGACACGGTACGGAACCGATTGTATGCGACGACTTGCTGCCGGATGCGATCGGCTGTCGCCGCATCCGTTCGTATCCTTTCCGATCCTATGCGATGCAAGCCGTTTGGTGGAAATCATCCCTTAATTTGCTTTGGCAAAGGAAATTCCGTTTGCGTCGTAATGTAACTAAATAATATACTTTGATATTTTTTTTTACCATTTATGAAACAGACAAGAAAAAACAGAACAGAAAAAAAAGTACAAAAATGATGCTTATTTCAAGTGATCATACTTTTTAAGGTTAAAAACAAAACGAATACAGAATATTTTGCAAACGCTCAAGTTTATTTGAAAGCTCCTCGGTGGCATCCAAATAATAGGCATCGGCGTAATCAATAATTTGCTGAATGAGCAAATGAATAGGTTTGAGCAAGAGAGATTTTGGTGTTCAAGGACAAGAAGCCCAAACTTGTTTATCGCAGCGTGAATTACGATGGTTCGTCCTTGCCTTAGTAGCATTTGAAGACAGGAACTGCTAGCATAGTTCTGTAACTTATTTAATGTGTAACATAATTAATGCAAGACCTCATACACCCCAATTATGTTGAATGCATGATGAATGATTTTACTTCTGTAAGTAGGTTTTTACAAAGACTTTTACGCGTAAATCATATTTTTTAAAACTAGATGAGGTCGGCGTTTCCTATCTGACTACTCTGAGAAGAAAGGCCGAAACAAACTCAAAAGTCATAGTCTTTTTTAAAGTACAGACATAATCTTGGTCAGGTTGAGGTTAGAGTATTGAGTCAATGACCAAAACTTATATTTTTTGAAGTATAATATTATTATTAAGAAAATCTTGTTGAGTCTACCATTACTTTATGCATTTAAAATTGGTCTTATTGCCGTAAGATAAGATTTAATTTTCTTATGCTCAATCGGCGGTCAGGATGGCAAAATAGTTTTTGAAAAAAAAAACCCAAATTAAAAGTTACTGAAATCGGTTCAGTAGACAATTATGGACAAACTGCTTTTAGGACTTGCGTTTATTCTGTTACACGTTGAATGAGCAATATGAAACAGGAAACGTTTCATGCACGTCGTAATTATAGCAGCTGTTATGTATAATTAAGTGCCTAAAAATTATAGCAGGGTTTTTTTAAATTTCACTCTAAACGTATTATTTATTTTTGATTAAATATTCCAATAATATTTTATGTTTCATTCTAATTAAGTATGATTAATTATAGTAGTAGAAGAAACGAAAACGTAATTATCGGATTATTTAATAAATAAATACGTTCCGAGTAAAATTTTACCAAAAAACATCTGCCTTTTTAGGGTTCCGAACCCATAGGGTTAAAACGGGATCCTATTACTAAGACTCCACTGTCCGTCCGGCTGTCTGTCTGTCACTGAGATGTATGTCATGAACCGTGACAACTAGACAGTTGAAATTTTCACACATGATGTATTTCTGTTGCCGCTATAACACAAATCATTTATTTCAAATAGGCACATTAAAGGCACTTTTGAACGTCAAAACTTACAGTAAAATTGAATTGATTCTAGTCGCCCCTTCCAAAAGGTAGTTTTCGTATGGAGAAGAATGGGCAAGAAACTCCACCGTTACTCTTTTAAAATGTTTTACAAGGTTTGTATACATAATATAATTTAATTATATGTGAAGACGATGCACCTCGACTAAAAGAAGTCTACCCCAAAAAAATAAAAAGAATTAAATACATATTAAATATATTAAATTGGAAAATGTTATCCTCGACTCGACAGTGTCCTTTGTTTTTGTATTTATTTATAAGTAAGCTAGTTAGTCATATAGTTTAGTATCTAGTGTAAATAGTTTACTATACACACAATAAACATTTAAATATGCGTACGTAATGGAAAATACCGAGTCGTGTGTACACTGTCTGTATTATGTGCCTTCTTGGTAAAGTGCTTAAATATTCAACTGTTAAAATGTTTATATTCTGTATTTGTTTTATGACAACATTTTTTGAGGTGTACAATAAAGTTTATACAATGTGTAATAGAATAAACGCAAGTCCTGAAAGTAGTTTGCTCATAACTGATTACTGAATCGATTTCGGTAAGTTTTAAGATGGTATTTTTTTTTTCAAAAATTATGGATTATGCCATACTGACCGCCGATTGAGCCAAAGAAAATTAAATCTAAGGTAATAAGACTCAATTTTAAATGCATAAAGTGATGATTGGGTCAACACAATTTACTTGATAATAATACTTAGCTTTAAAAAAAATAAGTTTTGGCATTGTATTATGTTTTTAACTCAACACTCTAATTGGGGTGTATTCGAGGTCTTGCGTTAATTATGTTACATGTTGTATAAATAAATAAATACGATCAATTTCGTTGTAACCGCAATGGTGAACGCAACTACTAATTAGACAGTTTAAAACCACTTATTTCCGTTTCAAACCTAGAAATTTATTAGGTACGGTCAGCAACAAAAAACGATTAACAATTCAGTTTTCTTAATCTCGGTTATTGAGCAAAATATTTGTTCAAAATTGCAGTAAAAGTACAATGCAATTTTGAACAAACATTTTGCTCAATAACTGAGATTAAAAAAAACGGAATTGTTAATATTTTGCTCAATAACTGAGTTTAAAAAAACGGAATTGTTAATATTGGCTCAATAACAGAGTTTAAAAAAACTGAAGTGTTAATCGACTTTTGTTGCTGACTGTACACTGTTGAATTATAATTTCTGCTTAATTCATCAACATCTTCTGACTAGCCTTTTCCCAACTAAGTTGGAGTCGGATTCCAGTCTAACCGGATGCAACGACTGCCTACCTGACCTCCACAACACAGTTACTGGGTAATACGAAAACCCCTTGGTAAGGTTGGTTGTCAGACTTTCGGGCTTCTGACGACCCGTAACAAAATCAAAAAAATCTAATATTTTTTTTTTAAACAAACATCAAAAAAATGGGAAGCAAAAAAGCATAAGCATAATTACACTATAACGTTCCTACTTCTGGGACACAGGCCTCCTCTGAGGGAGAGGGCCGTAATCAATCACGCGGGTCTAGTCCAAGTGAGTGGATGTCACATGCCTTCGGTTTTGTGACATGCGAGTTTCCTCACGATTTTTTCCTTCACCGTTTTGAGAGGGGTGGTGATGAAATGAAACACAAAAAGTAAAGTGCCTGCCTGGGTTCGAACTTACGACCTTCAACTCGTAAGCCGGGGCCAATACCTCTGGGTCACTGCTCCAATAGGAAAAAAAAAGAAGCAACATTTATTTTTACTGCCATAAAATGACTATTGATATTATATGTAGCTCCAGTAGAACAAGTAACGAATTTAGAAGCTTTCCATTTAATAAACTTACCTACAACAGCTGATACGCAACAAAGCCAATGTAATTTTGACAACCTACACCTCACCACTAACCAAAAGCTCCAGCACGATGACGGTAAATCCGCTCAAAGGCAGCAACCTAAAATCCCAATCGTACAAGCTGCGATCGCTAACACAATTACATAGCCAGGGGCATCGCCACAGATTTCCGTTTGGAAGCGTGCGTGCGTTGACCTTTTTGGAAAGTGACAGGTTCGTTGTTACGAACACAAGCCGTACTATTTAGTTGCGTATATGATAAATTATACCTAACAGCTTTCAATTCAGACAATTCAACAGCATTCATTGCGTTATGAACGTTGTCAAGTAAACGAATTATTCAAAACATATTATGGGTTATGAATTTCCTTAAAAATCCTCCGCATTGTGATTATTAATGTATTACGGAATTGAGTTGCTGCTTTATTGCTTATTGTTATTAGCAGAGACACTTAAGGCTACTACAAACAGGCGCGACACGCGATATAATCGCGCGCGACACAAAGGCACCACTCGTTGCGTGACTTGCGGTGCCTTTGTGTCGCGTGTCGTGTCGCGCCTGTTTGAAGGAGCCTTTAAAGGGCGCTGCGCCAATACGCTTGAATACATACTTGACCTTGAACGATATTTAATCACTAGCGACACGCTCAAGTGACACGTGTCTAGTGACAGCGAGTGCGGAGAAAACAAATGAAAAAAGTTGTTTAGAGTATGCCGCGAGTCACCAACTTGCGGAGCGGCGGACTGAAGCAGGGAACGCACGCGCGTGTAACTTGATGCAAGTCGCTTCTCTCGAATCGTGAACGAAATCTAAGAGACGTGCTGTCCGATTGTCCGAAAGGGTTACCGCTGGCCCGGAACATAAAGGGCTAAGGATCCTTCCTTAGCCCTTTACTGACTAAAACCCACCCGTGTTCCTACACGGGTGGGTTTTAGTCAGTAAGAGTCTGACACTCCCTTCCGCTCCACCCAGAGCGGGAGGGTTCATATGATGATTTCCCATCCTAAAAAAAAAAAAGAAACGTTGCTGCAAATCCGCTGGAGAAACATGCTTGACTTTGAACAGCACAGAACTAATAACATGAAACTATTCTTTGAACGAACAACCACAATTTCTATTTAATCACTATATTGCCAATTACTGCAACTGCTGAAAGTCAGAATCAACAGTGGCGTCCACAAGAAATTCATAGCAATGTTTTTCAACGAGTCCTGAAGAAATGAATCGTCTTGGAACCACCATCGAAGGAGTAAGAAAAACCACAGACTCCATGATGCAATTATATCATACTGAGCATAACGAAGTCACCTCTTCCAAGAAAAAAAAAAAGCCTGTAGCTTCAACCCTACACGGATTACTCAGAATAACCGTCTCACAAACAAGAAATAAAAACCGTAAAACCGTAAACTCACTTACCTTATATAGTTCTGCAATGAGTATAAATTGCAAACGCTTTTTCCTTCCCGAGAATTCCCTTGTGGTTGAACAGACGTCCAATATACTTCTTGGTGCCTTGAGCTATTTATAGCAACAGAAGTATCGGTTAAAAGTTGTGTTAGTGACAAGTTGGTGGCTTATTGCGAGGCTCATAAGATTTATGGCTCGGTTACAAATAGATTAGGTCAACAGGTGCAGTTAAAAGTTGTGGTGAGGAGTTCGGTTTCTTATTGAGCGAAAAGAGGTTCGACAAGTGACGATACTTAGGTAATACGTCAGGCGAAATTTAGGAAGTAGCGAGTCTAGCGACTCGCTACCAACTTCATTGACTCATCTTTTTTAGGGTTCCGTACTCAAAGGGTAAAAACGGGACCCTATTACTAAGACTCCACTGTCCGTCTGTCTGTCTGTCATCAGGCTATATCTCGTGAACCGTGATAGCTAGACAGTTGATATTTTCACAGATGATGTATTTCTATTGCCGCTATAAGAACGAAAATTTGTGAGGATGTTTGTTACTCTTTCACGCAAAAACTACTTAACGGATTTCGATAAAACTTTACAGTTATACAGCTTCTACATCAGAATAACACATAGGATACTTTTTATCCCGGTATTCCTATGGCATCGATACTTATGCGGGTGAAACCGCGGGGCGCAGCTAGTAATAAAATAAAATGAAGTTAAAATTTGAAGGGGTATAAAAGAAACGTTTTTTTCGGCGTTTTTGGTACGGAACCCTTCGTGTGAGAGTCCGACTCTTACTTGGCCGGTTTTTTATATAGTATTCAGGGTGGCAGGGACATGACAGATGGAAATGAAAACCATGAATCTGCACATGATTCACCCCTAGCATAGACATTTTTCGTAGGTGAACTCCTGTTTCATAGAAAAGAGCGATCAATACCTACATGGGCAAAATTTATGAAATAGATACTTGCCAGAGAAGCTCTCAACAGAATTGAATATTCAAAGAGTTAATTATTTAGATGGAAAACTGGCCGTTTAAGTACATTACTGGAACAACATTTTATTTATTTACCTATCTTGTTAGCGTTTACCTTTCTAAACTACAGTATTTATGTACGGAAACGCACACAGCGCACTGCAAACAGTGTGTTTCAGTGAGGAGTCATTAGCTGCGGCGCTCAGCGAGCAAGGTGCGGTCCCATGCGGATTCGTTTGGTCTCGTGCGGTAACTTTTCTGAACATTTCACGTTGAAAACTGTTTTATTTGAGTGCGGATGCGGACGGACTGAGTACTACCTGCTGGGGTTTTTCAGACCAAACGATACGAATTGTGTTATTGCTATTTCCGAACCATAAACTATCTACTGTACTTAAAAATATACATGATTTATTCATTAAAAACTACAAACTAAAGTAATAATCCAAGTACCATGACATTTCCATAACTGCATGAGATTAAATACACGATAATTGTGGGATTATAAGCACATGAGGTTTTTCAAAGGCAATTTTTATAATCTGCCTTGCATTGTATATTCTTTTGGATGTATATAGCGATGGATTTGGCAATAGTATTGGGAAATTAAACAAACTGATATAAAAAAACCTAATAGAAGGTAACGATAGTCTGGCTATTTTACAGTTTTAAAAGTAGGCATTAAATCTAGGTCTATTAGGTACATAATGATTGACATACTGATAATAGTTGACAATGGTAGATGTTGGTGGTTGATGATTGGTTGGTTGGTTGGCTGGTAATGGTTGACATATTGATTGATGTCTGTAATTTATTTGGTGTATATAATAAGTGTATTATATTCTAATGATTTAGATAGTTGAAGCTCCGAGGCAGAAAAATAGGTAGGTAACATTTTGTAGTGTCTCAAAATAATTTGTATCGCAAAAATTTCGTTCCTCGGTATAAACCCAGCGCATTAGAATGTTATGTAGACTAGACGCCATATTGGTGGCGCGTCCACAAGACCTCAAAATGTTTTATGCATCGTCCTAGCGCTTTAAAGCGAATTGCAAGCCGTTATTTTATGTCTTCAAGCGATTTTTGCACTTGTTTTACTTGATTATTTTATATTACTGTAGGTATTGAAATGTGTTCCATAAAGTATTGAACGTTTGGTTTTTGCTAAGGTTTTCGAGTGAAATGAAAATAGTTTATGCTACGAAGGAAATGTGGGGGGCTAGGCTACAAGATTGGTAGAATAGTACGGTTGTTGATTGATTTCTTTATGAGAGTAAGTTATACATTATTGTACAGAACCAAGTTCTTCTAACTGAACAGACAGCTGCGCTGCTGGGGAATTTGTTGCGCCATTAGGAAGTGGTGAAAAGCGGACGTTTTGAAGGACTGTCTTATGTCATTTTTACATTCAAAAAGTGCTGATTCTCAGCCCAGTTTGAATAAATGACTTTTGTTTTCGATTTGTGTAACGAAATTAGTAAAACAGTAAAGTTAATAGAGTACGAATGGCGGAGAAAAAAAATGGCAGTTTTTCATGAAATTGAATCGTTCACTAGTATTTTTGTGTTGGTCTTATTTTGAAGAAAAAAAATAAAGGAATGTGGTGTCGTAATGAAGTGGTAGATGGGTTTTTGATTTTGTAGTGAGGGTGGGATTTTTTATTTCACTAATTATACCTAGGTACTTAGAAGTGAAGCGTCATAGTTCTAAGGTTTTTATGCTACAGATTGATTTATTCAATAGCCAATATATGTCATACTGCATAATACCTCATTTACACGAAGCACGTTTCTCGCCTGTGGCATACAACTCAACTTTATGATTTTCTATTTTCTCTTTTATTAAATGTGTTTGTGTATTAATAAACTGCGTCTTTATTTTCTGTAAGAGATACAAAAATATATGTCACAATAAATGACTTGCATCAACATTTTTTTCGTTTTTTCTCTCATTTTGTTTTTTAGTTTCAATTTATGGCATTCCTTAGCCAATTTAATTTCACGGTGTAAATCAGGCTTTATGTACAACCTGTAATATAAAGATTATCATAATATGTTGAATGTTGACCTTCTTTGATACAGTCACAGTTTGATTTATGGTTCTGATTCTATTCTGTCTAAGTTGATTTGAATGTTGAATGACTTTTGAATATTCGCCAATGCGTTGCTCATGTATTTTCTTTTTTTACTTATTCCTGTAACTATATTTTACAATATAATATCTCGTGTACGAGTTCAAGTCTTTAATTGTGTGTATCCACGTAAAAACCTTTTACTCAAAGGTTAACAGGGTTATGGGCCCAGAGTGCGCAAAGATGTGGAATTTTACTAAGATACAATGAGCGAACAAGACCTGGCAACTATGTCTGCAGGAGGCGGAAGCGTAAGTGGGCTTTGTATTGAGAAACTGAAGGGGCGAGACAATTACCTCCTCTGGAAGTTTAATATGAGAAACCTGCTTATCCATGACGATCTTTGGTGTTCTATCGACGGGTATCCGGAGTGCGATAAGTCTAATCCGGAGCTGAAACGGCGTAAGAATGAAAGGGCGTTGGCTAAGATCTGCCTGTCAGTGGACGCTTCATGCGTGTCCCACGTGATGACTGCGAAGACAAGTAAGGATGCCTGGTTGAACCTGGAGAAGGCGTATGACGATAAGGGCATAGGCAGGAGATTAAAACTGTTGCGGATGCTGTGCTCGGTAAAGTTAGACGACTTTGGTGGTAATATGGACAAATATGTTGGCGAATGTTTGTTGTTGTCGCAACAGTTGGCGGCTGTAAATAAACCGATTGACGATGAGTTCCTGGCGGCGATTATTCTTCAGGGATTACCTCCTAAGTTTGATCCAATGATCATGGCCTTGGAGAGTAGTGTGAGTGACCTAACCAGTGACTTCGTGAAGGCTAAACTGCTACAGAATACGAAGTGGTCTGATAATTGCAAAGGTGGAGATTGCCTGATTGCTGATAAGTCAGAGAAAAGGTCTGGTAAGAGGCGCCAAGAGAAGAAGCCGAGGTGTTGGAACTGCGGGAAGTCTGGTCACGTTAAGAAGGAGTGTACCCAGAAAAGTGTTGCGATGGTCGCGACTCGGTTCTTGGCTGACACGTGGTACGTAGACTCGGGTGCGTCGAGTCACATGACGGGACGGCGAGACTGGATACACGATTTTTCTACAAGGAGTGTAGAGGTGAACGTGGCAAGCGGACAGACTTTGAAATGCGTTGGTATCGGTAATGTGTGTTTGAAACTCAGAGATTATGTTTTGACTCTTAAAGAAGTGATGTACATTCAGGGAATGAGTGTTAATTTACTGTCTGTAAATAGTTTAGCAGTTAAAGGGCTTAGAGTGGAGTTTATTGAGTCTACTTGTAAGATTTTTAGAAATAAATCTTGTATAGCTAATGTTAGGTCTGATGGCGGGGTATACAAACTGCATACTACGGTAGCTTTAAGTAGTGTAAATAAAGAGGTTTCAAAGGAGTCTTGGCACCATAGGTTGGGTCATTTGAGTTATGACAGCTTAAAGTCACTGTCACACGTTATTGATTTTCAGAATGCAGAAATTACAAATAATTGCGATGTTTGTATTCTTGGAAAACAAATAAGATTTCCGTTCAAGAAATCTGGTCGTGACGTAGCGGCTAAGCGGTTAGATCTGGTGCATACAGACTTGTGTTCGATTCCTCTTGCGTCCCACTCAGGTAAGCGGTACATTTTAACTTTTCTGGATGATCACTCGCGGAAAGTATTCTTGTACTTCTTGAAAAATAAGAGCGAAGTAGCTAGCGTCACCATGGACTTTGTTAGGCTCGTGGAAAACCAATGTGAATCCAAGGTAAAGGCAATACGCAGTGATAACGGTACGGAGTACGTAAATAAAGAGCTAAGCTCATTCTTCAGACAGAAGGGTATTGTGCATCAGGTCACTGTTCCGTATTCGCCTCAAATGAATGGTGCGGCAGAGAGGTTGAACAGAACTCTTTTGGAACGGGTACGTTGTATGTTGTATCACGCGGGTTTGGATCACAAGATGTGGGCTGAGGCGGCTAACACTGCCGGGTACCTTATTAATCGGTCTCCGTCTAGTAGATTAGGTGGGAAAACGCCCGAAGAGGTTTGGTCGGGTAATAGGGTAAAGTATGACCACTTACGGATTTTCGGTTGCGAGGCCTTTATACATATCCATGACGTTAAGCGAAATAAGTTGCAACCTAAGAGTAAGAAATATATTTTTGTCGGTTATGAAGACAATGGAAGATCTTACAGGTTGTATGACTCTGAGACACATAATATTAAAAGAAGCCGTGATGTCAAATTTAATGAAAGTGTGTTCCCAGCCAGAAAGCTAGGAACTGGACATGGATCACCCACTATAGAAATATTTCTTTCAGGGGAAGAAGTTGACGATTCCAACAGTGAGTGGAAGTCAAGCGTGCCTGAGAGTGAGGTGGTTGGTGATGCAGCTCGGGAGTTTGTCACTGAAGAGCCGGTAACGAGGAATGTTGAACCGGTTGTGTCTGCGAGCGGTGATGATGGCGGCGACGACACTTTGGTTTTTGAAGATAGCGTTGAGGAGGTGGTAGAACCTCCGGAACCGAGGTACAATCTTAGATCTAGACAACCTAAGGGTTTGTACGCACATGATGAGATCCCAACTGAACCGCGCACTGTTAAGGAAGCTCTAGGCTCAGGGCAGAGCGACTTGTGGCAGCAAGCTATGCAGGTGGAGATTGATTCGTTCAATCAGCATGAGGCTTGGGAGTTGGTGGATCGTCCTATGGGCAAAAACGTGGTTCGGAATAAATGGATCTTCAAAATTAAGTGTGACGCCGAGGGGAAGATAGCCCGATATAAGGCTAGGTTAGTAGCCAAGGGTTTTACCCAAAAGTATGGTGAAGATTATTTTGAGACGTTTTCACCGGTAGTACGGTATAGTTCGTTGCGACTATTGTTGGCGATAGCCGTAGACATGGAACTCGATATAGACCATCTGGACGTACAGACGGCGTTCCTAAATGGTAATTTAGATGAGGAAATTTTTATGTTTCAACCGGAGGGGTTCATTTCACCTGGTGAAGAAAATAAAGTCTACAGATTAAAAAAGGCAGTCTATGGACTGAAACAAGCTTCACGAGCTTGGTATCAGAGGGTGAAGGACGTGCTTCTGCTGACAGGTTTTGTTCAATGCCAACTTGAACAATGTATCTTCTATAAAAGAAATGGTAAGTCGGTTGTTTACATTGCCTTGTACGTCGACGATTTCATTGTGTGTTACAATGATGCACGCATGGCTGAAGAGCTGAAAGAGAGTTTACGTAAACCATTTAAGATTAAGGACTTAGGTGCGGTGCGGCATGTTCTCGGGGTCACATTAGAGCGTGAGAGGACGAACAAAACTCTTAAGCTTTGTCAGGCGAGGTATATTGAGCGCTTGCTCGACAGTTTCGGTATGTCGGAATGCAAACCAGTCCAGACTCCTTTGGACCCAAACATTAAGTTTACTGATACGAGTGTGTTAGGCGAAGGTAATGTTCCGTATAGGGAATTGATAGGTTCCCTTATGTATCTGAGTGTTTTTACACGGCCAGATATTACGTATGCAGTTTCGTACTTAAGCCAGTTTAATACGTGTCATACTATGGAACACTGGAGGGCTGCGAAACGTGTATTGAGGTATCTTAAAGGAACTCAAAACGTTAGTCTTGTGTTTAGAAGGTCGGGTCATGTTAACATTGAGGGGTTTGTAGATGCGGACTGGGGCGGTGACGTACGCGACCGAAAATCATTTTCGGGGTTTGTTTTTAAGTATGGGGGAAACACCATCTCCTGGGAATGCAGAAAACAAACATGTGTTAGTTTATCAAGTACTGAGGCTGAGTACGTTGCTCTTAGTGAGGCTGCTAAGGAGGCACGTTGTCTTAGGGACTTGGTTACTGAATTGACTGGTAGTTCTGGGTTAATCGTCGGTTTGTTCAATGACAATCAGTCTGCTCAGAAACTTAGTGTCAATCCAGTGTTTCATAGGAGGACTAAGCACATAGATATCAGGTACCACTATGTTAGGGAGGCTGTGAATAATCATGTAATCAAGTTGAATTATTTACCTACTCGGGAAATGGTGGCTGATGTACTAACTAAATCTTTGTGTGCTCCTAAACATAAGTTCTGTGTTATGAACTTGCGCTTAGGTTTTTCTTAAGCCAGTTGAGCCAGTGGTGATGTTTGAGTTCAAACAGTGATTGAGGGGAAGTGTTGAATGTTGACCTTCTTTGATACAGTCACAGTTTGATTTATGGTTCTGATTCTATTCTGTCTAAGTTGATTTGAATGTTGAATGACTTTTGAATATTCGCCAATGCGTTGCTCATGTATTTTCTTTTTTTACTTATTCCTGTAACTATATTTTACAATATAATATCTCGTGTACGAGTTCAAGTCTTTAATTGTGTGTATCCACGTAAAAACCTTTTACTCAAAGGTTAACATAATACTTCACCGGTCACGACTTTATAAGCTTCCTCAATAGAGCCTCGCCATTTTTTGGGATAATGCCATAATTGACGATAACGGTACCCGGATTATAGGCGTCGCACGATACCTTAGGAGATACTGATAATTACCTTATTTAAAATGATAGCTTCTTGAGAAAAGGATCGTAAGGGGAAGTAGGTAAGTATTATAAAAGTATTCTTCTTCAAAAGTACGGGATTGCAACTGAAAATCAGCGTCAGGTGGTACACCTTGTATTATCATCTGACAAAATGCTGAGAACCTTTTGGCATTATAATTTTTGTTTTCTTATAGTTTTAAGGTGTATTTATTTTGCTGTAATGCCAATAAACGCATTTTTCTTTCTTTCTTTATATTCTATTCTATTCTAGGTACTTTATGATGATGTTGATGATTAGGGGACTCCTTTTCCGCACTTAGACTCTAGGTACTTTAAATGTAGGTACCCATTTTCAAAACCCATTGCTACTATTATTTTCGGGTTTAGATTAACAGTAAAATTCTATTATAAGAAATAACAAGACAAACCATGTATCCGTTGGGATTTCTTTTCCGCATAAATGACGAACTTTCATACAAACTTTTATCCCCTACTTAGGGGATTAATTTTTAAAAATTAGCTTTAGTGCTCACTTTTGTTGTCTAGCGAATTTTCGAGCTTTTCATGCTTTTAGAACAAGTGGCTTAGGCTGTTAATGTCAGGTATCTACATTAATAATAGGTTTTGTCTAATCTATTCATCCATACTAATATCATAAATGCGAAATTGTGCCTGACTGTCTGTTACCTCTTCACGCTAAAACCGCTGAACCGATTTAGATGAAATTTAATACAGAGATAGTTTGAGTCTTGGGAAAGGACATAAGATAGTTTATATCCCGATATTCCTACGGGATGGAAACTTATGCAGGTGAAACTGCTGGGCGCTGCTAGTCTATAATTTTATCAAAGTGCAAGATTCTATGTCGTGGACATAATCTACATCCTGATCATGCCACTATTATTTTCTATTACATTGTTAAGTATGAGTAATATTGAACCATGGTTTTATTTTCTATTACATTGTTAAGAAAATAAAACATGGTTCAGTATTATGTTTTATTTTACTCATAAACGAACAAAGTACGCGTAGCAAATTGATTGCTGGTTACGACAGCGTAGCTGACGTCAAATACGGCGTAGTTCTCTCGTAGACAGTTTGTAGGGCAACTTTCCTTATAAAATATTTGCAGTGAATTTCCCTTAAATAATTAAGTACTTTAGTTACTAAGCTTTATATTATGATTGATAGGCATATACGACGTAGCAAATCGATTGCTTGCTACGACAGCGCAGCGTAGATAGCCGTAGCGATAGCATCAGCTACGCCGTAGCACCTCTTAGGCCAGTTTACTGAACGTTACTTCAAGCATTACTTAAAACTAGATTCAAGCCATTTGATTGGTTGAGTATTGAGTGACGTTCTGTAATACGGGATTTAGACTCTTTGAGGGCAAATTTCACCAATGACACTGAACGCGACCAGCACATCTAAACCGCGTTCAAGGGCTGGCGCGTGTCAGTGTTATTATTCCACAGCAAAAATGACACTGACAAATCTTAAAGGCGGTATAGAGGTGTGAGGAACAGGGTGTAAAGTTCACTCAACCTCCATAGAATAGGGAGGATCCTCCGACCAGACGGGTGTTGTGTCTGGCGGGCCACTGCCCGTTGATTCATGTCGGGCCGTTGTATCTATGCTAGTTGCGCGGTAAACTCTGCTTGCGCGATGCGTGACGTCAGTATGACGCGTTGTTTGCATGTGGCGTTGTAGATACCGCTACATCACTCCTCCCCGGAGACCGGAGGTCGATAGTAGGCTGAGTCTTGTATCTTGCGATGCTTGCCAGGCCAGCTGAGGTTCCAGTGAGTCGGAACCGGTTGCCGCATAGTTCACGGTGAGTCGGAACTGTCTGTGAAGATGTCCCCAGTGAGTCGGGGTGGCGCTGCGTTATGCTCCAGTGCGTCGGATGTGGTACAGCGCCGGGTTGAGAGGCTGACTGCTGCGTCGACCAGGAGAGGAATTGAGCTCTTCTTGTTGACCGGCCGAAAGTGCAGTGTGCTGTGCCAAGGTTGCTGATGAAGCTGAGGATGATGACCAGGTATGCGCGGTCGCTGCATGCTGGTGGTCAGGATACCCGTTGAAGCCGTGGGAGCTGGCTGGCTGGGTGACTCGCCGCTAACGCTTGCGGGAGTGATGATGATGACGTCACGCTGAAGTATTTGCACGAAGGCTGCGCTGACGTTCATGTTCGGGGTCACCAGTATGGAGGTATGAGGAACAGGGTGTAAAGTTCACTCATACTCTATAGAAAAGGGAGGATCCTCCGACCAGACGGGTGTTGTGTCTGGCGGGCCACTGCCCGTTGATTCATGTCGGGCCGTTGTATCTATGCTAGTTGCGCGGTAAACTCTGCTTGCGCGATGCAGGATTTGCGTGACGTCAGTATGAGGCGTTGTTTGCATGTGGCGTTGTAGATACCGCTACAGCGGTCTAGATGTGCTGTTTAATTGGTGAAATTGACACTTAGCATAACAGAAACTTCTTTATAGAAAAAATATCTCTACATAACTTATGTTAAATAAAATGACACTTATATTCCACGCAGGCGTATATACCCTGCCAATAAGGTTGCGTTCCACCAGAGATAACGCAGCCTAATTGTCTAAATCCCATGTAATATATGGATAAAGGAGTGGGCTGTTATCCACCACGAAGGCCCAGTGCGGGTCGGTAGATGTCACATGTCTTCGAATTTTTGGTTCTAGGACATGCCGGTTTCCGCACGATATTTTCCCTCAACGTTTTGAGAGCAGTGGTGATTAAATTATTTACGAAAAGTAAAGCGCCTACCTGGGTTCGAACCCATGACCTATAACTCGTAAGTCGGGGCCTTTACCACTGAGCCACCACTGCTCAATCATATCTATTATCTAGTTACTTTTCTTTTACTCATAGACAATGAACAGAGCCCAATGTTAAACACCTGTACAAAACCTATTTAAAACTCAATCCAAAGAATTATACACAAAAACAAAAAAAAAAGTTTGGAAGCTTAACTTGTCTTTAAAAGTAAGTTATAGGATTGTTAGTCGAAAATGGCTCTCTTAAGCTGTTATAAAGATAAATTCTGTGTGAATTGTATTTCATTGTCTTAAATTGCAATTGTTTATAAAAGTTTATTTCGGGTCTCATTGAAGAATGTTTTTGTTTTGATGTGGACTTAGGTATGTTGTTTTAGGGATAAATGACTTGTTGCGGAAGAATCGTACGTTCCGGCGACCCCCGGCGTAGGTGTGAGATGGAACACCGGGGTGGTTTTTAGTCAGTACAGTATAGTCTGACAGACCCCGCCGCCCGCTTCAGGGCGGCGGACATCCATGAGGATTTTTCACCCCAGAAACAAAAAAAAGGGATGAATGACTTGAGTCATCATCATCATCAGCCTATAGCAGTCCACTGCTGAACATAGGCCTCTCCTATTGCACGCCATTCAACTCGATTTTCAGCATCTCGCATCCAGCTGCTTGCAGCCATCCTGCGAAGATCGTCGCTCCACCTAGCCGGAGGGCGTCCTAACTTACGTTTACCGATTCGCGGTCTCCACTCAAGAACACGTCTCTACCACAACATTCACCGGTTTTACGGCTAATATGGCCGCAGAAACCCGTTGAATGCAAGAAGCACAGAACCGGTCGAAGTGGAGGTGCTTGGCCTATGTCCAGCAGTGGACGTCTTTCGGCTGAAATAATGATGATGTTTGCTTAATTATTATTATGACCTATGTTTAATTATTATTAAACTACTGTTTGTTGTCCCTAAATAAATAAATATGTGTAGCGGTATCTACAACGCCACAAGCAAACAACGCGTCATACTGACGTCACGCAAATCCTGCATCGCGCAAGCAGAGTTTACCGCGCAACTAGCATAGATACAACGGCCCGACATGAATCATCGGGCAGTTGCCCGCCAGACACAACACCCGTCTGGTCGGAGGATCCTCCCTTTTCTATAGAGTATGAGTGAACTTTACACCCTGTTCCTCATACCTCTATACTGGTGACCCCGACGTGATCGTCAGCGCAGCCTTCGTGCAAATACTTCAGCGTGACGTCATCATCATCACTCCCGCAAGCTTTAGCGGCGAGTCACCCAGCCAGCCAGCTCCCACGGCTTCAACGGGTATCCTGACCACCAGCATGCAGCGACCGCGCATACCTGGTCATCACCCTCAGCCTCATCAGCAACCTTGGCACAGCACACTGCACTTTCGGCCGGTCAACAAGAAGAGCTCAACTCCTCCCCTGGTCGACGCAGCAGTCAGCCTCAACCCGGCGCTGTACCACATCCGACGCACTGGAGCATAACGCAGCGCCACCCCGATTCACTGGGGACATCTTCGCAGACAGTTCCGACTCACCGTGAACTATGCGGCAACCGGTTCCGACTCACTGGAACCTCAGCTGGCCTGGCAAGCATCGCAAGATCAGCCCACTATCGACCTCCGGTCTCCGGGGGGGAGTGATGTAGCGGTATCTACAACGCCACAAGCAAACAACGCGTCATACTGACGTCACGCAAATCCTGCATCGCGCAAGTAGAGTTTACCGCGCAACTAGCATAGATACAACGGCCCGACATGAATCATCGGGCAGTTGCCCGCCAGACACAACACCCGTCTGGTCGGAGGATCCTCCCTTTTCTATAGAGTATGAGTGAACTTTACACCCTGTTCCTCATACCTCTATATATGTGAAAAAACCAGAGACTAAAAGCATTCCTTGACAGCTGTCACCCAAAATCTTGAAGCAAAGTCAAAGACAAAAGACTAATCAGCCTGCCTATTTATTACGTTTGTCCTTGAAACAAGATAATATAAGTCATATTGAAAATTTTTTGTGAAGATCAAAGAGTACTTAAATGTCTAAGTAGCTGTAAAAGCTAGCGCCAGCTAGCGTTTAGTTAAAGTGATATCACAGTCGTTTGAGGCACATTAAACAGATGTGAGTTGTTTCTTAGATGTTTTTGTTTTGAACTTTGTGCGCAAGGTATTTAAAGAAAGTGTCATTAGCAAAGATGTTACTTTATCATGAGAATCGTTAATAATAACGATAAAAAAAAAAAATATAATAATAATAAAAAAAAAAAAACAAAAAAAACGTACTCGTACTCGTTTCTATTAATAAAATTTTATTTTATTAATAGAAAACAAACAGCCCATTTATCAAATTGAATTTCAGTTGACAACTTCCATTGGTTTCTTACTAAACTTCAACTGTATCCGACGACCCTGCATACTTATCTCTTTTGTTGACCGTACATGTATATGAAAAAAGACCCCTCTGTTATTATCAACCTTACGAATTGTAAGGTCGTGGGTTCGGACTCAGACAGGCGCTTTACTTAGTGTAAATTATTTCATCACCATTACTCTCAAAAACGGTGAAGGAAAACATCGTGAGGAAACCGGCATGTCCTAGAACCAAAAATTCGAAGACATGTGACATCTACCAACCCGCACTGGGCCCGCGTGGTAGATTACGGCCCATTCCCTCTCACAGAGAGGAGGTCTGTGTCCCAGCAGTTTGAACTACATAGGCTGATTATGTATTATCAATCTAATTTATTAAACAGCATTTCTAATACGACAGCCAGAAGTTAGTTTTACCACATAATAATAGTAGGTATGTTTGGCGATCAAATCTTCAAAGCGGTTTCAAAGCTATATTATTATCTAAACAAAGATAATCTTGTGGTAAAGTTTAATAGGTAGGCGCACAATATTATTTTAATCAAAAGTTTGCTATTCATGTTCAGTTACCTATGATATGAACAGAAGTCACACTCGTCGACTTAGTGGTTGTAATGGCAACCATATCACTTTGACTTTGATAGGTTTTTAAATTTTATTTTCAACCGACTTCTAAAAAGGACGAGGTTCTCAATTAGGATGTTTCTATTTTTTTTATGTCTGTTCTGGCTTAACTTCGTCATATAGGTATAGACGAATTTGCAAAATTTTTGGTTGTTCCGAAATGGTCCCATTTAAATTTCATAAAGATCTAATGATGAGTTTCGGAGACAGACAACGGAACTCTTCAATAAATGCCAGCAAATCAACCGCGATTGCTGCTATAGCATATGTATGCATTGTTTACGCAATCACTCAACATAACATCACGCCTGTACCCTTTAAAGGGGTAGGCAGATGTATTCAATAGCTTTCTGTCACTGATATTCACATAGCAAGTAGTGTTATATGAATTTGTTTGGAGTAGGTAACACAACAAAGTACAACAGTAAAAAGTGAAATATAAAACCGTTTTGTTTTTGTAAAAATGTTGTAGGTATTTATTTATCCTTTTGATAGATTCTTATTTTGTAAATCTGAGGACTTTGTAAGCCTTGTATACTTTAGATCTGCAGACCATTTTTTATTTTATTAAGTCCTTGATGACAGGTCTACCGCGCTGTCCTCCCATACCTACTAATATGAAAACATGGTAGGTAAAAGTCAATTTGAAAACATTGTTGGTAAAAGCCAATTATTTTTAAAAGAGTAACCATGGAGTTTCGCCAGCTCTTCTCCATAGGAAACGACCAATTGGAACCGTGCATCTAGCTTCTGACGTTTCGTATGTGCCCATACTGTAGGTTTATGTGAAATAAAATATTCTGATTTTGACTCAAATCAACATTCGAAACTTTTGTCAAACAAAAATAAAATAACTGAAGTTGGTATAGGCTGCAAACAATCGATCAGCCTCTTAATTACGTAGCACAGTTTCAATCACAATCGGAATGAATCGGATGAAATATTGCTAATACATTGTTTCATGTTTTTTTTTTTGCCCATACTGTCGCACACCTGGACAAAGTTCAATAACGCTTTTAGGGACCTGTTAGGGCTCCCGCAGTTCTGTAGCGTATCGGGCATGTTTGCAAAAGCAGATACAGATAGTTTTCACAGGACAGCATCCCTTATGCAAAGGATTCGGGGGAGCATCAACAGCATTTTAAAGGTTATAGCGAATAAGCCAAATTGCCCGTTCCTGGGCGCTGGACCCGTATGCACAGCGGCTGATCTGGTGCAGCGGGAAGCGGACATAGTTATACATAGGTGTTTGAATGAGTTTTTTAATATTTTTATTTTAGTTTTGTATGTTTTATTTATTTTAATTTTAATAAGAAATGTTACTAACGTATTTTTATGTGTTACTAACAACAATATGAATCATTTGTGTTCAATTTAAATAAATAATTATAATACAAAGGCCACCCCAAGTCCTTCCTTTTTTTCGCGGTAACCGTCCGGCTCATCTCGCCACCGCTTTCTAGGCCGACCTCAGCGACGCCGTCTATCTTTAGGCACCCACTGTGTGGAAACTTATGCCCAGCAGTCATCGTGCTTCATAATAAAATTATGTTCGAACAATTTGTCTGCTGAACAACGTAAATTACGCAATGAATATTGTTGAACTGTCAAAATACAAAGCCATTACTACTGTTAGTGCGTTTTGAACCATCTCACCGTGAAAACTTGGGTGAAGTGAGCGTGGAGTGAGCTGTCAATAGTGACAATTCCTAGCAAAAACAAACTCACATCACCTAAGTTTCACGGTGAGATTTTTACAGAATCGACCGGCAGTGCGTTTTGAACCGAGTGATTTTTTTCGAATTGATCAACGTTGCGGGTGATCGTACTGATCATTCAATAACCAAACAAATGCTGATCAAAATTGGATGGCAGCGCTATTTACCGCGTGTGACTGTTTGCTGCATAATTTACAGATACCATTAACAGATTTTGAGCCCCTGAGAAGCTCCTATGCTTGAAAAAACATTGAGATTACTTTATTATATGTAAGTTTTATATTCATGTATTATAAATAAATATAAACCTTCCAGAATTAATCTTTATGTGATGCCGCGTTGGTGAAAACCGAATCAGCATCCTTTGCGTAGTTTAAAAGAATCACGTGGTCACACAGACGAACTCTAAAAGCGACTTTATACCTAATATTCAATGGGCAAGTACGCAGCGGCCACCGCCTGATAAGAGCCAGTAAATATCTCTTATATCTGTGAGTTGGTACACCACACATCTATATGGTTCAAATTGGAATATAGAATAGAATAGAATAGAATAGAATAGAATACTCTTTATTAGTACACCATATAAATTACAGACATAAATATAGAAACTGTACAAAGGGTGACACAATGGGCGGTATAGCTTGGCGGCATAGTTTCCACTTGTTTTCTTCGGGTGCCTTTAGAAGTGCGACTTCTCACGTTCGGTAGCACGTGTACCCTACATCATCTTAAATGTATATAAAGGGGTAGTTGAGGGTGGCAGTGTCGATTGCGAACTCTTTGATCTACGTTGATTAAGTTAGAGTGACAGTTTAAATTAGGGTGCCTCTCGAACTCTGCTTTACTAAGAACTAATGAAGGTAAAGTTTTATAACGATCACTCGGTTTATTTACTGTTTATAACTGATTTCAAAAAGAATATTACATGAGTAGGATTTTTTTTAAATAATAGGTATTTCTGTAGATGTACCATTTTATACGTTACACAAATTCATCAAGAGTGGAAGAATTGAAAAAATCAAAATGGCGGTGAGTCGGATATGCCACAAAGGTTCGACCCCTTTCTTTGCAACTTATACCTACATACATAACAATAGGATGCCAGATTAAAACTTTACAAAAGAGGCAATTAGAAAAAGAAGATCTCACATGAAACATTTCTCGATAAAAATTTTATGTGAAAAACATCCATACTAATATTATAAATCCGAAAGTAACTCTGTCTGTCTATCTGTATGTTACCTTTTCACGCCTAAGCCACTGAACGGATTTCGATAAAATTTGGCAGAGAGATAGATTGCATCCCGGGGAAGGACATAGGATAGTTTTTATCAACATACCTTGCGGGCAAAGCCGCGGGCGGAAGCCAGTATATTATATGTTATCAACTTCCAAAAATAAGAACATTTATCTTTTATCACACCGCATCCTCAGTGCACTGCCAGTGACCACAGACTTTTATTGTCATTGCCACAGACGCTGCGGTAGCAAACCGAATTTCGTAAACCACATTTTTTTTTAAATTTTGTTTATAAATCCCACTGCCGAATTGCGCATAGGCATTGCCTAACTTTCAACATTTTAACATCACTGCTCTCAAAAACTGTGAAGGAAAACATTGTGAGGAAACCACTCATGTTCTAGGACAGAAAATCGAAGGCATGTGGTATCTACCAAGCTGAATGCAGCTTGGCCCGCATGGTGGATCACCGCCATTCTCTCTGAAAGAGAGGAGGCCTTTGTCCCAACAGTGGGAATGTTATGGGCTGAATATACTTAGGCTTGTCTAACTTCATATACAATATATAGGTATTTATTTAGATCTCTCAAAGCATAAATACGTCTGTTTGAGAGTTAAACAACAAACTCCTTGTTATTTTGATGATTGGTGTTTAATAAACAACTTTAACAATGAGTAATGAGAAACGAATAAGAAAAATACTGCTACAGAAACGCATGTCAAAATTTCTTTAACGGAATGGCGCGGGAACCGCCGGCCGGCACTCATGGGCCTTTTGACATCTCAATGACACTTGACGTTGATGACAGTGACAGCGTCACATTAGCGATCTGCGGCGCCAACAACGTCCTATTTTTTTCTTCAGGATGGGAAATCATCAAATGTCCCCTCCCGTTCTGGATGGAGCGGAAGGGAGTGTCAGACTCTTACTGACTAAAACCCACCCGTGTTCCTTCCTTAGCCCTTTATGTTCCGGGCCAGCGGTAACCCTTTCGGACAATCCCGCTGACCCGGCAGACAACGTCCTATTTGAGAGTATATTACATCCTGTTATTAATTTGTAGATGTAAGATATAAATCGAACGTGATGGCGACTAATAGAGATATATGGAATAAAAATATATCCTTTCCCGCCCCTAAATAAATTGTGATAAGGCAGGAGACTGATGATAAGATATAAATCTTAATTTACATGATTCAAGATCACATCGAGCAGTGGGAGCAGTGGTGGTAAAATCGTAACGGCTTACAAATTACAGGATGTGAGTTTGAACCCAACTTGTGTTTGAACGTATTTTTGTGTAGCGCAGTTTGTTCCGCCAGTTACTCAACTGAATCGAGCGCTTGGCGCATCCTGGACAGTCACACCCAACACCTTATTTGGCTGGCCAATTCTTCCCTTGCGGTGGTAGAGCTAACGCTCGCCTGGCTTGCGACCACCCTCTCACCGGAGTCCGGCGACAAGCAGCCTGCTGTGTTTCGTCGATGCGTGGGAGTTCCAGTGCCCTACGCATCTTTTGGGCACGCTCGTTTCATCATAGACCTCATCCATCGCTTTCCATCAGGCGTGATCGAAGTCAAGATCGGGCCCATTCAGCAATAAACAAAATATATATATTTCGTCACCACTGCTCTCAAAACGGAGAAGGAAAACATCGTAAGGAAACCGGCATGTTCTAGAACCAAACATTCGAAAACACGTGACATCCACCAACCCGCACTGGATCCACGTGGTGGGCCCTCTCACTCCCACAGAGAGGAGGTCTGTGTCCCAGCTGTGGGAACATTATAGACTGATTTACTGATTATGTAATGAACATTTCCATTCGATTAGATTTGTATTATAATTACATATTATGTATTTATACGGGTTGTAATGTACTAGCTTCGCTTTCCTTAATACATAACTATTTATGTATATACAAATCAACCAATACAGGGATGTCAAACTCATGGTACGCGACCAGAATACGTGGGATAATATTGAGCACCATAATTAAAAATGAGATGTGTAAAAATTTCCCAGATGTCGATATACAGTATGTTAACTAACAGAGGGCGTTCCCGTTAACCCGCAATAGTATAGCATCCATACATGCTAAAAAAAATATTACCATTCGAAAATAAAATGTTTTTATTTTTTTTTATATTAAAATATTCACTAAAAATCGTAAATTGATACTCTACTTATTTAATTAATTCTAATTTTTTTTTTTTGTTTAGCCTGTACTGTCCCACTCCTGGGCAAAGGCCTCCCTCCACTCCTTCCATCTTTCGCGAGCCTGCGCGTCCTCCTTCCAATTTTGATGGAACCTATCGAGCTCGTCCCGCCATCTCCTACGTGGTCTGCCGCGACCCCGCCTCACTGTCTCAGGGCACCAATTCTGCGCTATTTGGGCCCACAGTTTGTCCGGCATGCGGCAGACATGTCCTGCCCAGTCCCATTTAAGTTGAGCAGCCTTTTGAGCCACGTCAGCTATCTTTGTTTTGGAGCGCAGTATTGTATTCTAATTTCGCTCCCCCCACCGAATAACATGGTAATGTGGTACTACGACAGTTTTCGTTTTATTGCATATTCGGTGTCTAAAGCATTAATTACAATCTTGTAATTTTTTTTGTATTTTTTCTATGTATATTTATAAAAGTACAATAATTTCAATGGTACCGTAATGAACATAACAACATTATTCCCTTAAAATCTAAACACACTTTTTGCACGAATAATACCATAACATGTTATTACAGATCATGCAATCGTTAACTTTTTCGGTAAGCGACGATTACCATTATATTCGCGTAAGAAATGCATGCCTTTTTTAAAACAATTATATTTGTGTATTATTTTTGTTGACAATATAATAGAAACGGCTTATTCGATTTAGATGCGGTTTTCACTATTATATTGTAGTAAGCTTCACTTAACATTTAGTGTTTATTTCATGTCAATCGGTTCATAAATAAAAAAGTTATGTCAATTTAAAGAATCACGGCGGACATTTTTAAGGTATACTATCAGAGTACGTACATGGACGCGCACTCTCGAGGCTAACTGATGAACAGCGTTTGATATTTGATCTGGTGAGCGTTGATAGTACTTTGGAAGAAATGCTATTTGTAGATGCACCCGGTGGAACGGGTAAAACATTTCTTACGAAAGTTATTTTGGCGAAGGTACGAAGCCAAGGTAAAATCGCGCTTGCTGTCGCTTCATCAGGCATAGCAGCCACATTGTTGCCAGGTGGGAAAACTGCTCATACAATGATCAAAATTCCGATCGATTTAGACCGCACAGAAAGCCCTGTTTGTAATATTTCAAGAAACAGCGATAAAGCTAAGGTTCTTCGTGATTGTAGCCTTATTATATGGGATGAGTCCACAATGGCCAATCGAAAAGCAGTAGAAGCAGTAGACAGAACGTTGCGTGATGTCAAGCAAAATGATCAACCCATGGATGGCATTACTATGCTTTTTTGTGGCGATTTTCGTCAGACTCTCCCTGTAATACCACGTGGAACAAGGGCTGTTGAAGTTAGAGCCTGCCTAAAGAGTTCTCGACTGTGGCATTACATTATACCTTTGCATTTGACATTAAATATGCGTGCGCAAATTAGAGGCAACGAAAATGCTCAAGAATTTTCAGATTTGCTACTTGAGATTGGTAACGGTGTGTTACCGCAGGAACAAGGAAAAGTTGTTCTTAATGAAAACCTATGCAACATAGTTTCATCAATGCGAGACCTCATATCATCTGTGTATGGAAACGCAACGCAAATACCAACTTGCGAAAATTTCTGGCTTTGCGAAAGAGCTATTTTGACGCCACGAAACGACCAAGCAGCAACAATAAACGCTGAAATTTTGAGCTATGTTCCGGGGGATTATGTTGAGTATATCTCCATTAACAGAGTCATGGAAGAAGGAAAATCTACAAGCTACCCAGTAGAATTTTTAGAATCCCCCAATGCTCCTGGACTACCAGCACATAAATTAAAATTAAAAGTAGGCGTACCGATAATGCTTCTTAGAAATTTAAGCCCCCAAAACTAAGCAATGGCACCAGGTTAAAAGTGACCAATTTACAAAGAAATCTGATAGAAGCAGAGATTTTAACAAGGTGTGGAAAAGGTAAAAGTGTTTTCATTCCTCGGATTCCTCTCATTCCAAACAATTTTCCATTTAGTTTTAAACGAGTCCAGTTTCCAGTCAGCCTATGTTTTGCGATGACGATTAATAAAGCCCAAGGTCAGACGCTGAAAGTTGTAGGTGTAGATCTAAGTAACAGCTGTTTCTCGCACGCTCAGTTGTATGTGGCTCTGTCACGGGTTAGCAATCCTAGGAGCCTGTATGCTTTCATCCCCGATGGCCATACGTCAAATATCGTATACAGAGAAGCATTACTGTAAAGTAAATTTTTAGCTACCCAAACGACGGTATATGTAATTCAAAATATATGCTGCCCGAAAAGTCACTATTCCACGCTGACGAAGTCGCGGGCACAGCTAGTTAATAAATAAAAGGACTGATTATGATAAATAATAAAACCTTTGTTTTATTTCATAAATTTTAATAAAACGCTATTATAAATTATCCAGTATTAATATCAACTTCCTCTATTATTGTTATTTTTCTGCAAAATCAAATAATAAGTACTGGATTATTTAATAAAACATGTATTTGCAACATTATATTACTGTTAATCTTTTGACACCACACATCGACGAATATTACTGTAATGTAATATTACATTATACACTATCGCTTGGATTTCACACGAATAATATCGTAATATCATATTGCCGTTAGGTTTTTTGACACTGTATTACAACGAATAATACTATAATGCATTAATATTGACTACGATATTGTTGCGTTTACACGCGAATAATATGGTAATGATGCGTTGCATACTATACTTTTGCCATTTAATTTCAGTAACATTATTTTTGTGAATAACTTTATTTTATTAAAGTATTACAAAAAAATCATAATATAAATTAGATTGTAAAAAAATTAGCTTTGTTTTGACGTTTAAATGTCTACCTTACGATCTACCCGTGCCGAGATATACGCATAAAACAGTTTTTTATTTTTCCTGTAAAATTTTGATTTATCGATTACCATATTATTCGGTGGGGGGAGCGATTTATTTAATTAAATAAATTCCGACATTGCTGTCCTTCAAGTACGCGTGTACAGAGTGTTTCTTTAACGTATCAATTTCACGGTGTGTTCCTTCACCGTTTTGAGAGCAGTGGTGATGGAATAATTTACACAAACTAAAGAGCCAGTCTGGGTTCAAACCTACCTATTCTTAAGTCGCGGCCGTGGCTATTGGACCATTATATAGATAGGTCCTTTTTTTGCGAACAAAGTTTTTTATAACCAGAATATCGGTAATGTGCTTACCTATTTTTTTATATTTAGCACTGATGTTATAATTACGCAACTTGCTTGTAAAGGCCACATTATACATGTTTAATTTAACGTAGGTTAATTAAATGTTTACAGCCCTATCCTTACATAACAAAGACGCAATAACGCACAACTTGCCGATACATACAGTAGGGAAGCAAATAATAATTATAGTGATAGACATTTCACGAACAGCGTTTAATTAAAACCTTGGGTACGAACCTCTGCCAAACAATATTAGTTCAAAATCTTGTGTAAAACTTATTAAGAAAAAATTAATTAATTTCTAATCAAAAACGACTAAGTGAGAGTAAAACTCGCACACGAAGACTTCCGACCCTCCATACTATATTTAAAACATATAAAGTTCTTTCAAATATTATGTAGATATTTAAAAGAAATTTATTTGTTTTTTAAATATGCTAAGCATTTATTTTTTGCATTTATTTTTTCATGATAAATGAATGATAAATGATAAATGAGAAAGCCCTTTTCACAGAGTAGCGGAGTAATAGAGTTGGTACTGTCGCGCCATTTAGTTAATGGCGGCCACGCATGAGACCTACTCGTATATATGTATATTGATAGCTGACATCAATGCAAACAAAAAACATAATAAGACCAAACCCCGTAAAGTGTCACGTTTCCGAGATATATTAATGTTCAAAGTTGATGATTGAGTTACGTGATCAACTTTGAACTTTAATATCACGGAAACGTGACACTTTACGGGGTTTGCGTGACTATTAGCATGCATTTGTTTTAGATATGCCATCGAGGTAGCCAACTAAATCGTGACCCCGTAGTATCTTAGTGAAGCATTTTCGGCATATAATTACCCCTAGGCTTGTTTTCCTCTTTCCTTAGCTACCCAATCCTTTCAGGAACTACATGTTTATCCAGTGTGGCGATTAGATTATCACATTAATTGAAACCACTTATTCTACATTACGAATTTTAAACATACACAATTAAAACAATTAATAAAAACATTCTAGCCGTGGGACCGTTTTTTTTTAGTATTTAACAACACTAAAGTTAATTTGTAATTATTTGGTAACAAAACCATAAAGTTTGTGTTAAATTGTTGATACCATCGCCCCGCGCGTGCCTAGTGCCTTATTATCAGATGTGGTTTATTTCGTGCCAATTTATAAGCTATTTGTTTTTGTAAAATTGTTTATTTTATTATTTTAACAGGCTGATAACAACTTGTTATAACCGCTGTACTGTTTAATGTGATAAACTAATCGCCACTCCTAAAAACGCTCTCTATGTGAAAAAATCTCATTTCAGCAACGTATTTTCGTTTAGCAAAACTTTTCCACACTAATTGCGTCAGACGGCTTCTATTACTCTCTTGCTAAATAAAGTAGCGAAACATTCTTTGTGCCAAGTATGTTATTAGAAGACTGTCAGGTCTTCGCCTTAGGGCAAATAAATAACACTCTTACATAAGCATGTTTTATGAATAGCTGGAGGGCTTGCAGAGTTACACTATTAGTAACTTTCAATACATTACTTATTAGGTACTAAAGATACCGAGAAAAATTAATTTAGTTACATTCTTGAAGGGTCAATAAAGTTTACGGTAGCCCGCAATGTAAGCCACAAACGCAAAATGTTGTAGTTGTATGTGCATGCATGTACAGGAGTTGTGGGGGCATAAACTTGTTTCCGTGAAAAAAAGCTGGAACTGAAACCCTCCGAACAAAAGAAAAACACAATGACGGGGACTCTCAGCTTCGTTATAAATATGTTTTGACATGCGTTATACAATTGTAATATGTATGTAACTATGTCTATTTCTAACTTTGGCTTTGAATGATATTCAAAAAAATTTGGGGTGTCTGTGTGAATGTCTTCTGTTAGGTGTATACAAAAATATGAATGTGAAACTGCTACATATTCGCTGTGTAGTTAATATTTTTGGACGGCTTATTAAATTGTCTATTTGGTATTGCACCGACTGGCTGGGCAGCGTTCGGGAAGTTACACAATATCTTCTCGTCCCACATACCGCAGTGTCCCAAGACGAAAGTCTTTGACCAGTGCGTGTTGCCAGTGATGACTTATGGTATTGAAACGTGGTCGCTCACAATGGGCCTCATAAGAAGGCTAAAAGTCACCCAAAGGGCAATGCAGAGGGCTATGCTTGGAGTTTCCCTGCGTGATCGAATCAGGAATGAGGAGATCCGCAGGAGAACCAAAGTAACCGATATAGCCCGAAGAATTGCCAAACTTAAGTGGCAGTGGGCAGGGCACATTGCTCACAGAACAGATGGCCGATGGGGCGGAAAGGTTTTGGAGTGGCGACCGCGTACTGGAAGGCGTAGCGTTGGAAGGCCTCCCACAAGGTGGTCCGACGACCTTGTGAAGGCCGCAGGAACTCGTTGGATGCGAGAAACACAGAACCAATTGAAGTGGAGGTGCTTGGGGGAGGCCTATGTCCAGCAGTGGTGGACGTCTTTCGGCTGAAATGACGATGATGATGATTTGGTTAAGCCGTTGGTCCTGGCTGTCATTCGTGGATCTTTGACAGTCGTAACGTGTCGTCAAAAGCCCGAAAGTCTGACAACCAGCCTTACCAAGGGGTTTCGTACTATCCAGTAACTGGGTTGTGGAGGTCAGATAGGCAATCGCTCCATGTAAAATACTGGTATACTGCTGCATCAGGTTAGACTGGAAGCCGGTCCCAACATACCTAGTTGGGAAAAGACTAGGTAGATGATGATGTTTAAGTCCCATGGAATAGGAGGAAAGCTATTGCCATCAACAGGGAACAAATACAGACTCTGGGCTGCTACTGAGAAATTTCTGATAGAAAAACTCAATAAAGGTTCCTTCAAACAGGCGCGACACGACAAGCGACACAAAGCCGCAAGTCGCGCAACGAGCGGTGCCTTTGTGTCGCGCGCGATTCGCGTCGCGCGTCGCGCCTTTTTGCAGGATCCTTAAGGCTGAGGCTACATTAGGCCGCGACGCGACCTGCGACACATGAGCGATTAAAACAAGTAAATGAATGCTCACGTATATGGCTACACTGTACATCAAATATTACTAGCGATCTTTGATTTCTTTATGCGATAGGAACAACATTACTGAAATCACGGCATCGGATACATCAACATATGAGATATGAGCGAAATTGAAGCGAATTTATTAGAAAATTGCTTTTTTTTCCCTTTTTTTTTGGCCATACCATGTTTTTCTCGTTTCGCTCTTCCAGTCGCATCGCAAATCGCTGCCTACTGTAGCCTCAGCCTTACACTTTGTCCCACCGGGGACTGGAATCCAGGACCTCAGTTAATTAATATCATCATGTATATTTACTTTAGCTAATACACTGTTTCTCATATACCAAAACAAACACATTAAATTACGACATAAACAAACCAACTCACCAAAGACGACTGCTTAACCAAACTACCCAAAAACACCACGAAATATATGAAAATTATATCCCTCTAACCTAATTGAATCGTTTCCCCCATAAATCTACAGCTAACCGGGCACAGTTTAATAAAGCCTCAGTTTTAGAAGATTCCATATATATTGAGTTTTATCGTGGTCTAACAAACGGGTGGATTACTATAGATTTCTCAAACTGATTTACCGTTCGCTCGGTTTGACTTCGGGATGCCCGATGATACTTTATGATAGTTCGGCTGGTAACTTTGGTGTCGATAGAAAAGATTTATGGATACTGGATAGCTCTGGTTTGTGTATCTTTTGTTTCTGGATCGTAATTAGTGTTTGTTTGTACATGATAGCGTCTTGAAAGGGGGAAGTTTTGGTTTGTTTGGAGTTGAGAGTTGTCTGGGTAGTGGGTTAAGCTGAGTTGTTGAGTTAGTGGCTTACAAGGCAAAGATGTTTAGTCAACACATGTTTAAGCGGCTACCGGCTGTCTGATTGAGGGACTAACCTTGTGTACTAATTGAAGGCAACTGGCGTGTCGCGTAAATAAGTGATTATGCGATTGTTTAAATATTATTAATTATTGTGTGAAAACGCGACTTCATTGAACGAGCGAGTACCTACGTCATATTCATATAACAGAGAATGACTGTCGCGAACTCACGCGGTTTTTGCTTTCGGTTAGGACACAGCCTTAAGGCTCCTACAAACAGGCGCGACACACGATATAATCGCGCGCGACACAGACACGACTCGTTGCGCGACTTGCGGTGCCTTTGTGTCGCGCGAGATTTTATCGTGTGTCGCGCCTATTTGTAGGACCTTCAACCTATGGAATCAAAATTATAAGCAAAGGTAAATACAAGAAATAAATAATTAAAATGGGCGTTATTAAAGTAAGGAGGAGTATGGGCGTTTACTGTATTTTCTTTTTTTCTTTTCTTTTTTATCTTATCTTTACCGGAAAAAAACGGAATAGCAAACAGATTAAAACCCATCAAAGTCTACGATTCACGACTTAAAGCCTAAAATATTTTTCCTCACACAAATTTATTTTTCATTCCCTTTTTCCAACTTCCTTGAACGAAATATAATCCTTCAACCAATTCCGCGAACTCTTTTTTAAAGATAAAGATCTCTTAAAAATAACCTAAACTTAAGGTGAGCGAATAATTCCACCGTCAAATTAAGACAACGCTAAAATTTTAATTAGTTTCCGAACGGGGGTGCGATCCAAGGCTTTTTTATCTAACAAAAGCTCAAATTAGTAAGCAAGAGAGGTACCTACAGAGGAAATTACATAAATTTCTATCGCGGAGTTGGGAACTTAGGAGCAAGTTTACTTCGCTCCTCGCTTTGGTCATGAAGTAGATAGGTAAAGAAGGTAGGCTCCATACAACGAGCGAAAACGCACACACACATATACATTATACTAAAAGTGCGAAGTGCTGCACAGCCCTATTACCCTATTTCATGTTAAACAAATATCAACTTTATTTAAATGAAATTTAAGTTGATTTCAGAGTGAACAGCACTATTGAAAAAATTATAAAAATCTTTGAAGTTGTAGCGTAAACTGAACTTTATTGTGTAGGAATTAAAGTAATTTTTCCATTAATTCATTTTTATTTACATTTTGCAAATTAAATCGCGAACGCAGATCAGTGCTCATATACACCAGCGGCACGTCACCAATGATAGAGGCAACTGCAACTGTCGACACTCGTTGGCGGCAGTCGTCGACTGCGATGACGGTAGCCGCCGAAGCGTCAACTGCAATATGCCATTCGGTTATTTGAGTACGTCCTCAAATACACGAGCAGCACTTTGTCAACGGCAGAGGCAACTGCAACCGTCGAAACTCATTGGCAGCAGTCGTCGACTCGTCGGCAGTAGTCGACGACGCGTCGACGGCAAACTGCGGCTCCTGTATTTGAGTACGTGCTTAAATACACGAGCGTTAAGTCGGCGCATCTACAGCTGCCGCCGAAGAGTGTTGATGTCTGCAGTTGTTTCTTCCCGCTATACCCGAGGTGCCGCTCATGGATATGAGCATATAGGGTTAAAGTATAGTGAGTGTCGCACTCTAGGCTGACATTTGTTTGAAATCGCCGTACGTACACGTCTATGTGTGCAAGCGCTTGTTTTCACCCGTTTTACGGAGCCGGCCTTCTGTACTTATTCTATTAGATGGTTTCAGGCAGGCGAAGAAATTGAACTGTAACATTTTTTCCTTTCCCACCTTGTTCACAAGGTTTGTTATTTGCAACTGATGAGGTTTTGAGTTACCAAACTGGAATTGGATTTCAGATTATCTAGAAATTGGATCTTTTGTTGATCTATTTTCGTGTGCTTTAAGTTGTTTGTCGTTGAGTTGAGTAGGTGTTGATTTGTGTAGCTTCATAAAAACATTGATAGAAATGAATACCATAAGTCAATACAAGTAAATAAAATTGAAGTGTCTGTTTGAAAATAACAGCTTTTTACTAAATGCATAAGAAAGTATATACGGTACTTGTATGAAAAAAAATTATTTTTATTTTGTATGTCTGTCTATTTGTTCCGGCTAATCTCCGAAATGGCTGGACCTATTTTAAGAATTAAGTAGTAAAGAGACGCATTACTGTTTTTCGACATCCACGCGAACATAGTTGCGGGCACAGCTAGTATTTTATCAGATAAGATTACAAGTAATTCAACAACGTTATTTCACACGAAGTACCTAATTAACTTTATTGCTTTCATAATATCAGCAAGTTTTTTTTTATTATTTAGGTATTATATTAGCTTAACCCAGTATTCAGCAACGCTGAAACACCATTTGCTGCCGCAGTCATTAAAATCTAGCCATCATAAAACTCTGGCAAAAAACTAACTACTTAAAACTTCCAAACAATGAACTACAATACAATTATTTACACATCTACGTTAACGCTTTAAGACAGAAGTTTAAGTAACGTAAGCGTAACTAAGTAGCGATAAGTTGCCAAGTTAGTACTAACTTATTACCGCTGAACATCATTAAATTGCCATCTGTGACTGTCTGGGTCGTAATCTATTGGTACTTTAAGTTATTATTACTTTTGTAAGGGATCAGATTCTCTACTAGAAATATGGCTGCTTACACAGCCCACTTGCAAAGGTTTTTGACCCCAGTCATGAGACTTTGTGTCCTAATTTTGTTTGCAGCATCATCATAATAAGTCTATAATGTTCCCTCTCGGAGAGAGAAAGTGGGCCATAATCCACCACGCGGGCCCAGTGCAGGTTTTTCTCACGATGTTTTCCTTAACCGTTTTGACAGCTGTGGTGATGAAATAATTTACACAAAGTGCAGTATACGCCTTCGCGTAGTTCGCGTATGTATTTATCTCGTCTGCTCGACGTCCGTATGTCACTACCGGGATCCAGCAGAATATCAGCGTCAGGCCTGCCACACGCTGAGCTAAACTCTCAGTAGGTGCAACCTTGAGACGCCCACCGCACTTTATTTTTTTTCGTTGTCATTAGATAAACTAAACAATTTCAATTGTGTCATAGTGTAACTTTATTTCTTTTAAAAAAGTAAACATAGGTAATGAGCATAAATAATGTTCCCACTGCTGGGACTGCTTACAGGTTCCATTAAACCATGAAAAAATGGGTTTTTCAAATAAATTCATTCAGACCGAATTTCGGCTATGGCAGCAAATCTCAGCGGTGTGCACAAGTGTATGCGTAGACACAGGTGCCTCGCTATTCCTCCACTCTCATAGTCCGATGGGACGGTAATCCGCCACAACCGGAGAGAGAGCACGCAAAGATAGATGAACATGTGGTGCACTCGTTTCATTTGTTAATTTTTATACGATGACATGAGCTATAACTAGACTTTAAGCAAATCCCGAGAGCCAACACGATAGAAGAAGGAAAACCTTTCCTAATCCAAAACAAGGCACAACTCCAAGTAACCATGAATACTTGATAAACCATGGTAAAGTTAGATAAACCCCGAGATACGAAAGAGCCACACGAAACGTGTCCGTAGCTAAAGAAAGCCGCGTTTTATAAACATTCGTATTTGACTTTTGATAATAATAATAATAAAACCTTTATTTTCAGGCTACTTTGGCCAATAGATAAATACCTTATAGACTAACATATCACTACATAGTATAAAACAAAGTCGCTTTCTCTGTCCCTATGTCCCTTTGTATGCTTAAATCTTTGAAACTACGCAACGGATTTTGATGCGGTTTTTTTTAATAGATAGAGTGATTCAAGAGGAAGGTTTATATGTATAACTAGCTTCTGCCCGCGACTTCGTCCGCGTGAAATTCGTAATTTCCCCAAAAAAATTCGAAAATTATGTATAATTATGATCTTTTTCATTTATTTCTAGATAAATAAGTATTCGGGCCAATTTTTAGGTTTACAAAACAAATGAAGAAAGAATATGGGGAGGCCTTTGCCCAGCAGTGGAACAATAATAACGAAAAAGAAAAAATAACAAATAAATATTGATTTTTCATAATAAACTGGATCCCTGCTTTTCACCCCCAGAGAGATGGAATACGAAAAAATCGTTTGGGGGTGGTCATTATTTAACTGATAGATTATTTATAACAATTTTCGAGTTAATCATGCTACGCAGTAAAATCCTCCTTGTAAAATTAACTACCCCTTTTCCATACCCCGTTAGGCATACATTTTCCAAAAACCATGATACACGTTATGCTTTGCTTATGTCTTAAGTATAAATACGAATTCGAATTAATCGGACAGCTCGTTAAAATTCTTCCATACAAATTTTGACACCCCCAATCCCCCTCTAATGGGTAGTTTAAAAAATGCCATACTTTATAATTTACTTAGATAAATATTCGTGCCAAGTTTCAAGTTTATTAACTCGAGGAATAAGATTTTTTATACAAACAAAGTCCCTCCATTTCACCGTCTTAGGGGTGGTATTTCGAAAACCCCTACATACAAACTTTACCTCTTTATAATATTAGTATAGATGATGGATGAGATATTACTAAAACATTTAATTCAAAAAAGCAGTTCGCTGAGCACAACGGTTTCGTACGTAGCCAGTAAGCCGACCGCCCGGCCCGGCTGAGCCGCGCGGTGCGGTATGGTACCTCGCAGAGCTGCCGGCCGCCTTGCGGAGTTATTTTAAAACTATGATATCTCCTAAGATATTCATTGAAATCAAATGCTGTCAAGGGTAATTTTGTTCAAAATTAAATACTTGTGATGAATAACGTATTTATTTGGATAAAGATCAATATCATGTTTATAAAAACACCTTCGCAAGTAATGCATTATTTTAGAACAAATTTGATTACCCTAAAAAAGGTAATGGTTAATCAACCTTAACAGATAGATATATACTGTTGCGGACTTTTTTATAGGACTTTTATAGAGGAACAATTGCGTCCTACATGATTTTTATGTAACTTTAAGCGTTTACGCAGCGTACGCAACGGAAGCTCTCAAAAGGAATATTTTTTCCCGTTTTTGCAACATTTTTCATTGACGCTCCGCTCCTTTTGGTCGTAGCGTGATGTTGTATAGCCTATAGCCTTCTAAAAAGCCCGTTAAATGGACTATCCAACACAATTTTTTTAAGAATTTTTCAATTCGAACCAGTAGTTCCAGACCGCAAAATTATTATTTTTTTTTTTGTATATACTTTTCCGGGATAAAAAGTACCCAGTGTGGTGCCCAGGATATTAAAGAATAATTATACCAAGTTTCATCGTAATCTAACCGGTAGTTTTTGCGTGATGCCTGAACAAACAGACAGACAGACAGACAGACAGACAAAAATTTTTTTAATCACATTTTTGGGTTCGGTGTCGGTATAGTAACACCCCCTGCCATTTATTTTTTTGATATTTTCAATGTACAGAATTTTCACTTCTACAGATTTATTATAAGTATAGATAATAATAATGTTTCCGTGCGAAGCCGGGGCGGGTCGCTAGTATATTATAATAATACAATGTGTGTTAGTGTATAAACTCAAAACTAAAAAAAAACATAAACAAAGGCAACATAACAACACACACACACAGCACATACACATAACATATAAACATAGGTAACACGTGATAAGGTAGGAATTAAGGCACATCATAGAGGCCATGAGACAACTGCTCATTTATCGTCATCCTCTGCCAGGCTTTTCCAACTATGTTGGGATCAATTTCCAGTCTAACTGGATGCAGCTAAATACCAGTATTTTACACGGAGCGACTGTTTATCTGACTTCAACAATCCAGTTACTGGGTAACTCTTTTCCCCTTTTGCCTTTAATTATAGACATAATTATTACGTTCTGTTGTATAAAGCAAATTTAATATATATCAATAAGAGCTTGCAATAAGTAATTAAAACTTCCAATTTAATTGCATTCCATTAATCGCAAACATTGATAACCAGTGTGCTAATTTAATTTTTTTAGTGTTTGTGTGTTAAAACTCTTTTAATAAACACTATTATTTTTTATTATGATAATATCTTTGTTATAAAAAATAAAGTTATCGTTTACGAAAGATGTTTACTTTGAAACTGATTTTATTGTCATTACCGGCTCGAGACGTGGAATAATTTATTTATTCACAAGGCAATTACAATAGGTAACAATCACAGTATATCACTAGGTTTGCATTGTAGGTTTCACTCAAAGCGTAGTCGCACAGCATGACTAGCGCCAACAAGTAACGATGACAACTACAGTAAAAATAAAAAGCATACTGCATAGTTCATAAAATTATAGTTACCTACAAGGTCTGTGCGTCTGCCCTCTGACACACAGGAGTGTATCAGAGGGCAGACGAAATCCCAGCTTAAGTAGAAACATAAGCAGGGATTTTGTAGGAGACCAAACTCGCCAATCATTAATGTATGCACAATATTGTTATGTTGTTCGGCTCTCTTTTTCATGTTACTGAACGATAAAAAGTGTATGCTCTTTAGTAAAGTTTTTAGATTTTTCTTGCGTGCGTCTTTCGCAAACAAAAGCCAACTAATGATGCATAAAAATAATAAAAATGCAGCGAACAAAGGAACCTTTAAAAATACTATTTTCATATTCAACCAAAACAGATGCAAGAAATTCCGAAGACACTTCAGAGCTATTACAAAGACGGTCCCTTAAAAATAAAGACAGGACTCAGACACACTATAAATACCTGCTCTGCGTCTACCAACTGCAATCCGATTAAAAAGCGCCAAACTGGCAAAAACACACACCAAACTAACTCCAACTCTATGTCCACTTCCCTAAGGTTCCTAATTGTTTGTTGCATCCCACTGTCATTTTAACACTTTAGTTTGAATCCAAATAACAATGGCACTCCGGAACGCAGCGAAATTCAATTTTAGTTTCACAGAAAGTTTTGAGTCCAAATCTCATTTTGATATTTTAAATGTGCATTTACGTCGTAGTGGGAATTTGTTGGATGAAAATGAGAAGTATTTTCCTGTGATTCATTCTGATGTCGCAGCTGGCAAGCTATTGTAAAGGGCTCTTATGCTCTTATAATAATAAGTACCTATCATAATTACTAACTCATTCGAATGAAAATAGTACCGGAAAAAAGAAACATTAACAGAACTCTCACGTTTCGTAACAAAATAGTTAAGTAAAATGTTATTTATTTTCTCTACCAGTACCTAGATATCTCACGAGACATTAAATCAATACTTTAAAATTAGCTTTATAATGAATGAGTTGTTATATGGGTCTTACAAATAGTCAAGCCTTTATCCAAAACACTAACTCACCGAATTAAAAAAAAAATTAAAAAAAATCTCAACTTTTTTTTAACGAAACCAAATCTACATCTAGACAGGCACGATACAGATTTAACAAAAGGAATTCGAAATCAAAAATACCAGACTGTCTGGTCGTGGTCACGTCTTGAAATCTCCGCCTAAATATTTATTTAAACAACTCGTTTCATTGTTGGCAACCACGGCCAGGGTTGAGGGGCCTGCCCCTAAACCCCCTCGCCTCGGCCCTCGGTTTCTGAGGGTTGTAATTTTTTAATTATTTTTTCCTTTGTTGTTATTTTATTAATAAAATTTGTTTTCTAACGGCTGATTTTTAGAGTTTCGTACCTCAAAAGGAAAAAATCGAACCTTAACGATCACGTTGTCATCCGTCTGTCTGTCTGTCAAGACCCTTTATTTCTAGAAAACGTGGAGGCATCGAGTTGAAATTAAAACCATATACTTAGGTTTGCTTTCCCCTGAAGCTGTGAAAAAATTAAACTTCTAAGTTAACGTTAAAAAAGATACGGCCGTTTATGCTGCAAAAACCGTATATTTCGACAGTCTCAAGGGAATCAAAATGTATAGGGTACTTTCCGTTGACTACAATAGAAAAAGGTCATGTAGCACAAATATAGGAAAAAATCTGAAAACCGTAAATTTGTAGTTAGATTAAAAAAAAAAAAACCATAATAAACTATTTACATACCTACAAATTTGTGCGGAATCCTCGGTGCGCGAGTCCGACTCGCACTTGACCGGTTTTTCAAAGGTCAGATAACTTACACAATATATCTGAACGATAAATATGACAGTTTATAGTTTCTATACAAAAGCTGTCAAACCGCAATATTTATTTCTGAGACAAAAATTATCTGACTATTGAAAAATCAGGCCTAAGAAAAGTAGAAAAACTATACATGATTGTTAGGGTATTGCAATATCAAACGTATTAGTACTTTGGTCTAGTGGTCGCAAGCGCTGCCGAGCATGAAATCCTGGGTTCGATTCACAAATTGGGTAACGGTTTTCCATCAGGAATTTTTCAGTAGGTGCTCGTAGTCGGGATTTTTACCCTGTTGATAGCAATAAATAGGCTTGCCCTCTATTAAGGCTTCTACAAACAGCCGCGACACCCGATATAATCGCTCGCGACACAAAGGCACCGCTCGTTGCGCGACTTACAGTGCCTTTGTGTCGCGCGCGATTAAATCGCGTGTCGCGTCTGTTTGTAGGAGTCTTTACACGTCACCTTAACTGAAAAAATATGGGTTGGTACTATACGTATATCCCTGCATACCCCTTTAGGGCATATAGGCGCAATGTTATGTTTTTTAGTACCTACCTACTTTAGTGGAGGGCTTTTTCCATAAGTTATCTTTGTGTACTGCATTCGCGATTTATTTGCGAAATCGTAAACAAATGTGAGTTTATTTAAAAATAACTTTAAATCATCATCTGCCTAGCCAATTCCCAACTATGTTGGGGTCGGCTTCCAGTCTAACCGGATCCAGCGGAAAAATACTGGTGTATTTTACATAGAGCGACCCTATCTGACCTTCACAACCCAGTTACAGGGTACGATACCCCTTGGTAAAACTGGTTGTCAGACTTTCGGGCTTCTGACTACCCGTAACGACTGTCAAAGTTCCACGAATGACAGCCGGGACCAACGGCTTAGCGCGCGTTCCGAGGTACGGAGTGGTCTCGGTATGTAAAATTGCTCACCCATCCACAGACCAACCGCGGCAAGCGTAGCTTAACCCGATCGATCGACCTGTGCGGCTGTTATTATTTAGCCACGGACATCCGGAAAAAGAAAACTTTAAATGTAATTTTTAATTTGTTTCTAATTCATTTTTCTATTCTCACTACCAGTAATAAATCTTGTTTAAACGTAATATTTATGAAGCTATTTTTTATGTAAGTGCTGTGTACGTCTGTTAGTGACTAATTAACAGCTTCAAGGGACTGTAGATCTGAGTATATGGTTTTAATTTCAACTCGATACCTTGATGCATTCTTGAGATAAAGAGTCTTGACAGACAGACTGACGGACGGACAACAAAGTTATCCTTTAAGGGTTTCGTTTTTAGGGTTCCGTAGTCAACTAGGAACCCTTATAGTTTCGCCATGTCTGTCTGTCCGTCTGTCCGTCCTCGCTTAATCTCTGTGACCGTTAGCACTAGAAAGCTGAAATTTGGTACCAATATGTATATTAATCACGCCGACAAAGTGGTAAAATAAAAATTGGAAAAAAATGTTTTATTAGGGTAGCCCCCCTATATGTAAAGTGGGAAGTGATTTTTTTTTTAATTTCAACCCTAACGTGTGATATATTGTTAGAAAGGTATTTAAAAATGAATAGGGGTTTACTAAAATAATTTTTTGATAATGTCAATAATTACGGAAATAATCGCTCCAACAGTAAAAAACAATGTGTCCCCCCCCCCTCTAACTTTTGAACCATAAGTTTAGAAAATATGAAAAAAATCTGAAAAGTAGAACTTTATATGGACTTTCTAGGAAAATTATTTTGAACTTGATGGAAACAACAGTTTTTGTACAAAAGACAAAAAGTTGTACAAAATAATTTCTGGACTGTTTGTAGTATAATCGTATATGATGGATACCCACTTTTAAACTCATAAGTGGGAACACTTATTGTGACGGACGGGAAACTACGGAACCCTACACTGAGCGTGGCCCGACACGCTCTTGGCCGGTTTTTTCTTTTTATATACGGAACCCTAAAAATTGATCAAAAAAGTCAAAGCATTTATTTCAAACAGGCACATAAAAGGCACTTTTGCACGTCAAACATTACAACAAAATAGAATTGATTCTAGTCGCCCATTCCAAAAGGTACATAGTTTTCGTATGGAGAAGAATGTGCAAGAAACTCCACCGTTACTCTACCTTCTTATGAGTTACTAAGTAATTGGTGTTCAGTACAGTCAGACGCACAAACAATTGTTTGTACCTAAAGGCTTTATTTTTAATTAAAAAGAAAGCCTTTTGTGGAAATATTGTAAAAGACTTGTTTTCAAAATGAAAAACACTCAAATCACGAAAAGTATTAATTGAAACTGGAAAACATTTTGTTTTTGCTACTCATTTCGCTCTTTGACTACTTTTTAAGATGGCGCTTTTGGTTTTTTTAGCAATTAAAGAGAATGTTGTTTTGAATGTTTTTTTAATCACAGACGACAATCGTCGCTTGCGTGGCTAAAAGTCCTATCTCATTTTTTAGCTGATCTGAGTTAGGACAACTACATTCCTGTATTCGTGATTCTTTACGTTTTTCACTAACCGTCAAACCTGTATGTTATTTGGATCTCAAAATAATATAATCACATTTTGAAAGGCAACAAAATGTAAAGAATCACGAATAGAACAAACAATGTAGTTGTCCCAATTCAAATCGGCCAAAAAATGCGATAAGTCTTTTAGTCAGGCGAGTGAAGAAATACTCGTATCAACGCAAAAGTTGAGAATCATGTGCTAAGTCCACTTTAGTAATTTATACGGTGTACATAATAAAGAGTACCTATTCTATTCTAATTGTCAAAAATCTTTACCTCCAAGCATAGGTCTAATAATCTTTTTTTAGACTTTCATAAAATATTTGGTACATTTTAAAAGATGGAAACTTATACTTTATAGTTCAAATGGATAATTCAAAAATACGTTTCAAGGGTTTTCCACAGAGACTCAAAAATCTTTCTTTGTTTAAAAAAATGTAATTAAAGTTGAAAAAGTTCTGAACTGCCTATGCATTTTCCCGCGATATTTAGTAGCACACAGTTTTCAATTAATGAATAATTCGTTATGTCGTTATTAATTTCTAAACATCATTATTATAAATAGAATATTAGTGGATATTTAATTACTGAGGACGTGCCAATTCAAAGGATATCAAATATTCATCGGCGTATGAATATTGGATATGAACTATTTCGCTGTATGCGTTTTGCGAGGTGGTCCAAGTTAAGAGCATTCGCACTACACAGACATAAAATCAATATGCAAAAGAAAATACTTCGCCCTGCGGGTAACTGAATTTTTATTCAGTTACTCGCCGTATTGTACTGTATTGTACTGTATTCAACTTATAAACGTCGTTAATTTGACAAAGATGCAGTTCAACATTTTGATATATTTTATAAACTACTACTGCTAAATAAAAGCAAGGCTTGATTTACTTGTAGCTTCAATACTATTATGAATATAATTTAATCGGTAGATATTGTTTACAGGAATAGACAACGATTTATACAATGATGTATACATCAATTGAATCATCAAGTGGTCATCGAGTATTTCGGAACAACACCAAGCGGTTCGTTGACTCTCCACGTGACCAAAGGGCTGTCCAATTGTTAGGTCAAAGAATCACTCAAAGAGGTGGCATATGCGCGCCATAATGGTGCGGTCGTGGAATCGGCCGCACTTGGTGATGGAGAGCACTAAGCATGGTGGGCTGATACCAGTCGGGGGTGCGGCGAATGTACTTATATATCCCGGGCCCCCGATTCATGTTACTGGATCCATGTGGTTTTTGTCGGTAAGAGTCCGACGTAAATACAGACGTCCATAAGGACCCCGACGAACAGAAAAAGGCAAAGAATCAGCACTGCTATAGAAGTGGCAACGCTGCCGGCCTTTTGGACACTTTTCCCACAAACAGCGATGCGGAAAAAAATTTTGATGCCCAATGCTCTTCCCTTTTTTTGTATAAAATATATACTTATATTTTAGTATAAGATTACATATTGTATTTAAGATTTATCAAATGAAAAAATAAAAGCGTAATACGATTTATCAATTGAATACATAAATCATAAATTTAATATTCTGATAAAATATTACCCTGTAGTTAATTATTATTACTTTGGGGACAAACTATTTTGAGGCAGCTAGCTGTTAATCTGTGTCAAAGTTATCAAAGGACAACATGAATATTATTAATTAAAGCTTTGTCCTAGTCATTAAAAGTATATTAGAAGGGACGAATTGTAATTACTATTTAATAGAGCCACTTTTGACACCGCATAGAACGTGCTTGAAAGATGTAATCTAAATCGTGTCAACGCCTTGTGATGTCTCGCACGCACATAAATACTCGTCTATAATAGAAAGAGACAGAGAAAGTGTGAATTGATTACGCTTTTTTAATACAGAGCCATCTGGTATAAGTTTCTAGAAGCTCTTATGAAGTTGTCGCCATCTTGGATAGTCAGTGCCCTCGAATACCATGAAAACTATCTCTCCCTCTGTCTGTATATACCATCGTATGTAAGGGTATAACGCTTTTTCTTTTCGTGAGAATTTCTACCAGTTTACTGCTACCGCAAGCCGCATTAAAGAACTTCGTTCCAAAAAAAGAAGAAATACCTAAAAAAAAAGAAATTCTTTGTTTTGCTTGTTAGCGATAGTTTTTATTATATATGTATGTGGTTATAGCATCGCATTGGCATAAATCAGCTTTAATTATTATCTACTTTACGAAATTATAAACAAATCATTATGTGAAATGATCTCTTCGTACCTATCCGAAAAGCAAATTCCAAAACCAAAAACTTGGCAATAATTCTTACACCGTTCTGAAACCTGTTATCTTTAAAAGGCCGTCATTCATATCTTGGACTAAACACGTGCACACTAGGAATTCGGGATAGTGTCGGAATGGCGCACCCCTACCCTAGGTTCTATGCAATATGCAAAAATCTCTACAATGCCTCCACCCTAGCTCTTTAAGAATATTATTAAAATATTTTGCGAGTATGTTCGCAAATCGTGCGTTACATCAGATTCTTGGTGATATATATTTTTTTAAATATTGGAACACTGAAATCTTTTATTGTTTGAAACTCTGTGGTGCGAAAATACTGGCCACTTAGGAAGCCGTTCTATGTTCACTTTTTGAAATCTATTTCGATGTTGTAAACTTACAGTCCTTTGCTGTCAAAATCACAGTGATCTTTATTTGTTGTACAATAAGGTTGCTATTGGGTAGGTACCTATGTATGTATGTTATATTATTTTCGAGGAACACACTATGCGCTTTTGTTTACGTTTTTACTGGGGCCTAAAAAGGCCACTTTGGCAGAATCATAAAAGGATAACATTATGAATCATAATGGACAGTTAACTGTTAAGTTAATCGTATCAAATCCCATTGGTGAAGGATTTTTCAGTTATTTTTTTTGTCTGTGTCTGTATCGACATAGAATAGTTTGGTTCATCGGTTTAAGCGTGAAGAGGTAACAGACAGACTGACAGATAGACAGACACACTTTCGCATTTATCATATTAGTATGGATTAGACCACGAGTAAACACTAAAATACAAAAGCAAAGATGGCACCTAAACTAAATCAACATGCTGCACTCCAAGATAAAGTCGGTGACACACGAGTAGGTAATAAACGTCTTGTCAATACGATCTGAGAGCGTTACCAACTCAAAGTCACAGTGGCAATAACGTTTGAGGATTAACACGAAACCTGACCAAAAGGCTTTTGTGTGCCTACATAGGTATGTGTGGATAATGTATAAGCTCAATGCTTTATTGAACTATGGCTGGTAACAATAATTATTTCACTTGCTCCTTAAAAACGTTTAGCCAAGTCAAATCTTGTTTCAACTTAAAATCCTATGACGTTTTTCCTGGCAGATTTTTTGGAAATTTCGTTTTGCTACCTTATAGCAGACTGACTGAGGGTTTTCGTGAAAATTTACGACACCAGTTGGCTCCACTGTGACAAGAGGTCTTCCAATATAAAATATATGATGACGTTCATCATTCGATTCATTCATTCGTTCATCATTCAGTCATGACTAAAGAAAATATAGGCTGTTTGACAGATGCCTGGACCTGACGTGTCAGTGCTGCCACCTAGCGATCGTCATTTCAGAAAACCCTCCGTACAGTCGAACCAACTAATTAGTTTACATTTTACATGTGTGGGTGAAGTCATAGTTATGCAACCAAACACTAAATAATACGAGCGAACTCTGTTTTTATTAGTGTGCGTATGGCATACCAATTACCATATACCAATATATTGTAATTGTGTAGTAAATTATGGGTTGTGGATTTGAAAAAGCTTACCAGCAAACTCCCGTCCACTGCCTCGCGCACCAAAGGGGTCGGCGTCGTGTCCAGGCGTCTTAAATCCAGCTAAACTTGACTACACATATATTCCACAGGTGTTGGTTAATGTTATTGTTCGTATCTTGAGGGGGTTGTAGCACAAAATCACAGAAGGACCTTTTCTTAATAGAAAAATGTTTATAGCGCGCGGAGCACGTTATTATTCGATTCGAGACGATTAGTTCGTGTTAAAATACACGCGGAAGAGCGGCGCCACTATCGCCCTTCGTAGACCAATCGGATTGCTCGACGAATAGACGATAAGCAAGCCGATAAGTTAATCAAATCAAAACCCTTTTATTACTACTCAAAGGCCTGAGTACTTACTAGTTGTGGGGTGAAAAAACTATCCAAAATTCTTACCTATATGACTGAATGCAGTAGGTAATACCTATCCTATAGAGAACGGTACGTAACATGCCGCTCGCCTTAAAAGAATGCATTTCTTTTAACCTTAAGTTAAAAATATAAGAAGAATGTTTCACTCGAAAGAGGAATGAAAAAATGCTACGAAAGCATGAAACTTAAAAAAAAAAAAAAATTAATTAAAACTACGCTTACGATAGATTCCCTAACTAAGATTCGCAACAATATTAACTAAAAACTTACAAAATAATTATTCTAAGGGCAAAGGACATATTTTAACTACTGAGCGTTTCACAAAAGTTTTGCCCATTTGTAAAGTTACGACACGAGTAACATTGTCGGAACCCGGATGAAGAGCATGGACACGAGCCAGTCTCCACTGTAATGGTGGCAGATTATCATCTCGTACAACGACAATGATACCTTCACGGAGTTGCGAGCCGCGATCTCGGAACCATTTATTACGTTGTTGAATTTCGTGTAAATATTCGCGACTCCAACGTTTCCAAAAGTGTTGCACACATTGTTGTACCCTACGCCATCTAGTGAGTCGATTTGGAACATTCTCGAATAGTGAAATATCTGGTAATGCCGTCAACGGACCTCCTATTAAAAAGTGCGATGGTGTTATGGGTAACGGATCTAATGGATCTGCACTTAATAAACAAAGTGGACGTGAATTGAGTACCGCTTCAATTTGACAAAGAAGAGTGTGCATCTCATCATAAGTTTGAGTTTGCGTACCGAGGACTCGATGTAAATGATGTTTGAAACTTTTAACACCGGATTCGAAAAGGCCACCAAAATGTGAGGCATAGGGAGGTTGAAAATGCCAAGTGATGCCTTGTTCTAAAACCTTACCATTAAGAGTGGCTTGAACAGAATCATTACGTAAAAAATTATACAATTCTTGTAAATAATTATTACAACCAACAAAGTTCCTTCCACAATCAGAGTAAATGTCGGTGCATAAACCTCTACGGGACGTGAAGCGTCGCAAAGTTGCCAAAAATGCTTCAGTTGACAACTCGGACACAAGTTCGAGATGTATAGCCTTGACGGACATACACACAAAAACAGCTACATAACACTTTATAATTTTCGCATTTCGAACTTTATTTGCCCGAACGTAAAACGGACCCGCGAAATCAACAGAGGTTTTTAAAAATGGCCGCTCGGGGCGCACTCTGACGGCCGGTAGCGGACCCATGCATGGTTGCGGATTCACGGGACGAGCACGAAAACAACGAACGCAGCGATGTAAGCGCGTACGTATAGCGTCACGACTAGACATTATCCAATAATTTTGAAGTAGAATGTATTGCACGGATTGTGGACCAGCATGTAGATGCGTGATATGTGTATGATCAATGATTAAATTTGTAAGATGATGTTTCTTAGGCAGAATCAATTGGTGTTTGGAAACAAAAGGTAAAAGTGGTTTGTGAATCCGCCCACCTACACGCAAATTATTTTTGTTATCCATGAAAGGGTTGAGTCGACGTAACTTAACTGATGGATATTTTCCATGTGAAATATTTTTAATGTCTTCGTAAAAGCATGAATGTTGAACTAAATGGATAAGTCGATTTAAACAAAAATTAAACTCTGACACCGTTATGTATTTTGAATAGGAAATGTGACTCTTCTTACATTTATTATAGAATCGGAATAATAGTGCTGTTATTCTAACTTAAGTTTACCTAGAGTAGAAAATCTTGTAATATACTCGACCACATCAGATGGTGCCGAGGTGGAAGAGTTTGATACTATAGACAACGGGAGATTACGTTTGTCTTCAGTGACTACGGGTATTTTCTTGGGACTTGGCCAAAAACTAGAATCACGCGCGACCCACCAGGGCCCATGGAGCCACATCTCATTTTGTATAAAACTTGTAGGAAGCATTCCTCGAGAAGGTGCGTCAGCTGGATTGTCAGCTGATGGAACATGTCTCCAACTATTAGTCGGAAGCCGGGATAAGATTTCACTAGTGCGATTAGAAACGAATGTTTTCCACTCGTGTGGTGGAGAACGAAGCCACGCTAACACGATGGATGAATCGGTCCAAGCATACACATGTTCACAGTTTATGTGGTTATCATACACACTTCTAACTTTATCAATCAACCGTGATAACAAAACAGCCGCGCACAACTCAAGTCGCGGGATCGTAAGAACCGGTTTTATAGGTGCTACACGCGTTTTTGCGAGAAGAAGAAATGTTTTAACGTTGTCACTATTATCGGATATACGGGCGTAAACACACGCGGCATAAGCCCGCTCGGAAGCATCGGAGAACCCGTGAATTTGAATTACATTCACGTTTGCAAAAACAAAACGTGGAATTTGAAAATTTGATAATAATGGTAACTCATTAAGAAAATTAGACCAAGCATTTATAATATCTACAGGAGGTGACTCATCCCAGTCGACCCCTGACATCCATAACAACTGAATGAGATGTTTCGCGTAAATAGTTACGGGAGATAACCATCCCATAGGGTCATAAATTTTGGCTATTTGTGATAGTATAGACCGTTTTGTAATTTTACCCGTAGTTGCTTGAACGCTGAAAGTGAAGGTATCAGATTTAGGATTCCACTGAAGTCCTAAAACCTTTATTTGTTTGTCATTCTCCATCAGAGCGAAAGAAACGTTATCAGGCCGCTCGCCCTGACAGACTGACGTTTGTAAAGCAGCGAGTAACGCTGGCGAACTGCTCTGCCACTTACGTAGCTCGAAACCGGCTGACGAACAAATACCGACCAACTCACGCTGTAAAACGAGTGCCTTCTTTTCATCGCCTGCTCCGGTGACAATGTCATCAACGAAAACCTGGTCCTGGAGAACTTTAGAACCTAACGGGAAGTTAGCGGCTTCGTCATGAGCCAACTGTTGAATAGTACGAAGGGCTAAGTACGGTGATGAGCTAACACCAAAGGTGACGGTTTGCAATCGATAATCAAGCAACGGTTCAGTAGGTGATTTACGCCACACAATGCGTTGAAAATCCCAATCGGATTGTTGTAATTTAATGTTTCTGTACATCTGCTTAATGTCAGCAGTGAAAGCAATAGCATGGATACGAAAACCCAATAAAACGTCTACTATATCCTGGTGCAATTTCGGACCAGTCAGTAGAACATCATTAAGTGATATTCCATTTGAAGTTTTACAACTCGCGTCAAAGACGACGCGAGTGCGAGTAGTCTCGCTAGACTCTTTGACCACGCAGTGGTGCGGAATGTAATAGCTAGTAGTAGCTAACGAAGTATGTATATCAACTGGCTCCATGTGACCGAGTTCCAAGTACTCCTGGAGGCACGCATGATACTCGACCTTAAGCTGAGGATTACGTTCTAAACGATACTCTAATTTTCTAAACCTGGATACCGCCGTATCCCGTGATTCGCCGAGGGCGGGAGCATTAGGTTTGAAAGGAAGTGGAACAACATACCGCCCAGCTTCATCGCGAGTATGTGAATTTACGTATATAGATTCACACAACGCTTCGTCGGGACTTAGGATTCTCTTTTCCGGAAGAGACTCCAATTCCCAGAATCGTCTCAGACTGATGCCGTCATCGTATGATGAGCTAAAACTACTGAGGCATACTTGAACTGAAGTAGGTGTATTTTGGTTGCATGAAACATCACCCATCAATAAATAACCAAAGATACTGTTCATAGCCATCGGTGACCCGGGTGGACCCTTGATCACGTGACCTAATAGAACTTGGGATAGTATATCCGCACCTAGAAGCATTTCCACTGATTGTGGAAGATAAAACTTAGGATCAGCTAAATTTAAATTCTGTATATGTGACCACCCCGTATAAGGCAACGTCACACATGGCATACGTGAAATAAGATTAGATAAAATTAATGCATCAACTGAAATTGAAGGTTGCTCCCCGTGCGTAGGAGTGATATGACACGATACTACACCCTTTGGTAAAACAGCTGTGACTTCGGACCCGCCGATACCGAACACTGGAACGTTCGCTTGCCTACGGTGTAAACCTAACCGCTGCACACAAGCCTCGGTAATAAAAGTCGCTTGACTCCCTGTATCAATAAGACACCGAACTGTATGTTTTTGTGGGCCAACATGAACATTGATGAGTGCCGTACATAAGAGTACCGTACGTGCACTAACCGACGGAGCAATGGTTTGCGAATCGTTCGTGCGACCGTGCCACGCATGATTTACCGTAGTCAATGCGGCGGCGTGCGAGGTACTGGGAACCGCTGTCTCTTTCGTTTCGTTCACAGTAAGTGAAATAGCATTATCACTAATATCGATTTCATTAACAACTGATAAACTGTGAGACTTTTCGAAATGAATTAATGAATGATGTCGTTTATGACATGAACGACACACAAAGTTGGATTTGCATTGTTTTAAATCATGACCGACATGTAAACAATTGAAACAAACGTTTTTGTTTTGAATAAAAGAATACCTATCACGGGGAGATAAATTAAGAAATTTGGAACATTTTGTCAACGTATGTTGAGCATCACAACATAAACAATTGTTTTTTACATTATTTTGTTTGATAGACTGTAAGTCGGTATTATTATTCAAACTTGATGAAGTGACGTTGGCTGCGAGCGCGCGTCGCGGGCCTTCGTAACCGCGCGATCGCGATGGTGTCGTCGCCGAAGTCCGGGAAGTACCTACCTTTTCAAGATTATTATTTTTATTTTGTGGGTAAGAGGAGAATTCGTTTGCGGCTAACTCGCGTTCCAAGAAATTTATCAATGTATTTATGTTGGGTATATCCGATGGTGTGGCTAATGATAATTCGAAACGTTTTCGAATACCAGACGGAATTTTACGTAATAAAATCGTCACTAATATGAAACTCCATTGATCTATCGGAAACTGCATCGCCTGCAATGCCTTGATGTTTTCTTGATAAACATTGAGTAAATTTCTTAAACTTTGAGTCATTCTCTCGGTACTAGGTTCAATTTCTAATATTTTTTCGAGATGTTTTGTGGCGATAGCCCGTTTGTTGTTATACCGAGAAACCAAAATATCCCATGCAACACTATAGTTTTCGTCTGTAATTGGTATAGATTTAATAAGGCTATAGGGTTCATTTCTTAATGACAGTAATAGATAACAAAACTTCTCTGTATCCGTGTAAGTATTTTTGCCGTGTACTAATGAACGAAACAAATCGTAAAATGGGGGCCAATCCGTGGTCTCCCCTGAGAAGGTAGGCATTGGAAGAATGGGTAATCTACTTGCACAATTATTATGATTAGGATTTATTGGAACGTGTACTACTGAATTATTCATCGACGTGCTTGACGACATTCTTCGTTTACGCTCATTATCCTCTTCTTTAAGTTTGTCTAAGTGAACACTAATTGCGTAATAACAATCGTTAAAATTGTTACGAATCTGTAGTTGTTCCTCCTTGTCAAAGGTATTGGACTTGATTAGGACTTTTTCTATTTTGGCCTGAAGTTTGAAGAACTTTCTTTGTTGTAAAGTTAACTCTTTTGAGCGTGACCTAAACTGTTGTTCGTCTGAATCTATGAACTGTAATGTACGTTGGAGATCATCAAGAATGATCTCGCGTTCGAAAATATCTTGTTGAATTAACTCCGCCATTTTGGACGCGTAACGACGCAAAATGAATTATGAAGATATGAACAAAGAACACTAGGAAAAACGACCCCACAACAAGTACATAGAAATAAATCCGTCTCGTATGGACCAAAACACTTATGTGTAGTAAATTATGGGTGGTGGATTTGAAAAAGCTTACCAGCAAACTCCCGTCCACTGCCTCGCGCACCAAAGGGGTCGGCGTCGTGTCCAGGCGTCTTAAATCCAGCTAAACTTGACTACACATATATTCCACAGGTGTTGGTTAATGTTATTGTTCGTATCTTGAGGGGGTTGTAGCACAAAATCACAGAAGGACCTTTTCTTAATAGAAAAATGTTTATAGCGCGCGGAGCACGTTATTATTCGATTCGAGACGATTAGTTCGTGTTAAAATACACGCGGAAGAGCGGCGCCACTATCGCCCTTCGTAGACCAATCGGATTGCTCGACGAATAGACGATAAGCAAGCCGATAAGTTAATCAAATCAAAACCCTTTTATTACTACTCAAAGGCCTGAGTACTTACTAGTTGTGGGGTGAAAAAACTATCCAAAATTCTTACCTATATGACTGAATGCAGTAGGTAATACCTATCCTATAGAGAACGGTACGTAACAGTAATCATTAATTTATAATAATGAATGAAATATAATATTTCGCATAATATTACTATAGCAACCTTGACACAATGGCTATAGTCTTAAGTCAGGGAACGAGAAGTCGTAAGTTCAAACCTTGGTTGCAGCGATATATCCTTTTTGTATTCAATATTTTGTTAAAACATTGCTTAAAGTTGAATTTATAACGATTCGATGCCGTTCATGGATGAGTAATGAATGACTGAAAGCAACGAGTGACACTTCACGTCACTCGTGCAAACAATATTATTCATGAATAATGGCAAACGTAGCTGTTACACAGACACATTTATATTCTGTATCTATATAAATATAAAAACGTGGGCGGTCCGGGGACCCCCGTCTGTAACGAAGTTTGTTACACTCGCACGCAAACACACTTATATAGAGAGAGACAAAGTGTGAATTACTTAATACACGTTTTTAATATAGAGCCATCTAGTATACGTTTTCCGAAGCTCTCATGAAGTAGCCGCCATTTCGCATTTTCGTTTTGATTTGGTTAAAAACCATGAAAATGACACGCATGACGAAATTTTAAAGTTTACGCAGCCGCCATCTTGGATTTCACCATATATTGAAAAAGCTTAAGTAAAAATTCATATTCAAGATTTGGCTCACGCCTATTTCCTCCTCCAATTTAAAAGATACATATTTACAAACTGAATAAGAAGGATTTATACAGTATGTCCTTATGTTTTTCTTTTTTCATTAATAGTTGTTAAATTTGTACACTAGGCCTCTGTTGACAGCGGTTTAAATCGGCATTTTTTCATTTTTTGAGGATTCTAGTGCTTATAAATTAATTTATAATCAAAAAGGAAAACATAGGGACATACAAGTAGTTAATATTTATTATTCTGTAAAAATAATTGCTTTATGGTCATTAACCAGGAAAAAAACAGACGAGAACGCTCTCGTCTGTTTTCTTCCTGGTTAGTGGTTCTATGGAGAAACGACCACCCGCATTTCCTCTTAACGCATGATAGGTTGAGTGTTTAAAATTAAATATTTTAATATTACTTGTTCGTTTTGCCGTTCGTCAGATATGCAACCACCATATAGGAATGAAATAATGACTCAAGAGAAAAACAAAAGAGAATCATAGGGAGTTTACAAATACACTACCCGTTTAACCCTAAAATGGTCATAAAGCGCACAAACTACCAAATGGTAGACTACCGGATCTTATCATTAAAGAAATCCGCTTCCCACAGTTTTTGGCTCATAAATTACGTATCAGCACATCCTGCCCCCTATTCTAATAAATCTCGGCGGTTCCTTCCCCGAGGTCCGGGAAAAATCCCGAGAATAGTGCGGCAATAATCTCCGGGATGAAGGATTCAATGACCTAATAGAATAGTCTTTAGATTAGGCGAGAGGTTTAAAATTAGAAAACGATATTGACGGGTGGATAAAAATGCTCTGAAAGTCGTGGAAAGCTGCAATGTCCGTCTTCTGTCCTTGACATAGGACATGAGAACACCGTTGTTCATGTACTTACATTAATTTAAAACTAATGATAGTTTGAAATCCGACCTCATCTAGTTTAAAAAATATGATTGACGTGTAAAAGTGTTTGTGCAAACCTACTTACAAAAATAAAATCATTTATCATTGTTGTAGGTAAATAATAAATAACGTGGTGTTCATATTTTATAAATAAAAATATATTATTTTCTAAACGTAAACCAAATTCGCAACAGGTACACAACGAATCATAATACCTACAGCACATACAATCGAATTCCGTCCTTGAAACAGACCGCCTAAAAAAACAAATACAAATTCAACAAGCGGCCATAAATCATACGTAGACCCTACGTAGTCCTTACGTACCCGAACAAATCCAGTGGAACACGAGTAAAAATAAAAGAAACAAATATTATATTTTTCTATACAAGCCGGCCGATGCCTCTCCGGTCACGTAAGGGACGTATACAAACGGTGAACGGTAGATTGGTTTTGTAAGTCTGAAGGGATATGACACCATTGTAATGAAGTTTTAAAGGATTTTACATGAGTTAGGAGTATTTGCTGATTACTACAGCGATACATCGAGCGTTCTGCGAGAGAAAAAGCGCAAAGTGTAGTTCGCGGTATCGCGACAATGTAGCCATGCATTAGGAAGGATATTGATTAAGGAGTAAAATCTATCTCACAAATAAATGATTACAAAGACGGTAAGTTTCATAACCCTTCCTCTCTGCCCTTGTCGTGTATTCTTTGAGCAAAATAATGCTTAGCACAATATTTTGTAAATTAGTTAAATTATTATTTATTTATTCCCCCGATCCCGTAAAAATGTCGGAATAAAAACTATTCTATGCCCTTTCTCGGGACTTAAACTATCTCTATACCAAATTTCATCTAAATCGGTTCAGCGGTTTAAGCGTGAAGAGGTAACAGACAGACTAAGCTAACAAATTAAATACCTAAATACATAATAAAGGAAAAAATTTGACAGTGGAAAATAAAAAAAAACCGCAAATTCTGAAAAATATTAGAACAAAAAAATACCTGAAATTAACATAAAAAAAAAACAAAATAAAAAATCACTTAAAATTACAATATTTTTTTAAGAAATTTCTTATATTTATCAAGAGATTGGCTGATATCTAAAATCAAAATCAAAAGTCATTTATTCAAACTAGACTGAGAATCAGCACTTTTCGAACGTCAAAATTACAAAAGGCAATCCCCCAAAACGCCCGCCCTTCACCACGTCTTCCTAGTGCTTTCGCTGGGGAGAAGAAGTGACGCAACAAACTCTCCAGCAGCACAGCTGTCTGTTCAGTTATCTGAATCTGTAGTTTTAGCCAGCATGTTGTATTGCCTACAAACTCTTGGTACAGTGGCGTAATGACCTAGGTTTGTTTTGGAGCCTGGGATGCACCTAAATAGATTATAAGTATTAAACCGGGGAATCCAAGTTGGAATTTTAATCCCTAAAGAACCCAATAGTTCACTATAAATAAGTATCGGTTTTTACGCTCAGATTAACAGCATTAAGAAGTTTTCGTAAAAGGTTTCAATAGTTTTAATTTATTTATTTCAATGTTTAAATTTATGTTTCTAGGGGCTAATTTTTCCATCGCCAGATAACTTTTATTCGAAGAATAAAATTGACGTTTGACAGTTTTTGTAGGTATAAAATACCTGTCAAAATTTAAAAATTATTCCACGAATAAAGTTACCAGGTGATTGAAAAATCAGCCCTAAAAAGTTTTTTGTTAACCTTTTAACCACCCGACTTCATATAAGTGGTCATGCCCCCAGCACGGCACAGTGAAACGAAAAATAAATACCTGACATAATACAGCATAATCAAATAAACAAGTCAAACTCGCACACGAAGCGTTTCGTACCACAGGGCAAAAACGCTAGAAAAAACACGTTTGTTGTATGGGAGCCCCCTTAAATATTTATTTTATTCTGTTTTCAGTATTTGTTTTTATAGCGGCAACAGAAATATATCATCTGAGAAAATTTCAACTGTCTAGCTATCACTGTTCATGAGATACAGCCTGGTGACAGACAGACAGACGGACAGTAGAGCCTTAGTAATAGGGTCCCGTTTTTACCCTTTGGGTACGGACCCTAAAAAAGCCGATTAAACGAGCCGGCATTTGGTCGTAAATATACGACTTTGGCGAAATGGGCACGAAAACATTTGTCGGATTAATACGGCGTAAGCGGTTAAAAGGTTAATGATAAAGTTACAAAAACACCGTCTTTTAAAACGCAACCCACGAGGTCAGTGGGTCGTCTACCATAAAGGCTCCTACAAACAGGCGCGACATGCGATATAATCGCTCGCGACACAAAGGCACCGCTCGTAGCGCGACTTGCGGTGCCTTTGTGTCGCGTGTCGCGTCGCTCCTGTGTGTACGAGCCTTTAATCTTTTTGTGGGTTTAGTAACTAAAGATGTATTCTTGTTGGATCCCACTTTTGAATCCCATTTTTCAGGTGTTAACGATGGGTCCCATTTGCTGTTTCCATTAAATCCCATGTTATAACAACACGTGTACTTTTCAGAAGAAGTGATTTACATTTATCAAACATTTTAAAAGCAGCGTTTGTTCGGCACACCCACTATTAAATGATTGAATGAATGAAAGACAGAAGAAACATTTTATTTTATTAATTTTAGGAAAACTTACAGCTAATACATTTCAATATCTAGTACAATGTGTAAGAGATGGCCAATTACAACGATTGAAGTGAGTAACATTAACAAATACGTGAAAACAGCGACGTAAGAGATACGCAAATACCCCTCACACCAGCAAAAATAAGCGTGATGTGTGTCATGTGTATTATGTGTTGTGTGTTTATCATACTAAACAATCTTCTCTTCTCTTTTCCTGTCAATTGACGTATCGTTTATTTAGTTTTTGCGTACAATGATATAGATTTTTAATAATCTACACACGAGGCCTGCAGTGATGGATGTAAGTCGTGGGTTCTAACTCAAGAAGGCACTTAACTTTGTGTTAATTATATCATAATCACTGCTCTTAAAACACTGAAGAAAAACATCATTAGAAAACTGGCACCTCCTAAAACCATATAATCGAATACATGTGATATCCACCAAACCGCACTGGGCCCGCGTGGTGGATCCCAGCCCACTCCCTCACACAAAAGGAGGCCTGTGCCTCAGCAGTGGGAACATTATAAAGTTTATGTATTTTGGAATTATGTACGTTACGTTCACTCGCGCACGAACTCCTTTGAATTATATGATGCATTAGTCAGAAGTCACCTTGAACATAGTGCATTCATATGGGCTCCTCATGAGGCGAAATACATTGGTATGTTGGAACGTATTCAAAATAAGTTCACTAGACACTTGTATTACAAACTGTATGGGGTGTATCCTTTTTACCCATTAATGTACCCTACACTATTTGTTCTTGGTATGGTAGGGTATAACACTTTGAGGGTACGACGGGACTTTTCACTCGTAGCGTATGTAGTGAAGCTACTACGTGGCGTAGCGCATAACCCGGGAGTGCTGCGGCACCTAGAGCTCTGCGTGCCAGACAGGTACGTGTGGAGGCGGCGACGCCCGCCCCTGCTTGCTGCGCCTGCAGCCAGAACCAACCTTCTGGCGAGAACTCCTTTCACTAGAGCCATACGTGTGGTGAATGAGGTTCACGAGAGGGTTGATGTATTGTGGTGCAACTTGAGTGAATTCACAAAAGTTACATTATATATATTAAGTTACTTAGATTTAAGAATAAAGTAAATTATTTTTTATAAGATGTAGAATTTAGCTTGTAAGGCCAAACTATCGCATTGGATCGTAGATCTGTGAAGATAGTTTAGGTAAGATTTGTATAAATAAATACATGTATAATCTGTACATTTGCGTCGCGCAACTTCCAACAAGCTTTCGCGCCTGTTTGCAGGAGCCTTAATGCGTTAACTATTTAGTAAAGTCCAGTGTCCAACCTTGCGGACTATCTAATACTTCACCACGAACATAGCCAGTTATTCTCTGCTGACACCGATTCCTCAAAAAAGTAACCAACAACGCTTAAAGTGAATCAAGTCAGCACAACACCGTCAAACCAGCATCTACATTTTACGTAAATATTCATCACGGAATCTGAAGCCGCGCGCTTCGCAACATGACCCCACAAATTGAGTAGAAACATGGCCTGCTCTGAATGGGAACTAGACATTGGTTTTCTTGCCACGTACATATTGTGCGCAGGCTGCGAACTACAAACACGATATCTGAACTGCAATTTTGTTACAAATATAGTGTATAGAATAACGTTTGGCTTGTGGCTTGAACTACGTCTCGAGTTAACGAACAGCTGTAGTTTTGAAATGATTCTCTCTCTCTCTGGGTGAACTATAAAGAAAGAAAATGCGTTTTAGAATTCAATGTGTTTGACTTTGTATTTAAATTGACTGCTTGTAATTGTTCCCCTTGGAGTAGGTCGAGTTATTCTATGAGTTAAGGCTCCTACAAACAAGCGCGACACAGCGTGTCACACTTGTTTGAAGGAGCCTTTATACTTCTCAAGGCTGATTTTACCAAAATCAGATATCTTTTATACGTGGAATATATTTTATACATATATGCAGCGGTGCTATTCTGTAAAAATCTCACCGTGAAAACTTAGGTGAAGTGAGCGTGGAGTGAGCTGTCAATAATGTCAATTCCTAGCAAAAACAAACTCACTTCACCTAAATTTTCACGGTGAGATTTTTACAGAATCTACCGGCTGCTGGGAAGTTTGTTGCGCCACTTGCCAATTGGTTAAGAGCGGGCGATTTGAGGGACTGTCTGGTGTAATTTTGACGTTCAAAAAGTGCTGATTCTCAGCCTGATTTGAATAAAGGACTTTTTGTTTTGAATAAAATTGACATCAGTCAGTTATAGTAAGGAAAGACAGTGAAACATTCAAAATTTGTTCTCAATATGACTTATTCTAGGTAAAAAAAATTGGTGAAATTCGCCCTCATTCATCTAATTGACAAAATTAAATGATTTTATTTCTCTAAATACAAACATTTTTATTTGGTAATAACATTTTAAAAACTAGATGAAGTGGGTGTTCCTTATCCATCTTAAAATCTCTAAAGCTTTAATCTATCTTCGTTAACATTGAAATTACAAATTAATTTCATTGTTATCTAAGAGAGATTGTAACAAGCTTTAAAAATATTTTTGTTACAAGGTGGCCTACTTCCCTTATTCAGTCTTTCTCTGGTATGTTTAAACGTTTGAAGCCTTTGGCGCTAGGGTAGCCCGCAAAATTAAAATTTTCTTACGTTTTTTTGCAAATCAGTATCAGCACCGCGATTCTGTAAAAATCTCACCGTGAAAACTTAGGTGAAGTGAGTTTATTTTTGCTAGGAATTGACACTATTGACAGCTCACTCCACGCTCACTTCATCTAAGTTTTCACGGTGAGATTTTTACAGAATTGCACCGCTGGTTTGCAGGTCAGTATCAGGTTTTTTATTGAACAAAATATGATTAGCGATCGTAACAAGTATGTATTTACAGAAATATACTCATTTAAATCATCAATAAATAAATATAATAAAAAATCCTTATATTTTTTTACGAAACAACTACAAAAGAAAAATAAAAAACTAAACTTACTGACTATCAAAGATAATTACAATTTCTTAAATTCTATTAAGTTAAGCTTATTTTAAAATTCTTCTTCGTCAGTAAGAATTATCTTCACCTTTAATTAATATAATTTAATTGAAGGTGAAGGTAGTAATCTGTGGTGAAGGTGGGGTCTAGAGATTTCAATTTCTCCCTGTCATTCGCTGTGTTCTTCCACTGTTCGCCAGACACTTTTACTATGACAAAAAAAAAAACATCAATCCATCCCCACCATAACCCACGAAATATTCAACGCAAAATCATGTACCTACTGAATCTATGGTGACAGTTTGCACACCGATGTAACTGCCACCCTGTAGATAGACGCGCGATTACAAACCGCGCGACTGTATGAACATAGCCTTATATTCTTCGTTATTAAAGATGACTCCTGTTTCTGACATTTATTAAACTATTATTTTTCTTGTAATTACTTTCTAGCATAAACTATTTGTGCACAGTTGTTGATGTGAAACTTTCAATAGTTCTTTTTAAAAATGTCGAATTATTCACGTCCCTATAAAATTAGTTTTCTTTAGAATTGGTATTTTGTCAACGACAATATTAAAATTCGTTCAGTTAAGCGTTATTGTAAATATTTTATGATGACATAAAATGATTTATTATGAACTTTTAAGAAACTCATTTTATACTTGAAAGTGAAGGCTTGTTTTGGGTTCAGAATACTTAAACAAAAAAGAATTGAAACATTAACTTTAGTTCAAGAATGTTGTTATTTTCAGACGCTGAGAACGTTAGTCCCACATTTTTTTGTTGAGCTGAAACGAGTGGAAATGTCACAACGTTTATAAAATAATTCGGCACGACCTGTTTTGACACTTTATTATTTGTTAGCTTTACAAATAATAATTTACCTGAAACAAAACATTTAGCTTACATAAATAGTACATTTTAAGACATTTTTCCATTTCAGTTGCGATCACTGAACAACGAGGCTGTAAGTCAAGGTTTACTTCTATTAAAAGCCTCTCTATACCTCGATCTCTTCTTACTACTACGCTATGATTAAAGCTGCTAAAGAGCAGTTCTTGTTGAAGGGGTCCAGCTCATCGTTGTCAGGCAATCGTTGAGCTCCTTAAGTCTTGAGTTGAGCTGCACGATTTCTGACAAACGCGTGCACTGACTGGACAGGTCCTCTCAATCTGTGTGGTTCTTTCCTCAAAAGACCATCTCAGAAATCGATCTATATTGTCTTCATATAACCTGACCAAGATTATGTCTGGATTTTGAAAGAGACTGTGACCTCTGAGTTTGTTTCGGCCTTTGTTCTCAGATTATAGTCAGATAGGAAACGCCGACCTCATCTAGTTAAAAAAAAATATGATTGACGTATAAAAGTGTTTGTGCAAACCTACTTACAGAAATAAAATCATTTATCATCGCGACGTCTCCGTCTGAAATCCGTTTCGTATCCGTTTTAAATGAAGAAACAGCATATTAACCGTCTTACTAATAAACGTATTATATCAGATGAATAGTTACAGACAGATTTCTCTCTTTAGCAGTAATTTGACTTTCGAAAGAAGAAGACAAAGCGTTGTGTAACTATACAGACGCTACACAACGTTTATTAGTAAGGGGTAAATGTTGATGGAAATATAATAATTTAATCTGCATTCATCCTCCGTAGCCAGGAAATAATAATCTAAAGCAAACATAGACAGCTGAACAAAAACTATTCTGTTATAAATCTCTTCTAAACCCCATGTCTCACTACAAAACACGTTCTTCTATTCTGAACATAATTTTAATATGAAAAGCGGTGTATTTAATAAAAAAAATATGGGTAAGAACGAGTCAGGGTGCGGTGTGCGGGTTCTGTAACAAGCGGGTGGCAAGTTTTTGTGAGAATGGTAGCAAATGCTAACATACTGGTGGTCTTAAGCTCTAAAATATATAGTTATTTACAAGAGTAACCTTAAGATTAACGGAAACTTTGGACTTTTGAATGCTATATTATTTTGATAATTGCCGTTGGTCCTGCGCCTGATCTCGCTCCGGTCGCGTCGGATTACCGTCCCATTGAAGGAATAGAGAGTGCACTTCTGTCTGCGCTCACGCTGGTGCACTATAATATCTCCCGCGCCGAAGGCTATAGTCTGTTGAGATTCCGCCACGGCTGAAATACGGTCTGGAAGACAAATTGACAATTTACAAAACGGAGGAGGTTTTATGTTCGACTTTATGTATGTTTTTTTTAAATGTATTTTCACCGATTTCTCCGTCATTTGTCGACCTATTTTTTTTTTTTTTTTTGTTTAAAAGGGTACCTATACTCTTGAGATGGTCCCATTGTCATCAAGTTGAAATCTGATGAGAGAATCCCATGGAAATTGAGGGAAACCCTCAAATATAGGCAAACCTATTGCGATTTGAGTATTTTTTAAAGTAACTTGAGCATTTGCTCTCTGAATCATCATTTGGTAAAGTGAACCTGATGATGAAGACCACAGATACAGATGGCCGCCAAACTACTCAATAATAAATATTTCACGGGTTTCGATTACTTTAATATGGTTGCTAATCAATTTATTCTCGTCACAATGCGTATGGTGAGTGGTTGTTGAGGAGTTCTCCTGGTTCTTACCAGGAGAACTCTTCAACAATTAACGTTCCTACATCGGGAAAATATTTTTCAATATTTTGTAACATGTCATGAGCAGTTGACATTTGGGTTTAAAAGGGTATGCTCTCGAAGTGGTCCCATTGTCACCAAGTCAGAATCTAAAAATTTAAAAATAAAAACGTTTTTACAAAAACAAAAACATTTTTTTCTTGTATACAATAAAGAGTATTTTATTCTATTCTTTAAATGATATTTCACACAAGAAAAAGGTTTTACCCAATTCACAAAACTAAAAGGGGAAAGAACATTTAGTCTGAAAGACGGCTTTACTTAGACAGGATATCATTCTAACGTTGGCTGAGAGCACGGATATCTATGGTTGAGAGACATCTGGACAGACGAAATGGCTCCCTTATTCCATTTTGCGGTACGGAATCCCAAAAACAGTAATACAGTGCGGCTAGGATGTAATCCTTCAACACAGGTTTCCGTCATGCGCCGATGGGTATCTAGTCTGAGATTAATTCAGGCAGGAATAGAATCCGCTACAGACGCTATTTGTTGGTGCAAGTAAGCTTTGCAATTTTGAACTGTACACGTTTGGGTCTGTACTGAAGTGGAAGTAATTGTTGCTGCTGATGGATGTGTTTTAAGATGTGTGAGGCTCCATTTTAAGCTACTAACTAACTAGCTTCATATTTTCTGATTGACCGACTTCTTGACAATTCAAAATTGCTTGTAAATGGTTTGATTGAAATAAATGTTTTGAGTTTGAGTTTGAAGCCTAGACAATGTTTTTTTTTTTTTTTTGTTTGTCCGAACAAATGAGTGACAAATAAACGCGACGATCTACATATAATAACTAATATTATAAAGAGGTGTTTATGTATATAAAATGGTAAACTGACTGACTGACTGGGTGATATATCAACGCACAGCCGAAACTACTGGGACTAGGAATGTGAAATTTTGCACACCGCTTTCTGTTATAATTTGAGGGAGCACTGAGAATGGGTTTTTGGAAATTCAACCTTTAAGGGGGTGAAAAGGGATGATTTTGTTTGTATGAAAAATCTTATTCCTTGAGTTAATAAACTTGAAACTTGGCACGAACACTTATCTAAGTAAATTATTAAGTTTGGCATTTTTTTTTTTCTAAACTACCCCCTAAAAAAGGATTGGGGCGTGTCAAAACTTGTATGGAAGAATTTTAACGAGCGGTCCGATTAACTCCAAACTCAGTATTTATACTTAGGTATACTTTATACCAAAAATAAAGAATAACGTGTATCAGGGTTTTTCGAAAATCTACTCTAACGGGGTGAAAAGGGGTAGTTAATTTTACAGGGAAGGACTTTACTGCGTGGCTTGATTAACTCGAAAATTGGTATAAATCTTTGAGTCAATTAATGAACACATCCCAAACGACTTTTTGAAATTAAAAAGCGGGGCTACAGTTTATTTGAAACATCTGATCCCTTTGTGTATAAACTTAAAAATTGGCCCGAATACTTATTTATCTAAATAAACATCATAAACATACATTTTCGAAATGTTTAGAGGAAAGTACGAAATACAAGCGGACGAAGTCGCGAGCAAAGTGCTAGTTTGTTTATAATTTATCGTCACGCTACGACCCTTGGAAGCCGAGTAAAAGAAAAAAAAGGCAAAAAGAACGCTAAGCAAAAACGAAGTAATAGCACGGGTGAGCGATGGGATGAGACGCGATGGGTCAGATGTCGAAATTTCACATAGATGACGTCGCGGGCCAAGCGAGTACCTTCTAAAGTTCGTTGCAAGGACGTCCTAATATAGTGTCACTTTTTTCTCGCCAAAGCAACATTTATGCATTTTTGCAAGGAAGCACCATGATAATGATGATGATGTACAGACGCCAGCACATGAAGCTACCCGAAACTGTTTCTTCCCAATCAACTTAGAACCTTATGCTTTAGCGATAAAGTTGAAAATATATTAAAGAAATTTGACAGATTGTAGTAGCTTGATATGCTGGCGTCTGTACTATTACAAACACTCATAAAATTTTACTTTAAAATCACCCATTCAACATCTAAAAACGTCCCATAATCACCACATTACAAAACCTAATGATCTGCCTTCCCCCATAGCTTCCCCCAATTCGTTTTGATCTCCTAAACGATAATGTAGTGACAGGGGGCAAGGAAATATTCGCGCATGGCATGACAGCTCGAGAGATTATGCAGATTTCGATAATACAACCGAGCGATGGATGAGAAGGTTAACTGTACAAAAACGATTAAGTATATCGAATCAGACGCGGGCGCTTGTAATAGCGTGGTCAGCACTGTAACCTGTAGATATATAGAAACGTCAGCAAGTTTGTCGATGCGCTCCCGACTTTTGAATCAAACGCTGGAATTACTCATTCACTGGGTAAATGCCATATTATTAAATATTAAATACAGTGTTTCAACGAGCTTTAGAATATAAAGTGTTTTATTTTTCTCTGACGTGCAACGAGCGGTACCTTTGTGTCACGCGCGATTATATCGCGTGTCGCGCCGATTTGTAGGAGCCTTTATGTAGGTATATGTGTCAACATCATCTATTTAGCTTTGCCCAACTATGTTGGGGTCAACTACCAATCTGACCAGATGCGGTTGAATGCCTGTATTTTTCATGGAGCAACTGCCTATCTGACCTCTGCAACCCAGTTACTGGGTAAAACAATACCACTTGGTAAGACTGGTTGTCAAACTTTCGGGCTTCTGACGACCCGTAACGACTGATGAAAATCCACGAATTACAGTCGGCATCAACAGCTTAAACTGCTTTCCGAGGCACGGAGGGGTCTTGGTGTGTAAAGATGGTCGACATCCACAGACGAACAGCAGCAAGTGTCGCTTACCCTGATCGATCGACCCGTGCGGCTGTTATAACTCAGTCACACCCTCCTCATATATGAAAGAAAAAGAAAGAAGAAAAAAAATTGCGTTTATTTGGCAAAACAAAAAACCCTATATGTGTATCAAAGTTAGCTATAAACTTAATAATGAGGATAGATTACGTTTTCGTTTTTTTCTTTTTATTGGTGAATGGGCCTGCTCTTGACCTCGATCACGCCTGATGGAAAGCGATGGATGAGGTCTATGGTGGAACGAGCGTGCCCAGAACTCCCACGCATCGACGAAACACAGCAGGCTGCTTGCCTCGCAAAGCAGGCGGACGTTAGCCCTACCACCGCAAGGGAAGAATTGGCCAGTCAAATAAAGTTTTGGGTGTGACCGTCCAGGATGCGCCAATTGCTCGGTTCAGTTGAGTAACTGGCGAAACAAACTGCGCTACACGAGTAAGCTTCTTCATGCATCCCAAAAATTAATTTATTCGTTGTGAATAAAATAAAATTTAGGTAGTAAAGGGGAAGTTTTCATCCAAAAACTCGACTGTTTCCCAGAGCTGCTGTCTTTAGTTGTTAGGTTAGAATTTTGTTTATTTTTTCAGTCATTTGGAAAATAACACATCTCTCTCTTCTTTTCTCCAGCAAAAGCACTAAAAAGTGATGAAGGGCGGGTTATTTTGGGGACTGTTTTAAGTAATTTGGCCTTCAAAAAGTGCACATTTTTGCTGTCTCACCTCAAGTATGAAAGTAACGTTTAAATACCAGTTTAATTAGTGTCAAGATGAGAATCAAAATCAGAAAAATTGTCAATTTGATAGGATCTCGAAAACTCATTATCCTTCTCCTGCCCATAAGCATCATTTCAGCCGAAAGACGTGCACTGCTGGACATAGGCCTCCCCCAAGCACTGCCACTGCGACCGGTTCTCTGTTTCTCCCATATCACCTTTTTTTTTGTTTAGCCTTTACTTCGTACTGCTGGGAAAACGCCTCCCTCAAGTCCCTCCAGGAACTCCTTTCCTGTGCTACCTCGAACGAGCCCTCACGGTATGCCTCCAGGTCATCTCGCCACCACTTTCTGGGCCAACCTTGGGGGGCGCCGTCCATCTTCAGGCACCCATTGAGTGGAAACTTGCCCAGCGGTCATCCTGCAACCGTCTGATATGACCCGCCCAATCCCACTTGTGCTTGCCCTTACTCCAATTTATTATTTTGATTTAGGGTCTGCGCAATATGTCTTTCTTCCATATTTCTCTTTAGTCGTCAGTTCGGTAGTCACCAGCTTTCGATAGCTAAGGATTTAAAATTAAACTTTTTAGCCTTTGCTGATGAGTTTACCTTCTGTATTTCTCTATGAGGTAATAAAACCCTATGGAGTGAGGGTATGGGGATGTTTTATCACGATCGCAGCTTTTAATACACACGGTTTTAGATTTATATAGGTATGGAGGTGGTATATAGGATTAATAATAAAGGGTTAGTTCGCTGTGAACTCAGGTGCACAGCTAAATGGGTTGGTTAACCATGGTTTGTAAATGGTCCATATTGTAGGTAACGTGGCGTTTGCTAAGAGAATAGTCGTATTGTAGATATAATGCCCTGAAAAAGTTAGTTGTAATTTTTCAACGTCAGCTGTGATGCCACATTGTGATGTAAAATTGTAGTTTCAAATATTTAAACTGTACACTATAACGTTTTTATTGACTAGCGGCTGATTTTCAATCGACAGATAATTTTTATTCGTGGAATAAAATTGACATCTGACAGATTTCGTATGGAAGAATTAGTGTCAAAAATTTTAAATTATTCCTCGGATAAAATAATCTGGCGTTGGAAAAATCAGCCCTTAATCAACTCCGACTTAATATAAAAAATATGGACTATAAATAATAATTTGGCATCACAGCTAAAGTGGAAAAAATTCAACAAACTTTCGGACGGCACTGTATATCTACGTCATCATCATCATAATCAGCCTATAATGTTCCCACTGCTGGGACACAGGCCTCCTCACTGTGAGAGGGAGTGGGCCGTAATCCACCACGCGGGCCCAGTGCGGGTTGGTGGATATCTACGTAATTTGTTAGTTTTATGATAAGGGATGTGATATAAAAATAACTTAATTTACTCCTTGTTTTTATTTATTTTTGTAATATTGACACTCATCATTCAAAAGAATGATTCCCAAACATATTATGATTTCTTTATGCACAGCAGCTGTAAAAGATACTTCTAGTATGTTTCCTAATAATTAACATAGCTCTCTTTTCACGACACAGGTGAGCAGTGTTGCGCTCAAAGAGCCTCAGGTCTTGAAGCACCTCCGAGACAAGGAGATTTTTCACTTTGTCTACATGCACTTACTATAACTTAAACTTCTTACCATTATTATATTTTATAAAATTCTACTTCCCAAGCTACTTTCCGCTGCAGAGTAAAACAGTGCAAGCATTCTTGTGGATCCCGTTCCAACCTTGTTGACAGTTTTTTAACCAAGAGAAAGTTGTATATAAATTTTCTGGAATACCTTTTTAAGGCTCCTTCAAACAGGCGCGACACGCGATAAATCGCGCGCGACACAAAGGCACCGCAAGTTGCGCAACGAGCGGTGCCTTTGTGTCGCGTGCTATTCGCGTCGCGTGTCGCGTCTGTTTGCAGGAGCCTTTAAACTAAAAGGTGTTTTAACAAGCTCCTTTGAAATTGTAACGGCTATTATAGTGTATAAGTTAATAGATTTTCTGCAGAAATAAGTTACTTTATAGAAACAATAGAAGCTTTGGCTTATTTTGTTAGAGAAGGAAGAAGGTTAAGCTACGCTTGCTGCGGTTGGTTTGTGGATGGGCCTCAGAAAACACGTCAAGCCGTTGGTCTAAGCTGTTATTCGTAGATTTTTGACAGTAGTTACGGGTAGTCAGAAGCCCAAAAAACTGACAACCAGTCTTACCAAGGAATAAAATATGGGCAGTCGCTCCATGTAAAATACTGGTATTCAGCTGTATCCGGTTAAACTGGAAGCCGAAGACGAAGCCTCTTCCCAACTATGTTGGGGTCGGCTTCTAGTCCAACCGGATGCAGCTGAATACCAGTATTTTACATGTAGCTACAGTACCCGGCGATAAATATTGCACATCGACTAATTCAAATTGGTGTATTTTATACAAAGAATAAAAATAATTATCAAAAGAAGCAAATCATAATTGTTTTAACAGTTCTTAATAGATACCGGACTGTTTGTATTTCGTGCGACAGAGATAACGCTCTACGAAGCCGAAATTAGCCGATTGTCTCTTTCCAAAGGTCGATGTGCAATATTTATCGCCGGGTACTGTACTGCCTATCTGACCTCCAGAACCCAGTTACTTGGTAATACGATACCTCTAAGTATGACTGAACTATCATAGATATCCCTTTTTTCTTTGTTTTGCCTATACTGTCCCACTATTGGGCAAAGATCTCCCCCAAGTCCTTCCAGGAACTCCTTTCCTGCGCCACCTCGTACCAGATAGATATCTACGTTAATTATTACCGTTAGTGCATTGGTTAATGCGCTTCAGTCCACAACAAACAATTCCGTAAGCTGGAAACAATCATAAAATTCAAAGTTCTCTCCCACACCAGCTACCGATACCGGTACATCCTTTACACCAAAAACGTAATACCACAAGCCATTAGTTCCCTTTCTGATTCTCTAATAGGATTCACCGTGCCTCTAATGTGGCGGCGACCAGTATGACCTGGTCTTCACACATGATTTCACCTGCGTCTGTCGCGCCTTCCCTGTTTATGGGACAAAGAGGTGCGGGAGGTCAGGTTATGTTAGTTTGTAATGTGCTTGTTTGTTGCTTATAATCCAGACCTAATTTTAAGAGCCCACATTTTAGGGCGTTCGTGAAGTGTTTTGTTTAAATATAGAACTGTGGGTGGTGTAGAGAAAAAGGTATTTAATGAAAAGTAAGTAATATTTATTGAAATGGTGGATTGCATTTTGTGGAAGGCGACATCATATCAACCACAAATATAACAGAGCAATCAAAATATGAAATTATTGTATGGATCTGTTTGATTTTTCCTATATAAGAAGGGGATTTTACGGGCCCTAATTTAAAGACACAACACGCAGTATTTTAAAAAAAAGCGTCAGTTTAACTCACAAAATTCAAATTGTCTTACGTTTTTTGCAATTTAAAGGTCAGTATCAGATTGTTTGTTGAACAAAATATGATTAGCGACCGTAACAAGTAGATATGTATTTACAGAATGATAATCATCTAAATCATCAATACAACCCTCTAAGTTATATATCACCCTATTGAATGACTATTTCATGAAATCATGACATTGAGGCCATTAATTATGTAATGAGTAGACACCCTTAAGAGTCGACCAACCGCTTGGCACTATCTCGAAAAACTATGTAGGCCTCGTGTTTCTACCCCAAACGGCTCGAATACAAGGAAAACTCCTAAATAGCTTGGAAGATGGGACTGCGCAAGGGTGTTGACTAGTTTGCGTTTCAAAAATTCGTTTGTTTGTTATTGTCTGCTTCTGTAAAAATAGTAGCCTAAGATATTATATGAATTAAAGGCTCCTACAAAAAGGCGCGACACGCGATATAATCGCACGCGACACAAAGGCACCGCTCGTTGCGCGACTTGCGGTCCCTTTGTGACGTGCGTGATTTTATCGCGTGTCGCGCCTCTTTAAAGGAGCCTTTATACGCCAAATGCTTCTAGAATAAAGTACATTTTCCTATGAAATAAAAATATTATCAACAGCACAGCCACTATTTAAAACGCTTCAACACTTGTCAATAAAACTGAACATAATGGCTGTCGCTAATTTTATGATTCATAAATCGTATGCCGTATCGGTCTATAGGGATGACACATTTAACAATAAATAGGTAATTGATGTCTACCCGGTGTTATTAATAACGGTCTGTTAGCCACGATGACCACATAATGCTGGCAGGTATTCAATGTTTGGCCAATGTTGCCTCAAACATTCGGGGGAAGTTTGGGATTGTTCGTTGATTGACTAAGCTGTAAGTATTGTACAAAAGTTTGTGAGTTGGTTATCATTAGACATCCATTATTGAGCACAAGTATTCAAATAGGCCACTAGTTTAGGTATAATACATTGTAAAAGGAGGTTTTTAGCATCACAAAATGGTGTATTAATGATGAAATGTAATGTATACTTCATTTCAGCATTACTGTGTGTGAGAGGTATTACCTACTGACTGCAAAATTTTATTTTAGATGCTTATATACGAGCTGTAACAGCAGTAAAAACAATATTATACAGGTAACCATAGCACACGACTCTAGACCCTCTAGCATAGCAACTTATCGTCGGTTATGTTAAAAAAAAACAGTGGCACTCCGGGAGTGCCGACAGAAGTGAAAACTTGAACAATTACGTGTGTATTTTGTGAATCGTCTTATAAACAAAACACGCGCGGTACCAGCTACGGCCATCCATCTTACGAATTTTCGATCAGGTCACGTGTCCTGATGCGAGTTTAACATTTTTTACCCATTACAAAAAAAGTGTTTAACGCCGCTAAAGAAGTTTTCACTTCAAAAAACTCAGCTGTTACATAGAAAAGTGAAATACCTATGCGGTTAAAATGTAAGGAACAACAACGCATAAATGAAATGTATTCAAAAAACAAGATGGCGATCTAACAAGATGGCGATCTTGTTTTTTGAATACATTTCAAGTGGCATTTCACAAAACAGCGTCCCTCTGTCAACGTCATCCGAAAGAAAATATTTGCAGAACGTAGCATAGTGTAGTCACTTGTGGAGTTTCCATTTATTTATCAAAAGAAGACCGTCATTCAAGTCCAACCAACCGTTTTTTTCTATTTCTATTCTTAAGCAAACGCCGTTCACGTAGAAATGCCAATCCCGTTAGCTTAGCAAATTAGAAAGAAAGAAAGAAAAAAAAAAATTAAAAAGACATAAAATATACACACACAACGTAGTCAAAATCCTCGTACTCAAGCTTAGAAAATGTTGACAATTTTGTCTAGTGCTTGATGTCAGGGCCAGGCACCAAAGATAATAAATAACACATTATTAATTGACATAATTACGTTAAGTATTCCGCGACTTAAAGATTGCAAAGCGTGCATAAGTTAAGTAGTGATATTATGAATTATTCGGAAGTCGCTGGCAAAGAATAAATCAAACAAAACAACCAAAGCCAGCGACTTCCTAAACAAAAGCCCTATAGTAGCACCTATTGAGTATACAGGTTGAAATTGAAAACATGCGACAAATCCAAATGATAAATTTTAGACATCATTATGAACAGCTTTTTCTAAGGAACAAAACTGCAATCGCGAAAAAAAATCAGCTGTTAAACACTATATTGTAAAACACTTTAAAAGAGTAACTGGAGTTTCTACTCCATTCTTCTTCATACGGAATTAGCTTGTGGAAGAGGTGACTAGAATCAATAATAATTTCGACGTTCAAAAGTGCCTACTGATGGCATATTTGACTTTGACTTTAAAGTTATTATGCACTTTTTTTGGAAGTCGGTTGTTTTTTTTTTGGAAAATATTTTTTTGTTTTCAAGTGAAGACAAATGTTGAAGTCGAACGAACCCTTTCCTATTTCTAGTTAAAAGCAAATTCCGTTCACGTAGAAATGCTAATCCTGTTAGCTTAGCAAATTACGTAAAGTATTCTGCGACTTAAAGATTGCAAAGCGTGCATAAGTAATGACATAATGAATTATTCGCTACGGTGGCCGCTCTAGGAGATCAGGGAACTATTTCCTTGTTTTAGTTTTGGATTAAGTTATTATAAAGGAGGATTTTAAATGATTTATTCCGGTCTGATCCCCTGAACCCCCCTCCACCGCTAGTTCGTCTTCTGTTTTAATCTCTGGCTTATCCACTTTATCTAGCTTTACTCTTTTTGACAGGTAAGTACAGTCAAGAGAAAATAAAAGTTTCATGATTTACAAAATTTAATAAAGATATTTTTTAAATATCTCATGCGTGCTTGATGGGATTGAAGTCACGGCAATACAAATGTTTTCTCCAAGTACTCTCTGGTGCCCCGAGCTGTGTGTGAACGCACATGTTTCTCGTTTGTTGTATGAGAGCCACCCTTAAATATTTATTTTATTCTGCTTTTAGTATTCATTGTTATAGCGGCAACAGAAATACATCATCTGTGAAAATTTTAACTGTCTATCTATCACGGTTCATGAGATACAGCTTGGTGACAGACAGACAGACGGACAGTGGAATCTTAGTAATAGGTTCCCCTTTTTACCCTTTGAGTACGGAACCCTAAAAACCATTACCACCAAACTTTTCCCAGAATAATAGAACCTTAAACACAAATAATTGAATTTAATAAAATGTTCATATTATCCATATTTATTTATTTCCATACAAAATTGCAACGAAATCTTATATTGTTTTAAATGTGGAATTAAAAACAATACCGTATGCTCGTGTCAATTCTGTGCAGAAGTAAACAAGAGTAAATGTAAATGTGGGCTGTTTTTACCAGCTTTTTGTTTCAATAGCTTGACTGAAACAATTACACATTTTTTTTTATATTGCTGCGCTGAATTCAATAACTTGCCTAAACAATTACACAATTTTTTTTAAATATTGCTTCGGTGAATTCAATTATCACTTACAACTACACTGTGATTAAATCAGAATTGCCCCAAATGGAGGGAGACCGTCTAAAAGTTTAGTGAGGTATAAATCCTCGGCAATGACAAACGCCTGTAGGAAGAAGGAGTATATTTTCAGATAGTTTTCCAGCTGTCACAAAGTTGAAAAGAAAAGAAATAAAATAAAGAAAAAACGAAAATAAAAAAATATTTGGGTCATGCACGTTAAAAACTTTTTAAATACCCGTGAGTTCTTGCAATTCTGCCCACCATCTTTCTAGAACCAACAATGTATGTAGTGTCGCGTAAACTAACGTCTAATACATCAGTGTGATCAGTACTTCCAGTAGCCTAACTCAATCATAATTATAGAACCTCCATAGAAACACTAGTACACATTAGGTAGTGTACAATCATAAAACCAATAATCTTATACAGACATCCGCGACTCACGTTCCATAAAACGCTACATACACACTACATGAACAAATTAAGAACAACATACATACGATATACTACACTGTACAGTTAAATGCAGAAGGTTTGAATAACATAGAAACATAATACAGGGTGGCAGAGATCTATTACCATGGAACCTATAACCAATAAAAATTCAGAAAATAAATAATGTGGTCAACTGGACCCGCGGGTCCAGAAGCGACCGGGGGTCCAGCTGACCGAAGACTCGGATTAAGTACACACCGCGCTAAAAAATTTCGTTGGTTTAAAAAAAAGTTACTGTTCCATACATTTTGATCGCGTAGGTAGGTATTACACTTTTCTAAAAAACAGTTTTTTTTTTTGATCATGAATCATGACGTGTTGAATTTATAGTTGCAGTTTGCGCGTTGATATCCCTGCCCGTTAACATGCGCGTGCAAAGCTGAGCATTGGGTCTAGGGCATGAATTAAATACTTCAATCATTCATGTTGCACTTTAATACAAAATATTTTATTTCACATACCTCAATGTCCATGGGCACTTTTGAAACGTCAGAAGCTAGGTGCAGTACAGAGAATAACCGGAAAGGAACTCCACGGTTACCCTTTTAAAATTAATTAGCTTTCACAATGTTTTCCAATTATAGAGCTTATAGAGTTCTCTCATACCTATTAACTCTGTAATGTAATTTTTTTAAGTATGTAATTTAAAAGGCAGTCCTAATTTTCTACTAACTTCTTCTTGTTTTATTGGCAAGTAAGTAAAAGACATAAACATATTTCAGTCTATGCAATAGAATTTGCGCCATTTTGCGAATATAAAGTAAACCTTCTGCATCCATCTTTTCCATACAGTAACTGTCAACGATCACCATTTTAATCTAGGAAACGTGTTCCGAGCAGTACATATTTTTAATTACCCTATTACGTACCGTACTCAAAGGCAACTGATTCCTATCATGTCAATTTCAAATGGTATTTGTTTTGCTTTGGTTACGAAGATCGTTTAACGATGTTGTAATACAGTAAATATTGAACAATTTTCCTGATTACTATTTCGTTGGATATTGGTAAACCTTTCGATGGTTCCGTGAAATCGAAAGTACGTATAAGTTGTTTGTTTATCTGTTTGGTTTGATAGGATAAGTTATTGATCATGAAGTTCGTTATCATTTTGATGGCTTCATATTTTATTTGGGAATGAAAGATAAAAATGTCGTCTCGAAGTAATTAAAAATAAATAAGAGTTATGGTTACTGTTTTATACGTAGTCACGTTGTCATCCTTATGTGAACCAGACAAGTATTTATGAATTCTAAATAAAATTTGCAGAAGAACAGAAAAGAAACAGTGTAGACTATGAAGAAGTCTAAAAGTGTTATGTTAAAGAAAACTTGCCAATTATTTTTTGTATAAAAATAATCTTCAAATAGGTACATACAATTCAACTGAGTAATACAAGTTGAAATTGTGATCACCGTTTTCCTCTTAAGGGATCATTATGAACAACCTTTACTATGAGACAAAACCTTAAATCGCGAAAAAAAATTAGCAGTTCCCTACATTTTGACGAGTTATGCGAACATAAAATGTAGGGAACAGCTGATTTTTTTTTCACGATTTCAGGTTTGGTCCCATAGTAAAAGTTGTTCATAATGATGAGTACAATGAACCCTTAAGAGGATAACGGTGTGTTTGTATTTTCAACTTGCCTTTTCAAACAAAAATGGTAAAACGGAACCCTTATAGTGAGACTCCGTCTGTCTGTCTGGCTGTCACAGCTGGATATCTCAAGAACTACTAATGCTATCAACTTGAAATTTGGAATAGTTTTAGATGACGTTTGCTGAATTATTTTGCAAAAAAAAAGAATGAAATAAAAATATATATTATGTATATTTTTTTGCAACAGGGACTGAAAGGGAGTCTGAAAAATTCGAAGTGGGGCTACTAAGGCATGAAAGAGAAAGAAAGAGCGCAGTTTGCACATTCTCAAACATTTTTTATTTTTTTTTAGGCCGCATAGTTTACGACTTTTGATGAAAAATGTAAAAAAAAATACCATTCCCGTTTCCCACCTTATCTCCGAAGTTTGCAAAGAGAAACTTCTCCGGCGTGCACGCAATAACTTACCAAAGTTTCATCACAATCGGTTGAACCATTTTCGAGTTTTTGCGAAAGTAACGAACGCCAATTGATTTTTATTTACAAGAAGAAGAAGATGATGGCTGCTTCGCATTTTCTTTTGTGAAAGACAATTTAAATTGTGTAAAAGAATCGTTGTAAAAATGACATTTAAAATTGCTATCGACCATCAATGTTCATGACACGAGTTGCCATCAATGTGTAGGACTAGCTAGTATATCAGTACATTATACGCTGCGCTTGACACCGCACACAATGCAAGTTGCTCCTTTTATCTGCTGGCATATTTTTTATTTTAAAATTTTGCCGGAATCAACCTCCATTGTTGGGCCTGTTCCATGTTTAACGTGTTTTGTCTCTGATAAGCTTGTGTGAAGACTTGTGAAATGTTGTGAGGAAAAATGTGGGAGATAAAAAATGCTAGGTAAAGTTGGTTTAAAAAAATACTAGCAACCCGCCCCTGCTTCGCACGGATTTTCCGACTTGGCAAAACATGGAGATTACTTTATTATATGCAAGTTTAATATGAATTTATTATAGACATTCGGAACCTTCCGGTAGCTGGAACGGACTGGATGTGGAAGGCGAAAACAAGGTGTTGTGGTGCAGCCTGGGAGAGGTCTATGTCCAGCAGTGGACTGCAATAAGCTGAGTTGATTGATTGATTTGATACCTTTCGGAATAAATTAAAATGATGGTAAAAACCGAATCAAAATCCGACATTTTCAACTTATTGTTACGAGCTAAGGGTTCGTGTCAATTAAAACAGCCGATTTAATAACCAAAAAATGACACTTTAATCACCAACACTAATAACAACTTAAACACACTAGTTATGAAACACAATTGCACTATTGATCACTCTTAAGTCGCACTTGAATATAGCTTTCGATGTGCTCGCTTATATCGCTTATTCAAAACTATGTGTCTCGCTGCTCACACCGGCCTTAATAGTGCCACAGAGCTACTATATAAACATCTAGAACGGTCGAGTACATACGTATCGACTGACCCAACGTCGATAGTTCTCGGAATTTCTAGGACCTTGACCCTACTAGTTCTGCTACTCGATACTAGATGGCGCTAGGTGTAACTAATGTCGCCATGTACCAGGCATCAATTGTGGCGCGCAACATTATCATTCGATTTTACAAAACGTGGTCTTGTAATTTGGTTCAGCAAATCAAATAAATAACATAACACATAGCATCACGCCATATTTCCCAAAAGGGGTAGGCAGTGGTGTACCTGTAGTACCCCAGATTCCGCCTGTTATGTTTAAATCCCATGTAATAGGGGACGACCCTATTGCCATCAACCAGGTACAGACGCCAGCACATCAAGTTACTACAATCTGTCAAATTTCTTTAACAGATTTTCAACTTTATCGCTAAAGCATAAGGTTTAAAGTTGATTGGGAAAATTTGACAGTTTCGGGTAGCTTGATGTGCTGGCGTCTGTACAAATAAATACTTCGGACTGCTACTGAGAAATTCTAGATAGAAAAATCTTTGCCCGACCAAATAATATAAATAATTTTAATTTTGATTTTGACAGAAACACGTTCAAGCTATCAAAGCACAAGGTTCGGCGAATAATTTACACCCTATTTTCTAAACTAGATCATTCTGTACCCAATATATAAATAGAAACCGGTCTGTTACCCAAGAGAACGATCAAATTGAAACCTAAATCATGTAACTGTATGGATCTAATTTCATGACGTCAATTACTCTATTATTTGAATCTCTGATGGAGCCAATCGTAATGAAGCGCTGTGATTGGACGCTAGGCGCACTATTAATTTTACAGTCTGTGGTATTTGATACACGTGGGGTGGGGTAATTATGGTTAATTTGTTTGTATTGAAGCAGAATTTCAAGGGTTAATTGGTGTAACTAGTTTGAAATCATTAGTATTCATCTTGTTCATGTATAAATGTCGTTCTATTTAATTGTAAAATACACTTCGTCCAAACTTCATCAAATTTTAGCAATGTTTAATCCCTTAACCCTTCCCGTGTGTAACGGGATCCATGCGAAACACAATGGCTTTTTAATTGTTTCTGTAATTATGGTGTATATACATGTTTTCTGCTGTAACATTTCATAAAACCACGCCTGTTTTGAAGGGTGTTACAGAAAAGTGTATCTGAGTGTATCTGTGTGTGTCCCACATTTCGCCAGTTTAAATCCTTTAATAGAGGGCGACCTTTTTTTTTTGTTTTCGTGGGGACGCCTTCAAAAGGCCCCCGACCTCCGAGGAAGAAGGTCGGGGAGTGTGAGATTTTTGCTCACTAAAACCACCCCGGTGATCACCATCAGCACTTAGGGGTGGTCCCGGTTCCTTTTAAAAGACCAATTCCAGAACCCCCCGTGCAACGCCTGTAAGGCACATCTCTGGAGAGACTGTAATGGGGGAGGCCCCTTTACAATCCCAACCCCTCGCTATGCACAGCAGCACAGCACTGCCGTGCATAGTGTGGCCCAACGGAGGCCCTCGCTATGCACGGCAGCACGTGACCACTTGTACCACTGTCTTCCTAGGGGTCACTTGATGGGCGGACAGAGGGCCCACTCTGTGCGCCCGCGACCCCAAAGGTCCACCTACCTTGATTGGTAAGTGGGTTTCGGCGTATTAGGCGCCAAGGCGGTTGCCACCCCGACGCCTCCTCCTACTGCCATCAGCCAACCGCAAATCTAGACTCGGGCTGCCAGTGATCAATTCCAGATGGAAAAACTCAATAATGCTTTGCCCGACCTGGCTCGACAGTAACACTTGCTACCACTAAAACAAGGATGCAGTCAGTTTTCCAAATATTTTTGTATTTATTCAAATTATTCAAAGCATCAATCGAATTTATAAAAATTTAAAATACGTCGCTACCACTTTTTGGTAGCGACTTATTATAGATTTTTAAAAATTTTATTTTAGATTTTTTTTGCGTTTATTTTTTTTTACAATTATTATGAGAACATGTTATTGGCTTTATGTATCATATACAATTGTTATACTTCTGTTATAGCTGTTGGTTCTCCTATAAATAAATAAATAAAATATCAACAAAACAATACTCAACTTTCAACTTTATTTTTAGAAGATTTCCAAGACGCTACGTTTAAAAAATGTTTTGCTTTTAAAACGGCCCATCTTGAAAATGTTCAAATGTAATTACTTACCTACTTATCCCTAATACTGTGTATTTTACTCGAAATTTGCGCCATCTTTGTAATAAGCTTATGACCAACATTCTTCGCGTTTAAGACATTTTTTGCTGAAACGTTTTGTAATCACACTAATATTATAAAGACGAAAGTTTGTGAGTGTGTGTGTGTGTGTGTTTATATGTGTGTTACTTCTTCACGCTCAAACGGATGGACCAATTTTGATAAAATTTGGTATGGAAGTAGCTGCTACCCTGGACTAACATATAGGCTACTTTTTATCCCGATATTCCCACGGGATCAAAACTTATGCGGGTTTTCACCCGCATAAGTTTTGATCCCCGCTGTTTCCAGCGGGGCGTAGCTAGTTTTGTATGAAAAAATCAATCAACCAACTCAGCTTAATGCAGCCCACTGCTGGAGATCTTCTTTATCTAGCTTATTTTGTCTTCTTGCGTAACTTATGCGAGAAAACAAATAATTCCCGTATTTTGAAGACCGTACAGTACAGTACCCGGCGATAAATACATATTGCACATCGACCTATTCGATCCTATCGATTTTATACAAAGAATAAAAATAATTATCTAAAGAAGCAAATCATAATAATGTTTTAACAGCTCCTAATAGATTCCGGACTGTTTGTATTTCGTGCGACAGAGATAACGCTCTACGAAGCCAAAATTAGCCGATTGTCTCATTCCAAAGGTCGATATGCAATATTTATCGCCGGGTACTGATCTCAGTCTCAATCTGTCAACAATATTTCTAATTTACCTACTTTTTTACCAATTTTTAGACATTAATTGTCGCCGAGTCGAGGTGAGATTGTGACTAGATTTTGAACGCCTTCACGTGTAGGTACTTTTGAATGAAGCAACATTTTTTTTTATAACAACCGTTAATGAATTTCTACCGGGGAAGCATTAAGGCACCTACAAACTGGCGCGACACGCGATATAATCGCGCGCGACAGAAAGGAACCGCTTGTTGCGCGACTTGCGGTGCCTTTGTATCGCGTGTCGTGTCGCGCCTGTTTGTAGGAGCCTTTATAAAACATGATTATTGTGATAATCATGTTTTTTATGGGAGTCGAAACGGTCTCTCCTAACTATAGATTACTCAGTGATCTAGTAAAAGAGCAGCGTTTCATCCAACAGTTCGATCTACAGGCGTCAGCACAACATGCCACCACAATCTGCCAGAGTTTCAACTTAATGGCTAAAGAATAAGGTTCAAAGTTGATTGCGAAAATTTGACTGTTTCAGGTAGCTTGATGTTATTGTACTAGCGTCTGTACCATGTTATTAATTACGCATACTTTTTAGATCTCTTATGTATCTACTACAAAACCTTCTTTCTACCTAAATAAATTATTCTTATTCTAAAGTCCTCCAGACCGTATTTCGGTCACAGCAGCCAATCTCAACGGGGCCTAAATAGGGTGAAGCGTACCAACGCGGGTGAACGGGCGCCTCTCCATAGATTAGCTAAAATTTACAATAAACATTTTGTGGATATATTCGCTTAAGATCGCCAAAAATTTAAGAAATATTTGGTGAATAGTCTACATTTGCGTGATGTTTAGTGGAAAATAATGTCGCCTCAACCTGCACCTCTCACATGCAGATTATTAAATCTATTGAACACAGCCGTCTCCAACCTATCTGCTATCATTTTCAGGATGCTGTTGCTACTGCGAAAAAGTCGTGCGGGGGGCACGGCTTTCAAGACTGACGTGGTTTTCTTCCGCATACTTGCATAGAATGTCATCTAGATGCGCGTCTGCAAACATACCTGAAGCACTGTAAGAACGTGGGAGCTACAATAATGCCCTGACAATGTTATTGTATTGTACTATGTGAGCCTTGTAGACTTTTTGTGTATACTTATCCCATAGACAACTCGTGTAGAAACTTTTTGAACACTTATTCCCACGAAAATTCAATTAAACCGAAGTCCTTCGAAGAATGACTTAATTTCATTACCAAACGGAAAACTCGCGAAAATATAATAAAACAATTTCTCCGCTCTTTAGAATTCACCAATGTAATCAAATACCTGTTGTTACAGTTAATTAAATAACAAATTTAATTAGAAGGTCAGTTAAATCGCAGTTAACACTGAACTGTTTTTAAATTAATTTGTAAGCACTCGTAGCTTCGTAGTTCAGAGCTTAAACTGAAAGCAGAAAATAGTTTTTATGGGACCACTTCGAAAACGGAGAAAGAATTATCAAAATCGGAGTACCCTGTAAAAAGTTATGCGTGGTCATACATAAAAAAAATGTGTATAATTATATATATATACACGTCGACTTGAGAACCTCCTCCGTTTTTACGTTGGAAAAAAATAGGTAAAAGTTGTGACTATTATTGAAAAGATCTTTATCTAATCACAAACAGAAAAAAGTATATTCTATTATCGTCGTAAAAACGTTGGATCTTATTTAGAACCAAGTCTGGCGTTCTTTGACGATCAATTTAACAAATTACTTGATTATAGTGAAAAAAAACCTTTGTCAGTAAAGATTTTTTTTTTGTGACTTGGCAATCACACAGGGTAAAATAATTTTTTTACGAGCATAATATAATGTATGTGAAAGAAAATACAGAATCCTTAGTTGAAAAGTATTTTTCAATTGTATAAGGATTTTCATTATTTCATTTCTCCGTAGATGTTGAAGTCCACTAGTAATTATATTGAATATTTCTTCGAACCTTCAACTCTGAGTGAGGTTGATGTTTGCATGCGAATACAACCATCAACCATCATCACCATCATCATCATGTGTGTTTCTTTGGAAACAGCTAGTTGATTTATTAACATTAAAATAGTTTCTAAATTAAAACAAAGATTATTACCGCCAAGGAGGTACCTACCAGCTGATGGTAACGCCTGTTAATTACGTAAATGTCTCAGCCAACTGGTTAAATTAGCCGTTTAGTTAACCGCCTGACCTTTGAAAGTAGTGCTCGCCTCGCTTCGCTCTCTCGGCTCGCGCGCGGTTGATCACAGTTCTAACCTAACCTATTTGGTCGGGGTGACCTGGCTTAGTCATTGCGAACAATTCGGCTCGCGCGTTATTGGTCACAGACTTCCAACCTAAACTATAATTGAATATCATTCAGGCCATTAGTTGAAAGGGCGCTGCCGCGCCGTTTAGTTAAAAGGCTAGGCGGTTAACTAAACGGCTAATTAAACTAGTTGGCTGCGACATAGATATTGCATATAATTTTTTTTATCATCTCGCAGTTCAACCTAGGAGGTTGTCGACTGCTTTACCGAACTTGCCTGTGGATGCCTCAATAATTTAAGGCCTCCAGGCAGGGCTGAAAAACCATAAAAACTAAGCGACTATACGCTCAGGTCATCCCCTGTGGGGTACGATCTTGGCTTAAGGCGCTGGTAGAGGGCAGCAAAAGACAAGCTGGATCAGAATTCTTTAGGGATGATAGCTACAGGCTCAGCGGCGCGGGCTGGCTCGAGCAAGGGTCGGGGCGGGTAGATATTGCAATGTCTGATGATATTATTATGCCGGTCTTATGCCCTCCAAACACAGCAACGCTGCTTGGCCGCAGACTTACCAGAGTACTTTTTACGATAAGTTACTTCACAAAGACCTACTACTATATAAAAACTGTTAACAAGCTAAACACAAGCAACAAGATATCAAAGCCCGGCTCAGACTTCCACAGAGCAGTAGCTACACTTCTAAACATAAATAGTGAGTGTGTTTTGCATAAATGGGCGGCGCATTAACCACACCAGTTTAACATGAGAGAACAGTGCTCAGTTTCGCGTTAGTTGTCGTAAACTAGTCTTACTAATGTTTTCTGCACTCTGGTACAAATTACAAGAGATAATTCAAAGTGTTCTGTAACCTGCATTTATTTGAAAAACTGCGCACTTCCCGTTGTCAGAATACCATTCATGAAACGCGGCCGATCTCATCGGAGACTAACCTTCTGCGCGGGAGATATCATAGTGCATAAGTGTGCGCGCAGACACAGGTGCGGAGTGCACTTGTGTTTCAAGTCGCTCAACAATCAACTCGCTCTCTGCTTATCCTTTGTCCATGCTCATCAGTAAAGCGGTGCAGTGCAGAGCTCGTCGATATATCAGCGGGCAGCGTGACGGACGGAGCCACTACACCCACCCAACGTTGCGCTGTTGCTGTTTAGAGGATTTTAGAGATAATGTAATTAGTAAAAGGGTTTTAAGGTTTATTTTGTCAGGTATTAAGACGAAATGAAACGGAGAACATTTTTTACTCGGAGTTATGCCACGGAGTATAGACGGTGATGCTCCTGTCTTGACGACCGACATCTGAATCGAACATTTCGTCAAGAGAATAAAAAGATACATTTCAGGTTACTTTTACGTGGTAATCTAAAAGCAAAAAAAAATTATTTATTTGTGTATATTGTTTTTGTATGTATTTTTGTTTTTTTTTAATCTTTTTGTTTTTTTTTTTAATCTTTACTACGTTCGTTTAGGTAATTAACTAAAGGCAAACAAATCGTAAAAAGATTTTTCCGATATTCTCCTCGTTTATTAGTGTGTTAAACAGTATACTAAAGTAAAACTGTCTGTTACCTAGTACCTACATAGTTAATTGATATGCTATATGTGAAAACTTGTAATTGGCCATCATCATGTTAATAACTTATTAACTATTGTGTCAGATTAGCTGTAAGTTTTCCAAAAATAATAAAATAAGCTTAATAATTTATTCTTAAACTACTTTTCATAGATAGAGTGGTTGAGTACAATTTTTTAGTTAGATTTTACATTAATAAGATAATATTTTGTAATCTGTCTATTGTCTATTGAAAAGAGCCCAAAAATACAGGTCCTATAAGCCTTTAAAAAATATAACAAATTAGATAACGATGCTAAATTGAAGAGTAAAACTGTGACGTAGCATGACAACTGAAGTGAAATTCACTCAAAACATTGCCGGTTATCATGTGAAACTTTTGTCGTTTTTATTTAAAATGCCTAATTATACAAAATAATTTTGTAAGCTGAGTGATATTCAACTGAATTTGTTTAGAATGGAAGCGGACCCCAAAATATTTGGGTAAAGACTAGGCAGGATGGACTAGGTAGGATGATGAACATCGTTAAAAGTGCGTGTGAATAGGCTTTGGTGAAATTTTGATACTTGTAGCCCTATACAAAAGCTTTATCACCCATGAATCACGTGTTTTTTTTTTGTTGACCTTCAGTGAACTACCTAAACCAATCGAGTACCTATAAGCCAATGGACACCTAAGAGGCACAGCTGCAGAAACAACAAATGATGCCATAGTTCAAATGATCTTGGAGATCTAAAACTAAGCGGAAGTTGTAAATGAACCAGTTCTAAGTTTGCCATTTTACTCTAGTGTTGACGGCACAACAAGACAACACGAGATGAATGTAGAACAATCGAATATGGAAATACAGCGTCTTGGCACAGCGACATTCATTGCCCATTTCGTCTCTACGCGTTATACCGCCGCTGAGTCTCTTGAAGACAAGGCGCTTACCATAATATTGTAATAGAATAGAATACTCTTTAAGTATTGTACAGACGCCAGCACATCAAGCTACCCGAAACTGACAAATTTTCTCAATCAACTTTGAACCGTATGCTTTAATAATAAACTTGAAAATCTATTGAAGAAATTTGACAGACTGTAGTAGCTTGATGTGCTGGCGTCTGTACAATACGCGATCAAAATGTATGAAAGTGTTTTTTTTTTAATTAATCTTAGAAAATCTTCAGCTCAAGGGGAGTCAGTTCATGATTTTGAAACCCCGAGGTGGCGCGTTGATGCTTGCCACCCAGTATAGTAGACTGATATGCAATACATTATGTATGGTACTTATAGTTCATATAATATGTATAATGTAACGATAGTAGTCAAAGAGACTAAGTGGCCAAACTCTAGTACATGTATATTTAAACTCATATTAATGCAAGCACTCTAAACCATTATGTTTTATTAAAATTATACCTCATTAATAATAAACAAAACAACGCTTTTCAAGACAATGCTTTGTCTTCTTCTATTGAAAGTCAAATTACTAACGACTGAAAGAGAGAAATCAGTGTGTAACTATTCATCTGATATAATACATTTATTAGTATGGGGGTTAATATCGTGAGTTAGGAGCAGTGGTGGCCGAGTGGTAACGGCCACGACTTACGAGTTGTAGGTCGTAGGTTCGAACCCAGACAGGCGCTTTACTTTGTGTACCTAGGTTATTTTCATCACCACTGCTCTCAAATCGGTGAAGGAAAACATCGTGAGGAAACCGGCATGTCCTAGAACCAAAAATTCGAAGACATGTGACATCTGCCAACCCGTACTGGGCCCACGTGGTGTATTACGGCCCACTCCCTCTCACAGAGAGGAGGCCAGTGTCCCAGCAGTGGGAACATTATAGGCTGATTATGTATGATTATGTAATATCACGCAATACTCAAGCGCTTTCCTCATAAATTGCAAATTGCACTGTCAAAAACTGGTCAAAAATGTAGGGATTTTAGAGGTTTTTTGACAGATTGAGATCGAGATCAAACTGTGAACGTACTTAAAATCTCGAGAATTGCAGCGCGATTACGCGAATTGAATTACGGCGCTGCAGTGCGATTCTGTAACTTTCTCACCGTGAAAACTTAGGTGAAGTGAGTGTGTGAAGTGAGCTGTCAATAGTGTCAATTCCTAGCAAAAACAAACTCACTTCACCTAAGTTTTCACGGTGAGATTTTTACAAAATCGACCGGCAGGATAGCATTAACCAGGGGGCCTAAAAAGGCCACTTTGACGAATCATAAAAGAATAATATTATGAATCGTAATAGACAGTTGACTGTTAAGTTAATCGAATCAAATCCCATTGATGAAGGATTTTTAAGTATTTTTTTGTCTGTGCTAAAAAACTATTCAGTCCAATCTATATCCAATCCCTATCTCTTTGATTATAAGTACCTACGTAGTGCAGAGAAAAAAAAAGAAAAACACGAACTGTCTTCGCCATATTTTGATTCATAACGTTATCCTTTTACGTTTCTGTCAAAGTGGCCTTTTTAGGCCTGAACTGAAGAGTTCTGGTAAATGCTATCATACGTTGTTATATTATAATCCTTCAGAGTTATTTTTTAGGTTACTTTCCACTTTTTTACTTGTCGCTAACACAATCCTGAACGACAAAAAATAACGCGTCGCGAAAATGGTTTTCTGAACTCAAATTGCTGCCATAATTGGTTTTACAATTCAATCACCTTTCATGTGTGTTGGTACGCACAATGAATTTGGAGATAAAATAGAAAATGTGAGCGAAAATAAAATGTTACCTCTTTTGAACAAAACATAGTAACCGTTTTTTTCTATTCGGACCATGAAATTGGTTCAAGCTGCAAAAAATTATTGGAATTCATAAAATCCATTTTCAACTTTTCTGTATTTTGTTACAGTTAGGTGGAGGCTTTGGTATTTAATAAAATGTTAGAAGGTAAAACGAAAATAAAAAATCATCATCAGCCGGTCGATTTTGTAAAAATCTCACCGTGAAAACTTAGGTGAAGTAAGTTTGTTTTTGCTAGGAATTGACACTATTGACAGCTCACTCCACGCTCACTTCACCTAAGTTTTCACGGTGAGATTTTTACAGAATCGACCGGCAGGTGATGATATTTTTTTATTTTCAAATGACCTTGGCTTTCTTCTTACATATACCACCTAAGAAGATCAATCAGTCTTCTTTCAGTCTTACCGGATGCAACTAAATACCAGTAGGTATTTTACATGTAGCTACCAGTGGTGAAGGTTCCATACAACCAGCTTCCCTTTGAAAAATGGCACAGTCAGTATTCTATAGACAAATAATATAACCATATTAAAGATATCTACTTCGGCTTACCTCTTACAAAAATTAACCCTTCGCTACTGGTAATTACTGCCTATAAGACCTCCATAACAGTAACTGGGTAATAAACCATAACCCTTGATAAGACTGGTTGTCAGACTTTCGGGCTTCTGACTACCCGTAACTATTGTCAAAGTCCTTAAGTCTTGAGTTGAGCTGCACGATTTCTGATAAATGCGTGCTCTGACTGGACAGTTCCTCTCAATCTGTGTGGTTCTTTCCTCAAAAGACCGTCTCAAACATCGATCTGCATAGTCTTCATATAACCTGACCAAGATTATGTCTGGACTTTAAAAGAGACTGTGACCTCTGAGTTTCGTTTCGGCTTTTCTTCTCAGAGTAGTCAGATAGGAAACGCCGACCTCATCTAGTTTTAAAAAACATGATTGACATATAAAAGTGTTTGTACAAACCTACTTACAAAAATAAAATCATTTATCATTTAAAGACGACTACCGGGACAAACGACTTTCAAGGCACGGAGGAGTCTCGATGCGTAATGGATGGTCACACATCCACCGACGTACTTCGGGAAATATTAATTCAATCTACCCGTGCGACTGATATTGCTTATCTACGAGCTTTGCCTTTGAAAATAAAAAGTCCGGCCAGTAATTTAAACCCATAAACTTTGTATTAAAAACCTCTGGACAACCACGACCTAACCAAGTTGATGGCAAAAATTACGTTGAAATTAGGTCAGAATTTAATATACACGGCCCATGACTCGCCTGATTTATTACTGAGCGCCATATTTCAGCCATAAATCAGATTATTAAAAATAATGCTGGCCTGTGTTCACGCTAGTTTCATCAGAATTCATGGTATTATGAAGTAACCAGGCCTTCGTATGGTTAATGATTTACAAAGCTGTTTCAAATTTGTTGGTAAACTAACTGGTACTATCAGGTAGTGAACATGCCAACTGTGGTCTCTTCTCAGTCGAGAGGCTAAGTAATAACATCCGCATGGGTCTATCGAGGTTAAGCTACGCTTGCAGCGGTCTGTCCGTGGATGGGTGACCATATTTACAAACCTAGAAGCTTCCGTGCCTCAAAAAGCATGCTAAGCCGTTGCTGCCGGCTGTCATTCGTAGATCTTTGACAGTCGTTACGGGTAGTCAGAAGCCCAAAAAGTCTGACAACCAGTCTTACCAAGGCGTATCGTGTTACCCAGTAACTGCGTTGTGGAGGTCAGATAGGCAGTCGCTCCATGTAAAGAACTGGTAAGCAGCTGCATCTGATTAGACTGGAAGCCGACCCCAGCATGGTTGGGAAAAGGCTAGAAAGATTGATTGATGAAATCACCGCCCTTAGATAATTCCATTTTAGCTCGAATTTGTACATGACAATAACAAACCCTAACCCCCTTACTAATAGTTGTATAGCGTCTGTATAATTACACAACGCTTTGTCTTCGTCTTTCGAAAGTTCAATTACTGACGACTGAAAAATAGAAATTGGTGTGTAACTATTCATCTATACTAATATTATAAAGCTGAAGAGTTTGTTTGTTTGTTTGGTTGAACGCGTTAATCTCTGGAACTACCAGTCGGATTTGAAAAATTATTTTTGCATTTGATAGCCCAATTCTTCTTCACGCTATGACCTTTAGAAGCCGAGCAAAAAGAAAAACAGTCAGAAAGAACGCTAAGCAAAAACGAAGTAATAGCGCGGGCAGGCGATGCGATGCGACGGGGTGGGTCGGAGTAACAAGAAATTTCACGCAGACGAAGTCGCGGGCAGAAGCTAGTCTGATATAATACGTTTATTAGCAGGAAGGGTAAAACTGGGCTAATGATTTCTAGTGATTTAACCAAACAATTTCTGCTGCATAAGAAGAAAATGGAACAAACTAGCTGATGTTGCAGATAGTAATTGACCCAGTACATAAACAAACTCCACCAGTTTACTACCGCAATAAGATGCTATCGCTAAGCTAAGCGAGCCCGGCATTAACACCACAAGATTGTTTAGCGGCGGTATATGAGACACGTTGTATTTCAACAGACAACGAGCGCTCGTTCTGTTGCCATGCCATCCTAATCTTAATGTTAATGTGAAGCTGTTGGACATAGGTTTTCTCATAAAGAGAGAAAGTATGGCCATGTTTGCCTTGTGTATTAATTAAGCTCGGTTAATTTGGATTTGGATTGGATTGATTAGTATTTTTGCACAGATAAAAAAAAATAACTGAAAAATCCTTCACTAATGGGATTTGATACGATTAACTTAACAGTTAACTGTCCAATATGATAATGTAGTCCTTTCATGATTCAGACAAAGTGGCCATTTTTAGGACCCCTGGTCTTGAACCTGCAATGTGGTTAAAGAAGCGTGATATTTAACCTCTAGGCCAACTCACAATGAATCACTTAGACTGCTATAGTTTAATGAATTGCAGAATTTTTTAAAGATGCCCGTACCACGCTGGACTCCTCCGCTTATCGCTTTGGAGAAAACTGGAGTTATGATATGTTTATTGACTTTATTGACGGCATTAGAAATAGTATAGAAATACATAAAGATGAGGGCTGATTTTATTAAAGTCAGATAAATATCTTTTACCCGTGGAATAAAATTGACGTCTGACAGTTCTAGAATGGAAAAATGGACAAAAAAAATCACGATAATCTTAGTATTAAAGTTTGGTGAAATTCGCGCTTAAGATAATTAATTTCACTCAAAAAGAATACAGTTATTAACTCCTATGAGGAAAACATAGTAATTAAAATAGGTAACGGTTTCGCTGGGTTATGAACGAAAATTAAATTATATAAAATAAAACGGCTTCGTCCATACTGATCCCTAGTCCCAGCTCGCCCGCTTTTTTATATGCCTAGTAGCTGCAAAGGTACAGTTTCTCGGAAAAGTGCTACGATGTAGAAAATAAACACTTAGTACAAACTTAGAATTCAAACATTATTAAGGACTTTCATAATAGTTGGTGGTTCTTTAATAGACTTTTGAAAGTTTGAAGTGATTGCGATACCTTAATTACTTTAGGTACAGTCATGAACAAAAGTCGATTAACATTTAAGTTTTCTTAATCTCAGTTATTGAGCAAAGTCCTTGGTGCTCTTGAAATTGTATGGTTAGCCTGACTCGACATGCGCTTTTGAATTTGCATTATTTTTATACATTTATTTATTTTATGTATCTATGTTATTTGTGTAAGTATGTCTCTATTAATTACACATGATATTAAAGTCAAAAACACAACAGAATACATAAAAAAATATTCGTGTCTTCATTCCGGATACAACATAACTTTGAATGCAAAACTCCACATAGTAAAAACCGGTCGATAGACTACAGATAACTACATCGTCGGCACCCCTAAATATAAGGCTGCCACCGGTCACCGTCAAAGTGCATGGAAATTATCAATTTCCACCATCTCCATTCAGCCTATCTTTGAACTCGTCGTTTAGAGGCCTTCCCTGACACTCTAGTCAATTTAAATAAAAAAACAAGTATGAAGGATGAGGTTTTATGTAAGAAAAGTAGGTACTGGTTGGTTAATTTTACATGTAGTTTAATGGCAACTAGTTGTCATTCTTACTTTAAGGGGGAAGCGCTAAGGTATCCCGCAAAATTCAAAATTTTCTTAGGTATTTTGCAATTTGCTGGTCAGTATTAAGTTGTACGTTGATTAAAATATGATTCGCGGCCGAAACAAATATGTATTTACAGAATCATAATCATTAGAATCAGTAATACAACTTGCTAAGTTAGTATAATCCCAAAATGTCAAGATTTCATGAAATAGTCATTCTGTGGGATTACTTGGTCTTAGAAAGTCGTGTTGATGACTGACCAGCAAATAGCAAAAAACGTAAAAATAATGAATTTCGCGGGCTACCCTGGCGCTTTCGCCTTAAAGGATCAAAAGACTATGGTTTATGTTACTCACTTTCAAAGAGTGATCTTAAAGCTTGTAGCTATGCAGATTATGCAAAAGACACACTCACGCGCAGGTCTTTAACTGGATAATTATGTATTTATGAAAAATGAAGCTGCTGTAATTTGGGCAACACAACGCCTTTAAAGAAAGAAAAAGCAAAGAAAATTAAGATGTAAGGTTCAGTGACAGTGTTGAAATAATAAAATTCGACTTTTACCGGTTACTAGTGACAACACTATTCTTATAGTACTGCACTAGAAATGTCTATATCTTCTTCTTCTCTGTGGAATCTCTTATATTAAAACTACGTGTCATAAAATTTTCTTTTACACTTTTTATTAAAATACATGAGAGCTGTGGTGGCCCAGTGGTAACGGATCCGACTTACGAGTTGTAGGTCATGGGTTCAGACCCAGACAGGCGCTTTACTTTGTGTTAATTTATTTCATCACCACTGCTCTCAAAAACGGTGAACGAAAACATCGTGAGGAAACCGGCATGTCCTAGAACCAAAAATTTGAAGACATGTGATATCTACCAACCCGCACTGGGCCCGCGTGGTGGATTACGGCCCATTACCTCTCACAGAGAGGAGGCCTGTGTCCCAGCAGTGGGAACAATATAGGCTGATTATGTATGTTAAGTATTAATAGTAGATTGTTGCATCGAGCGCAAAGTGAGTTATTAATGCACGAGAGTTATGTTAGTAAAACGAGTGCATGAATTACTCACTTTAGCAAGGTGCGTAATCTACTTTTCTTTCAACTACCAATCTAACTACCGTGATAAAATATACCTACTCAAAATAAAAACTCAAGTTAATGAAAACAAAGTTTTCCTAAGCTTTTAAATATTTATTCCGCGACTTTTGCGGCAAAAAGTTATTAACAATTTCATTTGCAGCTGTTTTTATACTTTCTGGAGTTGCATTCATATCGCTATCGCAATTTCCATTTTTTAAAAACTTTTCTTGCTAAATATGAAGTATCAAAGTTTTACAATGGTGTAAAATGCGCGCTATTTTTTTTTCACCAAGTCGGTTTTATTCATCCCATTTTTATTTTCAGCCATTATCTTTTTGATCTAATGCATATATTTTATATTAAACTTAATAGGAGACATTAAACCTCTGTGGTAAAATATCTAAATAAAAAACAGTGCATTAATGAAAAACTGTGCAACCATGAGATTTAGAACATTTTTGCACTGTTTTGGTTCTAAGCAAAAAAAAAATACGTCCTTTGTTATCGTAGTGATTAATGATAACATTACTACGTAGTTGAAAAAAAAATACTTTAACATTGGGATGATTAGTAATGGTTAATGGCCGATTCCTATTTACGGACTATTTAAGTCTCTTGTATCTTTACCAATAATGAATCAAAGACCTCATAACCTCATATCATAACTTTGACCCTAAAATTAGCTTACGAATATATTTATAGACCCAGTTTGGCAATAAAAATGGTAACATTCGTAATCAAAACGATTCGGTTTTGTTGATAGGAATCCATTCATCCATTTATATTTTGATTTATTCGCTACGGGTACCTGAATAATTTATTTTACAGATAAAAGAGATGTCGATTAGGTACACATGAGACATGTAATTTTCTAAAAAAAAAACCGAAAATGTTTGTGCTATGAATACATTAACGTCCATAATGGAAAATGTGGGTTTGTATTCATAGCTTTATTTTTGGAACGAAGTTCTTTTACGCGGCTTATGGTAGGAGTAAAATGGTAGAAAACTAGGCAGGCAGGCAGGCATTAAGTCCGCCTTTGTGCCTTTTATTGCGAAAAGTTTGATAAGTAAATAAATAATAATAAAACTCAACGTTACGAAAAAGCATTGTGCGGGCTCCAAGCGAATCTCTCTCTCGAGTGAGATAATTTTCATGGTTTTTGAGGGTGCTGAAGCCAATAGTAAAGTCAAAATCAAATCCAAGATGGCGGCTGTGAAATTTTTCATCATGGATGACTTTTTCTATGGTTTCCGAGGGTGCATAATCTAATAGCGAGGTTGAAATGAAATTCAAGGTGGCGGCTGCGTAAACTTTAAAATTTTTTTATTGGGTGTCGTTTTCATGGTTTTTGAGGGTGCTAAAGTCGATAACGGGGTCAAAATGATAAACACTTTCACTATCCCTCTTCCTTTTTTTTTCTATTATACATATACGAGTGTGTGCGCACGAGTATCGCATAAGCAACTTCGTTTCTAATGGGGGTCCACCAACCACACACGTTTTTTTAGACCTTATGACTTTTCGTCGAAACTTGACTTATTCAGGTATTGTCATTTGCAAAATTGCTGTATGAATGACAATCTCGTTGCTTCAGAATATTGAACAAGCGGTCGGTATAGTCCGTTCATAGTTGTTTTACCTTTGACAGCAATGATCGCAGACGTAACAGCAGCCTAATTTCAACGATAATAAAGATCACAATGACTTTGACAGTCTTGTCAGTGGCAGCAACCCAAAACCTTATAAGAATGAGAATAAAGATCATTATAATTTGGACAGTGACCCAAAATCAGAGGTAAAATAACCGAAACCGTTCTGCTATAGCTTGTCAAAGTTATCTCCGTAAACAAATCGATGCGAGCAAGTAAACGCACACACATTAAAATCTGCATTGCTATAGGCTTTAGCTATGCAACTATGCTAGCAAACAATCTAGGTAGGTAGTTGTTAGAGGTATGCGAAGGGCCTTTACCTAATATCGATCGCTACACCGTATGGCTGTCAAGGGACATATCCTTTAATTACCACCCGTAGTCAACGTAATAGTAATCACATTGTATGATATTGCCAGCGTAAATGGGTGTGAATCTTCACGAATCATCCTGCTATATACAATCACACTTAATATTATAAAGGCGAAAGTTTGTGTGTATGTGTGTGTGTTTATATGTTTGTTACTTCTTCACGCTCAAACGACTGGGCCAATTTTGATAAAATTTTGTCTGAAGGTAGCTGACACCCTGGATTAACATATAAGCTACTTTTTATCCCGATATTCCCACGGGATCGACATTAACGCGGGTGAAACCGCGGGACGCAGCTAGTAACATTATAAACGCAGAAGTTTTTGAGGATGGATGGATGGACGTTTGTTACTGTTTCAAGCAAAAACTGCTGAATGGATTTTGATGAAACTTTTACAGTATTATAGCTTATTCATCAGAATAACACAGAATACTTTTTATCTAATATTTATTCAAGGCATCCAAAACATCCGCTGCAAACACACAAAACAACTTTTTTATTGCTGTATGGGCCTATTCTTGATCTCGATTGCGCCTGATGGATAGCGATGGATGCGGTCTATGATGGTACGAACGTGCCCAGAAGATGCTTAAGGCACTGGAACTCCCACGCATCGACGAAACACAGCATGTTGCTTGACGTCGGACTCCGGTGGAGGGTGGTCGCAAACCAGGCGGGCGTTACCGTTAGCCCTATACAGGTGTGAGGAACAGGGTGCAAAGTTCACTCAACCTCCATAGAAAAGGGCGGATCCTCCTACCAGACGGGGGTCGTGTCTGGCGGGCAACTGCCCGATGATTCATGTCGGGCTGTTGTATATATGTTAGTTGCCCGGTAAACTCTGCTTGCGAGATGCAGGATTTTGCGTGACGTCAGTATGACGCGTTATTTGCATGTCGGGTTGTAGGTACCGCTACAGCCCTACTACCACAAGGGAAGAATTGGCCAGTCAAATAAAACTAACCTCTAATAACAGTTTTTCACTCAAGGCAGGAAAGGAAACAAGTCAAAAGATGTTAATATTTACAAGCCCACAGGTTATGAGGAACAAAAACTATCCAAAGTTGTGTAGCTACAGTTTACGCGGCTCTTAGCTACGTATACGCTAGATTTTGCAAGTGAAGCGACGGCGGCGTGTGTGGTTTCACTTCGAGCGAAACTTGAAAACAAATGGCTGTAAAGTAATCATTAGAAAGAAAGTATGAAAATACATTTATTTAGCACAAATTAAAAGGCACACAATATAATAAGAAAAAGTAAAGTACCTGTCTGGAGTCGAACCTACGACCTAAAATTCGTAAGTCACGGCCGTTGGCACTGTGCCACCACTGCTCACCATTTTACCTACCAGTTTGGAATCCAATATGTCGTTCGCCTTTGCAAAACGTGTGTAGTTCCGGTTTGACTATTCCATCAAACGGGATAGACACAGGAATGCAATTTAGACGATGCGGTGCGTTCGGCGAATTTAGTAGGTACGAATAGGTGAGCGAGGCTTTTCGCAAATTCATGTTGTACAGCGCGTGTATCCTTTGCGGAGTCGAAAGTGTGCATTGGCCATAAAACAAACTTACAGTAAGTAGAGGGGGAAATGATTGGATGTAGGTTACCGGAATAGTCATGATGTATTTCTAAAATTATCAAACATAATACAAAGAATAAAGTATTCTTGTTTTTGTTAGTATTAGTTTAACTAACATTTCTTTTTTTTTTAAAAAAAAAACGTTGCCCTACACTAGGAATTACTCCTGTATCGTGGGTGCTTTTACAAACATCTAAAATCACATACACAAAGAGCCAGACCCGGAACAACTACCTGTAGGCAATACAAATATTTGTTCCGTGCGGGAATCGAACCCGCGACACGCAGCGCAGCAGTCGATCGCTCAGCCACTGCGCCAACCATGTCATCTAACTAAATATACTAATAAATAATTAATCAACGAGTTTTGATGCGACTTTAAGCATCATTTAAAAAATGGTTACAAAAGTTTAATGTGCATAATTAAATAAAATTGTTGTATTCGACAACAATTTTAAGCCGTAATAATAATAAAGATAAACAAATCAAGTATCTTGACGTGACTTGCGAGGTTGTCGACATGTGGGATGTGGACTCAGCAATCATTGTACAGATATTTGCGACAGCCAATGGGTTAATAGCAAGAGCCTCGACCAACACCTGAGGAGGCTCTCGTTGGGCAGCTGGATGAAGGGCTTGATTCAGAAAGCAGTACTTATAGACAAGGGTCGTATTGTCAGGAGGTTCCTCTCTCTGGAGCCCTGACCGCCAGAAACTTGAACCCTTTTCACCGGTGGGCTACTATTTTTCTAATTTTAAAATGTTTTTGTTTTTAATATTTAAAAATATAATTTATATGTATTTATTGAAATCATCATCATCTGCCTAGCCTTTTACCAACTATGTTGGGGTCGGCTTCCAGTCTAACCAGATGCAGCTGGATACCAGTATTTAAATGGAGTGACTGCCTATCTTCCCTTTATTTATTTATTGAAATAAAGGATCTAATATAATAATAAACTATAAAAACTTACATTAAGGAATCTCGATGTTTTTTCAAGTCGTAAAAACCGTGCAAAGCAGGGTATAGTCGCTAGTTTAATAAATAAACTAAAAAAAATAAACTCAAACCATAATAATTCCTGCTCTTAACTCAGTTTATTTCGGGTCCACGCAATATTTTCTAACCCCTGCTATAAATAAACTCAAATAGCATAACTACATACATACTACGAAATAGCATAGTATACTTTAATCGCTGGCACTAGCACTGCGCTTTGCGAACGTTAAAAGATATGCATGTAGGTCAACCGGTGGGCATGACAAATAGTGTCGGTGTATTGCGCGCAGCACGCGTGTTGTAGCATGACACACCGAAGATAAGGCAACATCTTATTGCAAATTCAAACTTAAAGCATTTAAATCAATTAAATTATTGGAAAGAAGTTCTTTAACGCACCTTACGGTAGTAGTAAACTGGTAGTTCAGAAATCGTCACGTAACGAAATAGCGTTATGCCCTATCTATGCGACTATCTCTTGAGAAAGATGTAGAAGGCTACTGAAGCTCATAGTGAGGTCAAAATAAAAATCCAAGATGGCGGCTGCGCATTTTTTTTTTTTTTATCATGGTTTTCATTGGGTGCTAAAGCCAAAATGGAAATCCAATAAGGCGACAACATTATGAGAGCTTCTAAAAACTTGTAGTAAGTAGTAAGTACCTACACGTTTCATTTGTTTGGTAAATGTTAAGTACTATTAATATTACCGTATCTACTGTAAATAATCGTTATTGTTTCCCGATAATCACGGTATTGGTTACAGTCAAAAAAATTTAAGAAATATACACTCCGAATCACTGCACAAGTGCAGGCTTCATTACTTCTGACATAATCCCCTTTCTCCTAAGACATCTACAAAACGAAAGAAGTTAGTCAAATCTTTTATTAAGCCAAGAAGAATACCACATTCTTAAATCCTCCATTATACCTCTTACTTAACACAGCTCTACATTTTAAAACCATCCTTTTATTTTACATTTTTCGTTACACGAAACTGACAACTGAACTTTTAAAAACAAGGCAACTATGAAAAAGAATCCTGTGAAACTTCAGTGTTCAGCTTGGGAATTACCTTACCAACGCCAGATGTTGGAACGAAATATTACAGCTTACTTCGCCATTGGGGCTGTGAAAACAGCGGTGTTTTCCTGTAATTATTTTTAGAGGATGGGCGCAGTGGCAACGACTTACGAGTTATAGGTGCTTTACCGGGCGTCGGGAGCCGCGCGACGACTCCCGGCCACCGTAGGCGCGGGCCTGCGGGCGGAGAGTAATGGGTAGCTCACCGTACGATCAGGACCAGGCCCGTGCCGGACGGCGCGTACATATTCTACGCGCGCTTCAAAGAGATGTCAGCATCAAGTGAAGGGGCCCGTCAGGGCCGAAGCCTGCCGGGTCAGCGGGATTGTCCGAAAGGGTTACCGCTGGCCCGGAACATAAAGGGCTAAGGAAGGAAAACGGGTGGGTTTTAGTCAGTAAGAGTCTGACACTCCCTTCCGCTCCACCCAGAGCGGGAGGGGTCAGTTGAGAATTTCCCACTCTGAAAAAAAAACAGGTAATTTACACAAAAAAATAAATAAAAGTAATTTCATCACCACTGCCCTCAAAACGGTAATGGAAAACATCGTGAGGAAACCGGCATGTCTTAGAACGAAACATTCGAAGACATGTAACATCTACCAACCTGCACTGGGCCCGCGTGGTGGATTATGGCCCGCTCCCTCTTACAGACAGGAGGCCTATGTCCCAGCAGTGGAAACATTTTAGGCTGATTATGAGAAATAGTTACGATGAAAACAAAAAAGTTAGTATTCGTAGTGAATTTTCCGTAGAACTGAAACCGTATATAGAGATAGTTACAGTACCCGACGATAAATATTGCACATCGACCTTTGGAAAGAGACAATCGGCTAATTTTGGCTTCGTAGAGCGTTATCTCTGTCGCACGAAATACAAACAGTCCGGTATCTATTAGGAGCTGTTAAAACAATATTATGATTTGCTTCTTTTGATAATTATTTTTATTCTTTGTATAAAATACAAAAAAGGTAAAGGTCGATGTGCAATATTTATCGCCGGGTACTGTAGCTAAGTTACGAAGGGGAATATACTTTTTATAATTTGCAACACAAGTATAATATTTATTCTCATTCAAGAAATTCAAGTATTACAACAGTAAACTTTATCATCTGCCTAGCCTTTTCCCAAATATGTTGGGTTCAACTTCCAGTTTTACCGGATGCAGCTGAATACCAGTATTTTACTTAAAGCGACCACCTATCTGACGTCTACAATCCAATTACTGGAGAACACGACAAGACCGGTTCATCATCATCATTTCAGCCGAAAGACGTCCACTGCTGGACATAGGCCTCCCCCAAGCACCTCCACTTCGACCGGTTCTGTGCTTCTCGCATCCAACGGGTTCCTGCGGCCTTCACAAGGTCGTCGGACCACCTTGTGGGAGGCCTTCCAACGCTACGTCTTCCGCTACGCGATAACAAGATTGGTTATAGAACAATAAATAACAAATTGATCCGCTTCAATCATTACTTTAAGACGCTGCTCTTATGGCCTCAACTTAAAAATACGTTATATCTAGCGATAGCTAGTTTGTTTACCCGTGTTTGCGTCTGTTTTTTTGTATTTTATTTTATTGTTTCACGACGCAGTTTATAACTGGTAACTTCACATTAATGTTTTACAAAGGCTCTTTTTAAATAAGAGTGTTATTTACAATGTTTCCTTTGTTTGTGGAAAAGGTAGGGAGCTAATAGTTTTATTACGTTTAATTACTTTCTTCTTCGCAGTAATTAAGATTTTCCTTAAATTTATAAGGACAAGGTACAAAAACAGGAGTTTTGTGACTTCTGAAACATCTATGTAGTTTCCTATTTTATGATGTGTTTCTTTGGCCGAGGTAAGCCTTTTACTAAATTGAAATCACACTAATATTATAAAGGCGAAAGTTTGTGTGTGTGTGTGTGTGTGTGTGTTTATGTGTTTGTAACTTCTTCACGGTGAAACGGCTGGACCAATTTTGATAAAATTTTGTATGGAGGTAACTGACACTCTGAATTAAGATATAGGCTTTTTATCCCGATATTCCCACGGGATCGACATTTACGCGGGTGAAACCGCGGGGCGCAGGTAGTGACTCATATTTTTGTTGCCACAGTTTAGCCAGTCCTACACACTTTTTCTTTGTTAGGAGGTCAAACTGAGGCGAATCTATGTCGTTGATTTATTTCCTTCCATAACAATTAAATTTTAAAATACTTTCATAAAACAAAACATGTAAAAAAAACACTTAAAAATATTAAAAAACATAGTGTTCCACAAGGACTGAGACATGAACCTCCTCACAATGCGAACCGTATCGTGAAGTACGCCTTCTGAATCAGGCCCTTTATCCGACCGCCTAACAAAAGCCTCGATATTATTAATATGAAAACAAATTCACATTTAGAATTTCACCATATATCACTATTAAAATCACCTTCTGGAATTGAGCAACAGATTGTATCCGTTACTCAAAACAAAAGACAACTAGTAAGTACTAACATACATAGCAGCTCACAAAACACTGAGACACGCTTAGTGTAGTCTCCCACGTCGCCGCACAGAATTATGAGCAACATGCACTTCGTAAATCGCCTCAGTGATAGGAGGAGCCAACCCGCACTGGGCCCGCGTGGTGGATTACAGCCCACTCCCTCTCACTGAGAGGAGGCTTGTGTCCCAGCATTGGGAACATTATAGACTAATTATCTAATAGGAGGAGAGCGTAGTGCTAAGAGCCGAGCACAAACTCTAAATCCGGGATCTCACTGAGACCGTTCTAATGGAAAAACCCAAATACCACTTTTCCCGAAGGTTTGAACCAAGAACTCAAAAGCCACGCTTTCGACGAGTGGACTAACGATCAGCATAATCAGCAAATAATCTTCCCACAGCTGGGACACAAGTCTCCTTTCGGTGAGACGGAGTAGGTCGTATTCATCACCCAGGCCCATCTAGCACAACAACAATTTCGACAAATTAGCTCAATGTTGAAAATAAAAACATCGGTTTACTCAAAGATTCCGTCTCAAATTAAGCAAGAATAAACCGTATCCGTACTATAAGTGCTTCCGTACTAGGATTCCCTATGCAGATTTGTTAAAGCATTATAAGATATTGAGCTTGGATTCCAGACGTTCACTGATCATGGTTGTGATGCTGCACGGTATATGCAATAACAAATTTAATTGTACTGAGCTCTCGAATAGATTGTGTTACGTAGTACCTAGGACTGTTGTTCGGCGTGAGGTGCGCGCACCTCGACTATTCTACACTACGCGATGTAGAACGAAGGCCGGGGTGCGAGCTCCTCTCCGCCGACTCTTAGAAACCTATAACTCACAATTCATTGATTTTGATATTTTCGCGCTGTCGCAATCTAAATTTAAAAGATTGGTTTCACAATTTCTTACAAGTCGCCCATAGGACGGATGCTCTTGTCATCCGCTTCCTCCGATTTGTCGGTATATAGTGATTTTCTACTGAATACCTATGTACTCTTTTTTTTTTTTTTCTCTCATTTAACATGCGTTCGTTATCGTACTCAGATGTCACGTCGTGGACAATAGTGTGGGTTATACGTTTTTTTGACTGTAATATAACTACTTTTTGTAAATGCTGTAATGTATAACTGTTTTTTGTCCCAAATAAATAAAATAAAATAAAATAAAGTATCATGTATACAATTGCGCCAAGTTACACATACCGAAGCTCACAAAACACTGAGACCCGCTTAATGTAGCCCCCCACGTCGCCGCACAGAATTATGAGGAACAACACATGCACTTCGTAAATCGTCTCAGTTTGTGTTCTAAGGCGAGGCGATGCTCGTTCTCGTTATTATTAACTGTGAGACAATGTGCTGTATTTCCATGTATTGTTGTTGTATGAGACTTCGTTTGTCTAACCATTTGAACCGCATTTTGAGTCCATTAGGTCTGTTTCTGGCATGATTATAGTCTAGATTAGGTGGTAACAGTTTAGTTACTTTGTGTACCTAAATTATTTCATCACCATTGCTCCCGAAGCGGTGAAGGAAAACATCGTGAAGAAACCAGCATGTCCTAGAACCAAGAATTCGGAGAGATGTGACTCCTACAAACCCGCACTGGGCCCGCGTGGTGGATTATGGCCCACTCCCTCTCATCGACAGGAGGCCTGTGTTCAAGCAGTTGGAACATTACATGTCAGATTATGCGTATGTTTACGCTGGCTGTTGCCCGGTTTTTCGTCTGCGATCCACGATGATAACTGGCTTATGTCCTTACCTAGGTCATGGTTTATCGGTGCGCAAAATTTCATCCAAATCCGTTCAGTCATTTTACAGTGAAAACGTAACAAATAAATAAAGTCACTTTCGTATTTTAGATGATAAAATTAGTTAGGATTGACTTTCTGCTGTGATCTTTGATGTAGAAATAAGCAAAATAATTAAAAGGCGATAACTCAATATTTATTTTAACAAAATCTAGGCAGAAAATACTGACGCTATCTACTGACGATATCTTAATTTAAGAGACTGCTCTTGAAGTTTAGAGAGATCTACGTTTTAGAGTGGGAACTAACTTCAACTTTTTAACCAACTCTTTGACAATTCAAAAGAGCCTGGTAATCGTTTAATTGAAATAAATCCTTGTGTAAGTTTGAGTTTCAGCTAACATTTGAGGAAAGTTTTCAGCTGATATACCTTTTCCTTCACCTTCTTCTGCCTTCTCTACTTTATATCATCATCCGACAAAACAAAAGTTTCCCAGATTCTCAAAAGAGTTAGTAGTTCCTAGTTATTTTTAGGTATCTTAATTTGTGTTGTGTCCAACTACCGGAATCGCCTACCTCGTTCCTACGAATCCTCTACCTTGTCCAATAAGAGGGCTATAAACATCACAAAATATGTATTCCTCTCCACTTACAAGATCCTAATTAAAACAGTAACACAACCATTACCCCTCTTTACCCCCATTTACCCCCGTATACCCCTATAAAAAGCATGACACGAACAAATTACAGTACTCCTAACGTGTCGACAGCCACTTAGATTATAACGATGGTTGTAACGAAATATTTTCCATACAAAATGGGTTGTCAAGGCGGTATGAACTTATTAAGTAAAGTAAGTAATGAAGCCTTGCCACGCCATGTTCTTTATTTTGGTGTTTAAAAATATTTATATGTGGGTATTTTTAGATTGCGGTAATTTGGGGTGGTTTAACCGGCTGTGAGATCAAAAGGAGGGTGTTTTGTGGGTTATTGTGACCGGTTATTCAATCTTAGCTCGGTATATTATATGAATAACTGACTTTCGGTTAAGGCGATGAACTTTTCTAGCGTGCTATTAAGAATTACTAGGTATATCATTTAGACCAAGCTAAGTGATGGCAATTCTTTTTACAAATATTTTTTTTTAACCTTCCTTAGTAGGTAACGTTTAGAGCAGTGGTGGCCCAGTGGTAGCGGCCCTGACTTACGCGTCGGTCGCGGATTCGAACCCATTCAGGCGCTTTACTTTGTGTAAATAATAATAAAAAAATAATGTAATGTTTTGGGGGATCCAACACCAAAAATATTAAACTGGGATTCAAAAGTGAGATCCAACGAAAATAAATCAATTTCAACACCACTGCTCTCAAAACGGTGAAGGAAAAATATGTTGAGGGAACCGGCCGAATGTTCTAGAACCAAAAATTCAAATACCTGTGACATCTAACCCGCACTGGGCCCGCGTAGTGGATTACGGCCCACTCCCTCTAGAGAGAGGAGGCCTGTGTCCCAGCAGTGGGAATATTATGATTATGGTAAGCGGAACTTGCGTATAACGTAGTACGGCCTCTGTTTTGTAAAATGGGGTTTCATTGTAGCTCCTTTTTGCTTCATACAAACTGTAGTACAGTACCCGGCGATAAATATTGCACATCGACCTTTACCTTTTTTTGTATTTTATACAAAGAATAAAAATAATTATCAAAAGAAGCAAATCATAATTGTTTCAACAGCTCCTAATAGATACCGGACTGTTTGTATTTCGTGCGACAGAGATAACGCTCTACGAAGCCGAAATTAGCAGATTGTCTCTTTCCAAAGGTCGATGTGCAATATTTATCGCCGGGTACTGTATGTTGAACGAAAGTGACCTTGGCTACACTAGCGCGAAGGCTGTATGTCTCGCCTCAGGCTAAAAATAAAGTATCTAAAATGCTTTATGTATATCAAATACATGGAATTTCCTGAGGCGTTGACGACAACCTTTAGCTGGGGCCATGAAAACTGCGGACGCAATAAACGAGAGCGGGTAATTGTAAACTGATGCTGAGCGATTTTTCGTTTGTAATTTCAATATATAAAACTTGTAAAGCATTCTAAAGAATGAAAGCGTTTTCAAAGAATAAAGTCTGTTTTTTCCCGAAGGGTTAAGAAGATTAGTAATAAAAAAATGCCTAAACGGAAAAACGTCTATAATTCCTTACATATAGGTTTGTATGACATTGACAATACCTACATATCAATCCGTGATGCGCCCGCGACACTGGTTAAATATGACAACAAAACGTGAAAACAATAACAATCAAACAAAAACAGAAATGCCAATTGCAGAGTGGAAAAATAACTACTTTTTTAACAAACATAGATGATAGATAGATCTAGGACCTACATATATCATCCTATATCTCCTTATCTACGACATTTTGTTTCCCGCCCATCATACTTGCCCTATATTTATTCAGGCACTCATCCTAAGTTAACATTGACACAGCAATTTTCATGATAGAGTTCTTGTTCCTCGTTCAATAAAAATGAGAGCATCGTTACATAAATATTGCAGATTTATTTTATTCAGAACGACATAACCCACTATAAGGTCAGGGACCTGCAATTTCAATACCAGGACCTCAAAAGGAAAAGACGGAACCCTTATAGGATCACTTTGTTGTCAGTCTGTATATCAGTAGCTACAGTGCCTTCGAGCTCTAAAAAAATCAAGCTTCTAAATATAATGTTATTATTTTAAATGTAAGCTTAGATTATGTAAATATTATCTTGATTACATAAATATTTTATTTTTATTTTATCTTGTATATACAGTATGTTAACTAACAGAGGGCGTTCCCGTTAACCCGCAATAGTATAGCATCAATACATGCTTAAAAAAATATTACCATTCGAAAATAAAATGTTTTTATTTTTTTTATATTAAAATATTCACAAAAAATCGTAAATTGATACGTTAAAGAAACACTCTGTACACGCGTACTTGAAGGACAGCAATGTCGGAATTTATTTAATTAAATAAATTAGAATTAATTAAATAAATAGAGTATCAATTTACGATTTTTAGTGAATATTTTAATATAAAAAAAATAAAAACATTTTATTTTCGAATGGTAATATTTTTTTTAGCATGTATGGATGCTATACTATTGCGGGTTAACGGGAACGCCCTCTGTTAGTTAACATACTGTATATATCGATACCTATCACGTCTGCGGAGTTTTGCTAGCTAATTTATATTGACTCTGTATAGTCTCAAAAAAAAATACGACATATTTTGATTCTTGCAGATAAATCAAAACCACTACCACTACTTCCCGTTAATCATGAAAGGACGATGTAGGACTTAGCGTCCCCAAAATTGAAATTTAGTAAACCAACTTGAGACGTATCTCATTTAAAAGGTCTTGGCTTTCTGATCATTATTTACTATGGCGACGACCTTCAAAGGTATGGAATTTTCAGGGAAAAGAAGGAAATGTAACGTTACAACTGTAGTACAAAATATGGTTTTATTATTGAAAAATAAGTGAAAACAGTATTCGTTTTTACTTAAGGTACTTCATATTGTATTTATTTTCCACTAGCAGCACCCCGCGGTTTCACCCGCATAAGTGTCGATCTCGCGGGAATATCGGGATAAAAAGTAGCCTATGTGTTACTGTTAATGTGGTCTTGGGTGTCACCTACCTCCATAACAAATTTTATCAAAATTGGTCCAGCCGTTTGTGCGTGAAGAAATAACAAACATACAAATACACTCGCAAACTTTCGCCTTGATAATATGTATTAGTGTGATGATATAACATATTCACGCTTGTATAGTCCGTAGGTGTAGGTAGAAATTGTGTATAAAAGAAACTGAAAGCCGTTTTTTCAGGAAACACCATACATCTAAGCCTCGAAACAGACGGATTGTTATTTTGTAGCTCGTAAGAAAAAATATGCGACAAAAATAATGACTGTTAGATCAAAAAAAATGGGTAAGGGGTCTGTAGTACTTCGTCCATCGTCCTTTGGCAAGAAGTAAAGTTTCACAGTACAAGTAAAGGTAAAGTTCGAAAATCATTCATTTGTAGTTTTATCACCAACAATTTTTCTTTACAAACTTACATTTTGCAGTTGAAGAATTGAGCTTGGTGTATATCGATGTATGGGAGATCATTTTTTCAACTACAAAGCTACGTTTTTTCTTGGTATAAATTCATTCTAACTAATGATTCTTTATTGTGCGTGATCCGACATGCAAATGACTGGTTTTTTTTTTAGACTACCTACTTGTTTTGCTAAGTCCGTCCAAGATAGCAAGAATAATGTCAAAAGAGAAAATTGCAAGCATGCAAGCTGTGCATATTCGAAAATTTATCAAAATTAATTAATTAATATATTATTTATATTTATTTATTATTATTTTTTCTATTGTCAAGGCGAAATTGAACCAAATGGACACACATTGTCAAACAAATTGAATTTACGTTTCAGAATGCTACACTGCGAGTTATTCCGGCTAACACATCACTAAACTAATATTCTAGTGTTAGTATTGACTTCACGTCAATTATGAGTATTATGTATCCGCTCTCATGACGTGGCTAGTTAGTAGTTAGCCACCCTAGCTGGAAGGCTATTCAATCACATCAATTAATCAATCAATTTAGCTCACAGCTATCTAATGCTGAACACGAACCTTCCAAGTAGCGCCAGTAGCGCCACAACAGAAAGCAAATCTCGAACTTAAGAACATTCAAATTCGAGACGTAATCTCACTTCAACGATAATTAATGCCAAAAACTTGTCAAAAATAAAGGCTGAGATTAGTATGCGAACGTTCTTTAAAATACGGGTTTTACCTCCCTGGCTATTATTGCTGCTTGATATTACTTGATAGGAGTCAGACACAGGCCTCCTCTAGGGGGGAGAAAGTGGGCCCTAATCCACCACGCGGGCCCAGTGCGGGTTGGTAGATGTCACATGTCTTCGAATGTTTGGTTCTAGGACATGCCGGTTTCGTCACGATGTTTGTCTTCACCGTTCTGAGGACAGTGGTGATGAAATAATTTACACAAAGTAAAGCACCTGTCTGGGTTCGAACTTAGAACCCAAAACGGGTAAGTCGCGTCAGTTACCACTGAGCCACAACAGCTCTTTAATTCCTCAGAGTTGATAAAGTTGAATTTTAGAGGTTAGGTTGAAGATTTTTATCAATATTTTTTATTGTCTTGTCCTTTTTTTTTGGTGGCAAATTACCAAATAACTTCTCCCGCTCTGGGCGACGGGACAGGGAGGGCGTGTCAGACTTTTACTGACTAAAACTCACCCATGTTCCTTCAGTTGCCTGTGCCAGGTTCTACGGCATCTCTTTCGAAAAACCCGCGACCCTGGCAGGCATCGGCCCTAACGGACCCCGTTAGTTAGTGCTGACATCTCTTTGAGGCGCGCGTGGAACACAACGCGCCGTCGACCCGGGCCTGGTCCTTGCCGGCCGTCCACAAGCCCGCGCCTACAAAGATTGCCTGTCTCTCACGCGCTCTGTCTCCTCCTTCGCGAGCATTACTGCTTCATAGAAGGAGGCGACGGCTTCCCATACAATATCGCTCCATACCATGGCCTAGACTAGGGCCGGATGCAAGAGACCGTCGCCGCTAATCACCGCCGTGAGGACGCAGCGGTGCTCTGCCCAGGCTGAGCAGCTCCACCGTGTCCTCCAGGCGATCAACACAATGGTGACACCCGGGCGATTATGTCTCGTCTGCAACTTAAATTGACGCCTGAATTATATTCTTTACTCGCGTACCTTATAGCGTCACATTACCAGTACGACATATTATATCTACCTATCTAACATTTTAACATCATATCGAGAAAATGTTCGTCACACTCTTGTAGGTAAATACATATAAATATCATACGATTCTTTTTTACTCGAATACACATATTAAATGGAGTGTATTGTATTTCTACATGACCTAAGTGATAGCTTCTTGAGAATAAACCCTTTTATTTTCTATGAACAAATGTTTTTAGAAATCCAAAGGTTTTTGTTAATACTTACATTACACAGGCAGGTATTTTTTATATAAGTAACGTGACCTTTACATTTGTATTCCTTTTTATTTTTGCATGGCAAAACAACAATCGCCCAAGTCAAACGGAGAATGGTAAAGCCTTCTAATATTAAAAACGGGGTAAAAAAAGAAGATTTTGTTTTAGAAGTGGTACTGGTAGAAAGGGTCACTGTGGAATCGCAGCATTTCGTGAGGTTTGTTTTTTATTTCAAGTCATTTCACTGACGACAAATGGCGTCATGCAGTGAATTATGAAAGCACCTTCATAGAAAAAATTCAAAACATGAAACTTCAAACTGCACCCTAATTAGATAAAACACCCGTAATGACAACAACACCCTTTGGCAGGTTTACAACATAGTAAACAAATTCATTATCTAAAACCGAACTTTAAAACATACATTGTAATGAATATAAATTGTTGGATTGTTAAAACACGATACGTATCGTTAGGAGGTTCCTCTCTCAGGAGCCCTGACCACCGGTACATGGATCCTACAGTACTACAGTCCTACAGTATTTTTATATTTTTTAATGTTCTTTAGAATTAGGGGTGTGATAAGCAATTAGAGTGCATGATTACTATCTGTCTTTCGTCATGGCACAGCTTACCCTGATTATATTATTCAGCACAGCTTTCATCGCTTTGGCTGCTATATTTTCATAGCCCAATAAATGTGGGACCGTCGTAACTTTGAATAAGACGTGGCATTTTATTACCAACTAAATTCCAAGTTTTGGTAGATCTTAGTTTTATCGGTTTATGGTCACGTAATTTTATTTTAAGGGAAAGTTGGGTGATATTGATTCGAGGGGAATTAATTGGAAGAAATTACTTCAGTTTGTAGTAAAGTGGGTCATATTTTGAAGGAATTATTTATTTATTTATTATTTAATTATTTTAATTATTAATTACCTATTTTGGAGGGTTGAAATAGTGCCACTGACAACGTTCTGTCTTCATTATATTTCATAACATGGTTTAAATAATCCAAGTCTGAATGGCTTTTCGTTTCGACCTCTTTTGTTAAATGTAATATTTCCATACTAAGTAGTTATAAAAACGTTTACTGCTGATCCTGTTCTGCACCCTCCTAAGAAAAAGCATTCTGTATCCTATGCCAACCACATTGCAAACCAACAATTCAGGTTTTAGCTTCATTTGACTTAAGAATTAAATAAAAACTAAACAAAAGCTACGCTCGTAGCCAATAAAATGATAAAATCTCATAAAACACTTCTTCCCCACACTAACCAAAAACTTACCTAAAAAACAATAACTCAGCAGCGCCATCTAGGTAATACAATTAAACTAATTACAGTAAGATTTATTTGGCTACTAAACTCGTTTTAAATTCCTCCTAATGAGAGTGTCTTGAGATTATCTCGGTTGTATCTCTCCGCGGAATGGCAGAATTTACGAACTAACTTCTTTTCGGAAGTCGAAGGCTTTTCGGGAAGATTTTCTTCGCGAATAATGGGTTTTTCAGAGTGATTATTACGGCTCGTTCATGTTTTAGTGGGTTAGGGAAAATTTATGGTTACGTTTTTATGTAGTTGCTTAATGATTATAAACTTCACGCCTATAATAATGTACCCCGGAGGCGTACTCTGAGATAAATAATAGGTATAATTGAAATAAGTCAAAAACTGAAAAAACTCTCATGCAATGATGCGAACAGCTACTGAAAAGTACTAAATGTACTTATTTATATATACTTTATTGTATACCACAAAAATACATAACAAAAAAAAAAACAAAAAACAGTGGCACTCCGGGAGTGCCGACAGAAGTGAAAACAAAACACAAACAGAATACTTTGCCATCACTCACGTATACGATTTAAAACCGAGTACATCCCGAGGACAGCCGAACACATTCGAATGTAGCGCGGTGTCGGTAACAGTGCCGCGAGTTTAATGGTTTTTTCCCATCTCAAAAAATGCCCAGCGCGCCTAAGAAGTTTTGACTTCAAAAATAAATCGAACACTACAAAAATTATAGAATGGGCAACCTTATCGCTTTCTGCGGTCTCTTCCAAGCAACCTTGGAATGGACAGTGATTTGCCTGGACATGAAATGGGGCTGTCGTTGGTGCAAATGGACGTTGTTGATGAGATGTTGGTGGTGTTGGGTGTCGTTGGTTGGTTGGTCATTAAGATTTTTAAGTAAGTTCAATCAGTATCCCTCTATTTCTTTTCCCAAGCGATTATGGGGTAGCCTTGGTACATAGAAAAACCATTTTAGTTGTGTTTGTTCCTAGGGTGATTTTATTTATGACAGTAAAATTTTAAATATTTTTCTTTCGATATACAAAAAGGGTTGGCATCAAAAAATATGCCTATAAAATACAGAGTAAGATTTATTTTCCCGAAAATATACACTATCGATATCCGCATATCTGAATTCACTCATAAACAAAATGGTTGTCAATAATCTTTTTTTTTAATCTACAGCCCAAAAAGTGCTACTGTTGATGTATTGATCAATCAATCTGATGAATGGACTTCGACAACCAATTTATAGTCCATGGAGGCGAGATTATTAATATTTACCGTCATCCTGAAAAAATTAAAAAAATACCGGAGTTCCATGAACAAGGTTATTGGAAAAATACCAAAAACCTCTTAAGATGTTATTGTACTCATCATTATGAACAACTTTTACTATAGGAACAAGCCTGATATCGCGAAAAAAAAATCAGCTGATCCCTTACATTTATATGTTCGTATAACTCGTTAAAATGTAGAGAACAGCTGATTTATTTTTTAGTACAATGACTTCTTGAGAGGTTGTTGGTGTTTTTCCAATAACCCTGTATATTCCCACCAGGCTTTCTCCTGAATTCTTTAAGTTATTAATAAAATGTAAAACAGAACTGGCGAAATTTGGGTGTACTATACTGCCGTGCTAAGTTCATTTGAGATAAGTCGTTGATCCCGGCTGGCATTCGTGGATCTTTGTCAGTCGTTATGGGTAAGTCAGAAGCCCGAAAGTCTGACAACCAGTCTCACCAATGGGTATCGTATTACCCAGTAACTGGGTTGTGGAGGTCAAATAGGCAGTCGCTCCATGTAAAATACTGATATTCAGCTGCATCCGGTTAGACTGGAAACCGACCCAAACACAGTTTGGGAAAAGGCTAGGCAGATGCAGATGATTATAACAGAAATATGTTTTATTTTTTTTTAATTTTTGTAAGGATTATTTAAATTAAAATTGCAAATAAAATGGTAGACGTCAATTTTAAAATTGAAGTCTAACTTTTAGAGTAATTTATCGTATCGGAACTTACTTCATAGTAAGATCCGACACGATAAATAACTCTTTCTAATGCCTGTGTACATTAAAATGGCGTGATTCAATTTGTAACGTGTTAATGTTTAATTTGTTTATTTATTTAATCTTTTGTTTCACCTAGTTTCTAAATACTTGACTGTAGCCAATAAAACAAAAGCACAGAAAACTATTACAATAAGAGGCATTAAAATGTTTTGCCCATCGTTATCTCGGTTTTGCATAACACCATCAGTTCATTGGCCTACACCATAAAGCCTTACACTCTAATTTGAACCTTCTTTCAAACTGCACAAAGTCGAAATTTACATTTTTGTGATAACTAAATTAATTTCATTAAATCACGACCACAAACACACGAAATTGAAATTTCCTTTACTAGGAATAAAGTACAAAATTGTTTGCAAAGCTTCATCCGTGATTCAGTCACATAGAAAACCGATAAGGTTACAGGAAATAAAGATTATTCAAAGAAAGCACGCGATGTGTTGACCAATATAACTTGAGCTCTCTGTAATTAGGATTTCTTCGTTGAAGAGGGTCAAGCCGCGTTAATGGCCGATCTATGTAGGTTTTAGTAAATGCATTCGTTTGTTGAATAATAATATATATTCGGGAATGTTTGAGGGTAGCGATTTCAATAGCCACAAAGAGCGATAGCGGTAATAAAAATCATTCATCGAATATTTATTAAAATGAGGGTAGATATATGTGGGAATACGGCGTTTATACTTGGACAAATAATTATGCGTAACCGGACGTGGGAAGACATTTTATTATGGAATGACTATTAAAGTAAATTTATGAAAATTAATGAAATGGGATTTTGAAACGATTGGCTAGTTGATCCCTTCGGTTTTAATTAAAGGTACAGTGACCAATTTTTTTTTTAAACGTTGCCCCACTCTAGTTATTTCTCCTGTATTGTGGGTGCGTTGGCAAACATTTAAACTCACATACACAAACAGGCAGACCCGGAAAAACTACTTGCAGGTCATACAAATATTTGTTCCTTGCGGGAATCGAACCCGCGACACGCAGCGCAGCAGTCAATCGCTTAACCACTGCGCCAACCGTGCCGTCAAATTTAGTTTTGTTTTGTATATATTTAATTTATGAAGCCCGTTTTTTTATGTCCGGTTGACGACCATTGGCTCGTCTCGGATCACGTGGAATTTAAATATAACTGTCAAAATCTGTGTGTCTCTTAGCCTAACTTTTCGGGGCATACCTATAAACATGTCATTGTGTGTGATAGGTCTAGACCAACAAACAAGAAGTGAATTGAAGTGTCAATTTGTAATGTCAAAATATCAGCTTTTTACTATATGGATATGAAAGTATGTACGGTACTTATAACAAAAAATAAATTTATTTTTGTCTGTCTGTCTGTTTGTTCCAACTCATCTCCAAAACGGCTGGACTGATTTTGACAGGACTTTCACTGGCAGATAGCTGATGTTATAGAAACAACTTTTATTAAAAAAAAAATTAGGGTACTGCGCTCAAAAATCCCATGAAATCCTATTTGTTTTCCCACATGCACACGAACGAAGTCGCAGGCACAGCTGCATAGTTTATAATATGACAGTATACACAAATATATCCAAAGCTGTCAAAAACCGTACTTTTATAACAACAAACATAAGAACCACCGAAATTAAATTGAAATTTCAACACACAACTACCGAAACTTGAACGCTCTAAATCCCCCACAGAGGCCACAGCCTAAAAAATTACAGGCCATAAACAACTTACGTCACATTAACTCACTTCATAAAACGGAAAATTTTAATTAACTGTGCACGTTAAGCGACTAATTGGTTATTTTCAAGTTGTAATTGTTTAACTGAACGCGACTGCTTGTTACCAGGCTTTGGAATTAAATCGTCGGATTCACAGTCGTATGTTTGTGTTTTGTTTTTATTTAAGGCTCCCGCAGAAAGTGGCGTCGATGGTGCGACGCAAGTTTTCATAGAATTTTTTGGGTGTCAATTAAACGGTTAGCATAGTATTGTTATTTCTGTGAGCAGAAAAATATAATCGGTGAGCAGAAATAGCTAATTGGTCAGCAACTCATGGTCAGCAAACATTTCAAAATCAATCAGCAATTTATGTCATTCTGGATGGCTGTAATTATTTTTGTACAGCATAAGGTGGTCGATAATAATAACGACAAACGCACATATAAACTTTTATTAGTGGAGAACGTGCTGATATTAGAACAAAAATGAGTGACTACGAAAAGAAAGAACTTCACTCGCTCTTGCATCCAATGTCGACGGAGCCCCGCTTCGCGGGGCTCCTATTTCTGTGAACCTAACAAAACCGAACCTCGGGGTGGGAACATCATATGAACATTATACATTTTGATCAACAGCGCAAATGTTGTTATCGCAAATAAATATTCGATGAAATGAAAATTATGTTACCTTTTCACGCCTAATCCACAAAATCTTGCCGCTCAAGTAGTTATTTTGCGGACTGAATGTTTATTATGCAGACTCATGTTATTGTTGGCTGCCTATGTATGATTTAATTTTTGACCATTATCAAAATTAGTTGCGGAACAAGAATTGCTGCCTGATTTTTTTTATTGCAAACAAAATCTTTGTATGCTGACCAAATTATTTAAATGCTGCTTTTGGGTGGCTCGCCAAATTTTATAATTGCTGACCCATTTAATTACATTTCGAATTTTTTCTACTAGAGACGCGTTGCGCCTTGTCACCTTACACCTGTTTTTAGGAAAGTTTATTTTTATTAACAGCCGCCAATTCGGTCGATCTATTAAAGAATTTTAACAGATTGTAGTAGCTTGATGTGCTGGCGTATGTACATAAATTTTGAAATAAATAAACTTCGATTTTACATTCAGTAACTTGATAAGTATTTAACAGTTTAGTTACAGATCAGTAATTCGATCAAGCCTTCAAAACCAGACGGTAATGTTGTTATGACAAGCTGATTATCAGAATTAATTTTGCGACGTCGATTGTAGCTTCATATTAGAAAGTTTATCTTCTGACAGTAATGATGACGGAACTGTCAAAATATTGTTAAACAGAACTCGGTAACTATGTTACTGATAACGTTACTATTAGGCTGCATCACACTGTTGGGCAAGTAAAGTGTTTTTCACGTTTTTGTTTTTCAAGTTTCAATCTTTTTTTTTTAATATAATTTTTATTCTTACCTGTTTTTCTGCTATAGTTATTATTACTGCAGAATGTAAACTTTCTAGTGTGAAGCTACAATAAATGACGTCACAAAATTAGGAAAGGTTATTCGATCTGAGGGGAATTCCCCTAATTATAAGAACGTTCACAGTCTGATCTCAGTGTCAATCGGTCAAAAATACATCTAATTTTCCAACGTTTTTGACAAGTTTTTGACATTGATTGTCGCTGAGATGAACTAGATTTTGTACAGACGCCAGCACATCAAGCTATCCGAAACTGTCAAATTATCCCAATCAACTTTGAACCTTATGCTTTAGCGATAAAGTTGAAAATCTATTAAAGAAATTTGACAGATTGTAGTAGCTCGATGTGCTGGCGTTTGTACATGTTTGATTACGGGAATCAGTCTTCTGGTTAAAATATTGTCTTACAGAACTCGGTTACTATAAAGTGCGGAAATAAAGTTTGAACTTGCGTATGTTTTTCTACTTTAAAAACATACCTGTTACTATTCTATTAGTCGTACATACGAGAACATAGATTAATATTATATTTAACTGACCTTACCAAATATATATGTACCACAACCTATAACAAGTCGATCTCAATAAAATAAAATGTTTTATTTACTTATTTAATGTTAATAACATATTTTAAAATTGCTTATTGTTAATTTGTGTCCAAAATTTCATTTTATTTTAAAAATTAATTTTATACGTTTTGTTGTGCCCTATAGGGTCCTTAAATACAGACGCCAGCACATCAAGCTACCCGAAATTGTCAAATTTTCCCAATCAACTTTGAATTCTAGCGATAAAGTTGAAAATCGATTAAAGAAATTTGACAGATTGTAGTAGCTTGATGTGCTGACCTTTATAACATTATGGAATGCAAATAAATTTATGAATATATTCAATTAGGTATAACAAAATGTTTTTTTAATACACACTGAAACGCGTCAATATTATGGAAATTTAATTGTTTTATTTCGCCGCTGACGGAGCTGTCATACGGCTGTAACTGATATCAATCTAGAGCTGTCTCGTCCATCATTGCGTGACAATCCTGTCCGCGATAGTGAAATGTGTCCCTCCGTTTTATAGCGTGTCATGTGGATAGACAGTATGGACAGTCTGGACACGCGTGCACCCTGTGTGTAAATAATTATAATATACATGAACGTAAGAATGATAATACAGAAAATTAATAACAAAACAAAACTTAATGATCTCTTGGACACTAATCCAACATACGATCTGGTTTGCGGATGAATTAACGAAGATTTTCCTTTATAATGCGCACAGCAAAAGTGTGGAACTCTCTACCTGCGTTTGTGTTTCCGAGTGCATACAACCCGAATCTCTTCAAAGTAAGAGTGAACAGGCTTCTTCTGGGTAAACTCACTCCACATCGTAGACTTTATCTGTGTCATCTCTGACCTAGACTAGAGTCAAGAGCAAACCCATTTAAAATAATAAAAAAAAAGAAGAGAGATTTATGCAAGTGTTGTTAAATATTTACCTAAACTTATTGTTTTTTTTTTCTCTCTTTTATGACCATGTGTATAATACAAACTGTGTAATTGTAATTGCAAAACGATACGAATGAAAGTTAAATATGTGTAGTAATAGCTTCGGGTCGGTTTTTTTGCTAAACTCATACCGATGCCGAATCGAATTCGCCGACCCCAAGTATATAAAACCCCTAACAAAACAGTCTGTTATTTTTATTGCAGAGCGAAAGCTTTTTCTCATACCAAGAAGGAAATTGGATAGTTACATTTGTTAGAATGCTCTTGCTTCGGGGGTCTTGAAAAAAGTGCTGAGGCTCCGAGCTAAGGGTAGTGCCGTAAGCTGAGCTTCCCAGCCCAGGTTTCTTCACGGTGTAATTATCCAATAAGTAAATAATACTTCATTTTAAAAGGTTAAAAAAGTAGTTCTGACCTTGATTTCAGTTCGAATAAATAAACAATTATTATTATTATTTTTTCATAAAAATCTCAATATTACTTTTGGGGCATTGTATTGTATATAATTTGTCTTGTACAGTCCATTAGAGAAATTATCAATAATAATAATAATTATAATAATAATGTAATCTTCACAACATTCACAAATTTTTTGTTTTCAATTTTATTCAGCCTGATCCGTCTAAAAATAAAACACCACAGCATAACAAAATGCAGTATATCAGCTCAGCAAACTGTTGCCTGTGTTCCATTATGTAGATAGACAATAGGGTATCAATCGAGCGGGGTATAATGGCATTGTTGGTTCATCGTCCATCATGGACCGACACCGCTGCATTATAATTCCCTAGTTGTATCTAATATAGAATGATGAAATAAGCGAATAAATAGTTTTCATTTTCCAACTTCATAGTTGCTTTTCACAATAATAAGAGCGCCATGTAAATTGTAAGTAAGTTTTTAGGTGGGCGTTATCGAATGACATCAATAATAGGGTGTTGATTTTTAGAGTTCCGTACCCAAAGGGTAAAAACGGGACCCTATTACTAAGACTCCACTGTCCGTCTGTCTGTCTGTCTGTCACCAGGCTGTATCTCATGAACCGTGATAGCTAGACAGTTGAAATTTTCACAAATGATGTATTTCTGTTGCCGCTACAACAACAAATAATAAAAATAAAATAAAGTTAAAATTTAAAGCGGTATAAAAGAAACGTTTTTTTCAGCGTTTTATGCCTTGTGGTGCGAAACCCTTCGTGTCCGACTCGCACTTTTCCGCTTTTTTTAGTTTACTGAGGACTGATTTTTCCATCGCCAAATAACTTTTATTCGAGGAATAAAATTGACGTTTGACAGTTTTTATATGAAATAACTGTCAAAATTTCAAAATTATGCCTCGAATAAAGTTATCAGATGATTGAAAAATCAGCCGTAAGTGTTTTTACTGTCATAGTTTTTTGTTTTTTTATGCTGTGACTTACTATCAATTTTTACCAATTTTTGTTCTTATAGTAGTTATAGTCAGCATTGGTGGCCAGTGGTATCGACCTTGACAGCGAGTTGAAGGTCGTAGATTCAAGCCCAGAGGGCGCTTCATGTTAATAATTTCATCACCACTGCTCTCAAAACAGTGAAGGAAAACATCGTTAGAAAACCGGATGCCCTAGAACCAGAAAAATCAAAGAAATGTTATATCTACCAACCCGCACTGGGCCCACGTGGTAGATTAAAGCCCTCTCCCTCTTGTAGAAAGAACGCCTGTGTCCCAGCAGTGGGAACATTATTTAAGCTGATTATGTGTATTATAATATCTATTGAATACAGTATTCTGTAGTTAGTTGAAAGTGTAGTAACGTATATTATGACCGTCAATAATGTTTTTCACTGTTGCTACGCCGTAGCAAATATGACGTCACAGCTACGGCAGCTACGCTTTCGTAGCCGATCCGCTACGAATCGAACTATTTCAATTATTATTTTAATGAGATCGTTATTGGTGTTATTTAGATTTTATAGCGTTTCTTTGTATCAAAAAGTTCTCTGAAGCATATTAATATAATATTATCAATAAAGATCTTTTCAATACATGTCCTTAAACGTCTCTTGAAAGTCGAAGCCACAAGATAATTATTGTGTTTATTCTTACAAAATATTTTCACACTTGAACTTACATCAGATACAGAAGAAAAAAAATAGTTAATATTTTGTAAATCGAGCATTCCTCTTGATGTTATGAGCGTTCGAATTTCAGGGAACTTGCTAGAGATATAGCTTTTACTGCAAAAAGGTGACAGTGGGAGGTATAAAATGTGTTTTGGTTCTAAGAATGTGTCTTTCTTTTCAATCCAGGCGAAATAATTTTTTAGAGATTAAAACATAAACACGTGCTGAAAGGTACCGATTTTTGGGGTTATTTTTTTGTACCTTTTGATCTTTCAAAATAGCGGATTCAAAATTTTTTTTCCAGTAAACAGTTTCGAGTAAACATTACATTTTTGTACAAAAATTTCTAGATTATAACCAAAAGTTCAAGCATTTCTCTTTAACTACTTTCCTCCTTTTTATCTAAAGAAGAGATGAAACTATACGTCATCTCGATGAGGCAAGTGTTCGTTAAACGCGCTGCTGAAACTGATGGATGTTCGGATTGTGCGCGCTGCTCCAGTAGTGACGTCATAAGGATTGGGTGGCGTAAGTTAGAGGCGTTGGTTATCAGTGATTTTCATGATAAGTAATATTCTTGTCATAACATTATCCCTGCAATGATAAATGATTTTATTTCTGTAAGTAGGTTTGTACAAACACTCTTACGTCAATAATGCGTCAATAATACGTCAATAAGGCGTTTCCTATTTGACTACTCTGAGAAGAAAGTCCGAAACCAACTCAGAGGTGACAATCTCTTTTACAGTTCAGACATAATCTTGGTCAGATCATGTGAAGACCAAATAGATTGGTGTCTGTAATGGTCTTTTGAGGGAAGATCACACAGATTGAGCGGACCTGTCCAGTCAGTGCACGCATTTGTCAGTAATCATGTAGCTCAACTCAGAACTTAAGAAGCTCAATCCTTTGCTATGAAGAAAGAACAGCTGCTCACGCTCCCGAGGTATTTTTTAGGCACTCGTCTTCTAGAAGGTCTAGACAAAGTAACAATCTATCAACGATAACATCATCTGACTAGCCTTTTCTCAACTATGTTGGGGTCGGCTTCCAGTCTAACCGTATGCAGCTGAATACCAGTATTTTACATGAAGCGACTGCCTATCTGACCTCCACAACCCAGTTACTGGGTAATACGATACCCCTTGGTAAGACAGGTTGTCAGATTTTCGGGCTTCTTGGTACCCGTAACAACTCTCAAAGATCCACGAATGATAGCCGGGACCAACAGCTTAAAGTGCTTTCCGAGACATGGAGGGGTCTCGGTATGTAAAAATGGTCACCCATCCACAGACTAACCGCTGCAAGCGTAGCTTAACCTGATCGATCGAGCTGTGCGGCTGTTTGTAGAACAAAAAGCAACAGCGATTGTCATTCGTCTACATAGGTTTACTTTCTACATCGTATGTTAGTGGTCTCCAAAGTCCAAACTTACCACTGCAGATGTAGAACAAAGATTCCTAATAATCGCTTTATAATGAATCTTCATAAATACTGTGCCTTAAAAATTCAATTTATATGTATTTTTTATGACTCAGTATTCATTTAGGCAGTGCATTCGTTACTTGCGTGACTTGCCATTTGATAAGCATACCTTGCGCTTTCTGCGGGCATCATTAGATTAATTTTGGCGTTTATTGCTCTACTAGCATCTGCCAGCGATTTCATGTTTCCAATCTAACCCGTCGCATCGCATCGCATCGCCCGCGCTATTGCTTCGTTTTCACTTAACGTTCTTTCTGGCGTTCTTAGACTTATGTTATAATTTAAAAAATTGGGCTATCAAATGTAAAAAGAATTTTCGCTTTCTTAAAAACACAAACTCTTCAGCTTAACATCACCTCATCATCATCCTCCTTCATCTCTTCGTCTTAGCATTATGCTGAGCGTTGGCCGTTTTGCGTAGATGTGACGCATACTTTCTCCCAAATTGTTATTTTTGCTTTTCTGTTGTTTGTGTTTTTATTTTTATGCGTCATGTTTGCCGCGAATAAACGTATTTTCTTTCTTTCTTTTCTTTCTTTCCTTCTTTCTTTCTTTCTTAATTATTACTATTAGTTTAAATTACTCTTGTCTCAAACGCATAATATACCAACTCCTTTTCGAAGTTGGTACAAAAGTTCCTCTGATTGCAGTTACGTGAGCATATAATTATTTTCATTGTACCTATACCTGTCAACGTCACTAATTGCCCAAATTTATGAGAAGATTTTTGTCGTATATTCCTCAAATAAAATGATAATAATGAGGTTTCCATTTAGCCCTGTTATACTCTCATCTTGAGCCACACACAGAAGTATCCAAAGTTTCGACGTGCCAGTACGGAACTTGTTGCTCTGAGGGCATTTTCCGCACAAGAGGAACCCCCACGTTCCGTTTCATTGCTCGTTAACTTTCTTTATAAGGAAAAAGTTCGATCAATTAACACGTCACAAGAACTATAGGTATTTCTTTATCGGAACCTTTTACGATTTGGAACACAATCGATGCCGGATGCCGTGTAACGGTTCTGCGATAGACTGTTGGTTGGCAGGCCAAAGCGCAATCAATTCACTTAGGTACCAATAAAGAATGAACATTAGTCAACCCCTGAGGTGGTAAAATAGGGATTGAGATGTAAAAGATTGTACAATGCATGCCACGAAAGAAGAGACTTGACACACCACGTGGTTTGACATGCGCAGTACACGATTTTAGGTATCTTTAGCGGTATGAGGTCTGAGTGCGGGACGGGACCGGACGTCATAGGGGCGGCGAAAAGAGCGGGAGAGGCGGGGTCAAGTCTCATCTTTCGTGGCACGCATTGTACGTTGTTGAGCAGGCAAGTTTTTCGAACATAATATGGAGCAACATCCTTCAAAATTGTTCAGATTATGATTAATTGTGTGTTACGCAATTACAGTGCAGGTCACATAGATCATAAAAGGGGGAAGAAAACATTCAAATCTTAAGAAATGTCGCAATCATAATATTATAGTAGGTATTTGTTGTTTACTCATTTAAAAATTCTGATAAACTATTTATACAACATTTAGAAGTTTTTTTTTTAAATGTGGTCTCAATAGTCTAGTGGGCAATTGCTGAATAGTTTTCGGTATCTTATTATTTATTTACTTACAAGCACTTACATTTGTACAAAAGTAGCCTACTTACTCCTTGTTACTTAGGCTACTTTTATTTCAGAAAAAAAAAACCTATGAATTACCGAGATCCATGTGGTCGAAGCCGCGGGCAGAAGGTGGTATTATATTAATATCAAAATCATGACGGTGAAAAAGATCGACGTATGTCCATTTTTGCTAAAGAGTAAGCAGAAGAGACTTTGTTGAGGAACGGCTCAACGAAAACTCCTTGATTTGTTAGAGAACTCCAATTATATTAATGGCTTTGCTAGGGACAATTGGCAGAGTTAACTAACAAACTAATGATCACTATGTGTGATCAAAGCACAAGTACAACCCACGGTCCAAAAATAATCGTTTCGACATTAATTGAGGACACCCAAACAAACTTCACAAAGCGGTCTGTTCTTAGCTGAGATTAAAGATAAGGTTAATATCCGTGATTTCCATCCTCAAAATATCCTTAATTAAACTGAACCGTAGGCTTCCAAAACGAATCAAGTAGAAGAATGGATCTACGAAAATACCACATTAATTTATTTCTGAAAATATAATTGAATACAACTCTGAGCTCCCTACAAAATTACTTTTAATTCCCAAGGTGTAAATCGTTCATAACTCTCCTTTGGCCCAGATTCTATTCAAGAATCTTAATAAAAAATAGTCGCAGACATTGTATAGCACGACACAAATTAAAGGTTCCAATTTTCGCTTTTTATCTCGATATACTTACGGAATCGACACTTATGCGGGTGAAACCGCGGGGCGCAGCTAGTTGCTTCATAAATGTTCGAAAAATTTGTCTGAACTGTCAAAATTAAAACCATTACCACTATGTGTTACGCAATTACCCCGCTGAGGTTAATAAACGAACTCAGACCGGAAAATGATAGTGTCTCGATTAAATACACCGGTAAAACCTTTATATTGAGTCGTACTATACTTTGGTTTTAAATGAATTTCGGTCTGTTCAACCGTTGCTCATCTTTACTTTACGTGTTACATTTAAGTGCTTCTGGAAGTTTCCAAACTTTTATTATAATAGGCTCGGCCGCCATTTTGGATCATGTTTTCGGTATTTAAATTCGTGTTGTTCTTTTGTTTCCCTTGTATTCATTATTACCTATGAAGGTAGATATTTCAAAATAATTATGTACATAGTTGATATTTTAAGTGTTTGGCCAGACTGGGAGCGCGGGCGCGGGGCGGGCGCGGGGCGGGCGCGGCGCGGCAAACTCAAACATTTATGAACTTCCTTTGAGTGTCTATAGTAGGCACGCGGGCGCGGTGAGCGGCGCGGGCTGTTCGGCGCGGGAAGCGCGCGGGCCAATCACGCCATAGCTCGTTCATACAAGTGGCCGCAGAGGATGCGCGGTGCGTGCGCGGGCGGCCTGCGTTGACCGGGGTTCTCAAACTAGTTTAAGCTAATTTCTAGTAAAAATAAGTCTTCTTCATCCATATTACATTTTGAAAAACACTGGAGACGACAACACGCAGTACGCAGCCGCGCTCCAGTGCGGACAGGCAGCCCGCGCGCGTTTCCCCAAACTGCGCCCACCCCGCGCCCGCGGCCCAATCTGGCCAAACACAAATAACCTATATTTTACTGAGTGACTGTATTCACGTGACTTCTGTAGCTTTAGCTACAGAAGTCACGTGAATACAGTCACTCAGTAAAATAAACTAGTCGAATGGTCATTTAGATTAGTAATTTATTACTAATCTAAATGACCATTCGACTAGTTTGGGGCGTCGTAATACTGCTGTCCTGATGATGGTATGACTCGGGATGACTGGTTAACAGTTGTCAAAAACCGCTTTTTAGAAGCCAGGGGCTTTAAAAAACATTCCCATGAAATATTATTACACAAATATAATCGTTGTAATAATTACACAAAAATAATCGTTGAACATATCAACGATTATTTTTATACATATTTTAGAAGAAAACGAAGCACAAAGAAAAAGATTTTGTTCGGCAAAATTATTCGTTCTAGATTTTTTGTCGCTAAAAACAATTAAAGGTAGTCTGGCAAAGACTTTCCAATAGTTTAAAAGACTCTTTTGGACAATTGTCGAGTTGTACAAAATTAAGTATTCTGGTTTGGTAACTCGTGCCGAATCGAGAAAACTGATTTACATCCGTCACCTCACACTTCAGGTCCAGTTGAAAACCAGCGTCAGGCACTAGTTGTCTGGCATTTCTGCTGAAGCCGTGAGGCACACTTTCCTACTATTTTTTTTCAACGCTCTTTACACTTTTTAATTTCTATTTTATGTTTTGTTATATATTTTAATTTGTACGTTTTAGTCTGTGCTAAATAAAAGTTTTTTTTTTCTTTCTAGAAAAACGAAAAAATCAACATGAAAAAAGTGGCAGCCAAAAAAAAATGTTTTTTTTAGTTGCATAAAACTGGCCGACAACGCGATATAAAAAGAAACACTTAAAACATTAACTTTTTAACTTAAGTTTCAATAAAGAACGATCTATGGTAGACAAAATCGCTTTCAAGAAACTATAATTTTCTTTCAGAAAGCCTTTGAATCAAATCCCACGGTATTCCAATCGAAAACCCTAGTAAACACTTTACCACTAAAATGAAATTAACCAAAACTAAAATCGTTAAAGTTTTAACAAGACAGCGTCTAAGAGAGTGCACCTTACATTACGTATAGTTAAGTAGAAACACTTAAACCATTAACTTAACGATGTCCCAAGTTGCACCTCAAAAACAATTAGTTTCAATTTTAAGTTATTCCTCATAGAAGAAGACAGGAATTTAAAAAACTCTTGCTTAAAAGCTTAACGGATGAAATAAAAGCTTCTGAACTTAAGTCGGACAGGTTAATATCCTGTCGTAGCACGTCTACGGCGTAGCGGCGTAGCGAATACTACGGATTTGCTACGACATTTGTATGAAAAATATTCGTCGTATGAATACTAATCAGGTTTTCAGTTGTTGTGAATCCTGACGTTGAAACATTGTTCAATTCGTACCCAACTCGTGATTTCTAAGAATATATTTATCTACCCACGTAGATTTAGATACCAAAAGATACGATTATAGAATTACATTCAAATTAAATTATTTGAAGTCAAACAATTTGCTTTTGACCTTTCACGACTCTGAGGTATATTTTAAATAAAATATCCTTTGGTATATTTGTTTTAAATCGTATAATTTAGGATTCTATAATTTGATAACTAAGAAAGCTACAGAATTCGAAGGATACAGGATAAATAAGTTAAGCTTCATTATAGCAGTGGTGACCCAGTGGTAACGGCCCCGACTTACGAGTAGTAGGTCGTGGGTTCGAACCTAGACAGGCGCTATGCTCTGTGTAATTTTTCTCATCACTATTGCTCTCAAAAACGGTGAAGAAAAACATCGTGAGGAAACCGGCATGTCGTAGGACGAAAAATTCGAAGACATGTGGCATCTACCAACCCGCACTGGGCCCGCGTGGTGGGTTACGGCCCATTCCTTCTCACAGAGAGGAGGCCTGTGTCCCAGCAGTGGGAATGTAATAGGCTGATTCTGCTATGTAGATTTTCTATCTCCACAAATTGAGTTGATTATGATATAAGAGGCTGTTTAGTTATTTAAAACTGTAGCACCACATAACATAAGTATGCTGGATGTTAAGAACACACGTGTAATCCAGTCAATAAAGGAGTTCTAGAGTGCATGAGCAGGGAGGTGAACCATAGTAGATTCTGGAGGGTGTCGCTCTAAGATGGTTAGGAATTCGAAAAAAAAGTGTACAGTAAAGCTGTAGAAAATTTTATAAGCTTTCATTTGGTATAATTTTTTTTGCCCTAAGACGCACCGTTTTTGAGATATATGCGAAAAACTAAAGAGTGCGGACTTTGTGGCTTCCCCTCGCTCTGGCTCATCTCATAAACATCAGGAGTTTTAATCGTCAGGAGTTTTACCTAAACATCCTGTACAAGTTTCTGAAGGAATCGTTTAGGTCCCTCCTCACGCACTCGACATCCCTTTTGGGCTATTTGATGACTGAACTAGTAATAAAAAAGCAAAAACCAATAAAACAAAAAAGTATATTATAAGAAACAGGAATCCTAAATTAACAATTTTGCAGTACATAAAACTGGTTGAAAATGTACGAAGGCTTGAGCCAAGACGTTTATATCTTTGAAAAATAAAACGACTTCCATTGTGTGGGGCATAATAGAAATTCGAAAAGGTGTAGTAACACGGTGCGGGCACGAAACGATTTCGCGACGTGTACAATTATAGATTGTAAAGGAAACTTGAGATTATTAACACTGTTAGTAACGTATAGGAATGGTGTGTAATTTTATTGTTATTCGATTCGTTTTTAAGTGTGATAAAGTTAGAAAGAAGCGAGCTGAGTATGTGAGAGTGTTTGTTACTTTTTACAGCCGATAGATACTGCTGGACCAATTTTAATGAATGAGGTGTTGTTTGTTATATTTTAATGCGGACAAACCCCGTTTATGGTGTAAATCTTAACAAAGTCATAGGAACTCCATAAGGCGTACGTAAGATATATATTTTTTAAGTATGCTGAACTTTTTTCTGTAGTCGGGTTGATTATTTTTCTTGTTGTTATTCTGATTAAATTGTGAATCTTATAACATTTTCTGACTGACTACTTTCGACACAGGTCGACGACGAAAGCGAGTGAAGACAGTAACCCGAGTATTAATGCGCAAATATTATACTTCGTCCGCGTGATATTTCACCCTCCCCCATTCACCCTCAGGGTGGAATTTCGAAAAACCCTTTCTTATCGGATACCTACTCTTTACAAAGAACACTCCCTCCAAATTTCATGTCTCTAGGACCAGCGGTTTAGGCTGTGCGTTGATATATCATTTAGTCAGGACTTTGAATTTTACATATATAGATAGATATTGACTTTGTTTTGTCAAGAGCAGCAAAATTCTCATAGCAAGTGCACTCTAAGGTTAAGTTTGAGTCGAAAAAGTCTGTCAGCCATGTTTGTAGTGAGACAGACTGCCCAGATGACCACAGTCATTGTAACTTAGCATTAGAAAATTAGTAACGAAGCCATATTCAGGTCACGACAGCCATAAATGTCTACCTTATTAAAATTATCCTTATCAATGTCCAATAAATTTTAATTGTACAGCCTCTCAAAAAATATGGCGGGTAATGCTTATCTCAGTCTGCATAATATAAGAGCCAGCGAAGGGAAATAATTAGGTGCTTTAGCCGACAGAGGATAGGTAGAATTTATATTATTTATTATGTTTAAGTTTATGTGTTAGAATACAGTACGTTGTTTTATAAGGACCTTTGCTTATCTTGATATTACTTTTCGTTAATTAGAGTAATATTTTGTAGGTTTTCGGAGCGTGGGCGTGTTGTTTTAAAGCGAATACGTTTATCTTTTGGTTTTTTACTTTTATTAATTAGTGCGATTTTCACTGTTTCTGACAAATAAATAGTTTCCTAAAATTTAAATATATGTACAACTGCTGAATATTATTGTGTTTTGATGTGATATCAACTATAGCGATAGTATCAAAAATACTGAATTCCACGATATTTTGCATACACCGCCGAAGCCTGCCAAAACCCAAAGCCAAAACATTTTTGGCCTCTCCCAAAAGATCGCTATTTTTTTAAATAAGCCAAGCGCCAGAAGTATACTTGTGGCTGACATGATGACGAAGATATCTATTTTCTTTTTTTTGTCTCTATACTGTTATAAAAGTAGCAGTAGCTAAGTTCTACTTGTTAGATACTTTATGTCAGCACAATTGACCAAACACTTACCCCCTTACTAAAAGTTGTATAGCGTCTGTGTAGTTACACAACGCTTTGTCTTCTTCTTTCGAAAGTCAAATTATTGACGTCTAGAGCGAAATCAGAGTGTAACTATTCATCTGATATACCTAATACGTTTATTAGTCAGGGGGTATATGTTCAAAGCAAATAGCACTTCCTTATTATTCAATGCACATACTTAGGGCAGGAGCAAACCTATCGAGGCGCAATTTTTTTAAGCTGACATCTTAACATATTGCTCAGATGGGAAGGAATTCTGATCAGTACTTTGCTGGTTAGGCCATGCCTCTATCTCTAGGGGTGTTCAAGTCTGCACGATTCAACACAGCTAGGCAGCAAAATTGAACATGGAGATCTGTGTTTGGAAAATAGCCGCTTGGTTTTAATTCTAACTAGCAGCGTGCCGCGGTTTCATCCGCGTAAGTTTCGATCCCGTGGGAATATCGGGATAAAAATTATTCTGTGTCCTTTCTCGGGACTCAAACTATCTCTATACCAAATTTCATCTAAATCGGTTCAGCGGTTTAAGCGTGAAGAAGTAACATACAGACATACTTTCGCATTTATAATATTAGTATGGATAATTGTGGCATGTATAATAGTATCTTGGCTGCTTTATCCAGGACAGCCAAAGATTATACAAAATTGTAAACCTAGGTATTAAGGTTAGAAAGAACGCCCCTTTGAGGGTGACATGATCGGACCGATCACACCCTCTACGTTTATACGTAGAGGGTGTGATCGGTCTGTCAAACTGTAAAGATTAAAAAAAACACCCTTATTTTACATGTAACCAAACAAATTCTATAGGTACTACACCCAATCTGAATGTGTAAAAGACATTTTGAAAAGGTGTTACAAATTCTGAGAAACTAGAATAACATGTTCCATGAAAAATCACCTCGTCGGCAATATTTCTAAAATACCTACCAACCTAATATTATTGTGATAGAAAAATATATTATGTATTCCATATTAATAATTTCAAAGGAAAAGGGTGTTGATTATTTTTTTTGTCGCTGTCTGGGCCCACTCTTGACTTCAATCACGCCTGATGGAAAGCGATGGATGAGGTCTATGATGGAACGAGCGTGCCCAGAAGATGCCTAAGAACTCCCACGCATCGACGAAACACAGCAGGCTGCTTGACGCCGGACTCCGGCCGGAGGGTGGTCGCAAACCAAGTGGGCTCAACCCTACCACCGCAAGTGAAGAATTGACCAGTCAAATAAGGTGTTGGGTGTGACTGTCCAGGATTCGCTGAGCGCTCGGTTTAGTTGAGTAACTGGCGGGACAAATTGCGCTACACGAGGAGGCTTCTTCATGTATGCCAAAAAAATTGTTGTTTATTAATCCTTAATTTGCCACAGAGTATTGTTGAATGTTTTTGTTATCATTTTATTATCAGACTTATCGAGTTAGTTATATTTTAGACAGTATTTCGCTTGTAAGTTGTACTCCTATAATATATTTAAAATGGTTTCTGAATGTAATAAGCTTTATTTAATAATATTTCCACGAATCTATACTGATATAATAACGCTGAAGAGTTTGCTTGAACGTGCTAATCTCTGAAGCTGCCAATCCGATTTGTTTTTTTTTTTGCATTTGACACCCTAATTCTTGAGGAAGGTACATCACGCTACCACCCATAGCAGCCGAGAAAATAAACATAACGCTAAACGAAAACGAAGTAACAACGCGGGCGGGCGATGCGATGCAACGCGGTGAGTCAGGGAACGATACACGGACAAAGTCGCGAGTAGAAGCTTGTAACAAATAAATGTTCATTTGATAGACCAAGTTTCTATGCATTATGATTGCAAATCTATGAACAAAAAGTCATTAAAAATATTCTTCCGCACCGCTTTCCAGTAATCCTATTCATTTTAAACACAGACAGCTTAAATATACGTATATATTTTTAAATTGAAGCCTTCTAGAACCTAGGTAGGATTTAATTATACTGCTCACTGGAAACACTAAAGGATTCAATTTTAAAATTTAATATGCAAAAGGTTTTCTATTTCTCAGTTTTCGCGCATTCGGAAGATTAAAACATTTTATTTATTTGCTTTGGATGTTTGACTGTGGTTAGCAGTACTTATTTTGTAAGTCAGTGGGAATCAAAGTAAGAATAAAGTGGTTGGTGCGTTGATTTGAAATTTTACGGAAATTGTTCAGAATTGAACAGAGTTTTATTATTTTAAAAGGGAGGACACCCTTTTCAATCAGTTAATATAGGAAAACATTGGACATACCTGACTGATTAGGCTAAACTCTTAAGGTTAATAAACCTTAAGAGTTTAGCCTAATCAGTCTATAAAGATTCCTCTCATAGGACTCAGTGAGTCCTCTCTGTGAGAGGCAATGGGCCGTAATCCATCACGCGGGCCTAGTGCGGGTTGGTGGATGTAACATGTCTTCGATTTTTGAATTGAATTTTCTTTAGGCGCGTTGGGCATTTTTTGAGATGGGAGAAACCATTGGACTCGCCCCACTGTTACCGTAAGCGACACCGCGCGTGTTTTGTTTACAAGACGATTAAAAAAATACCCGCTTCGGATGTGTTCGGCTGTCCTCGGGATGTACTTGGTTTCTAATCAAACATACTGCATTCAATGCTACTTTACCGAGGGATCCCATTAAAAAAATTTCTATAAATATTTTTAAAGATGTTTATAGAAATATAGGCATCAATTCAATTTGTGACTCCTGCGGGAAAAATAACTAAAAATTGCAAATTTTCGGAAGATAAAAAACCTACATCAGCATTGCTGTTAATTATTGTTGCATTGTTGTTGGAAAACGACATTATTACGTTTTACAAAACAGTAGCCATTTTAGAAATCCCTTTTCTGACAGGGTCCACTAAAAAATTACCCTCTAATCACTTCAAAGAAACAATGTAGTACACGTCTAAAAATACTCACGAACCCTTTTAATCCCAAAGAACGCAACAGTACAGAAAGTCTTCAAACACACTTAGTAAATTAATAACAAAACAAAAACCAAAATTTGAAGCTGTTTCTCGCGAGCCCTTAATTACGGTTTCCAGAGCCCTTCTATTTGTTACGAGTGTTAGTTAAAAAGGGATATAAATAATTAATCACCTGTCCGCAGTTTTAACTGTGAAGGATGACCAGGGAATTTTTTTCCCAAAGTACTTTTTGGTGAAGTCGGTGTCCAGGGGAAATTTTTCAATGCTTTTTTGGTGATGTTCGTCGGAAACGGGAAGTGATGGCAGATTTGATTAATTTGGGGTTTTATGGTGTATTTACTTTTGTGTAACATGAAAGGATGTATTTTATTTATTTATCTTGGTTCTACGCATAGACGATCGATGGAAGACACGTGTATCGATTGAGACAACCGACACTTATTCTGGGAACCGACATGTGATTCTTTTCTTCCTAGCATGGTGCGTGTAACGTTAATGTACGTTGCAGAGTCATCATTATCTGACTTGCCTTTTCCGAACTATGTGGGTCGGCCTTCCGTCTTACCAGATGCAGCTGTATATCAGTATTTTACATAGAGCGACTGTCTATCTGACCTCCACAACCCAGTTACTGGGAAACACGATACTCCATGCTAAGACTGGTACCCACGTAGGTATTTACTCAATTTTGATTGTGCTATTGGAGTATTTAGAGTCTTCAATGGTTACCTTCCACAAATATGTGAAACGGTTCATCGCGGGGAATTCTTTCATCATAGATTTTTCTGCCATGTAACATTGCACTGTTCCAGATTGAAAAGCAAAGGCAAGTGAAAACAGGTTCATATTTTAACGATATTGGATCCAGTGAAATTCTAGAAACATGAGATCTTTGCACTTGGTTTCCAACACAGAGTTTACCCTCCGCGTTGGATGTGTCACTCAGCTGCAATAACCTTGTGAGGAAACATTTTCAATCAATTAAAACATTTCACATAAAATTACATGGACACTTATGAAACGTCAAAAGCTAGGTGCACGGTACTAATTGGTCGTTTCCTATGGAAAAGAGCCGGCAAGAAACTCCACGGTCACTCTTTTAAAAATAATCCTGTCTAAACCTCCTTTTTTTTTGTCGGGGGACACCTTCAAAAGGCACCCGACCTGCTAGGATGGAGGTCGGGGAGTGTGGGATTTTCACCTCACTAAAACCACCCTGGTAATCACCGTCAGCACATAGGGGTGGTCCCGGTTCCTCTTAAAAGACCAATTTCGGAACCTCCCCGTGCAACGCCTGTAATCCCTGGGGAGACTGTAAAGGGTGTGAGGCTGAGCCTCGCTATGCACGGCAGCATTTGTGATCACTGTGCCACCGTCTTCCCTGGGGTCACTTGGTAGGCGGACAGAGTCCCCACTCTGTGCGCCCGCCACCCCAGTCTATACCTACCTAGAGTGCCTCAATTCCATTAGGCTTATGACGTAGTGCTCGCATTACCGTGCCCATAAGCCTTAATATCGCAAATTCACTAGGATTATCTGGCCACAACGCGGTGGTCAAATAATTCGGGTCTAACCACTGCCTTCCGATTGGGAATCTGATTTATATTCGCTGGAAATGGTACAACTATAATATTCATAAGCTGGAATGGTTAGGAGGTATGTAAGACTTATTGTAGGTAGCATCAGTGTTGTTTCAATAAAATATAGGTATGGCTATTACATAAGGACGATTCTCGAAACTTTAAGAACGTTCATGACGTCAAAGGGGCAATTAACGTAATTTTTAGAAAATTCCCAGTCTGATCTCGGTCTCAATCTGTCAAAAATACCTCTAATTTCCCGACATTTTTGACAAGTTTTTGACATTGATTGTCGCTGAGATGAGATTGCGAGAATTGGCCTTCTGATCAGCTCCTATCTTTTAAACTAGAAAAATACTGCCGGTCGATTCTGTAAAAATCTCACCGTGAAAACATAGGTGATGTGAGTTTGTTTTTGCTAGGAACTGACACTTTGACAGCTCACTCCACGCTCACTTCACCTAAATTTTCACGGTGAGATGGTTACAGAATCGCACTGCTGTATCTTGAAGGATTTCTGAAAATGCGACTGTGTTTATTTGTGGCACATAAAGGCTCCTTCAAACAGGCGCGAAACGACACGCGACACAAAGGCACCGCAAATCGCACAACGAGCGGTGTCTTTGTGTCGCACGCGATTATATCGCGTGTCGCGTCTGTTTGTAGGAGGCTTTACCCTGTATTTCAGTCTTATCTAAATTCTCAAGAATATTACTCGTCAAAAACACCGATTCCTAAAAGTAATTCACACTTAAAACACTAGGTACCACCAGGTGTAGTAACATCTGTTAAGTTGAGCTCGGCAGTAAACCCTTTTCTCAAAGCAAGTTAAGGAGCTTTTAAGCTCCATTGTCTGCACTAGATTTAGCCTGCGACTCCGTCCACATACGACATTTTTATCTACTGTAAGAGTATCATAAAATGGGAATTTTAAAGTGTGTTTCTGAACCTTTTAAGGCGCGTTCACACAAATCACACACATACACTATATACTTACGATTTTATTATGAACTAATATTTTCAACTTTGAGAATGTGATAACCCCTTGGGGGCTTGTGGCTAAATAATAATAGCCGCTCGGTCGATCGATCAGGTTAAGCTACGCTTGCCGCGGTTGGTCCGTAGATGGGTCATTATCTATATATAGGTAAGCCGATTACGGATACGAAACCAGAGGCCGTATGTCGTTACGTAGTTATACCTACGTTGGTTTGATATTTTTACAACTTTGCAATCATGAAGGCACTATATATACATACTTACTTTTCATACAATATATACGTACTATATTACATCCAGGGTACAGAATTAGGTCATCTACAAATTTAATAAGGATCCGCCCGGTCTGTTATGAGCACGAGTCTCGAGATTGTCAGCAGATTACTCGGTTCGATTACCCCGTTGACAAAGAAGCAACCAATTAGCCGGTAGAACCGGGTAAATATGGCGGAGGGTAACAAGAATGTTATAGTCGCTCGTATAGTGAAGTAGGGTGACAGTGTGCTCACAATAACAATAGATTGTTTGCCAAGGGAGCAGACAACTATTTTGAAGGCGAGAGTTTTTTTTTTTTTAATCCAGAGCTCAGCGTGGGATTCAAAGTACGTCACTCGAGCTTAAAATAGTGTTGCTCCCGAGGTGGATACTCTACTTTCTATGAAAAAATAAGTAAGTACAACTTATAATAAGAACACTAGGTACTTACGTTTATTTATTTACATACAATTACTTGAGGAAGAAATTATTTTTTATAATACTAAGTAAAATCCTAATTTGAGTAAACAATTATGAACGAAGGCAGAATGCTTTTCGCGCGTTTATTTTTATTTTTTCACAAACTTTTTTTTTATTTGGCTCGCGCGTTTTACTTTATCATACAGCCTGATACTTGTTCATACAATGTTCGTGATTGATCTGTTTGATGATTGGAACTTTTACTAACAATATCCACATTCCAAATTTAAAATCACTTTTAGTCCCTAGGGATTAAAGTGCTATTTTAGTCCCTGTTTACGAAAAATGCACTAGCTCTTTTTGAATAGATGTGATAAAAATAAAATTGTTAGAGTAAAATGTTTGATAAATCCAAAAAAATGCCAGTAGAAGTAAAAAAAAAGAAAAAAAATCTGTATCTGTATTGTGTCTGTGTGCATTCATTTCATTCTTCTACTAGGGTACTTTTTAGTGACTTTAGTTTTGTTAATTTTTAAGAGACTTCAAAAAAGAAAGTTCTATGTTCGACCCTTATGTGTGTGTTTGTACTTATCTGTATTTATGAATAACGTTTAATTACTTTTCTTTCCTGAGAAATAAAATCAAAGAATAAAGTTTATTTGGTCACAGTTCGTGAAACACAAAATACAAAAAAATAAAATAAAATAAAAATAATGTATCAAACAACAATAGTGTGTGCATCGCGCCATTATCTGGATTTCTTACCTATCCCTGGCTACCACTCAGTCTACCCCATACATCACTTTCATGTGCCCGTTTTTAGTCAGTTTTATTATATCTATTTCGAAAATAACGTATCGAACATAGGTAATAGGTAATACAGGCTGGTGTCCGCAACTCCACGTCAATGCGCGTATTTTGCGTACAAATAATACTATGAAAATGTCTTAATATTTCATAAAAATTCACTGTCACAACAGTCAAGTTTCCATCTAGCATCTACAAAGAATACCTTAGTCTACTGCTATCTGCGCTATTCTTCTGTATTATTTACAAAAAATATACTGAATCTCAAGATTCCTCAACGTTTACATAAACTGCAGAATGAATATTTAAGTGTGGAGAAAACTGAAAGCGAAAATAATGAGAAGGAGAGAGATTGTCATCATTAAAATAAGAATAACGCAAGTTTTCTTGTCTCATTGCATAGATCGCTGCTTAAAATGTTCTCAAGATGTATACTGGAAGAACCCTGGAAGTAACTTAATCTCTAGAAAAACTTAACTCAATATTTGAAAGTAGCTGTGGCCCGCGACTTCGTCTGCAATCCAGGATGATAAGCAGCCTATGTCATGTAGCCCAGGTCATGTTTTACCCATGCGTCAAATTTCATCCAAATCTGTTCGGCTGTTTAAGTGTGAAAGGGTAACGAACAATTAAACTCAATTTCGCTATTATAATATTATATAAATAGGGTGTTTGGTAGAAGGACTGACACAATTTTCAGGACAGAAAGTATTATCCGACGACGACAGAGCCAAGTGCATCCGTCAGGCCGCGACTGTCGGCTACCACCGACAATATGCCGCTTATATTTGAGCACCGTACTCAAGTACACGAACGACACGTAGTCTTCGACTGCCGTCGATACGCGCCGCGGCCTGTTACCAACACGCGTCACCGGTTGCAGTTGGCTCTGTCGTCGCCGCGTGTCGTGCATTTGTTTTACATGTAGGTGATATTGAGGTGGCGAGCTAAACCATGACCGCTAGGTAACGCAGTGAGGCGTCTTCGGCATGTAATTACCATAAAGCACTTAGTAATATCTACATACATAGACACACAACACATCAACAACAACACATCAACACAATAAATTTTTATGTTCCTGACCAGTATATGCGTGGCGTTGTAAGACGACAACATAGACTTCTCTGCTACCCGCCTACATGGCGTGCTCCCCGAACCAACAACACTCCCACTGCTAGAGCAATTAAGTTAATAAATGACTTTCTGAAATATATACCTGAAGCAGATTTATTTTTTGACTCTCAATGGACAATCGCTAAGCATGTGTCTATTTATTTAAATTTGAAGAAGTAATTGTTTGTTTTTATTTTGTTTAGAGTCTAATTTTATGTATAGGGTTGTTCAAATTTTATGTTACTCTGTTTTTTTTTTTTTTTTTTTGGTATTTTAGTTCTAATTATAATTTTAATGTAATTTTGTAGAATTAGCATAGATATAAGCGATTTGGTGTAAACTGTTAGCTTATATTTGATAAATAAATGAATATGAATATGAATATCACCGACTATTAACATCAAGAACACAACTAAAAGTACATTCCTTTGTTATTAATAAGCCGTGTTTCAAGTAAATTAAACAGGTGTTAACCTAGAGCTTCGCAATGTGACTGAGAAGGGTCAGGTAGTAAAAGGTCCAGGAATCCAGAATATTCTCACAATTACAGTACCCGCATTACAGGGGCCCTGGTAAATTATTTACATGTTATATGCAATCTACATACGATTTTGGATCTTGGCATGTGGGAGGTGGGCTTATAGCTGGGTGGAGGATGGTTGATAAATTTTGGTTTAAAAAAAAAATAAGTTTTTTGTACGGGGATTTTATTTGTTTTTTAGAGGTGATGTTTTGATGTTTTATACTCTGTTTAGTCAATATTGATAACTTATGTCAAATCTTGTCAAGTTTTTTCTCTACGTTGTTTTTGCAATATTATGTAGGTATACAATAGTGAAGCAATAGTGATTAATTAAAACACGAAGCCTAGTTCGCCAATGAACATGATAAAAAAGCGGCAAAGTGCGAGTCGGACGCCGAAACAGACACGTTTCTTGCATGAAGACCCCTTTAACTTTTAATTTTACTTCATCATCATCATCATCATGATGATGATGATGAAGTAAAATTAAAAGTGAAGACCCCTTTAACTTTTAATTTTACTTAATTTTAATTATTTCTTGTTATAGCGGCAATAGAAATACACACTCTACGAAAATTTCAACTGTCTACCTATTACGGTTCATGGGGTATAGCCCACTGACAGACGGACGGACGGACAGTGGAGCTTTCGTAATAGGGTCCGGTTGGCACCGTTTGGGTACGGAACTCTAAACACTGCTACTAATACAACGTGAAATTAGTTTTTCGTGTTGGATTTTTATTCATTACCATGCCGAACATTTCTGAAATTAATCATTTACTAATCTAAAAATTATCACAACTTATAAAAACTCCAGACCATAATTCAGTATCATTAAAACATCTATAAATATAAAACAAAGTCGGGTTAGTTACACATTTTATAAATCAAGAACGGCTGGACCGATTTTTATGATGTTTGATTTTTTGGATTTGTCTCCGCCCCGAATAGCATAATAATTATTAAAACATGGAAAAAATAATAATGAAGATAATTCATTTCCTCATACATTTAGGCGGTATGAAGTTCGCCGAGTCAGCTAGTTAACAATAAAATACTTGGCTTATATCCATAATACCGTCGTTATATGGGGACAACAAAAACTTGTCCTTTTCAGTGACATCAAACAGCGGCTTGTCGCCACAATCCCATTATTTTATGGGGACTGGCACCATACATATATACGCAAATAAGTTTGTACTCAATGCATAAAGCAGGGTATTTGGGACAGTATGTCGGTAGGTCAGATAGACTGCATTATGTTAAGGATGTAGTTTTTCTAGTTATTTTTATGATGGAGCTGGTAGATGGTTCACAAAGTTAAGCGATGAAACTATTCTTAAATAAAATGATTAAAAAGCAGAACAGTTTACTTGAAATAATCTTAAATAAAATAATCATCAATAAAATAATAATAATAAATAAATAATCAAATCAATAATAATAATAAAATAATAATGATTATAATAATATAATAATCTTCAATTTATCTTTTTAATCTTTGTTATTAATTTTTTACCTTTTATGATGTTTTTAATACCTGTATTGTGTCTTTTGTTGCACTAAATAAACGTATAATCTATCTATCAGTCTATCAAATTACTTATGTATAAGAAGCTGTGGTGGCCCACTAATAACGGCTGCGACTTACCGAATTGTAGGTCATAGGTTCCAACCCAGAAAGGTGCTATACTTTGTGGAAATCATTCCTTCACCACTGCTCTCAAAACGATGAAGGAAAAACATCGCGAGGAAACCAGTACCTATGTCTTAGAATACACGGCCATATTTTAAATCAAATAATAAATAAAGTGCGGTGTGCAATTCGTTACACCAAACGGATGTCCAGCTCAGAATGTATCAGGCAAATATACCTGACGCTGCGATTCACACATACACACATGCTATGTATTTATAGCATTATCACACTATAATCTTCCCACTGCTGGGACACAGGCCTCTTCACAGTGAGGAGTGGGTCGTAATAAACGGGCGCAGGTTGGTAAATGTTACATGTCTTCGAATTTTTGGTTCAAGCACATGCTGGTTTCCTCACGATGTTTTCCTCCACCGTTTTCAGAGCAGTGGTGATGAAATAATTTACACAAAGTGAAACGCCTGTCTGGCTTCAAACCTACGACCATAAGACTCGGCCACCACTGCTCTCACCAAACAAAGACCTTCCTAAAATAGAATAAAAGAAACAAAACGTTTTCACATGTCATAAAATACCGCCAACAAAAACAACAATAGCCAACATTTACTTTATGTTGGCGTCCGTCTTATTGGATGACCTCCGTGGGTGGCAAGATGTAGGGAATTACATCAATCCAATTTGAGGAACGGCTCGCATTACCAACATTCCGAGATCTAGAAATTAGGGAGGAGTGTGTGTTGGAGGTGGTAGCGGATGCCATAAGAGGAGCGGTCGGGGACTTGAAATGTTACAGTACCCGGCGATAAATATTGCACATCGACCTTTGGAAATTGGTGTATTTTATACAAAGAATAAAAATAATTATCAAAAGAAGCAAATCATAATTGTTTTAACAGCTCCTAATAGATACCGGACTGTTTGTATTTCGTGCGACAGAGATAACGCTCTACGAAGCCGAAATTAGCCGATTGTCTCTTTCCAAAGGTCGATGTGCAATATTTATCGCCGGGTACTGTACTTGAAATAACGTTACGCGTAGTTCCAGTACCGATAATTTGTACCGTTCCACCAGGTTCGTAACAAAATTAATTCCTTGGCTATAACGATACTGACAAACGGAACGAAATCTTAAGCTGTTAACTAACAATATGATCAATATATCGTTATTAGTATAACGATTTGATAACGTTATTCATTTCGTTACTCAACTTCGTCAGCTTCATGACTTAAAAGATGACGAAAAAATATGAAGACGTTACAAATGAATCTGTAACGTTTCACCTGTAACAAGCAGATAAGCTTAATGTTACTGATACCTATAACGTTACTTATAATATGGTTCTACGAAAATTATATTCTATAACGTTTTTTTTTTATAACGTTATTGATATTTTTAGGTTTAAATATCGTTACAAGTTTTGGAACGTTACACGATAACATTAGTGGTAACGGAAACTCAAACTCAAAGCATTTATTTCAATTAAACCTTTTACAGGCATTTTTGAATTATCATAAAGTCGGTCAGTCAGAAAATATGAAGCTAGTTGCCCATTTTAAAGCGTAGGTACCTATGGAGAAGAACGGGCAAGAAACTCCATGGACACTCTTTTAAATAATATTTTTACAAAAATATTAGTTACATCATTAATGTGAATTTATAATTATATGTGAGAACGATGTAAAAAGACGTACGCGTTAAAAGCGTCCGGAACGAAATTCATTTCGTTTTCAAGTCCCTGGGTGCGCTTTATGACATCATCTCTGTCATCAGAAGACATTCGCCACGCATACATCGATGTAACGCTCTGCTAGAGTGACTGTCACCAGCCAGTGTCACTTTTTATCCTTTTCAGTGAGTCCAGTAACTTCGTTACAAAACTAGACGGCGCCACTTGCAGCGTCAAATATATTATATATATCGAGCATTTAAAGAGGCAGAAGCTTATACGTCAAATTCATTGTAATTGAGCGCTGTGTTAAAAAAATATCTCAGACAAAGACTGCGCGTTCCAAGTATCGAATTACTAATGGATTCCATCACATTATGAAAACGACTCAGACTTTCGAGATCAGCTTTAGTTTTAAAAGCTATATTCGCAGTATTACAGCCCATCATTGGTGGCACTTTATGGGCGAATTTCAGCAAACTGTCAGACGTCAATTATTATTTTATTCCATGGATAAAAGATATCTGACTTTGGTAAAATGAGCCCTAAGTATGTAAATAAAGTGCACGTCAAAATTTTCCTATTTCGATTATGACCTTGAACAGCCATGTCAATTTGCAACATGCTTTTCCCTATTTTAGACCGATGGATGAGGATTTCGACTGAAAAAAAACCTTCCGTCTTACATAAAAACCGCTGTCCTCTCATAACAAGCACGGATCTTCAAAACATTGAGCCGTCGGAATAAAAATGAAATGTTACGCAGTAAAATCTAAGATGGCGGCCTATGGTCCGCGAGCGGTGACAATGCGCGCCCCTCAAATAAAATTAAGACATTCCGGCTCTTCTCCTGTTTCATTCCGATTCGGCTCTTGAAAACAATCTGGAGTTACAAGAGTATATTTGACTTTATTATTATCATGAGCCCTTGAAGATTTACAGCTGGATGTACAATGTGGATGGATGTAGGATGGCTTGTAGCAGCTGGATGTAAGTTGCCGAAAATCGAGTAGAATGGCGTGCAATAGGAGAGGCCTGAGGCCTGTGTCTAGCAGTGGACTGCTGTAGGCTAAGGATAATGATGATGATGATACAATATGGATACAACAATATGACAATGAATGAAAATACTGGCAATACTACTGCATAGCAGTATTCCCGAGTGAGGGGAAGCATCAACAGCATTCTGAAGGTGTTTGCAGAGAGGCTGGATGGGCCTACAATGGGGAGGTTTACCAAGCTACATGTTGGCAACAAAGCTTGTTAAACCTTCCTGTGATTGTGATTGACTTTTTCTTTTTAAGTGTTCCTGCATGTTACTAATATAGTTTTTTAAGTAAGATGTAATACTAACACCCTATGGCTCTTGATGCCTGCGAATAAAATATTTTTATTTTTTTATATGAGTATTTTACTATGAAACAAAACATTTTTTTTTATAAGTCAATTAGGCAATAAGTAGTGATATGCCGTTTATAGGCTTTGGTGATCTTCGATTAGGTATCTATAGTGACTAAACTGTTGGATATGTAGCGATATCTACAACGCCAAATACGAATTATGCGTCATACTGACGTCACGCAAAATACTGCATCTCGCATGCAAAGTTTACCGAGCAACTAGCATATATACAACGGCCCGATATCAAATCATCGAACAGTTGCCCACCAAATACAACACCCGTCGGAGGATCCTCCCTTTCTTATGGAACTTTACACCCTGTTCCTTATAGAGATATGCCTATAGAGGCATATCTCTATAAGGAACAGGGTGTAAAGTTATTTAGTTCTTATTTAAATGATAGACAACAGCAAGTTCAAATAAATGGTGTCAATTCGAATGGTTTAACAGTAAAAATGGGTGTGCCACAAGGCTCGATATTGGGTCCTTTCCTCTTTTTAGTGTATGTTAATGATCTACTCCATTTATTAAAAAATCAACCACAAATGGTGTTATTTGCTGATGACACTTCCTTAATTTTTAAGGTAAATAGACGTGCTATAAATTTTGACGACGTAAATAACGCCCTACTGCAGGTCCAAAATTGGTTCACTGCTAATAATTTAGTATTAAATGGGAAAAAAACTAAGTGCATAAGATTTTCTTTACCAAATGTCAAGAGTAGTGATTGTGAGATAATATTGAATCAAGAGAAACTAGAATTCGTCGATGAAACAGTTTTCCTAGGGATCACGCTCGACTCAAGGCTACAATGGGGTCCTCATTTAACATCTCTTGCAGGACGGCTAAGTTCAGCAGCTTATGCTGTCAGAAAAATCCGTCAATTTACTGATGTAGATACCGCGAGACTAGTCTACTTTAGTTACTTTCATAGTATCATGTCTTACGGTATTTTACTTTGGGGACGGGCTGCAGACATCGATTCTATTTTTATTCTGCAGAAAAGAGCTATCAGAGCCATTTATATTCTCCGCAGGCGCGATTCTCTAAGGGAACTGTTTAAGGAAATTAACATCATGACGGTGCCTTGTCAATATATCTACGAAAATATCATGTATGTAAGAAAAAACTTACATCTTTTTGGTAAAAGAGGTGAAAGACATAATTATAGTACTAGAAATAGGGACCTATTAGTTCAACCAGGTTTCAGACTGGCTAAAGTAGACTCATCTTTTATGGGGTACTGTTTAAAATGTTATAATAAAATACCTCCCCACATTCTTGAAATGAATGAGACGAAATTCAAGTCTTGTATAAAACGCACACTATGCAGTCAGGCATATTATAAGTTAGGGGATTACATCGCTGATAAAAATGCCTGGCTCAAGGCTGGTCCTGCTCCACAACCACAACTAATTGATTAACACTTGAAGATTCTGTTGGAGCTGCTGAAGATTGTAAGACTATCTTTGCATTGTATAAACTCAATTTCCTTTGTATTGTATAATTGCATAGCACAGATGTGAGTTCAATGTATATACTATACACTCTGTACCATTTACCGGGTAATGTGTCTTTCATTGACTTGAATGTGCCCTGGCGGCTGATAGTATGTCATGCTCACACAAATGTCTCGCTGACGGTGGCGTGTGTGTTGGATCATTTAGCTCCCTTCAAAATGGTTGAGCTGAATGGTGCCGATCTATGCGTCATGTTCGTGAACGGGCGCCGTCAGTTGGGGCTGGTCATATCACTTAGCTGCCTTGGCATATTTTTAATTATTTTAATATTGAATTGTTGTTTTCTTACCATTTGCTGTACTCTGGACACTTTTAACGCGTACATCTTTTGTACATCGTTCTCACATATAATTATAAATTCACATTATTGATGTAACTAATATTTTTGTACAACTATAATTTAAAAGAGTGTCCATGGAGTTTCTTGCCCGTTCTTCTCCATAGGTACCTACGCTTTGGAATGGGCAACTAGCTTCATATTTTCTGACTGACCGACTTTTTGACAATTCAAAAGTGCCTGTAAATGGTTTAATTGAAATAAATGTTTTGAGTTTGAGTTTGACAAAAATACAAAAATACACAACAATTCACACAAACACAAAAAAACACAAAAACACCATCAACAAAAACAAACAAACAAACACAACAAAAACATAAGTACATACAAAAATTCCATCAAAAAAATATATCTATAGAGATATATTTTTTTGATGGAATTTTTGTATGCATACTGGGAACGTCATAATATAATATTTATTCCTCAATGTTCATGATTGCACCTACCACTGTTTGTCTCTGCATCACCCAAAGGTTAACTGGTAGAAAATGCCTATGGCATTAAGTCCGCCTCTGTACATTTATGTGCTTGAAGTATTAAATAAATAAATATAAGATATATTTATGAAGTATAAATTAATATAGTATCGTCGTCCTCACATTATATATTAACGCCTTCTTTACAGATTACGCACTGGACGATAGTAGGACGCTGACAACCGCACACTTGCTTATTTAGGTTTCAAGGAGACCCCTTTACAGTCTCCCCAGAGATGTGATCTAACAAGCTTTGCACAGAGGGGGTTTCGGATATCTCATTTGAGAGGTTACTCTGCCCCTTCAATGTGCAGATGGTAACCACCGCGCACGGGTGATAATAATCCCACAAATACATCCGATCGATCTAACCCTCCCTTGTATTTACATAATAGAAATATGTAAATTTGTCCGTAAGCATCAAGAGTTCTACACAAAAGGCGAAGACATCCTCATTGTCCCTTATTAAAAGTTGTCCAGAATGATGAGTACAATCTCCCATTTCGGTTTGTCGCATGTTTTAAATTTCAACCTGCATCGACAATCACCATATTATATCAGCCTTGCACATAGCTACAACGAATGGGCGGTTTCGGTAAGGCTGAAAGATTTCTCCAGTGATAACCGCGAACCGGAACGCTCAGCGTGGTTAAGCCCCGCACAAATTGGAACGACGATTCTATGGAAACAGAACATTAAACCACGGAAATGTGGATAAATGTCGAGACCCCTCCGTGCCTCGAAAAGCGCGTTGAGCCGTTTGTCCCGAATCGGAATCCCAAAAGTCTAACAACCAGTCAACCAAGGGGTATCGTGTTACCCAGTAACTGGGTTGTGGACGTCAGATAGGCAGTCACTTCATTTAAAATATTGGTATTCAGCTGCATCCGGTTTGACCATGAAAGCCGTACCCAACTACAGTGGAGTCATTTTAATAGGTAACATTTGACGTCTGTCAGTTTTATCCTCATAGTGAGGTGACCTGCTTATGAACATCGATTAAAGTGAATGAATCGATACGGACTTGAAACATATGCGAATTTAAAAAATCATCAGGCGAATCCCTGTCCCATTATTATTATTTTTTTCGTAAATTTAAGGAGCAAAATAAGACAAGTACACAATTTAACAAAAAAATTGCATTTATTCAGTTGAACTATCAGAACTGTTAAAAGTATTGTCATCTTCATCACTGCTGTCAGCACTCAGAGATATTATTATTAATTCATTTTCAATAATATTGTCTATTCTCACATCTCGTTCAAAATCTTGTAAAATTATTTTCTTTGTTTTCTCTACGACTTTTTTCCAGTCTTCTGTAGTGACTTCTGCACACGCAGTTTGTAGCAGAGACATCATTTTAGCAGTACTGAAGGGTGGTTCAGTATTGTTCCGCGCTGCATAACCGTTTATTTGTGCCCAAATAAGCTCGATGGCGTTATACTGGCAATGGTAGGGAGGCAATCGAATAACTTCGTGTCCATGCTCTAGGGCTAGTTCATCGATTACATAGCGGAGCTTGGACGGCTTAGTTGCTTTTACTAGATTTAACAACTCAACTTTTAATAAAGATGGACTTGCATCCACACCATTTCTTACCAGCCACGAGACAATTTCTTGCTTTTTATATGCTTGAGTTGGTGGTTTATCAACTTGTACAGAATGATACGGTGCATTGTCCATTACAATTTTCGATGGGTTTTCTAAGCTGACTAGCAGCTTCTCAAATCACTCTTTAAAAACCTCAAAGTTTATTTCCTCATGGTAATCACTTGTAGTTTTAGAGGCGAATGCGAGGAGGCAGTTTTTCTATTTCATTATTTTTTGTATTTTTATAACTAGTTAGTTAAAAGAATAATAAATAATTTTTTTATTATAATCACAACGTGGTTATTAATTTATGGTGATATTTCTTCACAAGTCATCATTGCATTCGATTCTACTTATCAGCTTTCGATTTTTAGAGTAACATCCCTAGTGTTTAAAAAGAAAAATGGTTAACTGACGTAACCTTGTAACGACGTTCAGTTCTTTAGATCAGAATTAATTGTTTATTATGTTTAGAATGGTTTATTAATGAAAGCAAATCGTAAAATTACTCGTATCGGTCATTATTACAATAAATATGTAATCGTAATTGAAAAAAGGTAAGCAATTGTGCAGTTCTAACAAAACGAAAAAATATGTTATTTTATGCCCGCCGTTACAAGGTTACGTTGTTGAATATTTTATGAATTGTCAAATGTTACCTATTAAAATGACTCCACTTTAACTTGGGCAAAGGCTAGAATATTGAACTTAGATATTAATCTAGAATTTCAAAATGTTTCGTGTGTCTAAAACTGGCTGTAGAATAATTTAATCTTAAAGTTTTTTACACGCAATTAGACTGCCCTTAAGAGCCTCTTTACTTGAAATTATTCTCATAAATGAGGCGCTTATAACTCGAGTATTGAGAGGTTGGCTAAAAGTTTTTTGTGCTTGTTTTGTTAAGGTCCTCTTTGTGCTGAGCCCTTTATGAATTTAGGTTCGACGCTTAAGACTATGTACCTATCTAAGTAATGTCGGAATAGGTAAAGCATAGCTGAAATCATTAGTCAAATAAAAAAAAATCGGTTGTCTGTAAAGTCGGTTTACTGACGATAGTTGAACGTGACAACGTCATAAGAAAATACTGATGGAATAGTTGCATTGCATTTGTTAATATTCGCTTGCACTTCAAGCCGCCATGAAACGCTACAGAGCGAGGCAGCGAGGTAATGCTACATGAGTCATGTTTTTTCGTGAGTGCAGCCAGCTTCATCGATTTATTAGACGTTGTCACGTCAAAAATAAAAAATATTATAGGCGTATGGGTTTCCAACTAGTATCTTTCGAGACTCAAACCAACCTCACCTGCCCTTAGAGCATATTGCTAGCAAACAAATGAGGCTCTGACAAACCGCTAACACGCACTGGACCAGCTTGGTAGGTTACGGTCCAATCCCCCCAAATGGATAGAGGAATAAGAAGACGGTTGTGCTGGCATGGACGGACGCGGGCGCAGCTCTGGGCCAGGGGAACTAAGAATCTCCGGGTGAGACCTACTAACTGTCAAACGACCATGACACATTATATTATAATGCACGATGACCGTTGGGAAAAAACCACCACGCAAAGGGTACCTGAAGATGTACTGCGAGAGCTGGTTCGAAGTGGCGCAGAAAAGGAGTTTCTAGAAGGATTTGGGGGAGGAATTTCCCCAGCACTGGGACAATATGGCTAAAAAAATTAACTTAAATGGGCACTTATGAAACGTCAGAAGGTGCACGGTTCCAATTGGTCGTTTCCTATGGAGAAGAGCTGGGAAGAAACTCCAGGGTTACGCTTAAAAAAAAACAGTGGCACTCCGGGAGTGCCGACAGAGTCATTTGATGACTTCCCATCCTGAAAAAAAAAAAAAAAAAGTGAAAACTTGAATAATTACGTGTGTATTTTGTGAATCGTCTTATAAACAAAACACGCGCGGTACCGGCTACGAATTTCCGATCAGGTCACGTGTCCTGACGCGAGTTTAACATTTTTTACCCATTACAAAAAAAGTGTACAAAGCCGCTAAAGAAGTTTTCACTTCAAAAAAGGCTTTTATCATGTTGTTTTTAATTACAGTGTCTATATTATAGGCATGAGAGGGCGGTATAGACATGTGCACAAGTCTTGTATTAGAAATTGGTCAACTTATTATTTTTCGTGTTTGATCAGAATTACGCTTAGTGCTTATATTTTTGTGTTTTGGATCCACTATTTAGATATCGATATAAGTAAAGATTCAGTAGCTACGTATAGGACGTAACTCGCATCCCAATGGTAACGTTAATAATTAGAGAACGCGACAGGCTGAGAACGATCCGTGTATACTCTGCTTGTTTCGTCAATATCTAAAGTTAATACACATCGTCATAGACACTGAGAATGAGTAACGGTATAGTCATAGAAACAAATGAATCAATGTGCCTAGCCTTTTTTCCAACTATGTTGGGGTCGGCTTTCAGTCTAACCGAATGCAGCTGGATACCAGTATTTTACATAATCCTAGAAACAAAAACCATAAAATTCAGATGCTTCAAAAAATCCAACCACCCCTGTTACGGGGGTAAGCGAAAAAGAGCAAGATAAAAAAGGAAATCTTGGACAATCGTCGGCAATAAAAGTGAATTGAGACGTCTCCTTAATTCCTTCAACGTTAACAGGCCCTTGTAGAATGAAGGCATAGAAATTGATACTGTAAATTTAAACATTCCTTTTGTTTTAAAGGAAAAAGGCCAAGTTACTAAGATTAAGTTCGGATGATATTAGCTTTTTAGATAGGAAATTGAAATTGGCCCTTTGTAAGGACTTTAGACCGTAAGGCTCGTCGTCCACGACGCTAGTCAAAAGTAAAGGTCTATCCACACATATCAGGAGGTAGTTTCAGCTGAAGTTGCGGTTGGCCCCTACACCGTGTCACCATACGGACATAAAATGAATTGGGAGCCCGGCCAACGAATGAATGACGATTTGATAGTTGTTCCTACTGCCGATGTGCTTCTGTACGACCAAAAAATGTCATAAATCTGGTGTAGGGTTAATTCCCAAGATTCGGACTTTTGGACGAGGCCGAATCTTTGTTGAAAGACTTAGAGAGTATGCGTGACAGGGCCGTGGCACACGCAGAACAGGTACTACAGCTCCGTCGCTAGTCCTGACACAGACGTGTGAGAATGAGTTCACATAAAATAAAAACACCGTTATTTTTTGAGCCCCTGACGGAGCACGCCTCGCCTCGAGCACGGACCTGGGGGCCTAAAAAGGCCACATTGGCAGAATTATAAAAGGATGACTTTATGAATAATAATGGACAGTTAACTGTTAAGTTTGTCGTATCAAATCCCATTGGTGAAGGATTTTTCAGTTATTTTTTTTGTCTGTGCTAAAATACCAATCAATTCAATCCAAATCCAATCCTAATCTCTTTGATATACCTTGCGTAGGTGCAGCGAAAAAAAAAAGAAAAACACGGACTGTCTTCGCCATATATACTCATAATATTCGCCATATAATATATTCATAATGTTATCCTTTTATGATTCTGGCAAAGTGGCCTTTTTAGTTCCCCTGATATGTTTGGATAGAACATTACAACTTTAACTTAAATCACCAATGAGTACCTAGAATGTCATTGTATTTTAATAGCGGTATATACCTACACGGCCCGACTAAGCATAATAAGCATACAATGTCATCAGCAAAAAAAAAAAGTTCCCACTGCTGGGACACAGGCCTCCTCTCGGTGAGAGGGAGTGGGCCGTAATCCACCACGCGGGCCCAGTGCGGGTTGGTAGATGTCACAAATTTTGGTTCTAGTATTTGTCGGTTTCTTCACGACGGTTTCCTTAGCATTTTGAGAGCGGTGGTGAGGAAATAATTTACACAAAGTAAAGCGCCTGTTTGGGTTTGAACGTACGACCAACTCGTAAGTCGCGGCCATTATCACCAGCCCGCCACTGCTCACGACGCTCTCGACATTCACGACGCGACTTATTACCTAGTTTGTGATAGGTTGCGTCGTGTACGGACCGCCATTGAATTACTAGTGATGTGACACTACCTACTTGTTGGTGATTTCAGTTCGTAACAACTTACGTTTGCATAGTGTCGTGGTCTCGTGGACGACGGGCCTTAAGATGAACGATTTTGGAAAAAGAAACGTAAAATAATGAAACGGCTACTTTGTGGGTAATTTGTTATATTGCTCCCTAAAATGGTATAGTTAAGTTTCTTTTCGTGGAAATACGGGCTCCTCGTAATAGAGTTTACCGGTAAAATTGACTACACTATACCAAAGTCTCGTTTTTGCCTAGCAACATTGTTGTGTTCCAGTAAGATGGGCATTCATGCCTGTAAAATTACAGGCACGGGAGATGTTTTGAATTTGTTGTCAGCAACGCATTACAAGTCCTTTGATGTTCGTGCCTAGACTGAGAAAATGGTTACGTAACTTACAAAAAATATTTTCAGATCAACGTTAAGGCGTGTTACTTACAATCGTAAATGTACAGTCAAAGAACAAATTATGTCGTGCACCTTACTGGAAATTTTTACTTGCAACTTATTTTTCCGACAGCGTCATTGCCAACATTTTGAAGCAAAATGTCTGTTCGAAAAGTGACACGTGTGAAAATGAATATTGCTCAACATTATCTCTCCTTGACAGTGGCGTGCATTGCATATAGGCATTTAAGCAGTGCCTACCTCGAAAAATCACCAGAAGCCTGTCAATTAGGTACATTAATAGTGTGTGTGCCCCGCAATTAAGAAACTCACTAAACTATCATAGGTGCCTATCAGAAACAAACAATCTTCATACAAACGTATGCGCGGTGCGCGGCAGTAGGCAGTCGCCCGACGGCCTACTCGGCTCCCGTACCGTAATATTTGAAAAAGGTCATTCATTGGTCTAGTATTCGTTCAATTTAATACGACGAAATTAAATATCATGTACGTCCTACGCATAATACTATGACGTTCGACCTTCGCAATTTATCACCCTTAGGTAGGCAGACCTACTCTACCGACCAATCTACCAACAAATCTATCAACCGATTGTGAATGTTGTCGTAATTTGGCCGCGCGAAGAAAGAAAGGGATGGATTATAGAGAGCGTGCGAGTGCGACACGCGAAAGGAGAGAATTTCTTCGTCTTCCAATCCTTACTCATTGTTATTAATGTTTGTGTTATAACCGGCGAGCGCGCTCCATTTTTTGTTTGTTTTGATTCCTAAGTGTTGAAAAAAAGAAATTGCTGTGTTTATTGTGTTTAAGTTTGAGGTGCTGTGTAAGCAATGGATAAACTAAAGTGCTTAGATTGTGGCGATCAATCGCTTTGTCGGTTTGTATAGATTTGTCTATACTGCGGACGAATCCTTTCGGTAGGTACCTAAGTTTTCGTTGATGTTGACAAGATAAAAATTGTTTCATTTTGAAGACCGACAAGATTTTTTGTTTTTAAAGTTCATATAAGGCACATAGAACTATAAAAGGTAAGAAAATAATTTGAACATTAAAAACATATAATTTTGTTGTTTCTGATTAATGACCGTGTCTGACTAGACCAGGCGGCCTAGTGCCTACCTATTCTAAAAAGCAATGCACGCCACTGCTCCTTGACCGCACCTAAAGTGTCAGTAGCGTTAAACATTTCATCAAACGTATAATAATAATAATAATCTTTATTTTCCAGTTTAACAATTTACATTAACACTTGACTTATCATAACCTTATAGTCTTATAAATTGTAGGTTTATACAGAGTTATAAAACTCTGACACCCAAGCTAAGATTGAACTTGTGTTATGGGTGTCAGGGCTCTCAAATTAATACCAGGAAGACAAATATAAGTTCGGAGATTCATAGTGAGGGATCTATAGACCGAAAAATAAAAATATACTTAATATAATTTAAACTTTCTTATACAAAAACAAAATAACTAAACATGGAGAAAAGAGAAAAAACCATCTGTATAGGGTTATTAAATGTATTGTGTCGTAATAGTGTTGTGTTGAGTAGTGTTGTGTATAGTGTTGTGTTGAATTGAGTTGTGTAGTGTAGTGTTATGATGTGTTGGAAAGGTGTATTTGATGATTTGTCGGACGGTGTATTGTTTGGGTGAAAGTAGGTGTGCGGCAAAGCTACGCATTGAGGATCTTTTCAACCTCATCATAGCTCAGGGTTATGATCCATTCACAGACCTTTGCTTTACAATCAAATTTATTTAATGTATAGATGTTACATTGTTTGTTAACAAAGTTGTATATACGACTACCAAGGATTCTAAAATGTCTTTCTGCAAGTTTCGTTCTGTGCCTCTCTATTGGACATACATCTGTAGTCCTACGTTTTTTTAAGCGATTTAGATCCAGCTGTATGGAAGTATGTCTACGCAACGTGCAGTTTAGCACAAAGAGCTGCCTCACGGTCAAGACCTGACAATCTTTGTACAATTGAGCTGTACTGTACCGATAGTGTTTAAAAGTCATGACCTTGAGGACAGCTCTCTGAGCCCTTTCAAGCTTTATCATACTTGTCTTCGATGCACCGCCCCAGACCGTTATGCCAAAAGTTAAAATTGACTGACAAAGAGAGAAATAAACCATACGTAAGGTATCTACGTCAGCACTGTACCGCAGGCTTTTAAACACGGTAATTAGTTTTCTAACTCTGCCAGACAATACACTAATTTGAAGATTCCATGATATGAGGTTGTCTATTAGTACACCGAGATATTTGACACTAGTTTTTCTTGTCAGGGGAAAACAGGAGCATTGGCCCGGGTAAGCATTGCAATTAATGTGAGCTTTAACTGAAAAAGTGAGGTCAGGCTGCGAAGTCGATTTGAGGGAGAAAGTGATAAAGTTGGTTTTATCCACGTTTAGAGTAAGGCTATTTGCTGACAGCCAAGACATGACAATGCCAAGAACAGATTCTGCTCTCTCTCGAGCTTCGTCCCAACTCTCAGCATGTACTAGAAGGGCTGTGTCATCCGCATATGTGTAGATGGAACAATGTGGGAGTGCTAAATCACATAAACTATTCACATAAACCAGAAAAAGTGTAGGCCCCAGAATGGAACCTTGAGGCACTCCAAAAGACAGTCCACACTCATCACTAACATACGTGGTGACTTTAACACACTGTGTTCGCTCAGACAGGTAGCTCGCAAAGATAGCGAGTGCAGGGCCTCTAACTCCAATTCTCTCCAATTTCTTTAGTAGGATGGGGACAGAGACAGTATCAAACGCCTTAGACAGATCTAAGAATAAACCCAGGCACTTAGATTTCTTATCTAGTGTCTCGATAACATCGTCAATCAGGGCTGAGAAAGCGTCTTCACATGACTTACCCCTACGAAAGCCAAACTGATTATTGGAAAGGATCCTGTGACTTTCCAAGAAAGACATAAGCCGATTATTCAGGACCCTTTCAAGAACCTTTGACAATGCCGGAAGAACTGATATTGGTCTGTAGTTATTGACACTGCCTCTGTCTCCTCCCTTGTGAATAGGATGAACGACCGCTCTCTTTAAAACTTTCGGGAATACACCCTCAGAGATACACAGACCACATATGTGAGTAACGAGGGGTACAAGAGTTTGTCTGCTCATTTTTAGAAGCTGTGAACTGAATAGTATGTGCACCTTTCGCACTGCTCTATCTCAATAACTTGCCCATGTAGGTAAGACTATTTTTATTTCCAAATATAGTTCTAATGCATGGAATTGCCAGTTCTCAGTGCACGAGTATAATAACTCTTTTTTGTACGACGTTATACAAAAAACGTCTAAACCACAGCTCAGCTTAGAAGCTTAGAACAAAATCGTTCACTAGGCGGGTACAGTGGGCTACAAAAGCGTTGTATTTTTGTGAGGTCTGAATCGTTTTAGTTCATTCGTTCAGTGTCGTGTCTAATGGATTGTGAGTGGAGGCGCTCGCGTGTGCGGATCTGTCTGTATTTCTAATTTTGGTACAAGTTACAAAAAATTTGCGAGTAGCAACAAACAATAACTTCGTTTACATATGCACACATTCAATCACAATCCAAAGGTTTTGAAGGAAATTCCTAATTTATTGCTTTCAAAGATTTGAATTACCGCCCATTGTGTTGTAGCTGCAATACATAAACATACATCCGTCCGCCGCCGCAGCGCGCGGGATTCTAGGGCTTTGCCCCGGCGACCCGCTCGCCGCCCGCGCCGAACAGAGCACTCGACGCGGTCTCTACGATCGGCCAATAACACGACAGCGACCAGTGCGCCACCGCACGGATTTCTTTAGGAACTATAATTTATATTTGAAACCGTATTCCTATTGGATAATAAATGTTAGTAAGTAAGTCACTACTTGTGCTCCTAAGTTAAGTAATTTAAGACATGTACACATTTTGTAATAACACACACACGCACTGTTCAATATTCCTCGTATATTTTAAATACACTTTCGTCGTACCTACATCTGGAGTATTATTGTCTCTACACCACCTAAGCGCTACAGTGGTGACCCCGACGTGATTTTTAGAAGAAACACCGACGTGATATTAAGAAGAAACACCGACGTGATATTAAGAAGATACCTCCAGATCAAGTTATCATCATGGCCAACAACAGTGAACAAGAACTTTCCGGTGTGTCGACGTCGCTGCGCATTCCACCCATTTGGCGCGACAAGATTCGTCTGTGGTTCGCGCAATTCGAAGCCATCATGTCCGTACAGAAGAAAGGCGATCAAGTTATGTTCGAACTCGTAATCGGACAACTTGAGCGGCAAGATCTCGACGAAATCTCCGACATCATTCTTCATCCGCCCGAAACCCACCGTTATGAAGCACTGAAAAATCGATTGTTCCAAGTCTACGAGGAATCCGAGCAAAGGCAAGTACAAAGATTGCTATCAGAAATGGAACTCGGCGACATGAAGCCTTCACAGCTGCTACGTCGCATGAAAAACCTCGCCGCCGATAATATCTCCGACTCAACGCTACGGATTATGTGGACAAACCATCTTCCACAATCCGTCCGAGCAGTACTCGCAGTCAGCGACAACATCGCGAAACACTCCGATATTCACGAGCTGGCGTTGATGGCAGATAAGATCCTCGAGCAAACACAACCACTCGGCGCAGTCGCTGCAGTTACCTCCGTTCCTGCAATCCCACATGCATCTACATCAATTGAGGAGAAAATCGACGCGCTCACGAGAGAAATTGCAGAACTGAAACCACATCAATCGCATTATCATCAGCATCGACGCAGACCTTTCGACAGACAACGTTCAAGATCGCGTTCATCGAGCAAAAACAATCGCAGTCGCGCGCATAACGACCAATCAGCGATCTGCTTTTATCATCGTAAGTTCGGCAAAGACGCGCGAAAATGTACGCGTCCGTGCAGTTTCGAAGACAGCAGCATCACTTCGGGAAACTAACGCCTGCGTTGGCTGAGGCGGCAACCGACGCAAGCAATATTTCTTACCGCCTATTTATAACAGACAAAAACTCGCGTCTGTCATTTTTAATTGATACTGGCGCCAACGTTTCCGTGATACCGAAAAGAAAAGGATCGACAGCAAAACCAACGGATTTTTGCTTGTATGCAGCGAACAACACGGTAATTCCAACGTACGGAGAGAAAACATTACAACTGAATCTCAACCTACGAAGACCATACACCTGGAAATTTATCATCGCTGCAGTCAACAAACCTATCATCGGTGCCGACTTCCTGAAACGTCATCAACTTCTTGTCGACATAGCCGGCCGATGTCTCGTCGACAAAGTTACCAACCTGTCCGTCAAGGCACCAGTTACCTATTCCGCAGAACCTACAGTCCGAAGTATTGACGTTGATCAGCCATATCACCAACTAATCAGCAAGTTTCCTGACATTCTGCGACCGTCATGCATGAAGGATACTCCAAAACATCGGGTAGAACACCATATTGAAACCACTGGTCCACCAGTATACAGCAAGAGCAGACCACTTCCACCACATCGGTACCTGTCCGTGAAGAAGGAATTCGAGTCAATGGTGCAGCAAGGAATTTGCCGACCAAGCAAAAGTCCTTGGTCCAGTCCACTACATGTCGTTCCCAAGAAAAACGGCGACATTCGCATCTGTGGTGACTACCGTAGACTCAATGACGTCACCAAACCCGACCGCTATCCAGTTCCACGACTCAAAGATTTTACGTACCTACTTCACGGCAAGAAAATCTGTGAAGATTTTCTTGATTTTTTTTTTTTTTTTGATTTTTTTTTTTTTTTTTTTTAGGTCGAGAGTAGTGATACTCTCGACCTAAATCGTGCTTACCAACAACTACCTGTACACGAACCGGACATCGAGAAGACAGCTATCACAACACCTTTCGGCTTATTTGAGTTTCCACGTATGTGTCCAGGACTTAAAAATGCTGGACAGACATTCCAACGATTCATACATGAAGTACTCATCGGGTTAGACTACGCATTCCCATTCATCGATGATGTTATCGTCGCATCGGAAGATGAAGCAAGCCACATCGAAGATCTGCAGGAGGTGTTACGCCGATTAGACAAGTATGGCATCACCATAAATCCATCAAAGTGTGTCTTCGGCAGAGAAAATGTCAAGTTCCTGGGCTATGAAGTGTCGAGCAACGGAATCAAGCCACCACAAGACAAAATAACTGCTATCACTGCTTACCCCAAACCCGAAACAATTCACGACCTACGTCGATTTATTGGAATGGTAAACTTTTACCGCGATAGCATACCAAACGCAGCCCACTTACAAGCACCTCTCAACGCGTTCCTGCACAACTCTAAGAAACGCGACAAAACAAAAGTCGAGTGGAACAAAGAAGCGTCACAAGCATTCGAGTTATGTAAAGTTAGCATACAGAACGCAGCTTTACTCGCTCACCCATCTCCATCAACAACCGACGCCATATCGCTCATGTGCGACGCCTCGAATAACTGCGCAGGCGCCGTACTTCAACAATTCATAAACAAGAAATGGATACCACTTGGCTATTTCTCAAAGAAATTCTCCGAAACTCAACAACGATACAGTACATTCGACAGAGAATTACTTTCAATCTTCATGGCAATCAAACACTTCAGAAAAATATTCGAAGGTAGAGAGCTTATTGTTTACACCGACCACAAGCCGCTGACCTACGCAATTCGTAAGCCGCCGTCCGATAACGATACTCAACGGCGCACGCGTCAACTTTTGTTTATCAGTGAGTTTACGACTGACATCCGGCACATAAGTGGAGTAAACAACGTCGTCGCCGACGCTCTCTCACGTATCGAAACAATCGAATTGCCATCACCAATCAACTACGAAGAATTATCGCAAGCTCAAGAAAATGACAGCTATATTCCATTAGCATCACGACAAACAAATATCCAACTGAAGAAAATCGTCATACCCGGTACCAACAAGCCAATATTCTGCGAAACGTCTACGTCACATGTTCGTCCATACTTACCAGCCGACTTTCGTCGCATCGCATTCAACGCCGTGCACAATCCTAGTCATCCTGGAATACGAACTACCCGAAAATTAATGCAAGAACGTTACTTTTGGCCAGCAATGAATACCGACATTGGCGAGTGGACGAAAACATGCACTTCGTGTCAACTGTCCAAAGTACAACGACATAATCACAGTGACATCACAACATTCCCATCGAGCGAACGATTTCAACACATTCACGTTGATATTGTTGGACCGCTACCTACATCTTCATGTGGACATCGATACCTACTCACTATGATCGATCGTTGTACACGATGGCCTGAAGCCATGCCCCTTCAAGAGATAACCGCTGAAATCGTCGCAAGAAAGCTGTACGAAGCCTGGATATCTCGTTTCGGTTGTCCCACAAGAATAACAACTGATCAAGGACGACAGTTCGAAAGTCGACTATTCCAAAACCTCGTACAATTACTTGGAGCAGAAAAAACCCGTACTACTGCCTACCACCCGCAGAGTAACGGTATAGTCGAACGCTGGCACCGAACAGTCTAAGCCGCACTTATGGCTCGACTAAAAAACAGCAACAAGTGGATCTCCGAATTGCCTACTGTTTTAATGGGTCTCCGAGCCGCCACGCGCACCGACACCAACACAAGTGCCGCGCAACTTACCTACGGCCAAGCGATACGCTTACCCGGTGATTTTATATCACCTACACCAGCCGCAACGAAAATGGACTACGACTACGTCGATCACCTGCACGACGTTATCACGAAGCTCACACCTACATACAAACCACATTCAAACAAGCGATGTATGTTCGTGCACAACGACCTACTGACATGCAGCCACGTGTTTGTACGCGATGACACAGTCCGCAAACCTCTGCAGCATCCATACAAAGGTCCATACAAGGTTATCGAACGTAACGAAAAATTTTTCACAATTCAACTACCAGGAAGATCTAGCAATATATCCATCGATCGTCTCAAACCGGCGTACACAATCAACATCGCAGAAGATCAAGAACACACGGATAGTGAGACACACCAATCACCTGAAGACCAATCCAACCGACCAACAACAACAGCAACAAACAATAACAACACAGATCAATCCAGCCTACTTCCAGCCTCGAAAACGAAGGAACACCGCACAAGATCAGGCAGGATCATCAAGACGCCTGTACGCTTCGCTAAGGGGGGAGTACTGTAGCTGCAATACATAAACATACATCCGTCCGCCGCCGCAGCGCGCGGGATTCTAGGGCTTTGCCCCGGCGACCCGCGACACGCTCGCCGCCCGCGCCGAACAGAGCACTCGACGCGGTCTCTACGATCGGCCAATAACACGACAGCGACCAGTGCGCCACCGCACGGATTTCTTTAGGAACTATAATTTATATTTGAAACCGTATTCCTATTGGATAATAAATGTTAGTAAGTAAGTCACTACTTGTGCTCCTAAGTTAAGTAATTTAAGACATGTACACATTTTGTAATAACACACACACGCACTGTTCAATATTCCTCGTATATTTTAAATACACTTTCGTCGTACCTACATCTGGAGTATTATTGTCTCTACACCACCTAAGCGCTACAGTGTCACCCTTTGTCTGACAGTTTCTATATTTATGTCTGTAATTTATATGGTGTACATAATAAAGAGTATTCTATTCTATTCTATTCTATTCTATTCTATTCTATTCTATTCTATTCTATTCTATTCTATTCTATTCTATTCTATTCTATTCTATTCTATTTTATTCTATTATGCGTCTACTCAACAGCACAAAATAAGGCATTGAACGTGCATAAGTTGTCAAAAAAAAAATGTCAAAATTAAAGCTACTGCCATCGTTTGCCATTGGATGTGTGTTACGCAATTATTCCGCTGGTTCCAAAGGCATTCCTTTAATTATCTTCTAATAGTTAGAAGGACACGAAAAAAATCATTTTGATGATAAAAAAGTAATTATTGAGATGCCTACTTAGCAGATTGATTTTTCTAGAGAAAATAAACGAATATTATAGGAAGACTTGTCGAGACAATTCAAAAAGCTTACGGTAACATCATAAATACTTTATTCAAAAATAGAGTTGAGTGCAATATATCAAACATATATGAGCCCCTTCCTAGGTTCCGGGAAAGACAATACCTGCCGGTCGATTCTGTAAAAATCTCACCGTGAAAACTTAGGTGAAGTGAGTTTGTTTTTGTTAGAAATTGACACTATTGACAGCTCACTCCACGCTCACTTCACCTAAGTTTTCACGGTGAGATGGTTGCAGAATCGCACTGCTGTGTCAGGTTTTATTTCAAACTAGAATTTTAAACACTATACACCATGATACGCTTCATCTTATCCCTTAAATCCCACTACTAAGCTTGCAATGCCCTACTAAACACTTGCCAACTTTTTCGAGCACTCAGCTCAATCTCTATCACAACCCAACACACACTATTTTCGCTTAAACCAGCGTCAAATGCAGTTTGTAATCGCTGCATTATCTAGTTCTTAAATACGATGAAAATGCCTTGTTGGGCACAAAATTCTGTTGGGAAACTAACAAGCTGAGTCAGCGTTTTATATAAATAAGGGAGTGAATATGCTTATTCGAGCAGAGAAATGTTGGTATGATTTTTTTGTAGGTTCGTAAAGTATTGTGTGAACTGCGGCTAAGGATGAATCATTCGTCTAGAGCATACATAAGCAACGCCCGGCCTGATCCGGCTTTTAATCCGGCCCGCGAAATATTTTTAAATGCTGCGTGGAAAAAGGATAATACCTATTCATTCTCACTTCACTCCAACAAGAAAGAAAGACTAGCATTCTTTCAAGTAGATTCAAACCTAACCCGAAAAAAACTGATACTTTCATGATAGATGCTGACCACTGCTTGTTTTGCGCACCTTTTTCATATAAGATTGCGTTGTTAACAAGCAATGTACAACGGAATGTTGTAAGTCACAATTTTATCGCACATCGCTCGTCTACTATCTCGCTCTTATGAACCTATGGCCTGTGACTTTATTAGTGATCTATGGTTTAAGGTCAAAGCACACGTATCAAACCGGAAAGGGATCGGCACCGTATCAACTCGAGCCTTTCAGTATTATTTGTATGAAACTCCCTACTACAACGCACACTATCGGAATCGTAACGTAATCGCCTCGTCTCGGGACAAGCTCACGAACCGCGGTGCGGTCCGTTACGGCTCGTCGTCCCCACGCTTACGGCTCGTCGTCTCGCGCTTACGTCTCTCCGTACCTGAGCTTACATCTCTTCGTCTACCTTTGCCCCTCTCACCTCTCCGGCCTGCCTGCTACACCATCAACCAGCGGTTGGCGAGCCGTAAGCGCGGCGTCGCGAAGCCGTAGCCGAGTCGTCACATCGGAGCTGCTGATCCGCTTTGTTTACGTGCTTACGTTAGGTTGACGCCTGTTTGACGGCGAGGCGAAAGGCGATACGGTGCTGATCCCTTTCCAATTTCGTAAGTGTGCTATGACCCTTAGCCCGCTTCTTTTCAAAGGTTACCCTGCCCATCCCTAGTCTGGAGGCACACCTATGGAATTACCCGCCTCCATTGAAAAGATTGAACATTTCTTTACGTATGTATTTTTGAGATGTATTTGTGTGGCCATTTTAGCAGTAGGTCCCGCTAATTCATGATAAATGATTTTATTTCTGTAAATAGGTTTATACAAACACTTTTATTAGGTACGTCAATCATAAACCATATTAATTTTATAAATTCAAAAGTAACTCTGTCTGTTTGTATGTTACCTTTTCACGCCTAAACCAATAAACGGATTTCGATAAAATTTGGCAAATAGATAGATTGCATCCCGGGGAAGGACATAGGATAGTTTTTATCGACATACCTCGCGGGCGGAAGCTTGTTATTTCATAAACTAGATGAGGTCGGCGTTTCCTATCTGGGAAGAAAGGCTGAAACAAACTCAGAAGTCACAATCTCTTTTTAAAGTCCAGACACAATCTTGGTAAGAGCATGTGAATACCATGTAGATTTGTGTCTGAAATGGTCTTTTGAGGGAAGAACCACACAGATTAAATGGACCTGTCCCATCCGTGCACGCAATTTGTCAGTAATCGTGCTACTCAACCAAGATTCGACGAATAACTGACGACATACTGAGTGATACTAACCTGGCTGAATGCCTTATATGTTATTAGTTTACCACGAAATAAACTATTCTCGTATAGCTGAGAGTAACAAAGTAAAATCAAGTCAGTAGTCCATTGAAATCAAAGAAAAGTTATGTACAATGCGTGCCACGTAAGAAGAGACTTGACCCCGCCTCCCCCGCTCTTTCCGCCGCCCCTATGACGTCCGGTCCCGCACTCAGACCTCATACCGCTAAAGATACCTAAAATCGTGTTCTGCGCATGTCAGACCACGTGGTGTGTCAAGTCTCTTCTTACGTGGCACGCATTGTACTCAATCGAAGTGGACAATCAGCTAATAAAGTTCCCACTGTTGGGGCACAGGGCTCATCTCTTCTAGAGTGTGCTGTAATCTACCACGCGGGCCCAGTGCGGGTTGGTCAATATTGTGCTTTTATTTTTGATAACGCCTCCTTAATTATAAACATAGATGTTGCACGTTTTCGATTTTTTTTTTCAAAGATAATTATGCTAGTTACCTTAACCGTGTTGCAGAATTGATGAAATTATTTACTCAAAGTAACGAATGCCTGGGTTCGAACACACGACCTACACCTCGTAAGTTGGGGTCGTTAGCGCTGAGCCACCACTGCTCCCGCTCAATAAAAGTACAGTACCCGGCGATAAATATTGCACATCGACACATCTTTGGAAAGAGACAATCGGCTAATTTCTTATCTCTGTCGCACGTAATACAAACAGTCCGGTATCTATTAGGAACTGTGAAAACAATTATGTTTTGCTTCTTTTGATAATTATTTTTATTCTTTGTATAAAATACAAAAAAAGGTAAAGGTGTGCAATATTTATCGCCGGGTACTGTATGTCTGTTATTATTCCTAGAATCTATCTTACAGCTCTGCCAATGTGCAGTTCAATAACAATATATACCTACTCAGATATAATATGACAATAAATGTACTAATATAATAATCCACGGTTCGTTTCCCTTTTTCTCAAAAAACACTCCCCCCATTTGGGTTGAAATTAAAGTTTATTATCATTAGCATAACCTAAAAAAACAGCCAAAATTGCCCATAAAATATCCTTTTCATTTTTTACAACCTTTCTTTTTTCGCGCCTGCAGATATAAAAATGTAAGCAAGTAATGTAAAACCTACTTTGTTTAAAAGATATGCTGGGTCTCCTTGATCCTAACTTTTTGTGTGTTCTTGTCAAGGTAGAAATTTTGTTAATGTTTTATCTAAATAATGTGCTGGCACGGTAGCATGGAGAACTAACACATATGGGGCGAAAGTTAAAAAAGTGTCCAGCTTTGTGCAATAAATAACAGTTCAAAAAACCTCCACAATGGCGCTAGCGTAGGCAAAGGGTATGGTATGAATGTAGCAGTTGTTGACGGATTGAAGTATGCCGAGTTAGATTAATATTTTTAGTGACGTAGAGTAGTTAGTGACAGCCCAGGTATACCAAACCTCAACTATTTACGTAGTCCAAAATAGTTTTGTAAACATAAACTAATATTACTGCTGAGAGAAATTTACTATTTATAAATAAAATTAAATATATAAATTTATTATATATTTAATTTAACGCAATTTGAAGGACACTTTTTCACAACAGACTCAGTTCTCCTTACTTCTATTCTTCATGAATAGGTAATTACCTATGCAATAGATAATAAACCGACTGGCTAACCGACCAGGCAGTATATGACCTAAAGGAATGGTTTTAGATACTTACTTCATGACGTTAATTATTACTGACTTGGTTCTTTTATCATAAGTATTTATTGTTGTATTCCGAATGAGTATTATGACCTGGGTAATTTTATTATTATTATTATTTTTCCTTAAAGTACGATTATTCAAAACTTGACATGTAATTTTTATAATTATTAATAAATAAACTAAACTAAAACCATGATACTGCCATATAATAGGCATTATTATATGCGTGATTCTTAGATTAAACTCTCCTTTTCGGGTTTGTTTCCAGTTAGCCCTTCACGTGCACCCTATGTAACATGCTTTCACCACTCGTAACACGAGGGTTTTGAAGAAAATTCCTAATCTATTACTTCATAGGTTTGAAAAATTCGACTGTTCAACAACGATAAAGCAGGATCGTGGCTGAACTTTCATAATGACAGGCATTGCGATCGATTTCCAATTAAGTGTGTTACGCATTACCCTGAATTTTGATGCGGTTTTCACCATAATTTAGAACATTGATCCCGAAAGGTTTATTAAAATAACATTAATGATCAACATCGGCTTAGTAAGAAATTTCAGTGTTTTGTCAAGTGTTAAATCAAGTGCGAATCAAGGGCAAACCGCTAGTATAAAATAAATTAACATCTAGAAACCTTCTTAAAAATAAGGATTCCTTAAAATCATGTTCCATTTAAGTAAACGCTAAGTCGAAAATCGCAAATCTAAGCTCTCCTTCAACTAAAAAGTGCTCAATCAAATCGTTCAGATCACCCCAGTGCATTTGGCAAACGCAATCTGACTGTTAGAAGACATTGTGTAAAGAAACTGTGAGGTTGGTGTCCTCAGGTCATGGAGGTCAGAACCCTGACCCCACTGGTGTTCTGTTTCTTTTTTCTTGTAATTACTGGCAGTGCTAATGAGAAAAGCAGATAAAAAGATCAGAAGGTTTAATTTAAAAAAAATAATAGCGCGGCTTAGTCTTTCTTACTTAAATTCATGAATTATTGTTTGAGATGCATGGACTTTCTTCTTGAACTCACTTCTGTTTACACAAGTACTAGCTTTTCCTTCGGCTTTCTTTCTTTAGCTTCGCCCACGTGTATGTTGGGAAATATCCCACGAGAACTTACTACCGGGATAAAAAGTGCCCTACTAGAGGAATAATTTCGTAATAGATTGTTTTCAAATAACTCTATGGGTTTACGCGGCGCAGTCTGGATGATTTTTTCCGACACCTTCAACAATCGTCATCATATTTCAGCCAATTTACAAAAAAACCCTAATAAGTTATATACTTAACCTTCCTCATGAGTTATTCCATTCATTGTTGAAAACCGTATGAAAATCCGTTCGGTAGTTTTTGAGTTTATCGCGGCCAGGTAATTTCGAGTGATTTACAATAATTTTTCAACTGCACTTAGAGAAAACCTTTCGTCAAATATTGTTGACCTACTGATTATTCTGTACTGTAACAGAACTCATACATTTTTTTGCTATTGAAGTCCTAACCTTAATGGTATTGGGAAAAATATTTATTTTTTTGTAGAAAAATAATTATCTCTCACTTCATTTAATTACCAATCAAGCTGTCTAGTCCTAAATTGGAATTATAATTATGTTTCCTTACGTCAAGTAAATACGCTACGAGGCAAATATATCTTGAAATAGCTGAACTCAAAGAGATTAAAGGAGAGTATTTTTGGCTTGAGTAAATTGGAATGAACTTCATAAATAAATTAGTGGGTATGATTTAATGAGCGGCACATTAATTACCATCAATAAAATCATACGTAAACCTGTACCTATTTTTACCAGACTGTGCTACAGGAAAGACGAGGTTATGTTTTTTTTCTTATTAGGCAGTGTTAGTTTTGCTCAAGTTTTTTTCTCACGCATTTTTGAAATGAAAACTTCTTTAAGCGCGTTGGGCATTTCTTGAGATGGGGAATAAACTATTGAACTCTCGCCACTGTTACCGTAACCGACACCGCTTCGGATGTGTTCGGCTGTGCTCGGGATGTACTCGGTTTTTTAATGTATATCCGATATGTCAGTGAGTGATGGCAAAGTATCCTGTTTGTGTTTTGTTTTCACTTCTGTCGGCACTCCTGGAGTGACACTTTTTTTTTATTTGAGTTGCCATTGCTATGCAATTATCAGTACACGTCATGTTTTAAACCAGATAGGTACCTGAGGGATAATTCAAACCTGAGAGATTTTAATTAAGGGCTAAGTAAGCTACGCTTGCCGCGGTTGATTCACGGATGGGTGACAATCTTTACATATCAAGACCTCTCCGTGCCTCGGAGAGCACGTTAAGCCGTTGGTCTCGGCTGTCATTCATGGATCATTGACAGTCGTTACGGGTCGTCAGAAGCCCGAAAGTCTGACAACCAGTCTTACCAAGGGGTATCGTATTACCTAGTAATTGGGTTGAGGAGGTCAGATAGGCAGTCGCTCCATGTAAAATACTGGTATTCAGCTGCATTTGGTTAGACTGGAAGCTGACCGTAATATAGTTGGGAAAAGGCTAGGCAGATGATGATGACCTGATGGATAGTTCCCGCATTTTTAAGAACGTTCGCATTCTAATCGCAATCTGCCAAAAATTCCCTTAATCTACCTACATTTTTGACCAGGTTTTGATATTGATAGTCACTGAGATGAGATAACCACAAAATATTCGAAGTTTTTTAGATACGGAAATCGACCTTCTGGTGCCTACGTATAAGCCTCTGAGCCACCATGATTGTTATTATCGCGCCAGCCAGATAACTCTAATAAAAGATAATAATAATCCGCTGTTATGAAAACAGCTTATACCTACCTGAACGCTAAACATAGTACCGGGATAAGCGTGCAAAAGATTACTTTAATCTCAGCAGAAAATACCTTTTCGCCCAGATTTTTACACCTTAAATTCAGATCCAACCCCTATTTAGTACCTCCCTACATCAAAATAAGGATCTACAGAAGGTCGGCTCCATACAAGGAGCGAAAATGCAGATACGCTATTGAGACCTGTACGTCTTATCCGTCATCGGCCGAAGTAAGCTCGTACGTCGTCGGCCGAACTCGGATAAAACATATGTATTTTTCAAACCAAACATATGTTAAAGAAAGAAAGAAAGAAAAATTGTTTATTCGGAAAACAAACAAACAAAAACGCACACTGCAAATAAAAAAGACAGTATATAAACATACAACGTAGTCAAAAGCCTCGTACTCAAGCTTATAAAATTTTGACAAGTTTGTCCATTGCTTGATGTCAGGGCCAGGCACCAAAGACAACACACATTATTAAAAAAGCGAGTGCGTACATTAATTTAACCGAAATCGGCTGATGACGTCCGATAAGTAGGTGTTCGCACTTACAAACTTTCTTTCACATGTGTTTGGTTCAATCGGCCGAGTTTGGCCGACGACGTACGATATAGTTCGGCCGATGATGGATTAGGTGTACGCGTTCCGACAAATGTCTACCCGAGCCGAGGCGCAGCCGAAGGCGAGGGTTGACAGTCGGAACAAGTTGCAATGACGGTTTCGCACGTGTACTGAACGACTATTTTTAATACAGTTGCGAAAAAATGAAGCATTTTAATAAAATAATAAAAACACAATAAACTCAACTAACCAATGGCGCCAACCGTAGAATATAAGCAGATATTTTTTTTCTTCACCCATTCTGGTAGGCAAAGGGAACTATGCCCATACAGCCAAGTCTTCAGTAGAATTTTTTTATTGATATGAAATGAAATTGAAATTTAATGAGATGAAATGAAATGAAACCTAACCTAACTCATTCAATCAAATCATTAAATCTGATATTGGAACAAATTAGTAGCTTCTTTTTAGAAATATACGTATTTGCATGAATCATAAAAACTTCTATGAATTTTTTTAGTAAAAACTTCATGGTTGGTTTTTCTTTTTAATAGACATTATTTTGACAGTTGGGAAAGATAACGCACGAGTTCGGGAAAGGTAAAAAAAAAGCACGAGTATGTAATAGCCCACATCCCGAACGCTATACGTCCCTGCAATACGCCACTTTTTGAGCAACTGTATTAAAATAGTATATTTCATTACAAGTGCGGAAAGGTTGTCATTGCAAAGAGTTCCGACAAATGTCTACCCGAGCCGAGGCGCAGCCGAAGGCGAGGGTTGACAGTCGGAACAAGTTGCAATGACGGTTTCGCACGTGTACTGAACGACTATTTTTAATACAGTTGCGAAAAAATGAAGCAATTTAATAAAAACACAATAAACTCAACTAACCAATGGCGCCACCAACCGTAAAATATAAGCAGAGATTTTTTTTCTTCACCCGTTCTGGTAGGTAGGCAAAGGGAACTATGCCCATACAGCCAAGTCTTCAGTAGAATTTTTTTATTGATATGAAATGAAAATGAAATTTAATGAGATGAAATGAAATGAAACTTAACCTAACTCATTCAATCAAATCATTAAATCTGATATTGAAACAAATTAGTAGCTTCTTTTTAGAAATATATACGTATTTGCATGAATTTTAAAATATCTATGAATTTTTTTAGTAAAAACTTCATGGTTGGTTTTTCTTTTTAATAGACATTATTTTGACAGTTGGGAAAGATTACGCACGAGTTCGGGAAAGGTAAAAAAAAGCACGAGTATGTAATAACCCACTTCCCGAACGCTATACGTCCCTGCAATACGCCACTTTTTGAGCAACTGTATTAAAAAAATCATTTTGATTTTGACAGACTTGCTAGTAGCAGCAATCCAAAAACAACCTTATTACTAGGAGTAATATAACTGTGAATAGACTGTAGACACGCTTCACGTACACCGAGTGCAAGCGCACTCACGACCGGCATTTGTTTTGAGATCTCCGCACGTCTATGCGTGCGTGCGCCTGTTTTCGCTCTTTGCATGAAAGCAGCCTTCTGCACCTTTCTACATAGTGTTAGTACCGCCCTTACATAGACGACGCCTTATCACCGGTTTCCGGTACAGTGAGCATTTCGTAATTAGCAGTATAATTATTTACCGTTGGAAATATACGGTCTAAATGTTTGGAAAAAAGTGTATCTTTAGTAGTGGTGGAAAAAAATTTGCTTTGGCTTTGAATGGAAACGTTTTTCCTTTTTTTGAGAAACCAAGTGAGAGTTGATAATGTAATTAATGCATGTTTCCTTTCTGAGCTATACCAGTACCTAGTCTGTATACCTATTAATGCAAAGATGTACTAAGAGTTTTGCTGCGATAAGGCATCTAATATTTTAGTCTGTAGCTTGAAATCGGATGGTTTAACAGCATCTTAATACAATGAGTGATCCCCGTACTCATCACATTAACGGGTCAGATATAACAAATAGTATTGAGGCATTCGGGTATGTGCCAACTAAGGAAGTTTATTTTTGCCGTTTCTATCTATAATAATGACGAATTCATTTGGGATATTCCGTTTATCCACCCCAAAAAATCCATCCTAAGGTGAATACGTGGAAAAGTGTGTCTGAGAATTCCCCATAGGCCCACTTGGATAAACGGAATTTATTGAATTCTCGGATATGCGTTTCCGTGAATTCACCTTCAGGTGGATTTATTGGGGTGGATAAATGGAATAACTGATTCATTTCAGTTCCGAAGTGAGTTTGTAATTATTAGAATAAGGCTTAATAATTTTTAGTGGTGGCTTAAACTTTTTATAGCTCTGAAGGTCAAATCATCATTATAGTGGTGGGATCCGATCAGGTATACAATAGGAGTGGGTTGTAACAGGTAAGTCGCATATCTGTTCCGCCTGTTCCCGTTCCATGTAATTAACAGTTCCAAAAACCTGTTACGAAATAACAGGCTGTAATTTCATACTATGTGGTAACAAACTATTGTGTTACCACAGCTGATACACGTAGGAACTTCTCTTTCTAACTAAGGTGTTACACCTATGCGAGAAAAGGAAAGAGCTTGTGACGGACGATGTAACAGAGTGTCACAGTGTGTCAGTAACATCTTTTATCTTATTCTAACTAAGTTAACTGTCATAAACATAATTAGAGAAAAGTCTTTTATCTTGTGATACCTGTTACATTTAGCTGTTACGATATATACGCCTCACTCCTAATATACAATATTATCTGTTTCCGTAACTTTACAAACTCACATTATAGCGAATCAAAATTGCCCCGACACACGAAGATGATACAAAGTCATAAAGATAATAGTAGGTATAATGTGAATCGAATCGAGTTTTCATTAGTATCGAAAATCGTTCGAACACACTCCACTCTCTCGATTCAATTTGGTGCGTGTCGACTACTATCGGTTGCTTCTGATTGGGTCCAAGGTTTGTTAGCTGTTTGTTTAAAGTGAATTAATTTTGAGGTAAGTAGGACAGTGGCTAAGGGTATATCTCAGCCACCTTCTTGAATATTATGCTCACAAGAAAAGAAGCTCTGATAACACTATCAGAGCTTCTTTTCTTGTAACCGCGAATGTGTTCATGCAATTTTTTGCCAGTTACTGCTAAATAATAAATGCAACTCGGATGCTTTACTGCACCACATAAAAGCGCAGTATTTTCCCTCACAGGTAGAAAAGTCCCAAGCAGAACCCAGCAGTATCTATCAGGATATTAATTAATTTGCCACTCGACGTCTGACCGGCCACAATTGCTTTCGAATTACCGTTCATCATTATCATTCATGATGAAATTCAATGCATTTGTACAATTGGTGCGTTTGTACAATTTGATCATTTTCGGTGACCTTGTGATTTGAACAATGCTGTGGTTATTTTTGTTGCTTTATTGGTACAAATGAGGTGATTTTATTAATCAGGCAGTGAATTTTTGATCTGTATTTTAATGTAGATTTTTAAGAACTTTGACTCTTAATAGAGAAGTTTAGAAGAAGAAGGCATGCTGTCCCGGACCCTAAAACATGGGTATAAGAGCGAGAAAGAGAAAGAGAGGGGCTTAGTGTAAATAAATTCAATTTCTTTCCAGAATGATGATGATGATTTTAAGAATCTTGATTCGACAATACTTTAAATAATGGTGGGAGAGGATTCCTCACAATGCAATGAGCAATCTGTCATCAATCCATGCTCGTAACTTTGCCTAGCCATGATGTAGTGGATACTCACACTATCACACTAATATTATAAAGGCGAAAGTTTGTGAGTGTGTGAGTGTGTGTTTGTGTTTATATGTTTGTTACTTCTTCACGCTCAAACGGCCGGACCAATTTTGATAAAATTTTGTATGGAAGTAGCTGACACCCTGGATATTAATCCAGGGTATAATATATAGCGACGGCGAAGTGCCAACACCTCCTAAGTGATATTTTTTTGAGAAATTCACTTTTTTTTCGTTTTGAATTTAAAGGCGTTATTCGCATGTTTTAGTGAAATCGCCTTAGTGTATTTTTAGTTGCAACAGCATTAAATTAAAATGTGGAAATATAAACCCCCCAACTAAAACAACGTGTCTATTTTTGAACGTTTTTTTCCAGTATGTGTAAATTTTTGACTTTGTCAGTTAGGAGTTATTTGCACTTCGCCGTCGAATTTACTTTTTATCCCGATATCCAACGGGATCGGCATTTACGCAGGTGAAACCGCGGGGCGCAGCTAGTAAATATATAAATGGACAATTCTAATATTTATCATCGTTTCTCGCCAAGAATGGCAGACAAGAAAAAAATGACAAAGAGAAACATAACTCTTATTTAGCTTGTATTGATTTCAAGCATAATCTCCTTAGGTTTCATTCGATTTATCACTAAGAAATTAATAATTTTACTTAACATAGTAAGCCATCAACAAATAAAGTCCAATTTCCTATACTTGTCACAACCTTCTTCTTGGTTCGTACATCTTACGATCTCTTCCGTACATTGGAACTTTACCCTGGAGCTAAGAATATTATTTAGCTACTGGTCCTTGAAGGCGCTAATGAAGAGCGACCTTCTTATCTCACTAAAGCGCAAGCTCGTCGAGATGTATATCCTGTGTATCTTAACCTATGGAGCTCAGACTTGGTCTTTGACCGAGGCTCAGAAGTCCAAAATCCAGATTTGCCAAAGAGCGATGGAGCTTAGCTCTTAAAAATAATTAAACGAAACATAAGTGGTACTCACACAGACACACACAGTGCACACACACACACATACACAGTGCAGTCACACCTGTAGGATGCATCCAGACGGGCCAGAATCGTCACACAGTGGGTACCTGAAGACGGGCGTCATTTGGACGTAGAAGGTACAGCACAAAGAAAAGTGAAAAGTATTGGGGAGATCTTTGCCCAGTAGTGGGACAACATAGGTTAAACAAAAAAAATAAATAAAAAAAGAACTTGGCGACAATCCTTATACCCGGTGCAATTTTCCATTTGCAAAAATGACGCACTTTCATACTTTTCATCCCATATTTTTAACCCCTTACAAAAAAAAAACCGAGTAATAGGAGTATCTACATATACTTTAACGAAGTATCGGAGTTTTGTAGAGAAAAAAACCACGTTATTATCTCAAATCTATGCGTAAAAGTGGCTAGCAAAACCTACTATAACATATTTACCATATCCATCCAACTTATCCATGACTCTCCGGTTCTGTCCACTAGCCAGACACATTAATCCAATGCTGTTTGCTTTGTGCCTTTATTATGCGAGCGGCGTCTGTCCGTCTCTCCGTGTCGTAATACAAGTAAGACCATAATAATATACCGATAGAGATTTATCCTTTTAGTTTGTTTACTGGAAAGATTATGGTGGGTTATAAGGGTTGAGATTGTTGGATACAAGTGTCTTGAGATACTTGAAAGTTAGCTCTTTGTATTGAAGGCATATACTCGTAACATTAGTCTTTTTCGCCATGTCCCTGGTACGACTGTATTTCAGATCTTGCTGGTCTAAAACTTCGCCACTTCCACGGCGTCGTCGGTGGCAGCGCAGAGGTCACTATGATCATGTTTTGGCCTTTGGGACACAGGGGGCAGGATTGAAGTTGGAGCACGGTTTGCCACTTTACCAGGTTGGAGTCACAACTTCCCACTTGTGTCCAGAGACGGTTCAGGAACTTCCAAGTGGACCATGACAATTTGTTATAATAATCAATTATAATTATTATATTTTACAAATGGTAATTTATGATGTCATTTCGATTGATTTGCCCCTGCCCCCCCCCCTTCCCCTATTAAAATGGAAATGACACAATAACCAAAGTGCATACACTTCGATGCCTTCTGAATTCAGACTTAGTGTTATTTTTCTTATGGTTGTAACTTATTACTTTCTATTCAAAACGGCTGCAAACGGAACTCCAATTCATGAAACCATTTTACCCCATAAAAAAGATCATAAAACAAACGGAAGGAAATAGGAACAAGTGCCAAACTACGTCCTTAAGGGCCGACACACACCACAGACTATTTGTGCGACTGAGCCTGAGGAAAACATAAAAAACCCGAGGGTTTGGGGGACCACCGACAGGAACGAAGTTCAAAATGAAAATCCAAGATGGCGGCCGATTTTGATTTTGACCTCACTATCGGCTTCAGCTCCCTCGAAAACCGTGAAAACGATACTCATGACGAAAATTTTGAATCTTTTTGCAGCCGCCACCTTGGATTATTATTTTAAGCTCACTATCGACTTCAGCGACATTGAAAACCTTGAAAACTATCTCTCTCAGTCTCTGTCTCTCTTTATTATATGTAATAAAAAGTCGCATAGAGGGGACATAACGCTTTTATGTTACGTGACATTTTCTTCCAGTTACTCCTACCGCAGGCTCCGTTAAAGAACTTCGTTCCAAAAAGTCTGTGTGTCTGCCAAGCATTTTGCCCGTCGCGTTTGTTACTTCATTTAATTCTATGATGTCTATGCATCCTGTCTTACATAACGTAACATAACATCAAGTCAGCATTTCCCAAACGGAGAGAAGTGTACCCATATTACACCCACATTTTGCCAGTAATGTTTAAGTCCCTTGTAACAAAGAGCAGGCCTGTTGCCATCAACCGGGCACTAATCCAAGCACACCGGGCTGCTACTGAGAAATTCCAGACTTTCAAACGTCACCTAACTTAAAGAGGTCCTTTTAACCGCCCGACTTCATACCAATTGTCGTGCCCCCAGCGCCCGGCACAGTGAATCGAAAAATAAATACCTGATAGACATAGAATACGGCCTAATTGTAATAAATAAAAAAGTAGATTAAACGGGCTGTGGCATTTGGTCGTAAATATACGTCCCTGGCAAAATTGACCGAAAATATTTCAGAATCAGAACTGTATTTGCTATGAATGTAGGTACAGGTATAAGATGTTGCGCATAATTTGTCGGATTAATCTGGCGTAAGCGGTTAAAAGGTTAACAGTCTCTCTGATTAATAAAACACCTAAAAATGACAGAAGAGGCATACTGCTTTATACAATATGTAACATAATTTTAACGCAAGACCTCATACACACATTAAAGTTTAGAATTAAAAGCTTAATACAATGACCAAAACATTTTTTTTTTTAAAGTAACTTTTAGGTTATTAAGAAAATCGTGTTGACTGCATTAACTTAAGCATATAAAAATGAGCCTTGAAAAAAGATTTAATTTTCTTTGGCTTAATCGGCGGTTAATGTGGCAAAATACATAATTTTGAAAAAAATACTTATATTTATTTATTTAAACTTTTCGAACAAAAAGGTACAAAGGCGGACTTAATGCCTTAGGCATTCTCTACCAGTCAACCAAGGGTGGTGAAGAGATTGGATGGCAGGTGCTTTGGTTGAGAGGAACAATTGTAAAAAAAATCTTAGAAAAAAAAAAAAGTAAAGTTAGCTAGTTACTGAAATCGATTCAGTAGTCAATTATGAACAAACTATTCTCAGGAATTGCGTTTATTCTGTTAAACCTTGTATACATTCTCAGGACTTGCGTTTATTCTGTTAAACCTGGCATACGTCTCAAAATAAAGTTGTGTTTGAAGATATGGCTGTCAATCTGCGTTCATCACTCATATTACAAACAAAAATATGTGTTAACGCATAAATTCATCACACTACAATACATACATACTGGGGCAAGGTCGACAGTGTTTGCCAAATACTGGTTCCTCATAAATATGTGAGTCTGTATGAAAATTATTACTTATTCCTTAACATTTTCCTGTTAGCACAAACTTTGTGTGCAAAGTACTTTTGTAATGACACCCGTGATGTATTCTAGTTTTTTTCTTCTTTGACGACTTGTTTTATATATTGTTTATGTTTTCCTAGAGTTGGAGGAAATTCGTAAATGATTTGTAGTGAAGTTGGTAGGCAAACAGGGATACATACTAAAAAGAGTAAAGTGGAACTGGGTCATCTTTAATGTCATGGCACACTATATCGGCACCGCTCCAACCCAGCACTTAACAGGACATTCAAATTGGAGCATTAAATCGTGTGTCGTATTTCCATAATGTCAATGTGAAAAAGCCAACGGCAGGCAGCTACTATACCATACTGCGATCGCCAACCCGCCTGCTAAGCGTGCCGATTATGGCAACCTCTCCCAAAGGATGAAGCACAGAACCGGATGAAGTGGAGGTGCTTGGGGGAGGCCTATGTCCAGTAGTAGACGTCTTTCCGCTGAAATGATAAAGGTGAGGTTGAGGCAGTCAGCGCGCTTGCCGCTACCATACAACTCGACTCGCAGCCTGCGCTGCAAGCGCGCCGACAGCGTGCTTACTGCGCGCCGACTCAGGGGGTCTACTCCGAAGTGGTAAATTATTTATCGTATCGGCCGAATGTTCGGTCATTTCCTACTACGAAGTTCATTCTATTTTGTTCGGTCGGTTCCGATCCCACTGAACTTCATTCTGACACTTGACCGAAAAACTCAGCCAATCCGAACATTTTTCGTAGTAGGACAACAATATTCGGTTCGGTCGTGTGTCGGATCGTTCCGATCATTCGAATGTGTCACTTCGGAGTAGACACCCAGAGTTGCCAGCGAAACAACGTCGTTGCGCCGTCGCCCGCGCACCACCGCCAAATGTGAGTCCGCGTTGTTCTTTTAAACTGTGCAACGGATTTTGATGTGTTTTCATTATCATTTAGAGAATTTGTTTTGGAAGGTTTCTGTGTATAATACAGTCATAATTCGTTGTTTTGTCAAATCGCAAAAACCGTGCGAAGCAGATCAAGCGGGGATCACTATTTCTATATAAATGACTAGTTTCTGCCCGCGACTTCACGCGCGTGAAATGTCACCCTCCCCCTATTCACCCTCTTAGGGGTAGAATTTCGAAAAACCCTTTCTTGGTGGATACCTACTGTTCACAAAGAACACACCCTCCAAATTTCATGTCTCTAGGACCAGCGGCTTAGGCTGTGTGTTGATATATCAATCACTCAGGACTTTTGAATTTTATAGAAATAGATGGAACATAATTTTTTTTTTTTATATGACAATGCTAAATGTTTATTTTTCCGTTGTTGTCAATGTATTTCTTAAAAGGTAGTTTTTTATGTATCATATTAATTCTCAGAAACTGAAAAAAGTGTAATAGCTAAGTAAGTACTTTTATTGAGTTTTCTCCGAAATTTAAATAAATATTGCCCTGAAGCCTTTCCTATAATTTGTTTACCGTATTATTTTGTCATGTTGCTACATCATTATTTTCTTCAAAATTTTCCTTAACCATTATTTCTTTACTAAGGGTGCAAAAATAGTAGCTAAGTAGCTAAAGCAAGCTCTGCAGATTAAGTGAAAAATCTTTGTACGAGAGTCTTAAAATATAGCGCTATCTAGGAGCCGTGTCATGTCTAGATTAAATGGGCCAATGTCGTTGCAATTTCATTACAACAGCGCTGAAAATGAGGTCCCTACTCGCGTTTAGTAATTAGCATTGGATACTGTTTTACCTAAATTAAAGCTTTGTATTAAAGTTCAGCCGGTCGATTCTATAAAAATCTCACCGTGAAAACTTAGGTGAAGTGAGTTTGTTTTTGCTAGGAATTGACACTATTGACAGCTCACTCCACCTAAGTTATCACGGTGAGATTTCACCTAAGTTTTCACGGTGAGATTTTTACAAAATAGCACCGCTGGCCCAGACGGAGATGGCAGGATGAGCTGGATTCCTTTGATAAAGATTGGTACTTGTCAGCTCTGGACAGGGAGAGATGGAGGGAGACTAGGGTGGCCTTTGCTCAGTAATGGGACATTAACGGCTAAAAAAACAGTGGCACTCCGGGAGTGCCGACAGAGTTAAAACTTGAACAATTACGTGTGTATTTTTTTATTCATCTTATAAACAAAACACGCGCGGTGTCGGTTACGGTAGCAGTGTCGCGAGTTCAATGGATTTTTCCCATCTCAAAAAAAAGCCCAAAGACCTAAAAAAATTTTCACTTTAATAAAATAAAATTTAAAAAAATAGTACTAACAACAACATTTAATAGGCTGAGTCTTATACTGTTAAAGTTATAAATATGACGTATTAGCTTCTGCCTGCGATCTTATGACACTCAACAATACTATAGCTTCCTATAAGTGAATGAATTTTCGGAAACGGATCAGTAGTTCCGAAGATTACTCTCCACGTACACACAAATTTTACCTCTTTATAATATTAAATATTAGTATAGATATAAGAAAGAAAGAAAGAAAAAAAAGAAAATACATTTATTTAGCACAGACTAAGTGACACACAGTATACCAGATAGATAGATAATAGTCGTAGTACATCAGATAAAAACTAAGACAAAAACAAAAAGTGCAAAGTCCGATGTAAGAAATTAGCAGGAAAGTGTGCCTCACGGCTGCGCCAAAAAGGCTCAGTTTAGCAAAAATGCCAGACAACTGGTGCCTGACGCTGGTTTTCAACTGGACCTGATGTGTGAGGTGACAGATGTAAATCAGTTTTATACCGCATCGTGATGTGTGTAATGTGTATGCATAATTAAATAAATAAATAAAAATAAATTAGTAGATTATACTAGCGGTCCGCGCCTGCTTCGCACTTTTGCAATGGCGACATGTCAAAACATCGGGTTTTCGGTATCGAGTATCGTTTGTAGTTTAGAAGATCTAACCGGTCCCATAAACTGACATGAAATGCGACTTAGTTTTATACTATGTAGGTATTGTACTTAAGTATATAGGTATTAGATATAAAGTTGTTAATTTTTATTATTTATCGCGATTTTAAATCATTCTTAATCCTTATTATATTTGATTGACACGAGCCTAATGCGTATTTTACACAATTTCAGTCCAAAAAGCCCTTACATCCGCCAACTCAGTCGTTAGCCGATGTGTCGCTTCAAATACATTTATGTATTTGAGTCTAGCGCTGTAACATCGAACTCTGATTACCATAATACATAATATTTAGTGCTGTATATGTCGCAGGTTTTTCATAAAATTAGGTTTTTGATGAAAAACCTAGGTTTTTGATGAAAAACCGGAAGATGACAAAATTATTACTTTATGTTATCACAAGCCTGAGAAAATCCAGTTTTTTTATCAAAAACCTAGACTGTATTAGTTTTATGATAAAAAAGGTCAGGTCGACGGAGCCCCGCTGCGCGGGGCTCCTATTTCTGTCTGCAGGGTTTAAAGGAACCTAACCAAACCGAACCTCGGGGTGCCCCTGACGTCGACCGATTTCCTTCTACATTTTTAGCCAAGGGCCTGCAGTTACACTTAAGTTTAGTCGGAAAAAGATAGAAGAAACTAACATTAACACCTCGTCGAAGATAAACCTAGGTTTAACCGGCTAATCTAAAGTTTATGCTCACACCTACCTTTAGCCGTAACATATATAACATTTATACCCCTACCCTCTACCCATGTTGGCAAAAAATAAATGATTTGATTTGACCAGCGCTTATATTTTATCATAAACCCAAACTAGTTCAGGTTTTTGATCAAAAATCTGGATTGGTAGAGGTTTATGATGAAATTGAGTTTGAAATGTGTCATCTTCCGGTTTTTCATCAAAAACCTAGGTTTTTCATCAAAAACCTAGGTTTTTCATCAAAAACCTAATTTTATGAAAAACCTGATAATAATATTCTTACTGGCCCGTATTTCATAGTGTAGATATTTTGGATAAAGTTTAGTCTCAGGTTATATAGAAACTTTAGGCATTTCCTGGAAATAAACGGTTATAATTTTAGCAATAAAATTATAATATACCTCAATAACGTTCCCATACGACACAGGCTTCCTCTCTGTCTCTGTGAGAGGCAGATGTCACATGTCTCCGTACACGAAGTGAAACGCTTGCTAAGCTTCGAACCCACGCTGAGCCACCATTGTTGTTGTCCTTTTGATTCCTGCCGGTCGATTCTGTAAAAACCTCACCGTGAAAACTTAAGTGATGTGAGTCTGTTTTTGCTAGGAATTGACACTATTGACAGCTCACTCCAAGCTCACTTCACCTAAGTTTTCACGGTGAGATGGTTACAGAATCGCACTGCTGTCACGAGTAAATTGCTAAAAAAGGTGGGTTTTAAATTACATTCTGGATAGAGGCGAGAAATTTTGATCTACAAATTCTCCTCTCGTATCGGCACGAAATCAATCAATCAACTCGGTCTATTGCAGTCCACTGCTGGATATAGGCCTCTCCCAGGCTCCGCCACAATACCCTATCCTCTGCCTTCCACATTCAGTCCGTCTCATCCACATTCTTTAAGTCGTTCGTCCATCTAGCTGGAGGGTGCCCCAGAATACGCTTGCCGATACGCGGTCTCCACTCAAGGACTCGTCTGCTCCACCGGTCATCGGTCCTTTGACAAACATGGCCAGCCCACTGCCACTTCAGTTTGCTTACTCTGCAAGCTGTGTCGGTTCATTTCCGGACAATTTCATTCCTAATTTTATCCTTGATAGAGACTAGCTTCAACTTTCTAACTGATGACGGACTATTTAAATTTTGACAATTCAAAAGTGCCAGTGCAAGGTTTAATTGAAATAAATGCTTTGAGTTTGAGTTTAGACTCCATAGCGCGCTGAACGACCTTGAATTTGTGGACCAGCTCGACCGTCAGTGTCCACGTTTCGGCACCATATGTCATGATGGCACGAAGTATTTTATGAAAACTCTAGAACGTAAGTAACATTAGCCAAACTTCAAGAAGGTGACAGCAGAATTAACTGGCCAAAATCCAAATTGCGTAACACATTTTCAATCACAATCTGAATAATTTTGAAGAATATTGCTCATCCATTGCTTCATATGCAAGAAAAATTTGTCTAATCAGAAACGTAAATAACGCAATGAATGTTGCTGAACTGTCAACATGAAAGCCATTGCTACTGTCAGTGTGTTACGCAATTATAATGCGTGCCACGAAAGAAGAGACTTGACACACTACGTGGTTTGACATGCGCAGTACACGATTTTAGGTATCTTTAGCGGTATGAAGTCTGAGTGCGGGACGGGACCGGACGTCATAGGGGCGGCGGAAAGAGGCGGGGGAGGTGGGGTCAAGTCTCTTCTTACGTGGCACGCATTGTACCCCGCAGGTCGCGTCGAATGAATCTACACAACTGGTAGATACTAGGTACGTCACATGAGAAGGCTATTTTAATGCTGCCAATTAGGTACAATAATTTCACACGTTCCTACAATTTAGGAGTGCACTAATTTTTCTACAAAAATCCATACAGCATTAAACGCACCGACCTTTACAAAACTAACAACAACAAAAAGCGACAGTATCTTATCTCGACAATAAAAACAAAATTCCGCTGCGAGTGTCTCGCTGAATGCAAATCGAGTATCCAGCGTTAGAACCCGGCTTTATATATAAACTTATTGCATATTTTTGCATAGACGCTACAGTGTATTAAATTATATTAAAGTCCTTTGAAGAAAATGGGTCAGGGAAGCAAATTTGATGGTAAAACGCGGCTTGGGAAGATAGCAGCGCGGCAGAGATATACGGTTGAGGTTGAGTTATGGTGATGCAAAGAGGTTTATACTTAGTTCTGGTTTAATCTGTGGTCTATATTTTAAAACATTATTAACACCGTATTATGTCTGTATTTCTCTAGTGTGCATACACACGGTCGACACGTGGCATGGGCAGACGCTGTGCTGTTGGGGAGTTTTTTGCGCCACTTCTTTTTCCCAGTGAAAGCAGGAAGTGATGAAGAGCAGGCGTTTTGGGGGACTGTTTTTAGTAATTTTGACGTTCGAAAATGGCTGATTCTCAGCCTAATTTGAATAAGAAGACTTTTGTTTTTTTTTTTTGAAACTGCAGCAGTATACGCGAGACGGCCGCATCCGTCGGCACGTCGACGCCGCCGTCGACCCTTCGGCGGCTGTATGCAATACTTTGCTCAATTACAGGAGGCATATTGTTGACGGCTGCAGCTGCCTTTGCAGTTGACGCGTTTCCCCCTTATGTATGAGAGGAAGCGAATAGGTTCCACGTATACCTAATAGGGCGCAGGCCTACTACCACTGGCTGGGCACATAATTACGCGAACTTTTGGGTTCCTACTACTAAAAATAATCTGCCGAAAACGGCTAATCACTTTGGGGTTGAGCCGTGACCCTGCGCTCGACTCGACCACCACAAAAAAGAGGGAATTGCCAAAAAAAGCTTTCTCCTCTACACATGGTGCGAAAAAGGTATATCACGCAGCATAAGTTAATGACGAAACGACACTTAAGGTTACGACCAAAGGCAGAATTATAACACGCTCCACAAATTTAATTCTCAGAACCTCAAACCTTTCACATCTTAAAAGCAAGTGCAGAGCCTCTCCACGATGTATTTAAATTTCAAACGCAATCAAGCACAATATAAAAGAGCTGGATCACAAACGACACTTAATTACTTTCAACAAGGTCCCCGCTATAAGTGCGTAATTTTGTTTAATATTGTTCCCGTAGTGCATAAAATAGATTTGTACAGAAGGCTAGCTACCAAACAGGGTGTAAAGGAGCATCGACTTGCAAACGGTTACCGTGAATTCAGTAAATGGTTCCCTAGACCAACCGTTTTCTCGTCAGGGGGCCTAAAAAGACCACTTTGGAAGATTTATAGAAGGATAACATTATGAATCATAATATGGTGAAGACAGACCGTGTTTTTCTTATTTCGCTGCACTACGTAGGTATAATCAAAGACATTTGGATTGATTGGTATTTTAGCACAGACAAAAAAAATAACTGAAAAATCCTTCACAGGAAAATTACTCTGGTTGCATTCGAATACTCAAGCGAATTGAGATATATTTTAAAATTGTATATGCAGCGATTGTTTTCATAGATGATAAATGATTTTATTTCTACAGAACCACCTACCTACCTACAAGTAGATTTGTACAAACACTTCTACACGTCAATAATATTTTTAAAAACTAGATGAGGTCGGCGTTTCTTATCTGACTACTCTGAGAAGAAAGGCCGAAACAAACTCAGAGGTCACAGTCTCTCTTAAAGTCCAGACATAATCTTGTTCTGATCATGTGAAGACCATTGTAGATAGGTGTCTGAAATGGTCTTTTGAGGAATATCACAATAGTTCTGTGATAGGCGGCATAAAAGTGAGCACGTCCTCTTGAAACAAAAAGCATAAATACAGTATTGCTTCTTATTTTTCTTATGTACAGACGCCAGTACATCAAGCTACCCGAAACTGTCAATTTTTTTCCTATCAACTTTGAACCTTATGCTTTAGCGATAAAGTTGAAAATATATTAAAGAAATTTGACAGATTGTAATAGCTTGATGTGCTGGCGTCTGTACCTTTTTTTTTTGTCGGAGGAAAACCTTCAAAAGGCACTCGACCTCCGGGGAGGGAGGTCGGGAAGTGTGGGATTTTTACCTCACTAAAACCGCCCCGGTGATCACCATCAGCACATAGGGGTGGTCCCGGTTCCTCTTAAAAGACCAATTCCGGAACCCCCCCGTGCAACGCCTGTAAGGCACATCCCTGGGGAGACTGTAAAGAGGCCTCCCCTGAGCCTCGCTATGCACGGCAGCACGTGATCACAGTGCCACCGTCTTCCCTGGGGTCACTTGGTGGGCGGACAGAGTCCCCACTCTGTGCGCCCGCAACCCCAAAGTGGCGTCTGTACCTAGCGCTTACCCCACATAGATTCCTTTACTGTAAGCGCACCCAGCGCTTACATCAAAAGAACCATTTCAAGGTGGGCTCCGCTGCAACCAGCGAAAACGCACACAAACATAGACACGTGTATGCGTACCTACAGCGAGATCAAAGGCACTTACGACAGTCATTTGTTTGAGATCGCCTTGCGTACGCGTCGATGTGTTCATGCGACTATTTTCGTCGTTGTATGGAGCAGGTTTTCTGTACAAACTTATAACATAGTTTGTGCTCTAACTTAAAAGCAGTCTAAGACGTTTTCAGCAAAATTATTCTATCTAGGGCTCATTCTAAGAATAATGTCTGCCATTCAATTAATCATCACAAGTAGCTCTTCGGTTATGAGAAAGTTAGAAGATTCCGCGAAGTTCATAACCAATCTTAATTTTCCAAAAGTTATAATATCTGCTTTTAGAAGTACTTGATTTCTAGGACAGGTAACAAAGATTTTATAGGTTAGGTTTTAGGACAAAGGAAGTGTCATTTGTATCAGTATTTACAAGTATCGCTATAAATCCAACAGCCCGCGCGGTGGAATATGGCCCACTCCATCTCACAGAGTGGACGCTAGTGTCTCAATAGTGGGAACGTTATAGACTGATTGCTGATGCTATAGATATATTTCTGAAATCACCAACCCGTCTTGAACAAGCGTGGTGATCAATGCTCCTGCCATCTCTGAATGAGAAGAAACCTTTGTCCTGCAGTGGTACAGACGACAGCACATCAAGCTACCCGAAACTATCAAAATTTCCCAATCAAATTTGAACCTTATGCTGTAGCGATAAAGTTGAAAATCTATTAAAGAAATTTGACAGATTGTAGTAACTTGATATGCTGGCGTCTGTACAATAACTTAGGCTAGTATTATATTTTATCGTTAAGGAGTAAAACTGTTGTAAAGGTATAAAGTTGCTGCCTAAAATTAATACTCTAAAAAAAATTAAAACTCACTCAAAATATTATTTACGCATTTATTTCAATTAAACCATTTACAGGCACTTTTTTGAGTTATCAAGAATCAGAAAATATGAAGCTAGTTGCTCATTCCAAAGCGAAGGTACCTATGAAGAAGAACGGGCAAGAAACTCCATGGACACTCTTTTAAATTATATTTTTACAAAAATATTAGTTGCATCATTAATGTTGAATTTATAATTATACGTAAGAACGATGTAAGAAAAAAGACGTACGCGTTACAAGCGTCCAGAGTACAGCAAATAGTAACAGAACAACAATACAAAAAGCAGCACCTAGGCAGCTAAGTGATGACCAGCCCCAACTGACGGCGCCCGTTCACGAACATGACGCACAGATCAGCACCATTCAGCTCAACCATTTTGAAAGGAGCTAAATGATCCAACACACACGCCACCGTCAGCGAGACATTTGTGTGAGCATGACATACTATCAGCCGCCCGGGCTGGCACATTGAAGTCAATGAAAGACATAATACCCGGTAAATTCAGATATCTATTACACCTATAGATGTTTTGAAAAGAAAAACGAGAAAAACAAAAAATTAAAACACCAGACGGATACTCTATTTGCATACTTATATTCCTAGAAGGTTTACATTCTAAGGACGACAGAGGTTTGTCTGAATTTTTTTATTGCTGAATGACCCCTCTCTTGACCCTGATCACGCCTGATGAAAAGCGATGAGTTCTAGGATTGAACGAGCGTGCCCAAAAGATGCCTAAGGCAATGGAACTCCCACGCATCGACGAAACACAGCAGGCTGCTTGACGCCGGACTCCGGTGGGAGTGTGGTCGCAAACCAGGCGGGCGTTAGCCGTGCCACCGCAAGGGAAGAATTGGCTAGTCAAATAAGGGTGTGACCGTCCAGGATGCGCCGAGCGCTTGGTTCGGTTGAGTAACTGGCGTAACAAACTGCGCTACACGAGGAGGCTTCTTCATGATTCCAAGAATTATAAGAGGGTTCTTTGATAGTCATAAGAATGTAAGAACTGTGTTAAAACTCTTACTTTTCCAAGACGCCATTCTACCGTCTATAACTATAAAAGGACTTATTCCTTCCAGTTTAGTACCTACTAACTCTAAGTACAGCGCGGCGATTACTGAGAGTAGCCAGTCTTTAACATTCTCTTTTAGGAGATAGCTTAAAAGATATACAATAAACGGGAAACTTTTTAATTATATGAACAGGCGATCATGAAGATTTTATGATCAAATTATTATAGATATAAATAAAAGCTTTATATAGTATAAAATGATGTTCGTTGGTGAGCGCATCATTTTAACTTTTTGATTTTAAAATTTTCACAATATTAAGAAATCGGTTTTTAAGAAAAAAAACATTGCAAAATTTGCCTGGAAAATTTTTAAAATAGGAAAAAAACTAAAAGCGTTTTTTTTTTATGGGATTTTTGTAAGATCTATTAAAAATAATGATGTATAATGATAATGTCCTGTCTTAATGACAGGACATTATCGGTCAGGCCAGCTAGTAAGTACCAACTTCTATAAAATCACAAGGCTAAAAAATACAGTGAAATGTTGATATTAATTCAAATACAACCAAATTGGGGTAAACAATACGCCCATAAACTATATACTACCGCTTTTATGCAAATGATTGGATAGCGCATATCGTGTAATTACACGCCTAACATGCATTTTCAATGCCTTCCACAGAAATAGATATCAATTTTCTAAAGTAAGAAATAAATCCTACTACCCCATCTAAGCTCATTTAGTTTCTAATAATGCAACGTGAATATAAAGCCTGGTTCTAACATAAGATACACGATTTGCATACCTTACTTAACAAGATTAATGCCACTATTTCTCTCTATTCTCTGCATTACAATGGTTAGAATATTATGGCTCTCGTGTCGTATTGAGTTGCATGAGAATTGCTCGTTGTGATAAAAGATAAGGTTGGTAGACTAGCGGAGACGACTAAATGTCGTTTATTTAATCAGCTCAAATCAATCAGATTAAAGCTGATTAAAACACACATAATATCTAAATACTATGTTGATTATCCGCGCTAAGCACATTTGCACAGAAGAATTCGGCACAAGTCACAGAATTGTTTAGCCAAACATTAAAAAAGAAATCACAAACACCCATCAAATACATTTCATTTCACTGTGTCACCTTATCACAAGAAAGGCAACGGTACAAACAATTTGAGCACATAATCATTTTACCCGGCACCGCTGGCGTTAAAAAGCCACCACAATCGACGTTCACGCGCCGGCGAACTCTTTACGTCGGGTCTTAACGAGTCCCCGCGAGAATTATTCCGTTCCTTATATATATTTTGGCTTCTTAGGGTGGTTTCAGACTGGTGATGAAAAGCAGAACGTTTATTTGGCAACCGTTTAGAGAATACAAAATACAAATTTTAAAAAGTAAAATGTTTTAACAACTATAGTGTGTGCCAAAAAGGTCCATGTATGTGTGTGGTGGTGTTGTACTAATTATTTATACTTATCTTTTCAATATCTTGATAATACTAGCTGCTGTCCGCGACTTCGTCCGCGTGAAATTTTCTTATATAATGCAATCACGATTCGAAAGACACGTGGCGCCATCTATTATCATAGATAAGATAAGATATATTTATTTGCCCAAACATGTGTAGGTACATATACAAGAATAAAAATAAAAAACTTGTATGCAGGATAACATAAAATCAAAGAAACGGTTCAGAGGCATGTAGATATGCCACATACTATGGCGTGCAAATATTATATTTGTTAAAAAAATTACCTATAACACATGAACATAAAACATGATACTTAGTTACAAAATATGCTTATAGTAAAAAAAGTGAAAATAAATTAATGTCAAAATATTAATCAAATTTAAAAATATGCCCGATGTATATAAAAACTTTAGGCAAATTAATGTCAAAATTACAATAAAATATAAATGTCAAAATTAAGGTTTACACTATTACAGATTGATGTCAGATGTCAGTAATTTAAATAAAGGGTAATACGTATAATACAAACATAATGAACAAGACTTTTTACAATTACACCCAACCCGCACAAACTACGGAAGGAAAACTATCGTGTATGAAGGATCTAAAATATTTAATAAGTTACCGAGAGACCTTAAAGAATCTAAATCCAAAACCACTTTTAAAAAGCTACTTAAACAATTTATAATAAAAAATTCGCAGTCCCTACAATAGTGTCGAGCCACATCCAGTTACCGTTTATCTATGTTACATGGATACTTGTTTGCATGTGTCGGACAAACATTTTGTCCATAATGATTTGTAATCTACCCTCAAAACATTCATATAAGCGATGTCTAATTTTTGTAATACCCCAACTTTTTGATCTTTTTAAGTGTTTAGTTTTAATATTCTCATGTAAGTGAATATTGTAATTCTTATGAGAATAAATGATCTTAAACCGCACATAATATAAAACTCACAAAGTACTTAAAACATTTTAGGTTAGTGTAAGTAGGTACCTAAAATTGTATCTTCGAGAAACTCAGAAATAGTATAGTAGGCTTTAATAAAAAGAAAGTTCTTTAAATGTCTATTAAAAAGATTAATGTTTAACATTTTAATTGATTCTGGTATGTCATAAATCATTGGAACCATACAGAAAATACTATTACGCATCAGTGCTGTTCTTGATTGCCTTGAGCACAACATATTGGCATGCCGTCGACTCCGGTTATTTCTATCTGATAGCTTAGGAAATAGTTCTGGGTTGGTTTTTATAAACACTGTAGCTTCGAAAATGTGCATACAGGGTAATGTTAGTATTTTACATTTAATAAAAAAATAACGTTATTGTTGTTTTCCTCGGGAACAGCACTTTTTTGGGATGAAAGAAAGAAAGAAAATTAGTTTATTCTGCACAAACAAAAACGCACATTACAAATAAAAATTAAAAAAAGAACATAAAATACACACACATAACGTAGTCAAAAGCCTCGTACTCAATCTTAGAAAATGTTGACAATTAATAGATGAAAGGTAGTTATGTCCGTTGCTGTACACCTGAGAACGTATATATATGCAAAATTTTAGGATGATCAGTTCAGTAGTTTAAGCGTGAAAAGGTAACAAAGAAACTTACTTTCGCATTTATAATATTAGGATTAGCCAGAAATTACAAAGTCAAAGAGCAGTGGTGGCCCTGTGGTAACAGCCGCGACTTACGAGTTGTAGGTTCAAACCCAGATGGGCACTTTAGTTTGCTATTTGCTACTACTGCTCTCAAAACGGTAAAGGAAAATATCGTGCAGGCATATGCAAAAACCAAAAATTCGAAGACATGTGACATCTACCAAACCGCACTGGGCCCGCGTGGTAGATTACGGCCCATTATTTCACAGAGAGGCCTGTGTCCCAGCAGTGGGAATATGATAGACTTATTATGCTATGTATTACTCATAGTAATAAAGAAAATCCACTTAAAACTACAATAACCTTATAACATAAAGGGCTACATAAAAACGCGACTGAATTTTAAACTTCAGGCAATCTGGTTAGGTAGTTACATATCGATTGCCCATAAACGTAGTAGGAGAATGGCAATTTAGAAGCGGAGTTGTTATGGTTAAAGATAGGATACTTGTATTAGATAGTAGGAACTATGTCTGATCGGAATTGTTCGGGAATTACTCGGGAATTGCTACGTCGAGTATCTTGTTTGAATCTGGAGAACAAGCTCGGTGAGAGGTTGAATGTTAATGTGGAAATTAGGGAGAAAAGGTATTGTTTTGTAAAAGGGGTCTATAAAGAAGACAATATTAAGAGCTTGTTATGCCACTCTTCGTCCCTATTTAAGCATTAGGAAGTGGAGTGGGGAAGGGCGGGCATATTGACAGTCTTATGCAATTTTGACGTTCGAAAAGTGCTAATTCTGAGCCTAGTTTGAATAAATGACTTTTGGTTTTGATTCTGTTTCAGGTTTATAAGCGTGCTTAACTGCTTAAGTATAGTAATGATAAAGTGAGATTGCGTACTTACTAGTTATTTAAGATTAAAAAAATAACAAAGATCCAGTAAGCGGAATGGTTTTGATGTACCCATGTAGTTTGGTGGTTAAGGGTGCTCACCGCTAAAGAGCTGATCTGGGATGGAGATTCATAGATTTATTTGACTTAAGAGGAATCCAGCCTTTCGTGGTTCACTTGGAAGTCCCTGAACCGTCTCCGGACACAAGTGTGAAGTGTAAGTCCAGCCTTTTTTTTTTGAGGATGGGAAATCATCAAATGACCCCTCCCGCTCTGGGTGGAGCGGAAGGGAGTGTCAGACTCTTACTGACTAAAACCCACCCGTGTTCCTTCCTTAGCTCTTTATGTTCCGAGCCAGCGGTAACCCTTTCGGACAATCCCGCCGTCCCGGCAGGCATCGGCCCTGACGGGCCCCTTCCATTGATGCTGACATCTCTTTGAGGCGCGCGTGGAACACGTACACGGCGTCCGGCACGGGCCTGGTCCTGATCGGACGGTGAGCTGTGTAAGTCCAATCTGGTAAAGTCTCCTTGACGGAACGCCAGTAGGGTGTGGATTTGGAGCTGTGTCACAAATTATGCTCCACCTCCTATCCTGCCTTCTGTGTCCCAAAACAATCTGTCAATGTGGCCTCTGAGGGCCACCTATGACGCCGTGGAAGTGGCGAAGTTTTGGGCAGAGACTTGAAACGTTACTCAAAATAACGTTGCGCGTAGTTCCGGTAACGATAATTTGTACCGTTCCACCAGGATTGTAACAAAATTAAATCTTTGGCTATAATGATACTGACCAATGGAGCGAAATCTTAAACTGTTCAGTAACAATATTATCAATATATCGTTATTAGTATAACGTTATAATAACGTTATTCATTTTGATACTCAACTTTTCCCGCTTAATGACTTATAAGATGACGAAAAAGTATGAAGAATAACGTTACAAATGAATCTGTAACGTTAAGCTTAAAGTTACTGATACCTATAACGTTACTTGTAATATTTTTCCACGAAAATGATATTCTATAACGTTTTAATAATATAACGTTATTAATATTTTTAGGTTTTAGTATCGTTACAAATTTTGGAACGTTTTACAATAACATTATTGGTAACGGAACGAAATTCATTTCGTTTTCAAATCCCTGGTTTTGGGCCAACAAGATCTGAAATACAGTCGTGCCAGCGCCACGAAGCCAGGTATTTTATTTCTTGTAGAAATTGCCTAAGCTTGGAGAACCATTTTTTTTCTGTCGAGCCCTTATCAAAATAAGATACATTAGACCTAAAGTAGCTTTAGCATTCCTCTTTTATTTTTCACAAAAAAATATATGTATACGCTGATAAAACGCAGACAAAGTTCGTGTGAAATATCTCTTATACCGTCTCGAGTCTTATCAACATTTTCTTCTCTGGATGAATAAAGACAATGGTTGGATTACATGAATAATTACATTTAGAGATTTGTTATAGTCTCTGGATGACTGCCTGTTAATTATTTAGGTACGTTTTGTTTATACTTAAGCTGATTTGAGGTACATTGTGTGAGTCACTTGAGTGTTTAAATTGATTCAGTTTTCATGCTCTCATAGACTTTAAGACAGAAATATGTTCAGACACAAGCATGTTTTTTTTATTGGTGTAAATAATGACAATTTTTGGTTAAATATTTAGATACTTATCGCAATTTGACAATTTTCGTATAGAATATTATGCCAAAACTCCATACTTATTATTTAAAAAAAGTTTTCTGACGATAGAATCAGCCCTTAAATGAGTTGATTAATAAGTTGAGTAGAACTATACATTAATACTAGCTGTTGCCCGCGAATTCGTCTGCAATCCAGAATAAAAAAAGTTCTTATGTCCTTTTCCAGGTCATGGACTACCCATCTGCCAAATTTCACCTAAATCCGTTCAGCCGTTTTAGCGTTAAAGCGTAACAAACAAACATACAAATAAACAAATATTTTTCTATTTTTAATATTAGTTTAGGCTGGATTTCCTGCCCGACCGACGACGGTCAGTGCTGACATCAGTCGCTTACCGATTTATATGGACTCGCTGACCGTCAGTGCTACAGTAAACACGTCCATTTATCGTCAGCATCTTGGTACGCGTTTCCGACGGTACGCGACCGACGCGGACGCGGCGACGTCAGCGTAAGAGGAATTCAGGCCTTAGATAAAGGACTGGAACCGCCAGGAGTGGACACGCTAGAAAGACTAGTGACCTTATTGGTGATGTTCTTCACGAAGGTCAGGTGCGTAGTATTCGCAACCCGCGTGTGTGTATGACCAGATGTATGAAAGTAAACGTAGCAAAAGGAGTATGTGAGGATCGTGGCAGTTGGTGATCTGTAGTTTCTGCCTAGCTCTATGGGAAGGAGTGAGTTTATGTATGTATAAAGACCCGTTAACTGCCCCGTGGATCTCGTGGTCGTCATGGTGACTGCTGAGGGTGGGGTCCTGGGTTTGAATTCCGGGTCAGGCAGTGTTATTGCGTTTACCTTTGAGAATTTCTTAGTAATAGCCCGGAATTTGGAAGTGGGTGGTGTGATACCCCCGTGCTTCGAAAAGCAGGTTAAGCCGTTGGTCCTGCGCATGATCTCTCCAGTCGCGTTGGATTGCTGTCCCATCGGATAATGAGAGTAGGGGAAGAGAGAGTGTACCTGTGTCTACGTACACACGTCTTGTACTATATTTCCCGCGTTGAAGACTGGTCTCCACTGAGGTTGGCTGAAATTTGGTCTGGAGGATTTATTTATGTATAAAAGTGTATATCATAATTGAGTGCTTGAGTGCTATACGATTGGGATTCGATCTCACGACTTCTTACTTGTAATTCAGCTCCGTAATCGGCGGGGTAATTGAGTAACTATTAGTAGCAATGGTTTTCATTTTGATAGTTCTACAACATTTATTGCGATATTTACGTTGCTGAGCAGACGAATTTATCGAATATGAAGCAATGGATTGGCAATGTCCTTTAATTGCTTAGACTGTGATTGATATAATAGTGTGGTACACAATTAGTTCTGTTGATATTCTGGGCCTTATAAGAAGGCTAAAAGTTACCCAAAGGGCAATGGAGAGGGCTATGCTTGGAGTTTCCCTGCGTGATCGAATCAGGAATGAGGAGAACTAAGGTAACCGACATAACCCGAAGAATTGCCAAACTTAAGTGGCAGTGGGCAGGGCACATTGCTCGCAGAACAGATGGCCAATGGGGCCGAAAGGTTCTGGAGTGGCGACCGCGTACCGGAAGACGTAGCGTTGGAAGGCCTCCCACAAGGTGGTCCGACGACCTTATGAAGGCCGCAGGAACCGGTTGGATGCGAGAAGCACAGAACCGGTCGAAGTGGAAGTGCTTGGGGGAGGCTTATGTCCAGCAGTGGACGTCTTTCGGTTGAAATGATGATGATGATATTCAGACGTTTATATCAACATTGACTATACTATAACCAAACAGTCACAAAATCCACAAAACTAAAATAGTAATTCATTTATATATTTTAATCCATCACACCTAGAGCGCCGGGAAATATCTGGATAACAAAATTAAATACCTACAGTTTATACAGTATTCAACTAAGTGAAAGAAATCCTTGGGACGCAATAGTATAATGAAACGCTCCTTCATTAAAAGCGGTCTTTCTAATTAGATTATTTTGTACGGTGCCAATGTTGCTTCAAATGATTAAGGATTTATTATGGGAATTGGTTTCATTTGTCTCGTCATTAGTACTTACCAGCTTTTGAATATGTGCCCTTATTTCCGGCATAACTTGAGCCTACAGAATATACGGATTCAATAGTATAATGAATCGTTCCTTTATTAAGGCGCTACCTCGAAAATAAGTTGTAGCGACTGATCTACTAAGCGAGCGAAAATGATGCAATTACTTTTGAAACGTAAAAGAAGAAAGATGGCTGTAATGTGCGTGAGCTCGGAATAAAACGACGTATATGCCAAAACGAATTTGAATAACTCTAGTGTTACGCCGTGATGTCGAAAAAAGTAAAAAAATAGATAAAACTTTGAATTTTTTTGTATCGAGAGAAGTTCATTGAATCGTGTATTCCTTTTACATGATAATAGACCAAAAAGTCAAAAAACATTATACCAAAATGTTAAGCCCCTATCCCACAAAACCACTTTTTTTCAATACAAATCACCTTAAAAGCAGTCTTTCTAATTTGATTATTCTATAGTGTGCCAATGTTGGTTCAAATGTTTGACTGAGAATTTTATATTTTAGTAAACGTAATAACAATTATGTTTCGTCACCCGAATTAAGGCTCCTACGAACAGGCGCGACCGATATAATCGCGCGCGACACAAAGGCACCGCTCGTTGCGCGACTTGCGGTGTCTTTGTGTCGCGTGTCGTGTCGCGCCTGTTTGAAGGAGCCTTTAATCATTATTATCAGCTTTTGAATAGGTATGTGCTTTATTTTCGACAGAACTCGACTACAGAATATACTTCCGTATTTCTTTTTTTTAAGAGTGCCTTCTGCAAGTACTCAACGTCGCAATAACTGTCAAATATTTCGCTGTTTTTTTATCAGTATGACTAAATTACATTATGAAATAACACAATATCGCATTAGAAGAGTACTTAACTCAAAAAAAAACTGCCTGACCTATTCACAACTATGTTGGGATCGCCTTCCAGTGTATCCGGATGCAGCTGAATACTAGGATGCGACATGGAGCAACATGGAGCATTGGTCCCGGCTGTCATTCTTGGATCTTTTACAGTCGTTAAGGTTTATCAGAAGCCCGAAAGTCTGACAACCAGTGTCGTGTTCGTCATCGTGTTCCCCAGTGACTGAGTTGTGGAGTTCAGATAGGAAGTCGCTCCATGTAAAATACTGGTATTCAGCTACATCCGGTTAGCCTGGAAGCCGACCCCAACATAGTTGGAAAAAGGCTAGGCAGATGATGACACAAGAGGTCTTTGTTTTTCTCCAACACTTCTGAACATAATTACAACTGACATAAAACATTCAAGGCTCCTGCAAACAGGCGCGACGCGCGACGCGAATCGCGCGCGACACAAAGGCACCGCTCGTTACGCGACGTGCGTGTGCCTTTGTGTCGCGCGCGATTTTATCGCGTGTCGCGCCTGTTTGAAGGAGCCGCAAATGTGTTAGTTACGCATAGTGGTGCAGTGTTGGATTTTTGGGAGTACCCACGAACCTAAATAATTTGTAATACTAATGTTATATCATAGTCAAATACGTCAGGTAAATTCGAGTCCGAGTGTCGAAGGACAATGATTAGTATTTAGGTACTTTATGTTTAAATTTGTTCTCATGTAAGTGAAATGTAAATTTATTTTTGAGAAATAAATGTCTTTAACCAGATATGTACCTAGGTACCGTCCTTGCGACAATTATCGTCAATCACAAGCTCCTTAATTAAATAGATTAATTTAATTACTCGGATCTGAGATTACGGCTCTCCTTCGTCATTCGCCCTTCGTGTTTCGTCCTTCGTCATTCGTCCTTCAGATATCATTGTGTTTTTTCCTCAATTTTTGGAAAATTAATTACGAGTGTAGTGTTGTGACGGATTACTTATCGTTAGTTAGATTGATTGCTTCTATTTTATATTAAGCTTGGAATATTATGATGCACGAGATAGTAGAATAATGCTTGATTTCAGAGGATAGTCTCGCAACATTTAAAGTTGAATGGTTTGATAGGAATACAATGAATACTGTTAATTTATTATAAAGCCCTAGCATGACATATAATGTATATATTGATTGACCTTATTGAAGAAAAACGCTAACGTTGTTGTTCAGAAAATTTTCGTTTGTAGCAATCGCAACTGGCGTGCATGAACATACAGTATGTTAACTAACAGAGGGCGTTCCCGTTAACCCGCAATAGTATAGCATCCATACATGCTAAAAAAAATATTACCATTCGAAAATAAAATGTTATTATTTTTTTTTATATTAAAATATTCACTAAAAATCGTAAATTGATACTCTATTTATTTAATTAATTCTAATTTATTTAATTAAATAAATTCCGACATTGCTGTCCTTCAAGTACGCGTGTACAGAGTGTTTCTTTAACGTATCAATTTACGATTTTTAGTGAATATTTTAATAAAAAAAAAATAAAAACATTTTATTTTCGAATGGTAATATTTTTTTTAGCATGTATGGATGCTATACTATTGCGGGTTAACGGGAACGCCCTCTGTTAGTTAACATACTGTATATGACCAGTGGCCTTAGTGTGAGTTTTTTCAACTCACGTTCAATTGCGAGCGCGTTAGAATTTTGTATGGGAAATTAGGTTTCTCCTAGTGGCCACCAGGTGGCGCTATAACTTTTTTCCATATAAAAATCTAACGCGCTCGCAATCGAACGTGAGTGAAAAAACTCACACTAAGGCCACTGATGTATGAACGTAAACGAAGCAAAAGAAGTATGTAAGGATCGTTACAGGTGGGGTTCTGTTGTTTCTGCCTACCCCCATGGGAAAATGGCGTAAAAAAAAAGTTTAAGTAATGCATGTGTCATCTGCATTCGCGATTTATTTTCCAAAAATGTAAACAAATATGAGTCTTAGGGAAAAATAACTTAAAATCCTACACAATAAAGTTCAGTTTACGCTACAACTTCAAATATTTTTATAATTTTTTCAATTGTGCTAGTCACTCTGATATCAACTTAAGTGCCATTAAAATAAAGTTGATATTCGTTTAACTTGAAATAATATTAATTTGAAACATAAGTTTGAATAAACTTTACAAAGAATGTCAATTTGTCAAATGGAAACAAGGTAACAAAAGTAAAAAAGAATAAACATAAAATGTAGCTCGTAACACTTTCACAAACCGACCTTTCCAAACGTTTTATTACTTCTTCAAACATCGCACGAAATTAAGGACGCGTTGTCAGTTAAATTGTATAGCGTCTGAATGGCCTCTAAACATGACAGGTACGTACAGGTATCTGGCAGATTGCCAGTCTATTGGACGCCTAACATTATTACGAGGGAACGGCAAATTGGTTTCAAAACACAGCTCGCGTTTAAAGGCAAACAATTTGTACTTGTAAATTTTACTCCGCTGATTCGAAATTTGTTGGGTCATGGTAGCTTAGAGGCTTCAAAATTACTTGCGGGTTTAAATATTAAGGTACAATTGGGACAATTTAAGTGTCAGTAGGTACTGATGTAGACTGATAATGATGATGATGAAATGTAAGTACTATATGTAGCTTTTAAGTTAGTCTAAAGACGCTAATGACTCATACACAAAGAAGAAAACCATATCGAGCAAAGCTGGACTTAGATAGAAGATAGAAAATGGAATACTTAATGGTAACTTTACCAAGAAACATCCTTTTGGCCGCTGGGCAAAACACATCGTCAAAGTTGCAGGAATATCCTGGACGATAGACGCACGGAACCATGGAGAATCGCAGAAAGAAAAGGAGGCCGTGAATATTTTTTAAATTTTATAATGATGGTGTTTGTGACTTTCACGGTCGAACTCCTTCACAAAAAGCAGCTTAGCGTAAGCACGATCAGCCTATAATTTTCCCACTGCTGGGAAACAGGCCTCTTCTCGGCGAGAAAGAGTGGATCGTAATCCACCATTGCGGGTTGGTAGATGTCATATACTCATATCTTCGAATTTTTGGTTCTAGAACAACTTTCCGGTTTCCTCACGATGTTTTCCTTCACCGTTTTGAGAGCAGTGGTGGTTAAAAAATTTACACTACGAAAAGAAAAATTATCTGGGTTCGAACCTACGACCTACATACAACTCATCAGTCGCAGCCGTTACCACTGGGTCACCAGTTCACCACTGCTCTCGAAAGAGCAGTTTGACTACTACTAAATAATATTATTCTGTAACGACACAGTCTTAAATCAATATGTGTCTAGTGTATATTGCTGCCGATTTTCTTGAATCATCACGAAGTCGCCTAAAGCAAGCAAGGTGATATTTGTTCTAGCTTAATCCCAGGCCGCACGGACAATATACACCTTCGACTACCTTTGAACACGAGGCTAGCTAGGTTATGTCGTATTTCTACAGCGTATGTAGGTTCTATTGAGACAATACCTACACGGAGCTGTGCTATACTGTACATGCATGTACAGGCCGTGCATGAATTTGTCTCATTCCTTTCAACCGTGTACTGAAGGCTTACAAAGGAACTGATATAGAATGGGATTCACCTAAACTCAAGTGAAAGTAGCGTCAGTGATTGAAGATTCGTGTGGAAATCGGTTGTTGTTATGGTAAGCATGATAAGAATTTGGGAACACGTGAGGAATGATTTGAGTTTGAATATAAAATATATGATAATAATAAAAAGGTAAAATCAAAGAAATGATTGATGAATTGCACAAATCGATTTAGATTAGGGCAGGTGGATAAAAATGCCGTTCTGTCGGTATATTCTGTACAGCGGTGCTATTCTGTGACCATCTCACCGTAAAAACTTAGGTGAAGAGCGCGGAGTGATCTGTCAATAGTGTCAATTCCTAGCAAAAACAAACTCGCATCACCTAAGCTTTCACGGTGAATTTTTTACAGAATCGACCACTTTCACTGAAGTAATGTATATTTCTCTTAGTACTTTCTAATTCCATGCTAACTAAACTACAATAATTTGAAATACGACAACACTACGATCAGTCTAAGCATTATTTTGTGTTTACTAAATTTTTTATAGGTATAGGCTGTTTAGCTGTTTTGCCAGTGCCTTTATTTACAATAACTACAAAATTAGACTTTCAAATCAAATCTTCAAATCTAAAAAAATCAAATCAAATATGGAAAAAACAACATTTCAAATATTTCTTTCTTTTCACGTTCTAATTAAAAGGGACACGTTCAGAGTTGTAATAATACAGTTACAACTTCCAGTTCCAGCACTCGTATAGTTTCCAACTCGTTCTATCAGTAATCTTATAATTGGTAAAGTTTGACCATATGGACTCTTTTTGGGTAGAAACAGAAGGCTTTGTAGGATTCTATCCTGTCGTAACTTTATGATATTGATGTATAGCAGCCCTGGGAACTTATATAGCGTTTTTGATTGGGTATCTAACTATTTGAGCGATGCCTATTTCGTTTGTTTGTGAAATGTCTCGTGTACTTATTGCGATGATTATTTTTATTACTGTGTAGGGTAATATAGTACTTACTAATTCCATGGTGTAGGCAGACTTATCTGTGCTCTCGTCGAAATTGAAAATTACAAACCATTCACAGTTATTTACCTCTGATTTTTAATCACTGTCCAAATCAGAGTGATCTTTATCCTTGTTGCAATAAGGTTGCTGTTGGGTTGCTGCCACTGACAATTCTGTCAAAATCATTGTGATCTTTATTCTCGTCATGATAAGGTTGCGTTTAGGTTGCCGCTGTCAGAGGTAAATAACTGTAAAAGGACTGTAATTTGAGATGTACTGGATTTGACAGTTTTTCATTATGTTCCCGTTATAAGTAGCAGTGATTTGACAACACACTAATATTATAAAGGTGAAAGTTTGTGAGTGTGTGTGTGTGTTTTTATGTTTGTTACTTCTTCACACTCAAACGGCTGGATCAATTTTGATAAAATTTTGTATGGAGGTAGCTGAAACCCTGGATTAACATATAGGCTACTTTTTATCCCGATATTCCCACGGGGTCGACATTTACGCGGGCGAAACCACGGGGCGCAGCTAGTTATGGATGAAAGTCTTGTTTTGCGTCTATAAAAAAATCAAATAAAATTTGTAGTACCCAAGTGGGACCTATTTACAAATAGTAGAATCTACACTAACAGCAGTGCTATTCTGTAAAAATCTCACCGTGAAAACTTAGGTGAAGTGAGCTGTCTGCTCTGAGTGTCAATAGTGTCAATTCCTAGCAAAAACAAACTCACTTCACCTAAGTTTTCACGGTGAGATTTTTACAGAATCGACCGGCTGGTCGGGTTTGAAAAAAATATTTTTGCGTTTGATAGTCCAATTCTTGAAGAAGGCTGCAGGCTATTTCTAAATTCACGTAATGACCCTTGGGAGGGCGAGCCGAGCAAAAAGAACGCTTAGCGAAAACGAAGTGATAGCGCGGGCAGGCGATGCGATGCGACGCGACGACGTCGGGGAACAAGAAATTTCACGCTTACGAAATTTCGCAAGCAGAAGCTAGTATTATATTAATAGGCAAATAGGTAGACCGCGAACGTTTTTTGCAATTTGCAGGTCCGTGTCAGGTTGTATCATGATCAAAATATGATTCGCGACTATAACAGATGACATTAGAATCATTAATATATCTCTTTAAGTTAGATTTGTTCCATTAGCAGTTTTCCATAAGGGATTTGTTCTACCTTCCCGTGGTCGCATGGACCACAAAGCCTATAATTAGTGGACTGTTAAGACGCTTCTAATGATACCTCATTTGTCAAATTATTATAAGTACTTTTGAAGTTATGAGGGAACAGATGAACATACATACAAACCGGTTAGAATCATATAGGTACCCTCCGTAGTTGGGTAAAAATAAAATAAAATTTTATAAGTTTGGATGTTGGAGGTAATTCTGGAAGTACTGATCCGATTTCGAAAATTCTGTCACTATTAAGATAATTATAAGTTCGATATGGTTGAACTTCTCTGACGTCGCGAGTGAATCGCGCGCTTCACCGCTAGTTCGACGTGAACACACACAAACATCATCATAGGTTTGTTATAACCGCGAGCGTGGCGTACGCGCCCGTCGCTAGCTGGCCCGCTACTTTCACCGCACCTGCGTTTTGTACGTGACAATTGCATACTATGCTGTGTGTTTGATATTTTATTTCGTGACCGCGTCCGCCACAGCACCCCCATCATATCGCTAGTCAAAAGGTAGTAGAGCTTATTCACTCTGAAATGACGCGCCCTACTACCGCACTTACCGTAGTGTACGTACCTATACTTAAGTAGTGAGGCACGTCATTTCAGAGTGGACAAGCTATACCATTATAAAGATAGTAAAAAAACTTACAACTTTATCACACGTTGTCAAATGACCTTCAAAGCTAGGTTGACAAAGGTGTATTCTTTGCTAAAGTTTCGCAAATAATTACAGGACCTCTTTCATTCTCTCTCTTTACGTCGCTTCAACAAAACGAATGCAACGGTTTTGTAAGCTGAGTGCACTTCTAACTCGTTCGATTCGTACATTCGCGTATTTTTAGAGCATTTTTGTTGAAAAATAAGATGACTAATTGATTTTTTCGTACTTAAATTGGTAGAACACTTATGAAGTTACTAGAGTGAAAAATCATAGACTGTCTTGAGTGCTTCTGTGTAATGGACGTTTTTCTCTTACATTTTTAATAGAAAAAAGATAGGGCGTAGTAGTGAAATATTAAGTGCAAATAGAGGCTTTAATAATAATAATCATTTATTTCGAGCAACAAGACTCATAGTGTTAGTAACAATATTATACTTACAAACTATGTTAGTAATAAAACACATTTTCTTGCTATTGTCACTACATTAAGCATACAACAATGGTTAATGTAGTGACAGTCGAACCTCTCAGCCAACATCCTCAAGATGGTGTTGGAGCTGGCGCGGAACCTGCGCACCAAGGATGTGCAGCGTTTCCGCATCGTCGCACAGAAACAGTCGATGCGTGACTCAGCGAACATCCCCGACGCACTGCAGTGCCGAGGCAACTCCAACAACATCCTGTAGGCATTGTTGAATTGGACTCGTAGGGTGTTGTACTGTTTTTGTGTATAGTTAGCCCGAAGGGCGCTCGAATAAAAACATATTTACTTTATTTCAGGGGGTTAATTGAAGGAACCCTACGGTGTCTATAGAATTCTAACCTATGGTGTTCAAACATCGTCCATCATCCTGGACCGAGTCTCAAAGTTCATAGGTACTCAAGATTGGACCAAAGGACAATGGAGCGTACCGTGTTGGGTATTACGTACGTGCGACACGCTCCAAAACAGGAATTGCTGATGTGGGCATTAAGTCTGCTAGGCTGAAATGGGCCATGTATGTAAGATGCATCAAAACAGATGGACCAGAGTCGTCCCGCAGTGAGTGTGCGCTAAAAGTCGGGCGTCGTCACCGAAGAAGGCCAAGAAAATTCTGGCGTGACGACTTAGATGCGATTAAGGGAGATTGGCCTGAGTTGGCAACACACAAAGAATAGTGGGAAGTTATGGGGAACACCTTTGCCCAGCAATGAGACAGTATAGGTTGAAAAATTGTTTAAAAGAATGAGGGAATTTATAAATTAAATTATATTAGGTACCGTAGACCGCTCTTTGGACTTGAGCTGGTCTCGTGCAATACGGAATCAAATAGATTATTTAGACAGCTTATACTGATTTTATTACCACAGACGTTCAGCCAGCTGTATTAAGAAAGAAAAGTTTTCTTGTAGTACTATTGATAGTAGTTACTTAGATAGTAGTATGTGACATACAAACAAACAGAAATATAGACAAACTAGGCGTTGTCCGCGACGTCAACATCGCGGGTAACCGCTAGATTGTCTACGATCCAGGATGAAAAGTAGCTTAAGGCCTTACCCAAGTCATGGGTTATCTGTGTGCCACGTTTCATCCAAATCCATTCAGCGGTTTTAGCGTGAAAACGTAACAAACAAGCTAACTCACTTTCGGATCTATAATATCAGCTAAGTATGTGCGTGTGGATTTTTTTTTCAGGATTGGAAATCATCAAATGACCCCTCCCGCTCTCGGTGTAGCGGAAGGGAGTGTCATACTCTTACTGACTAAAACCCACCCGTGTTCCTTCCTTAGCCCTTTATGTTCCGGGCCAGCGGTAACCCTTTCGGACAATCCCGCTGACCTGGCAGGCTTCGGCCCAGACGGGCCCCTTCGGTTGATGCTGACATCTCTTTGAGGCGCGCGTGGAACACGTACGCGCCGTCCGGCACGGGCCTGGTCCTGATTAAACGGTGAGGTATTTGGTATATAAAAAAGAGCACTCAAATCCACACGGGATTGAGTGCTCTTTTTTAAAAGTTTATCATATTTTTACGAAATCAAGGAAGAATTTAGGAAATAATTGTGAAAACTTCATGGTGAAGATAAAAAAAATGTGAAATCTATGGTGAGAAAGTCGTAGTCAATTAACTAGAACGCTCAACATTTAGAAGTACAAATGAAGGTTTATTTGTTTGCCTTTAGATAAACAACGCAAAAAAATATTTAAAATTTATTTTACCTGCTTCGAAAACAACGTCTAGCAAAGACGCGTCCCTTTTACAGATTATGTACAAAAATAAATGTCCGTACCAGCTTAGGGAGCCATTAGCATTCTGATTACATACATAATCTACAACCCTTGTGTATTTAGTGTACACCTTGATAACAATGACTTAAGGCTGGTATTCTTTATAATTAGGGGTTGATAAGTCCTTTTGAACATTATGGTGTTTTTATTTCAGTAAAGTTGTGTTTGGAAATTTAAGCAAGGTTTTCAGCGAATACAAAGGAATTAGTGATCTTTCCTTTGTTTTGTTTTGGTTAGTCTTAGGTTTCTCAAATGAAATAAAATCAATACAAATCAAATTAAATGGAAACAGAATAAACCAAATTAAATTAAATCAAATTAAAATAAATAATCAAAACAATAAAATTAATATAGAAATAAAAATTAATAAATATACAACAATAAAATCAATACCTTCCTTTTTACAAATGTCATTCAAAGCAATAAAAAATAAATAAAAATCAAAATACACACGTCATCCAAGACAAACAACTAATAAAATAAAAACACATAATATTACATAATACGAGGGGATGTGCTACCATGAAGCTGCATCCACCTTTGCAACAGGGGCAGATCCCACCGCTCGGACAACACCTTCAGGCCACTGTTCGAGCTGTTTTGGACCCTATATTTTAAATCAACAATGACTACATTTATTTAAATAAAAAAGTTGCGAACCTAATCACTTCTACACCACCTCGAAAATTCTCAAATTTTAATATTAAACTCTAAAATCTAAAGCACCTTAGCACTAAGTCTAATCCAGCCACATTCAAGCCGATATTAAAAAGCTCTATACTAAATCTTTGGGCAGACAATCTGAAATTTCAAAACGCCTTACCTACCCACTTTTAACATAATTCATAGTAGCATATATCACAAAAATCTACTTTAACAAGCTCTTACTTTAATGAAGTGCCCTCCAGAGAATAACTTTACTTCGGAGAGAACATTTGGATTTTCAGAGAACTGTAGTGCGAAGATAGTGTTAGAAAAATAATAATCTTGGAATTTAGTGGAGAACCATTTGGGGTAGATTGCTCGGTTTTGTGAGGAATTTTTTTTTATTCACAAGTCAACGTTCTAAGCGATGTCACGGCGGGGTGCGGGACGAGTGAGTTGATAATTATCACTAGATTCACATTATAGGTTTCGACCTGATTATCTCCCAGAGCTTAATCGCACAACGTAACTAGCAACAACAATATTAATGATGACAAGTACAGTAAAAAGTTTAGTTCACAAAATTACAGCGATAAGGTCTGGGTGTCTGCCCTCCGACACACTTTGGCGAGGAATGTCTAAGAGACCAAACACCCCAGGAAAAGTACAAAATTGACACAGAGTAACATTATTTAGAGTGTTAAGGCTCCTTCAAACAGGCGCGACACGCGATAAAATCACGCGCGACATAAAGGCACCGCAAGTTGCGCAACGAGCGGTGCCTTTGTGTCGCGCCTGCTTGCAGGTGCATTTACAAAGTTAAAAATAGAATTATGTTAATTATATAATTAATGTATGCAAAAGATTGTAAAACATTTTAAATGAGTAATGGTGGAATTTCTTGCCCATTCGTCTCCATGAAAACTATATTTTGGAAGAATTCATTTGAATTTTTCTTACCGACTAAAATCAATTCTATTTTATTGTAGTTTTTGACGTTCAAAAGTGCCTCTTATGTACCTATTTGAAACAAATTCTTTGACTTTGAAAACAAGAGTTAATGATTGCAAAACAAAACCTATGGATTTACAATGCCGTTTATGTTTTGTTGTATTTCTTTTGACCTTGTTGCCTTGGTAAAAAATAAGGTAATTGGTACTGTTTACTAATTAATGAAAGGTAATCCTATTTCAGAGAGCAAGGTTACCCAGGGGTAACGGACTTATGGTTATAAGTTGAGGGTTTGAATCCAAGGCAGGCGCTTTACTTTGTGTAAATGATTTCATCACCACTGCTCTCAAAACGGTGAAGGAAAACATCGTGAGGAAAATTCTGTGAAAAAAAAGACTGATTAAGTATAAATATTATATTTTCGAATCACTATTTTTTTAATTTACTTAAAGAGCGTAGGAATTAAAACTAAAAATCAGGGGGAAAAGTGGAGTAATCAAAAATGAAGAGGGGGAATTCTGGAAGTTTCTTACATTAGAGTTCAGTTTTCCCCTCTGAGCGAGATTCTCTCAGGGAGGAATAGTTTTACATAATTTTAAAAGCTAACAGTCTTCAAATAAAAATAATAATACATGTACAAGTATATAAAAAGGAGGGGAAATAATCATAGGGGGGAATAGTGGAATAACTTAAAATGAAAAGGGTAATTTCTGAACTTTTTTTACATTAGGGTCCAGATTTTCCCTCTGAGGGGGAATCTGTCAGGGGGGAATAGTGAAATAAGCTGACGACACTTTCACTGGCAGATCCTCCTCCATAGTCGTTCACTCTTAACAGAGTGGTCGTGGTTGATGACTCTGCATTTTCTTTGGCCAAAGCAGCCCTCGCGATGCTCCTCCACTTATTCCGGTCTTCTTCCGGTCACTGGCATATAACCAAAAATTCGAAGACGTGTGCCATCTACTACAAGTTACTACTACTTATCTTAATTTTTAATTTGTTTATAATATGCTTAACCTACACATAACTATATATATGTGTGGTACCAACCCACACTGGGCCCGCATTGTAGATTATAGCCCGTTCCCTCTCGAAGACAGGAGGCCATTGTCCCAGCAGGGACCATTTTTTTTCAGGATGGGAAATCATCATATGTACCATTAAATATTATCCTACCTTTCTGATACACATTGTATACACCGTAGAGATAAGAAATATTTCTTTGGTATATCCTTTTCTAGTACTCAAACCTAACTTGGTCTGCTAGAGTTTTTTGATCCATAAAAGAAATAGGTTAGGTACAGGATCGATTGGCATCAAAAAAAGGGTTTATGTGAAAACTGCCCATTTTCTTGCAGACGGTTATTTTATTTTCAAAATCTGTGAATGTTTTGCTTTGAATAATAGTTTATTGTCACAAAAAAATATACATTAGTATACACAGATTTTTTTTTTCAGGATGGGAAATTATCAAATGACCCCTCCCGCTCTGGGTGGAGCGGAAGGGAGTGTCAGACTCTTACTGACTAAAACCCACCCGTGTTCCTTCTTTAGCCCTTTTGGATATTATAAGCTGATTATGTTTTGTTGTATTTAGCTTTGTATAATTCAGTTTATGTTTGTCATCTTTTATTGACCTTGTTGCCTTGGTGAAAAATAACGTACCTAATTGGTGATGTTTACTTATAAAATAATGCGCGTATTTTGCGTACAGTAGAAATAGGGTAATTTCTACCGTACGCAAAATACTCGCATTGACGTGGAGTTGCGGACACCAGCCCGTATTACCAATTACCCTATTTCTATTAGTGATGGGAGAAATTCCAGTTTTAATTTAAAACTTAAAATTACGAAATAAAAGTCAATTAAAAAATGTTTAACCGACTTGCACTGTTTTATTTCTAACACTTCTTTGTTAAATTCAAACCACTTTTTGTCTGCTAAACTAATATGAAATTTTAACAAACCTAACCTTTTACTGGATTTTCAGTGTAAGATTTATAATGTAATCTTTTATTTCATTTTGGCTAGGTTCATCTTAATTAGCGTTCAGACTAGATTAATCCTAAAAGCTGAGTCAAATACTCATTTGCATTAAAAATGTTAATGTTTAAATAAATGGTTGCCTTGATAACTATACCTACGTATAGTTTTTTATCTTACTTTAGTATTTCGTTTTTTCCAAGATAGTTACTATGCAGTGCATTCTTGATTTTTCATAACTTGTAGATCTGTGATGAGTTTAGTGTGGGGGCTACTAAATGATACAACGTTATAATTATAACATTGAAGGCTCCTACAAACAGGCGCGACACGCGATATAATCGCGCGCGTCACAAAGGCACCGCTCGTTGTGCGACTTGCAGTGCCTTTGTGACGCGCGCGAGTTTATCGCGTGACGTATCTGTTTGAAGGAGCCTTCATTCCAAGCAAACGTGTTTACAACGCCGCTATAACATCACTGTTTTTCGAATCAACAAACCAAATAGAAATAATTTGAAAGCTAATGCTAAATTCGCTGGAACGTTCGAATGTAACCACAGGGTTATTTTTCTGTCAGCCTGCACAAAATGAGGTCGACTCTTGCAGACAACCTTTTCAGTACCTACGAAAGAGGGTATATTTGTCTAATTTTGACTTTAACTAATGGCCGACGGTCATTTTATGTTAAAGTAAAATACATAAATAATAATTTTCGTAATAAAACTGAACCTTGGATATTAATATACCAAAACATATATCCACTCCTTTTTCCCAATTTTTTCTCCTTTCCATACAACTTATTATCAATAATTTCAGGTCAATTTTTCTTTAACCCCAAATCTTTTCATGTTGTCAAGAAAGAGTAATTAATATAATCTCCGTCTTTTATCTTAGGGCACAGATGTTGCTGTGAATGGTGCCCCGTTTTAGTAATTAGAAGAGCGTGAATGAGATTTGGTTATGAATGGGCCCCGGGCCCCGGGCCCCGAGATATCGTATTTTGTTTTGGTAACGGTAAATTAGATATATTTTTGGTGTAAGCAAAATTGTTTTTAATAAAATATTCTGCCTTGTCATGCTCTGATACGAGTGTATTTAGGCACAAAAGGTATACATTTTTTAAATTTATGTTTTTATCAGCTTGAAACTGCCTATTTCTTTGGTATTTCCTAAGTAACTTTAAGCCCAGGAAGCACGGGCGTGTTTCTCCCGCGGCGATTTTTTTCGCGCACTGAATTCTCAGGGCACTGCTCAGCGCCGAGAGTTCAAAATCAAACAATGTGATTTTTCGATGCGCTGGGATGCGTTCCATTGGAATCTCAACGTTTGGCTCAACACCAAGAGTTGAAGATCTAATGCGCAATAAAATTCCGCCGCGTTTTTTTTTTGCGTTTGTGCGTACGTGGGCTAGCGATTGAGGGCGTAGTGTTTTGATTTCGTTTTCCTGTTTTGTGAATATAATTTTAGTAGCAACTCTGTAATTTCCGAATCTGTCACGATCTGATTCGATCACGCAGGGAAACTCCAAGCATAGCCCTCTACGTTGCCCTTTGACTTTTAGCCTTTTTATAAGGCCCATTATTATGAACGAATATACCAAATTTCAGTGCCATAAAGTTATAGTCGGGGTACTTTTGGTAAAAGAAACTCCAACTATTTGTGCATGTAAACTGTATTTGTATAAAACGTATGTATAGTGAAATATGTCAACACTGGCAACACGCACTGGTCAAAGACCTTCGTCTTGAGTCACAGCGGTATGTGGGATGAGAAGATATTGCGTAGCTTCCCGAACGCTGCCCAGCCGAGTCGAATTCGACGATTAAACTCTTTTTCGAAGTTAGACCTACCAACTATCTAAATTTTACGAGTACCTACGATGTGAAAAAAGACGTACGCATTAAAAGCGTCCAGAGTACAGCAAATAGTAACAAAACAATAATATTAAAATTAAAATAATTAAAAATAACCCGAGGCAGCTAAGTGATGACCAGCCCCAACTGACAGAAATACAGAGTACTGAAGCCCGTAAGCCCCACCACGAAGTCAACGTAGAGATACGGCGGTGTGGTTACTATCATTATTATTTTTTTTTTATTATAACGGTTTGAAACCAAATACAAAAATTAAAGACACAGTTTGTATATACGTGTTTATTACACATACACATAAAGGATAAATATTAAATTATCGAGTGAAAGTTAACAACACTTTCATAGATACCTCTCACAGTATTTCTGACATCCCCACAAAATCTTCGTCCATTCGTCCGCAAAGATCGTTTTGTTGGATTAGAGTCCAAGAAACTAACCGACCGGTCATCCGTTAGCACCCTTTGGGTACGAACCCTAAAAATTAACGTTCCAACAATTGAATTCGATTCACTGAACCGCAAACAAATAAACAAAACACTATTTCTTTCTTTCCCATCTACATATAAATGAATGCTCGAATCTGTGTGCGATATATTGTGACAATAGTCACAAATTGTCACAATACTCACAAATTAACTATAACGTGCCTACAGTATCTTTCCCTTGGTTATTTACGAATCGTACGTGATAGAAATTGTTAACAATTTATTACTATTTGTTTGTATGGAATGGGATTTAAATGCTAATGTGAACAGTGGACGTGATTAAGTATTTAATTTTATGGAGATGTTTTTTAAAATTCTCATTTAAGGCTCCTGCAAACAGGCGCGATGCGCGACGCGAATCGCGCGAGTTAAAAGACTGAGACTTGTGATAGAGATAAAAATAATTTTATTCTCAAAACGTGTTAGTAGTACAGTGGTATGTTGTAGAGTCAATACAATAATGTGCTTAAATTATAGTTGGGTTAGTTTATATACTAAGTCTTATCAGCTAACACAGTGGTGGGGACAGAATGGTTGTCACCACAATTCACTTATCTAATCGCTTCCGTTTATTGATGTTGTTTATTAGGGCGGTGGTGGTATCTCCACTGTCTGGTCTCGTTATCTTGACTCAATATTAATATCCTATTTATATTTATTACTTTATTTATAATCGACTCCGCTTATCCCGTTGTTATCGGGTAGTAGCGTTATCTCAACTGTTGACTGTCTGACCTCGTTATCTTGACTCTCCCCTCCTAGTCTTTTTGTACTCTGTCGGGTTTTTATGATTCGACGAGTTAAAAAGACGATAGTTAACAAGATTATGGTTACTATCGTTATGTAGGTCAGGATCCCTATGTCTTTGATCTTATCAGAGGTTAAGTCGGGTCTATTGATTGCTGCGATCTGCTCTTCTATGTTGTCCATATTTTCTGGTAACGTCATTGGTAACTCGTTTGCTGGTTCTGTGATTTCAGTAAAGGTCTGAATATCCACAGGATCTTGAGTGCTTCCGCATTTGGTGTTATCTTCTATATATGAGTCTACGATGGTCACGCTTCTGTCGGCACATCTATCATAGATTGTTTGTTCCTTTAATCTGAACTGGAAATATAAGTCATTCTGAATTTTGTATGAGTATCGTGCTGGACAGTAGATTTTTATAACGCTACAGTTGTTGCGTTGTTTCAGAATGCTTTCTTCTACACATTTCTTTGTTGGTGAAGCTGTACATATATTGTTATTACATTTGTCTACTTTATACACATGATTGGTTCCCGTTAAATACTGGCCGTTCTTAATACTAGGCATTTGACAATATTGGTTAGATGGGGTGATTACGCTAATTACTGTTTCTAGATTATATTGATCTTTAGAGACCATGGGTATAGCGAATTGGAATATTAATAGTTTGCTTTGTATAGCAACGCTTGGGACTATTAGGGATTGTAGTTTGTTTATGTCTCGTACTACGTTAATTTTTCGTAAAAAGTGTAATTCGTTAGGTGTTTTGTTAGTGGCACTATGTATAGTGGAATTATATGCTAGTACTGCTAAGTTAACATCTTCTTTCTTTAGTTCCTGTTGTACTCTTAATCTCTCTATTAGGGTGGAGTGAAACCGTTCTATGTCTCCATGGGACGTGTGGTGCAGGGGTGTTGTCACATGATGTTTGATTTTTAATCCTGCTAGAAATTCTTTTACTATTTCCGATATTAGTATAGTCTCGTTATCTGTTGAGATTAGGTCGGGGGTTCCTATTAGAGCGAAGAGTCGTAATAGCGTTTCTATTACTTGTAGGGAGTTGTTTTCAACTAGTTCTGTGGCGAAAGTCCACTTAGAAAATGTGTCTATTCCGGTTAAATAGGTTTTCTTTTTAAAGTGGAACGTATCTATTTGCCATTTTTCCATTGGTTTTGTTGGTGTTTTGGTTTTTTCAAAGGGCGGTTTAAATGGTTGTCGATCGTATTTTACTTTAGCACATGTTTCGCACTGATTCAGATAGTTTTGCATATGTTTTTTGATGTTCTCGATATAGTATGTTTTAGAGATTTCCTTTATTAAAGCTGGGTTTCCTATATGTCTATCCATAAATTCATGCGTTGATCTAATTATTTTTAGGATTTCTTCTTTGTCTGTGATTTCTACACGTGGTTGTGTAAACCAAATGATTGTGAGTTCTTTATTATTGAAATGTTTCCTGTATATTTCAGACAGTTGTTCTATGAGTTTATTACTATTTCCTACTATAGCATATCTTTTTGATCCGAGATATTCTTTACAGAATTTTATAAAGTCTTGGGGATTGTTTATTTTTAGATTATAATCGTAGGTGTGGTTGTCTTTTTGTATTACTTTCACTTGATATGGTTCTGTCGTTACAAATATTCTATTCATACGCCTAGGGGGATGTTCTGATTTTATTATAAATCCTTCATCTGAGTCATCGAAGTTGCTATGTACGGTTGCTTGGTCTGAGTTATGCATTAGTACGATTCTAGACAGAGCGTCTGCTACGTGGTTAGTACTTCCCTTTTTATGTGATATTTCATAGTCGTATTCTTGCAGTTTTAACTTCCATCTGGTAAGCTTAGCGTTTGGTTCTTTAAGTTTGGTTATCCATATTAGTGGTTGGTGGTCTGTTTCAAGTTTAAAGTGTCGCCCATAGATGTATGGTCTAAATTGTGTTAGGGCATAAAGTATACCTAGTAGTTCCTTTTCAGTCGCGTTATATTTTTGTTCCGTTTCCGTTAGTGTTCGAGATGTGTATGCTATAGGATGATTTTCTTGTGAAATAACAGCTCCTAATGCTATATCACTTGCATCAGTCGTTACTGTGAATATTTTATTAAAATCTGGATATGCTAGGACTGGTGGGTTAATGATTAAGTCTTTTGCTCTTTGGAAAGCTTCTAAAAATGGTTTATCATGTTTTATCTCTTTTCCTTTCTTTGTACACTCAGTTATAGGTTTTACTATTTTGGATAGGTTTGGTATGAATTTCCTATAATAGGATACTAGTCCTAAGAATGACTTGATTTCTTTGGTTGTTTTAGGTGGTGGAAATCTGGTTATTGCTTTGGTTTTTTCTGGACATGGACTGAGTCCCTTCTCTGTTAGAATATGTCCTAACGTAATCGACTTGTTTTCTTGATAATGTAATAGTATAGTTATATCGTCTGGTGTTTTTATTTTGTTCTCGCTAGGAATTATTAATAGGTTTTGTTTAATTAATGTGTCCCATCCTATTAGGTATTCATAGTTATTAGAGAAGTCGAACATATAAAATTCTATTGGATTACTGTGTTGTCCGAAGATATTTACCATGGGGTAGGTTATTATTTTACCATTATGTTTTGAGAGTCCGTGCGGGGTTTGGACTGAAAATGTTTCGTCAATATAAATCGCGTATCCATCCGATATTAATTCTTTAGCTATATTGGGTTTAATAAATGAGCGTGTTGATCCGGTGTCTATTAGTATTTTTTCGTCTGTATTAAGTATTTTAATGTATGGTAGTTGGGTATGATGAGGTGTAGAATTTATGTTGGGGTATTCTGGGGTAAATCCGTCTGAAAATCCTCCGAGTTTGGGTCATATTCGTGTGTTGGCTCATAAATTTGATCATTGTTTTCATATCTAGGGTTGATGTTAGTAAAATATTCGTTGGCGCATTGCTGCATGTATTCTTCAAAAGGGGTATCGGGATAGTCATCACTATTACATTCAGGTTCGTCGATGTTAAATACTCGGTTTCTTTTTAATTGAGGTCGTTCTGTTACAGTACGCATAGTCGCGTCTTTATCCTGTAGTTCGGCATTTTGTGGTTTTGGTTGCCAGTTGGGCCGAGTTGGTTGCCATGGAGGTCTTTGATTAAAATTATTAGCATTATTATTGAAATTACGCTTAGGGTAAGCGTGAGTTTGATTATTATTATAGTTGCCATACCAAGGTTGTTTAGCTTGTTCTGCTTGTTGCATCCGAATCCTAGCCGAGAAAGGTGAGATTGGATATGCGTGTTTTTGCTGAACAGGTCTATTACCAAGGTTTGAATTATACACAAGGGCGTTGTGTTGTTGGGGGGTTGAGCTCATATTATTTTTAACGAAAGGTTGAGTATGACCATTCGGTTTGTTTCCCGTATTTCTGATGTTAATTACATATCCTTCTTTGTCAAGAGTTCTAGCTCTAAGGCAAGTTTCTAGGAAGTCTAGTTTTTCACAGGCTGGTTTATATTCAGGTGGTAGGAGTGATATTAACTTTTGGTTAGCTATTTCCTTTAAACCGGTGTGTACATGTTGGTTAATTGTACATCCTTCAGCTATTAACATTTGTAACTCGTATATAACGTTAGTTAAGCTTGGTGAGCTTGGTCTTAAGTTATTAATTTCCTGAAACACATCTCCTATCGTTCTATTCCATGATCCATACTGTTGTTTTAGGATTTCTTTAATTTCTAACCAAGTGAAGTTATGGGGGTAGCTATATATGAGAGTAGCCGCATTGCCTGTTATCTTTGACAAGATTATATTGACTTTTTGTGCATCTGTGCCAGAGGTTATTTGAATAAAACGTTCTACTGCGGTGATAAAACCGTGTAGGTATCTTTCTCCACCTTCTCCAGAGAACTGGGGAATAGGAATATTACTTTCTGGTCTAATTTGAGGGTTGGAATCTACGGATGACGTCATAATTAACTTTGGGTTGTTTACTAATTTTCTACCTGAAGGAGTAAATGCCAGTTTGAGGTAGTTTTAACCGGGAAATAATCACGTGTACTTACAGTTGTGTTGTGAGAATGATGAGGGCTATCACTGTCTTCATCTGGATGTAGTAGAGGCTTCGTAGAGTCGGGTCTTTGAAGTCCGTCGATTTACTCCGATGAGCTTCTATACTGCGATGTACGAAGAGAAGTTCTTCTTGGCCAGCGTCACCTTGATGTGTACGGAGAAGAGTTTTTCTCTGAGTCAGCGTCACCTTGCAGGAGAAGTCTTGAATCTTTTTCTTTATTTGTAGGTTCTGGGCAGGTTTGATAGAGTAATCTTCTTGGTTCGGTGTCTGGTAGCGGAGATACAGCAATTCAGCACGTCGCCTTGATTGATAATTTCTTCAAGAAATGCCCGTAACGTTGGGCGCCAGTTAAAAGACTGAGACTTGTGATAGAGATAAAAATAATTTTATTCTCAAAACGTGTTAGTAGTACAGTGGTATGTTGTAGAGTCAATACAATAATGTGCTTAAATTATAGTTGGGTTAGTTTATATACTAAGTCTTATCAGCTAACACAGTGGTGGGGACAGAATGGTTGTCACCACAATTCACTTATCTAATCGCTTCCGTTTATTGATGTTGTTTATTAGGGCGGTGGTGGTATCTCCACTGTCTGGTCTCGTTATCTTGACTCAATATTAATATCCTATTTATATTTATTACTTTATTTATAATCGACTCCGCTTATCCCGTTGTTATCGGGTAGTAGCGTTATCTCAACTGTTGACTGTCTGACCTCGTTATCTTGACTCGCGCGACACATGGCACCGCTCGTTGCGCGACTTGCGGTGCCTTTGTGTCGCGCCCGATTTTATCGCGTGTCGCGCCTGTTTGAAGAAGCCTTTAATAGGGAGCAAGCCACGACTTACGAGTTATCGGTCGTAGATTCGAAACCAGGCAGGCACTTCAGTTTGAGTAAATAATTTTATCACCACTGCTCTCAAAACGGTGAAGGAAAACACCGTGAGGAAAGCGGCATGTCCTGGAACCAAAAATTCGAACATCTACCAACTCGCACTGGGCCCGCGTGGTAGATTACAGCCCACTCCCTCTCGATGGGAGGAGGCCTGTGTCCCAGCAGTGGGAACATTACCTATGCTATGGCCACAAATCTAGACACTTAGCTGCTACTGAAAAATTCTCAACTATATGTTTCAAATTTTCCGTAGTCATTGAATAAGCGTCTGATCCCGTCGTGTTGCCAGTGCACGCCAACACTTGTATTTAATTCAACAAAACTTTTAACTCGAAACAACTTTTTTAACAAAATAAAGAGACAACATTTAACTAGGCAACTGCAGCATCCGCACTAACGTTATAATGCTGCAACAATAAAAAGACGTCACGCATTTGCAACTCAATTTTGAAGTTAAACAAAAATGGAGAAATGCAGTTTCAACCGGTTCAAACTGGAACATTTGCGTAGTAAAAACACATGTTAACGTTTTTACGTTAACATGTGTTTCGAATAAAAACGAATAGTTTTCTATTCGTTTTTAATGCAGTGTATAAGCAACAGGTCGCTGGATAGATAGGAATATAACACTATTTCATTTAAATTGGCCCATTCGTTGCAATTGAGTAAATTGCACTATGCATGTGTGTTAAAAATTCCGTGGCTAAATAATAACAGTCGCACAGGCCGATCGATCAGGTTAAGCTACGCTTACCGTGATTGGTCTGTGGGTGGGTGACCATCTTTACATACCGAGACCCCTCCGTGCCTCGGAAAGCACGTTAAATAACTGGGTTGTGGAGGTCAGATAGGCAGTCGCTCCATGTAAAATACTGGTATTCAGTTGCATCCGGTTAGACTGGAAGTCGACCCCAACATAGTTGGGAAAAGGCTAGGCAGATGATGTGTGTGAAGAATTCCGAGGAGTGTGTACATGTACTTGCTCTGACTGAATTTAATCATCTAGTTAGTTTTCTATTTTCGAAATCGAAATGCATGCCGTTTCATTTTCTACATTCCAAGCCACTATTCTGTCAAAACTGGTCAAAACATTTCGTTAGTTTCAGCGTGAAGACATTGCCGTGATTCTACTACAGTTCACTTCAATTTATACTTTTGTTCCACAGGTTCTGGAAACCATCTATGTATCGCTTTGGGGATGTGTCAGATAGCGAGCCTCTTGGAGAGACAAATTCTTCTATGTTTATGTTTGGGTCACCTATAAATATTCGTATAGTTACCCAGATGTGGCCGAACTAGCTCCAGTATTTAGAACTCTGATCTGGTTAACCTCTTTTTAGGGTTCCGTAGCCAAAAGATGCCGACGGAACCTCGAAGCCTCTACTGTCCGTCTGTCTACCGTCTGTCTGTCAGCGGGCTGTAGGTATTTCACGATACAACACGGTGGGGACGATGATACGGTTCTTGAACCGTAATATGTTGTCTAGATATATTATGTAGGTTAGGACAGTTGACATTTTCACAGTTTGTATTTCTATTGCCGCTAAAACCACAAAAAAAAGCTATTAAAAATTATAATTAAGGGGACTCTATACAAGAGGGTAGTTCTTCAAAAAGTATTCTCCGCGTAACTTTCATGGCGAATATTTTTTTTTTAATAATCTAAATTTAAATGTACCCACATTTAAGACGCTGTAAAAATAATACGTATTTTTTTATTTTATGTAAATCGGTGCATAAACTACTGAGATATTTTATTTTGAAATTTCTGTGCCCATGAAAGTTACGAAAGACGGCACGAAAGTTACAGACGTATTTTCTACAAGCAAAATATAGTTTCAAATCCTTATTTTTTCTCAAATTTCCAATTTATAAATTGCCATTTTATATTTTTAGTGTTCGATAATTTTTTTTGTTGTGTATTTTTGTGGTGTACAATAAAGTATATATAAATATAAATAAAAGACTTATTATTTATGAATCAACTTCTATTTGAGATCAACAATTATAGTGTTTTGAGATATTATTAGTTCTCATCACTCCTTATTAACTTAGATTGGTAACAATATGGGTAACAATTGCTTTGCTCCCGGAAATTAAACTTTAAAATTTACAACATAAACATAATTATTACTTACTAATTATTGCTGGCAGATAATGGCCCCGATTCTGTTGTTCACAAACTAAACTAAATTTAAGTTCAGTTCATCTTTTTCTTTCTATTTCATTATGAAAAGGACAGAAGATAAATATTAGTTTAGTCCTGTCAAATTAAGATAATCCATAGACAATTTAGACGTGATTAAAAAATTGGCTATTAAAGACACCTTTTTTGAGCTTCACGATAGCATCTGCAGCGTCACAAGTAATCTAAATTTATCATTCAATGGAGATATATAACTTTCGTGGTGCCCTAGCTAACTTTCGTGGACAAATTACCACGAAAGTTGTGCCACGAAAGTTATGAAAATTTCACATTTTTGAGAATTACGATTAAACTTATAGGTAAATAAACAAACAAAGTACTTGAGAATAATCTCGAAGATCTATCTTATTTCTTAATACAAAATGACTTTGAAAATTATAAGCATTATCCTTCAAAATATGCGCATGAAAGTTTCTAGACCAAGGCTACTTGAAAATATTCAAAGAATAACTCATCTCGTATTTTTTTTGTTTAGAAGCGATGAACGTACGTGTTTCGTCCACTGACGCCGGGATACTACTGAGCGTCCGCGCAGCTAAAATGTGTAGCGACAAGTTGGCGCTCTTGGAAGATACGTGCAGTTTTGTTGCGCGCTCTCGAAACTAACAAAATCGTGTGACAGAGACATAAAGCTTATTAACTATTGTCACTTAAGAGATAAAATTAATATTCTTTGATAAATAGGATGCATAGTTAAATACAATTAATTAGATTTATTACATTATATGCTTATGAATTGAAACCAAAAGTTATCAAAGTTTGCCGTGAGCGCGAACAGAGTGTGACGCGCGAAGAACACCGATTTTGCTCCCGTTTTCGACATTAGATATTTTTTTAAATAAACATTAGAAATAATTTTAGATGTTTAATGTTTAAATTATGTACACATATAAATAAAGATTAATCTGTATTTGGTCCTAAGACTGAATGTTTAATAGGTTAAGACCTTGACGAATTAAGACCGTGTGACTGCGTTTTGAGGGACCTCGAAGAACTACTCAAGAAATATTTTTTATCCGGCGTTTTAGCCTTAAGGTACGGGATCGTGTTTTTAGTTTTTTTATTTTCAGGATGAGAAATCGTGATTTCCCAACCTGAAAAAAAAAGAAAAAAAATCGTACGGAATCGTTCGTGTGCGAGTCTGACTCGACTTGGTCACTTTTTATTCCCATCAGGTAACAGTGTAGAAAACAAAGTAAAAAAGAATGTTATTTTCAGCCTGAACAAACCTTTTTCAGCAATCCCAATCTGTTGAAAGTTTTTCTGTCTATGCATACCATCCTTTTAGCAAACAAATTCCGTTTGGAATTAAAAAATTGTTTCCTTCAAGTGAACAAGAAAAGTTTTGATGTAAAAGAGTTTTATATAGCCGATAGCAATAAACGGGCTCAAAATATTCTGTAAGCGTTGGACATCATCATCATCATCAGCCTATAGCAGTCCACTGCTGGACATAGGCCTCCCCTAATGAGCGCCATAGCGCCCTGTGTTCAGCTTGACGCATCCAGCATCTGCCTGCAGTCTTTCGCAGATCGTCATCCCACCTGGCCGGAGGGCGTCCTACACTACGTTTGCCGAGTCGCGGTCTCCACTCAAGAACTCGTTTACCCCAGCGGTTGTCGGTTCTTCGCAAGATATGGCCGGCCCACTGCCAAAGCGTTGGACATAGAAATGGGTATTTCGTAAACTGGTCGAGTGGATACTGCTTATTCGAAATTGAGCTAGATAATTTTTATATGCGAAGTTTCTTCTGCTTTTCCTCGCGGTTTCGTCTGGGTGCGGGAACATACGAATAAAAAGTATCATAGGTAAGTTTTCCTAACTCATATCATAGTTTATTCGTGTGCCAATTCATCCTAAATCCATTCAGTCGTTATGATGTGCAAAAGTATGAACTTTATTTTCAAATTTCCGAAATTTTCTTTCATACTTTTCTTTTCCGGGTAATACCGAACACAACAAAAAGAAGAATTATCCAATTTGGTGCAGTCAAATTCAAACTTAAAGCATTTATTTCAATTAAACCATTTACAGGCACTTTTAAATTGTCAAAAAGTTGGTCAGTTATTCGGAAGTTATGCGATTTTGGTGACTTTTTTTTTATACTGAGACTAGCTGCGCCCCGTGGTTTCACCCGCGTAAATGTCGATCCCGTAGGATTATTGGGATAAAGAGCTCCTTAAGTCTCGAGTTGAGCTGCACGATTTCTGACAAATGCGTGCACTAACTGGACAGGTCCTCTCAATCTGTGTGGTTCTTTCCTCAAAAGATCATATCAGACATCGACCTACATGGTCTTCATATAACCTGACCAAAATTATGTCTGGACTTTAAAAGAGACTATGACATCTGAGTTTATTTCGGCCTTTCTTCTCAGAGTAGTCAGATAGGAAACGCCGACCTAATCTAGTTTAAAAAAAATATGATTGACGTGTAAAAGTGTTTGTGCAAACCTACTTAGAAAAATAAAATCATTTATCATTTATCATGATTTCGACTAAAATGACGAAAATAAATAATTTTGGTGAATGAGCATTGAGACTAATATAAATGTGCTAATATACCATAAACAACCCGCACATCATTCATATTGTCCTTTTCCAACAACCTCAGCCATATTATATGCTTGCATAGTAATACATGTAATACGTGTAGGCTTTATTGAGGTTGCGGTATCTCGGTGGAATGCCTTGAATTTGAATCCACTCCAGACGAATTATTGTGGCTTCTACGTTTAGGTGAAGCTCATAGGATATTGGTGATATTATTTTAGTCGTACATTGTTAAACCTTATGTTTTTAGCAAATTAGGTACTTACAGGCTGTAGCTAAGTAATAAGCCACATATTGTGTCGATTGGGTTAAGCTACGCTTGCCGCGGTTGGCCTGTGAATGGGTAACCATCTTTACATATCAAGAGCCCTCCGTGTCTCTGAAAGCACGTTAAGCTGTTGGTTCCAGTTGTTACTCGTAGATCTTTGGCAGTCGTCAGAAGCTCGAAAGTCTGACAACTAGTCTTACCAAGGGGTATCGTATTACACACATTCCTGCAAATTTCTTACATCGAACCTTACACTTTTCATTTGATCTTTATTTTTTTGTTTTTAACTGATGTATTTGGTGTATTGTGTCTTTTAGTCTGTTCAAAATAAATGTATTTTCTTTCTTTACTAACATTATCCTTTACGTTTACTTGGCGTTTAAAACTATTTTACACGCCAAGTAGGTACACACACAGTAAAGATAAACAAACGAATTCAGAGGTTCGTAAAAACTTTTAGATATATAAACTAAAGTTGAATTACTGCTCTGTACTGCAAACGTTTAAGTTAGCATCCACTTTAAGATAGATGAAGCCAGCACCTTTTGGTGTTGGTAAAGCAAAGATTTTGCTATATTGAAAAAGTTTTTGGTTCAATTTTGTGCATTAAGTTTGAGTTCTTAAGTATTATAGCTTTAAGCACTTGAGTTTGTTTTCATAAGCAAAATTAAGTAGCTTCTAAGTAATATTTATTGTTGTAAATTAAAATAGTAAGTAAGATAATTAAGTAATACCTAATTAATTATTAAAAATAACAAAATTAAATCATAACTTAACGAAAAGTAAGAAGAAACAAATAGTTATTTGAACCTGAATCCGAAAATTTCGTTATATTAACTACCCTATGTTTTGAGAGGATTATTTGTACATTTTCAATAATATCATATACATTCATTGGCTTATAATTTAATGTAAAGTGAACTGGCTGAACTGTGAACCTAAATAGCTAAATTAATATTGTTAGCCTAAGCTAACAATATTAATTTAGCTATTTAGGTACAGAAACCACCACATCAAGCTACACGAAACTGTCAAATTTTACCAATAAACTTTGAACCTAATGCTTTAGCGATAGAGTTGAATATCTATTAAATAAAGACAGATTATAGTAGCATAATGTGTTTGGCGTCTGTACCTAATGCTGACTAGAATAGAATCCAAAATAATACTGAACTTATTTTAATTAACGTTCCAATTAGAATAACTTGCAATATAATCCTTTGTACAGACGCCATGCAGCACATCAAGCTACCCGAAACTGTCAAATTTTCCCAATCAACTTTGAACCTTATGCTTTCGCCATAAAGTCGAAAATCTATTAAATAAATATTACCGATTTTAGTAGCTTGATGTGCTGGCGTCTGTACCTATCTCGCTGTAGTTCTTCATTTGAAACAATTTATTTTGTTCTACTATCGATTGTACCTATTTCAAAACAATAAAATGTTTAGTAGGTTCAGGGGGACTAAAAAAGCCACTTTGGAAGAATCATAAAAGGATAACATTATGAATCATAATATGGCGAAGACAGTACGTTTTTTTTTTTTTCGGTGCACTACGCAGTTATAATCAAAGAGATTGGATTTGGATTGGATTGATTGGTATTTTAACACAGACAAAAAAAATAACTGAAAAACCCTTCACCAATGGGATTTGATACGATTAACTTAACAGTTAACTGTCCATTATGATCCATAATGTTATCCTTTTATGATTCTGCCAAAGTGGCTTTTTAGGCCCCCTGAACCTACTACTAAACATTTTATTCTTTTGAAATAGGTAGGAATCATGAGTAAAGAAGCCACAAAAGCTTAAAAAGTAGGAAGTCGGACTGACGAGTGTGAGATCGAAAGTGGAACCGCCTTCGTTTGAAGTCGGTTAAAAAGAAGCACTTCAACAATCATCATCATCATTTCAACCAGAAGACGTCCCCTGCTGGACTCCCAGCGGATTCCTGCGGCCTTCAACAAATGCATACAATCAAGTATTTTCTAACTTAGACAGCTGGGCTACTGGGGAGTTTGTTGTCTCACTTCTTCTCTCCAGTGAAAGTACTAGGAAGTGATGAAGGGCAGGCGTGCCGGGGAACTGTCTTTTGTAATTTTGACGTTCGAAAAGTGCTGATTCTCAGCCTAGTTTGAATAAATGACTTTTGATTTTGATTTCTAATATGCTAAAATGGACGGACAAGAAACTCCATCTAAGCTCTGGTTTACTGCATATGATGACTTGCAGTAAACCAGAGTTTAGATGGAGTTTCTTGTCCGTTCTTCTCCATAGGAATCTACTACGCTTTGGAATGGACCACTAGCTTCATCTTTCTGACTAACCAACTCTTTGACAATTCAAAACTGACTGTAACTGGATTAATTTAAATTAATGCTTTGAGTTTGACCTAAAACCAAGAAAAACCAATACCAAATTCATCGTCCTCCCAAAAAGCAAATAAGAAATTCAAATTTATTTACCGCCATCTGTGTCCCAAACTTCGGAGTTTGCTTCACATGTTGAATAAGAGATGGCGTTACAAATTCATAAGCTCCTCTCATGTTTTATTCAAAAATAAATAAGTAGATAAAGTTTATTTAAACTCATCCGGCGTTTAAACGACGGAGACGGCAGTTAAGTATGCGCAACTGAGACAAAACTATTCATTCATCAGCTCACAACTTGGTTGGGGTGGATTTTTATGGTCTGTTTTATAAACTTTCTGAAGATTTTACATTTTATGCCGTTACTTTTAAATTTGTAAAGAAAGGAGTTCGTGTTGTAACCTCTCTCATCTCCTCTTAATAATCTTACTGTTAAAACCGAAAAAAATCACGTTCTTCGCATATGAATTCTTCTTCTACTTCGCAGCACTCTTGTCAGAGCGGTCGTGGTCCTCGAGTAGTTTCTTGCCTATAGGGGCTGATGTGATTTGCCTCACGATTTCTTCCCCCACCTACTCCGATTTCTGGTATTTTTTGTGGACTCATACCTGCAAGGGATCGCCCACTGCGGATTTAATTTGGTCAGTCCATCTGACTGATCGTGAGCGTCCGCGTGGTCTAGTGCCCTCCACTCTACGCTGCACGACAAGGCGCTCTATAGAGTCTCTCCTTCACGCTTCGAGACATGTCCAAAGTATTTGAGGATGGACCAGAACAGATAGACCCTTTTTTATGTTGAGTTATTGGCCTATAGAGGTGTTGGTGCGGAATTCAATCCACGACACCCCAAGCATTCTGGCTAAATCATAACAGCCGCACAGGTCCATCAATCAGGTTAAGCTACGCTTGCCGCGGTTGGTCTGTGGATGGGTGACCATCTTTACATACCGAGACCCCTCCGTGCGTCGGAAAGCACGTTAAGCCATTGGTCCCGGCTATCATTCGTGGATTTTTGACAGTCGTTACGGGTAGTCAGAAGCCCGAAAGTCCGACAACCAGTCTTACCAAAAGGGGTATCGTATTACCCAGTAACTGGATTGTGGAGGTCAGATAGACAGTTTCTCCATGTAAAATACTGGTATTCAGCTGCATTCGGTTAGACTGGAAGGCGACCCCAACATAGTTTGGAAAAGGCTAGGCAGACTCAGTCAATTTGCTTAACAATTAATTTGCCTGACCTGAAATCCAGTAGATACAAAAACAGCTTATTCCTTACGCCACATCTACAGCAGCATTTTAAGCAGAAACTTGGTTAGTTTACCCGCTTGATGGAACCAGAATGAAGTGCATCAGTGTTTACAAAAGAGGCTTAAAACTTTATTTCATTAAAATATTTGTGATAGCTTGAAGTTTCAGGAGTGTTTCTTTCTTGGGAGTCTTGTGGGATGTCTTCGGGAAAATGGATTTTGAATTCTGAGACTGATGTTTGCATTTCACTACGGTATGTAACTTGTTGTTGGTATGATTGGTGCAGTGACTGAGCTTTCTGCGTTATGGATATGGATCGCGGGTACGATCACTGCATGGATCAAAATAAAAATATTTTAGAAAGAAAGAAAAGAAAGAAAATTGCGTTTATTCGGCAAAAAAAAAAACACACACACACAAACCAACATGGGCACTTATGAAACGTCAGAAGCTAGATGCATGGTTCCAATTCGTCGTCGACGGTGGACGTGAATCAGATAAATGTGTATGGTAGGTAGTTACATAAAAAAAATAGTATTTTAATTAAAGTAAAAGCAAGTCAATTTTTTTTTGGCTTTTGACTACGTTGTGTGTGTATATTTTATGTCTTTTTTTTTGCAATGTGCGTTTTTGTTTGTGCAATTTTTCTTCCTTTCTTCTTTTCTTTCTATGGTCTGTAAATGATAACTTGAATGATAACTGTCTTGTTCCAGGGATTAGTTCGCTGGCTGGAGGTCGACTTCATAAGCATTTACTACAAGAAGAGTCGCGGAACAAATTCAATTTCAGGTGAGAACTGATGGAATATTATAGAACTAATCTCTGGGAACACAGACGCTCTGATAAGGCGTGGGGGCCGCTGTGTATAGCGATACGATTGGGACTGCCCGCCCATATAGATAAATGGGAGCTTACAGACTTCTAGCTTTTGACATCTTAGATATCATTGACTTGTTTTTACTTTAATTAAAATACATTTTTTTTATGTAACTTTAGGTACTTACCTTTGCTAAAAAATAATTAAGCAAACGATTGAAGACCATATCGTGTCAGGCAATGCTAATGATGACGATGTGAAGTTTTCAACCATAACAATAAAATATGATCCTTCGACACGAAGATGAAGCACTTTTTTACTATTCCAATGGCTAAAGTAAAATACGAAGTGCTACCTTGCGATTACTTAATAAAATAAGTTTTATAAGAGCAGCTCTCAGCTGATTATCTCCCTCTGCAACTCGAGAATCGCTGAGACAATAATTAAGTTTTAAAACTATAACTCTCTCACGGAAAATAAACTTTTGTATGGGCTACATGTATTTCTATAGTTAGGCAGGTAAGTATATTGAAGTTTTTTATGTTATTTATGACTTGAGTTTCCGTTTGGAAACTTAGGGAGGGCGCCCAGCAAGTTTGTCTCAGCAAATAATTTGTCTGTAATATCAAAAGTATGAAAGTCGTCGAAACAAGTGGATAAAAGCAAGTGCAAGTGGTATGTGGTGGTAGTGTCAGTCGTTACGGGTAGTCAGAAGCCCGAAAGTCTGACAACCAGTCTTATCAAGGGGTATCGTATTACCCAGTAATTAGGTTGTGGAGGTCAGATTGGCAGTCGCTCCATGTAAGATACTGGTATTCAGCTGCATCCGGTTAGACTGGAAGCTGACCCCAACATAGTTGGGAAAAGGTTAGGCAGATGATGATGATCATCAAAAGTATGGAAGTGCCGCGAAGTGTCTTGTCGCGTCGCTACATTCGCGCACTTACGTACAAACCCGTAGACTTGATGTGAGGGACAAATTAGTAACACCACCCTTTCGTAAAACTGGTTGTTATACTTTCGGACTTCTGACTATCCGTTACGACTTTCAAAGATCTACGAAAGCCATCTATGACAGCCAGGACGAACGGCTTAACGTGCCTTCTGAAACACGGAAGGGTTTTGATGAGCGCGGAAAGCCTATTTTGACCTTCGATTATCATTTAGCTACAAGCCAGTAAGTCCTGAATTAAATTCTTACCCTTCACGTTAGCTTCCTAACAAGATTAGTACAACACACTTTCATTATAGTCAGGTATATAGGTCATCTCGTGGCTTCTAGCTTCAAAATTTATCGCAATATTGATCGAAACGTTTTGAAATAACTGAATTATTCATGAGAGGTGGTTAATTTTCGTCAGAGTTGTAACTAGCATGCCCTAGGGATTTATAGTTTGCCATTCGGTACTTATACTGTAATCTGATTTTCTAGTGACGCATTCTACTCGTTTTCTAAGAGATTGGTTAATGTGACTGTGTAGATCACATAGAATTTTATGTTATGACTGTTATGTCCCTAAGGAGTAGGCAGATGTCTATGGGTAGTATGATCGACCTTGTAATTGGTTTACAACTTTTGATAAAAATTCCCAGTAACTTGACACTTCAGTAAGGTTGAAACTATTTAATTGTCACATAGAAAAATAAACCTTATCGGTTTATTAAATGCAAGTGACATTCAATCTTATAATTACGAGTTTTACTATACATATACATTTAGCTAGTTATGACTAAGTCCCATCATACCTATACCCCATAGAGGGCGATCCTTTTTTTATCAACAGGGTACAAATTCAAACGCAGGGCAGTTACTGGGAAATTCTAATGGTAATCCAAAAATGCTTCGCCAGACACGGGGATTAAGCCCAGGATTTTGAAAACGAGGCCCGCTTTGCTAAAACCGACTCCGCATCAATGTTGCGACAAACAAATACGCGACAAATGGTGCGGCGACAGTACGAGTCGACCATTAGTGGATGCGACAGAACATAAGCTCGATGTATAGACGCCAGCACATCAAGCTACTACAATCTGTCAAATTTATTTAATAGATTTTCAACTTTATCACTAAAGCATAAGGTAGGAAGGGATTGTTCGAAAGGGTTACCGCTGGCCCGGAACATAAAGGGCTAAGGAAGGAACATGGGGGTTTTAGTCAGTAAGAGTCTGACACTCCCTTCCGCTCCACCCAGAGCGGGAGGGGTCATTTGATGATTTCACATCCAGAAAAAAAAGGCAGTCGAATAATAATTAAAAAAAAGACTTCACAGATTAGTAGCCAAATATATATATGTATAATATATTTTTGTTTTTATCTGATGACCATTATCTATCTGGTGTTTTGTGTGTCTTTTAGTCTGTGCTAAATAAATGTGTTTTCTTTTCAAATATCATCACTAACTATAACTATTTTCAAAGCGCACGTACTTTCAACAAACTGTGCGACTAAAGTTTCAGCATTAATTGCTCCCAAACTGCACACATGCATACGAAAGTACTAATTGTAACGAAGGAAAAGCAAACTAACTTACTTTGACGGCGTGGAGTTTCTTAGTAAAACGATGTAACTTTGTAAAATTTTTGTGATCAAGAACATGTTTTCCCCAACTTGTGAAAACGGCTTGTTTTTACATAGATTGCTTGAAACTTAATACAGTACCCGGCGGTCAATATTGCACATCGACCTTTGGAAAGAGACAATCGGCTAATTTCGGCTTCGTAGAGCGTTATCTCTGTCGGACGAAATATAAACAGTCCGGTATCTATTAGGAGCTGTTAAAACAATTATGATTTGCTTCTATTGATAATTATTTTTATTCTTTGTATAAAATACAAAAAAATGTAAAGGTCGATGTGCAATATTTATCGCCGGGTACTGTACATGCATTTGCTTTTTGGCTTTTCAGAAACTTCTCTTTGTGTAAAATGTCTTACCAGAGAGCCAAAACATGTGGCAATCGCTTTCAAAACGTCTTATTTCTAATACTATTATACTTTCAACAGGATTGACCTTACGGTGATATTCTTCTGTAAGGTCAGGTGCGTAGTACAATGCGTGCCACGAAAGATGAGATTTGACACACCACGTGGTTTGACTTGCGCAGAACACGATTTTAGGTATCTTTAGCGGTATGAGGTCTGAGTGCGGGACGGGACCTGACGTCATAGGGGCGGCGGAAAGAGCGGGGGAGGCGGGGTCAAGTCTCTTCTTACGTGGCACGCATTGTACTCGCAACTGGCGTGCGTTTATGACCAGATGATTGTGAGGACGTAAAAGAAGCAAAAGCAGTATGTAAAGATCTTAGCAGGTGGCATTCTGTAGTTTCTGCCTAGCCCCATAGGAAGATGGCGTGAGTTTATGTATGTATGTATGTATAATTTATTTTGACATTACAAGCTATAGCAGCAGGTACCTTATGTCAATCCAATTCATTTAATTAATTATTTATCATTAATTTTCCATCATCGTTATCGAGGATAGATTGTCACTTTGTCTAGGCCCACAGGGTGTTCCCGTTGTATGCCAGGTTAAAACTACATAATACTAGCTTCCGCCCGCGGCTTCGCCCGTGAGGTATGTCGATAAAAACTATCCTATATCCTTCCCCGAGATGCAATCTATCTCTCTGTCAAATTTTATCGAAATCCGTTCACTGGTTTAGGCGTGAAAACGTAACATATAGATAGACAGTTACTTTCGTATTTACAATATTAGTATGGATAATATATATATTATCTGTCGAAAATCCACAAATCTTAATACCAAAGGTAAGAATATCAACACCAAAGCGCAAATCAGAAGTCGATTGATATCTTACATCATTTGAACTCCGCTGCAAAACAAAAAACAAAAGCGGTAATTATGCTGTCCTAACGTCTTTTTTAAGCGCTGAAAGCGATGTACGGTCAGCATCGTTAGTACTGGCCGCAAAAAAGATATTTTTAAGCGTTATACAATTTTGTTGAATCGCTTTGGGAATTAAGAATTGTAGATTGTTACTGGTCAGTGCTTGCGATTAAGTGTTCCTGCATCCTCTAGGGTATCATTAGTGGTCTAATGACACACACATACACTCACATACACACTCCCTTTCCCAGTATACCGTAATCGACATACTGGGAAAGGGAGAGTGTATTAAAATACCCTTTCGCACCAAATGGTAAGAATGAGATTGCGTTAAGTTGTTTTTTTTCCTGCGGTGCCTACTTGGTCCTTCGAATCGGAAAGTGTGATCTGAGGTCTTATTTAAAACCATAACACATTCATAATTTACATTGTTTGATTTGGTATAAAAATTAAATTAGCCAGAATTTGTCTAATTTGGTTTTTTCGTTCCCATTCGAAATTATTGCCTACTTTCCAACACTGTTTTCAACCAAATTGTTGCATTTTGATGAATCATTGAAAAAATAACACATGTAAGCTTTCAGAGCTCTTTATACGACAATGAAAGAAGAAAAAAATCAGTACTGAACAATTCCACGAGCAGTCCACAACGTCACGGCATACGCAAAAAATAAATAAATAACAACAACGGAAAAAAAACTCAAACGGTATTCAATTACACAAACATTTTTCCGTGCCATTTACTTCGTCGGATATATGAGAGCAAAAAACGGTCAAGAGCGAGTCGGGGACTAACAAAGCGGGGGATATGGTGTGCATCCAGAGTTTTTTTTTTTTTGTAACTGGCCAGCGACACTTCGCGTGAAGTAACGCTTTAGCCGCTTCATTGGGTTTGAAAATGAGATGAGAAAACGCATGCTTTGATCAATACATTGGAAAATAATCTCGTAGGTGACAGTAGGCGGGATAAACATGATGATGAGAAAAAGTCGAAAAGAACTTAAAGCTTTACTAAAGGACGTTTGACACACGGCGACATATCAAGCTATAAACTTCCAGTTTAAACTGACCTCGCATTGCTTTTAGTTCAATGAGAAGTAAACTTCTCCTGGAAAAGTATAGCTTAGCTTCGTGCGTACGTGTTTACTTGTAATTCTAACACAACATAATATGTGTAGCTGGTATCGCGTAATACATAATTATACAGGATTTGTGAAAATAGATTAGATAGGATTTAATTTTAGGCTCTCGAATTAGTTTAGAATGTGCCTGAGTCATAAGTTGACTGAAGTCTAAATATACCTATACATCAGCGGGATTGTCCGAAAGGGTTACCGCTGGCTCGGAACATAAAGGGCTAAGGCAGGAACACGGGTGGGTTTTAGTCAGTAAGAGTCTGACACTCCCTTCCGCTCCACCCAGAGCGGGAGGGGTCATTTGATGATTTCCCATCCTCAAAAAAAAAAAAAATATATATATATACCTATACAAATGAATAAATATCGATTGCTAGTTGCCACCAAGATTTACTATCAATCAGTTCACAGCACCGTATTTCGGCCAAAGCTGGCTACCTCAACAGAGATTAAACTTCGGCGTGGTAGATATTATAGTGCACAAGTGTGTGCGCAAACATAGGTGTAATCTTTCTCTCACTCTCATAGTCTGATGGGACGGCAATCCAACACAACCGGAGAGAGATCAGGAGCAGGACCAGCGGCTTATCATGGTTTGCGAGGTTCGGGGGTATCACACCGGAAACTTCTTAACTCCGGGCTGTTTCTAAGAAATTCCCAATGGAAAAGCTCAATAATATTTTGCCCGATACAAGATTTGAACCCAAGACCTCAGGCTCAGTAGTTGCGCTCGCAACCACTAGACCAACGGGGCAGTCAACTACTAAGTAGATATGAAACCCCCAATATCTCAAGTTTTCATCTTATTTAGTCTTAGTTGACACGTACAGAAATGATGGCGCAATGAGATAAGCAACACAGACGTAACGTCAAGTATGTAATATGACACTTAATAAACTGCTTAAAAATATTGTGTATACCGACAGTCTTTGGCATTTTGTACAGACGCCAGCACATCAAGCTACTACAATCTGTTAAATTTCTTTAATAGATTTTCAACTTTATAGCGAAAGTATAATGTTCAAAGTTGATTGGTACATTTTACAGTTGCGGGTACTTGATATGCTGGCGTCTGTACAATGAGTGGTAGTACTTCAACAAGAAAATGTTTATTTAGGATTTTTGTTGGCACTACTTTGGTTCTTATGGTCCTTCGAGCCGGATAGTGAGCACCACACTTTATACCCACATTTTTGTTCATAATGATTTGAGGTCTCTTTTCGTTCAACGAATTTGAGAGAATCATATTTTAGCTATGTCAACCCCAAATTATTTCACCCAGATTTCTGCCCCACATTTTTATAGCAACTCTACAGACCTAGAACATGTTTTGAGCGCTTTTGTCCCGTCATAAATCTGGCACATGTCCTCGCTGGCCGCTCGAAAATAACGCACTATAAAACATTAATGCCCCGATGCCACTACGGAACCTAGGCTATGGGTGGAATTCACGGATTTTCGATGGGACCAAAAATGTGACGGTAGGCGTGTAGTGATTTAATTAGATTTTGTATAACGTTATAAAAAGTTTGTTTTTGGGTTTCATTTTTGCTTTTTTTGGAAAGATATTTGGGCAATATAGACCTAAAAGTTTGTGGTAGTTAAATTATTTGTGTGGGTATGTAGGTATGTGAGTGGTATCTATTTGTCGGTTGCTTGGACCCTGATCCTGATGCTAGCGGGTAACATTTTTTTTTCATTTAACATGAACCACATAAGAATGAATCTGAGGATTACATGACTTTTTTTTCATTAATTTTTTTACGATTTTGTGGCAGATACAGTGCTATATGCGGCCTACCCAAATATCCCTTGTTTGGTCTTTTTTATCGAGTCGTTGAGCTCTTAAAGTTCTGAGTTTAGCTACACGATTACTGACAAAAGACATTGACTGGACAGACCCACTCAAATCTATGTCGTTCTTCGCTCAAAAGACAATCTCAAACTCTGCATGGTCCTCTCCTCATATGGTCTGACGAAGATTATATCTGGACTTTAAAAGAGACTGTGACCTCTGAGTTTGTTTCGTCTTTCCGCTTAGAGTAGGCAGATAGGAAGCACCAAACTCATCTAGTTTAAACATAATTTATTTTTGACATGTAAAAGTGTTTTTTCTTTAAACAATTTAGAGAAATAAATATGATTTACCACAGCTATCGGGGTAGCGATCATAAATTGAACTACACGATGAAATACAAATAGGTTTGGCGTTGTTAGTTTTTGTGAGACTATAACTGAATTTCAACAATGTTTTAGTCTATATGAGTTTATTGCGGTTGGTTGTTTATTTGATGGCCGAATGAATGTGTAGGTATTTGATTCGAGTATCAGTCATAACTCCATTGATCAAAAAAGTAAACAATAGTTTGGTTTGGATTTTCATTCGTCAAAAAACTAATAATGTTAGTTGAAATCACACAAATACCGGCTGGGACATCGACACGTACAGTGCGTGCCACGTAAGAAGAGACTTGACCCCGCCTCCCCCGCCTCTTTCCGCCGCCCCGATGACGCCCGGTCCCGTCCCGCACTCAGACCTCATACCGCTACAGATACCTAAAATCGTGTACTGCGCATGTCAAACCACGTGGTGTGTCAAGTCTCTTTTTACGTGGCACGCACTGTAACCTGTGACCATAGATGCAGTACTGTCTGTGTGTAACTGCCTCGTTGGTCTTGTGGATGCAAACGCGATTGCTGAGCGTGGGGTCCTGGGTTCGATTACTAGGTTGGACAAAGTGTCATTGGGTTTTCCAGGAATTTCTTAGTACAGATATTCTATTTCACGAAGTCCGTTCGGCTTTGATTGTAGTAGTGACGTATCCCGACACGCGCGCTCCCACAGCGGCTGCCCCTTGCTGCCGTCGCATGAGGCTATTTCCGCGAATGTGTACCGTTTTACTTCACCCATTGTTGAGTCTCTGTTGATCACAGTGTGCATGCACGCTTGAGAACATTTATAGCCAAACGGACTTCGTGACATAGAACATCTGTAACGGTCCGGAGTTTAGAAGTTAGCAGTTTATTACATTACCCCCGTGCCTCGGAAAACACATAAAGCCGTTGGTCCTACGCCTGACCTCACCATGATCGTGTCGGATTGCCGTTCCATCTTTTATACATATTATTATTAGCTGTATAATCGAGAAAAAATATCAGCCGGGCCGTTTAGGTCGAGTAGGCATTGAAGTTTTATACGGGACCTGTTGATATTTTTTTTCTATGGTCCCATGGAGAAAGTTGTACACTTTGATGGTCTGGTACCACACATACTTTCCGGTTTTTGGTCCTACGAAATCCAAGAAACGGAATACGTTTATTTATAAGCGAGCTTTTATTTTAATCATTCGATATAATTTATGTAAACTTAAGTTTACTGTCATGACGGTGACATTTACCTCAAGCTATAACCGTTTTTGGGATCAGTAAAAAATACTATTTTGAATGGTATGCTCATATGGAACTGTTTAAAGCAGTTCAGATTAATGTTATTTCATTTTTATTTACTGCTTATTTCTTTCAGTGCAGTTCGAGGAAACAAGACGTGATGTTATATTATGTAGAGCTAAAATAAAAATACATAAATTATATCGAATGATTAAAATAAAATTCATTTGGTGATATCGTGCAAACCATTGAAATATACATACATTACAGTAATGGTGGTTTTCCTTTATTTTTGTTGTATTTTTCAGAAACTATTTTCTGATACTATTATCAATCATTAAAAGTTACTGTTTTGTCTTTTACTGTTTTACAAACATTGCTTCTTACTGTATAAAGCCAGTAAGTGTTAATGAAAACGCAATGTGTAGTAAGAATTTTTTTTTTCAATGTAGGGTTGGGCAGAGGTCCCTCACCCCTAGTTCGTCCAAATTTCACCAGCTATGTTTATGTCCCATGTAATTTCAACAAAATTCTTAATGCCAAACTACTGGTTCTGTAAAGTAGCAAAACAAATAATATAAATTCAAAATACAATACTTAGGCAAGTGTAAACTGTACCATAATTTATGAGACAAACATACAGAAGTTCAACACAAACAAACGAAGGTCTTTGTTTAAAGGAGCGTTTACGACGTAGGTACCTACGGCATTTCATACAAACTTTCAAGCCCTTGTTTTTTGAAATGAATGAACCGATTTTAATGAATCTTCATACGCATAAGCAGGATACAAAGGTCTAAAAAGTTACTTCTGAATATTTTTTTCATGTTAATAAAGTTTATTCAACTCTTCGATAACTGAGCTTTGTCAGTACGGACTTGGATGTGAAGTTTTTTCCAATTCTTTACTTATTTACACCCAAAGTTACGTTAAAAATAGCAAGAAAAACGAATTTTTGTTGGCTCATAACTTTTTAATCATTTTTAGGGTTCCGTAGTCAACTAGGAACCCTTATAGTTTCGCCATGTCTGTCTGTCCGTCTGTCCGTCCTCGCTTAATCTCTGTGACCGTTAGCACTAGAAAGCTGAAATTTGGTACCAATATGTATATCAATCACGCCGACAAAGTGGTAAAATAAAAATTGGAAAAAAATGTTTTATTAGGGTAGCCCCCCTATATGTAAAGTGGGAAGTGATTTTTTTTTTTATTTCAACCTTAACGTGTGATATATTGTTGGAAAGGTATTTAAAAATGAATAGGGGTTTACTAAAATCATTTTTTGATAAAATCAATAATTTTGGAAATAATTGCTCCAAAAGTAAAAAACAATGTGTCCCCCCCCTCTAACTTTTGAACCATAAGTTTAGAAAATATGAAAAAAATCTGAAAAGTAGAACTTTATAAGGACTTTCTGGGAAAATTATTTTGAACTTGATGGAAACAACAGTTTTTGTACAAAAAAGACAAAAAGTTGTACAAAATAATTTCAGGACTAAGTTTGTAGTTGTGGGGACTGTGTCTTACGTACCCATCCCTTGCATAGTTTTAAGAATGTAATATTTTTATAGAGGAACTTATTGTAATTATTCTTAGAAAGTTTCATTTTTGTGTTTTTCCCACGAATCACATCTGCAAGCGATTTAAGTTATAGGTACTATTATTGTCTTTCATGATTCTTTACTTTTAAGGTTCATTGTTCTATTATGTTTAGTTATCTTGTATTGTACCCATTTGCTATTGTTAGTTAAGGTTCATTGTTCTGTTATTTTCAGTTGTCTTGTATTGTACCCATTTGTATTTCTCGTGTTTTATTATTGTACTTTTAAAATGTAATCGTTTGCCGCGTCCTTTGTGTAAAATCGTTTTGCCGCTTCCTTTGTCTAGTGAACGGCAGATTTGGGAGAGTTTTGGTTGGGAGCTTCAGTCTGTTTTTAACCAAGATCGTGCGAGGTCCTCTCTGACCCCGATCATATTTTACTCGCTGAAGCTCGCCGTAACCTAGTGTTTCTATTCGTTTTACTCTTCATATAACATTATTTAATTTTACCTTTTCGTGTCAAGTGTAACTACTAGCTTTAGTTACTTGATATCGTAATAAATTAATCGTTACTATTTACAACATACTTCAGTGTATCACTCGCCCAACACGGTCACGAATTCCCCACAGTGGTGACCCCGACGTGATCAAAGCTATCATATAGCGTGAGTTCGTGACAGTGCGTGAAGAGTTTCGCGAGTGCTAAATCAAAGTACGTGTTAAAATGGCAAACGGTCCAGAGAACGGCAACGTGTCGTGTTGTAAGCTGTCGACATTCACACCAGACTGTCCAGGTTTATGGTTTGTAATAGCAGAAAGATCAATGGCGGAGTCTGGGGTGACAAACCCTGCAAACATGTTAACATGCTGTTTACGCAGCATAGACTACCGTGTATTGAAAGATATACGAGACATTGTGCTGGAACAAACACCTGTCGGGCGAGACGAATATCAATATTTTAAAGAAAGAATGATCCAACGCTTCACCGACTCGAAAAACGTGAGAATTACAAAGCTTCTTCAAGATCAAGCGATGGGGGATCGAACGCCTTCTCAATATTTGCGTCACCTTAAACATCAGAGTGGTAATTCGATAACGGAAGACGCGCTGCGCGTAGTATGGGTCAAAGGTTTACCCAAGAACATGAGAGTTATAATGGCCACTCAAGAGGATGTACCGCTCGAGAAAGCCGCAGAGCTTGCGGATACCATATTACAGACGCAACAAATGCCAGAGTGTAGCAGCAGCTCAGCCATTGCAGCCTTTAACGTTGAGCCTCCTCCCAATAATACGTTGTTAACAGAAATGCTGGTAAAAACCATGACCATGTTGGGAGAAATAATGCAGACCGATCGTAGATATCCTAGACAGAGGTCACGATCACGATCCAGCTACCGACCACGTGAAGCATCACCGTCGCAGCAGAGCCGCAATGGTCAGGGCTTGTGTTGGTATCATTTCAACTTCGGCGCGAAGGCTCATAAGTGTATACAGCCGTGCGCTTACAAACGAAACCAGTCGCAGCCGGGAAACGCCAGCGGGAGTCACTAGCGGCGGATGACGCACATTCCCAGCCCACCTCACGTCGCATCTTCGTTTACGACTGTATATCGAAAGCACAATTCTTAGTAGACACTGGAGCAGAGCTATGTGTCTTTCCTCACCAGCTAGTTCTACCTTTTAGAAAGAATACCGACTACGAACTTGTGGCGGCTAACGGCACACCCATCAAAACTTATGGTACCATAACTCTCACGTTAAATTTGGGCCTACGCAGAGATTTTACTTGGGTATTCATTGTTGCCGACGTAAGCAAGCCAATACTAGGTATCGACTTCCTAGAACACTACAACCTTATGGTCGATACAAAAGCCAAGCGACTCATTGATGGTACAACCACATTGTCTGTTAACGGACAGGTAGCTGGCCATCAAGAGCCATCCATAAAAACAATAACGGGCTCATCGCCGTATCACCAGCTGCTCTCAAAATACCCAGATATCACACGCCCTGATGGCAAGGCTCAAGTGAAACATAATACCAAACATCATATAATTGTTACTCCTGGACCGCCCGTCGCGCAGAAACCCAGACGTCTTGCTCCGGATCGATACAGCGCTGCAAAGAAGGAGTTCGACGCGATGCTGAAGCTAGGCATCGCTCGGCCTTCGCAAAGCCCCTGGGCATCACCTTTACACATGGTGCCTAAGAAGGATGATGAATGGAGACCGTGTGGCGACTATCGTGCACTCAACGCCAGGACGGAACCGGACCAATACCCAGTGCGTCATATCCAAGACTTTGCACAGTGCCTTAGTGATAAAAAAGTGTTTTCGACTCTAGATTTAGTGCGTGCGTTTAATCAAATTCCAATCGCGGAAGAAGACATTTCCAAAACCGCGATAACTACGCCGTTTGGACTATATGAATTTACATACATGACGTTTGGTTTACGTAATGCAGCCCAAACCTTCCAGCGGTTTATGGACGAAGTGCTACGCGATCTAGACTTTTGTTATTGTTATATTGACGACATTTTAATCGCCTCGCGTAGTGAAAAAGAACATTTGGAACACTTAGAGACAGTATTCAATAGGTTAAGGCTTTATGGCGTGGTCATAAACCCGTCTAAATGTGTGTTTGGTCAATCAACGATTAAGTTTCTCGGCTATCTTGTGTCAGCCGATGGTACGCGCCCGCTACCTGAAAAGGTCGAAGCGATCCGTACTTACCCGATTCCAGCCACAGCAAAACAGCTGCGTCAGTTCCTAGGTATGTTAAACTTTTATAGAAGGTTTATACCTCATGCAGCCGGTAGTCAAGCTATGTTATGTGAACTTTTACGAGGCAACCTCAAAGGCAAAACACTAATCGCTTGGACCGACGAAGCCAAAGATGCTTTTGAAAACTGTAAGCTCAGTTTAGCTCAAGCCGCGTTGTTAGCTCATCCGCGTTCAGACTCAGATTTAGCCATTTTTACTGACGCGTCTGACTTCACAATAGGCGCCGCGCTACAACAAAGAGTAGGTAATGATTGGCAACCTATCGCCTTCTTTTCCAAAAAATTATCACCTGCTGAACAAAAGTACTCAGCGTATGATCGCGAACTCCTCGCTATTTATGCTGCAGTAAAACATTTCAGACATCATGTTGAAGCGCGTAATTTTGTTATTTTTACTGACCATAAACCAATTACATATGCTTTTAGAAAGAAAGATCAGCAAAATACGCCTAGACAGTTTCGTTATTTGGACTTCATTAGTCAATTCACAACCGATATTCGCCATGTTAAAGGTACAGACAATGTACCAGCTGACGTCTTATCGCGGATCGAAACAATCGACTCATGTATAAATTGGTCAGAGTTGGCAGTTTCGCAAAGCAGTGACATATCTTTGCAATCACTACTAAAAAATAATAATTCTTCCTTAAAACTGAAGCATTTATGTCTACCTGGAACAACTGAACCTATTTATTGCGACGTTAGTACACCAAACGTTCGCCCTTTTATAACCGAATCTTTTCGTAGAGCAGCCTTTAACTCCGTACATAAACTATCACATCCGGGTGCTAGAGCTACAACGAAGCTAGTGTCGAAGCGATTTGTGTGGCCTTCTATGAATAAAGATTGTAAACAATGGTCTAGGGCATGTATCGATTGTCAGCGTGCTAAAGTTTCACGACATGTCCATTCAATACCAGGAACTTTTGCACCTCCTTCAGCTAGGTTTGAGCACGTCCACTTAGACTTAATTGTAATGCCCTATTCAGATGGATGCAGATACTGTCTAACCTGTGTCGACCGTTTTTCACGTTGGCCTGAAGCCATACCGCTAGAAAACCAAGAAGCTGAAACCGTTGCTCGTGCATTTTACACTCACTGGATATCACGCTTCGGTGTTCCCTTACGTGTTACTACAGATCAAGGCAGACAGTTTGAATCGCACCTATTTAGGAATCTCAATACCCTATTAGGAACCAAGCATCTTCGTACTACTGCGTACCACCCATCTGCCAATGGAATGGTAGAACGTCTTCACAGGCAACTCAAAGCTGCAATAAAATGTCACTTACCAACTGAAAATTGGGTACGCATTTTACCAACAGTAATGTTAGGTATTAGGTCAGCCTGGAAGGAAGATCTTCAAGCTACTCCAGCTGAAATGTTATACGGTCAAGGTATTAGACTGCCGGGTGAGTTTTTAGCACCCTCGGTAAATAATAATATCACAGTGGCGTCAGACTTTGCTCAAGAACTTCGAACTCAATTCAATTCGTTAAAACCAGTAAATGGCTCTGCACATGGTGATATAAAGAGCTTCATTTTCAAAGACTTGGCAACAGCCAGTCATGTCTTCTTGCGCAATGACACTGTTAAAGCCCCTTTAGTACAGCCTTACGATGGGCCTTACCAAGTCATTACAAGGAATGACAAAACATTTGTCATCCGAATTAGGGACCGTGACGTTACAGTCACAATTGACAGGTTAAAACCGGCTCATATACTGTCAGAAGGTCAATCTGCGCCTAGCGAGAATATCACAACTTATATTGTAAAGCAAAACGGTCACCAAACCGCTGCTTCTGATCAACCACTTAATGCAGATAGCAACATGCAACCACAGCATATTCCTCGCCGTTCTGGTAGGCGAGTCAAATTTCCTGATTACTATCAGGCAGGTGTTTCGTGATCTTTATCACTGGTAGGGGGGTACTGTGGGGACTGTGTCTTACGTACCCATCCCTTGCATAGTTTTAAGAATGTAATATTTTTATAGAGGAACTTATTGTAATTATTCTTAGAAAGTTTCATTTTTGTGTTTTTCCCACGAATCACATCTGCAAGCGATTTAAGTTATAGGTACTATTATTGTCTTTCATGATTCTTTACTTTTAAGGTTCATTGTTCTATTATGTTTAGTTATCTTGTATTGTACCCATTTGCTATTGTTAGTTAAGGTTCATTGTTCTGTTATTTTCAGTTGTCTTGTATTGTACCCATTTGTATTTCTCGTGTTTTATTATTGTACTTTTAAAATGTAATCGTTTGCCGCGTCCTTTGTGTAAAATCGTTTTGCCGCTTCCTTTGTCTAGTGAACGGCAGATTTGGGAGAGTTTTGGTTGGGAGCTTCAGTCTGTTTTTAACCAAGATCGTGCGAGGTCCTCTCTGACCCCGATCATATTTTACTCGCTGAAGCTCGCCGTAACCTAGTGTTTCTATTCGTTTTACTCTTCATATAACATTATTTAATTTTACCTTTTCGTGTCAAGTGTAACTACTAGCTTTAGTTACTTGATATCGTAATAAATTAATCGTTACTATTTACAACATACTTCAGTGTATCACTCGCCCAACACGGTCACGAATTCCCCACATAGTATAATCGTATATGCAAGCATTTTTTTAACTTCGTTTACATATTTTATTATCCTGAGCGTATATTTTTCAAACAAAAACAAAAAAAGAATTATTAAAATCGAATCCCAATATTTTAAGATACGATCGACCGATCGATCCGATCGATCGATCGATCGACTACGATTATTACGCGAACATAATGGATACCCACTTTTAAACTCATAAGTGGGAACACTTATTGTGACGGACGGGAAACTACGGAACCCTACACTGAGCGTGGCCCGACACGCTCTTGGCCGGTTTTTATTTTACTATTCTATTTCCGTACAGACACAATTAATATTAAGTCAAAACGACCAAAACGATATCATGTTTAACTTTGGATGCACAACGTCAAACAGTGGAGTAATACTCTCCCAAAATTTGTATGGAAGAAATATCGACTGTAACTAATATCTTTGTAAAATATAATTTAAAAAGAGTGTCCATGGAGTTTCTTGCCCGTTCTTCTCCAAAGGTACCTACGCTTTGGAATGGGCAACTAGCTTCATATTTTCTGACTGACCGACTTCTTGATAATTCAAAAGTGGCTGTAAATGGTTTGATCGAAATAAATGCTTTGAGTTTGCTTTTTAAATCTCGTAGGAAACCTTCCTTCTTTTTATAAATCAGGTGTTTTTAATTGGTTTACTAAACTACAAGCCGTGTACCATAACACGAACTCCCAAATAAACTTTCATCCCCTATAAACCCCTTTAGAGGATGAATTTTCAAAATCCTTCCCCTTTTGACCGCCCCAATCATGTATAGATGCCAAACCAAAATGTGCCCAGCACGCCATGGTTCGACTACATGACAGACTTTGACGCCGAGGGCATGTTTTTGATTTTTTGACGTGTGTATTTAGCATAACCAGCTTATAATGTTCCCAGCAGGTCTCTTTTCTTTGGGAGAGAGTGGGCCGTAATCTCCCATTCGAGCCCAGTGCAGGTTGGTAGTTGTCACATCGCACCTCCGATAAAATAGGGTTACAACTCGAAAACCTGGATCTTTAGAAAAGCGAAAATTAACTCACGGATTTGTTAATCAGTCTTTATTCTTACACTATTATTATTATGTGATCCAAATTATACATACATCAAAAGCTTGCAAAAAAATATGTTTTAACGGCATACGCTGTTTTTCAATTTTCCTGAAAAACAACGTGAAAATTCCTTTTTCGAGTTGTAACCCTATTTTATCGGAGGTGCGACAGAGGTTCTCACGATGTTTTTATCCTGTTATATAAGTATGCTGTAATCTCCTGTAATTGAAGGAGCACACGTAAAAGAACCTTTTGTATTATTGTCATTAGGTACCTACTACGAGTAGGTACTGTATCTGTGTATCCTTTGTTGAAGATCACAAATAAACAAGTACCTAAATAAATACTGCAAACAAACACGATAAAAACATGTAACTAAGGATAATGTTGAGATCAAACTATTATAGGGGAGAACAGGTGCCTACTATGGGAAAATGTTCATAAAAACCACATGTGATATCATTCTTATAATTTTTAATTAGGAATTTTTACACTCATTATTAAAGTACTTATATTTTAATCACAGTTATAATCAATTACAGTCTTATATTAAGGTACAATAACGATTTAAAAAAAAAATAGGCACTCCCATTACCCGACACATGCGGGTAATGAGAGCCCATTTAACGCTCTTAAGGGAAATGGGAGCCATAATTGGCTCATTCCCAAAATTTTAACTAAACGTACTTTAAAATACGTGATATTAGTAATAAATAGATACAAAGAACTATTTGTAACACAAATAAAAAGCAACTTAGTATACGAAACAAAAAAATAAAGATAATAGACAGATGCTAGGCTACCATTACCCGCTGACTACTGAAAAGTAATAACTTTTCAAAACGGTAGTCAAATACATCGGAAAGTGTGTTTAGCACAATGAAAGCCCATGAAAAAATGGTTCTTAGAGCCCATGATCTAAGGACTTTCGCTATGGTCGTAAGTAGCTGCAAAAACCTCTCTATTCTCAAGTCCGCTACACATAGACCTCACACACATACACACACACACACACCAGACCACATAGTCCAGTCTATGTCCATGTCCATTTCTGACAAATGCGTGCACTGACTGGACAGGTCCTCTCAATCTGTGTGGTTCTTTCCTCATAAGACAATCTCAGACATCGATGTACATGGTCTTCATATTATTATAACCTGACCAAGATTATGTCTGGACTTAATAAGAGACTGTGACCTCTGAGTTTGTTTCGGCCTTTCTTCTCAGAGTAGTCAGATAAGAAACGCCGACCTCATCTATTTTTTTTAAAATATGATTGACTTGATGTTCGTGAACGGGCGCCGTCAGTTGGGGCTGGTCATCACTTAGCTGCCTCGGCTTATTTTTAATTATTTTAATATTGAATTGTTGTTTTCTTACCATTTGCTGTACTCTGGACACTTTTAATGCGTACGTCTTTTTTACATCGTTCTCACATATAATTATAAATTCACATTATTGATGTAACTAATATTTTTGTAAAACTATAATTTAAAAGAGTGTCCATGGAGTTTCTTGCCCGTTCTTCTCCATAGGTACCTACGCTTTGGAATGGGCAACTAGCTTCATATTTTTTGACTGACCGACTTTTTGACAATTCAAAAGTGCCTGTATGCTTTGAGTTTGAGTTTGAGTTTGACTTGTAAAAGTGTTTATGCAAACCTACCTACAAAAATAAAACCATTTATCATTTGTAGTATAGGTAGACTGCTGAGCCTAAATATTTTTGTTTAAAATAACAACAAATGTACACAGTTATACAATAAATATAATTATATACTCTTTATATTCATCATAATAGCTTACCAAACTCCTAGCCTTTTAAATTTATAATACGCTTCAACGACAGACTGAGTAACTTGACGTATTTCTTGTTAAAAACTTGGTAACAGTAGTTGACATTATAAGCCGTTTACGTCAGAAACAGATTCCCTCCAGGCTTTACTAGACATATTTATTATTTACGAAGGCAGTAGTTTTGTAGTGTATTTCTATTTGATCAGAGAAAGGAAATGTTCTGTAAGTAGTTATTTGACAAAGTCTGTTTTACTTAGTTCTGGGAAGCGATTTTTAAAGTATTAGGTTACCTACTCTCTATCTAAGGTCCGGCGTTTCAAAATTAACCAGTAAACAACAATGGCCAATCGAAATTGTCTATGGTAAAGTGATGCGGTAGTATGAATTTTAAGTCTTGGTGCTATCGATGTTTTTGATGATATCGACACGCAAACCATAAATTCAGTAGGTACAGACACCAGCACATCAACCTACTACAATCTATCAAATTTCTTTAATAACTTTCAACTTTATCGCTAAAGCATAAGGTTCAACGTTGATAGGGAAAATTTGACAGTTTCAGGTAGCTTGATGTGCTGGCGTCTGTACATAGTTCTAGACAAACCAGGGTTGATTTTCGCCGGTTATTAAAAAAAATATAGGAACAGACGCCAGTACATCAAGCTTGCATGGAGGTAGCTGACACTCTGAATTAACATATATGGTACTTTTTATCCCGATATTCCCAAGAGATCGACACTTATGCGGGTGAAACTGCGGGGCGCAGCTAGTAATAAATAATAATAAAATAATAATAATATATTTATTTCAAATTACAATACAAAAAAAAAAAAAAACAAAAAAAAAAAAAAAATACAAAAATGGTTTCTTCGTCGACTTGTTTCATTAACAAAAACATGTAGGCGTAACGATAGTAGTCTAAACTCGACGGAAAAGAGAAAACCAAAATAAACATTTTTGTATTTTTTCTTAATTTCGTCCTTTCATTCATTAACTTTGCTTCTTAGAATCGGATGAATGAGTTCTTTCACAATGATTGAAGTAAACGACGTCTGGTTTTCAGAATTAACTTTTAATCCATTGTCAAACCTTTTGGCTCGTGGATAAATGATGATAGCCGTAAAGGTCGACCGAAGGTTCAAGGGCCGGGAGTTCAAATTATAAGACTAATTTGTACTTAGAAATCAGCGAGCGATAAGCAAGCGATCAACAACAAGGGAAAAGAATATTGCAATTTGACAGCCACATGCTCGCCGATAACTGTCGCTCTGCTGTCAAAAACCGTACGTAATACGAAATAATCACGATCACTGTACATTTTAGTTAACTAATTGTTCCCTAGAGGCAGCACTATCGCTAGTTTGCTATGGTGTGGCTATCATCATTATCATAATCATCATAATCAGCCTATAATGTTCCCACTGCTGGGACACAGGCCTCCTCTCGGTGAGAGGGAGTGGGCCGTAATCCACCACGCGGGCTCAGTGCGGATTGGCAGATGTCACATACCTTCGAATTTTTGGTTCTAGGACATGCCGGTTTCCTCACGATGTTTTCCTTCACCGTTTTGAGAGCAGTGGTGCAGAAATAATTTACACAAAGTAAAGCGCCTGTTTGGGTTCGAACCTACGACCTACAACTCGTAAGTCGCGGCCGTTACCACTTGGCCACAACTGCTCTTAAGGTGTGGCTATCGGTGATACATAATACGGATTTGCGATATAAGAGCAATTATTGCGCAAATTTCGCTGTCGCTAGCTTCTGCAAGATACGTAATAAGCTGCCGGACTGTTCGTGGTTGGATGTCCATCATACATACGTATCGATACCCTCTCCCTATCACGGAAAGCACGTTAAACCGTTGGTCCCGGTTGTCTTACCCAGTCTTACCAAGGAGTATTGTGTTACCCAGTAACTGAGTTGCGGAAGTCAGTCGGTCCACGTAAAATACTGGTATTCAGCTGCATCCAGTTTATTTATTTAAACTTTTTGCACAAAAAAGTACAAAGGCAGTTAGAGTGAAAGCCGACCCCGACATAGTTGAGAAAAGGTTAGTCAGATTGATTGTCAAATCTTTTGCTCACTCGTAAGATTGTTTGTTGTTATTTTGGTCAACCACGACGGCTAACATGAGACTGCAGATTAAATTTTTTCTTTTTTTATATATGGCAATCTTGCAGGTCAACCGCAAAGGTTGTCGGTTGCTTAACCGGGCTTGCCTGTGGGTGCCTCAATAAATTAAGTCCTCCAGCCAGGGCTTAAAAAACTAAGCAACTTCTCGCTAAGGGCACCCCCTGTGGGGTACGGGCTTCGGCTTGGGTCGTGGCTGGGGAAGGGTAGCTCTACAAATTTACTGATTAAAATACCTACTTTACAGGCTCCAGGGAAACTTCTAGCTGTGGCATAACTTTGACGAGAACTAACTGTGTCTGCTTAATATTTTCTAAGATCTCTAATTAGCAGAGTGGCAAGTGAATTGGTCTAGTTTTAATTAAGTTTAAAGCACACTGTTTCTTAATTGAAACAACAGTAGTTCAAAACGTATGGTGACATAATTCTCTTTTCGTATATGTAATTATTTTTTAAAACTGGTATTGATAGAATGCAGGCAATTCATAGTCTGTTAATTCATTTAAGACCTGCGGAGCAATTACGTAACACGTTGTCAATCGGAATTGGTTTCATTTTGACGGTTCAAGAACATTCATTGCGTTATTTACGTGTTGAGCAGACAAATTTTTCGAACTTATGAAGCAATGGATTAACAATTTGCTTCAAAATGATTCAGATTTCGATTGATAATGTGTTACAAAATTAGGGTGTTGACTATTTACACCGATCTCATCTTATAATTTTTGCTAGCTTATCAAGTTCTCTCTTATCATGCTCTGCATACCATGAAACGCCAAGAGAACGAACAAATCTATCAAAATCAAAATATTTTATTTCACATAAACCTACATGGGCACTTATGAAACGTCGTGCTTTACGGTGTAATTATAATAACTAAAACCTTAAACAAACCCACAAGAAAACTCACACTACCTCAATCGTCTCTACTGAAACTCTCACGAAGATGGAACGGTAATTATCTACTGTTTGTTGTACCACACAAGTTTCAGACAAAGGGCTATTTTAGCACTTCTGAATTTAGCCAGTCAACTCTCACAACAACACAACAAGGTTTATTATTAATAATTTTTTAGTTTATTCTATTCGGGAAACTTACAGCTAATATAAACAGTGTTCTTAAACAATATGCATTTGAAGGCCAATACAAGTTTCCACTGATAAACAATTGAAACAAAAAAGACAACAAAAAAGGTCGGTAGAAAATACCTATAACATAAATTAGGAAACAAAAAAGGTTTTGAAAATGTCCAAATCATGTTCCATAGTTAGTTTATTCAAACTTCTGCTCGCACTAATTAGCTAGGTTTGCGAAACATTTTGCAGTGTATAACTATAGTCGGACTTTTAATTAGCTGCAGTAAAATGACAGCTTATGTGTTACTTAAATGACTGAAATTGGCGTCTTTTTGCTTTTTCGCGGCCATCAGCCAAATCTTGTTTTCCTAGTACAGAACTGTAACAAACGAAACTTATTTGACATGCATATCTCTAAACTCAGTCCGAAATGAGTTACTAAGAAGTGTCATTTTACTGCAGCTAATTAAAAGTCGGACTATAATCCTAAACTGTCTAAAGGCTCCTACAAACAGGCGCGACATGCGACGCGAATCGCGCGCGACACAAAGGCACAGCTCGTTGCGCGACTTGCGGTGCCTTTGTGTCGGGTGCGATTTTATCGCGTGTCGAACCTATAGTACCATTTGCGATTTTAAATAAATATGGCCATATCAGATATATCGGCGCTCAATCACTCATGCAGTGGCGGTATAACATATAATCACGAGCATGTTCATTTAAAGGGTGGGCATAAGTTTATGGTGATATTTACTTCCGCTGACTGGAAGATTATCTTAAAGTTAGATCACGCTTGTATAGGACTGAAGAGGTTCGGCAAAAGTGAAAGGTCATCCTCATTTTGGCAGTTATGTTTAAGTTTATGTAATAGGTGGCAAGGCATCAACTCAAACCATTTCTTTCAATTAAACCATTTACAGGCAACTTGAATTGTCAAGAAGTCGGTCAGTCAGAAAATATGAAGCTATTTGCCCATTCCAAAGCGTAGGTACCTATGGAGAAGAACGGACAAGAAACTCTTCTAAACTTTATTTTTACACAAATATTAGTTATACATTATTAATGTTGAATTTATAATTATATCTGAGAACGATGTAAAAAAGACATACGCGTTAAAAGCGTCCAGAGTATGGCAAATAGAAATAAAACAACAAACCAAAAATAAAATAATTAAAAATAAGCCGAGGCAGCTAAGTGATGACCAGCCCCAACTGACGGCGCCTGTTCACGAACATGACGTATAGATCAGCACCATTCAGCTCAACCATTTTGAAGGGAGCTAAATGATCCAACACACACGCCACCGTCAGCGAGACATTTTATAAATAGGTATTTAACATTTTTACCGCTTGTTAATAAACTTCTAACACAGAACTCCGGCATCATAAGCCCGACTTGCATTTTTAAGACCAGCTTTCCTTGTTCCAAACTACATCCGTCAAAGAAAATCGCCAACGTTATATGACCGTCTGGAATTCGATCACACTGCAACAGGAAGTCGTATAAAGTCTCGAGAAAGTCGACGAGTCGTTGGAATTTAATTTTGGCGTAGAATGGAGATGGAAATTTTTATATCATTGTGCCTGGAGTTTATTAATCTGAGACGTTTTAACATTAAGGAAATTGTGCGTCATTTTTAAGACACTAAGCATTCTCAAATAAATCTTGAAAAAAATAATTATATATCTCCGGAGTGGTGCTGGTAGAATGAATACCTAACAAGTTTAAAAAATTGTAACGAACTAGCTTATGCCCGCGACTTCGTCTGCGTGAATTTTTTCGTCGCATCGCATCACCTGCCCGCGTTATCACTTCGTTTTCGCTAAACGTTCTTTCTGACTTTTTGTCTTTTTGCTCGGTTCCAAAGGGTCACAGCGTGATGTTAAATAGCCTATGGTCTTCCTCAAAAATTGGGCTATCAAATGCAAAAAGAATTTGTATAAATAATTAATCACAAAGTAGTAGTTCCAGTGATTACCCCTTATATACAAGCTTACAAACAAACAAACAAATACCTATTTGTATATTAGTACAGATATTATAGATAAATAGTTAATTTTATTGACTTTGTTAAATGGTGATAATATGTATGTAAATGTAAACTTTAAACAAATGATGCCATAAAGTCGAGGGATTGACACGAAGTTTATTCGAGTCTTCGGTCAGCTGGACCCGGTCGCTTCTGGACCCGTGGGTCCAGCTCTCAGAATTTATAGCTTGTGTGTGTTTTTTTTTGTAAGTTTGTATGTAGGGGATAATCTCTGAAACTACCAGTCAGATTTCTTCCCTACTACCAGTCGGACTCTTTTAAATTATATTTTTACCTAAATATTAGTTACATCATTAATGTGAATTTATAATTATATGTGAGAACGATGTAAAAAAAGACGTACATACGCGTTAAAAGCGTCCAGCGTACAGCAAATATTAATAAAACAACATTATAATATAATAATTTAAAATAAGCCGAGGCAGCTAAGAGATGACCAGCCTCAACTGACGGCACCCGTACACGAACATGACGCATAGATCAGCATCATTCAGCTCAACCATTTTGAAGGGAGCTAAGTGATCCAACACACACGCCACCGTCAGCGAGACATTTGTGTGAGCTGAAAGACGTCCACTGCTGGACATAGGCCTCCCCCAAGCACCACCACTTCGACCAGTTCTGTGCTTCTCGCATCCAACGGGTTCCTGCCGCCTTCACAAGGTCGTCGGACCACCTTGTGGGAGGCCTTCCTACGCTACATCTTCCTGTACGCGGTCGCCACTGCAGAACCTTTCGGCCCAATGGGCCATCTGTTCTGAGAGCAATGTGCCCTGCCCACTGCCACTTAAGTCTGGCAATTCTTTGGGCTATGTCGGTTACCTTGGTTAAATTAGATTTGGACTTGATCACTGAAGGCGCATATATCCTCATACGTTTTTCACCTAAAAATATAACACGTAAACCCCACTCAATGTGATTGTTTTCCTTAATAAAGTACCCATCATTACTACGAGACAAAAACTCTGCCCATACCTACCAAACAGTCGTCTTTTTTATCACTCAAAGTTGAAGCTAACACGGTATTGTAATTTCCCATGAGATCCTCTCGTTATGATGACGTCAGTAATGGCCCAGCCTCATGATTTAAGTAATTTATAGCTCCAGGGTATTGATGTTGAGTAAGTTAGGATATTATGACTGTAGTTCGGTTTTTGCAATTTTCTTTAATAGGGAAATTATGTATTTTTTTTGTCTCTTGTGAAAAACAAAAGTTTGCTGTTAAAAGTTTTTGAATACGTGTTTTCTTCTTTTATTTTTCTTAGTTATTGGTATAGCTGTATGAAACAGATCACTTAAATGGTAGTGGAAATATGGGCACATTAGCCCAGTGGTAGGTATCGGCCCCAACTTACGAGTTGCAGGTCGTGAGTTCGAACCCAGGCAGGAACTTTACTTTGTGTATTTGATTTAATCACCACTGCTCTCAAACCGACGAAAGAAAACATCGTGAGGCATATACTAGAACTAAAAAAATTAAAGCTATGTGAAATCCATCAACCTGCACTGGGCCTGTGTGGTGGATTATGGCCTACTCTCTCTCACAGACGAAGCTTGTGTCCCAGCAGTGCGAATATTACAAAAAAAAAATATAATTCGAGTATCACTGACACATAATAGAAATAATACACTCATAGAGTCACATTCCATACACAACACCACTGATTCGATTCATTTCATAAATAAAACAATAATAAAAAAGAATCACAATGAAATTAACAATTTACACAAAAAATGAGATTTGTTAGTCGCATCAGCCTGCCACATGTCACTTACAACAGTGGGAGATGATGGAGCAATCAAGCCATACCGCGAGCGGGGCCAGCATGCCGTTAGCTCTCCCCCACATTTGCTGCAACAGGGACGTGCCTCTCTTGCGCATAGTTGCGTGGAAGCAATCCACGTGCGCTTCCGCAAACATAGTCGATGCGCTGCCGTAGCGGGGGAGCGTCAACATCACCCTGGACGCATTGTTGAACTGAACACGAAGGGCGCCGTACGACTTTTGCGTATAGTCAGTCCACAAGCTGCACGTGTACAGTGTAGTGCAGTAGGGTGGTTATGCTACGCCTGTATTTCCCGTATAGAATGTGTGTATACATTCACATACACACACACATCACACACGTCACACATTATTTTGTGCCTGGCCACTAAATTTCTGGTAGTTGCACCTATAGATATTATTATGATGCTTGCAACTGCAACAAACATTGCCGATGCATTGCTTACCTAAAATTAATTTGCAATGTCTCATTAAGGCTCCAACAAACAGGCGCGACACGACACGCGACACAGGCACCGCAAGTCGCGCAACGAGCGGTGTCTTTGTGTCGCGCGCGATTACATCGCGTGTCGCGACACCGGCACTCGGTTTACTCAGTACAGTAAAGATGGCACTGAAAAGGGCTATGCACTTGGAATGCCTCTTGTATCTACACTAATATTATAAAAAAGTAAAATTTGTGAGTTTGTATGCAGGGGGAACATACAAACACACAAATTTTACCGGCACAATAGTTTCTTCGGAACTACTGTGCCAATTCCGAAAATTAATTCACCAATGGGAATGATTATAATACTCGGCAATACTGTAGCAACTTTATTGCCGAGTATTATAGAATATATTTTATGGTAAAACAAGATATTTCTCGCGGACAGAAGCTAAAGATAAGCGGCGGTGATAAAGCGAGCCGCCCTGTTTGCAGTCCAAAATGAAATGACACTAACAACACTTGCCTGATGTTATTTTTACAGCACATGTTTATTTCGACAAGTCTCAGAAAGACAGAAAACTTTGCGCTGTATTATATTTAAAACACCAATGGAATATTTTCGCCAACTTACATCACATAAGCCGGCTTGATCTCCAAGTTTCTGCGTAATTATATTAACCGGATTCCGCCGGTTTTCAGCGGTTCTCACTGGTAATCTCCGGTTTATACAGTCTCTGGAGTTTTGTGGCTATATTTGTTTTAATTTTATGACTAACTCAAGGTTGATGAGATGCCCGTTTTTACGTATTTTGTAGAAAATGTTAAAGAAAATTTGGACCTTATACATTACGTTTACATAATATACCTACCTTTAATCCTAATCCTAATAACTTTTTATTAATATAAAAATTATGAATGCGAAAGTAAGTTTGTTTGTTTGTTTGTTTGTTACGCTTTCACGCTAAAACATATGAACGGATTTGGATTTATTTATTTTAATTTTTATTTAAAAAGTACACCAACGACTTATCCACTAGAAATATTGACATAATAATAAATAACATATCCATTGTGTTATGGTGAATTAGTCACTTACAGGCGTACACAGCACTTACAAAAAAAAATTATTAAATTTGGCACGTGGGTAGACCATGACCTGGAAAGGATATAGGCTCCTTTTCATCCTGGATCGCAGACAAAGTCGTAGGCAACAGGTAGTAATCAGGGCGAGCGAAGCGAGCCCTGCTATATCCCACAACCTGAGCATTTTGTGGTACACTTTACGGAAAAACTATTACGCCTATTGATTTGTGCTTTAACATAATAATTTGTATTTATATGTAGATGTGTTATCAGTAAAAAAATAATAATTTAAATTACGAAAAAAAATATTAAAAATAACTGCCTTAAAGATTATTACAACGCAGAAAAACGACGCGAGCCCTCACAAAGCTCTGCTTTTAGCTAGTACAATAATTAATGGTTGTTACGTACGATCCTTACACACTCCTTTTGCTGCGTTTTACTTTATACATTAGAGATGTAATTGCGTAACACACTAAAAAGCAATGGCAATGGCTAAGCAAAGTCTTTTATTTTGACAGTTCAACAACATCCATTGCGTTATTTACATTGTTGAGCGGACAGATTTTTCGAACATATGAAGCAATGGATTCAAAATAACCTATGAAACCTATACCTACCTACCTACCTACCTGTACCTATGGATATCCTTCAAAATAACTCAGATTGTGCCTGAAATTGTGTAACGCAATTACAGTACCCGACGATAAATATTGCACATCGACCTTTGGAAAGAGACAATCGGCTAATTTCGGCTTCGTAGAGCGTTATCTCTGTCGCACGAAATACAAACAGTCCGGTATCGATTAGGAGCTGTTAAAACAATTATGATTTGCTTCTTTTGATAATTATTTTTATTCTTTATATAAAATACAAAAAAAGGTAAAGGTCGATGTGCAATATTTATCGCCGGGTACTGTACGGTGCTGGTCATACACGCACGCCGGTTGCGAGTACTACATACCTGACCGTAGGAGGTGACGTTCTGTACTTTCTGCCTAAATCTGGGAAGAATTTGTGACATAAAAGGCGAAAAGGACTTAACGGGAACTTAATACTTATCTACAAGCATTTCCATGAAAAACAATATAAATTGATATAAAAGACATTCGATATTTAAGTACTACTCTACTTTGTCCTTGGCTACTTGAACCGATTCTATTTCCAGTGAAACTTAATAACGACGACATATCTAGTCGTTAATTTGTTTTCTATTATACAGGATTATTGGTAAAACATTAACAACCTCTTAGAAGTCATTGTACTCATCATGATGAGCAATTTTTACTATGGGACCAAACCTGAAATCGAGAAAAAAAAATCAGCTGTTCCCTACATTTATGTTCGTATAAAGGCTCCTGCAAACAGGCGCGACGCGCGACGCGAATCACGCGCGACACAAAGGCAGCACTCGTTGCGCGACTTGCGGTGCCTTTGTGTCGCGTGTCGTGTCGCGCCTGTTTGAAGGAGCCTTAACTCGTCAAAATTAGGGAACAGCTGATTTTTTTTTATCGCGATTTCAGGTTTGGTTTCATAGTAAAAGTTCTTTATAATGATGAGTAAAATGTCCTCTTAAGAGGTTGTTAATGTTTTACCAATAACCCTGTATGCAAGACTAACTTCTGCCCGCGACTTCGTCCGCATAAAATTTCTTGTTGCCGACCAACCCCGCCGCATTGCATCACCTGCCTGCGCTATTACTTCGTTTTTGCTTAGCGTTCTTTCCGACTTTTTCTTTTTGCTTGGCTCCTAAGGGCTTTAGCGTGATGTTAAATAGCCTAAGTCTTCCTCAAGAATTGGGCTATCAAGTGTGAAAAGAATTTTCCAAATCCGACCGGCAGTTCTAGAGATTAGCGCGATCAAACAAACTCTTCAGCTTTATAATATTAAGTAACTATAGAAGTATAATTATCAAAGACGTAATTAATATCGTTGAATAAACACTCTTCACAAGCCTTGTGGCGGATACCCATCGGCAAAATGGACGAACTTCCATACAAACTCTCATTCCCTATTTAAACCCTTTAAGGGAAGAATTTTTAGATATGCTTCGATCGTTAATGCTTTACCTTCGTTATAAAAGGAAATCTCGTGCAAAATTTTGTGCTTCTAGACCCAGCGGTTTTGGTTGTGCGTTGTCTGTTATTGAATTGAACGAATGAATTAAAGTTTTTTTTTTTTTGTCGAAGTAGATTCATCAATAAGAGGATATTAGAGGAGGAGGGATTATTAGAGAGGTTTGTGGCTAAGTAATAAAGCCGCACGGGTCAATCGATCAGGTTAAGCTACGCTTGCCGCGGTTGGTCTATGGATGGGTGACCATCTTTACATACCAAGACCCCTCCGTGCCTCGGAAAGCACGTTAAGCCGTTGGTCCTGACTGTCATTCTTGGACCTAGTCGTTACGGGTCGTCAGAAGCCCGAAAGTCTGACAACCAGTCTTACCAAGGGGTTTCGTATTACCCAGTAACTGGGTTGTGGAGGTCAGATAGGCAGTCGCTCCATGTAAAACAATAAAAACATCTGGTTAGACTGGAAGCTGACCCCAACATAATTGGGAAAAGGCTAGGCAGATGATGATGATACTCATCAATAGCATTGCCATTCAACTTGTCAATGCTGCCAGTCTTCTGGGCACGTTTCCGGATGAAAACGATGTCTGAGTAGAATACCTCATGCAAAGAGGGATTTATATCTGATCCCCTGAATAACCCTCCAGTCCCCCTCCTCCATCCCCTGCTAGTTCCCTTCTGTTTTAATCTCAGTCTTATCCACTTTATCTAGAACGAGTACTTCGACGCCTAAGTGTCCATTTGTTTTTGTATTATTTTATTTGTGTAGTTAGTTAGTCATTTAATTTAATACCTAGTATAGGTACTTGTGTTAAATATTGTAAAAGTTATGTAAGTAAACACACAATAAAAATTAAGTAGATTCTTGACTTAAAAATGTGTCATTATAAAAAGAATCTACTAGCGAAGATAGCTGACACTACTTTGACAACATTAAAACTTTGCCATCTCTTTCACCCTCTGTATGAAAGAGAAAGCAAACACTCTCATTTTTAGCTTGGTATGGCATTTTTCTATCCATTATAATAATTATCGTGAGTTTCCAGTTCAACGCTGACTAACCGTTTAGATTCTGCATCCGGGCGCCCCTATATAACATGAAGTATCTACGTAATCTTATTACTAATACTAGCTTTTGCCCGCGGCTTCGCCACGGGAACCTACTTTCGCGGAAAAAAGTATCCATTGTCCTAACCCAGGTCATCCCATGTGCCCCGTTTAACCATTTAAGTATGACAGCGTAACAATTAAAGTCAGTTTCGCATTTATAACAATAACGTATTGTACGTAGTTAGGATAACACTGGTCAGATAATAAACAAAATGCTACGCTGTTCCTAAAATATCCGGTTTGTGATGTGACTTACTATAAAACATTAAAAAATTTGGGCCACTTCTAAAAATAAAATAAAACTCACAAACAATTTTTTCCCTTCCCGAAACTGTCAAATTTTCCCAATCAACTTTGAACCTTATGCTTTTGCGTTAATGACGTTTGGTTTTTCAAAATCAGTTGTTCATTTTGCCCGCCGCCGTTCGTTTTTTTTTTTTAATATCACTATTTCTGTAACCATGGAAAAATCGAAATTGCGCGCTATTTTCGAACACAAGTTCCGTCGGGGCACCAATGCAGTACCGACAGCACGCAATATTACGACGTATATGGACATGGTACCGCATGTGAACGCACGGTCCTTTTTTGGTTTGATCGCTTCCTTTCTGGAAATTTTGATCAATGAGCCCCGTGGCCGACCGGAACAACGATGAATTGAAAGTCATAGTGAAAGCAAATTCATCTCAAACCATGTTAGAACTTGCAGCAACCTTTAACTAAATCGAGACTGATTCGTTTCCTTCAAATAAGAAAGATAATAAAGCGCGGAAAGTATGTATGTACCTACCGTATGAACAACAGCAAAAACAACAAAATCGCGTCGAAACACCACACAAGCGGCCGTCTTAAAACTAAAGGAGTTACGACTTTAAACTCTCCGTCACACACCGTACTCACCAGACCTTGCTCCAACTAATTTCCATTTTATTCGGAATTTGGATAACTTTTTACGGGGGAAAAATATCAAATCCAACAAGGCGGTAAAAATCGCCTCTTAAGAGTTCATCGATTCCCGTCGCCGAGCTTTTTATAGCAGAGCCATCAACGAACTTCCATTAAATCGGCAAAAGTACATCTTCACGAATAACCAATAGGTACTTCGATTAACGAAACACAAAATTTTCTTTTAAAAAATAAATTAGATTTTTTCTATGTAAAACGGCAATTTCATAGGGATCTAATAATATGATAAATAGAGAGAGATCGAATTTGCGAGTTTGTGTACATATTATAGGGTAATCTCTGTAATTACTTTAAAAATTCTTTCACCATTTGAAAGGTGCATTATTCCAGATAAACATAATCTATATTATTTTATAAATATTATACAAAAAGAAGTACTTAATAATACTAATGAATAATACTACAATCCATAAAATGCAAAGTCATAACATGACTTGCTATTCAATTGCTTTTAAAAATATAACATTGACGGCGGCGGCGGTGAAATAATTTTCATTATGGAAGAGTAATGGAATAACAAATTGGATTAATCATTACATACTCATATGTGGCAGGGGCTGGTTGCTAAGTAATAACAGCCGCATAGGTCTATAGATCAGGTTAAGTTACACTGAAAGAAATAAGCAGTAAATAAAATTTTAAAAACATTAATTTCAACTACTGTACGAAATAAAATGCGTGGGAAATTAAAACTTTTTTTTTTTTTTTTTTTTTTATAATCTTTTATTAAATTAATTTGGGGTTTTTATCCCATTGGATACGTCAACCCCATCATGCCGTACACTTACTACTACATAACAATGGTTTAAATCTAAATTTACTTAAATATATTAAAGGAGAATCCTAATTAACAAAATACACCAGCTCACTAAATCTTTTCGCTACATCTGACATCGGTTGTGATAAAATTGCCTGAATTAAACCTACTTGTGATATATTTAAATTAAACTCATTGATTAGAATTCTCCGTTTATCTTGGTTTTTGACGCACTCCATCAGCAAAATTAAAACTTATGGAGTTTAATTATAAAATATAAAAATACAGTCAGAGGCACACCGTTACACGTAGCAATTAGACCAAGAAGCAAAAAGTATTGCCACAACACAACAGAAAAAATATATCATAAAAAAAGTGTTGCAAGCTTATTAGTTAAAATTATTAGTAATTACTTTAACACTAAAAATAATAACTATATGTTTAGACTGTTCTAAACAACTACTTTAAACAGTTCCATATGAGCCTAACGTTCAAAACAGTATTTTTGACTGATCCGAAAACAGTTAAAACTTGAGGCAAATGTTACCGTCATGACAGTAAACTGGTAATAGGTAATACGGGCTGGTGTCCGCAACTCCACGACAATGTGCGTATTTAATTTTGCGTACGGTAAGGTACCTAGCTAAAAGGTCACAAAATTAACTGTTTTATTCAGTTGGTGATATCGTTCAAACCATTGAAATTTATTTACATTACAGTAATAATGGTTTTCCTTTTTTTTTGTTGTTTTTTTTCAGTAAATAGAATACAATAGGGGTTTATTTGCTTAGAATGAAGATACACTCAACAAAAGAGTTTATACATAGGTAGGTACGTGTCGAATTGATAACCTCCTTTTTTTGAAGTCGGTAAAAAGAAGTGTGATTTGTATGACTCCTGTAATTTTTAATAAAATTCAGGTATTTTATTAAAAATTACCAACCAACTTAGAAAATTACCGTTGCAAAAATTTAAAAAAACGTTTCACAGAATTACTTGTAGATAAATGTTATTATTCTGTGCGGATCGTATCGGATCATGAACATTTTTTTTTATTGGCTTACTTCAACCTAGGGAACAGTGCAAGTTTTGTCAAAATCGATTCAGTAATTTTCAAGATATGGACTAATACGTGTAAGCGTGACGGCCTGGCTTATTGATACGAGCTACGGGTGTAGTGTCAAAGGGCAAACATCTCAAAACCTTGGTCAAATTCTAGTGCAATATTTACAACAAAACTATTACCTACTTATTACAAACAAATATTCCAGTTTTTACTTAAAATTAAAAATTACGAAATAAAAAATAATTTAAAAAAATTAAATCAACTTCAAAATGATATTAACTCAAAAATTATGAGATAACTTTAATTTCGGAAGTCGGTGGCAAAAAACTAAAACTAAAATACAGATCCCAAGACACGGACTTCCGAAATTAAAGTTATTTCATAATTTTTGAGTTCATTTCTTTTTGAAGTCGATTAATTTTTTTTAAATTATTTTTAATAAGCTAGTTTTAAATGCGCCTGTGTATAATAGATTCTGGTATTGAGATCTCATAGCTGTACTTCGTTTTCTAGTTTTTATTAAAGTTGCAAATAGACATCGAATTGTTATTACAAATATTGCTGATTCATGCATAAAAGGCAAAGGAAAAAAAAGGCAAAGGCACGGGAAGTTTAATAATTTATGAGACTTAAATATAGGTACGCAACTGTCTGTTACTTAAAGACCAAATAAGTATAGCTCTCAAACAGCGTTTATGAGCTTTGAAAATGCTTTCTCGTTCACTACAATGACCTCAAAATATTATACCAAATATTAAGATGGAAATTACTAGACCATGGTAAGATACTAATATTTTCGGTAAATTTACTTTTTTTGATAGATTATGCAACATAAACGCGGCTGTGCTAAAACGTTTACATATTGAAATTGTGAAATTGTTTATTTAAATTATTGATTTACATAAATGTTTACAAAATAGGGCCTTACATACTAGATGTAGGTAAAAATAATTGGATTCTACCTGAACTAGGAATAAACCTGTATCTGAGGTATCTAAATATATGTATATCTTCTGCTTGCGGCTTCCAAGTTAACTGGCTGTCAATTATGATTCCTAAAAATTTTGTACTGTTAACAGTACAATTTTTTTCTATAGTTTGAACATTGTAGTATGTTGTATGTTCAATCGTAAAAAGTTAATGTCTTTTACAGTTTTACAAAAATTTCTTTTTACTGTATAAAGTCAGTAAGTCTTAATGAAATCGCTTTAATGTGCTGTAGTAAGAAATGATTATATTCAGTGTTCGCGTGCCACGGTTGGTCCGTGAATGGGTGACCTTCTTCACATACCAAGACCCCTCCGTGCCTTGACAAGCACGTAAAGCCGTTGGTCCTGGCTGTCATTCGTGGATCTTTGACAGTCTTTACGGGTCAGTAGCCCGAAAGACTGACAACCAGTACCAAGGGGTACCGTAGTACCCAGTAACTGGGTTGTGGAGGTCAGATAGGCAGTCGCTCCATGTAAAATACCGGTATTCAGCTGCATCCAGTTAAACTGGAAACCGACCCCAACATAGTTGGGAATAGGCTAGGCAGATAGTGGTACTCATTATATGGAGTGGAACTTACGTTGATTAAATATAATATGCGTGATGTTAATCCAGTAGCGTAGAGGTTATGTGAAACAAAATGAATAGAACTATCGAAGATATAATAAAATGTGGTTATTGTAGTATTGGTTCACCTCTGCCCAACACGTCGGGGAATGCAGGCCTGACGTTATGTTGTGTTAATCTTAACTGTAAGTTAGACTGCCTAGGTTCTACGGGGTAATTGCGTAACACATTAACAGTAGCAATGGTTTTTTTTTTTTTTGTTTTGACAGTGTTCAAGAACATTCATTGTGTTATTTGCAACAATAGATTAGAAATATACTTCAAAATCATTCAGATTGTGATTAATCGTGGTTTACGCATTTAAAGTTCAGTTACCTAAGAATGTTATTTATCGTGTACCTAATGCCTGTTTCAGCCCTTTCAGGGCATGAGCCCCATTTTCCGTCACTCTTTTTTACTTTACGTCATTATTGACCTAATGATCCATAACTTAAGAAAAGTATGTAGGTATTCCTAAATATGTATTTTATAAAAGTTACTTATCGTAAATTGGAAAATTAATCATAGCTTCGTGAGGTAAAACAATTTTTATTGAAACCATTCCCAAAATTAAAATAATACACGACCATCGTGAATGGACAGCTATGTTATTGGTAGTATTTCCGCAGTATTAATGGAACCACAGAACAAAACGGTACCAACAACTTAGAACAAAACGAAGGAACAAAACAATTAATTTAACGACTACAAACAAGTAATTAAGCTGATAGTTCAAAGTGCTGACAATATTGACGCTTTAACTGTATTGTCAATTTCACTGAAAGTCCAGAAGCCATTTAACGTCAACCCATAAAACGGAGACAATATGAAAATTAAAGTCAACAGTAAAAATACAAAGGATACATTCTATACCTTGGTGCCTCTAAATTGGTTACTGAGGGTTTTCAACCTATCATGTATCTACCGCAAAGGGAGTCAATTGAAAGTGTCATGGTCGCTGGCCAGGAGTATCATCTACGTTTTACTCTTCGGTTTTTTTTTAATTTCTTTTTCTTGCTCAACAAGATTGAAAGGTTGGATATCGTCAGAAACAATACAAATTTTACATTTTCTGATGCCATTCAAATATCCTATTTGATCGGATATTTTGAATATACTATCGACTTGATCTATGTTTACAAATATGGAAGAGATCTCCTCCTGAAATACTTCAAATGCTTCGAACATATCGACCAGATTTTGGGCATGACGTACTATGACGAAATTCGAAGGATTATCTTGAGAACTGTTGGATTTTATGTGGTTACTTTTACTGTAACTTCTTTGATCGACTATGCCAGCTGGGTCGAAGGCTTCGGCTGGATTGCTCCGACTTTGTACTCTTTGGATTATTTCTATTTCTTTCTGAATATGCTAACAATACTTGACGTTTTGTCTCATGTTATACAATTGGAGTATCGTTTAAAACAGATAAAAGATCTTATCCAGGTAAGTACATTTACTTAACTTTTTATCGTTGCTTACCAATATACTTCTACTGTGAAAGTTTTAAAATCATCTATTGCCAATCAATACTATGGTGTAGACCCATATTTCTATATTTCTTATTAACATGGAACTTTTGACTGAAGATAAAAATGAAAAGCAGAAAAGTCAAACAACATCGATTCAAAAAAAACTTTCTTCTCAACAGGATTACTACACCTCGTCGAATAGTACGATATCCGTTTATGATGACGAAAACAAAACCTGGGCTTTGAGAACAGAGACTGGAAATATTCGTTTGGAATCTTTGAAAACCCTCAGCCATGGCAGGTTCATCGAAGTCATTGGATTCAATCGATGTTACCTTCTTCTGCTTGAGCAAGCCGATTACATTAACTCCAAGTTTGGCTTTCGGGTGAGCAACTTTAATTGTGTCATCGATTCAGATTTGGTTTAAACTTATAATCATTATTATATTTTTAGCGGGGTAATTGCGTGACCCACTAACAGTAGAAATGGCTTTCTTTTTGATAGTTCAACAACATTTATTTCGTTATTTACGTTGTTGAGCTGACAAATTTTTCGAACATAAATGAATGGATTAGCCTACAATATCCTTCAAATTGATTCACATTGTTATTGATAGTGTGTTACGCAATGAAGGCGCAGGTTACTAAACTTAATAATAATATCTTAACAGTCTCGTCAATACTCCTTCTCATTTTACAGGTTTTAATATTTTGCATAAATCTTCTCGTCAATATGATCAACTTGTTGAACGTGGCAATCAGACTGCTCACTGGAACAATGGTAAATTTTTATAATATATAATAAAACATTTATTACCCTCTTTATGAGTTTCGCCGCAGTCGGGTAAAAAAAGGCTGGGAAAGCGCATTTTTCAATAGAAAGCCTCTAAAACCTTTCACAGTTTCCTAGTATTAATGCTGTATACGTACTCCTGCGACTTACGAGTTGTAGGTCATAGGTTCGAACCCAGTCAGGCGCTTTACTTTGTGTAAATTATTTCATCACCACTGCTCTCAAAAACGGTGAAGGAAAACATCGTGAGGAAACCGGCATGTCCTAGAACCAAAAATTCGAAGACATGTGACATCTACCAACCCGCACTGGGCCCGCGTGGTGGATTACGGCCCACTCCCTCTCACAGAGAGGAGGCCTGTGTCCCAGCAGTGGGAACATTATAGGCTGATTATGATGATGATGATGATGACGTACTCCTGCAGGTAGCACCAAACGGCGTGTGCCGTTTCCCATCAATATCCAGCCTCATCAGATTGTTGAACTGGGCTATGATTGGTGTCGTCGTGGTGTATCGGTGTGAGAGTACATACAGGCAGAGTGAGAGGATTCTGGAGATCATTGATCTTTTGCTTGTTATTAAGAATAATTGTGAGTATTATTATATTGGTAACTATGGTGAAATACATTTGCTTTACAAGTAGTATAATAGGTAATATTTTCGTTAATCTAATGAACTTGTCAAAGAGCGATTTGTTTTTATATCTTTTGATCTGCCTCATCTGTTTTTTCAAGCGAATGTCAAGTAGTTGTAGTTTTCATTGTATTGTTTTGAAAAACCTTCTCTCCTGTAAGCTTCACCTTACCTTCTTGCTTCTAATTTAGGTAAATAAGTTTGCACACAGTTAAACCATCTTTCCTTTTGTCTTCAATATCAACACAGCATATTCATCAATCACCACTCTCTTAGTAATTTCTTCAACCCTCCAATTCAATTCCAATTTCTTAGTATTTTCTTTCTTAGTAATTTTGTTTGATTTAAGCTTACTAAGAGAGTGGTGATTGATGAATATGCTGTGTGAACGATAAAAAAAAAATGCCACATAATCAAGAATAATATTTGTCTTGTTCACAGCTGCCAGTCTGACGACGACGCTAGTTAACTTCCGCAGGCTGTTGATCACCAGACCTATTAAGTTTCATGCTATTCATTTCTTTACTATTAAGTATACCCTCCTGGTTTCTCTAGCCTCTGCTGTGGTCACTTATACCGTTATTATGCTGCAGAGCATGAAATGATGCTGGACGCTAAAAACTATTTTGTCTCTGGTGTGAGCATAAACTTGCGTTTTTGTAACGAAGTTTCTTCGCACGTTATACTCAGCACACTTGGCGATTGAGTGTTAAGCTGAACAACCGACTTCAAAAAAAACACTAGATACAAAGTGATAAATAACTTTGATTTCGGAAGTCGGTGTCGTTAGTTTCGCATCTCTGTTTTTTGACACCGACTTCCGATATTAAAGTTATTTTTCACTTTGTAGTTTTTTTTTTTTGAAGTCGGTTGCTTTTTCTGTAAAAAGTTTTTATTTTTCTCTTTTTATAGTTGTACCTACCCCACACAAATTCAATTAACACTAGTGCATTGAAGAATTGAAGAAACCGACTAGAAGAATCAACAAAATTCGCATATATATGCCGGAGATGCAGTACATTTATGAATATAAGTTATTTATTTATTAAAACTTTATGCACAAGCAAAAGAAATATTGTACCAAAGCCGACATAATGCCTGAGCCATTTTCTACCAGTCAACTAGGGTACTACTGTTTAAAATGTTATAACAAAATACCTCACCACATTCTTCAACTGAATGAGACAAAAAGTCTTCGTCGCATCGCATCGCCTGCCCGGCGTGATGCGGCGTCAGTGAATGATGTGTTCCTACATATCGTAGTACCTTTTTGCTACACACTATCAGTAGCGATGGATTTCATCTTGACATTTCAACAACATTCATTGCGTTATTTACGCTGTTGAGCAGACAAATTTATAGAACATATGAAGCAATGGATTAAAAATCCATCCACAAAAATGATTCAGATTGAGATTTATAGTGTGTTATGCCATTAGGGTGCTGATCTTTTTCTTTATGAACAAACTACGTGCTATTTATTTTGTATAGCTGCCGGTCGATTCTGTTAGATTCTCTACGTGAGAAGTTAGGTGAAGTGAGTTGTCAATCCATCTGATGCTAGGGATTGACTCCAATGACAGCTCACTTTAAACTCACTTCACCCAAATTATCACGGTGAGATTTTTACAGAATAGCACTACTGCCGGTCGATTCTGTAAAAATCTCACCGTGAAAACTTAAGTGAAGTGAGTTTGTTTTTGCTAGGAATTGACACTATTGACAGCTCACTCCACGCTCATTTAACCTAAGTTTTCACGGTGAGATGGTTACAGAATCGCACTGCTGTATTTGAATTCAAGCTAGACACTTCTTTTGTGTTATATATTAAATAAAAAAATAAAAAATAAATGTTGTCCTAATTGTGTTTGACTACTACTACTACTAGGACTAACAACCTAGTTTTACCATAATAAAAAAAATCGGTCAAGAGTGAGTCAGACTCGCGCACCGAGTATTCCGTATTGTGAAACGTGAAATGTTTTTAAATTTCCATCAGAGAGGCCTTTCATGGTCAGAGAATTTTATCACTACGGTATAGAATTACCGATAGTGAAGCTAAGTAATGTAATTCTTGTTGATTTCAGAAACCGTTCAGTTCGAGCGTGAAGAAGTAACAAACATATAAACACACACTCACAAACTTTCGCCTGTATAATATTAGTGTGATCATAGTGGTAAATTTTCAAACTCTAGACAAGATATTTATTGATGAAGGGAAAAAATTACCCAAATCTTTACCAAACGTCCGTCTCACCAATGACACGGTAATACTATGATGTTACAAAGCTCCGATCGTTAGTAGCAAACATTAATTACGTTCGCAATAAAAGAACTAATTTAAAGGAAATTAACGAGACTTTGTTCAAATAACAATTAATTTTATATGCAATTAATTTGAAAGGAGATAACGATCACCTGACAATGAGTGCTATGGCGTTATTAATGACTCGCCAGTCGCCAAACATTACTGTAGTGTCTGCGACAGAAGATAGAGGCTACGTTCATAAAAACCTATAAAGGGTTACCGCTGGCCTGGAACATAAAGGGCTTAGGAAGGAACACGGGTGGGTTTTAGTCAGTAAGAGTCTGACACTCCCTTCCGCTCCACCCAGAGCGGGAGGGGTCGTTTGATGATTTCCAATCCTGAAAAAAAAAGGTCAAACTTGAACTTTTCTACAATGTTTCTTTTTAGGGTTCAGTGCCTCAAAAGAAAAAATGGAACCCTTATAAGATCACTTCATTGTCCGTCCGTATGTCCGCCAGTCAAGACCCTTTTTTCAGGAACGCGTGGAGTTATCAAGTTGAAATTCATATCAAATACTCAGGGCTGCAATCTCTTACAGTAGAAAAATCAAACTGCTAAGTCAACGCAATCAAAAGATACGGGCGTTTATGTTCCGAAATGAACACCTATGGGGTACTTCCCGTTGAGCTAGAATCCTGAAATTTGGCAAGAAGCAATGTCAGATAGCACAAGTAAAGTAAAAAAATCGGAAACTGTAAATTTGTAGTTTGCTACATTACAAAAAAATAATTTAAAACTATTTACATACCTACTTTGTACGGAGCCCTCGTTGCAAAGTCAAAGTCAAAGAATTTATTTCAAATAGGCACATAAAAGACACTTGAACGTCAAAATTACAACAAATAGAATTGATTCTAGTCCGCGAATAGAATTGAGTCTACCTATTGTATGTATATACGTAATAGCCACAAAACAAAATTCCGATGTAACCTCCACATCCCATCTCACCCATTATTCTAAACCCTCATTTGGCTAGTGCATCGTCACCGTCATACAGAGTGCAATACTCATTAATATTGCATTAGTAGATACGTTGCACAACAGTAAATCATCGTAATATACGTTGGGGATCTCATTGTATCCATGTATCTGTTATTTATGCTCGTCACTTGGCATAGCATCAGTCTTTGTGAAGCGTGGTGACGAAAAATTCGCTTTGGTAAGAATGTAGATTGGTTTCTTTTGACATTGATGATATGTACAGACGCCAGCACATCAAAGTTACTACAATCTGTCAAATTTCTTTAATTGATTTTCAACTTTTTCGCTAAAGCATAAGGTTCAAGATTGATTGGGAAAATTTTACAGTTTCGGGTGGCTTGATGTACTGGCGTCTGTACCTAAATTTTACTTTAACCAGCAGCGGGGCAATTGCGCAACACATTATCAATCGGAATCGGTTTAATTTTGACAGTTCAACTACATTCATTGCGTTATTTACGTGTTGAGCAGATAACTTTTTGAACTTGTGAAGCAATGGTTTTGCAATATACTTCAAAATGATTCAGATTCTGTTTGATAGTGTGTTGTCCTACATCGAATAACCAATAGGAACATTCGCTTGATCACCACATTTAGCAAGCTTTTTGTTCGCAGTTTTAGCAGACAACGGCTGCTACATAATTTTCTAGCAGTATACTTAATAATTATCAAGTAATCCCACAGAATGACTATTTCATGTAATCTTGACATTTTAGGATTATATTAACCTAACAAGATGTATTACTGATTCTAATGATTATGATTCTGTAAACATATTTTTTACGGCCGCAAATCATATTTTGATCGACATACAACTTAATACTGACCAGCAAATTGCAAAAAACGTAAGAAAATTTGAATTTCGCGGGCTATCTTAGCGCTTCCCCCTTAAGGCAAAAGCGTCAGGATAGCCCGCGAAATTCAAATTTTGTTACGTTTTTTTTTACAATTAAAAGGTTTTGTGTAACAAATATTTATTTATATAATTATAGTCATAAAAATCATCAATAAACTCTCTAAGTTCATGTTACCCTATTGAATGACTATTTCATGATATCACGACATTTGAGGCCAATTCCAACTCAAGGGGAAGTTGTATTACTGATTCTAAATGAATATAATTCTGTAATGACATACTTGTTACGGTCGGTAATCATATTTTAATCAAAATATAACCTGACACTGGATGCGTTACGGTATAAAATACGTTAAAAATCAATTTTTCTTAATTCTTTTTGCAATTAGCAAGTCAGTGTCAGGTTGTATGTTGATTAAAATATGAGTCTCGGCCGTAACAAATATGACTTAACAGAATTAAAATCATTAAATTATAATCAGTAATAAAACTCTTTGAGTTAGGCCTCAAGTGTCATGATTTCAACGACGTAGCGGCCAAAAGTAGGTTGCGGTGTCGCTTGGGCGACATCGCAACTGAGGCGGGCCGCGATGTCGTACCTGAGGCATCGCGGCTGAGGGTTGGAGGCCGCGGCGGGAGAGGAGTGCCGGTATTACGGTGCGCCGCTCTCCCTACCTTCCGCGGCCTTGACGGGGTCGCCACCGTACGATGGCGGACGCGGTGGGGCTGCAGGGGAAGAGGAGTGTCGGTATTACGTTGGCCGCTCTCCCTATCCTCTGCAGCTGAAAATTGGCAGGCGGCGGGGCCAATGTCCTGACCCGTCGCAGGAGGGACCAAGGGTGCCCAGACACGGGGTCGTCTGGCGCCCATGTGCTGGTTTGGTCCCTGGGGTGGTCACGGCGTGCTATGTGTTCTAGTGCGCCGGTGATGGGGAGTACTCCTCCCCAGAGGAGGGTCCAGCAACGGACAGCCGCGGCGGGTTCGCGGATGAGTGCTTACGCGTGCCCGTGTTCCCGCCGTAAGCGGCAGAGGAGGACACCGTGGAGTTTTAGTGGGTTAGAATCCCACATAACTGCACTATCTCCCCGTGGTAGTGCAGTATGCATGAGCATTTCTCCACGATAAAAAAAAAAAAGTGTCATGATTTCATAATTTAAGTAGGTTATTAGTTGTGTATTTTCCAAGAGCAAAAAAAAAATTTAATAACAAACTTTGACTTTTTTAAATTCATTAACAACCTTTCCAAGAACAGATTTGATCATTTAAAAATAAATATTTTTCAAACGGACTGTAATCAAATTCGTGGTACTCAAATTTGCCCTTTGCCTTTCGGGTTCCGTTTCCACGAAGGCCCAGATGTCGCCCTAATTCAGTTGTTTGATTACCTAAAAAGGAACAAGAAACATGAATTTTGTTATTATTCTTTATTTAGTTTTTTTAGGGTTCGGTACGCCTGAACAAAAAGGGAACCCTAAGGCTACTTACGCATTGAAAGGTGGCTTGCTTGGCGGCTAGAGGCTAGCGATTCTCCTTGTGTAGTCGAGTAGCAAAGTGGAACGAACGCTCTAGAATTTTCGTTACCGACCGCACTGCGCGCTTGGCGCCTTCGCTAGTCACCTAGCGTGTATATAAGGATTTTAAGTCACTGGAACCCTAAAAATGAATAAAAAATAAACATCGTAATTTGGGAGCATTTACGTACCTAGTTATGCCGTTAATGAGGTGCCAGGGAAGCCACATGTGCAGAAGGAATTATTGCCAAACTACCTTGACTTCAACGTAGTATTTTTTGATAAGGACTTGTTTGATGAGGGTTTTGAATTTTCCATCGCCAAGTTACCAACCAGGCTAACCACCACCACACAACCAGGTTAACCAGGCTTAGACAACTTGTCATAAAAGCGGACGCTGTTTATAAAAAAATACTTGCTAGTTTTCATTAATCTAAATAATATCACAATTCCATTTTCACTAGGTTTATTTATTTATATTATGGAAATCGCTTCTTATTTTGAAAAGTCCTAAGTTTTTGCGGACATACAAAATACTTTCTAAGATTTAAAGAGAAGGCAGAGTTAGCATATCAATTTCTTTGAATTCGCGTCTATGGGACTCGAGCGGGTCCTCGTCAAAATAAACAAGGTGAGTAAAAGTTACGCAAAAGCCAGCACCTTGGGGTCACGGGAAGTGTCAACCAGAAGTTTAGAGATGTCATTGAACAAGCAATGGGCACTCAAACCCCACGGCCCGAGAGTTTGAACCCCAAACGGCTCGAAAATAATTATCAATAAGTTTATTCTATTTTCGCCGCTAGAGGCATTCCACAGTTCCATAAATAAACATAAAAAAAGTTACGTCATTTATCCGATACCACCCTTAACTTCCCCATAGGTTATATTTCACTAAAGGTACCGTGAGCATTGCTCATTAAATTGGTACACAGACAAGTGTCACAATGTGTGCTCAAATAAGAGCAGGATTTCGAGCAAATAAGATGATATTAACACGAGAACGAGCAGCGATCGAGCGCCGCCTGATGTAACCAGTGATTTTGCTTGTTGACGCTCAGAACATGGTAACTGTACTTGAAATAATTATTGTTAATGGGCACAGCAATAATGAACAATCTTACTAATAATAAAGCTGAAGAATTGTTTATTGGAACTCGCTAATCTTTAGAGCTACCTGTCGGATTTGAAAAAAAAATTGCTTTTGATAAAAAAAAATCTTAAGAAAGGTTGATCATCACGCAAACCTTTGGGAGCCGAGCAAACAGAAAAAAAGTCAGACAGAACGCTAAGCGAAGAAGAAGTAATAGCGCGGGCAGGCGATGGGATACGACGGGGTTGGTCGGGTTAGCAAAAAATTTCACGCGGGCGAAGTCGCGGGCAGAAGCTGGTGTAAGTATAAATGACTGTATATCGCCTCCACTAGTAAAAGCAAGTAATCATAAATGATGTATTAATTGAAAAAAAATGTTAAACGTGTTCGCAATAAATACATAGGTATTTGAGCTGAGGACTATAATTATTTTTGAAAATAGATTCGTGTTTTTAGCTCACTGAGTTAGACATAAAAAAAATCATTTCGTGGCCACTTACACAAATTAATAAAACATAATAGGACCTATTTTTTACATGCAATGTGATAAACTAGCACTTTACTTTATTAATACCTGTGCCCCGCGGTTTTACCCACGTAAGTCTCGATCCCGTGGAAATATTAGGATAAAAATTCCTATCCTAGGTCCTAACCCAGGCCATGATCTACCCATGTGTCGAATTTCATCGATATCCGTTCAGCTGTTGTACCATGAAAGCATAACAAACAAACATAAAAAATCAAATCATGCAATCTTGGCGATGGCAGTTTTGCGTGGATGTGACGCATTTCCCCATATTTTTTGTGTTTGTGTTTTTTATCTGCGTCATGTTTACCGCAGAAAACGTATTTTCTTTCTTTCTTTTCTCCACTTAAACCACAACACACATAATAATATTAGGTTTTCAGTTTCGGCAGATAATTATGTAGAGGTACTTACTACGTTATCTTCTACAGAAAGCGCGATCGCGTTGAACGCGGAAACCGATTTAAAAATGGAATCACCAAAGTTTATATACGCTCATACATAGATGTATGACATACTTATAGTAGTGTTCATAATATCAGATAATTTACATTCCATCGCCACGTAATCAGTTACCTACTTTAGTGTAATGTATTTGAAATTGATTTTTGTGTGACCATTTGTAACAAAAACGACCTAATAAGATTTTAGTTGCAATGGAATTTGAACTTTGTTAACATTCAGTGTTTTGTTTCATAACTTGGAAATTATCTGAAATTCTTAATTCAAATATACAAAGGAATTGGCTCTTAGGCTTATATCTCACTGGGACACCATGGTGGCGCAACCATAGTCGAGCTGCCAGCGAAATATTACACAGCTTTATGGTAGGTATCTCACCAGGCGTCCGATCGGTTGCGCAACCAACCATAATTTTTTTGGCAGTGCGATCATGGTTGCGCCGCCACTGGTGTCCTAGTGAGATAGGACCCTCAATGACGTTTTTTTTTTCTGCATCATCAAATAAATGTGCAAATGGGGTACTACAAATAACTATGTAGGTAGGTACGTCTGCGAAAGAACCAATTCAAATGAAATGAAACGAAATTGTTATGGTCTGATTTTTCAATCATTTGATAATTTTATTCGAGGAATAATTTTGAGATTTTGACAGTAATTTCATACAAAAACTGTCAAACGTCAATTTTATTCCTCGAATAAAACTTATCTGGCGATGGAAAATCAGCCTCGGTATCACTTTTATCCGTCATATTATTATCGTCGACTATCCATGAGAAGAAATCGCAAAACAAACTTATGAGTCAAACTCTCTTTTAAAGAGTCAGATATTATTATGATCTTGGTCAGATCATGTGAAGACAATGTAGATTAATGTCTGAAATGATCTTTTGAGAAAAATACCCCACAGATTAGAGTCGACCAGTCCAGTCACAATTTGTGGAGCTCAAAGACTCGTCGACCCATACCAAAGAAAGGACTCATTGGAATGGTTCGACGAGGCTTAAAAAAAAAATATAAATTAATTGTAGATGTTGTTATCTTGATATACAATTTATTAACTTATTTATCGTATGGAAATATATATAAGTATGTATCTTTTGATCTTGTTATTTGCTAAGAAATTCATGGCAGCCGCATTCCGATATAACATTTACATGTTACTAAAAATCAGTAAGTATTAATCTAAAATTGTAGATGTTATCTTGATATGACAATAAATATGCATTTGTTTATATTATGACCTGTGCATAATCAGCGTTATTTTAAAGTGGTTCTGTTGAATTGATATTTTCCAAGAAATTAACAATATACAATTTTTCATATTAAGCTACAAAAATATAGACATTATCTACATTTCATCGTGTAATTTTTACATAATATAGTCAAAGTGGTTCTGTTGCGGAGCATGACACAATATTTTTTGTTTATTCTTGGTATTTAAACCATGAACATCTGACATTTTATCGACACCCTACATAAATTTGTCATTTCAAGCAACTGCCAAAGAATGACAAGAAGGTGATGTGTCGTAATTTGAATATACGAAGAATTAATGTTGTAGCTGCAATACGCTGCAATACATAAACATACATCCGGCCGCCGCCGCGCCGCGCCGAACAATAACACGACGGCGACCAGCGCGCCACCGCACGATTTATTTAGGAACTATAATGTATATTGAAACCGTATTCCTATTGGTAGATAAATGTTAGTAAGTAAGTCACTACTTGTGCCCCTAAGTTTAGTAATTTAAGACATGTACACATTTTGTAAAACAGGCAGGATCGGCTAGTGGTCACCTGATTAACATCTACCTAGTGTGTGTGTGTTTACAGTGTTTATCCCGCGCGGACCGCAAATTTTAACAATCTCAACTTGTGTTTGCGTGAGTGAATTAATTCCTCGCGCAAACACAGGGGGAGTCACTTCGCAGCCCGGCGAATTATCACCGAAGCGGTCGCGGAGGCCACGCCCCCGTGATGTCGAAGCCCGGCAAGCGCGGCTCGTTGGGCCGCGATGCCGAGGCCCCAGAGGAGCCCCGTCCGACGTTGGACCGGGCGACGTCGTTGCCAAATATTGGCGACGCGTCGTCCGGTGCGCCGCCGGCTGGAGCAACTAGGAGAGGAGAAGAGAGAAGAGGAGGGGGAGCAGAGCCCGCTGTAGCTGCCCACCCACCGACGGCGCCGGCGCCTGCGCGCGGTGCGCCCACGCCGTCGTCGAGTCGTCAGCACGCGGTCTCTATTCGCCCAGCGGCGTTCCGCCCGGTGCCTATCCAGGCCCCGGGTCCGGCCGCAAACCCCGGCCGCGCGCCGCAGACGCGCGCCGCTGCACCGCCTGCGCGAGTACCAGCAGCCGTGCGCTCGACGGCGCCCGCGGCCCGGGCCGCGACACCCGCGGCCCGAGCCGCGGCGCCCGCGCGCACCACTGCGCACACCGCGCGTGCCGCCGCGCCGACAGCGCAACCTGCGCCGCCAGCGCAGACCACCCCGCCACCCGCGCCCACCCGCGCACCCCCGGCGCGCACCAAAGCGCCGCCACCGAGCTTCGCGTCCCCGCCCGCGCCCTCCGGGGCTGCGGCGGTGGGGGCACCCACACCAGCTGAGCCAGCTCCCCGCACCGCCGCACCCGGCCCCCGCCTCTCGCTGGCGGGACCGGCACTGGCTGAGCGGGAGCGGCTAACACTGCGGATGCCGCAGGCGCCCGACTCGCCGGCGCCACCCAGGGCCTCCGCCTACGACTCGCCCGCCCGCCTGCTGTCGGCGTGCTCCTCCAATACGGGGTCGAGCATGTCGCTAGCGTCGGTGGGCTCGGCCGCGTCCGGTCGCGACGACGTGTCAAGGGATACGTCCCCGCGATCCGGGCGTCGGCCCACTGTGGGTGGAGCCATATTTGCGCCACAGACGCCTGTGGCGATGTCGCCCATTCCACCGCCGATTGGGTTTGGGTTCGAGTTCCAACTTGAGCCCAGACCCCAGCGGCGCCCAAGAAGCCCCGAAGGAAGTGAAACCGAAGAGGAGGCGAAGCGGTACTGCCTGGACCCGCCGCGGCCACAGCGCGAACGCGCGCCGCGGGGCCGGGCCGCGCCCGCCTCGCCTACTTTTGCTGACGTGACGCGGCGCTCGCCGCCGCCGCAGTCGCCGGCGCCTACACCGACACAAGCAGGGGTGAGTGTTTCAAATATTACCCCTGCCCCCTCTGCCAATACCGCACCCCCTGCTGCCGCCCCCGGCGTTGCGAAGCCTGCGAAGCCGGGGAAGAAAATGAAGTTCCCTCCGCTGGTGGTGGAGAAGCTGCCGAACTGGGCCGCTCATTTCCGGGCCATCGCTGCCAAGCTGGGCCGGCCGCCTAGCGCTCGCCCGTACGGGACCGGGGTACGATTTACCCCGGACACCGAGGACGAGTACCGGCTGGTCCAGAGGTACCTGACTGGCCTGGAGAAGGAGAGCGGTGTATCTTGGTTCGCCTATTCGCTACCAGCGGATAAAAACCTGAAGATCGCCATCAGGGGGTTGCCACCGGATACGGACCCCCAGGAGATCGAGGAGGAGCTCCGGGCGTTGGGGTACCAGCCGGAGTACGTGCGCCACATAAAGGGCGCACAGGGAAGACCCGGCTGTGTCTTCCACGCCATCCTTAAAAGGACGCCCGACGTCCGGGCCATTTATGACACCTCCGTGTTCATGTACATGCGGGGTGTCAAGATAGAGGCTTGGCGCGGCAAATGCGGGCCCGCCCAGTGCCACCGGTGCCAGAAGTTCCGGCACAGCTCGCACCTGTGTCACCGGCCGCTCGCTTGTGTACGATGCGGCGGGGAACACGTGGCACGCGACTGCCCACGCCCGCGGGAGGAGCCGGCCACCTGCGTCAACTGCGGTGGCCCGCACCCCGCGTGCAACAACAAGTGCCCCGTGTTCCAGGCGGAAACCCGGAACAAGCGAGCGGGGACTGCCGCCATCACCACGCACGCGCGCCGGCCACCAGCGGCCACTGAAAGGCCGCCAATGGTGGAAGGAGAGGCCCAGAGCGCCACACTAATGGCGGCAGCCAACGGGCCCCCAGAACAAGGCCAAGCCACCTCCTCGAGGCGGAGGAGGAAAAAGAGGCGCGGGGGTAAAGGGAAAGGGAAGAAGGAGACCCACCCCCCCCCTCCGGCGACCCAGGAGGAAGAAATACCTAAGGCCGACCCTGCCGCAAGCGGGGCGCAGGTCGTAAACTCCGAGCAAGCCACAACTAGCGCCGGCTCGGCACCGCGGCAAAACGCGGAACTAAAAAGCAAAGATAAGTTCGCTCAGAAGGCGAGCCGCGGCGCCACCGGCGCAAACAAAACAGAAACAGAATCCAAGACCGAGACCCCAAATAAAGAGTTTACGACCTGTGCGATCAAATTACTGATGGACCTAATTAAGGCCATCAGGCAGGGTCAGAACATCGAGACGGTCATCCTTGACGGACTGGCCATGTTACTAACCTTGTACCATGGCTAGGCCGTTAAGGGTGATCCACTGGAACGCCCGCGGCCTTAGAGGAAAGGTCGCCCCCCTCCGCCATCTCCTGAGGGAACAGGACATCGACGTGGCGCTAATAAGTGAGACCCTGTTAGGACCCGAAGATAGGGTCAGGGTCCCAGGGTACCACCTATATAGAAAGGATGAAAGGTCGGCCCACATGCGGTACCGTGGTCTGGCGGTACTAGTGAGGCGAAGAGTCGTCCACCAAGAACTCCCCTTGCCGTCGCTCAGGAGCTTCTATGCCCTGGGTGTGCAGCTGCACGTTGCCGGCGAGGACATCAACATCTACGCTTGCTACAAGCCGCCCGCGGCTCCCTTGGACCTTAACGAGCTGCGGGCCCTGCTTGTAGACACCCCACGCGCCACCATCCTCGCCGGTGACCTGAACTGCAAGCACCCGGCGTGGAACTCCTGCACAGCGAATACCGAGGGGAGACGGCTCTTCGCGGACTCAGAAGCCCTCGGCTACACGGTGTCCGGCCCAGAGACGCCGACACACTACCCGGACTCGGCGCGCTACATGCCGGACGTGCTGGACATCGTAGTTCACCGGGGGCTAAGCTGCCAGATCACCCAGCAAGTGATAGACGACGAGTTACAGTCGGACCACCAACCTGTACTCGTCGTCTTATCTGGGGGGCCGACCCGACTGAAGCCATTAGCGCCACGTCGAACCACGGACTGGGACAAGTTCGTGGGAATAGTAGAGACCACCACGCCGACTCGGCCGATCGCTACCTCCGCGGACGTAGACAAGACCGCGGAAGATGTCACTGCTTGCATACAAAGCGCCTTAGAAACGGCGACAAGCACGCAGCCGCAGGGGAGAGGGCTACTGCCGCCCCTGCCGGCGCACATTAACGCGATGATCGCCGTGAAGAGGCGCATTCGCAAGCAGTGGCAGCAAACAAGATGCCCGGCTATGAAGCGAGAGCTCAACCGTCTCGCGGAGAAGGTCAAGGCCGAGTTACAGGCGCTGACCACCGCGAGCTGGGAGGACAGAATCGACGCCACGACGGACAGCTGGCCGTCACTACACAAACTGTGCGGCCAACTTAAGAACACCCCAGCTCCGGTGCGTCCATTGCTCAACAGCGACGGGGCGCTTAGGTATGTAGCAGAGGACCGGGCGGAGGTCTTCGCCGAGCACCTGGAGCGTCAGTTCCGCCCAAACCCGACCAACGACACCGACCATGTCGCAGCAGTCGAGAAACACCTAGGAGACTACTTCGCAACGCCGATAGCTCCCGAAGAGGACCCTGTCTTTTTCTCGCCGGGCGCAGTCAGACGCGCCATCCTTAGGACGAAGCCTAGGAAGGCCCCCGGTGCTGACGGTATCACCAACACAGTGCTGCGCCACCTGCCGTACCGTATGGTAGCGGCGCTGGCGCGCCTGTTTACGGGGATACTGCGCACGGGGGTTTTTCCCGCTTCGTGGAAGGAGGGGCGCGTCATCATGCTGCCCAAGGCGGGTAAAAACATCCTAAAGCCGGAGAGCTATCGGCCGATCACCTTGTTGCCGACAGTCTCCAAGGTGTTCGAAGCACTCCTGCTGCGACATCTCCAACCGCACATCACGCCGCGCCCGGAGCAGTTTGGGTTTCGGGCGGAGCATAGCACGACGCTCCAGCTGTCGAGGGTACTGCACCATCTCGCAGCTGCGATGAATAAGAAGGAACACGCGGTAGCAGTATTCCTCGACATGGAGAAGGCCTTCGACCGTGTGTGGCACGACGGCCTGATAAATTGGCCACTACAGGCGCGCCCCGTCGCGTCGTAAAGGTGGTCTCTACTTTTCTCACCAACAGGACTTTCAGGGTGGTGGTGGACGGAGCGCTGTCTAGCGCCCGCCCGGTGCTCGCGGGTGTACCGCAGGGCAGCTGCGTGTCGCCGGCGTGTTACTCACGTTACACCGACGACATCCCCGCCACTCGAGACACAATGCTCGCGCTGTACGCCGACGACGCCGCGTACATTACTACGTCGCTTAATGCGAAGTACGCGGCCGTCAAGATGCAGCGCGCGCTCGACCTACTTCCCGAGTGGCTGTCTAAATGGCGGCTGTCGGTGAACGTGGGTAAGACGCAGGCGCTGATCACCGGCTACGCGCCCCCTCCACCCCCCCTGAAGCTACAGGGAGCCGACATCGCGTGGTCGTCCCGGGTCAAGTACCTAGGGGTCACCATCGATCGTCGGCTCTCGATGGGGCCACACGTCCGCTCGGTCGCCGCAAAAGGTAGGGTCGCCCGCAACCTCCTTAAACCGGTGCTCTCGTCCCGAATACCGGCGCGCGTCAAATTGGGCGTGTACAAGCTGTACGTGCGCCCAATACTGACGTACGCCGCCCCGGCATGGTTCGCCCTCACGAGCGAGTCGAGCCGAAGGCTGCTCCGCGCGCAACAGAACTTAGCGCTGCGGACCATCGTTGACGCTCCTCGCTACGTGAGGAACGATGTCCTGCAACGGGACCTCGGGATTGAGAGCCTGGACGAGTTTGTGCGGCGCCTCGCGACGGGAATGTTCGCGCGTGCCGACGCATCCGCCTGGCCGCATGTCCAGGACATTGCGCCCTGGCACGCGCGCCCCCCCGACGCGAGACCCCTACCCCGCGACCTGGTAGCGGACGACGACCCCATCCCACCGGATTGACGCCTCGAGTGAGCCGCACCCAGGTTACACGCGGCTCACTCGACCCAATAGAACTCCACACTCATTACATACATTCGTCGCGTGGCGTGTGCTAGGTTAATATAGGCACGTTACGCGGCGGCTCAGCCATTCATCACTATACAGACACCTATAACAAAGTGCGTATGCGCAGCGCGGGCCGCGGTACGCACAGACACTGAGCGGCGTAACACTACAGTACAATGCCGCTCACACACACACGACTGTTCCTTAGCCCGGACCGTAACCGGCTAGCTCTGGAAGCGGGGCGGGCGGGAACAAAACACCTACTTTCTGTAGGAGCGTCGAGTCGGCACCTCGTCATGCTGGTCGTCTCTCGCTGGGCCTCTCCCAGGTAACTGGGGGTCTCACCTGGCGGGGACAGACCGCCGAGGTGTCGTGAAGAAAGCGGCGCTCTGAGTCAGCGTCGCGGCGCGCCTACAGAAAAACAACATGCAACTACTCACGGGGGAGCGCGTCTTCTACGTGCTCTCACGATTTTATTAGGCCACTGTAGCCGACAACAGTGAGGGGCCTGTTTTAGCAGGCCACCGTATTGCTTCCGCGGCCGGGGGGCTCAGCCCCGGAACCGCTCGCCACGCCCCCTGACGGGGGCGTCGCGATATCTACACACATGTAAAACAGGCACACGCACGCTCTTCCACTGTTCAATATTCCTCGTTTATTTTAAATATACTATCGTCGTACATCTGGAGTGTTATTGCCTCTACACCACCTAAGCGCTACAGTTTATGTATTGCAGCGTATTGCAGCTACTATGTCCCTGACTTTACCAAGTAGGTATAACTGACTCAAATATTCGCTAAAACGTGCCTACTGTAACAAAATGCGTCAAAATATTCTCAACATAATCCTCGCATGCAGCACCTACAATCTCGTACCCCATATTGTTTGGGACGAAGTAATTACAAAGCCTCCTTACCTAATAATACGTAAAACAAACTTCCTTGTTCGGAGCTCGGCGTCAAGTGTCAATCTGTTTGATTAGGATTGAGGATAATGGCCACGGTGTATTGTTTCGTTTATCTAAAGGATGATTAAAACCTTCTATGTTTTTGTGTTTTAACAAGACGCCTGGGGGCCTATTCTCAAATGATCAGTTGCTATAAACAAAAACGAAAATGTTGCTTACCAACGGTAGTATACAGTCGTTACGGCCCGGGTAATCTGATCTCCAGTCTTACCAAGAGTATCGTGTTACCCAGTAAATGAGTTGTGAGTGGAGGTCAGATGAGCAGTCACTCCATGTACTGCAGTGCGATTCTGTAACCATCTCACCGTGAAAACTTAGGTGAAGTGAGCGTGGAGTGAGCTGTCAATAGTGACAATTCCTAGCAAAAACAAACTCACATCACCTAAGTTTTCACGGTGAGATTTTTACAGAATCGACCGGCTGATATTCAGCTGCATCCCGCGAGGTAATTTCAAAAAACACTAACAGTAGCAATGGCTTTCATTTTGAGAGTTCAGCAACATTCATTGCGTTATTTACAATGCGTGCCACGAAAGATGAGACTTGACCCCGCCTCCCCCGCTCTTTCCGCCGCCCCTATGACGTCCGGTCCCGTCCCGCACTCAGACCTCATACCGCTAAAGATACCTAAAATCGTGTACTGTGCATGTCAAACCACGTGGTGTGTCAAGTCTCATCTTTCGTGGCACGCATTGTACATTGTTGAGCAGAAAAATTGTTCGAAGATTTATAGCAATGGATTAGCAATATCCTTTGAAATGATTCAGATTGAGTTTGATAGTATGTTACGCAATTAGGGTGCTGGTCTGACTGAAAGGCGATCCCAACATAGTTGGGAAAAAGGGTAGGCAAATTGATTTTGATTTTGTGATTAGGACCTCTACAAGCTGCGATACGTACCTACCTATAAACTCATAGATAATTATGTAAATTCAGGGAAGCAAATTGACTACCACCTCCACCTAAATAAAAATCCAAAACACCTTATTTGACTGGCCAATTCTTCCTTTGTAGTGGTAGGGCTAACGCCCGCCTGGTTTGCGACCACCCTCCCACCGGAGTATCGTCAAGCAGCCTGCTGTGTTTCATCGATGCGTGGGGTGTCTTTAGGCATCTTCTGGGCACGCTCGTTCCATCATAGACCTCATCCATCGCTTTCCATCAGGCGTGATCGAGGTCAAGAGCGAGCCCATTCAGCAAATAAAAAAAATATTAATAATTAAAAAGAATCACGACACCAACAAACTTCTTTTTACAAAAATCGTAGGTTAGTGTACTTGTACCTAAATCCATTTTATACAATACCACTACATAGGCTTCATCCTACGTCCGGCGGAGCGTTCACAAGACCGTTATAACCCAGAGTAACAAAGAGGGTGCAATTTCACAAACGTTCAGGGATTTACTGATTCTGTAGGTACAATCGAGAGATGTGAACGTGGCTGGAGTAACGAGCTTTGAAAAACTATAGGATCAAATTTAGAGGTTTAGAAAGAATTTTGATTGAAATGATGCTAGATTTATATCGCGATTCCTTACTAGCTTTTACCAACGACTTCGATCGCGTGGTGGTCGTTAATTATCTTACGCGAACATACTACCGGAATAATACAGTATCCTGTGTCATGTCTAACTGTATGCTACAGAAAAGCATTCATAGCGTACCCAAAAATTAAAGCCCCGGTCAGATAAGGAAAAATATACTGCTGTCTTATGGGAAATGACCTATTGAGCATTTCTTACTACATATCAAAACAAAAGTCTACCTTAAACCACAACAGCATCTATTTGAGACTGAAAATGCTAAAAATCATATTTTCTTTCACTTTTCTCGCTTTAACTTTTGGATATAAAATGTTCGACACTTGAATGATGTCATTTCGCCGAAACCCATTCAGACAGGTCTCGCGTGAAAAGGTAACAGACGAACGGACCACCAGAGTTTCATTCGCATTTATGTATGGTTCGCCCGTCTGAATCTCAGAAATTATCCCACCGGAACATGCCACTGGGACAAAAACCTATGTCATTCCCCAGGATGCCATCTATCTCTTAGCTCATTTTTATGGAAATCCGTCCACTGGTTTAGTCGTGAAAAGGTACACATAGTTACTTTCGTATTTATAATATTAGTATGGATTAATTTCCATCTTTACATACCATGACCCCTTCGTGCCTCGATAAGCACGATAAGCCGTTGGTCCCGGCTGTCATTCGTGGATCTTTGACAGTCGTTATGAGTAGTCAGAAGCCCGAAAGTCTGACAACCAGTCTTACCAAGCGGTATCGTATTACCCAGTAACTGGGTTGTGGACGTCAGATAAGCAGTCGCTCTATGTAAAATACTGGTATTCAGCTGCATCCGGTTGTTAGACGACCCCAAAATAGTTGGGAAAAAACGTCAACTAACTTTCGGAGGCCACAGCACATAGCATCTACAAGCTATTCAAAACTCACAGAAAAATAAAAACAAAACCTTGACTTCGCAATTTATTAATTTCCGAACAAATGAAAGTTCAGCTTTAGTTCTTAAAGAACCAATAATCTTTTATCTTCCGTACAATCGAATTAAGTCCCGCTAAGAACAATAGAGGGGTCAAACAAAGTACAATAATTCATTCTGTTGTTTGTCCTAACAAAAACTAGGACGCAGATATCAACTGGAGTGACTGCAGTTCAATATTTTGTTAGGATTGTTCCTCGGCTTCAGCTTTTAACCGGAATATGACTGGCTGTGAGCCAAGAACAGTATAAGATTTGTCTTAGGAAAGATTTTCAGAAGACATTGATATTACTGGTAAAAAGGAGACGGCAGAAAAGAATTTAATTTATATTTCTTTAATTTTTATGACACTGATTTTTACAATATGTGACTAAGTAACTCACACACTTGTTAAAATTCTAGGAAAATCATCTACTTTTACAATGTATTTGTAAATATTTGAGCACCATTTATCTATCACATAATTGATTTACCTGTCATTGCTTCATTTTTAATTTTTGTGGTAGACTAATTTTATTCTAGGTGCACCGTCTTTACATATAATTATATTATATATGCAAAACCTTGTAAAACACTTTAAAAGAATAACGATGGAGTTTCTTGCCATTCTTCTCCATACGAACATTATACCTTTTGGAAGGGTCGACTAGAATCAATTCAATTTTACTGTAAGTTTTGACGTTCAAAAGTGCCTTTAATGTGCCGTCAGTCGGCAGTTACTTATTTACGTCAGGCGCTGATTAATTTGACAGGACTAAATTAAAAGACAGAAGATACAATTTAGTTTAGTCCTGTCAAATTAATCAGCGGCTGACGTAAATTGACGTACCTTTATTATGGAAGTTTTTAGTCACGTCTAAACTTGTGTAGAGTAGTGTCAGGCACTGATAAATTTGACAGGACTAAACTAAATTTTATCTTCTGTCTTTTTCCTAATGAAATAGAAAGAAAAAGATGAACTAAACTTAAATTTAGTTTAGTTTGTGAACAACAGAATCGGCACCATTGTCTACTTATGTGCTAAATTTCATAAGTAGAAATCCAATCAGCAGTTTTATTGTGAAAGCGTAGGTAACAAACAGAAAAAATCTAATATTTTCTCTTTATAATAAATTCGTTGATATAATTCATTTTTCTTTTCCAAAAGACGAAATAATCTAGCTAAGTAGATATAGGTAGCGAATATTACTTACATATTTTTAAAATGGAGGCTGTCATTCGTAGATCTTTGACAGTCGTTACGGGTCGTCAGTAGCCCGAAAGTCTGACAACCAGTCTTACTAAGGGGTATCGTATTACCCAGTAACTGGGTTGTGGAGGTCAGATAGGCAATCGTTCCATGTAAAATAATGGTATGCAGCTGAATCCGGTTAGACTGGAAGTCGACCACAACATAGTTGGGAAAAGGCTAGGCAGATGATGAATTCTCTGGCACAAAGAATGATAACGATGCAAAGCTCACAATTAATTAAATGTCGCATCACTGGATAATCACGCCCTAATAAGAAAATCCCTAGCTCTAAATCACATATAATAACAAAGTTAATTTATCAAAACTCCATCCAAACGAACAACCATCAGATAAGGTGTGGCATGCAATTTTTCACGGTCTTGCTAACGCAGTAGAGACCTAATTAAAGAGCCGTTAGCAACGCCGTAAAATATAATTAATTGGTTTAGTTTGTGGACTCTCAATAGAATTATTTTATGAATGAGTAAACAGGTAATGTTTGTAGGGTGGTTGTGGATTTCCAGAGGTGAGAGGTATTTTGTTTTTGAAATTTTGTTAAAGATCTTTCATTACTTATGGCTGATTTTTCAATCGACGTCGAGGAATAATTTTGAAATTTTGACAGTTATTTCATACAAAAACTGTCAAACATCAATTTTATTCCTCCAATAAAAGTTATCTGCTGATAGAAAAATCAGCCTTTAGAAGATTAAGTAAAGTCCGGTTTCAGAACATAAAAAAGAGTTAGTACAGGTATAAAATTAAGGAATGCTTTCATCGTAAACCACCTCAATGCTTCATAAAACGTGATTAATTGAAAAGCCACACAACATATTTAGGAGTTGTTATGGGCAGATTTTGACCTAGATAATATAGTATATTAACCGGATTAACAATCATCATCTGCCTAGCCTTTTCCCAACTATGTTGGCGTCGGTTTCCAGTTTAACCGGATGCAGCTGAATACCAGTATTTGACATCGTGCGACTGCCTATCTGATCTCCACAACCCAGTTACTGGGTAATACGATACCTCTAGGTAATACGATAGATAATACGATACGATAAAAATTGGTCCAGCCGTTCTTGAGTTACAAATGGTACAGTAACTAACCGACTTTGTTTTATTTATCTACACAGTCGCCAATGGGTCATGTATGAAAATATTAAATTGTCTCGATTTTTTTTCTGCACTTATGAATAAGCTAATACTATCTACAAAAAAAGTATCAGATTTATCTGATTAGTATTTCCAGAGAAATAAATTAAATTCTGTTAGAGGCGGCCATCGACAGTAACCCACGGATTTTTATTCAATTTCCTTAGCCTACTCAATTAAAAAGTAAAAACTGTAGATAATCTGTACCGTCTGACATTCATCCATCATAACAAAGGTCTCTCAAAATCTAATCCAGTGTCCAAAACGTGGGGGTCGTCGCGAAGGCAGTCGAAATCTAATCCAGTATTCAAAGTGTGAGGGTCGTCGTAAAGATATATTATCCATAAAATCGCAAACAAACACAAAGCAAGAGGTGAAAAGTTAGGTTATGTTATGACAAATTGACAAGTTATGATTATCTACAGTTTTTACTTTTTAATTGAGTAGGCTAAGGAAATTGAATAAAAATCCGTGGGTTACTGTCGATGGCCGCCTCTAACAGAATTTAATTTATTTCTCTGGAAATACTAATCAGATAAATCTGATACTTTTTTTGTAGATGGTATTAGCTTATTCATAAGTGCAGAAAAAAAATCGAGACAATTTAATATTTTCATACATGACCCATTACAGGTTAACCAGCAATCGCAGAGGTAGATGATAACACATAATAACAATTACTGTCACGGCAGAAAGCACAGGCTGTTTGCAGCTGTACCTCCATGAAGTACTGTGTCCCCAGTACCTACCTCGTACTCTGGCCGCACATAATGACCTCTTACAAACCATCAACAAACGATCTGTTTGCGGATGAATAGATGAAGATTTTATTGGCATGTCAGAAATACTGTGAGAGTGATTCATGAAAGTGCTGCATTAACCGTTTGTTTACTTACCTATAATTTTCTATTTACCGTGTTAATTAAAGTCAATAAATAAATCATTTTAGCAGGTGTGCCTATTAGATGCCACATCTAAACAAAAATCACGGAAGACTAAGCTCACAATACATGCCAAGACCGAGATCAACCTCGATTTCTGACTTAACTAACTTCTTCAAAAAACTAAACACAGGTTTATTTTTCTACAAAGTCGAGCTAATGATACGGCAAGCGTAGTGTGGGACGCCCCCCAGCTACATGGACCGACGACCTTAAAAATGTGGCTGGGACAGACTGGATGCGGAAGATGGAGGACAGAGTGGTCTGGCGCAGCCTGGGAGAGGCCTATGACCAGCATTGGATTGTGATAGGGCGAGTTGAGCTCATGGTTTCTTTTACCACTTTCCGCTTTCGTCTTCTCATTATTACAAAGTTTGTACAGACGCCAGCACATCAAGCTACTACAATCTGTCAAATTTCTTTAATAGATTTTCAACTTCATCGCTAAAGCATAAGGTTCAAAGTTGATTGGGAAAATTTGACAGCTTCGGGTAGCTTGATGTGCTGGCGTCTGTACATCTTACAAATTCACTCTGTAAATTAATAACTATAAGTTATACCTAAAACAGTTCGTCACATGCGTACCTACAGTTGATACTCAGGGAGAGTCAACATTAATACATAAAAACGTTCCTCTACGAACGATAAACCTTTCCCTTAATGTCTGAAACAACTTACTTGGAAAGATTCATGACATACGGGAAAGAGTAGCCCAAGCATGACACACGTTCATATGAAACACGGACAAAAAATAACTAACTCAGTGCTTTTATCACTAACAAACTTTTCTGGTGTCAGAGTTTCTTGGTCGCAATTTCTATTCCTCGAATAAAAATTATCAGAAGATTCAAAAATCGGCCCATAATGTGCCACTAGTCGATATTTTTTTCATACAAATTTCCGGAGAGTATTCTCCACTGTTTGACGTTGTGCATCCAAAGTTAAACATGATATCGTTTTGTCTTAATATTAATGTTGTCTGTATGGAAACAGAATAGTAAAATAAAGAGCCATTAAAAAGTTATGAGCCAACAAAGAGTCGTTTATCTTGCGTATATTCTATTAACCAAAGACAAGATAAACACTGAGGTACCTTCTATTACAACGATGCAAACTATTTCAGTAATCCTTTATCCTATAAAACAAGTTTTTCCTTATTATTTCAGACTCCTGCCTTTCGACCGCTTCCAGCGCGGGAGCTGGATTCACAAAGTAATTAATTTATATCGTTGCTTTTTTTATCAAAGCGGGGTATTAAAACCACTTCGATTAGTTTTATTAAGTTTGTGGGTTATCTGAGAATAAGAAAATCTCTATAATAACAGACAGATCTTTCTAGATAAGTAGGTCATCATCATCATCATCATCAGCCTATAATGTTCCCACTGCTGGGACACAGGCCTCCTCTCAGTGAGAGGGAGTGGGCCGTAATCCACCACGCGGGCCCAGTGCGGGTTGGTAGATGTCACATGTCTTCGAATTTTTGGTTCTAGGACATGCCGGTTTCCTCACAATGTTTTCCTTCACCGTTTTGTGAGCAGTGGTGATGAAATAATTTACACAAAGTAAAGCGCCTGTCTGGGTTCGAACCTACGACCTACAACTCGTAAGTCGCGGCCGTTACCACTTGGCCACCACTGCTCGAAACCACTTCGATTAGTTTTATTAAGTTTGTGGGTTATCTGAGAATAAGAAAATCTCTATAATAACAGACAGATCTTTCTAGATAAGTAGGTACATGAATTCAATCTTTGAAAATATTTGAATAGAGGTAATGATTGAGAACTTTTAAGCCCTATTTACACAGTGCAATTCATTTACCTGTGACATACCAAAAGATGAAGCAAAAATAAAAGACGCATCGTTTAAACAGTGTTTGGCGATGCAAGTCATTTGTTGTGTCAATTTTATTGTAAGCTACAAGCACGAAGCTTCGTAGCTTCGAAGCTTTTAGGGTGCTATAATTACATGTCGAAGATGCTTGCGACCGCGGTCGCTATCTCGATACCTCGATGTCGATACTCGATCTTTCTACGTATACATGCGGTGAAGATGAACACGTCCGTCACGCCCTAAAAGCTCAACTGCTCAGTCTTGTACTCTAACTACTCTAGAAGAACAAGTTGAACCGATTAGACTAATCACCAATAATGCTATTCTGTAAAAATCTCACCGTGAAAACTTAGGTGAAGTGAGCTGTCAATAGTGTCAAACCCTAGCATCACGTGGAATGACAGCTAAGTTATCACGGTGATGTTTTTTACGGAATAGCACCGCAGATCACATCAGTGCTTGCTGTCGACCGCTATTTAAAAAATATATACCTCTTTTGTTTTCATTTTGCGTAGACATCGTGGTAAACCCCATGCAGCCCGCGAAGTATTGCAGTGAGGTATCCTTCGGCATGTGCGTGCATGTCTATTAACATGCATTTGTGCATGCATGGCGGTGGCATCGAGGTAACAACCTAAAGAAATCGCGAGCTATTTTAGGCACTTTCAGCCATGTAATTACTCTCAGACTTGGCGTCTGAGAAGTTGTGAGTTCAAGAAATGTTGGTAAGTATGAAACTACCTATTATTTATAATTTTTTTTAGCCCGTATCCAAACTCCCGGTCCGCGGCTATCTCATCTCATCAAGACCATCCCTAATTGATTCCAGTCAGCCCTACGTAATTCATCTTATAACAAATTGTATTGCCTCGGAGGGTCAGTCCCTTACTATTCTCTGCCCTAAGACATATGTTAACGTCATTATATTACTCCCAATTGAGCTGAAGGAATCATGGAACCGTCTGGGTTTCATTCTGTGAGAAAATATTTATCGTAATTTGATTTGTAAGGGATGTTTCAATATTTTTATTGCTAACCTTTTCTTACGTAAGTCGTTGTGGCCTGGAGGTATTTGAGCACCCAATTTGCGAACTTGCAAACGGGCATATTATATCTAGATAAGGAATGAAAAGGTTTTGATACTTTTCGAGCACTTGAGGGACCGCAGCGGTTGGTCCGTATCCGTAGATAGTTAACTATCTTTACATACCAAGTTGTGAAACGGCTAGGCAGACGATGATGGTTTGATACTTTTTATGTTAATATTAAAGGCACATAACATCTGAATAATGATAAAGAAAAACTTATAGAAACCGACTATCGGGCAACGGCCAACACGCAGAGACCACGTGTGCTGAACATTTCTTGTTCCTCCTTTGTCCTTTTCCAGCACTAATTATTCAGGTTAACAATACCGTAGATTATTAGAAATACCGAACGAACGTGTATCCGCGTATCGAATAACCCAGGAAAATTATTATTACAAGAATTTCAATAATTTTATAAAACCTGTGCAAGTGCGTAGGTACATTTTAAAAGTCCAGACCTTTTTTATAGACTAACCTTTTCAATTGACAGTGAAAATGTGTACCACTAATCCCAAGATACAGACAAACGTCTAGTTTGGGGATGACAGTGCAATCTGCTGTTGTTTATTTAACTTGATTATTAATAAATAGAAATTAGAGTTCGAAAATTCGCCCATGATCATTAGTTTCATCTGGCAACCATATTAGGTAGGTAGGTACAGTAGTTAAGAAACAGCACTCTGACAGAAAAACAAACAGACGACATACCTACATAGGCTCAGTATAGTTTGGCCTGAAACGCAGGTTTTCCATAAACCTAGATCAGGCAAGTCTACATTACAGTTAGAATTTAACTTTCCTCGATTGTAATTAATGTAAATCCTATTTTTACTTTACTTTTTCAATAAACATTTTATTATATTATATTTTTTTTTATAGTAGGTAGGTAGGTATAGTTTGGGTCTTGTCACACCCTTTGGGTAAAATTTTCTAAGTTTCGTATCTTTAGCACGACATCAAAGACATATTTTAATATTGGAAATCAACATAGATACCTCTCATAACCTCAGCTTTGTCTTGATACACCTCATTACCTACCTTTTACAAATACCTACTGCTGCGGAGCGAATAGAAACACGTTCAATTTAACAGTCTTAATACCAAAAATCCCCGTCCAATTATAGCAATTATCATAATCCACAAAGCGAACTTTTCTTCTAATATTGGACATTATAATCGCATAACACATTTTTCCTCGTAATTTTTGGATTTAGGATTCATTCACATTGCTACAGTTTTCCAATCCAAAAAAGGGATGGTGCTATCGGTCATGTAACTATAGCTCCGTCTCTCTCTTGCACTGGAATCATGATAGCATTAAAACCAATATTAAAACGTTATTAGTCGTGAGAAACACCTGAGACACACGGAACCGGGAAGTATGGCAGAAGAAAGAGGAGGCCTATACCCACTTAGCAGTGGGTGATTCCGGGCTGAAATGATGATAATACGGCATCTACAGTAGGTACCTGGCGATAAATATTGCACATCGACCTTTGGAAAGAGACAATCGACTAATTTCGGTTTTGTAGAGCGTTATCTCTGTCGCACGAAATACAAACAGTCCGGTATCTATAAGGAGCTGTTAAAACAATTACATAATATGATTTGCTTCTTTTGATAATTATTTTTATTCTTTGTATAAAATACAATACCGATTGTCTCTTTCCAAAGGTCGATGTGTCATATTTATCACCGGGTTATTGTACTTCCAACAAATGAAAAATCCTAAAAACTATTAAACTTATTCCAACCGACCTCAAAAAATATAAATTTCCCCAGTCTCTTAGTATGAGTGTAGCCTTAGAACACGTTCGAACTACTCATAATGAAGACGCTTGAAATCAATTAGTGAGGCCTTTGAGATAAGTGTCAGTCGCCTCGTGACGTAGCCGACGTAGGCATGTGGGAGATATCTGTGTCACATCAAGTTACTATAATCTGTCAAGTTTCTTTAATAGATTTTCAACTTTATCGCTATAGCATAAGGTTCAAATTTGTTTGGGAAAATTTGACAGTTTTGGGTAGCTTGATGTGCTGGCGTCTGTACATTGTACGGGGTGGCATCCCATAGTAGCACAACCTGTTACAATGGATTCTGGACACGACTGCGTTGAAATTTTTCTTAGTAGGTACACAGACAATGTACAGGTGACAAGTGACCTCACCAACGCGACAAATGGCTGTCATGTCATATCTCACGGCTATAGCGCGTAAAATGCTACTATGGCTGTCACGGAGTCTGTTTAGCAGCGAGGCCGCTCTCTTACGCCGTACAGCATTGAAGCAGTCGGTACCTATACATGCCTCAGCGAACATAGGTGACGCGCTACAGAACCGAAACATTAAGACTACTGTTACTAATCCAATGGATTGTTAACCTATTAACTGAAAAATAAATAAAAAAAACTGATTTTGCCTAGAAACGTACAGACACATCACGCTACCCGAAACTGTCAAATTTTCCCAATCAACTTTGAACCTAAGTAGGTACATAATACTTTAGCGATAAAGTTGAAAATCTATTCAAGAAATTTGACAGATTGTAGTAGCTTGACATGCTGGCGTCTGTACATACGCGGTCAAAAAGTATGGAACAATTTTTTTTTTAACCACCGACGAAAAATTTCAACTCAGTTCCAAAATTAATATACTGAATCCTTGCTTGGTACTATTAAGTTTCGCGTCGATCAAGTCCCTGCCATCCTGTATTAGGTTTTATTACTGAGGTCGTTAGGTCTAATATATAAGGTCCCATTAAAATAGATGGACCAATTTTTGGAAATCATTCAGACCACCAAAATAAGGACGATGGTAAAAAATATATCAGAAAAACGCATAGATAATTACAAGAAAAAAAAAAAGTAATTTAAAAAAATAAAAAACCCGACTGCGTAAAAAACTTAAGTTAATAAAAAAACAGAAAAGCTAAAAACAAGCCCATTTTAAATTTTTAAGTTTAAGTTAAAATTAAAGTTGGAAGCAGGCGGGACCCATACCATTTTTATTATATTTTCAAATTCAAATGGGTCCTGTATCCTGAAGAATATCATATATTTTTCTGCTTTTGTTTACTGTACTCGATCGTATACTTTTATTGCTTCTAAAACTTGCGTTTTTTGCGTTTAGGTCCTGTAATCCCCTTAATTACAAAACACCAATTTCCTTAAAACAAATTCAGTTGAAAATAAAAAGTAATTTTATAATAAATAGGTAGGTAAAAATATAAACTTAAAATAATATTAAGTCCATAAATATAAAATTGGCCACTTTGATACGTCCGTGACTACCGCAGGACCACCAACGCCAATCGCTTCCATATTTGGTCAATAATTAGTGCTCAATTGGTACTAATTAGTACTCGAACAACAAAATTGGTACCCTAGTAGTTTTCGAGAAAATCGACTTTGAAGGTGGTCCTGCGGTAGTCACGATCCCTTCAGCAGGACCACCATGAGCGACGAAAAAGGGCCCACGCTACAGCTATTCTAAGTATACAAATAATTAGTACCCATAAATGTGATATATTTCGTAAAAAAAAACAGAACTGTAACATTTGTATTTACCGAGAAATCAACGATGATAACTTTCTCGAAATTGTTCAGCAGGACCACGATTTTGAATGTTGATTCCAAGTTAGAGAAGCTTGTCGCTTTCCTCAAACCTACATAGAAAATTAGTACCCTGTAAGATAAAATTAGTACCCAAAATTCAAAACTAATACTCCAGTAGTTTACGAGATATACCATGCCATTGGTGGGGTGGCGGTAGTCACGGTGCCAAATTTTCATTTTAAGATTTCCCTATTAAAAACTCTGATTTCTTCCCAAATTTTTACAAAAATTAGTACTCCTAAAGAAGTTAAAGCGACTAAAAATCCAGATTCCTAAGTGTTGTATTTTAAGAGAAATTAGCTTTCATTACTTTTCCATACTAAATCTCCGCGTATAACCCGACCAAATTAAGTTGTCAATGGTGCCAATTCCCTTGTTCACAAACTAAACTAAATTTGAGTTCAGTGCATCTTTATCTTTCTGTTTTATTATGAAAAGGACAGACAATAAATTTTAGTTTAGTCCTTTCAAAGTAATCAGCGCCTGACACTACTCAGTACAAGTTTAGGACGTGATTAAAAACATGCCTTTAGTAGGCATGTTTTTAATCACGTCCTAAACTTGTTTGCCTTTAGTAGGCATGTTTTTAGTTACGTCAATTTACGTCAAACGCTGATTAATTTGATAGGACTAAACTAAAACTTGTCTTTTGTCCTTTTCTTAATGAAATAGATGCACTGAGGATGCACTGAACTTAAATTTAGTTTAGTTTGTGAACAAGGGAATCGGCACCAATGGTGGTATTGAGCTGTTTAAGAGAGATGTACACTCGTGCACATAAATTTATGCATGTCAGAATAGTATTAAAAACAGTTCAATATCTAAATTTTTATACAAACTGTGTATCTAGGTACATATTAAGAAAAAAAATAACCTATCGCTACCCATGGCCTGTGATACCTTTGTTATTGACGTGAGCAGGTAGGTGTACTCGAATAATTATTTTTCTGTAAGTATTGTAAGTAGGCACTTCCTTCTGTATTTTTGTAAATGAATATCATTAACGAGCGATAGGCATTTCTTTCCTACTAATTTACCGTTGCTGCAAGCAGTACCTAAGTACCTACCTAATTATTAAAAACCTAATTTACCATGTTGCTAATAACGTAAGTATAAATAGATTACAAACCTAAAAGTAAGTAATAGGTACCTTTATATTTGAATAATATGCATTGCAAAGGGCACATCACGCATATTTTAGTGTTTTCATATCAATGTGTACTAATTATGTACCTATTATGTTCGACAAGCACATATACCTATTTAAAATATCTACTAAATCAACTTTTAATATCGTTAACATCGAAATATTTCTGTAAATTTCGATTGCTAATTGGCCCTAAAAAGAAACTTTTTTTTAAATAAATATTATAGTTCCTCAGGAAATCATTATTAATTATATCATTTTCTGAAACCTGTAAATATTGAGACGCGTGACGTTTTTGAAATTGCATACATTTATTTCTCTAACTAAAAAAAATCTTGAAACCATAAAAGAATAAAAAAGAACTCAATCCACGACATGCTTCGCTTGCTTTACTTCGGTATTAAACTAATAACCTGCGCGCCATGCCACAAAAAAAAAGTTTTGGACCATAGACAAGATTTATCTTGTCTATGGTCCAAAACGTTTTCACGTATGATTTTGAATCAAAATCATTACGAATATACATATGTAATTACTTTGTGTGAATTGTAACATAAAGCCAGTTGATCTCCGTTTGAACGCGTCTTGACTCACGTTTTTTGACTAATCTTATGTAAGTATACCTAGATACCGTGCATGTAATAAAAATAACTATATTTATTAAATACTCAAAATAATTATTATGTACTTAGAAGTATGTATTTAAAATAGTAACTTATTCTTATTTTCAGATTAAACTTGGATTGGAGTAAAATCATCTACTCTTCATAATTGAGACTTATCTCGAAGGAGTTTGTGTGAAGTCTGTATGGTAAGTTTATAATTAATTTACTTATAATACATAACTACTAAAATCGATGGATGGACAAAATGTTGAGAAAACTTCAAAATATGTAGCTGTACGGACTCGGCACTAAACGGTAAATAAAATTTAATTGCAGTATCGCCTTAGTCAATACCTAGTAGGCCTATCTTAATAGTCCAATTTAATTGATTGATTAGTGATACTAAACTTAAGTGCACATTTTATATTGTTGTGTATGTTTTAAGTGCTTAAAATTTTACTGATTTTACAAATTGTTATCGAACTGTGATTTATAATTAATAAAACTTATTCGATTAATAAATGTGTTTTATCTACTTTTCATAATCTAGCTTTAACAAAGTGGGTATGTATTGAATAGGTAACTAAAAATACACGCAAGGTCCACAGATATGTCAGTGGAAATTTGATAAAATTGGAAATTTAATTAAAAACTTTAGGTACTGAAAAAATACATACCTATTACTTATGTAATCCTTTTATACTTACGTTATTAGCAACATAGTAAATAAGGTTTTTAATACTTAGGTACTGACTGCTTGCAGCAACGGTAAATTACATATTAGGAAAGAAATGCCTATCGCTCGATAATGATATTCATTTACAAAAATACAGAAGGAAGTACCTACTTACAATACCTACAGAAAAATAATTATTCGAATACTTACCTACCCGCCCACGTCAATAACAAAGGTATCACAGGCGATGGGTAGCGATAAGTTATTTTTTTTCTTATTAAGTATTAAAGTTCAGTTTGTATAAAAATTTAGATATTGAATGTTAATACTATTCCGACATCCATAAATTTATGTGCACGAGTGTACATCTCTTAAACAGCTCAATACTATTGACAACTAAATTTGGTCGGGTTATACGCGGAGATTTAGTATGGAAAAGTAATGAAAGCTAATTTCTCTTAAAATACAACACTTAGGAATCTGGATTTTTAGTCGCTTTAACTTCTTTAGGAGTACTAATTTTTGTAAAAATTTGGGAAGAAATCACAGAGTTTTTAATAGGGAAATCTTGAAATGAAAATTTGGCACCGTGACTACCGCCACCCCACCAATGGCATGGTATATCTCGTAAACTACTGGAGTATTAGTTTTGAATTTTGGGTACTAATTTTATCTTACAGGGTACTAATTTTCTATGTAGGTTTGAGGAAAGCGACAAGCTTCTCTAACTTGGAATCAACATTCAAAATCGTGGTCCTGCTGAACAATTTCGAGAAAGTTATCATCGTTGATTTCTCGGTAAATACAAATGTTACAGTTCTGTTTTTTTTTACGAAATATATCACATTTATGGGTACTAATTATTTGTATACTTAGAATAGCTGTAGCGTGGGCCCTTTTTCGTCGCTCATGGTGGTCCTGCTGAAGGGATCGTGACTACCGCAGGACCACCTTCAAAGTCGATTTTCTCGAAAACTACTAGGGTACCAATTTTGTTGTTCGAGTACTAATTAGTACCAATTGAGCACTAATTATTTACCAAATATGGAAGCGATTGGCGTTGGTGGTCCTGCGGTAGTCACGGACATCACTTTGATCTCAATTATTATCTGGCGTTTGGTTAGGAATTCCAAATTCAAATTTATTTCTTTAGGCTTTTTTTATGTCAATTATTTCCCCCCCCCCCCCCAGTTTTCTCATAACACATTTGACATTGGCAGAATTGTCGTCATTGGCACTATTGCCATAGAGAAAAATAGAATAGAATAGTCAATTATTTTTTTAGTAAATAGGCACAGAGCATGTAACCTTTTAGTAAATATGCTCATATAGATGACTACAGAGATGACCAATAGAGAAAATATTATGGAAAAAGACATGCTGTGCCGACCCCAAATAAATAGAGATAAGCACAGGAGACTGATGATGATGACGACGCACATACTTAGAGTTAAATAAAAACAACAGTAGAAAAATGCATAATATTTATTGGGGGCTTCAAATTAATCACAGAACTCAGACGCTTCTTTGCACCGTATTACATAAAGAAACATAATTCCGTCACAATAATGACATAAACAAGTAAATCATCTAAAACGTCACGTAACTGTCATGAACAGAATTTGGTGATGTAAGAGTTACTTTTAATTCTACTTGATAAAAATCTTAAATTCTTTCATTCATTCACCGACAGACAACGCACAGTCTGCGTTTTGCACTAGTTATTTTTATAACGCAAGTGAGCAAAGGCAAGGAAGGATTTCTGAAAATTCATCCCCTAAATGGTTTACATAGGGGATGTTGTATGGAAGTTTATTTATTTATTTATTTAAACTTCTCGCACAAAAAAGGTACAAAGGCGGACTTAATACCTTAGGCATTCTCTACCAGTCAACCAAGGGTGGTGAAGAGATTGGATGGCAGGTGCTTTGAATGAGAGTTCTTTGGAAGTTCGTGAATGGGAAATATCCCAGGGCGCAAGGCTTGTAATATTATAACTTTCGTGACTAATTCGTGTTTATTATGCAGACCAGGGTTGAGGGGCTAGTGGTTAAGTAATAACAGCCGTACGGGTCGATCGATCAGGTTAAGCTACGCTTGCCGCAGTTGGTCCGTGGATGGGTGACCATCTTCACATACCATGACCCGTGCCTCGGAAAGCCTCGGAAACATCAAGCTACTCGAAACTGTCATATTTTCCCAATCAACATTGAACCTTAGGGGCCATTCAAGTATTACGTAAGCAATACTCAATACAGGTCTTTGCTTTGCTTATTTTTGATGAAATGGGGGATGGGGGAGTCTGGATGGTGATTACGTCAGCAGTATTTTTTTTTTACTTTTTCGGATTTTCTACAAAATTTAGTCGATTTTGGTTTGAACACATATGGCAACCCTACTTGTCTATGCTTGAAAACGAAACGCATATAATTGCTGTTCATGAATAAATATTATTGATTGCATGCATGTACAATGTTTACGTAAGCATGGGGAGGGGGGTAAGAGCTTTGCTTACTTGTGCTGACGAGGGGGAGGGGGGGCTAATAATTGCAAAAAATCTGCTTACGTAATACTTGAACGGTCCCTTAAACTTCAGCGATAAAGTTGAAAATCTATTAAAGAAATTTGACAGATTGTAGTAGCTTGATGTGCTGGCGTCTGTACATGCATTTACAATGTGTTCTGGTTTCTTTATTGTTTCATGAGCAACAGTTTTATGCGTTTCGTTTTCAACACTGACCTCTGTGTATAATACAGGTCAGTGGTTTTCAAGCATAGACAAGTAGGGTTGCCATAATTATGTGTTCAAACCAAAATCGACTAAATTTTGTAGAAAATCCGAAAATGTAAAAAAATGTACTGCTGACGTAATCACCATCCAGACCCCCCATCTCCCATGTCATCAAAAATAAGCAAAGCAAAGACCCCCCCGCCCCCCTGTAGTGCGTGATACTTGAACGGCCCCATAGACCAAATTCTGATCACCTAAAAAGTTACGTGACAACTTTATCGATACTAGAAATAAGTGGAGGAGTAAATAACAACTTAACATTACAATTTTACTTTATAAAATATCTATACTTAATATCTTTTGAACTGCATTGAGTTTAACTAAGACTGTCGGTCTTTGTCGTTCAATATGACAGTTACAGACATATTATTGCTTACATACGCGTTTGTTAGAGAAATGTTTGCATTGAATTGACTAATAAAGTTGTGTATTATTATTATATTAATATATTATTAATAATTCCACTTGTTTCTAGCACCAGGTCTATTTCCTATCGTGTGTGCGCTCGAGAAATTACATATTTTTAATCATTATTGCAATATAAATGCGTTTAAAATACAAGAACAGTTTCACATGGAAAATATTTTAGGTGCATTTATTTACTGTAAAATGAACCACGTGGTGTAAGGGGGAGTCTATTACCTAAGGTGTATCCAAATGTATGTTTCCAATTCATGTAATTTCAAGTTAAACAAATATCAACTTTATTATAATGATAATTATGTTGATTTCAGAGTGACTAGCACTTTTGACAAAATTATAAAAATGTTTAAGTTATAGCGTAACCTGAACTTTTTTGCGTAGAAATTAAAGTTTTTTTCCATTAATTCATATTTGTTTACATTTCTGGCATCGCGAATGCACGGTAAGTGTCTTATGTAATATTTTTATAAAGACGTTCAAAATGTATTGTCATCTCCCTCGCACATGTTCAACGATCGGGACTGTGCGAGCGGAATAACAATATTTCCGTAACCATAGACAAAAAAATCTTTATATAAAAAAAATATGTGATTTCGCAAGCGCCATTGTCTTTTAAACCGATGTATATTCGCAATAAAACTAATTAACTAACTATTAATAAAATGATGTGTTGTGTTTAAAGTTCATATTTGTTCTTCAGGTCAGCTATGATGTTATCGCTGCAGTTCTCAGCCACCTTGCAGTGGTCGAGCAGCTTCGCTAACACTGGAAACGAGAAAGATTAATTTTATAAATAGCTATTTTGTTTCGAAAACAATACAGGGTGACTTCGACACGCAGCCTGTTGCCAGTAAATGATTCTGAACCCGTGCATTGAAATGTGTCGTAGGTTATTAAATAAAAAAAAATGCTGTTCCATAGATTATGACTGCATAGGTACAATGCGTGCCACGAAAGATGAGACTTGACCCCGCCTCCCCCGCTCTTTCCGCCGCCCCTATGACGTCCGGTCCCGTCCCGCACTCAGACCTCATACCGCTAAAGATACCTAAAATCGTGTTCTGCGCAAGTCAAACCACGTGGTGTGTCAAGTCTCGTCTTTCGTGGCACGCATTGTATTGCACTTTTCCATGAAACAGCAGATTTCTGGGGAGTTTGTTTCGCCACTTCTTACCAGCGAAAGCAGTAGGAAGTGGTGAAGAGCGGGCGTTTTGGGGGACTATCTTATTTAATTTTGATTTTCAGCCTAATTAGAAAAAAGGCTTTAGATAGATCTTGTTTTTTTTTTCATTTGTCTTCAATTTGAATTAGTCAACTTCAATAGTCTATTCAAAATCAGAATTCTAGGATAGATCTTGTTTTTTTTTTCATTTGTCTTCAATTTGAATTAGTCAACTTCAATAGTCTATTCAAAATCAGAATTCTAGAAAGAGACATCTCTCTCATACTTTTCAGTCTGTATTCAGTGCACAACCGCATACGGAACGCTTAGATCCATTCACTATGTCTATGGTGGTTCCAAAGCTTGATTATTATCTATGATTCTGAATTCAAATACACTGCTACAAGGATCCTTTGAATATTCCCGATCAGTCACACCTTGTCGTCCACACTGTTGACGATCGGGAAGAAAAGTTTCATTCGTTCAGTGTTGACACACGGGAATGCTTTTCGATTATTCCCGATCAGTAAAACCCTTGTCGTTAACACTGTTGAGAATCGGGGAAAAACAAGTTCGATTCGTCCACAGTGTTGACGAACGAAACTTTTCCCAATTGTACACTGGTACAAGGTAGGTTCAAGGTTTAGAAAAGTTCAATAAAAAGATAACACGGACAGACAACAGTGTGAACGACCAGGGCCCCAATTATGTATTAATTCCCCGCTAAATCTTACCACGTCAATATCGTGTCTTGTTAACAGCAAGGAATCGAAATGTCAACCGTACGGACAATATACTTATTTTACCAGTTCTAAACACACCATTGTGTCATAGAGAATACGTTATTAGCAGATGAGATTAGGGCCAAGGTGTAACTGATCGGGAATATTCGGGATCCATTGGCATTAGAATGACGTCCATAGAGGCGCTGTTAGTTAAACATTTGTGAAATGTATTGAAAAAACAAGATGGCGGCGTTAGTTCCGATTTTGGCCACGCTCCAAAAGATCCTTGTGCATATGAATAAATCGTTGCATTTTGTACTTACTCTCCTTATCAGTATGTGAGAGGAACATGGCAAGCGCAGAGAATCTCTGCACCTTGCTGATAGCGGTGAGGTATGCAGCGATGGTACCCGTGAACATTTTGGTGTTGTCGTGGAGAATGCGTATCACATCCGAGACCACGTAGCTTTCCATAGCGTTCGCGAAGATGGAGGGGATCTTTGAGGGTTCTATTATCTGGAAAATATAAGGGAATGTTAAAATTAATAGAGTGTAATAAAATGCTATTTGAAAAGTTGTGAACTCAGACATGTAACTAACATGCCTCGTTGGTCCCAAGCACGACTGAACGTGGCAATATGGGTTCGACCTCTGGTTCGGGCTGTGTTTTTCGCAGTAGTAGCTTACAAGGCTGGATTGAAAGAAAGAAAGAAAGAAAGAAAATGCCCTTAGACGCGCGCCTTTCAAAAAGAATACTTTGAAAAAAAAAAGAAGCTTAAAAAAAGAAACTATGTTATGTTGTGCAAAGTTGGCCTGGTAATTTGACTAATTATTAAAAAAAAATAGAACATCCGAATTGAGAACCTCCTTTTTAGAAGTCGGTTAAAAAACAGTTTTGACTTACCCTCCAATATTCACACTTGGCATCCCACTGTCCATTCAAATACTTCCACTCCGCCATAAACTGAACACTATTGACCGGTGGCACAAAACTCTTCACGTCCTTCTCTTTAATAATAGCATCGGTGATCAACTTCATCGATTCTGGACTAGCTAGCACTTTATCTCCCTCTCCCTTTACTTCCTCTTTTTCTGAAGTAATCTCATCAATTTTATTAGAATCATTGTTGTTGCTATCGCCTTGAGACAGGTCGTCTTCTATATCAATGATTTTGAGACGAGTCGGTGGCTTTTCTGGTGTCTTTTCGCCGAGTAAAACTTCTTGGATTGGTATGGATTTTAGTGGTCTCTGTAAATAAATAGAGGTTATTATTGTATAAAAAAATATTTATATTAATTTGCTGTAGGTTATTTATTTCGTCGCCTATATTGAGACAAAATAAATGAGGATAGTGGGGTTATGTTGTGGTAATAAAATATTTCCCTTGTTTTTGGTTTCACCACAATCTGGTAAATATAAGCCAATGGGCGTTTAATGTGATGGGGTAGTAAAATGTATGGAAATATCATGAAGACGCTTTTAAATTCGTCCGTCCTCGATAACGTGCACATATTTTCATACATTTTATGGACAAGAATGTAGACGTCCACGATAATATTGTCACATTAGATATTATAAAAGTGCACATTCAGTGACTGACTTTGCAGGATGCATTTGACGTACAGACGGCAGCACATCGATGTAAACTCTATACATATCTATAACTACGACGCGCCGTATAGTGTTAGAAAGAAAGTACTCTTGGTTTGATTGGTGGAGTTTTCAACGTTTCTAATATTGCCCAATGGTTGCACATACTAATAATTGGCAGCCAATTATCATGTCTCACTAGGAATAAGCCACACCCCCGCTAATGTCACTCATGACATTGACAATTTGACATCGTTCGTTTGACGTTTATTCATTACGTCAGGTGGAGTCGTGTTTGTGTCGGTTCAGTCTGTTGTGTTTTAATTATTTTACAAGTTTGTCTTATTATCGAATGCATATGCTTATCGACGCAAATTGAAAGGCATCATAGCCCTTCGATTGAGTGGATGACGAGATTGATATTTGTCGGCAGACGGGCATATCGGTGAGTAATATTTTTTGTAATTATCATTTTATAAAGGTTAGTAAGTATTGAAAAATAGTGTCAATGGTGTTTTTCTATAGAATTTTAAAATTAACAGAAGGGATAGGTAGATAAGTAGGTATCTTCTTTGTGTTCTTTCCTAATGAGTGCCCGCTGTTCCAAGCGTCATCAAAATGTAGGATAAGTAACAGAAAGTTTATATTCAGATTTATACCTACGTAAACAAAATTCGATGATCTATTGTTTTTGATTGCATTGTCATGGGACATTCTAAACAAAAGTTATTCCAGTAGGTAGTGATGGGATTTTAAAGTAAATACTCAATACTTTTATTGCATTCCACATGTAGGCATTCTTAGGTGGTAAACTTATAGTTAGATCATATGGACCCTGTCGGGCACAGCAAAATAAGTGAGTTAGGAGAGAGGAAGCATTTGTTAATTTTATAACATTACATAACAAACTACTATATTATAGGTAATAATGATGTAGGTATTTTTAGAGATAAACTAATAGCTTCTATATAAAATATAAACAATAAATATAAATATTAAGAGATGTAATAATCCATACTAATATTATAAATGCGAAAGTGTGTCTGTCTGTTGGCGCTGCTAGTAATAAATAAATAAAATTTAAAGTATCAAGTTCTTCTTAAGTTCTGACTTAAGTCTATCACTTAGGTATTTGTTTACCGAGTAGTAGCTTTTATTCAGCAAGAATTGTCTAAGTTTTTTTAAAAATGTGTTAATTTTCTCTTCTTTTTTTTTATTAGTGCGGGTAGTTCATTATATAATTTAATGGACATTACATAGGGACTTGTAGAGTGCATTTTTAGTTGAGAACTTGTCTGAATAGATAGCGTGTCTGAATGTCTTCACGTTTTGAATATAACTCTTGATGTTTCCGGACAAATTCGCATGTTTCTAAAATATACAGGGAAGGGTTAAAATATTATGTTTTTGAAAGAAAGGTTTGCAACTATCTGTTTGCTCAATGTTAACCAGGATTCTATCATCTAAGCATAATAGGTGGTGAGAGCTGTTTGTAAATTGGTGGTCTTTTTTATGTCACGAAGGGCTTAAGAGAATTTAGAAATTTTTGAGTGAGTTTTCTGTATGTGTGATTTCCAGTTTATACAGTGTGTTAGGTTAAACGAGGGACGTACTTTAAGAGAGTGTAGTACTCATGAAAATGAACAACTTTTACTAAGAGACCAACACTGAAATCGAGAAAATAAAACCAGGCTCTCTATACATTTTCTGTTCGCATAACTGGACAAAATGTAGGGAACAGCTGTTTTTTTTTTTCATATTTTTGAGTCAGCCCCATATTAAAAGTTGTTCATTTTCATGAGTACTATACTCCCTTAAAATATGTCCCTCGTTTAACCTAACACACTGTATGTGTGTCTATAACTGTGTGTCTGTGTGTGTGTGTTTATTGTATTGTATGTGTTTTATATGGGCCTTGACACCTGAAATAAATGGATAACTAGTCCTAGTAGAGTAAATTCATTAATGGTTTCTAATTTAGTCATTGAAAGTAAAATCTAAAGTTATAGGTGTTTTTTGGTAAGGGTGGAAAGTTATTAATTTGGTTTTGGAGTAGTTTATCTCGAGGTTATGATTGTTCATACAGTTGCATGTTTTAGTAAGTATGGAATTGAGAGTTTCTCCTATATTTTCATTGTTTTGGGAAGAGACCAATATGGATATATCGTCCGCAAATAAGACACGTGGCCCTTCTATGGTCTTAGGTAGGTCATTAATATAAAGTAAAAATAAGAGGCATCCTATGACACTTCCTTGAGGAATTGAGCCATTAATTGCTTTACTATATGATCGGATTTTTTCGATTTCATTATTTTTATGGTTAAAATATTCTATTTCAACTAATTGTTCCCTACCTACCTACCCTAAATACCTACGCAATTAAGCACTGTAACGAACACCGGGCGTGCGAATAGTGAATGATTATATAGTATAAAAGTGATAGTATAGGAATATAATACGATAGTTATATAGGACCCTATCCGCGCTCCAGGGCACAAGTTGATCTTGATACCGACTATTAACCATCGACTTATTATAAACTACCAGCGTAACTACATATTACCTACTGTTTTACTGTACTCAGTAAAACATTAGGTAATATGTAGTCACGCTAAAATATTTAAATCGAATTAGAAATTCAAATCTTACTAGATTTGAATTTCTAATTCGATTTAAATATTTTGTATTGTTCTAATTAGCTTTCCAACTTGTTTTTATTATTAGTATGTATCTGACAGGAATTTTTGAGAATTTTAATGCGAAGAAAAATTATAGGTAGAATAATTACGTAACTTGAAAACGTGGCTTTTCGTTTATAGGAATGTTTGCGTGATTTTAGTGTCAAATGAGAGGATTATGTTTAAAACTGATATTCCCGTTTGAATTATGTAAATCGGTCCACGGGTTTTAGAGATAGAAAGAATTTTGTATATTGAAAACATGCCAGTTTGATTTCAGTAAGTTAGTTAATAATAATATTTTAGAAAGTTTTTATTGTATAGAGATAGGATACTTAAATGTTGTTACGTAATACGAAAGAAGATTACATAGGCTACACATAACACAATACAAAGAAATTGTAACGAACAGGCATAAAGAAATAAAAAAAGGGCTTTAAAGTGTCAGTGTGTGTGTGTGTGTGTGTGTGTGTGTGTGTGTGTGAAAATTACATGTAAAAATGGCTTAAAATCAAGGTTCTCTCTGCCTATAGTGATTGAGTAATAATAATGGGCAAATAAACTACAGCTATTTGTTTCGTTCCAGAAAAAAACAGTTTACTTCTGGCTTCGGCGGTGGGAAGAAAGCGGAAGCATAGCTCATCACCGCCGATCCACTCTGCCGATCCTTTTTTAAGCACACGAGTAACCTCAACTTCGTACAGCGTGAGTCCATGTGTAGATTGTAATAATCACACTTACCTATCACCTTAACCTATTCATCACTAACATAAAACCTAGTTTCCTTTAAAAGTGAATAACAAAATTGATTAAAATAATACCTACCTACTAGCTAAGTGTGCGTCCTGAGTAAAGGCTCCTACAAACAGGCGCGACACGCGATATAATCGCGCGCGACACAAAGGCACCGCTCGTTGCGGTTCAGTTCTTTACAACCTACCTCAACAAAGGTGGAAGTTGTCAATTCGGCAGATTGTTTATTTGTGTATGTTTATATTTTGTAGAATATTTTTTTAACCGTCTCATACTAATTTAAAGTTTATTCAAACTTGTTTCAAATTAATATTATTTGAAGTTAAACAAATATCAACTTTATATTAATGGCAATTAAGTTGATTTCAGAGTGACTAGCACTATTGAAAAAGTTACAGTTTTAGCGTAAACTAAACTTTATTATGTAGGATTTAAAGTTATTTTTCCCTAAAGTCATTTTTTGTTTACGATTTTTGGCAAATAAATCGCGAATGTAGATAAGTTAAGCTCTTAACAAAGAATCCTATGTATGTATTGAAATTGACAAAAATTTCTTTGTTTTAGATATCAACGGACACAGTCAGAAGGCGCCTGAAAGACGATGTCCCCAGGTTTCAAACTATCTCCATATTTTTCATCACAATTGCCCAGCGGTTTAGCCGCGAAGGCATAACACACAAAGTTCTTTTTATAATTAGTGTGGATCTTCTAATATAGTGATAAAGATATGTAATTGATAATAATATTATAAATTGAAATTTTATATTTCTTTTCACACCATTGTTTTTGTTATATTTTTGAGAATTTTTCTTTACTATTGTTGGTGATAATTTGAGTTAGGGCCGTCATTCACTGGCGGCATGGCACGTGATTTTAGTAAGCGCAAATGATTTGAGATCTTATTTTATCATGGTTAGCGTTCACAATTCGTCATGCCAGAACGTGCCGAAGGATACCAAAGCAGGCATTTCAATGCAATGTGAGTGTTAATAGTGTTAAATTAGATTCGAAATCATCTGTAAGTATTACAAAAATCCCTTGTCGTGCCGTGCCACCAGTGGGTGCTGAACCTTATACATATAGCCCAGTCAAATTATACTAATCTGGTTAAAAGCTTAATTATTTTTGTTAGGCAATCAAATGCTACCGCATTTGATTTTGCTTGGCAGCCATTGTTGGATGTAGGTAACTGTATAATTAATCTGTTACAAATAAAAAGAAAAGCTTGTAACAAATAAATATTATCTACTTGTTTTTAATATATCTATTAATAATAATAATAACGCCTTCCAAAGGTCTCCGAGATGTGTCAAAGACATTTTAAAAATAATAGAAATGATTCTTTATTGACGTAATAGGTTATCGAAACTTTTATGTATGAAGCATGTATACCTATAATTATAAATTACCTAATGTATTAAAAATATTAAATTGTAGGTTATTCAGAATTAAACTATATAAATGGTTGAATGAACATAATTTCTATAATATTAAGGAGTTTTTTTGAACATAAATTATGTTTATGAATTCAAATGTGTTTATTTGTGAAGTTTGCATGCTTTAATTTTTAAGCAAAACATATAATCTCATATGCTTTAATAAAACCTGTGTATACCATGTTTTACGCAAACAAATTATCTTTTTGGTTTTATAACGTTTGTTGTAAGCCCATTCATTTATTACGTAAGACGATTTAGGGGGGAGTGGCGTCGACCATGTCTTATTTTTTCTTCCAAGGGGTTGGGAGGGAGTCTTGATAGTTCTTACGTAAGATCACAAAAATGTGCAAAGTTAAAATACAATACTTTTGTCTATGCATAGCATGCCTACGATTGGAGGCGCGCGATGGCGTCACGAGGGTCGCGGATCTGAAGACGAAGAGAGGGACAATTCGGTGCGGCTTTAACAACATTAATTGTCCACTCCCTCTTTGAAGTCCACATCAACCCTGGGAGCATGTCTATGCATGGCATGCCCACGATTGGAGGCGCGCGGTGGCTGAGGGGGCGCGCGGGCTGCGGCATCAGCATCGGGCGACGGCGGCGGCTGACCCCTCAGCCGCCGCCGTTCAGGGAGCTCCCCGCTTGTGAACTAGTTGTCACTTTTTGCGTAAACAATACTCATTAATGATTTTAATATTGTAGATAGTTAAAAATTGTTACTTTGAAAAGAAACATTACAATAAACCAAACGTGTATTCATTTTTTCCTTTAGATTCTCACGTATTAAATATTATAAGTACAGGGGGGTGGGGGTCAGCCGATTCTTATTTTTTATATGGGGGTGGGAGTCAAAACTAGCAAAAATAGTCTTACGTAATAAATGAGTGACCGCTAATGTATTTTAATTTCAAGTAGGTATTTGTTTTTTATTTATGTTTCCAATTATATTAATGTTTAAGAATAAAAAGATTATTGATTGTTATTGTGCATTTTATTATGATATTTTTCCCGCTGTTTCAAACGCGTTCCTGTAGGAACCTATCCTATATCCTTTTCTGATTGGTAGGTGTGCAAAATTCCATGATGATCGGTTGTGTAGTTAATATGGCACCAAAAGCAGCAGTAGCTCCGCCGTATCTGGGATAATAATAGATTAGAATTTGATTTGAAAATTCATAACTAGCGCAATAATGTTGAACTTCATGTAAAAGCAAACATCGGTAGGTATAGGTAATTTACAAAGTTCAACCTTATCGTTTTAGTAATAAGATCGTGTTGCGACGAAACGTTAATCTTAAACACGGTGGACTGACAAAAGGCTGTTTGTAGGTATAATTAATTGCCTAAACTTCACACACGTGACACGTTCGTGATGGGGTAAGTAGGTATCCATATTTTTTTCAAAATTTCAAGCAGATTGTATTATGGGTTTTTACTTTTTAGCATTTAATTTCATGAAAATAAAATAAAAATCGTTTATTTTGGAACAATAACGGATACCTACAATAGGTATTATAAAAATAGTTAATCGATGATAACTACAGAAGTTTATAACAGTGGCGCAACTATCAATAATAGAATAGAAGAGCAAGGAACGCGTTAAAACAGGTGACCTCCAGCCCGTCAGTAAGTAGGTAACAAAAGTCGGAAAAGGTCTATTTAAAAAAAAAAGAAATGTTTTTCTGACATCAGATTATACCTACCTGTCTGTCTACTTAACAATATTCATCGAGAGCGTGAAGTTTCGCTAATTAATTGTGTAATGTGCACCGTACTTACCTACCTGTTTAAATGTTATACTTAGGTAAGTAATTTTCCAATAATACCCATGTAAAAATGAAGGATTAAGTAAAAGATCATTGAAATAAAAAACATCGATTATAAGCTTTCATAGGTATTTTAGGCATTGCGCGGGCCGCCGCTTTTATTATTATGAAATTATTTCGATTCGATTCAAGTGTTCAACCTGCTACGCTACTTTTTATCGCACAGTATTTTATTCTACACAACGAATGACCTTACGCACACACCCTCACGTACGCGCTGCAGCACGAAACATTACAAGTAAGAACAGACAAAAAGCTATATATCTCTTTCGCACGATTCTCGCTGTTGTTGCTCATAGCGCGTTCAAGGTCAATGTGTAGTAACCTGATGTGCTGCCGTCTGTACATTTTGGTATCGCCACTCGTGAAGACTATTCTTAATGTAACACAGAACTGTTACACTCCTCAAGCAACAGAAAAACCAAGACAATGTTTTTATTTTGTTTTCTACATTTTTCTTTTTTTGTACCTTGGACCTCAAATGAGGTGGTTTCTTCACCGGTTTGATGACCATAACATTCTCTCCGACACCGTTCCTCCAGTTGTCTGCCCCAACTTTATCAACTGCAGGCTCTGACGATAGTTCCACTATCTTTGGCTGTACTTTGGGTTTCACTATCGGTTGGCTTTCAACTGTTGGTGTTGTAGACGGTGAGGATTTTGATTTCGCCTGAAAAAATTATGAAGAAAATTGTAATTTAAACTAAGTAATATTATAAAAAGGTAAAATTGTTTAAATGTTCGTCAAAAGCCTCCACAGACACAATGTCTGCCTGAAAATGGACAGCGCCACTGAGGCCGGCCCAGAAAGAGATAGCAAGATGACTTGGACGCGAGGGCTGGTTCCACGTGGCGCGGGAAAAGAGTTCCTGGAAGGACTTGATGTTTTTTTTGACGTGACAACGTCTAATAAATCGATGAAGCTGGCGGCACACACGAAAAAACATGACTCATGTAGCGTTACCTCGCGGCCTTGCTCTGTAGCGTTGCTGCCGCGCACGCTGCCGAATCGGCCTCCGCGTTCGGCAATTTCATTAATGTTTTGTTATGACGTTGTCACGTTAAACTATCGTCCGTAAACCGACTTTACAGACAACCAAGTTTTTTTCAAATCCCCACTAATAAATTGTAATTTATAGAAGTACGACTGATCAGGATCCTAATTGCGTAACACAATATCAATCACAATCTGAATAATTTTAAAGGATATTACTAATCCATTGCTGTATATGTTCGAAAAATTTGTCTGCCCAACATCATAAATAACGCAATGAATGTTGTTGAACTGTCAAAATGAAACCCATTGCTACTGATAATGTGGCCTATGCGGTGATATATCACAGTCAGTCAGGATTTTGAATTTTATATATATATAGATTAATATAAAAATAAAGACGCGGACGAGGTCGTGGGCAAAAGCATGTACAGACGCCAGCACATCAAGCTACCCGAAACTGTCAAATTTTCCCAATCAACTTTGAACCTTATGCTTTGGCGATAAAGTTGAAAATCTATTAAAGAAATTTGACAGATTATAGTAGCTGGATGTGCTGGCGTCTGTATACAATGTGTGATTTTTTTTGCACACTTTAAATTATTTCTGTAATTTCCTCTAAACATTATGACAACAAAACATAAGCTTATTATAAATCATAACGAAATTATGCTTTATACTTGGGATTGCATTAGAATTTTAAATCTCTGATTAAAAATGTATTATGTTATGTGTAGCTGTAGATTTAAGAATCCTCACCCAATCCTAACCTAAAAATAATATAACTGCATAAAATCAAAATAACTTTGCTAAAATGGATGAAGCAAGTAATAATTATAAAGTAGTACCCACTACTAGTAATTTTGATTTAAAAAAAAAACTGGCCAAGTGTGAGTCAGACTCGCACACGAAGGGTTCCGTACCACAAGGCAAAAACGCCGAAAAAAACATGTTTGTCGTATGGGAGCCCCCCCTTAAATATTTATTTTAATGTTTTTAGTATTTATTGTTATAGCATCAACAGAATCCTTTGTGAAAATTTTAACTGTCTAGCTAGCACGGTTCATGAGATACAGCCTGGTGACAGACGGGCAGAGGAGCCTTAGTAATAGGGTCCCGTTTTTACCCTTTGGGCAACGGAACCCTAAAAATCAGTAGGTATCTGTTACCTAAGTAATATTTATAAAACTATTATGATATTTGGTATTCCACTTACCCCTTTAGTCCCCATCCTAGCTTTAATAGCATCCAACTGTTTCCTAGCCGCAGTGTTATGTGGTTCTAGCTTGAGAACTTCATTGAGATCATGGGAGGCAGACCGGAGTGACCCGAGTCGCTCCCGAGCAGTTGCCCTGCGTTGTAATGCTTTGACGTAGGTTGGGTCGAGGCGTAGGGCTTCTGTGCAATCAGATTCTGCTTGGTGGAGGCTGAATGAGAAAAAATAGAAGTTACAGGATGCTATCCACTCTTAAATTATAAAGGTGACAAGAGCTTAATTCTAGAGGATGTAAATATGTATATTTTCTTATTCCTTATCATTATTTAACTGCAAACAGTTTAGAGCAGTGGTGGCCCATTGGTAACAGCCCCAACTTAAGAGTTGTAAGACATGGATGGGTTCGAACCCAGGCAGAGTACTTCAATAAGGGCATTTTGTCAGTCTTTACAATATTTTTTTTTCCAAATACATAAACATTACAATACCTACTTGTATTGCATTCCACAAATCAAAAAAAAAAGTAAAACATGAAAACAAACTAAAGCAAAAAGAAACAAAACTAGGAACAAACCAAAAAAAAATGCAAGCCATTAAGAATTATCCTTCCCATCAAGTTTAGCATAAGAATAATCAGCCTATAATGTTCCCACTGCCAGGAGAAAAGCCTCCCCTCGATGAGAGGGAGTGGGCCGTAATCCACCACGCAGGCCCAGTGCGGGTTGGTTGATATCACATCTTCGAATTTTTGGTTCTAGGACATGCCGGTTTCCTCATGATTTTTTCCTTCAACGTTTTGAGAGCACCAGTGCTCTAAAGTTTACCTAACATACCCTAAAGGGTATGTTAGGTAAAAGAAACTGCTTGATACATATTTCCTAAAGGATAAATCCTTTAGGAAATATGTATCAAGCAGTTTCTTTTACTAACCTGTCTTTCTTGAGATAGCACAAGCCTCTATTAGCGAAGTAGATAGCATCATCCTTCACCAAGTCTATAGCTCTGTTGTAACATGATATTGCCTCGTTCCATTTCTCCTGTTTCACAAATGTGTTGCCCTGGAAACCGTGATAATGTATAATCAATAGTTGCAATGACTAAATACAGGGCACAATACTTCGGTAACCCAGGTGAAACCATGCGTGAAACCGCCAGTAACTAATATTAAGAAGAAAAAAGATTTTATTTTTTGTATAATATGTGGCAATTTCACACTAAAACGGCAAAATGGCTTTGGATGAAATTTGGAACATAGAACACAGGATAAATTTTATCCTGATATTCTCACAGGATCAATAAGTTTATGCGACAACAATGAAGAGGTGAAAAGCCTCCAGCCGGTCGATTCTGTAAAAATCTCACCGCGAAAACTTAGGTGAAGTGAGTTTGTTTTTGCTAGGAATTGACATTATTGACAGCTCACTCCACGCTCACTTCACCTAAGTATTCACGGTGAGATGGTTACAGAATCGCACTGCTGTTTTGTAGGTTTTGTTTCATTAGACAGCTCATTTATCTAACATTTCACCTTTCAAAGTTGGGAAATAATCGATTTGAGCGTGCTTAAATCCGTACCGAATTAGCGTGAGCGCGATATCGATGTCCCGTGAATCGTCATAGATGACGTCATGACATGCGCCATCTTACGATAACGCCGACCATGCCTTAGAATAATATCACTGTGAGCACTGTCAAAAATGACAGTGTGTGTGTGGATGTGTCAGTGTGTTTTATTTTGAGTTGCATATTATTTGAATTAAACTAACGTGGCATTTTCGAAATTGTGCTTCTGGCTGATAGTCGCCACCTAACCAAAGAAGAAGAAATGTGGTGTTTATACAAGAAAATAATATAATATTATCGTTTTTACATTGAGTAAGCACTGTGAGCGCGTTCACGAGCGTTCCGAATTGTTGACAGCTCTCAGCTGTCATAATCGTAATATCTAAATCGGAACGCATGTGAGCGCCTGTGAGCGATTATAGCTAATTCGGAATGCGGCCCTGGTTGCACTCACAGACAAAGATCTCACCTGGACAAACGCCCATTCCGTATATTTATAATAATTATAATGTAGACAATAAATAATGCTGTTTTACCAACTAATGGTAATCAACAAACAAATAATAATAGAAATAACTAATCTTACCCTTTCTTTCTCATTCTGTGGCCTTCTTATATTTCTTTCTTTATGTGTTTGTATCTTTTGTTAGGAAATAAATGAAATAATAATAGAAATGAGTAATCTTACCCTCTCCTTCTCATACTGGGCTTCTTCCTTTAGTTTCTCCAGCTTGGTCTGCTGACTCTTCTTGCCGTCCAATGAAGTAGGTCCGACGTCTGCCATGTCTATGTCTTCACAGGCCTTGTCCTAAAGTTTACAACAACAAACATGTCATTTGATTTTGACATGTCAGCATAAAATACAACATTGTCATACTATAATAATACCAAGAAATTTTTGCAAATGGGGTTTGAAACTATGTGACCAGTCATCTGAAGTAAGATCTGATGTGAGTTCGAGGTGAACTGCCTTTGTAGCGAAACACACAAATATATATTTTTCCTACCAAGGAGCAAGTCGACAACGTGCTCCTGCCTGTCTTATGTTTGATATTGGTGAGAATAAACTTCATTAATTAGAAGAACTGGCTGTTTCCTTACTGCGAGTACATCTCCACTAACACTAATCCCCACAACAGAAGTAAGGACACCTAAACAGTAGAAACCCAATAATTATTTTCAAGAAATGTGGGTATACCGACTGATAAAATAAAAGCATTGTGTGGAATGACAGTACTTACTTATATTATATCGGTGAGTAGAAAAAGTAACACCTACAGCTTATTCTATCTGGCATAGCAATTAATTACCCAGTACATTCATTGTCACATCAAGGACATGTACTAGGTATCGACCACCCCAGAAATGAAACAGTATTCATAAAACTCAATAAGTATACTTTTCTCGTCATTTTGTTTTGAATTTGCCTACAATAGAAGTGTTTTACATAATATCTTCATAAATATCACTATGTAAAATGTGAAATAATTATATTACTAAGATGTATCCCAACCCATAGGTGCCGAATTTGACATAACATTGAAAAGTCCTTTAGCACATTACCGACTTATTGGTTGGGGGCGTCGGTATATTAAAACGCATTAACAAAGTCTATTATTCATGAATAAGGGTAGTAAGATATAAATACTAACTAAATGGTACTCACAACATCATACTTGTCCCATGCTGAATAATCAGATCCGCGGATCTTTTTCTCTGGTTTCTTCTTCGGTACCACTGGCTTCTCCTTCTTTATCTTGCTGCGAACTGGGGGCAAGTCCTAACCTCGAAAATAAATAAAAACAAATATGAAACATCTCACACGTCATTGTGGCCCTAAGACGACCCACTGACCTGGCTTACTTATTTACAAGCAATCGTGATATTTGTGCGAACCTACACTGCGTAGATGACTAATACTGTACAAGAATCAAACTTTTGTATTTTCTTTGTGAACAGAAAAAACGTACATAACCTAACAAATTATATGACATCTTTCACACAACATTTTTCAACACTAAACACTAGAATACGTACACAAATTTCAGTTATTAATCAAACATATAGTCTAAATACAACATAAAAACGGTAATAGGTCTAAACCTGTTCGAATTCACCGTTCAAAGCTGCCTCTTTTCGTTTCATCTCGGATTCCCAATTCTGCAAGTCTGTCATGTAAGTTTGTAACGCTTTAGCATTGTCTCGAGCTTGTCTCTGTATTTCAAAAGCTTTTTCCATGATTCTAATCGGGTTTAGCACACTTAAATCGTTAACGTTACCTGTTAGATCAATAATTTATTTTTGGTTGTTGTACTCAACGTAAACTTGTCAAACAAATTTTGATTGTCATGGCAATTCAATTCGGAATATTCGGATTTCAGAATGGCGGGTTTGCGAGTTCCGTTCGGAAATGTGCCAAGTTAAATAATTTTTCTGTTTTGCTGACTTGTATTTTATTAAAAGTAGTTCATCAACTAAACTTGTAGTTGATTTTATTTTATATGTGAAAACTGTTTTTGTTACAAAATTAATTCATAGCATGATAAAACTCGCTTTTGCGTCGAGTAACAAAACATTTTTATGTATCGTTGTTCATAATAATATTAGTATTGCAATAAATTTCCTCATAATAGTTGTTATTGTAAATAATAGGTACCCATCAAGCACCCATCATAATAATCATCGTCTACATTCAAATTTATGTAGGTACATTCCATGCGTGCAGCTCAGAGCAAATAAAAAGTCAAGACTTAAGCTAAGGATACACATGCCAGTAGCTGGCACAAAAGTATGCAAGTAGCTTGCATGTCATTAGTTATTCGCCAATCTGAAGTTGTTATGGCACACGGCATGCAAGCTTCTTGCAGACTTTTGTGCCAGCTACTGGCATGCACTGGCATGTACAGACGCCAGCACATCAAGCTACCCGAAAAACTGTAAAATTTTCGCAATCAACTTTGAACCTTATGCTTTAGTGATAAAGTTGAAAATCTTTTAAAGTAATCTGACAGATTGTAGTAACTTGATGTGCTGGCGTCTGTAGGTACTAGGGAGGTGAAACTTACTCTTTTTCGAGCGTTTTGTCAATCGTTTTACACGTGCAGCCTGTGGGTAAGGTATACGCAGAAGGCTTACAACGCTCTCCACGTTCAGTATAACAATGCTTTGAGGATATTGTTGGGGCTAGCTCGGTTTTGTAGCGCGTCTGGCATGTTCGCTGAAGCGAGGTTAGACGATTTTTATGCCGTTATGCGCAAGCGATGTGCGAGTATGCTGAAGCGATTCAGCGGTAGCCCCAACAACATACTGGCTACACTGGCGGACAAAATTGATGGGCCTTTCATTAGGCACTGGGCAGGTAGACATGGTGCGTACTGGCGTAGGTAACTACATGTCGCCAATTAAATTAATTTAAGCTTTTTATTTTTATGTACTAACAATAGGTTAAGATTTTACTAACATTATATGGATCAATGGTCTAAAATAAATAAATTATTATTATTATTATAAGCTTGTTCTATTGCAATAAATAGATAGGTAGGTCGGTAGTTTATTTCCAATAATAAATTAATTCAAAACCCATCACAGGGTAACACAGCAAACCAATCATAATTAATAACGAATGCCGCGAATGCGTGCTTTCGATAAATGACTTGATTCGGTACATGATGTCAAGGCTATTTTCATGACGATATTCTGTGATAAGTCGTGATTATGTAGGTACCTACAGACGCCACGCACATCAAGCTACCCGAAACTGTCAAATTTTCCCAATTAAGTTTGAATAATTGTACAATGCGCGCCACGAAAGATGAGTCTTGACCCCGCCTCCCCCGCTCTTTCCGCCGCCCCTATGACGTCCGGTCCCGTCCCGCTCTCAGACCTCACCATACCGCTAAAGATATCTAAAATCGTGTTCTGCTAAGAGCGGGGGAGGCGGGGTCAAGTCTCATCTTTCGTGGCGCGCATTGTACCTGCTGTCTGTATGTGCCCAAATCCTATTTTCCTCATTTTTTTGTATTGCGGTAGACATGGGCGCAAAATTCGAAAAAAACACAAAGGCCTTTATATCAACATACCTACTTAATTCTTTTGATTACGTTTTTTTTTGTTTAAAAATCTTTTATCCCAATCAATTAAACGGATGTTTCGACTTGTAAAGTTATAGCTTATGATTATTATTGTTGAATAAAAACACGGTTCCGCTAACAAGGCAATTAAGCACATCGTGCCGATGTATCACAGAATCGGAAAAGGGTTCTGTACCTATGTTAAAAGTTAATATAGGTAATTGATTTAATAACAGTTGTACTTACCTAATATTTTCCGTGAAGGCTCCTTCAAACAGGCGCGATACGCGATAAATTCGCGCGCGACACAAAGGCACCGTAAGTCGCGCAACGAGCGGTGCCTTTGTTTCGCGCGCGATTCGCGTCGCGTGTCGCGCCTGTTTGCAGGAGCCTTGATTCTGACACCTTATTAGGGTTCCATCCCTCAAAAGAAAAAACGGAAACCTTATAAGATCACTTCGTTGCCCGTCTGTCTAGACCATTTTTCTCACGAACGCGTGGAGTTATCAAGTTGAAATTAACATCAAATACTTGCTGCAATCCCTTGAAGTAGGGAAAAAATCAAACTTCTAGGTCAACGCAATCAAAAGATACGGGCGTTTATGTTCAGGAATCAGAACTTATTGGGTATTTCCCGTTGACCTAGAATCGTGAAATTTGGCAAGAAGCACAAGCACCCAAAGGAAAAAATCCGAAAACCGTAGTTATATTACAAAAATTTCCAGAGAAAAACTATTTACATACTATAGTTTGTATAATGCGTGCCACGAAAGATGAGACTTGACACACCACGTGGTTTGACTTGCGCAGAACACAATTTTAGGTATCTTTAGCGGTATGAGGTTCAGACCTCATACCGCTAAAGATACCTAAAATTGTGGTCCCGTCCCGCACTCAGGTGCGGGACGGGACCGGACGTCATAGGGGCGGCAGAAAGAGCGGGGGAGGCGGGGTCAAGTCTCATCTTTCGTGGCGCGCATTGTACAGAACCCTTGGTGCGCGAATCCGACTCGCATTTGACCGTTTTTTTTAATGATGGCCGCAAGTTTTGGTCATTGGCGCGAAATTGGAGTGGCTTACGACCTCATATTGGCTAATGAAGAAGTTCTAGTGGTCCTTGGCAAGAGAACCTTTTTTTTCTTACGTCTAGAGAAGTTCAACCAGAAATCATATTCCTCCTCTATAGGCAGCATTATCTATAAAAGTATTTGTGTGTGTGTGTTGTGTGATTGAATTTGAGTTGATAGCAATATGCTCGGCTCTCTATGACATGGAATTTAAACAAATCTAATTGGTGAAATGTGGGTGTAGGTAGGTAAGTGTTTTTTTTAATTGTTGAATGGGCCCTCTCTTGACCTCGATCACGCCTGACGGAGAGCGATAAATGAGGTCTATGATGGAACGAGCGTGCCCAGAAGATGCCTAAGGCACTGGAACTCCCACGCATCGATGAAACACAGCTGGCTGCTTGACGCCGGACTCCGGTGGGAGGGTGGTCGCAAACAAGGCGGGCGTCAGCTATACCAACGCAAGTGAAGAATTGGCCAGTCAAATAAGGTGTTGGGTGTGACTGTCCAGGATGCGCTGAGCGCTCGGTTCAGTTGAGTTACTGGCGGAACAAACTGCGCTACACGAGGATGCTTCTTCATGTACAGACGCCAGCACATCAAGCTACTCAAATTTCTTTAATAGATTTTCAACTTTATCAATCATTGCAGGGATACATCTTAGGCCGTGGTAGGTAACCACTTTCTATCTTGTAGGCCATCTTTATTTGCCAACTAACAACCCATAAATAAAAACAGAACAAGCCCATCACGATTTTATTAAAATCTTAATTGATTATATATAATTAAAACTAACAGACCAAAAGCTGCTGTGCAATATCATGCGAAAACGTGACTCTAATGTAAGAGGCATAAATCGTATTTTTTTTACCATAAATTTCATAACCTCTTTCTGATTCTATTAGGTTACTAGCAGAGCTTCGCGGTTTCACCCGTATAAGTTTCAATCCCGTGTGAATATCGGGATAAAAAGTATCCTATGTGTTAATCCTGATTATAAACTACCTGTGTGCTAAATTTCATCCTTATCCGTTCAGTAGTTTTTGCGTGCAAGAGTAACAAACATTTTTTTTTTTTATTTGAAATGGGTTTGCTCTTGACTCTAGTCTAGGTCAGAGATGACAGAGACAAAGTCTACGATGGAGTGAACTCACCCAGAAGAAGCCTGTTCACTCTTACTTTGAAGAGATTCGGGTTGTATGCACTCGGAAACACAAACGCAGGTAGAGAGTTCCACTCTTTTGCTGTGCGCATTATAAAGGACATTTCAAAACGCTTAGTGCGAATTGGTGGAATAGCAATTAGGTAGGGATGGTAACTTGCAGTGCGTCCGGATGTCCGAGGGTCATCCATCTATCCTCACAAACTTTCGCATTTATAATATTAGTAGGATTAGTAAGATAGGATTTATACCTAGTTGTTATTTATCTAAAGATCTTTATTTAATTACTAACGATATTGCATAGAATAATTAGTGAGTGCCTTGTAATTAGTTACATGTTTTTCGATCTTGAACTTTTCTTAATAAATCTAATGAGTATAAATCCGGATCATTAATCAGTTTAACTGTAGTCTAGCTTAGACTGAGCAGAAAAGCAACATAATTGCTTAGAAATTTAGCACATTTTGATTGTAAATAAAGTTAGAAATTACCCACTGGCGGTTATTCTGTAAAACTGCGCTGAGGCATTTATTTTTTTAAATATCGCAGCAAGCCTTTTTGGTAGTTTTTTAAATGTAACTTTGTTAATTTAGAATACTCCTTTTTAGGGTTCCGTAGTCAACTAGGAACCCTTATAGTTTCGCCATGTCTGTCTGTCCGTCTGTCCGTCCTCGCTTAATCTCTCCCAAGTAACACAAAATCGATATAATGGAAAAAGTGATGACCAGAAAATTTCTTCTAGCTTCGTTATAGAATTTGAAGGGTTTTAGCAATGTCTTGCTTCTGTATAACAGCATTTTATTAACTTTGTAGTTCCTAAAGCTATAGTATAATCCTCTTTTTCAATCTTTTGTGCAGCTAAAGGTTTTATTTTAGACATAATTTATGTCTCTATACAGCTTCTAATACAGCTGTAAGCATTATACAAAAGTGTAGGCCGTATGTAAGCATTAATTACGGCTTAGGCTATTAAAAAGCATTTTAATAGTACATTACGATATTAGTGCGTAAAGATGGTTATAACATGCGAGGCGGAATTTCAGCCCGAGCCGAAGGCGAGGGCGTAATTGAGCCGAGCATGTTATAACCATACGCACGTATATCGTACGACGTTTTTTAACACATTTGCGAGGAAACAGAAAAAAAAAATTATATTTTGTTCATTTTTAATTATTGAAACAGTTAGTGAAATTACAATTGTTAAAATGATACGTAGTTGTAGTTGGTTTTTTAATTATGTTTTTATTATTATTATTACTATTCATAATGTCATTGTTTTGTGTTAGGGTAAATGTTGGAGACGACGAAACTTCTTGAAAGGCGGCAGAAGAGCATTGTAATTCGTCATTAGTTGTAAATAAAAAAGTATCATCAGTAGAAGAGGGGCGCGGCTCAGGGCAAAACTTCTTCGTTTGTGGCTCCAAATTTATTGTCTGAGTTATTTTGGAATTATTTATTTTGGAATATTTAAATTACCGCATAAACTGTTTTTTTTTTATTTTAAATAAACTCAATCTGTGAATGCACACTGTTGCTTTCCCGCCATTTTAACAGCGCGCTAGCGCTGCCTACTGACTGGCGCCGCGCGGCGATTAGTTCGAAATTTGAATAGCAACAGCGCGCTGCTCACTAGCTGGAGTCGTGCGGCGGCGATCAGTTCCAAATTTGAAATGGCAAATTATGTTATGGAATTTGTATGGACTATAACTTAACTATTTGCTTTGATAACACACGCGTTTTTTATGACCCTCTTTACATATGTAAAACCGGTGGAATTACATCAGCTTTACGAGCAAGGGTGTTAAAAAATTCTTTAAAACTGCTCTATGTTTTCTAACGACCTTTCGCATGGGTCACAACTGTTTAACGGTGTACATTGGTGCTGTTTTAATGCCAGCTTTTTAAAAGCATTTCATCATAATATTATATAGCCTTTATCTATACAAACGTATAATGACAAGAATTTTAACAAGCAATAAGTCGTATACTCGTCGGCATCCGCATGCCTAAAGTTTTTAATTATGCTTACGCCATTTTGCTTTTTGTATCGATAATATTTAAAATTTAATTTTATGGTAAATAGTCCTTTAGAAAGGACTTCAACCTATGGTATTGACCGGCCGGTACAATACAGGTATCATAATGACTAAAACTAAAGATTTCTTCGTAACAGCATATTTTTTTTTACAATTCCACATATTTTTATAATATTTTTGTAATAAATAGCTCTTTAATTTGAAGGCGCATGAAATATTTGATTCAAATATATACATACTTTCACAGTAAACTGATACTCGCACCTTAATTCACTCATAGAGAACAAAAACAAGAGTTTAATTACTTGCCTTGTAGCACTTATATTTTTTTGTTGAAAGTATCCATGTTCTTTTTACACAAGATTTATTAATAATAACAGAAATTAAAAATAATATTTGAAAATGTTTTTATTTTGCCTTTGTAATGGTACAAGCTGTATAAGAGCCGCATTTAACATATGCGCACTGCTTTAACCTGTTTTCACAGCCCATTATAATGCGTTTATCATTCCGGTAGACAACCAATATAATGCTGCTAAAATGCCATTCTTACACTTAAGGCTGTATAATTTGGGGCCCAAATTAGCATTACAAGAGCTGTATAGTGGTTTATAATGCCTATATGTAACTTCTTATAAAGCTATAATAATATGCTAATTCTGTTATCCATCGATTATAAAGCTATTTTGTGCTACTTGGGCTGTGACCGTTAGCACTAGAAAGCTGAAATTTGGTACCAATATGTACTTATATCAATCACGCCGACAAAGTGGTAAAATAAAAATTGGAAAAAAATGTTTTATTAGGGTAGCCCCCCTATTATGTAAAGTGGGAAGTGATTTTTTTTTTATTTCAACCCTAACGTGTGATATACTGTTGGAAAGGTATTTAAAAATGAATAGGGGTTTACTAAAATCATTTTTGATAATGTCAATAATTTCGGAAATAATCGCTCCAAAAGTAAAAAACAATGTGTCCCCCCCCTCTAACTTTTGAACCATAAGTTTAGAAAATATGAAAAAAATCTGAAAAGTAGAACTTTATAAGGACTTTCTAGGAAAATTATTTTGAACTTGATGGAAACAACAGTTTTTGTACAAAAAAGACAAAAAGTTGTACAAAATAATTTCTGGACTAAGTTTGTAGTATACTTAATCGTATATGCAAGCATTTTTTTAACTTCGTTTACATATTTTATTATCCTGAACGTATCTTTTTTCAAACGAAAACAAAAAAAGAATTATTAAAATCGAATCCCAATATTTTAAGATCTATGATCGACTACGATTATTACGCGAACATAATGGATACCCACTTTTAAACTCATAAGTGGGAACACTTATTGTGATGGACGGGAAACTACGGAACCCTACAGTGAGCGTGGCCCGACACGCACTTGTTTACTATTTGCATTTCCTGTGCGTGTCCCAAATAAAATATTTCTCTTCCTTGATTTTTAAATCTTACCGTGCAAACTTATGTGTGAAGTGAGCTTAAAGTGATCAGGGGGCCCAAAAAGGCCACTTTGGCAGAATCATAAAAAGAATAACAATATGAATCATAGTATGGCGAAGACAGTCCGTGTTTTTATTTTTGACGTGACAACGTCTAATAAATCGATGAAGCTGGCTGCACTCACGAAAAAACATGACTCATGTAGTGTTACCTCGTGGCCTCGCTCTGTAGCGTGGAGGCGTTCCATGGCGGCTTGAAGTGCAAGCGAATATTAACAAATGCAATGCAACTATTCCATCAGTATTTTCTTATGACGTTGTCACGTTCAACTATCGTCAGTAAACCGACTTTTTTTCACTGCACTACGTAGGTATAATCAAAGAGATTGGGATTGGATTGATTGGTATTTTAGCACAAACAAAAATAAATACCTAACTGAAAAGTCCTTCACGAATGGGATTTGATACGATTAACTTAACAGTTAACTGTCCATTATGATTCATAATGTTATCCTTTTATGATTTTGCTAAAGTGGCCTTTTTAGGCCCCCAGCTGTCTGTCATTCCAACTGATGCCACGCAACTGTGCTTGGGTGTGACAGTTTACACCAGTTTTCGCGATGAGATTTTTACAGAGTCAAATGGCTGGTCTAATTATGTAATACCACTACCACTTAATTCTACCACTACTAGTTTTGGATGTAAGGCTTCAACGCTTTTCCTAAGCAACCCTACACATTTATACCTATCCTGATCATCTAATTGGCACTTATTAGATAATATTGTGATATCATAATATTACGACTGATATAGCAAAAAAAAAAAAAAAATGTTCATACAAAAGTCAGCCTCAGCTTCCTTGAAATATTTATAGAATAATAAAAACTGAGGCGGAATCGCAAAAAAACTGTTTAAAAGCTGTAATTTTACGAATAGGCTTCGAAACCGTAAAAGTGTTAAACGAGAGTGGAAGGCGAAAGTTTGTGTGTGTGTACGAATGTGGATGGCTATAATAGAGGGGAAGATCAAATACACGATGGATGACTGCCGAGATAGCGACTAATAGAGAAATATGGAAGAACCAGACATGTTCCTCCGACCCTAAATAAATTGGCATAAGGACAAGGGAATGATGACATTTTTTACAGACGCCAGCACAATCAAGCTACTAAAATCTGTCAAATTTCTTTAACAGATTTTCAACTTTATCGCTAAAGCATAAGGTTCAAAGTTGATTTGAAAATTTTACAGTTTCGGGTAGCTTGATATGCTGGCGTCTGTATAATAGATAATGTGTGTGTGGAGTTGACTCTAATACGACACTGAATTACACCAATAAAGGTCCCAATTCACCCTTTAAACAATTAGACCGTATAAGTATAAAACTGAGCAAGAAAAACGTTCCCACGATTAAAATTTGCATAGGTAGGTACATATACATTCTTTAACTACTATAGTCGTAATGAGCGGAGGACGTGATTCCAATCTCGTTGCGAACTGAGATGATTGTGTCATTGCCTTATGTACTTGATGTTAACTAGGACTTATGTATTTGTAACAAAGGATTGAAGGTCGAGGGTTTTGTGAAAGTCAGAATTATGTCGTAAAAACGTTATTTTCGCCAGAATGATTTGTCCATTTATTGGATTGGTTGGTGATTGGTTTTGGTGGAAACGCCTAAGTATGCATACACACGAGCGATACACGTTGACGACAGAGACAACGCTCGATTCAACCCTTGCAGTACGTGTGTAGGTCATGTCGCTACCGCTTCCTGAGCCGGCCTCGGCGACACCGTCCACAGGACATCACAACAGTCTAAACCCACCGCGTGGAGACTGCTGCCCATGCAGCGGCCGCTATGCATGCGATTGACCTGACCCGTCCAATCCCGTTTTAGCTCGGCAGGAGGCGGATTTTATATCATGACTGCTCACGACTCCGTTCGCGAACATATCGGAAAACTACGTAATTGAATTTCATGGGGATTTTTTTTATTGCGTGGTACCTTCATTCTTTTTCTAAATAAAAGCCTAAATTACTCCTTATGACAACAGCTATCTGCCAGTGATAGCCCCGTCAAAATCGATCTAGCCGTTTCGGAGATTAAACTTTCGTTTAAACTTTCATATGCATTTAGTATAGTATTTTGACATTACAAACTGACACTTTACTTTTATTTATTTGTATAGATTTAGATTGGCGAAATGTAGATATACCGGTTTTAATCTCCCCTTTCTAATTGTCTTCCCAATGACCAGTAAACGAACCTTTTTTTTTGATTTTCGGGGGGAAACCTTCAAAAGGCACCTGGACTTTGGGGCAAACGACCAGGTAGTGTTGGACTCTCACCTCACTAAAACCACCCCGGTGATCACCATCAGCACATGGAGGGGGTCCCGTTACCTCTTAATAGACCAATCCGGAATCCCCCCAGTGCAACGCCTGTTAGGGCACGTCTCTGGGGAGACTAAAAAGGGGTCTCCCCTGAGCCTCACTATGCACGGCAGCACGTAACTACAGTGCCACCGTATTTCCTGAAATCACTAGTAAGACGAACCTAGTGACCTATCATTATGCACGGTTGACGGATTGGTGATTGTCATCATCTGCCTAGCGTTTATGTCGTAATTGGAAGACTAGTCATGCTAGTACAATATGGCGCCCCCCTTGGCACAATCCTTGTTGCCGCACCCATGGCTTTGCCCAACAAGATAAGGTAAAAAAAAAAAAACAATCCTCCTAGACGAACGATGATAAAAACTCGATGAGATCATTATGATCAAAAATCCGGTATTAATACCCACTTAATTTTTTGAGGTTTATTCATGTTTAACGTGACTATTCAAGGACTGCCTCGTTGGTTTATGGCTCCTGCAAACAGGCGTGATGCGCGACGCGAATCGCGCGCGACACTAAGGCACCGCTCGTTGCGCGATTTGCGGTGCCTTTGTGTCGCGTGCGATTTTATCGCGTGTCGCGCCTGTTTGAAGAAGCCTTTAGTGGTAGCAAGTGGCCAAGTGCTACTGAGCATGAGGTCCTGGGTTCGATTCTCAGGTCAGGCAACGTGTTATTGGGTTTTTCCATCTGGAATTTCTCAGCTCGGAGTCTGGATTTGTACGCTGGTCATGGCAATAGGCTCGCCTCCTATTACATGGGACTTAAAGATAATCGGCAAAATATGGGTGTACCACAGGTAGGTACACCTCTGCCTCACCCCTGGAAAATACAGGCGTTATGTTATGTTAATCTCCAAGGCATTCCCAATACTGGTCAGCGGGATTGTCCGAAAGGGTTACCGCTGGCCCGGAACATAAAGGGCTAAGGAAGGAACACGGGTGGGTTTTAGTCAGTAAGAGTCTGACACTTCCTTTCGCTCCACCCAGAGCGGGAGGAGTCATTTGATGATATCCCATCCTGAAAAAAAAAGGCATTCCCAATACTAAAGTCTATTCAAACTTATGTCATGTTTCAAATTAATATTATTTCAAGTTAAACAAATATCAACTTTATTTTAATGAAAATTAAGTTGACTTCAGAGTGACTAGCATTTTTGAAACGTAAACTGAACTTTATTGTGTAGGAATTAAAGTTATTTTTCCATAAACTCATATTTTGTTTATATTTTTGGCAAATAAATCGCAAATGCAGATTAACTGTTCTAGTGCTTTACTCGATGCTTAATGTCTGGTTCTCATCTAATTTAAGGCTGAAGTTTAGCCATTTGTGGCATGTTTATAGCTTCCGCCAAAAAGGTTGCCTTAAATGGCACTTAATTCATGTCTGCATAGAAAGCCCTTTGGCCTTCGCTATCCCTTATCGACGTGTATCTACGTATGGGACTAAATTTCAAGAGTGGAATAATTAAGGAATGCTTTCGGCACGCACTTTTTGGACGATTTTTTCGCTAAATCCTAACTTGGGGAACTCTTTTGGGTTGCTTTATTAGGATTTGAAGCCGGCCAGCCGATTTGATAAGAAATAACAAAAATAAAGGAATTTGAAAAAAAACAGGAATACTGACTTTCGGAAAACTTGTTATTGTGTGACAAATTATCTGAAACAGTACAGTAGCACTTTGTTGACCACAGTGTGAAGAGACAGTTGAGTACGTGATCCCCCAAGTGGAATGACTGAATTTATTCATCATACTTTGTACAATAGTTTTCACTAAAGTCACAATGGATCACTGCATCCTTTTCAGTCATGTTTTCTTTCAGTGCCTTCAGTGTCAGGTACTGGTGTATGATGTTGGTTACGTGGTTCATAAACTTTAGTAACTCTTACATGAAGCGATAAATTCAGTATTCCACCAGCCGTCATCAGTATTCCGTAAGCCGTCAGTATTCCGCCAGTCGGAATAATGGAATACTGACGTGAAATACTGATGATCGAGGAGTTTTTGGCTAAAAACGGATCTTTAAAATATATTTTTTAAATCTCAACCTTATAAACCAATAAATTAAGCAAATATTTCATCGTTCTACATTAAAATAAAACAAATTATCTAAAAACTTACGATAGAAATCATTTACCAAAGTTTAAGAATCATTTACAAATCGGCTGGCAATGGCACTCTCCTCGTCGATTGATGCGACCGTACTAAAGGACCGAGGGACTTTAGTCCTTCAAAGGGTGTGCGGGGTGCGGAGCGGGGTGCATTTCTCTAACTTACTAAGCGGCAACGGTGTGAAGTTTTGATAATGTGTGTTTTTACTAGGAAATACATCTCGCCGGAATTTTATCTCAAAACCGAGTGGCAAAATGCAAAACGATTGTAAGCCTATCTATTATGTGAAATATGTTTACAATATGTCTTAAACAGTCAGAAAACTATTCTAGTTTATAGTTTTAGTGACAATTATCACTTTATTCTACAAGTATGTTATTTTAAAGGGCTTTGAGTAAAAAAAGATAGGCCAGTTACAACCGGAAAACTGACGAGTTTTGGTGTTTAGAGCCAATTTTCACGTATTCATTGTAATTAGATTTTAACAAAATCGGGTGCAGACCTATAACTTAGTTTAAATATTACTCTAGAACCTATAAATATTTATATTTTTTGTAAATACTAGTGATGCATGCCAGTACGCGCAAAATTCCACTTTTAAAATTTAGTCCCGTATACTTAATTCATTTTCTTTGTTACAACTTTCAACACGAAAATAATTTAAGTAAAGCTAGTAATGAATTACCTCGGCTGTCCCATTTCAAAACCTAGTAAGGGACACTTTTTACAAAAATCGTTTTATTGCATAATCTTGCTAACCTAGAAGGTCTCTACCAAATACAAAAACACCAGCGTTTTAAACTTACATAAAAGGAGATATATTTAAGCATCGGTACCTAGTAAGTGCACCTTTCACTCCCTAGTGACCCTTTTAAAACCTAGTAAATCACTGTAACCAATTCAAAAAATACATTCCAATACACTGACCAATATTACGTTTATGCGCTCTCCTGTAAAATTTAATTTTAAGTCCTTACTAGGTTTTGAAATGGGGCAGCCGACCTCATCTCGCTTGTCTGCGGGGTACTTAATTGCGAAACACACTATCAGTATCAATGGGTTTCATTTTGACAGTTTTACAACATTCATTGCGCTATTGACGTTGTTCAGCTGAGATTTTTTTCGAACATATGAAGCGATGAATTAGGAATACCGTTCAAAATGATTAGATTGAGATTGGTAGTATGTTACGCAATCAGGGTACTGGCCAGTAATAGTGTAAAAAGGCAGTGTCGAACAATAAAAAAAAAACGCCGAATAAAACACGTTTCTTGTATTGAGATCCCCGTTAATTTTTTTTTTTTAAACTTTGCCCCACTCTATGAATTACTCCTGTATCGTGGGTGCGTTTACAAACATTTAAATTCACATACACAAACAGCCAGACCCGGAACAACTACCAACTACCTGCAGCTGCAACTACCTGTAGGCTACACAGATAGGTATTTGTTCCGTGCGGGTATCGAACCCGCGACATGCAGCGCAGCAGTCGATCGCTCAGCCACTGCGCCAACCGTGTCCTCAAAACAACTAACTTACACCTAACTTACCTTACCTTACCTTCCTTACTTTCCTTACTTACCTTTTTACCTTATAACTTTATTTTATTAACAGAAATACACACTCTGAAAATTTCAAGTGTCTACCTATTACAGCTCATGGCCCGCTGACAGACAGACGGACGGACAGACGGAGGCTTATAATAGGGTTCCGTTGGCACACTTTGTATACAGAACCCTAAAAAATAATAGGTCTACAAAAGCTAGACCACCCAGCAAAAATTAATCACGATAATTTTACGATCACGGATAACATAGCAAAAAATTTAACGCCATACAATAATAGTTCTATTAATCTTGTATTATCAGCTCAAATTACATACCTACACAATGAGATATGAAGTGTTTACCATACATTACGGAAGTTCGCTGAGTCAAGGTGATGTCAATGGCCTCTGACCCGTAGCGTGCTCACCGTACCTACCTACTATAGATTATCTTGCGGGTTCGCCAGCACATCAAGCTCCCGAAACTGTAAAATTTTCCCAATCAACTTTGAACCTAAAGCTTTATCGATAAACTTGAAAATCTATTACAGCAATTTGACAGATTGTAGTAGCTTGATCTGCTGGCGTCTGTATTTATACTACTTTTGGTTTCTTTGGTATTTTACTGTTGAGAATGACTACATCTTTATTGTCGATGGGTTTTATTATTCCACCTTCCTTAAGGGGGAAGCGCTAAGGTAGCCCGCGAAATTCAAATTTTCTTAGGTTTTTTGCAATTTGCTGGTCAGTATGAAGTTGTACGTTGATTAAAATATGATTCGCGACCGTAACAATATGTATTTACAGAATTATAATCATTACAATCAGTAATACAGAAACTTCGCACCTTTACATAAAGTCTCGCCTACATTTAAAGCCAATTTATTGTTAATAACTTCGTAATAATTCTGGTAACACGGCTGACATAAAACTGTCACCCAGCGAACCGCTAAACACGCAAGATAAGTCGCCGTCATTAAATAAAGATGTTAAAGTAATTAACTGCTCTAGTACATGTACTAGTTAGAATAATTTAGTGTTAGCTCGTAAAGTGGTTAGTTGGTGCTGTATTAATCTATACTAATATAATAAAGCTGAAGAGTTTGTTTGTTTGTTTGTTTGTTTGAACGCGCTAATCTCAGGAACTACTGGTTCGAATTGAAAAAATATTTTTGTGTTGGATAGTCCATTTATCGGGGAAGGCTATAGGCTATATAACATCACGCTACGACCAATAGGAGCGGAGCATCAATCAAAAATGTTGCAAAAACGGGAAAAAAATATTCCTTTTGAGAGCTTTCGTTGCGTACGCTGCGTAAACGGTTAAAGTTACGCAAAAATCATGTATGACGGAATTGTTTCCCTTTAAAAGTTCTAAAAAAAAGTCCGCGACAGCATATGTCTATCTTTTAAGGTTTACTCACTATAACCTTTTTTATGGTAATCAAATTTCTTCTAAACTAATGCATTATTTGCGAAGGTTTTTTTTTTTAAACGGTTTTATTTAGCTCACCCCGTTTGTTTTATTTATTCTTGTGTCATATTTAGTAATTCAAATTTCACCCTCTTCCTGTCAACCGATTAATCTGAAATTTTGTATACACTTTGGATTTTGGTGACAATACAATTATGTTTATTCATTATCATTATAAATTCAAGATGGCCGCCGCTACAAAATGGCGGATAATTTATGTTTTATTAATCCCATCAATATGGGTATCAAATGAAAGGGCTCAACAAGCAGAATACAATATACTATAAAAAATTGAAATCCAAGATGGCAGCCGCTACAAAATGGCGGATAACGTAGGTTTTATCAATCCCATCAATATGGGTATCAAATGAAAGGGCTCAACAAGCAGAATACAATATACTATAAAAAATTGAAATACAAGATGGCGGCCGCTACAAAATGGCGGATAACGTAGGTTTTATCGATCCCATCAATATGGGTATCAAATGAAAGTGCTCAACCTGTATAATACAATGTACTATATAAAATTAAAATCCAAGATGGCGGCCTCTACAAAATGGCGGATAACTTAGGTTTTATCAATCCCATCAACATGGGTATCAAATGAAAGGTCTCAACAAGTAGAATACAATTTACTATGCAAAATTGAAATACAAGATGGCGGCCGCTACAAAATGGCGGATAACGTAGGTTTTATCGATCCCATCAATATGGGTATCAAATGAAAGTGCTCAACCAGTATAATACAATGTACTATATAAAATTAAAATCCAAGATGGCGGCCTCTACAAAATGGCGGATAACTTAGGTTTTATCAATCCCATCAACATGGGTATCAAATGAAAGGTCTCAACAAGTAGAATACAATTTACTATGCAAAATTGAAATCTAAGATGGCCGCCGCTACCAAATGGCTGATAACAATTTTTTTTCAAGCACTAAATGAATTAAACAGAATGCGAAATAAAAACTAAAAACTAGAAAATAAAAAAATAGGTAAAAAAACTTTTTCAGTTAAACGGTTTTATGTTAAACATACATTGCAATGTTTAAGATAAATGTACTAAAAACCAAAAAATAATAAAATAGATACAGTCGTGGGAATTATATAAACATATGCATAGACTAGACTAAAATAAAACCGTGGGGCACGTCAATTGTCTACAAATTATCGACTTAATGTGACGTGCCCCACGGTTTTATTTTAGTCTAGTCTATGCATATGTTTATATAATTCCCACGACTGTATCTATTTTATTATTTTTTGGTTTTTAGTACATTTATCTTAAACATTGCCATGTATGTTTAACATAAAACCGTTTAACTGAAAAAGTTTTTTTACCTATTTTTTTTTTATAAACATGATATTAATCCTTATCAAAATAAATACGTTATTCATCACAAGTCTCTAATGTTGAATAAAATTGCCCTTGACATCATTTGATTTCAATGAATATCTTAGGAGTTGCATAGTTTACAAGTAATATAGTCGCATAGTTTACATGTATAAGTAATAATCTTAAGTAATATCTTAACTTAAAGTAATGGAATATATTTTTAACCGACTTCAAAAAAGGAGGAGGTTCTCAATTCGGATGTTTCTATTTTTTATTTTTTATGTATATTCGGGCATAACTCCCTCATATAATATGTATAGACAGACGGATTTGCAAAAATTTTTTTTATTCGAAATCTTTTTATTCCGGAAATATTTTTACTCCGAAACTCATCATCAGATCTTTATGAAATTTAAATAGGACCAATTTAAATTTCATAAAGATCTGATGATGAGATTCGGAGACAGACAACGGAACTCTTCAATAAATGCCAGCAAATCAACCGCGATTGCTGCTATAGCATATGTATGCATTGTTTACGCAATCACACAACATAACATTACGCCTGTACCTTTGAAAGGGGTAGGCAGATGTGTTCAATAGCTTCCTGTCACTGATATTCATATACCAAGTAGTGTTATATGAATTTGTTTGGGGTAGGCAGGTACAACTAAAAAGTGAAAAATAAAAACTTAAAAATAAAAAAACAACCGACTTCCAAAAAAAATACTACAAAGTGAAAAATAACTTTAATTTCGAAAGTCGGTGTCAAAAAATGAAAATACAGAACCAACGATACCGACTTCCGAAATTAAAGTTATTTTTCACTTTGTATTTTTTTGGAAGTCGGTTGTTTTTTTTTGTCAACAAGTTTTTAGTAGGTTTTTTCCTGAAATTACCGCGGGTGAAACGGCGGGGCACAGCTATTATTAAATAAAGTTACCTTTAGCAGTTAATAGAACAGAAAAACAAACTGTTGTTTGTTTGTTTGAACATGCTAATCTCTGGAATTATCAATTATTTTTGCATTAGATTGTCCAATCCATGTGGAAAGCTTAATCACGCCAGGACTCTTTGGAGCTGAGCAAAAAGAAAAAGGTCAGGAAGAATGCTAAGAGAAAACGATGTGATAGCGCGGGCGGGTGATGCGATGCGATGGGTTGGGGGAGCAAGAAATTTCACGCGGACGAAGTCGCGGGCAGAGGCTAGTAACTTATAAGCGCACGGAGTTCAAGCACTTATTCTGGAAATAGCACTTCAATTTCAACGCTCTACATAATTAGAAAAACTTTATTAAATAAAAAAAAAAACAGCCGACTTCTAAAAAAACATTACAAAGTTAAAATAACTTTAATTTTGGAAGTCAGTGACTTTGGTTTTGTATTATCTTTTTTTTTTGCTAGCGACTTCGGTTGTTTTTTTTTGTGTAGGTAATACCTAATGTTTAAATATTTCACTTTTTAGTTGTGGTACCTACCCCAAATTTTGTATAACTTCAATTGCTAAGTACCTATACAGTGACAGGGAGCTGTTATAGCACCATCCATAAACATACACTAAGTGGAAAAAATACGTACAAAAACTACTGCTCATCAGAACTTGACCAAATTTATATGGGACCAACCTGAAAATCCCGGGAAAAGTAGAAAAAAAATCAAATCAGTTTATAAATGTCGGAGTAATATGATTTGTTTTCTTTTGTATCCCGGGTATCGAGCTAACTTCTCATACAGAGATGGAATGAGCTTACTGAGGTAACAAACATAAAAAACAAACGAATTGAGAACCTCCTCCTTTTTTGAAGTCGGATTAAAAGAAAGAAAAAATGTTTTACTGTCACAGAAACATATTAAGATGACTATAGGTGCCTCACCTGCTTTCGTTTAATTCCGCAGTTACAGGTTGCAAGATCATCCAATCTGCTCTGTAAAAATGTCACCGTAAAAACTTAGATGAAGTGAGTTTGAAGTGAGCTGTCAGTTGTGTCACTCCCTAGCATCAGGTGTAAAATGACAGTTCACTTGAAGCTCACTTCACCTCAGTTTTCGCAGTAAGATTTTTTCAGAATCCATCGGCTGTTCGCCATAGCAGCTCTAATTAAATCAGCCCTACTGAGGCTGGCTAATAGAGAACCCAGGAGGCGACATCTCGTAATGTACCTACAGTGCGTGCCACATAAGAAGAGACTTGACCTCGCCTCCCCCGCCTCTTTCCGCCGCCCCTATGACGTCCGGTCCCGTCCCGCACTCAGACCTCATACCGCTAAAGATACCTAAAATCGTGTTCTGCGCATGTCAGACCACGTGGTGTGTCAAGTCTCTTCTTACGTGGCACGCACTGTAAAACATTCAAAATCTAGTCAGTCTCATCTCGACGACAAACAAATGTCAAAATGTAGGGAAATTAGAGGTATTTTTGACAGATTGACACCGAGATCAGAACATGGACGTTCTTAAAATTACAAGAACTGCGTCTCTGGGTCTTTTGAAAAAAAAAGTGTAACCTTTCATTGCGGATGCATATTGGACACTTTCCTCGGAGCTTTTTCTCACACTCGGGCATTTTATCATAAAACATTGTTTCACAGTCCTGCTTTCCTGTGTATTGAGCATAGAAACAGGGGCATTGACTCTTATACAAAACGTAAGTTTGTTAAATAAAAACATAACTAACTATGTATTTGTCAATTTGACATTATCTTTAGTTCCCGTTATGTTAAGCAGCACTTGTCTGCCCACTACCTACCGATTAATTATTTACCGCAACTTGAAAATTGATACCTGACAATGAGATAAACATCTCTATTATTTTGTAGATGAAGTCCAACCTCTTTTGAGTTTAATTACGGGTATGGATGGTTGTTGTGAACTGACAAAAAAGTAACAAGTAGTTATTACGAATTGCTGAGTATTAAATTGGTCTAGACTTCATCAAAGTAACGCTACTTCATCTTGTAACGGTTGCTTCAAGAACAGAAGTCACGCTAAGGTCTTTGACGTTGTGGCACGCGTAATGGAACTCTTGGAGTTGGGCGCGGGAACAAAGCAAGTCTAATGGTGTTGAGCAGGACACTTGGCAGGTGATGAAATGTGGGGTAAACTTTTTAATCAAAATTTTATTTGCTCTAAATGTAGGTGGAGTCTAAAGATTGGATATAGAAGCGCTGATGGTCTTGTGGTGAGCTGGACAGACGAAATTGCTGTGATCACTCGTTGAGCTTGGAAACACTGGTACAGGAACATGGCTGTTGCTGCGGATTACGATAATGAATCTTTCCAGTCGGATGAAGAAAACTGAACATCCAGAAGACGAGCGTGCAAGAGTTGAGGCGACACGCAAAATTGGTTAGACAAAGTCTTGCAAAGAAGAAAGATCGGATTGGCGAACTTGGTAGTTTATCATTAGTAAGTAAATAGGTAGTTAAGTACATGGAAGTTTTTCCGATTTGGACCAAATCGGAAAAGCTTTTATGTCCAAATCATTCAGTTATGTGTGGTGGTTTCATATGGTTTTATATGCCCAAAATTTAATGTTGAGGGTAACATAGGTACAGCATAGATGTCCTGAGGTGACACAAGGAAACATAATATTGTAACATTTTACATGGTACATTTTGGAAGTTTTTATTTCCGATTTGGTTAAGTGCAGACACGGTTTTCATAATGGTTTTTTATGCCCAAAAATTAAATGCCCCGAGGTGACCCACGGAAACATCTAACATTTGCACATGACGCGTGACGTCACCACACGCGTTGCCTGTCATTCAACATCAGCGCTTGTGAAAACCTGACATAAATGAAATAAATAAATAAAATAAAAAAAAAACCTGAGATATTTGTTTATTATTCCGCTTCCCGGTGACTTTTCAAGGCGTTATTTTATTTCATTTCCGTAATCCACCAAAGTCAGAATAGGGCCGCCGCCGCTGCCGCGAAACATGTTTTCGATCTGCACTATTTTAGTTGAACTTTGACTGGCGAATTTGTATCTGTTAACCCAGGTAGCACGAGTGTGTTTTTCGCGCACTGAATTTTCATTGCACTGTTTTAGCGCCGAGAGTGGGAATTCCAACAGTGTGTATTTTTGACGCAATGGTATGCGCTTTGTTGAATTCTCAATGCTCAGCTCAACATCGAGAGTTGGAAATTCAGCGTGCGTTAAAATCCCTGCGCGATATTTTTACGTTCGTGTAAACGTGCTCAAATGACATCACTAAAATGACTGAAATTAAGAACTCTGTGTTTCCGCGTAGGGAAGATGGTTTAGTAGTTTCTGGTAAGGTACATAGCAAATTTATTAGATGTAATTTAACACCTATTACATCATCATCTGCCTAGCATTTTCCCAACTATTTTGGGGTCGGCTTAATTATGTAGCTCAATACCAGTATTTTACATAGAGCAACTGCCTATCTGTAAAATAGCTGTGAATGCTGAGCATGAGGTCCTTTTTTTTTTTTTTTGACGGGGTAAACCTGGGTTCAATTCCCAGATCGGGCAAAGTGTATTGGGTTTCCTATCAGGAATTTCCCAGTAGCAGCCCAGAGTCTGGATATGTGCTCGGTTGATGCAATAGGCTCTCCCCCTATTACATGGGACTTAAAAATAACTGGCGAAATATGAGTGTACAGACGCCAGCACATCAAGCTACCGTAAACTGTAAAATTTTTACCAATCAACTTTGAACCTTATGCTTTAGCGATAAAGTTGAGAATCTATTAAAGAAATTTGACAGATTGTAGTAGCTTGATGTGCTGGCGTCTGTACAAGGCGTGACGTTATGACGTTATAATTTTTAAATTCCAGTGAATCGCGGGATGAAAGGCATGTCCACACACGTCGCATTGCACGTAAAATAGCTTCGCCTAATCCGATCACCACTAACGACCTAACTGCAAAAAGGATTAACTAATGTTTTCGGTCAAGGTTAGGTTTCTAATTAAAGCGATAATGATAATCTTTATTGTTTGTTTTAACTCTTACATCTTACATCAACAATAGTTTATCTATACTTACTTATAATAAAGCTGAAGCGTTTGTTTGTGTGTTTGTTTGAACGAACTACCAGTCGGGTTTGAAAAAATCATTTTGCATTTTATAGCCCAACTAGCTGCGGCCCGCGGTTTCACCTGCGTAAGTGTCGAATATCGGGATTAAAAGTAGCCTATGTGTTAATCCTGGTTATAAACTATCTGTGTGCCAAATTTCATGCAAATTCGTTCAGCCGTTTGTGCGTGAAGAAGTAACAAACATAATATGAACTGCACACGCTCACAAACTTTCGCCTTTATAATGTTAGTGTGATTCTTGAGGAAGGCTGTATGCTATTTAACATCAAGCTAGGACCCATACGAACCGAGCAAAAAGAAAAAAAAATCGGATAGAACGCTTAGCGAAGTAATAGCCCGGGTAGGCGATTCGATGCAATGCGACGGGATGGGTCAGGGGATCAAGAAATTTAAAGAAAATAAAAAAGAAAGAAAGAAAATTTTTTGAATTTGTTTTTTTTTGTTTTTTGTATTTTTTTGTGTGTATTTGTTTGTTTGTTTTTATTTTTTTTGTTTGTTTGTTTGTGTTTTGAAATTTCACGCTAACGAAGCCGTGGGTAGAAAGAAGCTAGTAAAATAATATCGTTATAATGATCTGTTACTGGTATCACGAAATAAATGCGCGGTGGCATCACGAAGTTAACACTTTGAAGATGTGCTTTAATAAAAACAAAAGAGCTCGAGTATCCAAGGTCTGAACTCTGAACATCACGTTCCTATTCTAATTGCTAAAAGAACAGTAGCAAAAACAATAAACAATGTTTATTTCATTGCACAGAGCCATTTATCAGTTACTAACAAGTTTTATTTTATAATACAATCAGCTGTATCAATTAATCAATATGGCGATGTTTCGTTGGTTGGGTGTTCATACAAAATCCATACTAATATTATAAATTCGAAAGTAACTTTGTCTGTCTGTCTGTTTGTATGTTACCTATTCACGCCTAAACCACTGAGCGGATATCGATAAAATTTGGCAGAGAGATATATTGCATCCCGCGGAAGGACATAGGATAGTTTTTATCGACGTACCTCGCGGGCGAAGCCGCAGGCGGAAGCTAGTATTATATAAAGACATATTTTTATGAAAAGTGAATTTATACCTACTGGTATTTGAAAAAGATTTTATTATTCAACGATAAATAAGCGTTCATCTGGAAATTCGTAACACAGCATCATCATTTCAGCCGAAAGATGTCCACTGCTGGACATAGTCCTCCCCTAAGTACCGCCACTTCGACCGGTTCTGTGCTTCCTGTATCCAGCGGAATTACTTACTGAAAATGAATTACTGTAAGGAAATTGCGAGCCTATCTATGCTCGCAATTTTTCCAAACTTGTGGCACTGTTTGAAAGAAAGAAAGAAAGAAAAAGTATTTATTGCGACTCGTACAGGAAGATCACAAACAAAATTAATACAGCAAAATAAAAAACCAAGTTATATAAAAAAAAAGTATAAAAAGGAAATTGAAACAGAAAGTCCTATACGAGGCCAAAAGGCTCCTATCTCAGCATGATGCTGCGACATGTTTGGGGAAAGCTTTATCCACCAGATAACGTTTTTGACTGTTAGGTTATTATGGTGGTGATCATCGTCGAACTAGCTAGTTTTTTAAAACTACTTTTTTCGGATCGGCTTCCAATCCAACCGGATTTTCTTCGGGCTAATGACGGTTACCTTGGTTCCTTTGCGGATCTCCTCATTTCTGATTAGTAAATATATCTGCCTAGCCTTGTCCTAACTATGTAGGGGTTGGCTTCCAGTCTAACCGGATGTAGCTGAATACCAATGTTTTACATGGAGCGACTGACTATCTAACCTCCACAACCCAGTTACTGGGTAATACAATACTCCTTGGTAAGACTAGTTGTCAATCTTTCAGGCTCCTTACTGCCCGTAACGACTTACCAAGACTTAAAAAAACAACCGACTTCCAAAAACGACAATGCAAAGTGAAAAATAACTTTATTTTCGGAAGCCGGTGTCGTTGGGTTTGCATTTTCGTTGTTTTACACCGACTTCCGAAATTAAAGTTATTTTTCAATTTGCAGTGTCTTTTTTGGAAGTCGTTTGTTTTTTTTTTTTTGTAGAAAAGTTTTTATTTTTCACTTTTTTCTTGAATATTGGCTAGTAATTTTGGTTTAAAAACCAAACTGAACCGATTTTGATAATTTTTTTATGGAACTAATCTGAATGTAACCTATATCCTTCCAAATAAAAAAAAATCGGCTTATAGATAACCCTGGAGTTCACTTAATTCACCTGGGTAACAAAAATTAAAAAAAAAATGTATTTTAATTATGAGTTTTCCGTTAAAAGTAAACACCATTGTGTATGAAATCCTCTCGAAGAACATCAGAATCTCCTAAAGGCTGGGAACAAGTTTATTCACATGCTAAAAGCATGATTCTTAATGTGATGAATGGAAGAATCGTACTGATTAATTATCGAATAATTTGCATTGATTAATGATATTGTTAATATTGTTGGTAACATTACATGATGCGTAGGTCGAGTTGTGCGTTATTGTGGTGTCAGTGTCAATGACAGTGTCAATCACTGTCAATGACTCATCAAAGTTACGATTATGACATTGATCCTACTTTTTGCGGCCTAGAAAAACGGTATGGAAAGAGGACTGAAGATTTTTATACGGAGCCTTTTTATAGGTAGGTATTTATAGGTAGGTATTTTTATATGGAGCCTTTTATAGGTAGGTAGGTATGCCACAAACTCAAACTCAAAGCATGTATTTCAATTAAACCATTTACAGGCACTTTTGAATTGTCAAAAAGTCGGTCAGTCAGAAAATATGAAGCTAGTTGCCCATTCCAAAGCGGACCTTCAAAGTCCTTTATAATTTGTCAATAGAAAATAAAAATGAATTATAGATGCACTTTTCTTGGAGTTTTTGCCATATTAAAAAGAATTTACAGCTGCAATAATATCTGCAATATTCTTTTGTGTATTTATTGTTCGTATTGCTGTTCAAAGTCAAAGTTCAATAAAGGGCAAAAAAATTAGCACATCATAAAGAATCTTATCGTTTTTAGAAAACTATTTATAAATGTTTGTTGCATGTTTACTATTATATAGTAGTATAATTAAAGTATCCGTCTAAGAAACTACAGTTCACGCCTTCTTGTAATAATCTTATAAAACAAAATGGTGTTTTTTTTTGCATGATATTACGCATATTGTTATCAAGGAAGTTACATTGATCTTGAAATAATAGTAATGAATGAATGAACTCAATCATAATGAAATTACCATTATCAGTTTTGTGGTTAATGCTTTATTAAATAGATTATAACTAAACTGAGCTACGTTAGCAACTACGTAGGTATTCAATTGGATTTTTTCTATAATTTACTAAAGTTGATCTTCATTGTCTGAGTTGCCAAATCAGGAAATTGAACCTTGGACCTCATGATTCGGAGTCGTGCTTTGTATTCCTCTCTTACCAATATCTGGCTAATTACTATCTACCATCAAAAATTCTGGCAAAAACAGAAAACAAACGTAAATATTGAAAATTACTTCACCTAATAATATTACCGTGTCCTAACCGTATTAAAATACCTACTATCCATCCGCCCAAGTCCTAATCAAAGATCTCAGACTTCTCCAAATTAACATTTAAACAACGAGATATTGTCTTCATCAGTTATAATCATTATAAATATTTCACACAAACTTGATTTTACCAACATCATAAACCTTATCTCTTTAAACAAAAAGTTTATTTTCGTTTAGCACCACATTCTTTTCGAGGAATAAAAAGTCAATAAAGCGTGTGCGCAGCCTTCCCTGTCAATAAAATATCACGATATCTTTTTCAAATGCTCTAAGGAGGTGTTGTGTGTTAATTGTAAAAGAAAATAAAGCACATATCTGAGACAGGGTGGTGAAATACATAATTTAGATGAATGATGATACTTCTCAATAATCCAGGTCAAATTAATTTTGGTTTTGAGACTACAATATTATATGCAATGGTAGATTTAACTAAAAGCGAGATTGGTTGGTCGATTCGTGCTGTATGGGTGACCATCCATTACATATTGAGACCCTCCGTGCCTCGGAAAGCCCGTTAAGCCGTTGGTCCCGGCTGTCAGTCGTAGATCTTTGACAGTCGTTACGGTAGTCAGAAGCCCAAAAGTCTGACAACCTGTTTTACCAAGGCATATCGTGTTACTCAGTAACTGGGTTACGGAGGTCAGATAGGTAGTCGCTCCGTGTAACGTACTGGTATTCAGGTGTATCCGGTTAGACTGGAAGCCCAACATACTTAGTTTGGAAAAGGCAGGCGGATTGATTGGTTCTCAAGCTAAAAAACAATAAACTTACCAGTGTAGCAGTGGTTCTGTAGTTTAGACAAAGCTTTTTGGTCGAATTCAAGTACACTGGAAACCGCCTAACAAGACTAATAGAGAACACCAGCTTCTGGAAAGTGTACCTACTACACTTAGATATATGAACGACCCTTAAATATTCTACTACATTCCAAGTTGTGTTCAGCAAAATTGATCCTTGATGTGGGCCTAGTAAAGCTGTTTATTCATTAGCAAAGTGAGTTTGGAGAGATTCCTAGTTTATAGTCCGCGCGGAACTAATTGACCGCGCCTTAGGTATGTGAGCGGTGGGACGGAGGGGCGGGGGCGCTTTGTCATTACTCAGTATGTGCGTTGCGAATAATAGGCAACCCTGCCGCCCTCACCCCCGTCCCCACCCAAGGCGCGGCCAACTAGTTCCGCGTGGACTATAGCAATTTACATTGTAATATTGTTTTCTCTCTCTCCAGGCGGTGTTATTCTGTAAAAATCTCACCGTGAAAACATAGGTGAAGTGAGCGTGGAGTGAGCTCTCAATAGTGTCATTTCCTAGCAAAAACAAACTCACTTTACCTAAGTTTTCACAGAATCGACCGGCTGTATCATAACCTCGGTCAATAACTGTGTCACCAACTAAATAATTCATGAATTACATTAGAATCGTCCACGCCTATATCAACTCCTAATTAATAGCCTAAATGTAAAGGTTAACATCCATTGCTCGCTCGCTTAGTATTTAAAATGGCGACAAAGCTTGAAGCAAAAGTAGCAATGGAAAACTTTCAAACTTGTAAGCGACCGGGCAAAGCTAATGGAATCACCATTAGCTTTGCCCGGTCGCTTACAAGTTTGAAAGTTTTCCATTGCTACTTTTGCTTCAAGCTTTGTTTAATGACATTATGTCTACGATTAATAAAAAGAAACAAGTTTCTACACGTGTTTTACGATCGTTTAGCGATCAAAGTGACGATGACGTGATGATACATTAGAGTAAAACGTCAGGGAATATAAATAAAGACATTTATTGGTTTTTGTAAAGAATTTCTAAAGGCAGCGTCAGGTCGTGTGATGTTTCTAATTTCGACGTTAATTATATGTTCCTCTATATAGCGTGTATCAGAAAGGCAGGAACTCACCCCAAATGTATAGGACGGCCGATTATACTTTCGCGATTACGATGTTGGTACCATTGAGAAAATTGTGAAGTTTGATGGTCTGTACCGTACCATTAAATATAATCCTACCTTTCTGATACACATTGTATACACCATAGATATAAGAAATATTTCTTTGATATAGCCTATTCTAGTACTCAAACCTAACTTGGTCTGCTAGAGTTTTTTGATCCATAAAAGAACAGGTTAGGTACACGATCGATTGGCATCAAAAAAAGTTTATGTGAAAACTGCCCATTTTCTTGTTCAGTTATTTTTTTGTCAGTTATTTTATTTTCAAAATCTGTGAATGCTTTGATATAATAATAATAGTTTATTGTCAAAAAGAAACATACATTAGTATACCCTGATTAACAATACTAACTACGCAGAAGTCTGTATACAGATTTTGTGAGGCCTGCCTCGTATCTTAAGAGAGAGAGATATGCATTCACAGACTCAAAAAATTACGGACGGTCTCCTACAAGACCGTTTTTCTGTAGCTATAGCGGTTAAAGTACCTGCCGTTACTACCCCGTCTCAAAAATCCACCCTGTATACCTTGTGTAACTGTCTGTGTTCTGCGGTGCTATTCTGTAAAAATCTCGCCGTGAAAACTTAGGTGAAGTGAGCGTGGAGTGAGCTGTTAATAGTGTCAATTTCTAGCAAAAACAAACTCACTTCACCTAAGTTTTCACGGTGAGATTTTTACAGAATCGACCGGCTGGAACTGTCTATAACCCTTCGTATTACTGGGAAAGCGATAGTCGACAGACTACTTACCTGTATTGCTAGAACCCTTTCCAACCCTACCGTTACCTAGCAACGAAGTCGCTATTAATCTATGCTATGAGTAGGTAGATATTGGATGATCTGACTTCTTAGCTTTCAGATCCTATTTTAGGCAGTTATTACCTTTTTTTCCTTGCGGAAATCCCCATCGATGCTCTCCGTCTGGGAAAATCCGGAGCGTTATTTATTTATTTTATGCGTTTTTGCGTTTATTTTTTTGTTTTTTTTTTTATGTCGAACGCCTGCCAACTAAAACCCCACTGTTATTTAGTACCATGATTCGGGGGCCCGGGAGATACTAGTACACACACCCCCGACTAGTATCAGCCCGCCATGCCTAGCGGGCCCCATCACCAACTGCGACCGATCCGAGGACCGCACGTCCTTCCATTGAGGCGCGCATACTGCGAAAATTAAATTACTTAGCAAAACTTTTTGGGGTAAATACACTAATAATACACTCGAAAAATGAGTTTTTTTTTGTTTAAACTTCACCGACGCTATAAAGATTAATGTGACCTTGTAAATTCAAAATAAAAGGCGCCTGTAAATATAATCTTGATGACATTGCATGATATGACATTGCACATACATAGTTAAATCTGAAGCTAAAAGTATTATTACGCCATAGTAAATACCTAGCTGATTGGATAATCTCTAAACAAACAATAAAACGTCACAAATATAACAGATGATTATAATTCATATGAATATTTATTTAAGGACCGGTTTGAATATGGTGAGGTGAGGTTAATGACCGTGGAATTATTAGTTCGAGCAGATTGTCACTGGTCACCGAAAAAGAGTAATTCATCAACTCGTCCTACGTGCCTAAGGCCCATTTATGACGACTTGCAGAAAATCAAAATAAATTATACATATTTTCATTCTGCAAGTCGTCTCACGTTACTATCAAAATCAGAAAGGTACAATCAATAGCAAAAGTGTTAGTAGTGTGGAAATAATAAAAAAAAGAATTTGTCACAAAATATTTAATAATCTATGAATAAAACGAAAGTAAAAACTTTTAGTTTTTACTTTCGTTTCATTCATTAATTCGTTTTATTCATTATTTATGATTATAATTCTGTACCTATCATGTTATTGTTAAAGTCGCGAATCATTGCAAATTGCAAAACACGTAAAAAAAAAATGAATTTCGCGGGCTGCCCTGGCGCTTTCGCTTTAAGTATGCGAGTGCAAATAAGAAGAATTTGACAAAATCCAAGCTCAGAAAACAACGCCTTATGACCAGCATGATACAGAGCTTAAAGGGCAAAGTACCTGTATCGACGCGTGCGCACATTGGCGTAGGTAATTAAGCTGTTCGGCGCGTGTTACGCTACAATCGGATACATTATCGCATAAACTGCTATAAGGTGAGCTTATAATGAATAGGTGTTGTTATGGCCTGGTAATTTTCAGCCTATTGAGCTAATGATTTGAGTTTATAGGATGAAATAGGATTGCGGTGTCTTATAGAATTATCTATTATGTGTAGAAGAGCAGAGTCATGCGGTCATTTATTTTTTATCGTGGAGAAATGCTTATACGCATTCTGCAGTCGTGGTAGTGACCACGGAGAGATAGTGCAGTTATGTGGGACTCTAACCCACTAAAACTCCACGGTATCCTTCTGTGCCGCTTACGGCGGGAACACGGGGACGCGTTAGCACTCATCCGTGAACCCGCCGCGATTGTTCGTCACCGGACCCTCCTCTGGGGAGTACTCCTCATCACCGGCGCACCAGAACATATAGTACGCCGTAACCACCACAGGGATCAAAGCAGCACATGGGCGCCAGACGACCCCATGTCTGGGTACCTTTGATCCCCTGCGACGGTCAGGTCATTGGCCCCGCCGCCTGCCAATTTTCGGCCGCAGAGGATAGGGAGAGCGGCCAACGTCATACCAATACTCCTCCTCCCCTGCGGGCTGCAGGGGAGGAGGAGTGTTGGTATGACGTGACCGTGTTCGCCATCAGACGGTGGTGACCCTATCAAGGCTGCGGATGGTAGGGAGAGCGGTGCACCGCAATACCGGCACTCCTCCCCCGCCGCGGGCTCCAACCTCACGCGATGCATCCTATACAACATCACGGCCCGCTTCAATTGCGATGTCGCTCAAGCGGCACCGCAACTTACGCCGTTGGCCGCTACATCGTCGGCTTACCGGCAAAAGCCCTGACGAGCGGCCCCTCCTCGAGTTCCTCTTCGCTTCACCGTGGGTAACCAAGCCACGGCTACTAAGCCCCCCCGCCTCGACAATGCGGGAACCCACCGGGGGGGTCATGCGGTCATGCCAAAGTAAAATGATAAGCCATCCATATGCGTACAGATATTATAAATGCGAAAGTATGTAACTCTGTCTGTTACCTTATCACGCGTTAACGGCTGAAAGGATTTCGATATAATTTTCTACACAGGTAGATTATGACCTGGATTTGGAAAGCGGATACTTTTTGTTCAGGAAGTACGTTCCCTTGTCTGAATCCGCTGGCAAAAGCTAATTAAATCGATAACAAACATGATTTGTCATCCTTGGAGATTCGTGAACGTTGAATTCCGAGTAACCAGTTTTTTTTTCTTTTCGTAAAAATGCACCGAGACTGCTTGGTGAACAATAAATGATAAATGATAAATGATAAATGATTTTATTTCTGTAAGTAGGTTTGCACAAACACTTTTACACGTCAATCATAAATTTTTTAAACTAGATGAGGTCGGCGTTTCCTATCTGACTACTCTGAGAAGAAAGGCCGAAACAAACTCAGAGGTCATAGTCTCTTTTAAAGTCCAGACATAATCTTGGTCAAGTTATATAATAATACGAGCTCCTTCTCACTTGGTGCGATACAAGAATGCAAACATCCGGTCGATTCTGTAAAAATCTCACCGTGAAAACTTAGGTGAAGTGAGCATGGAGTGGGCTGTCAATAGTGTCAATTCCTAGTAAAAACAAACTCACTTCACCTAAGTTTTCACGGTAAGATTTTTACAGAATCGACCGGCTGGTATTAATATTTATCACTCAAGTTAAGTTCTTATTCTTAACAGCTTCCTAAAATATTATTCTTACCACAAAAAAGCTCCTGAACTTTACAATTCTGATTGTGCTAAAATAAAGATGAATGCAAAAAAATATGACATTATCAACACATCCAATCATAAACACGTTGTATGACATAATTATGTATTATAATTTTGATAAAATGATACTAATCAAAATTGAAATAATCGTTTGCGACCTCGATGGTCGGCAAACAATTACTGGCAGTACAATTTTGTTTGTTTCGTTGTTCAAGGCACACGTCTGCATGGTGTTATCCTAATATTAGGCTTTTTTTTTTTTTTTTTGAGGATGGGAAATCATCAAATGACTCCTCCCGCTCTGGGTGGAGCGGAAGGGAGTGTCAGACTCTTACTGACTAAAACCCACCCGTGTTCCTTCCTTAGCCCTTTATGTTCCGGGCCAGCGGTAACCCTTTCGGACAATCCCGCTGACATCCTAATATTAGGCTTAGGTATTGTTATAATTATAAGCCTGTGTTGTCCCACTCCAGGCCATAGGTCTCCTGTTTCCAGTTTTCCCGGTCTACTGGGATGGTAGGCCAATCCTTTAAGAAGGTGTCAAGCTCATCGGCCCGCTTTCACTTTCTGGGCCTGCCGCGCAGTCGTGGTTCTTGGATATTGCTGCTCCGACATGCGACTGATATGGCGAATACGATGGTTGACAAAGTAAACCAATAAAAGTCAATGGCTTTAGTCCACTCGTCCCTAAAGATTACGCTTATCAAACACCGCACAAAGGACCTTGTCAAAATCACAGATGCTTCAACTGGAAGCTCTTCGGCACCCAACATATTCGTGAGACCTAGCGCCAACTAACATCCATTGTTTTGGAAAATGCAACGCTTAAAAAATCAGATGCATTTCTTAAAGGGCCTCTAAACTATACAGAAATTTAAATTGGCCCTGGGATCGTTTCTCGTTTGGACTGCCCTGTCCTAAAGCATTGAAAGTCTTATTTTGTTGCCCTGTCTGAGCTATTTATAAGCTCTTAACTAAGAAATCAGTTCCTGAAGTCCTTGAGTCAACGCCCGTCACAAACACAATTTATTTATGCAAGTTCTTGTGATATTTAAACCCAAATATGTCTGGTGTCGAGTTTGCTGGCGAGGCAAGTGGTGGTATTAACAAAACATAAGTACCTAAACATAAAAAAATAATAACTTCTTGAATGAAATAACCCAGAAATTTAGGGAAAAATATGTCTGAATGTAGCATAGACGTAATGGTTTTAAATCTGTTTAACTTGTAACTGTTTAAGTTTTTGGATTAGGTATTACCAATCTAAAAATACATATAGAAAATATTTTGTACAAGTACTAGCTTCTGCCCCGACTTCCTCCGCGTGGAATTTCACCCTCCCCCCATTCACCCTCTTAGGGGTGGAATTTCGAAAAACCCTTTCTTAGTGGATACCTACTCTTCACAAAGAACACAGCCTCCAAATTTCATGTCGCTAGGACAAGTGGTTTAGGCTCTGCGTTGATATATCAGTCAGTCAGGACTTTGAATTTTATATACAGGGTCCCATTAAAATGGACAAATTTTAACACAGCGTATTTTCACATTAGTGTATTTTCGTTAGCTGATTATTTTTCTTGTAAGTATCTATGCGTTTTTCTTATATTATTTTTTTACCATCGTCCTTATTTTGGTGGTCTGAATGATTTCTAAAAGTTTGTCCATCTATTTTGATGAGAACTTATATACCTATACAGATATAAAGGAAAAAAAGGGAAGAGCTCATTGGGCATTACAAAAAAAGTCCGCATTGCTGTCAGTGGGAAATGTGCCCAAAGTCATTTATTTTAGTGTTAGATTTTATATTGTATTTAAGATTACTTATAACTTAATGATAATTTCAATACTAACGATAGTTTTGTTGATACCAAATTAACTCAAGTTATTCCTATGCTTCTGTCAATCAAAAAGACTCTGTCTTCTACAACTCGAAACTGGGTAACGTGTTACCCAGTTTCGAGTTGTAGAAGTCAGATAGGCAGTCACTCCATGTCGTGATATCCCTTGGCAAGAATGGTTGTCAGACTTTCTGGCTTCTGACTACACATAACTACTGTCATTGATCTACAACTTTGAACTTTGAACTTCGATTCATAAACTATACGAGCCCAACTCTACAATGAAATTAATTTCTAACTAATTCACAAATCTAGCAGTCTCAAATTTCTGGGAACCTAGTACAAGAGTCAATGATTGATGAAGTCATTAGCAACGTCTGAAAGATATTTATAGTTCGTTTCGTCATGCTGTATTGTCTTGAGAGTCCTTTTGACACATCGTATAACGGTGAATTGACACGACAAACGAGAAGATCAAGAATTTCAACTAATAGGATATCAATATTATTGTTTAAATTATTAGAGTCGAATTTAAATATTTATTCTAATTTAAGACTGGTGCTATTCCATCTTAAACTGGCAGTGCAAAATGAATATCATTCTTAATCTATCATCATAGATCACTTAAAACATAATCAGTATATGATTTTCCCACTGCTGGGACACAGGCATCCTATCTTTTGAGAGGGTGTGGGCCGTAATACACCACGCGGACCCAGTGCGAGTTGGCAGCTGATGTCAAATGTCTTCGAATTTTCTGTTCTAGAATATGCAGTTTCTTCACGATGTTTTCCTTCACCGTTTTGAGAGCAGTGTCATCATATACAACCACTAAATAATTTCGGTCTACCCACAGTTTAACCCCGAATTTTATTAACCGACTTCCGTTTACCTAGATTCATTCAGATTTCCTAGAAACCAGAACTGATTAAAATGTTATTGGTGCTCTACCGAATCAAATCCACCACATTTGTTTTTAAGATGGACGGCTAGATTGGTCACCGATGTTCGCTCGTTAGTATTAGATAATTTTTTGCTTAAATACCCGTTTTAATTTTATTTGTTGTTTCTTTTTAACTGAGTACAGATGCCAGCACATCAAGCTACCCGAAAATGTCTAATTTTCACGATCAACTTTAAATCTTATACTTTAGCGATAAAGTTGAAAATCTATTAAAGAAATTTGACAGATATGCTGGTGTCTGTACCTACTTCGCATAAACAGGCTATAATGTTTCCACTGCTAAGACACAGGGCTCCTTTCTTCGAGAGAGAGAGAGAGAGAGAGAGAGAGAGAGAGAGAGAGAGAATTAAAAACATTTAAATAGGTATTGCTCCCAGTACCTACTTAAATTGTTTTTAATTCCTTAAATTGTAGTCGATGATTTTAGCGAAGTGTAAAACTCTCAAGAGTTTACTTTGGCACCAACTTAAATAAATAATAAATGCCTTTAAATATTGCAAACAATTGAAAACAGACATAAAAATTCAAAACAATAGTAACCCTGAACACTAGCCAATAGTGTGGGGTCAGAGGTCAGTTTCAAAGGCAAAGACATCTAATTCCCTATTAATACTATGAAGTGATTAAAATCACTGCAAACGGCCTCCTATATTGTTGTTTATGTTGTGAGTGAGAAATTTAAAACAATAATTTGGACGCGTAAACCACATATTCGTTGCCACTTGAACTTGGAACCTAGCGCATCTTCACAACTTTAACCTTACCGTCCTCAAAATTACACTCGAAGAAGTTTCAACTCTAAGACAATGGCAGAAGAGTCACAAGAATCTAAGTAAGTGTTAGGGAGTGGCAAAGTTATCTCGGCAGAATCATATAAGCATGTTTTTTAGAAGTCTTTTCAAACGCTATAAAAAGCAAAAGTTGCTTCATTGTGCCACCAGTTTAAGTGGGTTCCGCTGCGCATACACATCCCTCAGAGGGATATAGGACGATGATTTTGGTAATACTTTCTTTTGTGTCATTGTGGTGTGAATAAGTGTCTTATTGTTTAGTTGCGCGAGAGTACCTAATTAGAAATTGGATTTCGAATTGCAAAATTTTTTGGCGGCAGTTTTTGATGGTGATATTTTGACAGCCCTTGTTGTGTCATCCGTAACATTGTCATGACGTTTGGATTGTTTTAATTAATTCATTTTCATGATCGACGTTAATCTTTCACAAAAATATTTATTATTTTCTCCATAACAGCTAGGATTTTCATTTGCATTTGTAACAATTAGGTGAACACATGAAACGATTAATAATAAAACCTAAAACTGGAAGAAATAACCAATAATCGACAGACGTGCCCCATTAAATTTAAAAAATCGGGATAATAGACTAAATAAAGCTAATCAAACTCAGTAACTCTTAAATTACACTTACATGAAAAACGTTACGTTTGAATCTTCCTCAAACCATTTACGTTGATGTCGTTTTGTAATTTGTTTCTTTATTTATTATTATGTAGTTTTTCAGACTGAAAAGTATTATTTTTGGATTCTGAGTTTCAGTAAAACTAGGCAGTGCCAATGCATCAATTACTGGAACTTGTAACTTGGAAATATCTGTTTTTAATATTATAGACTATATTTTAATAAAATCAGCAAGATATTGTAATTAATTTCTTACGGTGATTTTAACTTCCATACTTACATTAAAATAATTTTTATAATTTGCATTTCTCAATATACCAGACAGTTTTTAATTAAGCACCTAATTCGGCAAAATATTCTGTCGAATTCATTATAGTAACATGCATTTGCATATTTACATAAAAATAATTAATTACAAAAACCAATTTTCCAAGAGAATTCCCTAAATAACAAGTCAAGAACTCAATCTTAATTTAAAAAATACCAACTGATGTTCCGTCATCGTTCATAAGTAATAAAATAAAATGTTAAATCCTACGCTTGAACAAGTTTTATCCGCAAAGTTGTTACTGTGGTTTGCGTGTTCAATAATAACAGATTGCAGCAAATCTACATTAGTATATAGAAAGCAGTGAAAACTTGTACGATTCGATTTGTTGATTTTGCAAAATGGCGGAGCGAATTCGGTAACAAATTCGAATTTAAAAAGAAATTTGGGTTCAAAAACCTCCATGTCCAAATATCATCATCTACCTAGCTTTTTCCCGACTATGTTGGGATCGGTCTCCGGTCTAACCGGATGCAGCTCCATGTCCAAATTATAATTTATAATTTTTTTTTTCTTAAAGTGCCTAAGGCCAGTATTTGAGCGGGATGTCCCTTAAACCGATTGTAAAGACGTTTTGTACTTAATAAAATATTCGAATATCATTAGCGCATTACTCCAAATAGTAGAGACATATCATTCTTTTCAAATTATATTCTAATTTTTATCAAGCGTTTTTTTTGCTTCGTTTGATCGTTACAAGATCAGTTACCGAAAGAAGCCATTATTTTCACATTATTTTGTTATATTAAATTGTGTGGTTAAAATATGTCTAGACTCGTTAATTAAGGATACAAAGCTTGATACCGGCTTCTACTATATTGGCAAATATCTAAGTTGTAAAAAAGTGGCAAAACAGGACTGTATCTTTTACCCAATTAACATTTTATTACAAGATGCTAACATGTGAACGTTTGACCTCTAAGTTTTAAGCTGAATTTTTCTTGTTATGCACATCCTGTCTTTAAGATAGTTGATCTCCGAAAACTGGACACTTCGAGGTTGACTTGAAACCTTTTTTAAAGCCTAGAGTTTTGCTCAAGACTGCAATTTTTTTTCTTGTTGTCTGATTCTATCATGTAAACGCAAGCGCGGTAGGATCTGGCTCATGTTATCCTTCTTAATTTACTTGAAAAACATCCTTATCCTTCAATAGAATCTTTTAACTTGTTTGAACTTTGTGGTCATCTAATTTTAAAATCATATCTTTCACAGGTTATATTAACCGCTTTTGCAGCGATATGTGGAGCAGCAAAACTCGACAAGAGCTACCTGCCGCCTCTATCAGCCAAAACTGCAGGAGGTAGCGCTGGTGCCTTGCTAGCTCCCTTAGATGGATCTAACCAAGGCTTGCCCACTGGCAGCTTCACGAATGACGTCCAAGGAGTGGTTGTGGACGCAGTTAACCCTGGAACAAGGACATCTGGCCATGACCCAACTGGTCTAGGAGGACCGAGACCCTCATACGGTTCAACAAACTCCAAAGTTGGAGATGCCGCTTTCAGTGGTTCTATCTTGGGAAGCCTAGGACCTAATACTAGGATAGCACCTGGATTCAGTTCCTTCGTAGAATCAGGTGATGCTCAAGCTCATAAAGCTAGCGGGAATACCCTGAAGTTCACCAATGAAGTAGGCTTAGAGAACTACAGCTATGGGTTTGAGACTGATAATGGAATATCTGTTGGTGAAAATGGTGAAGCTGCGGATGGAGTGAAAGCTCAGGGTGGATATTCCTATAAGGGAGACGATGGGAAGACGTACAGTGTATCGTATACTGCTGATGAAGGAGGATACAAGCCACAAGGACAGCACCTGCCGACGCCGCCACCTATTCCCGATGAGATATTGAAATCGTTGGAGAAGAATGCTAAGGAAGAAGCCGCAGGCCTTGTTGATGATGGTGAGTGTTCATTTAGTATTATTATTAAGTTTTGTATAGTAGACAAGATGGAAGCCTCAATATTTGCCGGCATTCCATAAAAAAAATATTGGTGACGGTTGGTTATATTATAATGGAAACCTTATAATATATGATATATGATGAAAAGTTGAAAACACAAAGAAAGATTTATTAGTTTTAGAGTTCCGTACCTAAAAAGCAAAAACGGAACCCTTATAGGATCACTCGTGTGTCTGTCCGTCCGTCTGTCACAGTCAATTTGCTCCGAATCTAATGTTCTAATTTGGTAGGCATATGAATCTCTGTGACCCAAACACAGAAATGTAACGTAAATAAATTAATTTTGAATATGAGGGTCATTTTTGGGGGCAAATAGAAAATGAAAAAAGAAAGTTTCGCTATCTGTACCGTGTGACATATCAAATGAAAGGGCTTAGAATCTCAAATTATATTTTAAAGAAAATTGTATTAAAGTTATTTAAGAAAATAGACGAAAATTTACCATTCCCCCCTTATCTCCGATACTACTAAACCTAAAATTTTGAAAAAAAAAATACAGAAAATAGTTCTATATCTATAGATTACAGGAAAAGCTATAAAAAGTCTGTGTTCTTAAAAAAACATGGTAAATCTTTCAATATTGTGCGTACCAACTTACATTTTCAGTTGGAATGTATAATAAATAATAATGTTGGGAGAACATGTTTTTCAACTGCAATGTTAAGTTTGTTCTTGGGATAAATTAATTCCAACTACGGAACCCTTCATTGTGCGTGGTCTGACACGCTCTTGGCCGTTTTTTTACATAATATAAATACCACCAGATTGATTTTGCATCCATCAAAATAATATGTCAAAACATACAATAATGATTGCTGATCGAATTGATCAATAAACTTTTAACCTACTCTCATAGGTGTGAACCGATTTTAATTTAGTGTTTAGTTAAAGCTTAATAGAAAAGCTTTTTTCACGTTTGATATTTGCTTAAGCTTGAAAGTTACTACTTATTTAGGTTACCTATTATCATCATGTAGGCGTTCGATCGCAAAGCCTTTAACTATAATTGTCCAAAATAGTGACGAACAAGATTGACATAAATACCGTTGGCACCGCGGATCACCAATTTGACGCTGTCAATGTCATCAACGTCAAGTGTCATCCAGATGCCAAAGACCCGCGTGTGCCGGCCAGTGCTTCCCGCGCCATTCCGTTGAAGAAACAATGACATGCGTTTCTGTGTCAGTCTTTTTCTGTCATTTTTCTTATTAGGTACTTATTTTAAAAGTTGTTGATTAAACTTTGAACCATCAATCAACAAGGAGTTCGTTATTTAACTCCCAAGCAAATACTGACAATGACAGCATTGCCATCCAAAGTGGCAACGCTGCCAATCTTTTGGGCACCTACAGTCACGAGCATTAATATGTCAACACGTGCCAACTTTCAATTGCAATTTTATCGTGAAATGACGAATGCAACGTTGAAATACGACACTTTACATATACCTATGGGTTGGAAAATACTATGTTCTTAATAACATAAAATTTCATTGAAAAAAAAGGAGCAAATTTACCTTTGAATAAAGCCAAGTGTATACATACTTATGCTCGTGACTGTACGTATCGTATTGATAGCGACGCGGACGAATTTGTTGTTGCCCAAAAAAAATATTTTATTTTTTATTATATATTTGTACATATATTTCTTTAGTGTTGGCTTGTATATTGTAAGTAAGCCTTTTTTTTGTATTTAAACAATAACTTTTAACCTAAAATATGTGATAATATAAAATAATATTCTCAATATTTATTCGCTAAAAGTCGTGACTTGCACGTAAAAGTCCGGTCTAGACTATTACATACAGCTACACGATATTTTGCATAACAGTTCGATTTAGTACAAGCGTTATTACTGAAAAATATTTTACTGAAAACAACATTTTATTTCACTTTAAATTGAACATGACAACCACTACATTTCTTAGTAAGTGTTGATTTCGATTTCATAGACACTGAATCAAATCTTTCCTATTGAAAACCCATTTTCAAATAAATAAAAAAATCGTTATTCTCTAAAAACATGAAAATAATGAGAACATTTTGGCAAAGAGTTTATTTGGACTGCCGCCTGCCGACGCATGCCGACTATCGACGTTGTCAATAGGTCAATGAAACTATAACAAAACATTTTACTGCAAATTACAACTGCATGCAATAAAATAAAACTTCCTGTACGGAAGTCTCTGCGGAAGAAAACTAAAATAAATACATAAAAATCATACCTATACTAGCATTTAACATCAATTTGCTTCACAAAATTGTATAGGATCTGCCACGTATGCCTAACCGCATCATTTAATATTAATCAAAATAGAGGTTTACGATTAATGCAATTTGTACTGCTCTTTTCCTGATGCATGTTGAGTGTCAGCACTCACATTGCAATTGATAAAATTTGTAAATTGTTGACATTTTTCTGATCAGGGACTCATTTTTATTTTTTGTTCTTGTTTATTTTTCTCAAAGGAATAGTTACTTCACACACGTTGACCATTAAAACGCAATAACGCGTGTCAAAATACGAGTATGTCCTACAAAAAGTTCACTTCAAATATATTAGAGAGACTATCAATCAAACTGTCAATGCAGATACTCACCAAAAAAATATTTCATTCACAAATTCGGTAACATCTCATTCACACCTTAAAGGCTTTTGTATGCCTTGATAAATGTACATTTGACACAGGTATCAGTCATTGACTAATCGCTTACAACTTTCATTTTTATTTACAGGCTCGTACGATGCACAGAAATACAATGATGGAGGTGATTACTCGAGCAATAGCGCGGGCAATAACAATGGCAGACCTACAATAGGCGGCGGAGTTGTAACGTCTGGTGGATCTTACGTGAGTCAAAGCAGCTACAGACCTACTTCAGGAGTTCTCGTTGGGGCTTACAACCCAAGTTCAGTTGCAAGCCATTCTTCACAAGGACACAGTGTTCAAGGCTTTAGTCAAGGTTCTACTATTGGAGGACAGGCTGGTTCAAAGGATAGCAATTCTTTGAGTCATGGTAGTAGTTCTCAAGGTGCTCAATCAGGTTTTTCTTCGCATTCGGCCGAGAGTAGATTCGGCGTTCAATCTACTAACTCTGAGGGCAATCGCGCTCATGCTCAGTCTTCTGTAGGCAGTTCTCCTGTCAGATTACCAATTTTCCATAACGGTGCTTCTACTTACAGTTCAGCGATTACAACAGGATCTGGTAGTGCCAGCGCTTTCGCTTCCAGTAGTCCCTTAAGTTCTGGACTTAAGAATGATAACTTACCGACATTGAACTCTTTCGGGTCAGCTAGCCAGCACACACAAAGTTCAAAATACGGATCGGACTCATCAGCTGGTGCATCGTTCCCTGCTCCATCAACAGCTACGGCATTAGCTTCTGTCTCAGGAACTCAGAGTCCTGGCTCCCACGCACACGATCACTCACCAAACTTGCCATCAAGTGCCTCTGCGTCCACTTCCGTATCTGGAAACCAACTTAGTTATGGGTCAAACCAGGCTTCACATTCTTTTGGGTCTTCACCAACTCCAGCAAATTCCGTCTCATCCACTCACTCACTTAGTCAACAGCAAGGTATTGGCAACTCATACATTTACAAACATCCATCCAAGCCGTTTGTTGCCCCTTCTGTAAACCCTAGTAGCCAGTACACTAATAACCACCAGCCAAACTTCCCAGTTAGTTCTATATCTCAACAGGGATCGAAATACCCCAATACTCCTACTACATCAGCCACTGGACAGTATCAAGGCACCAGCTCTTCATCTTACAATAGTATTACCCAGGCTGCTATTTCTCCTTTCACATCCTCGTCATCGTCTACACATACCGGTTCCCAATCTACTCAATATGGTTCTAAACCGTCAACACAGTTTGGCCAACCTGGTCAGCAAACTTCTACTCAATTTGGATCTTCTGAAACTCATTCTGGCCATAAACCAATTGTCCAGAGTCAGACACAGTTTGGTCAGTCATCGGCCAGTCAGACCTCTGATAGCACACAGTCACCAACACAACAGTACCAGGGCACAATTTATCAGTACAACAAGCCGGCTACGACTCTGCCTGCACAAGGACACAAAGATTCTTCTTCCAATTTTGCTCAAGCGACGTTTTCGCAAACAAATTCGCAAGCTAAGCCAGCTCAGACAGAGACCGGTTCCAGGTTTGGAATTCAGCAAGGTTCGTCTCAATTTGGAAGTCAGTCTACTTTCCAACAGACTCAAACAAGTTCTAATGCGCCAACGTCTCAATTTGGTCAGAAACCTATTGTCAGCTCTCAAGTAACTGGTTCAAATTATCAGTTTGGTAGTTCTGGATCGCAATTTGGCCAAAAGCCACTAACCACCCAAGGTTCTATTGTGTCTACGAATACAAATACACAAAGTCAAACTTCATTTGGGCAGAAACCAGTCGGTAGCTTACAGACCACAACACAATTTGGGTCTACTGGATCCGCAAAGCCACAAACAACTCAAGGATCCAGTTTTACTTATACTCAAAGCCAAACATCTCAGTTCGAAAAGAAACCCGGTACAACTCAAACTGGTTCCCAGTTCGGTCAGAATTCTCAATCTACTCAAGGTTCAGGTCAAAAACCTTTAGGTTCCACATATCAACAAAGTCAGTTCGGTTCTCAGTTTGGATCAAAGCCAACTCAAGCGACTCAAGGATCTAGCTTTACGAATTCTCAAGCCACAAGCCAGACATCCCAGTTTGGCAAGAAACCTGTAAGCACAACGAACACCGGCGTAACATCACAACAGACTCAATTTGGTTCATCTGGTTCCCAGATCAGTCAGAACTCTCAATTAGGTTTATCTGGTTCCCAGATCGGTCATACCTCTCAATTTGGTTTATCTGGTTCCCAGATCGGTCAGAACTCTCAATTTGGTTCATCTGTTTCCCAGATCGGTCAGAACTCTCAATTTGGTTCATCTGGTTCCCAGAGCGGTCAGAACTCTCAATTTGGTTTATCTGGTTCCCAGATCGGTCAGAACTCTCAATTTGGTTCATCTGGGTCCCAGTATGGTCAGAATTCTCAATCTACTGTAGGTGCTGGTTTGGTTTCTACTACCACTAAACCATCATTCAGCCAAAAACCTTTCGGTTCAACATATCAACAGACACAGTTTGGTTCAAAGCCACAAACAACTCAAGGATCTAGTTTTACGTACTCTCAAGAAACAAGCCAAACATCTCAATTCGGAAAGAAACCTGTTAGCACAACTCAAACTGGCGCAACATCACAACAGACTCAATTTGGATCATCTGGTTCCCAGTTTGGTCAAAATTCTCAGTCCTCTCTTGGCTCTGGTTCAGTTTCGACAACGAATAAACCATCATTCAGCCAAAAACCATTCAGTTCCTCTAATCAACAAACGCAGTATGGTTCAACTGGATCTCAGTTTGGCCATAATATTCAGTCTTCTTTGGGAGCTGGTTCAGTTTCAACGACCGGTAAACCATCATTTGGTTCCTCATATCAGCAAACGCAGTTTGGTTCAAAGCCACAAACAACTCAAGGTTCTAGTTTCACTTACTCTCAAAGCCAAACTTCGCAGTACGAAAAGAAACCCATTATTAGCACAACCCAAACTGGCACACAACAGTCTCAATTTGGATTAACTGGTACCCAGATTGGATCAACTGGAACCCAGTTTGGTCAGATTTCCCATTCAAGTCAAGGTTCTGGGTTGGCTTTAACGACCTCTAAACCATCTTTAGGTCAAAAACCTTTCGGATCTTCGAATCAACAGACACAATTTGGATCAACTGGCTCTGGCTCCCAGTTCGGCCTGAACTCCCAATCTATCCATGGTGTGGGATCTACATCCACTAACTCTCAAACATCATTTGGCATAAAACCTGTCTACCAGCAGCCACAGTTTGGATCAACTGGTTCTCAGTACTCTCAGGGACATACATCTCAGTTTGGAAAGAAACCTATTACCACTACACAACAGACTCAATTTGGATCATCTGGTTCCCACATCGGTCAGAATTCTCAGTTTGGTTCATCTGGTTCCCAGTTTAGTCAGAATTCTCAATCTACTGTAGGTGCTGGTTCGGTTTCGACTACCACTAAGCCATTATTCAGCCAAACACCTTCCGGTTCAACGTTTCAACAGACACAGTTTGGTTCCAAGCCACAAACAATTCATGGATCTAGTTTTACCAACTCTCAAGCCACAAGCCAAACATCTCAATTCGGAAAGAAACCTGTTAGCACAACTCAAACCGGCGCGACATCACAACAAACTCAATTTGGATCAACTGGTAATCTATTCGGTCAGAATTCCCAGCCAGCCCAAGGTTCTGGTGTGACGTTGTCAACTTCTAAACCAGTACACGGCCAACAACCTTTTGGTTCCTCGTATCAACAGACACAGTTTGGATCAAGTGGTTCCCAATTTGGTCAGAATTCTCAGTCATCCCAAGGTTCGGGTTCAGTTTCAACATCATCTAAACCAGCATTTGGTCAAACATCTTTCGGATCCTCTTCTCAACAAACACAGTTTGGTTCTCAATTCGGTCAAAAGCCACAATCTACTCAGGGTTCTAGTTTTACTTCGAACACTTACTCACAAAGCCAAACATCCCAGTTTGGTAAGAAACCTGAAACTTCACAAACTGGTTCAGCAATCCAGCAGAATCAATTTGGATCAACTGGGTCCCAGGTCGGTCAGAAACCGCTAACGACTACAGTTACTGGTGTAACTTCGACGACTGGTCAAGCCTCGTTTGGTCAAAAGCCTTCTAGCACGGCACAAGGTGGTTCTTTCTACCAACAGGCACACTCTGGATCTACTGTTTCTCAATTTGGTCAAAAACCACAGTCAGCAACACAAGGTTCTTCTTACGCAACAAACACAGGGTCAAAAGGACCAGTCGTGCAATCGTCGCAGTTTGGGGTAACTGTTGGTTCATCCCAAAATGTGGGATCTAGCTCTCAGAGTACGCAATATGGTTCTGTATCTGGTCCTGGCAACAAACTTTCTGGTTCATCATCAGTTTCAGGATCTAACTTTCAGCAAACTCAGCTTGCCGGCACTTCTGGATCCCAGTTTGGCCAAACAACCCAGACTACCCAAGGAATCATTTCTCAAGCCCAACCGGTACAGGCTACCCAATATGGCATTAAACCTTTTGGGAGCTCGCAAACCACGCAAGGATCTACCCATTTTGGTTCAACTCCATCTCGGTTTGGCGAGTCATCTCAAACGACTGTTCCAACTATAACCGCAATTTCGCAAACTGCACAACCTACGCTATTTGGTCAAAAACCTTTTCAAACCCAATTCGCTTCTACGGCTGGACACTTTGGACAAAAGCCACAGGCACAAGCAAACGCATTTGCTGTTACCTCGGGTAATGTAGTACCATTTGGCAGTACGCAAACAGGTCAGCAAAATTCTCAATTCGGTTCTCAAAACCAGGGTATTGTTTCATCTACGCAAAAACCATTAGGAAGTTCCTTGTCACAGACTAACTACCAACAGTTTCAATACACACAAACTGCCGGCAAGTCTGGAAGTCAGCCACAACTTGGTCAGGCTTCACAATCCAATGTAGGTACTGGACAGTTTGGTCAGACCACATTTGGTGCTCAGTCACAAAAACCATTTGGATCTCAATCAACTCAAACTACTTACCAACAGGCGCAGTTTACTCAAGGCCAGAAGCCTTTCGGTAGTTCCCAAGGTTCTGGTTTTCAGATTGGTCAATCAACTGGAGACCAACCTGCCCAAGGCACCGTTCAATCAGCAAATGTTGCTGGCTATAACTATCAGAAACCACAATCAGTTTTCACCACCCATTATGGAGGCCAAGGAAATGGTCCCCAGGACCAAAACGTTCAGCAAACTCAATCAAACTTTAACTCTGCAGTATCCACCTTGCAAACACCGATCAGCGGCCAACCCCTCAAGCCTTTCGGGATCTCATCAACTCAGGGTACTTTCCAACAGTCCCAATCTACTGTGAGTTCATCTCAGTTTGGTGCGCAACCAGCTAAACCAACCAAATTCAGCGGTCCAGTTATTCAGACATCTTATAATCAGTTCAGTGGGCAGCCCTTCCAACCCGCAATTACTGCATCCACGCACGGTTCTAATGTCCAGAGCCAGTCTTCAGCGGTCTCTAATTCTCAGTTCGGTCTGCAGCCGACTCTGCCACCTGTAATAAATAATTTCAGTGGAAAGCCATTTGGGTCGTCCTCAACGCATGGATCCAGCTTTGGAAGCCAAACAGTGGTAGGTTCTACACCTGAATATAGTGTCCACCCTTCGCAGGGCGTTGTCGCCACCACTCAGAAAACTAGTCCCTTTAGTGTTGAGCCTTACAGCCCGAGTGTTTTCAGCAGTGCCCAAGCCTCTAGCGTTTCTTTAGGAGTAGGTTCTAATGTAGGTCCTGTCGTATCTACGGCTCAGACGCCAATCGTGTCTGTTCCTGGCTACGAAATAGTTACTTCCAATCATGGAGCTGCTCATGGAGTCGCAGGACAAGGAGAGCAATTTGGAGGTCCCAGAGATCCTCCTAGGTTCGATGAAAAAACTGGATATCATTATTGAACAGTGCCATATAGACTGGATAAAAATATAGTACAATGATATGTGAAGACATGGATGTGAAAATGTGAATTAACTGCAAGAAACTGACAAAAGAATTTTATTCTAGCCACAGACACATTACTGTGTCGTGTTGTGTCGTGACTCGGGATACACCAATCAAAGGAATCTATTCAGGACTACGTCAAATTACAACGAGTTTTGATTGGCTAAAACTGCGTCAGAAGGCATCACGACACGACACAACACAGTAGTATGAATCCGGCTTAAAAGAGTGACCGCTATAAAATGCTGTCATACAGAGGTTTTTATTAGGTTTGCAAAATATTTTGACAGTTTTGAGCAGCTTAGTTTATGCAACTAATGTTAAGAATTCCGCATTTTAAATGTGAAAGACATGTTTTAATAAATTATTAAATTGTAAATACTTGTGTGGTTTTATTTTATAAACACTTTACATAGAATAATCAGCCTAAATTGTTCCCACTGCTGGGATACAGGCCTCCTCTAGATGAGAGGGAGTGGACCGTAATGGTGGGTCCACACGATACAGACTTTCATCAACTTCTATATAATTTTGTCTGTGCGACAAATGTCGGTGTACCAGAAAAATCTAAAGTCTGAATATATATGTGCGTATTTGTCGGAGCCAAATAATTAATTATTAATTAAATTGATCGGAACACTATAGCTTTTCGAAAATCCAAGTCTGAACTAATGAAAAATCTGCGGAAACATTCTGTGGAGATGTCCTCATAAAAACTTTTACTCAGACTTCAAAGTCTGTATAGATAATATTATCTGTACGACCAAAAGTCTGTATAGTGTGGACCCACCATAATCAACCACGCGGGAGTTGGATGTCACATGTTTTCGAATTTTTGGTTCTAGGATATGCCGGTTTTCATAATCCTACATAATAAGATCTATTTACCACGAACTTTATTACATTTTGTAATAAAATCACACACAGTCATAGCAGGAGCAAATAAACTGGCAACAGTACTTCAACCCTTTTCGAATAAAAGACATTGAATGAACCATAAAGGCAGAGGTTTTTTATGAAATTAAATAGAAACTGGTGCTATAGACTTGTTTGGGCATGAAATGGCGAACATAAGGCAAAATTGAATACATATTTTGCGGCCCAGCCGTATATTATATGCATTTGATTCAGCACAGACGTGCCGAATCATACCGACCCGGACAAATGTGTAGCATGCACTGACCTCTATTAAACAAGTATGAAGTACGTACAGGTCCGTGGTAGCACGCCATAACGAGAATAATTTCTCAATTCGAACAACAAGGAAAATGATAAAAGATTGTATTTCTGTAAGTAGGTACCTACCTAGGTTTGTACAAATACTTTTACACGACGATCTATTTTAAAAACTAGATGAGGTCGGCGTTTCCTATCTTACTTCTCTGAGAAGAAAGGACGAAACAAACCGCTAGCATGCGTAGTATTGCTTGTCGTTTGCACTTCTGCCATCATCATCGAGCACATCAAGCTATCCGAAACTGTCAAATTTTCCCAATCAACTTTAAACCTTATGCTTTAGCGATATAGTTGAAAATCTATTAAAGCGTCTGTACTTCCTTCCATAAACGATCACCAATTTATGTTTTTTGTTGCTGTTATTATCTCTTTATAATTTATTTTTTTGTATTATAAGATTAGGTAATAATAATATCTATTATATAATACTAGCTGCGCCCCGCGGTTTCACCCACGTAAATGTCGATCCTGTGGGAATATCGGGATAAAAAGTAGCCTATATGTTAATCCAGGATGTCAGCTACCTCCGTACAAAATTTTATCAAAATTGGTCCGGCCGCTTGAGCGTAAAGAAGTAACAAACATACATATAAACACACTCTCAAACTTTCGCCTTTATAATATTAGTTTGATAGAGAATAGGTAACAGAAATTAATTGATTACAAAATTTAATTAGATATCTAAATTTGTTGCAAACAAACCACTAACCGGTCCGGTTTCACACTAAAATCCCGGATATATAAATTAAGTATATTGTTAATTATTGATTTAAATGTGGTTGACGTGAACTTTACTAGACTAAATTAATAACCTACCTATTCACACAAAAGTGAAATATGATACGAAGATAGCTGAATTCATTGGTTTCATTTATCTCAAATTCTTATTTAATTGTTTAACTACGATTCAAAAATAACTATGTGGTTCTGATTCCCTAGTCGTGAACTATGGTACTGAGGTTATCCATTTGGGAATTTTCATTAGCTGTCTGTAGAATACTGTAGATTGGATTTCTCCGCGATTAAGAAAGTTTTGTACAGTAACCGGCGATAAATATTGCACATCGACCTTTGGAAAGAGACAATCGGCTAATTTCGGCTTCGTAGAGCGTTATCTCTGTCGCACGAAATACAAACAGTCCGGTATCTATTAGGAGCTGTTAAAACAATTATGATTTGCTTCTTTTGATAATTATTTTTATTCTTTGTATAAAATACAAAAAAAGGTAAACGTCGATGTGCTATATTTATCGCCGGGTACTGTAAAATATTTAAGCATAATTATGTCTAGGTACTATTATGACAGTTAGGCCAAGCCTTTCGGAGACTAGCATTATCAGCATACAATTTTGTGGGAATATTGGAGACTGATTATGCTGGGACACAGGCCTCCTCTCTGTGAGAGAGAGTGGGCCGTAATCCACGAGCGTGTTGGTAGATGTCATATGTCTTCGAATTTTTGGTTCTAGTGATGCCGGTTTCCTCACGATGTTTTCCTTCATCGTTTTGAGAACAGTGGTGAGAAAATAACAAATGCACACAGTAAAGAGCCTGTCTGGGTTCGAACCCACGACCTAGTCGTAAGTCGCGGCCGTAACCACTGGGCCAGTACTGCTCTAGGAGGGAGGAGAATAGTGCATGTTTTTGTATAAATTTTTTCGAACCAAAAATCTATAATTCACTCAATAGGTACTACTAGAATAAACTAAAATACCAATAAGCGTATTTCTTACGCCTAAGAAATAAATTTTTGACTAAAGGCTATGGAATGTCGGTAGGTACAATGCGTGCCACGAAAGATGAGACTTGACCCCGCCTCCCCCGCTCTTTCCGCCGCCCCTATGACGTCCGGTCCCGTCCCGCACTCAGACCTCATACCGCTAAAGATACCTAAAATCGTGTACTGCGCATATCAAACCACGTGGTGTGTCAAGTCTCATCTTTCGTGGCACGCATTGTACCCATAAGCTAATACGTACCTAAAGGTAGGTTTAATTAAGAAATTTAAATAATACAACTTACAATGAAGATCACGGCCAATCAATCTCCCTGCCATTTCCCAACCATGTTGGAGTCGGCTTCCAGTCTATCCGGATGCAGCTGAATACCAGGATTTTACATGGAGCGACTGCCTATCTGACCCCCACAACCCAGTTACTGGGTAATACGATACCCAATGGTTAGACTGGTTGACTGTCAAAGATCCACGAATGACAGCCGGGACCAACGGCTTAGGCTGCGTTTCCATCAGAAATGAGCAAGGATGCGTAGCGAGGAACGCGTGTAAAACTAACCAATAACAACGCTAACTTAGTTCAAGCTATGAAAATTAATCGATGTTATTGGTTTGTTTCACACACATTCCTCGCTACGCATCTTCACACATCTCTGGTGGAAACGCAGCCTAAACGTGCTGTCCGAGGCACGGAAGCCTCTCGGTATGTAAAGATGGCTAACCATCCACGGAACAACCGCTGCAAGCGTAGCTTAACCTGATCGATCGGCCTGTGCGTTTGTTGTTACTTCTTAATTAATGAAGATCACGGCCAAAATTTAAAGAATATTAATATGTTTCCCGAGGTTAATAACACCATATCTTCATTACATTAAGATGCTATCAGCGGATGATCGATCAGCACAACCGAATTCAGGTGTAAATTATTACATATACAGTGATAAAATCTTTAATTACTGTAAATAAATAAGTACGATTTTGATTAATTAAGGTAGGTATGTATCACATTAATATAAAGAATATACATAGTTAATTGGACTGTGATATAAGCTTTTGAACTTTAGTTATCTGCTCTGAACCTTGGTTGCGTTGAAATAATCCGTCTAAATATACCTTAGTGATGGCCGCCATGACCCATAAACAATGGTCCATTTGAAGGACTAAGTGCGGAAACCAAACTCCATAACATAGAACAATTATAAATGCGAAAGTTTGTGAGGACAGATGGATGAATGTCTGTTACTTCCACGCAAAAACTACATATCGGATTTGTATGAAATTTGGCACACAGATAGTTTATAACCAGGATTAATAGGATACTTTTTATCCCAATATTCTTACGGAATCGAAACTTATGCAGGTGAAACCGCGAGGCACTGCTAGTAGAACATATTACGTACCTTAGTGTTTTTTTTTTAAACTGGACTTAAAGTAGATTTTGGTCAAAAGACTCAAATTCTAGATTTTCGAAAAGAATACGGCAATTTCTGTTCATTTTTAATTCTTAAACCAAATATTTTATAGTTGCCGTTTGAAGTACTTACATTTATTTTGTCAATCGATAACTATGCTGACAAGGACAAAATATTTCCTATAGAAAAAGTTTTATTTGAGTTTCTTTTTTAATTTCGAAATCCTCATAGGTTTCTGGTTTGAAGATGAAGAATAATAAGAATAGTCTCCTCATCTATCCATTTGATGTTCTGATAATTTCAACATCATTTGTATGTCTTTTACCAACTATATTGGGGTCGGCTTCCAGTCTAACCGGATGCAGCTGAATACCAGTATTTTATATTTTGCTGATAATTTATAAACTAATTCGCTAAAACTTATTTACCTTCTACTGATGCACACTTTTTTAAATTAATCAAGATCTAAAAACAGCGGTGCTATTCTGTAAAAATCTCACCGTGAAAACTTACGTGAAGTGAGCTGTCAATAGTGTCAATTCCTAGCAAAAACAAACTCACTTTACCTAAGTTTTCACGGTGAGATTTTTACAGAATCGACCGACTGTTTCTAACGATGTACACTTTTTTTTTTAATAAATACGCCAGTTTTAAATTTCTGACCTTTTCTCACAGTTTGTAGCAGTAACTAAGCTAGGGTACCCCGACCAACCGGGTTAGGTTAGATTGTCTGTATCAGCTAACCTATGAATGTTTGTAGTATTGCTATACAATAGAGAAGCAGGCAGCGCGCAAGTAGTCTTTGAGCCGATGTTAAAGGGAGATCTGTGGCGGCATCTACAGCGCCACAAGCGAACTACGCATCACACTGACGTCACACAAAATCCTACATCGCGCAAGTAGAGTTATTACCGCACTACTAGCACATTTATGCAACGTTCCGACTTCAATCGTACGGTAGTACTGTAGCCCATCAGATACAACAACCGGAAGGAGAATCCTCCCTTTTCTATAGAAAAAAGTAAAGTAAAGTTCATTCATCCTCTATAGAGGATGAATGAACTTTACACTCTGTTCCTCATACCTCTATAGATGTCTAGCAATGGACGTCGTTCGGTTGACGTTTTCAATAACATTACATAAATATATCCAACAAAACATCTGTAACAAAACTATAAGAGCAGTCATCACAAGATTGTTTCACAATCCCGTCTCACATCGCATGCGCATGGCCCTTAATTAACTTCACTAAACGTTACGACTTCGTTTCGTAAATATTCATGATACGTATTTTGTTTTAATTTCTGTTTGTTTGGACTGTTTTATTGTTGTGTTTTGTAACGGATTAGTTAATTACAGAATAGAATAGATTTGTTTTATTACCACAAATTACAGATTAAAATTAAATTAGTCTACAGATACAATTTTGTACTTCATTTGTGGAAGACTAAACTATTTTTTTTACAAACCTGTATATCAGGTCACCAGGCCCCCCCTTAACAATTTAAAAAGAACAACTTAGAAAATAATTTGAGATATGTACCTAGTTGGAATTTCTCTTGTTTTATGATATGCTGTACCAAACCAAATCACAAAAATTAAAATAATCGCGACAGTGTATATTTTCATTACTGCAGCTTCGATAGAACCTAATTTTCTCACAAGTAGGTATTACTCAACTAAATTAATCCTGTAATCAGTTTTTTATATAAATAAGTCACCCTAGTCATCTTAGCCTTTTCCCAACTATTTTTGGGGTCGGCTTCTAGTCTAAATGCAGTTGAATACCAGTATTTTATGTCGAGCAACTGCCTATCTGACCACCAACACCCAGTAAGTAACTGGGTAACAAACTCCTTGGTAAGACTGGTTGTTAGACTTTCAGTTTTCTGACGACGCGACGTAACGACTGTCAAAGATCCATGAATCCAGACGGCCGGCACCACCAGCTTAACGTGCTTTCCTAGGCACGGAGGGCTCTCGGTACATAAAGATGGTCACCCATCCACGGACTGACCGCATCAAGTCTAGCTTAACCTGATCGATCGACCCGTGTGACTGTTATTACTTAACCATGAGACCCTCACATAAATAAGTGTTTATATATAAAAACCTGCTTACAGGTTTTTTAAGTCTTGTATATTTGTAGAAAAATATAATATGTATTAAGTTACAATTGTCGCAATAATAATCTTAAGTTGATGTTAATAGGTTGTAACAAGATTAATAATCTTGTCTCAAATTACACAGAAGATCCAAAGTGGACCTATTCGTCTTTTACAAAAGTATTAACTGAATTTTACATCTTTTTTGTAAATCAGATGCATTTATAAACAAAACTGGTAAAAAAAACAACACATGATAAATTAAACAGAGTCGTTTCTATATAAATAGCATTTTTTTTAATTAAGAATTATTACAAGACGTGATCCCAGCGAGGTCAAACTATCATCAATTTGTAGGTACTGGAATAAAACTGAACGTGTCTGTACGTGTGTAATGTTGATATCGTGAACTGTTAAACTTTGGAGATTAATTAGTGTCATTTTTTCAAATCTACAAAATATGTCTACCTAGAGGTAGTAATTTTATATTTAATTTAGTTTAGACTTGACTTATTTAAGAGGGCGCCGACCAACGCCGACCGCGCAGTGGCGCCCTCATAGTTTGTTTGGTTATTTCTTTTATTTTAGAATGAAAATGCAGAAAATAATCACGTATGGTTGTGCTCCACAAGATTATACGTTTATATTTTTATAAACGGTAGTTTTACGTTGTTTAGTTTTACTATAATCTCTAAAATGGATAATAGTAGCCACTACTTCCCGTATTTTTTTTGTTTATTGTGATGAGGGCGCCACTAGGTGGTCGGAGTAGCCTTAAGCGTGGTTAGTTAACGGACTTGGTTCTTATTCTCTATGACACAATGAACGAAACCGCGCGAAATGAACGCGAGATTGGCGGGAAATAGGTAAGGAATTGACGTGGTTTCGAAGTATGGAATCATTAATAGGCCATAGTGAATTGACTTGAATTTAGGGCCCTGGGGGCTTACGCCCTCAGGGCCCTAAATTCAAGTCCAATATGATTCCAATGTTAATTTTACAGTCACGTGATTCGGTATTCTTGAAAACAATATTGTCAACAATTTACCCCACGCCAAGCCCGAACCCAATTCCACTTAGTTCTCCAAAATGGACACCTAATCTAAAAATCATTTGGCGCTAGCATCGAACTCAAGAGTACGAAACGTCACAATTCCAATGTCGATCTATCGGAATTAAATTAAAGAGTAAGTACCCTGATCGGGCTTAGAAAGAAAATGAAAGATTATTTAAGCGATATCTTGTTCTGAGTTTGGAGTCCAGGCAGCTGCTCCTAGAAGTCCTCATTTTCAATGAGCCAACAATAAAACATATTCTCAGACTCGATTTTATTATCGACCTCAGATTTATCGCTAAATATTGACAAGTTTGTGAGCATAAAAATCTCTTCATAGTGTATCAATGAAGTTATAAACAAAAGAAATAGTGGATCAGACCGGAATGGGAAAGCTTATAGTGGATAAGACAGAGATTATAATAGAAGAATAAAGTAACTAGCAAAAAAAAAGGGGATCCAGGGGTTCAGGGGATCAGACTGGAACAACTCCGTTGTATGAAATGGACTTAGAAGCAGGTTTAAATTATTTTTATAACATTATTAATTCTATTATAGATGACTGTGTTCCGAAAAAAAAGCGAAGTCGTGTAAACTCAAGGTACATTTATCCTGAGTGGTACACTGTTGAAATAATTCGCGACATAAGATTGAAGGCGTTACTGCATAAACAGTACAAGGCAAGCGGGTCGGGGGTCGATTATGAAGCGTTTGCTCGATGTAGAACCAACATTAAAAATATGTTAGTAGTGGCACGGGAGCAATTTCGGAACCGTGTTCAAAGTCAAATGCTGAGTGATCCTAAATCTTTTTGGAATTATACCAAGTCTAAAAGAGGTGGGAGAAGTCCGCAAGTGATTTTGAAAGACGGGGTGGCATTGTCTGGTCAACGGTCTGTGGAAGAATTTGCGAAGTATTTTTATTCAGTGTATAGGGCAGAGCGACCGGAGTTAAATGTGGACGCGGCTATAGCTCAAGCAGGTAGCGAGAACGGAGCGGCGCGGGTGCACTTGGACCAACTACAGTTAGTAGACGTATGTCGTGCGCTTCAAGATCTTAAGCCGAAACGGTCCGCAGGACCTGACGGCATTCCACCTTACATAATCAAGGATTGTCGATTCGTGCTAGCTGAGCCGCTACTTCATATTTATAACCAGTGCCTAAAAGCTGCCGTGTTTCCGGAGAGGTGGAAAGTGACCCGCGTTGTTCCGGTTCCGAAGGGAGGGTCAGCAGAATCTGTGGATGGGTATAGGCCAGTCGCAGTTTTGTCGACGCCGGCGAAAATATTAGAGACTGCTATTCACAAGAGCATATACCTTCAGGTGAGCGCACAGTTATCAGACGCTCAGCATGGGTTTCGACCGGGAAGAAGTACCACCAGCAATCTTCTTTGCCACATGGCTCATCTGGTGCCGACAGTGGATAGTGGGGGACAAGCTGATGCTGCTTACTTTGATTTCAGGAAAGCATTCGACCTAGTCGAAAATGACATGTTGCTTAAAAAGTTAGCAGGGGTTGGTTTCACCCCACATTCACTCCAGTTTTTTGCCAGTTATTTGCGGGATAGGCAACAATATGTGGAATATGCGGGACACGTGTCAGATCCATATTTCACGAGGTCCGGGGTAAGCCAAGGTAGTAACCTTGGCCCCTTGAGTTTCCTTCTGATGGTGAACGACCTACCAGAAGTAGTCCAAGACGCGAATTGTTTGTTGTTTGCCGACGACCTCAAATTATCCCTCGCGGTAAAAGGCGGTGATGACTGTGTCCGGCTACAAAGGGACATTGATAGGGTAGTGAGCTGGAGCAAAGAAAATCTCTTGCAGTTTAATAGCTCGAAGTGTGTGGTCATCACTTTTTCTCGCGCACACAATCCCATATCACATACTTATCATATTGACGGGTTGCCTATGGCACGGGTCACAGAAGTCAAAGACTTGGGAGTAGGCTTCAACACAGGTTTGACTTTTCGTGATCACATCATGCGTAGCTGTAAAAGAGCGTATAGAAATTTAGGTTTTATGCTTCGTACGGTCAAAGGGTTCACGAATGTGAAAGCTATTATAGCATTATATAATGCATTGGTGAGGAGCCAGTTAGAATGTAATGCAGTCATCTGGGCTCCGCATGAAGCTAAATATAGTCTCATGCTGGAAAGGGTACAAAATAAGTTTATAAGATATTTATATAAGCGTTATTATGGAGTCTATCCCTTTTACCCGTTAATGTATCCAACCTTATTTATTTTAGGTATGGTAGGATACAATGAGCTAAGGGTTAGGAGGGATCTTGCACTCACTTCATATATATTTAAGTTACTGAGAGGGAAGGTGCATAATGCAGTTATTTTAGGGCTGGTGAGTCTGTGCGTTCCGGACAGGTACGTGTGGCGACGACGGCAGCCGCCACTGCTAGTGGAACCGCGTGCTCGGACCAACCTTTTAAGGGAGGCGCCCCTGACGCGTGCACTCCGCACGCTCAACCTCATAGCGAGAGGGACTGATTTATTCTGTTGCTCTCTGAGTGAATTCACAAGGAATGCATTATTTATAATAAGTTATAGATTTTAGTATGTTTAAGTTAAGATAAGCGCATTTACCGCATTGGGTTATATCCTGTAATGGTTTGTGTAAGTTGATAAATAAATAAATAAATAAATAAATAAATAAACTCGGTTATTCAAACTATTCATGATTTATTTATTTTATTTTTATTTATTTACTTTGTGAACATAGGTGATTACAGGTGGTTTTCAATATAAATGTCAAGTGCACAAACCACGTTCCGCCGATAGGCATACAAAAAATACTTATAGTTTTGTTTAACTTTAATAACTAGGTATCTACCATAACGTTTCTGTCACTGCGTACCTTAGTTGTAAGGGGTAAATAAATAAAAAAAATATTTACTAGATGGCCTGCCGGCTGGCACGGTACCAAAATTATGGCCCACCTTCAAAATTGGTTGGGTCGCCTTGAAATGAACCCAGTTTTTCGAATCACTTTGATATTTTAAGAATGAACATGTTTCAAAACGTACCCACGAACATAAGGCTGGAATTAAAAATAAAAACCTGTTAAAGCTTCAATAAAATATCAATAAGCCAAGTTTAGATGCAAAACCAGTCACATAATGATCTAAATGCAGTAGGTAGCAATAAACACGGAGCTCTATGACGGATATAACATCATTTTTATTTTTAAAATTACCAAGAATACACGGATCTGCTTTTAATGATATAATTTGCACAGACGGGATTGACGTTAATTATAAAGGTAATGAATGAGACCAAAATTGTTATATTATTAATTGATAGTCAAAGTTTTGGAGGACTAACAATATTAAATTGTAATGAAGACCGGCTCAAGAGTCAATTTATTTATTTTAGTTTTTGTTTTAGAATACACACCATTTTTTTATTAAGTAAGTAACCTATTTTGTTCCACTGTTGGACGAAGATCTTTTTTTCCCATATTCTTCTGATTCTCTATGCTGTTCGCCTTCTTCAGCCAATCTGTCAAGGACGAGTCAAAAATACACACAATATAAAAGTAAATATTCACGTCCCAAAAATTATTATGTAAGTAAATATTATTCAAATAATAATATTTATATTTCTACGTAGTCTTTGGGTTTGGTCCATATAAATTGGTAAATGAAAAAGAAATCCATATCTCGTACAAAAAACTTAATTTAGGTACAGACGCCAGCACATCAGTCTACTACAATCTGTCAAATTTCTTTAATAGATTTTCAACTTTATCGCTAAAGCATAAGGTTCAAAGTTTTTTCTTGGGCGTTACTTCGGCGAAGCATATTGGGCATTGACTGTTAAGAACGAATCCGGTACTGCAGTAGGCGACGTTTAATTTTAATCTCAAGTGATATTTATACCAACCAAGATTTTATGGATTTTGTTTCTCAGTTAGAAATAACATTAAAATAAGCATTATTTCTTTCATTACCAAAGAAAGCCCCAAAGTACGTTACGTTAACAAGGAAGCTTCAGCCTTAACAAGCTCATGGGAGAATAATGACATGTAATACTGTTCCAAATACATTCACTTTTTACGACACCTACGGGTAGGGCTCGAAAGGATTGCACGATTTCTTTATGTATCTACCTATTTGTCAACAGTGTGCACACACTAAAAAGAGGATAACTATAATATAATAATAAATAATTAATATAATATAATAATTAATTAATATAATAATAATATAATATAATTATATAATTTACTTGTATAAGTAATCTGTGGAAACTGTTTCGGGATTATGTTGAACTATTTGTGTACTTATGTTTGTTTCCCAAATAAAATAAAATAAATACCTATGCATTTTTGAAGAGAATAACAAAACGAAACAGAGGAAAATGTGCCTTAGGAAAATTATAGGGACCAATGATTCTCAGTACCTAGCAGTCCGGAGTCTGGATCGTGCCGGCAATAGGCTTGCCCCTTACTTAATACACGGGACTTAAACATACTTGGCAAACTATGGATGCATCTGTTAGGTATCTCTGCTTAACCCACCGTGATTATAAGTGTGATTCTCAATAAAATATTTTCCTACAAAACTTACGTAATAATAATATAGGTATAGCTTTTAGTTAACTCATAAGCTTTTGTCAGTATATTTTTAAAAGTATGTATATACCTACGTCAGTCTATAAATTTGTGAATGGTCGCGAGAGGCCATTAGAATATATTAGTAAAAATACAAATTTTTGGACGTTTTTGTGTTGCCTTGAACTTGAACAAAAATATATAGGTATTATATAAATAAAGGTGCGTACTGGACTGGTTTATTTATTTTATCCCACTAATTCTCAATAGAATAAGGTACTGTTTTTAGACTTCTGTAGAACTTAAATTATATTTTAGAACGTCCTAAATAGTTGGGAATCTCATTTCATTTTAGGAAGTTCACAAACCAGATGACCTTTTATGATTCTGCCAAAGTGGCCTTTATAGGCCCCCTGATCTTTTACAATTGGGTGAATATCCCAGCAGCAAATTTTACGCGTCCATGTTGAGAATCGAGGTGTTAAATGATAGGATGTTTCTTATTTTTTTTTATAGTAAGCTACGTAACTTGTTTCAATTAGGGCCACATTTTTTTTTATAACTGTGTATTTAAATAAATAGGGATAAAATAAATCGCCTTAAAATTCAAGTTAGGTGGCTTGTCCCAGCTCCATTTTTTGATATAATTGCATTCACCAAAGCAACAATTTGCTGTACAATAAAAAATAAATAAATTCGTTAGTATATGCTTAAGACACATTATCTAAAAACAATTAAACCATATTAGAAAATCTAATTTAAAAGCACAGGGTAGTCGATCAAAGTTTGTCCAAGTAAAAATCAAAATTTTGGTGGCACTTTTTCAACATACTATAAAATGAAGCTTCGTGTTCGTGCGTGTGCGATCAATCACATTTTATTATTTCACATCTCTCAGTTGTGCACTTGCGCGTTTTCCGCCAAAAACGTAAGTATCATCTTGGGTGGCACGGGGGACAAAAATTGTTCAATTTTTGGTGAATCGATTTGCTGTTAATTTTAAAGTGTTTTAATAGTAAGCTACACATTATAGATAGTGATTTGGGTTACGCATAAATCAGTGATATTAATTTAATTGTAACTAAAAACCCCTATTTTTAGAGATTTTTTTTATATCTGGTTTCAATTTTGGTGGCTCAATTTTGGTGGTTTTGGTGGCGTTTTCACGCCACCGGTCCTTATTTTTCACGTAAACTGAAGAAAAAATTTCGCCACCAAAATTGAAAAAATATTCAGTTTGTTGATATTGACCCAGTTACGAAGTTCCGACTCAATTGTATTATAGAGGTATGAGGAACAGGGTGTCAAGCTCACTCATCCTCCATAGGAAAGCGAGGATCCTCCGACCAGACGGGTGTCGTGTCTAGTTGGCAACTGCCCGACGATGATTTTTTTTTTTTTTTTTTTTTTAATATGGCATCTCGTAGTTGACCTTGAGAGGTCGTGACTACTTAACCGGACAATCCTGCGGCTGCCTTGAGAGAACTCAAAGCCTCCAGCCAGGGGCTTAAAACTAACTAAATAAACTAAGCGACTACACGCTAAGGGCACCCCCTGTGGGGTACGAGCCTCGGCTTAGGGCGTCGCTGGGGGAGGGCAGCAAGTTGGGACAGGCTGGATCGAATTTTGAAGCCCGACGATGATGTCGGGGCCCGACGATGATGTCGGGGCGTTGTATATATGCTAGTCGCGCGGAAAACTCTGCTTGCACGATGCCAGGTATTGCGTGACGTCAGTATGAGGTGTAGTTCGCATGTGGCGATATAGATGGCGCCACAGTATAAACGAAGTAATAATTAAAAAAAAACGTATTTAAAAGAAGCGCACTATGAGTACACACCTTTATAATGACCCTGAACTTCCTTGAACAATAAATTTGTTGTTATTTTTGTTTTAAAATATTTCGTAACTTTATGCAAAGCTATTGATTTCCAGTTTATTAGGATAAAAATGTTATTGTGAGTGGCCTAGGTTTTTTTTTAGATCACGTTCCGAAAACTATTTTTAAGTTTAAATTAAACACGAAGTATTAACTTTATGCTTTGAATTGCTTTATAGCAGTTTTATAACAAAGCGTGAAATCCCAGATTTTATTTAGGACAAAATATTATACAGGGTGATAGAGACGTCGAAGCGCATGCTATTAGCATGGGTTCAGTACGTGATTAGCCCTCAATATCTTCGGTTATAAAAAAAATTGCTTTCCTAACAGCTGATTTTATTTTTGATAATCGAGGAAAAATTTCTACGCTTCGTCTAAAATCATGTAAGTACTGAATTAATGGTTACAGTTTGCACATCGATGTCCCTAATACCCTGTATTTAAAAAAAAAAAAAAAAAACAGTCATTTCGGGAGTGCCGACAGAAGTGAAAACAAAACACAGAGAGAATATTTTGCCATCACTAACTGACATATCGGATATATATATTAAAATCGAGTACATCCCGAAGACAGCTGAACACATCCGAAGCGAGTACTTTTTTAATTGTCTTATAAACAAAACACGCGCGGTGTCGCTTACGGTAACAGTGGCGCGAGTTCAATGGTTTTTTCCCATGTCAAAAAATGCCCAACGCGCCTCAAGAAGTTTTCACTTCAAAAAGTATTTTAAGTTATTTTAGCAGCAGTTAAGTATCTGAATTTTATTCATGGACTTTAAAAGATAAGCATCATAAGTCTGAAAAAGCCTAGGGCTACTTAGGCCACATTATGTAAAATATATGGACTCAAACGCCAAATAAAGTCCAGCTGTCGAGAGATTGCGTTGCTGACACCTGTCAGCGCACAATTCAAGTAGCTAATAAATATCAAATTCGCAAAACACGTATATGTTTGTATGAAACTGACAGGACGGAGTCAAGAACGCATTCCCTCGTCGGCCGCACTGTAAGACCCAATGATTTCAAAAGTAAGTACAGTGCGTGCCACGTAAGAAGAGACTTGACCCCGCCTCCCCCGCTCTTTCCGCCGCCCCTATGACGTCCGGTCCCGTCCCGCACTCGGACCTCATACCGCTAAAGATACCTAAAATCGTGTTCTGCGCATGTCAGACCACGTGGTGTGTCAAGTCTCTTCTTACGTGGCCCGCACTGTAATAATAAGTCAGTCAATGGTGAGACCCTATGATTTTGGCGTTGTTTTGAACACACAATTATGTGTGTGAAACTATTTGGCGTTTGTGGCTAAATGATAACAGTCGCAAGGATCGATCGCAGGTTAAGCTACGCTTGCCGCGGTCGCTTTGTGGATGGGTGACCATCCATTACCATATCGAGACCTCTCCGTGCCTCGGAAAGCATGTTACGGCGTCGGTCCCGGCTGTCATTCGTAGGTCTTTAACAGTCGTTACGGTTCGTCAGAAGCCTGAAAAACTTACAACCAGTCTTACTAAGGGGTACCGTGTTACCCAGGAACTGGGTTGTTGTGGACAGATAAGCAGTTGCTCCATGTAAAATACTGGTATTGCTGCATCCAGTTAGACTGGAAGCCGACCCCAACATAGTTGGGAAAAGTTTAGACAGATTGATTGTGAAACTATTTGGGCTGCAAACAAACGTGCCTTACTGAAACCGGCATATACTTGAAGCGTATGCCTATCACAGGCTCTACAATTACGAAATGTTTTGATATTTTGGTTGACAAACGAGGCATTAACAATAGGAATTGACAACAAATGATCGTAAACTTAGTTCCTCTAGAAGAGGGAGTGTCGCGAAGATCTATCACACATTGAATAGATATAGACAATACAAAGTAATAATCAACCATTTTGAAATCTGTCGGCATTGTAATAAATATTTCATACCCTCATAAACTAGGTTAGGAATATCATTACTGTAACAAATAGTTTTAATAAAGATAATCGTCTCCATAGTAATATTAGCTATTTAACAGTTCTTTCTCTGCAATAATCTGTTTGTGAAATAAATTACAGACATTTAAAAAACAGTTTTTATAGCGATTGTAAGAGAAGTTATCATAATTATCGGTATAAATAACTACCGATCAGTATCTTGCAAGAGACTATTACTATTGGACCTGCAGTACATAATTAAGGGGCAGTACGTACTTAGATTTTCAATTATATTAACGAAGATAATAATCATAAACGTTGATACCTTGGTGTGCATGGGTCCTACAATGGTTTCGATCGAGTATAAGAATATTATTTAAGTGAAAACTTCTTTAACGGTGTTGTACACTTTTTTGTAATAGGTAAAAATGTTAAACTCGCGTCAGGACACGTGACCTGATCGAAAATTCGTAAGACGGAAGGCCGTAGCCGGTACCGCGCGTGTTTTGTTTATAAGACGATTCACAAAATACACACGTAATTGTTCAAGTTTTCACTTCTGTCGGCACTCCCGGGTTGCCACTGTTTTTTCTTTGTATTACTAATTTCTCAATAGCAGCTCGGAGACTGGATTTGTGCATGGTTAATAGCATTATTAACAAGGTGTCGGTCGTCCAGATGGGCGGACGACATTGTTGCCATCACGGGTAAAGGCTGGATGAGGCTGGCACTGGAGCTTGGGGATTGGCCTAAGGTCAACAAACAGCCACAAATGGGTGAAGTTGGGCTGTTGATGATGATGACAATGGTAACATTGCGCAATGTGGTTGTTATAGAGGAAATGCGGGTGGTCGTTTCTCCATAGAAACGCTCTCGCCTGTTTTCTTTCTGGTTAATGACCATAAAGCAATGATTTTTACTACAGAATAATAAATATTAGCTACTTGTATGTCCCTATGTTTTCCTTTTTGATGATACATTATTTTTATAAGCACTAGAACCCTCAATAAATGCCGATTTAAACCGCTATCAACAGAGGTCTAGTGTACAAATTTGACAGCTATTAATGAAAAAATAAAAACATGTGGACACAGTATATATCCTTCTTATTCAGTTTATGAAATATCTTTTAAATCGGTCCAATATTGAAGAGGAAATAGGCGAGAGCCAAACCTCGAATTACGAATTTTTACTTAGGCTTTTTCAAAAATCTCTCCGACCGCATTTCCTGATAAGTACTATGATTAGACATCTCTGCCAATCCCTTTGAGGGATAGAGCCGGGTTGTTTTTTTACTATACTAAGTTATTCGTCTGACATCTAGAGTTGTGGATGTACAGACGCCAGCACATCAACGTACTACAATCTGTCAAATTTTTTAAATAGATTTTTAACTTTATCGCTAGAACATAAGGTTCAAAGTTGATTGGGAAAATTTGACAGTTTCGGGTAGCTTGATGTGCTGGCGTCTGTACTTTAAGTACACCTTTGCTTAACCCTTTGGGTATCACAGGTGTGACTAGACTTACAATTCCTATAATTTATGGTCCGTTATTGGTTAAAATTAAGACTCCTTTAACAATAATGAAGAAAAGACCATAGCTTTGCACAGTAGATTCTCACATATGGAAGTAGCTATCAAACCGATTCTTTTTTGTTTATAGGAACTGACCATCAATGCTTGGCCAGACTGGCACGCGGGGCGGTGAGCGGCGCGGGTGCGGGAACGCGTGCGGTCTGCCTGTCCGCAGTCGAGCACGGCTGCGTTCTGCGTGTTGTCGTGTCCAGTTTTGATTTACATTCTGTAACTACTTTAACTCACACCCTGACTTATTACTTGTAATTATTTTTTTTTTATGAAAATCGTTTACTTTTACCATGTTTGTAAATATGTGAGCACCATGTATCTATCAGATAATAATTAATTTATATGTCATGGTTTCATTTTTAAGTCTTTTACTTATTGTGGTATAGTAATTTTATTTTAGGTGCATCGTGTTCACATATTATTATTATATAATTAATGTATGCAAATTTTTGTAAAATATTTTAAAAGAGTAACGGTGGAGTTTCTTGCCCGTTCTTCTCCATACGAAAACTACCTTTTGGAATGGGCGACTAGAATCAATTCTATTTTTTGTAATTTCTGACGTTCAAAAGTGCCTTTCATGTGCCTATTTGGAATAAAAGCTTTGACTTTGACCAGTGTTTGTCAAAATATAATATGGATGAAGAAGACTTATTTTTACTAGAAAAAGCTCGAACTAGTTTGAGAAACCTGGTCCCCGCGCGGGCCGCCCGCGCACCCACTGTCACCACTTGTATGAACGAGCTATGGCGTGAGTGCGCGTGAGCGCTCCCTGGGTCACTCACCGCGCCCGCGTGCCCACTATCGACACTCAAATTAAATTCTTATGTTTGAGTATGCCGCGCCGCGCCGTGCCCGCCCCGCGCCCGCGCTACTAGTCTGGCCAAGCACTTAGACCAACGGTGACGGAACTTATCAAAAAGCAAAGAAGAGTGTCGAAAGAAAGCAAAAGAAGGGTGTCGATTTGTTAGGTTACGTCACCCTTCCACAGACTGAACAACGCAAACACAGCTTTTAAGCTCAGACCGATCGATACTTACAGCAACAAGCCATGAGCCCATCTGCTAATTACTCATAAGATGAATCATTTATATTACCAAAACCGCCATAATTATGATGGATAGATTTATAATTAATATTTATAGCGTGTCTTTTTGCACCACGAAAATAAGTGCTGATGAAACTGTTACCCACATTTGAGTCAAGGATGATACAAGACATGACATGCTTTTATACCTAGTGTAATTGAGTTATTGAAGGTTGTATTAATATTTGCATTAAATATTATCGAAAGTGTATAAATAATTCAGTTGTACATACTAGTTTTTAGCGCGGTTTCGGTTGTATTTTTTTATATTTTTACAGCATAGGATGTCACGATTTCTGTTTGAAAATGCGTGGGTGCACTTAAAGCGGTCAGTCTTTTGAGCTCTAGGTCACCTGTCATATTTATAGAACAGAATAGAATGATGCATAATTTTAAAGGTCACGCCATGGTCGCTTGACCTTTTAAATTGCGACTACGATGTCGACCTACGATGCCGACGTTGTAAAAAAAAAATACAGCCCTACGCTAAGAAATCCCATGACACACCGCAAAAAAAAAAATTAAAGTCAAAAGTAATTTATTCAAATTATGCTGAGAATCAGCACTTTTCAAATGTCAAAATTACATGAGATAGTCCCCGAGAACGCCTCCCTTCACCACTTCCTAGTGTTTTCACTTTTTTTGCTTGTGCTTTTCATATTTTCTAATTTGGCTTACAGGACCTAAACAAAAAGAACACATCTTTTAGAAACAATGAAAGTTTATGATCCAATAAATTATCAGCGTTGTGTCATCGCGTTTCTCTTTCTTTTCTATACAGTCCGACAAAGACCGCGCTTTAGGTCATGTAGTCGCCTTAAATTGAATTGCTTGTATTCTTATTTATACCAAATATTTGTACCAACATCTAATAATGTTGTTAATGTATTAACATTAACAACATTATTAGATGTTGGTGCGGTGTGGTTGTTGGTGTTGTGCGTTAGTTTCATGCTGGATTATATTCGAACGCAATGTGAATTGTTACTGAATAAAATTGAATTGAATTGAAGAACAACAAACTCCCCAGCAGCACAGCTGTCTGTTCAGGGCCTTAATTCTTTGTGACTACAATGCGTGCCACGAAAGATGAGACTTGACACACCACGTGGTTCGACATGCGCAGTACACGATTTTAGGTATCTTTAGCGGTATGAGGTCTGAGCGCGGGACGGGACCGGATGTCATAGGGGCGACGGAAAGTGCGGGGGAGGCGGGGTCAAGTCTCATCTTTCGTGGCACGCATTGTACTTAACGATTCCTTACTTCGAAACAACGTCAATCCTTAGCTAACTCGCGTTGACGTCGCACGGTTTCGTTCATAGAGAATTACGGCCCAGTTAAAAAACCTTGATTCTATACAATAGTAGGTATGTAAATCATCACTGTAGGTACGTCATATTATGTTTTTAGGTCTGGACTTTCGTCTGTAAGTAATCAGTAAATAAGTTTCTTAATATTCAATATACACACAGATAGATCGCACGCATTCTTATTAGACCCGCAGAAAATTCAAATAAATGAATTTTATAATTTACGACAATTATTATGTTAAATATTCGTACATTTATTACTAGCACACGACTTAATAATAGTTTAATAATAAATAGTTACGACTAACGTGTTCTTTTGTAGATGAGGACGTTTCATTATTTAACAAATTACATTCCTTTATTACGCATAATGGCGTCAATCGAAATCGATTCGTGGAAGTTTATAATATCGATTATGATTTATTTTGTAGTTGATTTAAAAATCTAATCGATTCAAAACCTTTAATGTTTCGTTTTAAGAATATCGATAAGTTTTTTTTGTGGTTGGCAATTTAGAGGATTTGTGTACAGCATTCGGTAAAGCGACTCACTTTAATTTGTTTTGTCAAAAACATGGGCTGAAATGTCTTTCTATCAGCTGACAACAATGAAAGACAAAGGGGATTACAGGACCTAAATGCAAAAAAAATCAAGTTTTATAAGCAATAAAAGTATATGATCGACCACAGTAAACAAAATCAGAAAAATATATGATATTCTTTAGGATAGTATGCTAGATGTGTGCTAGATAGTATGCTAGATGTATGATAGTATGCTATGATAGTATGCTAGATGTATGCTAGTGTGTTGAAAACATAATACAACTCATATCATACAATAGAAAAAAATCATGAAGATACCTCTCAAAACTTACTTTTTACAATAAAAACCATACTAAAATATATACAATCATTCTGATTTTTTGTCAGAATAATCTACAAGCAACATACTAAAGCATGTTTTAATTTTTTAGTCCAAACAATGGAGATTTTTGTAAATAGATAATTGCTCCATATTTTACAATCAATTACCAGCCTTGTGTCATCGCGCTTCTCTTTCTTTTCTATGCAGTCGGACAGTGACCGCGCTTTAGATCATGTAGTTCCCTTAAATAGCCTGTAAAGCCAGTCAGGGACTTGGGTAAATGAGCATTTCCCGATTGTAAACGTCTTTATTTGCACCTGTGAGGGCATTGAAAGCCTGTCCATTTTGGTAATTTTCCCTTTGACCTATCATTAGCACAGCTGTATAACTCCATGTTTTACAAAGGACTTTTAAAATTATCTACCTATTATTTTAAAAGAACCTTCAGAATAATTCAATCTTATTTACTTTTATTTGTATTAAGACATTGGGTGACGGCAATTCCGTTGCCTCATCCATCATTGATCACAGTAACCATTCTTCAAATAGTTTGAAACGTGATCATCTTTCTTTCGATCGCAATCAAATCACGCCTTATGCTATAACCCGATAGTTTAAGTAGATAGCTTATTTTGAAATGTTTCTTGACATCAATTTATTGGTAAAAGCTTATATTTTAAGCTTGATTGAAAGGAATGAAACGGATCACATTTAAATTTTCAAACAGCGGTTTGAACAAGTTCTTTGTTCATTTCACTTTCCTTCAATGGTTTAAGTACGGGTGGGTACTGAAGTCAGTAAATAACTTCTAAACCGAGTCACTAATTTCAAAATTCTATCTACTTTAGATGCTGACTCACGGACCATTTAAGCAAATAGAACTTAGGTACAATAATTATATCTTCAACACATCTCAAATACCATACAAAACAATTAAACGGTATCACAATCTCAATCACTTACATTACCTAACCATAGCTTACTGTATAGTAGTAGGTAAGTAAATAATCAGACCAATGTAATAGATTGTCAGTCAAACTGATGGATAGCTGGCGTTCCATTTGTTCTCGTCGTATTGATTGTCTTGATTAATGGGGCCAGAGTTACTTATTGACAACTTGATGACATCACAAAGCGTAATAGGCTAGTACGTTATCGTCCAAGCCTTTTTTTCACATTCCCGGATCACACTTACAATATTGCTAGCGGAAATCCAGCGCTGACTGCCAGCTTCCAGAAAGCGTTTACAGAGACTACAGGATGATTTTAAGAGATTAGATAATTGCTCAGCAGTATGTTTTGTCTGATCGATCGCTTGATAATAATTTATACTTTCTAAGAGCACCAATCCCACTGCCAAACCTCATAAAGTTCGTTGTTATTGGCAGACAAAAGAGGGAAGCGCAAAGTCCTCTGGTTTTGCCTTTTCCATCCATATTTTAGATCTGGAGCTACAAGGAACAATATTTTTTGGTTAAATAACCATTATGTTAAATGAATAGTGAAACTTTCAAGAGACAATTCATTTTAATGTGACTTCAATGCCGCCCGTGACCTTGAAATCGGGACAGTGAATACGCTACTTGGTAACAGAAATAAATTCGATGGCAGTATTTATTCGGTAAAGAAAAACGTCGGCAACCGCCACGTTCTAGAATGAAAAATTCGAAGTCATGTGACATCTACCAACCCGAACTTTGTCTGCGTGGTGGATTACGGCACACTCCTTCCCTTCAATAGGAGGCCTGTGTCCCAGCCATGGATACATCATAGGCTGATGATTCTTTCAAAAGAAGCCACACCACCATACATTACAAAACAATACAACAATTATAACCTTCTAAAAGTAATTAATCCAGATCATAATCAGGCGACAGGATGCTATAAACATAATCAGAGTTTTGATAACCAACGCAAAAATCTATATTATGCTCACGACATATCGTGGTCGTGGTGCACATGACCTGGACTGCCGTGTCGATCAACTTATTGATTTTGACCAAGTAATCATCACGCGTCGGGTTTGAACTAACATGATTTGGTTCCGTAGGTAATATATTTACCATTAAAGAGTTAGCAACAATTTCTTGGATACGCTCGTTCCATATTACTCATCGTCCATTGTTTTCATTTTATAGTCTGTCTACTTAGAAAGACGTAGGTAATTCTTGCTGTTAATAGAATAATCTGAGTTCCGTTTATTAAAAAATGTTTGGTTCCATTGGGCAAAGGTCTCGCCCATATTTTTACATTCATCTTTGTCTACTGCCTTTTCCGGCCAATCAGCCAAGAACGAGTCTGAGTTGTCACGCCAGTGTTTCTAGTCTTGGTGGCGACGCCCGTCATCCTGTAGGTGTGGTCCGATCAATCCCATTTCAGCCTCGTGGTTTTATCGCCAACATTTTTTTTTTTTCACTGCTGAACGTTCCTGACCTTGACCTCGATCACGCCTGATGGAAAGAGATGGATGACGATTATAATAGAATGAGCGTGCCCGGAAGATACCTGTGCACTTTTGCTTTAAAGGCAGATCAATGAGGGTTTTCTGAAATGACGTTCGCTAGATGGCAGCACTGACACGTCAGGTCCAGGCATCTGTCAAAGAGCCTATATTTTCTTTAGTCATGACTGAATGATGAACGAATGAATGAAACGAATGATGAACGTCATCATATGCTTTATATTCATTGTCGAAATGGAAAACCTCTTGTCAATGTGGTGCCAACTGGCGTCGTAAATTTTCACGAAAACCTCCAATAATAAAATATTACTTTAATTTTTTCCCTTTGGTTTCAGACTTTAAGCATCGCATAAGTTGACCTTTCATATTCTCTTCTCGTCAACCAAAATCAATATCCAATAAGTACCCTCCCATTGAGGCATAAATTAGAAGTAGGTACAATTTCTCATGATCCTCTCGATTACACAAATACATAGGCAACCCACGAAAACTGGATAAATGGCGGAAATGTCTCAATGTAGCAAATTGTACATGATTTAAGCAATAATAAGATATACCATAATTTGCCTCTCGATGGGCACATGTGCTTTGTAAGTATTTTATAAGTATCATCTGTAATTTGATGTGATAATCCTATAGGTTGGAATGACTGTTAGTGCACGGATGTGAAAATTATCAGAGTTTGAACGTAGTATTTGTTATTTACTACATGTTATGGATATGAAATTTCGGATACGGATTAATTACGGATATAGGAATGATTATTATACCGGATACGGATACGGATATGAAATTATTTCGGATTATCCGTTAGTTTCGGATAATTTCGGTTACGGTTATTAATTTTTTTAGGAATTTCAAAAGTACAATACAAATAGTTAATAAAATAGTTTTATTTATATGTAACTATTTGGTAGGAATTACAATCAGTCTGTGAGTTATTACATCTATTTAAATTAAAAATGATTATAAATAAATGTTGAGTGTTATCTAATCTACCTAAAATGAAAATGTAATAATAAAATTATTACTTATACTTATTTAGTAATTTAGTATTCAAAGAAAATATTAAAATTAGATTTAAATTTAGAATGCACATTGCACATATTTATTTACTATGATTTAAGTTTAACATAACAATCATAGCTATCTTTATCTTGTGTCTTAATTAGGCTCCGCCCCTATCCGATATTATCCGAAACTTTTATTTCGGATTCGGTTACGGTTACGGATATTTTTTTATATCGGATATCCGATAGTTTCGGTTACGGTTACGGAGCTCCCTAACATCCCTGTTTACTACGTTCAAACTCTCCTTTTGAAGGCCGCAGGAACCCGTTGGATGCGAGAAGTACAGAACCGGTCGAAGTGGAGGTGCTTGGGGGAGGCCTATGTCCAGCAGTGGACGTCTTTCGACTGAAATGATGATGATGTGGTGATTTGTTATTTTCGTGTATACAAGAATACAAGTTGGTACAGACGCCAGCACATCAAGCTACCCGAAACTGTCAAATTTTCCCAATCCACTTTGAACTTTATTCTTTAGCGATAAAGTTGAAAATCAATTAAAGAAATTTGACAGATTGTAGTAGTCTGATGTGCTGGCGTCTGTACAAGGGAAATCTCTGCCTTTACTTGTCATATTTAGGTAGAACCTGGATGATATTTATAACTCACTGGCCTTTACCCACGACTTTCGTCCGCGTGAAATTTCTTGTTCCCCCAACCCGCTCACGTTGCATCGCATTGCCTGCCCGCGCTATGACTTCGGTTTCGCGCGTTATTTCTGATTTCTTTTCTTTTTGCTCGGCTCTTAAGGGTTATAGCGTGATGTTCAATAGCCTATAAGCCTTCCTCAAGAATTTGGCTATCAAACGCAACAATAATTTTTCAAATCCGACTGGTAGTTCCAGAGAATAACACGTTCAAACAAACAAACTCTTCAGCTTTATTATTAGTACTAGCTTCTGCTCGCGACTCCGTCCGCGCGAAATTTCTTGTTCCCACGACCCAACCCGTCGCCTCGCATCATTTGCCCGCGCTATTACTGTGTTTATTCTGATATTTTTTGTTTTAACTAGCTCCTAAATGTCTAAAACAAACAAACTTTTCAGCTTTATTTATGTGGTTGTGTTGAAAAATACACTGTAGTAGTAAGTAATCCACTAGATGAACTAAAAGTTACATCCTAATTTGTTATTTTGATTGATTTTGCAATACTAAGCCAAGAATATTAGTATGGTTTGATGTTCAGACAGAAACAAGCAGTAGGTACTACCTTTTTTAGAAAGACTAATTGCAATAGGTTTTAGACATCAATGATTGATACATCCTGCGAAGGAATGTGGAATGATGGGTCAGCTTTGTCAATACCTACCTAGGTATGTACAGACGCCAGCACATCAAGCTACCCGAAACTATCAAATTGTCCCAATCAGATTTGAACCTGATGCATTAGTGATAAAGTTGAAAATCTATTAAAGAAATTTGACAGATTGTAGTAGTTTGATGTGCTGGCGTCTGTACATAGTTTATGTTAGAAAATACGACAGTTTGTCTGTCTGTTACCTTTTTATGGTTAAACCACTGTCCGGGTTTTGATGAAAATTGGTATTAAGGGGTTTACATGACCTAAAGCGCTGTCACTGTCGGACTGCATAGAAAAGAAAGAGAAGCGCGATGACACAACGCTGGTAATTTATTGTAAAATATGAAGCAATTATCTATTTACAAAAAATCTATTGTTTGGACTAAAAAATTAAAACACTAGTGCTTTAGTATGTTGCTTGTAGAATAATCTGACAAAAAATAGAATTATTGTATATTGGTATGGTTTTTTATTGTAAAAAGAAAGTTTTTATTATTTTTTCAACACACTATCTACCTTGCATATATCCTGAAGAATATCATATATTTTTCTAATTTTGTTTACTGTAGTCGATCATATACTTTTGTTGCTTCTAAAACTTGCGTTTTTTGCGTTTAGGTAATCCCCTTAAACCTTGAGGACAGGCAAATAAGTTCGTATGAAAAAATGCGAAATTCATGAAATCTGTCTTGTATAATATTTTCAATAAATATTTTTCTATCGTTGAATATAATAATTGGGAGCAGATTTGGAGTTTGAGCCCGATTTTTGTTAACGTCGGATTTTTGAATTGGAACTAAAATGAAATTGAATAGTTTATGTAATAGTTTAGCTAGAATCTTGGCAGTTAAAGGCACAAGGCAAGGCGACTTTCGTCCATGAGAAAGACGAAATAGTCAAATTCTTGAAATGGATTTTCAATGATTGCTCTCCAACTTGGACATGGAATGATAGATGCACATGGGCCTTGAACAAATTTGGTTAGTGTCCTTTTATAAAGAGCTAATTATGTAATCAGGAGGCGCGGCATGCAAATAATTAAAAGGCAAGAGGCAAAGGCAGAGATATTTAATTACGTAAATAAAAGACGATTGAAACAACCTTTTCTTGTTTAAGGTATAAAGATAAGGTTGTAACTTGAGTAACTGGCTGAAATAATGTGCCAATTTAGTTAATTCCGGCCCTTGTAAAGCATACCTACTACAAATTAATGAGTTAGAGCATAAACGGCAGGCCATTCTATATTTTATCTCTATCCAATATCGTATATAATATTTCACTTCACGTGACCAGAGGGCTGGGTCGTTCTTTGGTCAAATAATTAGTATTGCCATTCCACGTGGCAATGCTGCCAGTTTTCTGGGCACGTTTCCGGATGACAGTGATGCAGATGAGTACTTCGACGCCTAAATATCCTTTTGTTTCTGTTTTTTTTTTGTATAGTTAGTAAGTCTTTTAATTCACTTCCTAGTGTAAATGTTCATTATTTAACTACAAAACAATTGATATTAATAATAGGAAAGTCTGTCTGCCCGTCTGTCACCCTTTCACGCTTAAAAAGATGTCTTTCAGTTAGGAAATTTAACAGACAGATAGCCTGGGGTTGGACATATGCTTCTTTTTATCCCGGCTAGTTGTATTAAAAATTATGAAACCCAAAATATAAGCAGACGAAGTAGCGAGCAACAGCTAGTAGATCTATGTAATTGTATCTTAAGTCCTATATGTACAGACGCCAGCACATCAAGCTACCCAAAACTGTCAAATTTCCCCAATCAACTTTGAACCTTATGCTTTAGCGATAAAGTTGAAAATCTATTAAAGAAATTTGACAGATTGTAGAGCTTGATGTGCTGGCGTCTGTAAATTTAGTTCTGCTGATACCCCAAGGACGAGTGCAAGGATGATCGTGATCCTTCGTATATTGAACCCGGATACCCCATGATACAAATAATCTCGCAATTATAAAATAATTAAAAATAAACAAGTTCGGTAAGTAAGTAGGTACTACAAATACCAACGCATGAAGTACCTACAGCAATTATAAAAATCAGTATGTTAAATGTTATTAAATTGTTTTTTATTATCCGCAATTATATTTAAATACAAGATGACGTGTAAATTATTTTTATAAATTCATAGGTCGAGGCATATTTTATTGTAATTTATTAAATTATATGGTCCATGAAAAAATTAAAAGGTACTAAAATTTAATAATAGCCCTTAAAGTTTTCAATCGATCAAAAGGTTCTCTATGGTAACAGAATTAAGAATTGTTGTTACATGGTTACCAAAAGCCACAATATTTGTTTTCCAGTGTGTGTGGAACCTATATGAGTATGTAGGTACAACTTTGCCTGATCCTTTGAGCAAAACAGGCGTGAAGGTTTTGGAAAGCATTTTATCTACTACAGGTTAAACGGCGCATCACCAGACATCTCCGAGTCCACTATTATGTATTTAGTACATAGAGAGTACGCTCAACTTGTGGTTTAAGCTGGGAGATGCTCGAGAAACCTTTCCCTTGGCCATATACTTAGGTAACATAAAAGAAAAATAAGAATTTAAAAAAGTTAATTTTGAACCCAATTTTCATGTACACAGCCAAAAATCAGTCAATTTCATATAAATGAATATTTTCTGAATTTCTTTATCAGCATGATGTTCCTTCATACAATTGGCAGTAACTGTAGTGAACCCCAAATAATTATGTAGGTAGTTCCGGTACACGAACTTCCACAAAGGCCTCCACGGATCTCCAATATACTCGTAAAATAAACAAAGTAAATCTCACCATACATGGGACTCACACAGACACACACGCTCACAATAATTAGAGTATCAGTAATATTGATCGAGTTATTGAGTAAGAACCCACACATACACACAGACACTGTGGAATCTTCACTATTAGTACTGTCAAAGGTTAGCTCCGTGCACACAATTTTGAGTAACCTAGCATGGTGAACGAATTAACTTCATATAAATAGGATGCAGTTACTCTGTTATGCACATTCGGTGATCATCCCGTGGTAGCTCAACAGCTTAGAAATGAAGCTGGTAATACATTCAATTAATAAATACAATAAATTAATAAAAAATAATTCGTTAAAAAATAATAGTTCTTTTTATAAAAAAATAATAATTTTGAAATAAAAAAATAACGGTAAATTTTTGTGTGTTAATGATTCGGAATTCAAAAAAGTTTTTACATAAAAATGGATTGCAGTGAAAGTTTACAATTTACGAAATCCAGAAGTGTGTGACGGTTGATTGATTAGTTCATTTTACAAAATTAAACTTTAACTCTTCATAATGTCCACAGTATTCTGTAAACCAGATGAGCCAATCAAGGGCTTCCCTTTCTAACTGTGACTCAATTTAGATTCATGACAAATCAGTGCCTTCAAATTGTCGTAGTTCGTAAACTCCCATTATTTCCATAATACTAATTATTTTAATTTCGGTTTTCAGCTCATCATCTTAACAGTAGTAGTGTGCAGCTATGCTGACAAGCTGGACAGGACGTACTTGCCTCCTGCAAGTGCTGGAACTGCTGGAGGAAGCCCAGGATCTTTGACGGCACCTGGAGGCGAGCCTGGCTTTGACCTGCCTAAAGGTCCTTCTTCATTTGGCCAGCCTTCAGGCCCAAGTGGTTCCGTTGGATTTGGACAGCACTCGGCATCTGGTCAGCCTGGACTTGGTCACACTGCTTCTCAGTACGCTGCTCCTACTGGTGGAGTTGGAAGCCCAGCGCCTGGTCAGGGTCCTACTGGATTCGGTCAGCCTACTTCTCAATACGGTGCTCCTGTTAACAGTGCTGGTTCAGCTCTCGTTCAAGGCCCTACTGGATTCGGTCAACCTACCTCTCAATATGGTGCTCCTACTGGTGCTGGAAGCCCAGTTCCCGGTCAGGGCCCCACTGGATTCGGTCAGTCCTCAACTGCTGGTCAGCCTGGTTCTAAATATGATGCTCCCACTGGCAGCGCTGGCAGCCCAGCCCCCGGTCAGGGACCTACTGGATTTGGACATTCACCTTTCGGAAGCCAGGGATCTCAAGACGCATCCGCTTACTCCGGCCAGCCGCAACCTGAACGCGAACGTGCCTCCATTGACAAGAACGCAGAAATCCTCAGATACGAGAACCAAAACGATGGCGAAACCTTTTCTTATAGCTTCGAGACTTCGAACGGAATTTCTGCTGAAGAATCTGGTGTAGCTACGAACGGTGTGCAAGCTCAGGGTGCTTTCACTTACACTGGTGATGATGGCCAGCAGTACAGCGTGACTTACACTGCTGATGAGAATGGTTACCAGCCCCAGGGTGACCATTTGCCGACTCCTCCTCCCATTCCTGAAGAGATCCTGAAGTCTTTGGAAGAAAATGCGAGGGCTGCTGCCGCTGGTACGCAAGAAGGTAAGGCTATTAACTTTAATCATTATTTTTATATTTATGATGAAAAATGTGCAAATGTTTTTTCGCATTCGTGGGAATTTGTCAGTGTTGTCCTAACAAGCGATGAAGTGATAACTTGAAGTAGTCTGATAACAGAACCAATCTAGTTTTTGTTATAAAAATGTTGTCATACCAACATTTTGTAACATAGGTGCGTGCACAAATCGTGTCAGTCGTATTTATAACTCAGAACGGAAACAACAATCTGTAGGCCATTTCTTGTTACATGCGGGAATCGAACCAATGACCCGCTGAAACACTGCACTCGTTTTTAAAAGTGTTAAGCTCGCAATGTTCTAGGTAGTAATATATATTTTACATAAGTGACTGACAATATTAAGGTAATATACTATTGTTTTTGCTTACAAATTCGGACTGACGCAATTAATATAATTTTCTTCTTAAATGTTACCGTAACCTCAGTACCTTCAGATTCAGATATTAAAGCAGTTACAGTTGCTGAGCCAGAGGTCCGGGGTACGATTCCCAGCACGGGTGACGTGTTATTAGGTTATTTCCTTAAGAATTTCAGATTTGTGACTAATTGATAGAAATAGGTTCGCCCCTATTACATGACTTAAACGGAACGGGTGAACCAATTTTTATGATATTTTATTTTTTGGATTTGTCTCCGCCTCGAATAGCAAAAAGTTATTAAAAAATGGGAAAAATTTAATTCATATTCTCATACATTCAATCTTATTGATTCTTAAGCGGTACAAAGTTCGCCGGGTCAGCTAGTAAATTACCTACATATACAAAATGTAGGTGTACCTAATAGGTCTTCTCCTCTGCCCTACTCTCCCGAGGAAAAAGGCCGTGATCTTACGTTATCATCATAATCGGCCTATAATGTTCCCACTGCTGGGACACAGGCCTCCTCTCGGTGAGAGGGAGTGGGCCGTAATCCACCACGCGGGCCCGGTGCGGGTTGGCAGATGTCACATATCTCCGAATTTTTTGTTCTAGGACATGCCGGTTTCCTCACGATGTTTTCCTTCACCGTTTTGAGAGCAGTGGTGATGAAATAATTTACACAAAGTAAAGCGCCTGTCTGGGTTCGAACTTACGACCTACAACTCGTAAGTCGCGGCCGTTACCACTTGGCCACCACTGCACTTACGTTATGTATGAGCGAAATTTCAACAGTTTATTAGATAGATATAGAAGAAGACACTGACTGACATTGACTACTGACACAGTTTTAAAATCTTTACGTTAAGTAACCAATTTAATTACCACAATTAACATTTTGATAGCGGTAAATCACCTTTGAACTAATAATATGTTTTTGCTAAATTACTATTACTCTCGTGTTTGCACGATATTTTCGAGAATAGCCTATGGTGTAACGATTGAGTTAGTTGGCAAGGTCAGTACTAGTAGATAAGGCAGTTAAGGGTGCATAACATTATGTAAAATACATCATTTTAATTTATAAAAGTGAGAAAATAGCACGTCCTAGAACCAAAAATTCGAAAACGTGACATCTGCCAACCCGCACTGGGCCCGGGTGGTGTATTATGGCCCACTCCTTCTCACTGAGAGGAGGCCTGTGTCCCAGCAGTGGGAACATTATAGGCTGGTTGTGTTGGATAAAACAGGTCCCATTGTGAAGTTTATTACTTTAGCTTTCTCGTGACCGGTACTCATTGTGAAAATCTACTATTAGGTATGGTCACGGAGTTTAGTTTTTTTCCTTTGCGTAAGAATATTAGATACAGCTATCTAAATTAGTTTTATAAGAGAACTTTGTCACTAGTTTTTTTCATGCCTTATTTTATAACCAGACGATTTTAAATACCAAGTTTTAAGCATCTTCTTAAAACTGATTCTTATTTTTTTGTAAACATTACCTTCAGGAATACACAATTATTAACAATCTAATCTTTCTTAAAAAACTGTTCCAGGTGCCTACAACCCTGACGAAGACTCCAGCTCGACCCCACAACAGTACTACGGAGCCGCCTCCCCATCTTACCAGGCCCAGGGTCAACCAGGACAGTCTCCCAGCGCCTACCAGGCTGGCCAGGGTCCTTCTTCACAATACGGTGCTTCCGCTCAATTCGGACCTGCATCTTCTGGACCCCAAGGCTTCCCTGCTCAATCTGGTCAAGGTCCTACTTCCCAGTATAAAGCCCCTGCCCAAGGTGGACCTACTGGATCTTCAGGATCTCAAGGATTCCCTGCCCCGCGTGGTCAATCACCTGCTTCTCAATACGGCTCTCCTGCTCAATCTGGATCTGTACCTTCAGGACCGCAAGGCTTCCCAGCCCAACGTGGTCAATCACCTGCTTCTCAATATGGCTCTCCTGCTCAATCTGGATCTGTATCTTCAGGACCGCAAGGCTTCCCAGCCCAACGTGGTCAATCACCTGCTTCTCAAAACGGCTCTCCAGCTCAATCTGGACCTTCAGGCACAAGCGGTCTTACTGGATCTGGTTTCCCAGCGCAACGTGGTCAATCTCCTGCTTCCCAATTCGGTGCCCCTACCTCATCTGGATCTAAGGGTTCTCAAAATGGTGCGCCTGCATCATCTCCATTCGGCCCATCTAGAACAACTGGTCCACAGGGTGGTCGTGACTCTGGTTATCAGTACAATGCTCCTGGTGCGGCTCCTTCTGGACCTCAAGGCTTCCCTTCTCAAGGTACTCAGGCCCCTGGTAACAAGTACGGTGCCGCGACTTCCTCTGGATCTGCTCGCCCATCTGGACCTCAAGGTTTTCCGTCTCAGGGTAGCCAGCCAGCATCTCAATATGGATCCCCTGCTGGTTCTAGCCCCTCTGGACCCCAAGGTAACCAAGGCCCATACAACCAATACGGTGCCCCTACTTCCTCTGGACCTTCCAGGCCATCAGGACCTCAAAGCTTCCCAACTCAGGGTAGTCAATCGCCAGCTAACCAATATGGTGCTCCTACACCCTCGGGATCACCCAGGCCATCCGGACCTCAAGGTTTCCCCTCTCAGGGTAGTCAGTCTCATACCTCTCAATATGGCGCTCCTAGTGGTTCTCCTTCTGGTTCCACCAGACCTTCCGGTCCTCAAGGTTTCCCGTCTAAGCCCTCTGGAATAAACCAGGGCTCTCCGTTTGCCCCTGCTGGACCCTCTGGAAACAATGGACCTGCTCGTTCTGGAACTCAGGGACAGGCTGGGGGAAAAGATGATGGATACCAGTACGACAGACCTCAGTCTCAGTTCGGCAGACCAAGCCAACCTGGACAATTTGGACAGCAGCCGCAAACTCAAGCATCTGCTTTCCCCAGACCCAGTGGACAAGGTTTTGCACCATCAGGCCACGCCGGGTTATCAGGACAGAGTGGTTCTCCTGTCTCTACTAGCCAAGGCCCCGTCTTCGGAAATGGCCCCGCTGGTCCTACTTCTGGACCTTCCTCCGGTCCTCAAGGACATAGATTCCCCGTGTCATCTATTGATCAAGGATACTCTAAAGGCCCCGCTGGTTTGCACTCTGGCAATGGCCCAACTGGATCAGCCGCAGGTCCCATTGGCCAGGGTTCTCCATTCAAGCCAAGTGGCTCAGTTGGACAATATACACCATCAGGTCCATCTGGATCCTCTAGCCCCACTAGCTCGGGTTTCCCCAGGCCTAGTGGCACCGCAGGACCTACTTCAGGATCTGCTCAGGGACCTTTCGGACGTCAGCCCTCCGGACCCAGCTCTGGCATGTCTAACTCTGGTTATGAATACAACAGCCCTGGATCTCAAGGCCCTCAGTCTGGATCTGCTCAGAGTCCCCACTCTGGTTTGGGTACCTCTGGTCAGAACAGGCCGAACCAAACCGGCGCTCAGTCTGGCTTTGGACCCGTGGGTCAAGACAGGCCTGGTCAACAAGGCTCTCAGTCTGCTTTCGGTCCTGTAGGACAAGGGAAACCCAGCGAGACCTTCGGTGGACCGCGCCAGCCCCCGAGCTTCAGCCCCGAGGAAGGATACAAATACTAAACCAAGGATAGATTAATTAATTTATAATAAGGTTTCAAGCAAATAGACAAAATGTAAAAAAAATAAACTAGGCAATACGCTTATAAAAGTATTTTGTACATATTTATACGAAATGTATAGAATATAATGTGGAATCACTATGTGATTGAAATGTAAATGTAAATTAAATAAATGATGCAAAGCTAACTAGCTTTTATTACATTTAAGAAACAACGTGTTTCAATTAAGAAATCCTTATTTTACACAAACATTTTTTTATTACTTAAAAATATATTGATCACTCATTTTTTATTCATAGCTTTATGAACGATACTGGCTGGTAATTAATTTAAATCATTTTTTTGATAGCCGTATCATACTTATATTCACCAAAATAATATCTGGCGATTTGATAAAGTCATTTGAAAACCAATATTAAGTTTTATTGAGCTAGTATTACAGTAACTTTTGGTGAAGTTAACATTGCGAGGATACCTGAAGTACAGACGTCAGCACATCAAGTTACTACAATCTGTCAAATTTCTTCAATAGATTTTCAACTTTATTGCTAAAGCATAATGTTCAAAGTTGATTGGGAAAATTTGACAGTTTCGGGTAGGTTGATGTGCTGGCGTCTGTACATGAGACTGAAAACGGTAAATACGTCATAACGCCACTGATCATTAATCATTATGACTCTGACCCTACCCAGCGGGGTAATTGCGTAGCACACTGTTAGTAGCAATGGGTTTCATTTTAACAGTTCAAAAACATTAATTGCGTTACTTACGTTGCTGAGCAGACAAATTTTACGAAAATACGAAGCAATGGATTAGCGATATTCTTCAAAATGATTCAGATCGAGTTTGATAATGTGTTACGCAATTAGAGTGTTAAACCTGTTCTGAAACTGAATATTTTTGACTGATACATTAATTTATATTTGACTAGATTTTGTCTTCTGGACCACAGAATAAAATTAACGTTAAAATCGTAATACACACAGTTTTGGTAGACATAGGCTTCTTCTGACGCATATAATGACAGTCCTTCGAATTTTAAAATTTCTAACAAAAATGTTATCCTGTTTCTCAACTGAGGTTTTGAGTTATAGAGAAAGGAAAAGGGGGAAAGGATACAGGGAATTTTGAGCCTTCCACTTCATATAATTATTTTATAAATACGTTGAAAATTATGTGAAAGAAAGAAAGAAAGAAAGAAAGAAAATTATGTGGGTTACATGTTTATTATTGTAGTTTATGAATTTCTTGTGTTTTCTTTAGCATGTTACGGAATGTTCTCCGTCTCAAATAAAAAAAAAAACAAAATATTACTCCTAGTCACAAAAAAGCAAACCCATAAAAGTGGCTGACATAATTATAGAAAACTTTAAGTCCTACACGCAGCATAATCTCATCCGCGATCTCGACTTATGGACGGCGTTGAAGCCAAAACCTGTACATTAGGGATTTACAAACTAACAATAGCTACACTGTGTTTCCGGGATTCCACATTTAAAGGCTACTACAAACAGGCGCGACACGACATGCGACACAAAGGCACCGCAAGTCGTGCAACGAGCGGTGCCTCTGTGTCGCGCGTGATTATATCGCGTATCGCATCTGTTTATAGGTGTCTTAACCCATTTGCCTTCAAAGTTAGAATGAACAGGCATATTCTGGGCACGCTCGTTCCATCATAGACCTCATCCATCGCTTTCCGTCAGACGTGATCCGGTCAAGGTCTAGAGCAGGCCTATTCAGCAATAAAAATAAAGAAACTATAACTACTAACAGCTGCTACAATATTTGTCCGGGCTACTTTTTTTTTTTCAGGATGTGAAATCGTCAAATGACCCCCTCCCGCTCTGGGTGGAGCGGAAGGGAGTGTCAGACTCTTACTGACTAAAACCCACCCGTGTTCCTTCCTTCGCTCTTTATGTTCCGGGCCAGCGGTAACCCTTTCGGACAATCCCGCTGACCCGGCATGAAAAGTAGCCTTGATCCTACTACAGAATACTAACTGTACCGAGCAATTTTTTTCGAATTTCACGCAAATTAGTTCGGCAGTTTGGCACTTAAAATGGACCGTATACACAAAAGGAATCTTTTTCACAATATAAAACTACAGTTATAGCGTACGGATTTTTATGCTATCAACTGTGAATCGTTTTAACTTTTTTTAGACTCATCATCCACCATGCTGGCCTTTTCCCAACTATGTTGGGGTCGGCTTCCAGTCTAAGTTAATGCAGCTAAATACCAGTATGTTAAGTGGAGCGAATGCATATCTGACTTCCACAACTCAGTAAATGGGTAATACGATACTTTTTAGAATGCTTATGTCAATAACGTGCGTCTATTCGTTCTTGCTTTTATTTCAAAATCATTCCAAAAAAATAACCTCAATCATTCCTATTAACAACTAAAACGTCTGTAATAAAAGGTTCATAAATTGTTCAAAGTTATTGCTCCACACAATATCATCTTTAAAAACCATAGACCATAAAAAACCCAAAATCCATAACTACCCATAAACAACTAAACTAAAACGAAATAACATAACGTTAGAAAAACGATAACCAGCTTCAATAATTGGTAGTAAAGTAAAGTAAATTAAAGTAAAATAATATGTGAACCGAACGTAAACGAGTTACATTACTGTTGCATCACTAGTGCGGTAAAGTCGTGTGAAGATGTTGCACTGTAGTGCTGACGGCGGGGCGTGGCGTGTTATTAATATTTTATTTATGAGTTCTAAATGGGAGATGTATGGGATGTGGATTTAGATGACGTGGGTTGTAATTAGATTGATATTTATGAAGGTTTCAATAATTTGATTATTTATGGGTAGGTTGTGGAGGCCCCGGAGGCTAAGTGGACCAGCAAAAACATAAAAACGTTTACAAAATCACACTGTATGCATATGTAATTATTTGCTTTTAAGGTTTGTTTAAAAAAATATCTGACTTATACAGACGCCAGCACATCAAGCTACTAAAATCTGTCAAATTTCTTTAATAGATTTCAACTTTATCACTAAATTTGATTGAGAAAATTTGACAGTTTCGGGTAGCTTGATGTGCTGGCATCTGTACCTACATAATGCACATACGAGTACTATGAAGCCTCCAGGAATGGCTACTTTATAGTCATTAATATTTTTTATAGTGAAATTACAATAGGACTGATAAAATTAGTAAATAACAAAATTATACTTTTTTTTAAAATTGATAAATTGCTTGTCACCAAATGGTGTTCAAATAATTATACTTAAAAAAAGTAAAAAAAAATCCTATAATCATAAATCACATATCAGCTTAGCGGCGTTTAAATGGCTTTAATGCTAAAAAAATTAAAAGCAGACCAATTCGCAGCGTCAAGACTGTATAGTTAAAACTTAAAATGTAATTGTGCAAAGGCGTTCTAATAACAGTGATCACGCTATCGAGTGTGACGTTAATTGCACAGATATGGGCTTAGTGCCTGCATACACGATACTACATTTTTAGATTCAACTTAGGGCTGATTTTTCCGTCACCATATAACTTTTATTCGAGGAATATAATTGACGATTGACAGATTTTGTATGAAATAACTGTCAAAATTATTCCTCGAATTATTAGGTTATCGAAAAACCAGCCCCAAATCAACTAAAGTTCGTATATTTTTTTATTACAGAACACACTGTTTCATGCCATAGGTATTAATTTTTAGGTTTTAATTTTGACCAATTGTTCAAAATTACACAAAACAAACTGGACAAAATTTGATGAAATTAAATGAAATGAAACAATATTTTGTTTCATTTCATTTAATTTTCTTCACCGTTTTGAGAGCAGTGGTGATGAAATAATTTACACAAAGTAAAGCGCCTGTCTAGGTTCGAACCTACGACCTACAACTCGTAAGTCGCGGCCGTTACCACTTGACAGTGCAAACTGTTAATGTATGTTGGTCATTAGTAAATAAATAAATTTAAAAAAGTCACCTTAACTTTGACTATTTTGTGCCCAAGTTCTAGAGATTAGAAAATACAGTCCGATTCAAACTTTATGGCGGCTCTGAAGATACTCGCTGCGCAGTGCCTCACCCCTCACCCCCGCCACCTAATGTTCCGAGCCGCCATAAAGTTTGGATCGGGCCGTATCGCCTGTTTGTAAATTATAAAACAAGTTTTTTGTCAAACCTTTTAATCCTTTTCATCTTTTCATCTTAAGTTTACCTACTTTTAGAAAATCAGGTTTAGTCATTTTCATAGGTCATGTAGAACGTAACAATATTATGCAAGGAAACATACCATTATCCTTGACATGGCCAATTCGCAATTAATTTTCAATTTTATACACATAGTCGTTTCATTTTAAGACTTCACAAGGAAGAGCACATTATTAGGCCATTATACGCTTGTCAATTTTAATTACTTTTTGTTGGTAATTTAAAAGGAATGGAAGTCTCTTTAAACATTCTTATTAAGAAACAAATAATAATATCCTATTACGTTAATATTTATCCATGTAATTAATGATTGACATTTATTATCTACACATGAGCTGGAGAATACAAACGACCAGTGGTCCACTTTAGCCCTGGATCGAAGGAGCTGGAAGTCATGGAGAGAGCTCTTTGCACAGCTGTGGGATGATGCTGGCTAACATTAACGGTAATATAATATTACGCCTGTAATTCTGGAAAAGATATGCACAGGTGTACTTATATTATTATTATTATTTGGTTAGACACACTATCTACTAATACTAATACTAATACTACTATATACTAATTAGCCGATGCGTGCCGTATCGTATAGCTCAGAAATATATAGTCTGTCCATTCGATTTTTGAAGCAGTTCAGTGTGGGAGCCGTCACAACATTTTCCGGGAGCCTATTCCATGCTGTTACAACTCGGTTAGACAAGAGTTGCTTCAAGGGTTTTTTTTTATGAATTTTCCCATAGCTTTAGGGAATAGTATACCCACATTTCACCAGTTATGTTATTTATAATTTATTGAAGTTACTTAGGTACCCCTTTCTTCTAGGCAGTTTGCTTGGTACTTAGTTTACTTAATAAAAATCTAAAACAAGAATTTAAAATGAGTTTTTAAGTTTGTATTGATTTAGGTAACTCTTATCTAAAACAAAGCTTAAAAATAGTTGTTATGTTGGCTCGTGTACCGACACACTTACAACCTAACCCATACATCATACATTGTTCTCCAAATGATGATAATAATGCAATCATGAACGTAAACCTGTGCTTTATGTTCTGAACATGGTATTGTGAAGATTTTAATAGTGGTAACTGCGTGTGCGTGTGTGTGGCGTGATACATTCAATTAGGGCCTTCGTAGGGATGAATGTAATAGTGAAATAATTTATAGAATTTGTTCATAATTATGGTGGTCGAAGAGGGAAAGCTTGTTTTAAAATATCTTCTATCGCGTTAACAATAACAGTCTGTTTTTTCTTGAGCCAGGATAAAATGCAAGGCGACTGAAGGGCGTGAAAAGCCGTTGAACAATCTGTGCACGACAGTAAATGAACGGTGGGTACCAAAGTATTTAGAAAATTTTATGCAAAATTATACAATGATCATGAAACAAATTCAAGGTGGGATCAATTATTAGATAACTAGCTGTGCTTGCGGCTTCGCTCACAAGATTGTGTTTTTTTTGTTGAAATGGCTACTTGTTATCATAATAAATGTTGATAAGAAATTAATCCACTGACAGTTTTTCTTGTTAAAACCTATAAGCTTAAACTTATAAGCACATATTTAATGTCAATCCTCATATGAAGAAATACTAAAAATAAGTTTATTAGTTAACTATTTTTATCTATTTATTTATCTAACTATTTCGCTTGACACACAGGATTACCTAGTTATAGCATAAACCATAGTGAACTTGACATAGATTTAAGAAAACCTATATTATTTATCGTTTGTCCTTATATTTTTTAATACATTTTATTATTATTATTATTATTTATTTATGTACACATAAACAGACAGAAGAAAGGAACAGAAAAATACGCAAAAATATGATGCTTATTCTTAAGGAAATCTCTTCCAGTATGTGTTGCTCTGTAATGCAACTAACGTTCGACACAAAGATTTTTTTCATAACATGCAACCTCTTTGGTGTAATATAATTACTCCAGCATCAGACTGAGTAATTAAACCTTACAAATAATAAATTTTGCCTATTAAAAATGCTGAAATGCCATCATCTGCCTAGCCTTTTACCAACTATGTTGGGGCCAGCTTCCAGTCTAACCGGATGCAGCTGAATACCAGTATTTTACATGGAGCGACTGCCTATCTGACCTCCACAACTCAGTTACTGGGTAATACCTTACCCTTGGTAAGGCTGGTTGTCAGACTTTCGGGCTTCTGACTATCCGTAACGACTGTCAAAGATCCACGAATGGCAGAAAGATACAAAAAAATGCTGAAATAATTATAATCATGAAAACACAATTAACTATAAGCATGTTACAAACGTTCTATAACTAACACGTATCATCTCAGTGTGATGTCTATTTATCTAGCAAGATGAAGTCATAAGCGACCATTAAGAAACGATGCCCTCTGGGCGGAGGCAGCCGTCACTCATACTGCAATATGGACCTCGATCTTCTACTTAATAAAAAATCATCAATTCATTCACTAACAGACAGCCCATTGCTTAAATCGCTGGGTCTAGTATGTACATGAGGGACCTGGAAAGTATGCATTATTATACACGATGTAGGTACAGACGCCAGCACATCAAGCTACTACAATCTGTCAAATTTCTTTAATAGATTTTCAACTTTATCGCTAAAGCATAAGGTTCAAAGTTGATTGGGAAAATTTGACATTTTCGGGTAGCTTGATGTGTTGTCTGTACCATGAAATTTTGCACAACTGTTCCTTATATAAAGTAGATAAGCATTAAGAAAGGATTTCTGAAAATTAAGCCCATCATAGCGACAAATAGGCGATAAATGTTTGTATGGAATTAGTTCTTCACTTTTGCAGATATTTTTAACCTTTCATTGCAAAATGGGCCAGCTTTTGACCTAGATCTCGCCTGGTGGAAAGCGATGGATGAGGTCTATGATGGTACAAGTAAGCCTAGAAGATTCCTAGGCATTCACAGTACTTCAAAGGATTAGTTAGAGGAGTAATAGATGACAACTACATTTCATCAGGGTAATTGAAGGCGAGCATATTACTATTTACCGAGCATAAATCCGGTCACAACCGCGGGCAAGAAGTTCCAATTGAAAAACGCCTTTAAATTTTGCCTCATCGGGGGGTCGAACCCAGGACCTAACTATCTGTGGTCGCACTTGTCACCTCTCGAACAATGCAGAAAATAAAATAAAACCATAACTTAGGAGCGAGTTTTCAATCGTGAGATAACTATTCTGACGAATAAAAATGAATGTTTGATCGCTTTTCTTTATAATGTAAATAATTATGTCAAACCGCCAAAATGATTCTCAAGATAAAAATTATCTGACTATTGAAAAACGTGTTACAATTACAACGTTTCATCTCAGTGTGATGTCTATTTATCTAGTGAGATGAAGTCATATCTGTTGCCTCCTGGGCGTTGTACCATCCGTCACTCATGCTGCAACATGGACCTATCACGTTTAGCTGTTGGGGCTTGCTGTGACTCAGTTAGCTTCTGCTTTAAATAAATATGGAAATAAATTAACAAATATAAATGTAACTAGGTCAAAAAGGGTCTGCGCATAAAATAATTTTCATTTGAAAGGTGTTGTGTCTAGGTCATTTCGTGTTGTCCGGAGGCTTTTTGTAATTTACTCTATTCAACAAATCGTGCCAATTGTCGGCCTGGCTTTTTCTTATCTGCGCTATATGTGGCAAGATCATCTGTTGATCGAACTGTAGGATTGCTCGTTTGACTCCATATTTAATTTTAAAAGTCAGGTTCATCCTATTGTTTCCGTAAGTGTCATAATTCCTTAAAATCCAGAATCCAAAGGAATCATTCTTAGAATTTAAGAAGTGCTAAAGGACTCTTCTGAGGTATTACAAGTTCTCTGTGCTCTCCGTAGAAACTTCTAATTGTGTAATCTGAATATGTACGAGTATCTACGTCAGGATTGTAAAAGTCAGACAGCAGTTGTAGCTTTTTATTTGCCTAATTTTCCCACTGCTAAGCACGGGTCTCTCCCAAATCTTTCCAGTTCCTTACTGGATATATTATAAGAAATTAAAGAAGAAGGGGCACGGTTCTTACAAAATTAACCCACGTCCTAAAGCAAAGACAAGTATCTCAAAATAATGATAAAATTAAGTAGGTATAAAAATATCGCATGCTTCCGAACGCCATCCTTATAGTGTAACATTAAAAAAAATTGCTATGAAAATTCGTTCAGGGTTAGTACAATGAATGTAAATACAATATTCGACGACACGGTTGGCGCAGTGGCTGAGCGATCGACTGCTGCGCTGCGTGTCGCGGGTTCGATTCCCGCACGGAACAAATATTTGTATTGCCTATAGGTAGTTGTTCCGGGTCTGGAATTTGTGTATGTGAATTTGTAAACGCACCCACGATACAGGAGCAATTCCTAGTATGGGGCAACGTTTTAAAAAAAAACAAAAAGAAATATTGAGATTTACTTGGCTATTTTGACTTTACTTCAAATATTGAATTCCATCATCGAACAACTAAGGATTTTTTTCACTTGTTCGACCACCGAACATCGAAATATTGAAAACAAAAAAAATAGTATGTACAGTTTAAATTTAACATAGTCTACATTACTCTATTTTAGTCTACTCTATTCTATTTAACAAAGCTAATGATCAATCAATCAAGCAAACAAGCAATCGAATTATAATTCTCACTAGGTATATAATATAGTTTCTATGTTCGGTGGTCAAAAAAGTGAGAAAAAAACCACAGTTGTTCGATGATGGAATTCAATAACTGAAGTAAAGTCAAGATAGCCAACTTATTTCTCAATATTATAATATATTCATTGTAAATATTGCTGCCTCTGAACTTCTCAATATTATAATATATTCATTGTAAATATTGCTGCCTCTGAACGAATTTTCATAGCAATTTTTTATAATTATGTCACTGTAGGAGTTTGGAAGTATGCCATCTTTTAATACCCATTTTTATCATTTTTTTAGATACCGTAGAATCGCATTACTTTAGCCCTGGGGAGTAACTTTGGCCCTAACTTGGAAAAAGATTAAACTTCCCGCCACACTGTTATATTGTCAATTTTTGCAAAAATTCACACTATATTCGGTAGATGACAATGTAGGCTCGTCGGTAAAACAGTCATTCATTCTCTAAAGTAACGCGCTTATTGGCTAATGGAGCAGGTTTCGACTTGTCGGTTTTTTACCAAATTGTTACTGTGCAAACTTTCTTCTGGAGCGGATTAATTAGGTAAGTTTGTGACCTAAATTATTTTTCATAGTTTTATCTTGAAAAATTTAATATAGTTTGATTTTTCCGACATAAAATGGTGTTTTCTTTCCTATAGAATTTCGTTTTATTGATATATTTACTCCATATTTGAGAAAACTAGCGATTGGGAAACAAAAAAAATCAGTGGGTCGAAGTATACACGTCCAAAGTAAAACATTGGCCCAAATTTTGACAAAAAAAAAATGTACTAAAACACTGCAACATTATTCCTTTTTTCACTTATAACGTTTACTTATATCCTCTTTTATATACCGATTTCATCAAAATAGATTAAGAGCTGATTAGACCAGAAAAATGGAGCGAAAAAGAAAAAAAAATCAAAATTTGGAACAAAGTAATGCGATTTTACCGGTACTTCTGTTTACTGTGGGACGTGTGTGAATTTTGATCCTTCTTATTTCTCTTTCTTTCAACCGATTCCAAAAATACATCTCGATTATAAGCCCTCAGAGTCATACTAATCTGAACTCAAAAATCTAGATCCTTGACTGTTCTCCTAAACATGCTAATAGCACATCAGTACGTTTATGGATCCTTCGTAGTCTGAATATCATTATTACCAGCCATAAACAATATCAAAGACAATAAGGGTATACAGATTTATGTCGCGATGCGGGAACTGAACCTGTGACCATGATCTCTGAAAACGGATGTAGTGAAGTTTCTATTGAGGTCGACGCGCGTCGTTGTTGATTTGAATTGATAATGCTCTGGGCTTACACAGTCGATGGATAAAGGCTCCTACAAACAGGTGCGACACGCGATATAATTGCGCGCGACACAAAGGCACCGGCCCGTTGCGCGACTTACGGTGCCTTCGTGTCGCGCGCGATTTTATCACGTGTCGCGCTTGTTTGAAGGAGCCTTGGCACTGGGCCACCAAAGCTGCTCTCAGGAAAAAAAATATTGAGAAAGTTTCTTTCGACTTAATTTGTACACCAGCCATGGTCAAATATGTTGAGCCAAAAAAATACCTTGTAACACCTATAATAAGCATCATACCATGTATAGCCGCCTTCAAGCGGCTCTTGACCACTCTGAGGGGGCCAAACGCCTCCTGCCGGAGGCTTTACGCGGGAGTCGTGCGGTCCATGGCCCTATACGGGGCCCCGGTGTAGGCGCGTTCATTGCGGCGGCGAGCCGCCCACTATTTGAATGCGCCCCAGAAGGTGGTAGCCGTAAGGCTTAACTGGGGTTACCGTACGATTTCGGGCGAGCCTGCAAGCCTCCTTGCCGGACTGCTGCCATGGGATCTGGAGGTGATAGTCTTCGCGCGCCTGTATGAGTAGCGCGCGGAGGCACTACGCCGGGGGGAAACTCCGCTTCAGCGGCAAGTCGCGGCGGAGCGGACGGACCTCCGGCGCGATCTCATGGCGGCATGGAAAGAGCGACTGTCGCAACCCAGGGCAGGGTAAGGCCCCACTTTGAGGAGTGGATAGAGAGGCGTCACGGCGCCCTCACCTACCGCCTGACGCAGGTCCTCACCGGACACGGAAGTTTCGGGAGGTTCCTGCACATCATCAGGCGGGAGGATACGCCCGGGTTTCACCACTGCGAGGATCGCTCAGAGGACACGGTAGAGCATATGGTGGAGGTCTGCCCCGCTTGGGCGGAGCACCGCCGTGTCCTCGTAGAGGCGATCGGCAGCGGCGGCGACCTCTCGCGTCCAGCCCTGGTGCAAGCCATGGTCCGGAGCGAGAAAGAGTGGGAGGCAGCCACCTCCTTCTGTGAAGCAATCATGCTAGCGAAGGAGGTGGCGGGATGGTTGAGGGAGAGAGCCTCCCGTCCCAGCCGCCGCGGGAGACGCTCCGGGCGTCGGAAGCCGCGCTACGACTCCCGGCCACCGTAGGCGCCGGCCTGCGGGCGGAGAGTAATGGGTAACTCACCGTACAATCAGGACCAGGCCAGAGCAGGAGGGGTCACATGATGATTACCCATCCTCCAAAAAAAAAATACCATGTATATTATCTACACATGTTTTTGCAAATAAATGAATTTGAATCTGAATGACATCGAGACTTTAAGAAGATAAGAAATTGCAAATACCTGTACTTAAAACTACGACTACTATGCAGGCAATTACGATTGATGTAACCCGCCACAAGATCGCATCTCTTAAATAACTTCACTAATGAAACTGATTGAATTCTCCGCAAAAGTTAAACAAAATTAACCTTTAAGAAAACTTGATCCAAAAATCTAAATATTTCGTAAAAGCCTATTACATTGTACGGGTTCACTCGTATCATGTATTAAAATATTGCTTTGAAACGATATTAGTTTATTATTTGGTGGATAATATTTGGCAAAAGTTAATTAATCACGATTTGGACCACTATCGCCGTGATCATCGGAAGCCGATCCATATTGTAAGGTCATATCGGCGTAGGGTGACCATGCGTTAGCAACTTAACTTATTTGAAATTTAAAGATAATGTAGGTAAGTCAACAATAACAACACACAACAACAACAACAACAACTCAGCAACAACACACAACAACAACAACACAACTAACAAAAAACACACAAAAACAACACAACAACAACAACAAAAAAACAAATAAGCTTATTTTTTATTTAGCGGGGCCCCGAGATGGTTAATCCAGCCCTGCTTGCCCCATATTACATGGGACTTAAACATAACTGGTGAAAAGTGGGTGTAGTATAAGTACACATCTGTCCAACCCTTCATCGCAACAAGGCATGATGTTATGCTATGTAATTTTGTGATGATTCTTACACGACAAAAATGTTCACTCATCAAACTCAATGTTTAAACAGATTAATATTAACCATCGTAATCCGATTAATAACATTGAATTGAAAATAAATAATAAATATATATTTTTTATTATTAAATAATAAACAGTCAATTAAACAATTAACATTCTTAACTATTGTTATGTAATTACGACGTAATTTTAGTACCTACAAGTTATTTTTAAATTTAATTTATTCCATTATTTATTTTAACATTCGAACTTGCCCCTTAAAAATAACGATTAATATTGCCCTCTAATACAAAAGTATCAATTGCAGTGTCTAGTATGATTTTACTGTATTATCTCACCAATTATAAAAAACAATAAAACCTTTAACAGCCCATTATGTTATTATGACTTAATATTACATGAATCATTGATTGATTCAAAGACATTTACATAACAAAGCTTGTCATAAAAATTACAATACAGACAGAATAATTCACTGATGCTATAAACTGAAATATAATACCCTAGGTAGGTAGGTACCCTGAGTACCCTTTATCATTTAGGACTGGGTGTTTAATAATACAACAAATGTTGTCTTTTTAATTATATATAGGTACTTCAACGACTTGTTCACTAATAACATATTATTTGTATAAAAGAACTTACATAATTATTATATCTATTAGTATGGTGAATTTGTCACTTAAAGAAGTACACAGCTTAGACATAAATGAAAAATACATCGCCGCAAGGTTGCCTGCTTGTCGGTCTTCTACAGATTGTACTTCGGTGAGTGTGCCCAAGAACTCCACGACCTCATTCCACCGACCCCCTTCTACCTTCGGACATCCAGACGCACTGCAAGTTACCATCCCGACCTAGTTGCTATTCCACCAATTCGCACTAAGCGTTTTCAAATGTCCTTTATAATGCGCACAGCAAGAGAGTGGAACTCTATACCTGCGTTTGTGTTTCCGAGTGCATACAATCCGAATCTCTTCAAAGTAAGAGTGAACAGGCTTCTTCTGGGTGAGCTCACTCCATCGTAGACTTTGTCTCTGTCATCTCTGACCTAGATTAGAGTCAAGAGCAAACCCATTTCAAATAAAAAAAAAAAACATACCTACAAATTAAGATAATTATTTCAAAGTGATTTAAAATAAAGAATGCAAGATAAATATCAGCTACCTACTTTACAATAGGAAGACAATATACAAGAAAATACAACATCAGATTTACTTAATTAATAAATAAATAATGCGGGCAAGACACACGCGTCGCGCACCCCGCGGCCCCGTAACGCCACACAATAATTGTCGGGACTACTATATTTTATTATATTATTATACCATTTAAAAACATACAGTCCACTAATTTTATTCCGAAAGGATAAAGACCTAACACTATATATTTATTAATTAAGTAAATCTGATGTTGTATTCATATACAACATCAGATTTACTTAATTAATAAATATATAGTGTTAGGTCTTTATCCTTTACATCATCATCAGGCTAGTTTAATAATAAACTGAGTATCTATTATAATATAATAGATAATAATATAATAGATACTCAGTTTAATTTTGGTGTGATTACTATACGTAAGACGACTGCAATAAACGTGATCAAATGCTATGAATAGTTGGGGATCATAAGTTTTTTACGGAATTGGTAAAAAGTGTCGGCAAAAATGTCAATGTTGCTGCTATTGTGGATTATATTCGGTTCAGAGGGGCTTTTACTTCCTTTCGTATATGGACAACATAATGTATTGCAAAAAAAAAAACGATAATATAAAAAAAAAGAATAAACCATTGTCCTATGGTATCCCACTGTTGGAAAAACTTAAATCTTATTATGTGGAACTAATATTTGACTAAAGTTTGAAATCTTTTATTTTATTCAAAATAAAAAGTCTGTTCTCAACTTTTCATCGCTGGGCAATTTAAACTAGGCAATGAACATAGTCTAAAAGCTTGGTCAACCTACAAGAGAAGCTCGCATTGGAATTTGTAAGCGGGCAAGGTCGAACATTGATGCTCGATCAAGACTAAGTGTCCGTATGTACGGTAATACGACCATTCAAATAGGATTGTATGTCAAGCGTGGTATGTGAGAAGGGACCAAGATATGTTTTGAATTTTAAGAAATTGGGAAACAAGAAATTGTTTGATAGATTGGGAATATTACCATGTTTTCCTATAATTTAGATACATGCAGATCTATATTTGTGAAAAAGATTATGGGTTAATGCTGTGTATCTATTTAGTTGGTAAGCCTTTATAAAATAAAAAAAATGTCGCTAAGCGACAAAGCCCTATAAATAAATAAAAAATAATAATAAGATCTGCATTGCGATATTTATGTGTTCAAGAGACCCATCGGGATTGCACCCAAGGTAGGTCTCATATTCCTTGATTGTCACTTGTCGCCGAGATCTGTCGCCCAAAGCATGGTAACGCAGTGTTTGCTGCTACTGTAGTCTGTAAGCATCATCTCTACAAAATAATAATTAGATTTTTTTTTTTGTTAGCCTATTTTGTGTGCCACTGCTGGGCCTTCTCTTTTTTCTTCCAAGTCAATATGGCCATATTGGCCATGAAAATAATCATAAGAGTATGAAAATATTTTATATTAAAAAAGCTTTGAACATAATCAAAATACTACTACTACTAAGGAGAACGGGCGGAATTGGTCCAAATGGCGTCGGCTGATGAAACCTAGTTTATTTAGTAGTTCATGAATGTAGGATATTTTTTTTCTATGGGCACATAAAAATTGGCTCATGGAGAAAAAAGTTACACAATCCAGAAAAATGGGTTTATTAAGATGCAATAATGGGTGGGATTGTTGGCCAAAATCCGTCGGCCAAACAGGACGAGGGGCGTGGCGTAGTCGGCGCGAGCGAGGGCCCCGGGGGGTGATGCTCCCGCGCCGCACCTGCGTCAGCCCGCGTATTTTTCACTAGTCAGTGAGTTATTCGCTATTATTCAAGGACATCACCGCATGTATTTTTCATGGTTGCCGTTTGATATCGCGACGCCGAATACCTGATAGAGTTTTAGGTCGATTTTTTAATTAACGCAAACTATTGTGTCCCACCAAATGCTAGAGTCTGTGACAAACATATGCAATCCAATAACTGAGAGGAGTTATTTGATACCCCAAGTCAAGTATGTGAGACCTGTTCTCATGATTTTTCGAGTGTCCATATAATGGACATCATATCCATTTAAAAAAATGCAATAACAAATGCATCACACATGGATTTTGAACATGTTGAAAATATGACAGCAGACGAATTGAATTACTGGACCGGACGGACTCACGAAGAACTCAACACAATTATAGCAGAAACACCATCTTTGCGTAGAAGGTGTCCCCAGCCAAAGAAAATATAAGGAATGTACCTATCAAAACTCGGAAGTAGAGAATCAGACGATAGGCTAGCGACACTGTATGGAATAAGCCGAAGACAATTTGAGAGGCTTATACATTTGGCTCAAGAGAGATACCTGCAATAAATATATTTCGTCTTTGTAATAATGAACATTGAAATAATTAATAACGAAAATATATAATACCCCCTTGTATAATAATATGAATGATATAGGTACCTAAGTGTCAATAACTTTTATCTCCATGTCCCGATTTATTTGCGGGTTTGTTTATAGTTATAATATTAAATTATCAAATACATAAAGCAGGTCTCATCATCCGACGCCACTTGGACCAAAGTCCATACAAAAATGTCCGATCTCCTTTTGAAAAATCAAAGATCCGACGTAAAAACAAGCAAATCAAAATTTAAAAAATTAATCTTGGAGAAAAACCTTACAAACTAATAGAAAAGAATATGAGCGGGAAATAAATTTTGTATTTGATTTTAGGCTCTTGTTTTTCAGTGTCTTTTTGTCTATGTTCTAATTGGATAGCTTTTTTTAAAACATACATATATATTGTCGTAAAATATCAAAACAGATTTTTCAACCAAATAAAATTGAAAGCATAATACTGACTTAACGAGACGCCTCACATAAAGCCATCCACGACAATTAGACGCGTCCATCCTCGGGCACAACATAATATCGCGATTATGAAACATCGACCACGACTTGAGATGAAGTATATCGACCTACACCCAACTATATATACTCTGTACTGATACTGTAAAGTTATCAGTTGCATCCACAGCTTCTGGGTCGCAAGTTCATTCTCACAATAGAATAAAAAGAATAAACATGAAATTGGTAAGCTTTGATGAGCTTCTTGAATTAACTTAAAACTAATATTATATCTTCAAAAAGTTATAAAAACATATGTTATTGAATATAGTATTTCTCTCGACTTTCTCACTAATATCTTCCTCTAATTTTGACGTAAACTCCTCACATTTTGAATTAATAATTCACTGATGAAAACATATAGATCAAAGAAAAAAGAATAAAAAGAAAGAATCAATTGAAAAAAATTCCAGGCTAATTTTCACGATTACATATTTCAGTTCATCATCATAACTGCCGTTACCCTGGCTCAGGCCGCCAAACTGGACAGGATCTACCTCCCACCCAATGCTCAATCTTCTGGAGGATCGAACTTCCTCGAGACTCCTCGCCAGTCCAACGGATTCCAACACCAGACCGGCGCTGTAACCAACAATGGATTCTCCAATCCCAATGCCTACAACCAGAATGCCTACAACCAGAATGCCTACAACCAGAATGGTGCTTACTCAGGATTCGATGCTCGTCCCGAGCGCGCTCAGGCTGCCTTCGAGAGGAACGCTGCCATCTTTCGTCAGGACAACTCCAATGATGGAGAGACTTACGCGTATGCTTATGAAACTGAGAACGGTATCTACGGTGAGGAGAACGGAGTGGCGACCAATGGAGTCCAGGCTCAGGGCGGGTATTCCTACACTGGTGATGATGGCAAGGTCTACTCTGTGAGGTGAGTGAATTTATTAACACAATGATGTCAACCTCTTTAAATTGGCATCATTTGTCAAACCAATTTTTAACTTTATACCGTGTCATCAAATTGACAAAACTCTAACTTTGTCTTACATTTTCCAGGTACACCGCTGATGAGAACGGTTTCCAGCCCCAGGGTGATCACCTCCCCACTCCTCCCCCCGTCCCCGAAGAGATCCTAAAGGCTCTGGAGCAGAACGCCCGCGATGAGGCTGCTGGCATCTTTGACGATGGTAAATTTCTTTGAATTATGTCATATTAGTGTAATGTTTATTTAATTATTTATTTGACTAGATGTAATTGCTTAATCATTGTTATTTCATTTTTCAGGTTCATACAGTGAAGGCAAATACGACAGCAACAGCCAACAACAGTACTACAACAACAACGCCCAATTTAACAACAACAACGCCCAATTTAACAACAACAACGCCCAATTTAACAACAACAACGACCAATTTAACAAATACAGCGCTCAATCCAACTATAATAACGCTGACTCCGTGGTCACCAACAACGCTCTTCTCCGCAACGACGCCGCTAGAAGCGGTAGCTCCGTCGCTGGACTGCAGAAAGCGTACCTCCCTCCCGTCGCTCAGAGGAGACAATCCTCCTTCAATGCTAGAAACGGCTACCAATATTAGAGACTGTTTATTCTTGTTAAACGACTTATTAAATAATGTATTTATAACCGAAACTATTTTGTTTGTTTTACTTGTTGTTGTCAAGATGTTATTTAAATGAGGTTCTGCCAAAAGATAGATACCAATGTACAGACGCCAGCACATAAAGCTATTACAATCTGTCAAATTTATTAAATAGATTTTCAACTTTATCGCTAAAGTATAAGGTTCAAAGTTGATTGGGAAAATTTGACAGTTTTGGGTAGCTTGATGTGCTGCCATCTGTACTATATTTGTGCAGCAGTATTGAATTAACTACTAATATTAACTTGAACAGAGAAATCTTTAACTAAATGATATGTGTAACGAAGGAGATAAGTGGACTCAATGTGTATAACGCCAGTGGTGTGAACAATGAAGTAAATAATTAAAATGTTTTGATGTTGTGACCGTGGTTGAAAGCGAAATTAACAGATCCATGGTAAATTTGACTGAATTTTCGCCTGAAAAGTGGGAGACGCTGAAATTCGTATTGACGAATTTCTTTCGAGATAAAAATCTTATATATAAAAATCTCGTGTCACAGTGTTTGTTATCAACTTCCTCCGAAACGACTAAGCCGATTTTTATTTAAAAAATTGTGTGTATTTAGTAGGTCTGAGAATAGGTCGTAGGCTATTTTTTATACCCCTAGGTGTAAGGGTGACCCTCTCCAGAATTTTTTTGGAATCGAAGCTTACGCGGGTGAAAGCGCGGGGCACTGCTAGTATGTATATAAAAATCTTACTGTAAGTTCCACGATACTGCTAGAACTTACTAATGACAAAGAAAATACATTAGTAAAATACATGAAAATGCAGTCACTGAAATGCGCTGTAAAACTTAGAAGCATATATATTTTGGGTAACTATCTCCAGTTGCCAGGATCTAGGCTACTGATCGATTAGCGTTCAATGCATTTATTGATGGTTTGTTCATTCATGTATGTATGTATAGAAAATTAGTGAGTAGTTGAATGGATATTGAACAGGTTGTCATGGGGCGGCTTCTGGGGAAAACTGCTGAAGTAGATTAAAATAGACAGTTTCATTTTAATCTAATGTTCTTTCTTTGAAATACTCTTAATAAAAAAATATGATAAATCTGAAGCTATAATACTGATTTTAACTTTACTACGCTTCACACTAATAATTTTATAAAGGCGAAAGTGTATGATTGTGTTTATATGTTTGTTACATGTTCACGCTCAAACGGCTGGACCAATTTTGATAAAATTTTGTATGGAGGTAGCTGACACCCTGGATTAACATATAGGCTAGTTTTTATACCGATATTCCTACGGGATCGACATTTATGCGAGTGGAACCGTGGGGCGCAGGTAATTTATAAAAAAGGGGATTAGAGATTCTAATGATGTAAGTAAGAAAAATACATTAACTAGCTATGGCAGCATTGTTATATTTTCACGTTGGGAGAAAATATTAGCTTTTTTAGCATTGCTTTATGAATTTGTAGAATTGTACCCGGTGGCCGCGTCCTAACAGAAAGCGACAGTCACTTTCGGTCAGGACGCAGGGGAGGTAACATAAAATGATGGTTATGATGGAGCGTGAATAAATTGAATTGGTCACTATATTGGCGGTGATCTAAATACATCTAGATTCTGAAAAGAACATTAAGATATCTAGGAATTTTATAAAAAATAAATAAATTGAAAAACATAATTTAGTACTTAGTTATTTTTTTCATAAAATTACGTTAAATTTTAAGGAATTCAGAATATAATGGATTCCATTTTCTAATACTTAATTGAAAGTGTATTCAAATTTTTTTTTTTAAGGAACTTTGCCTCACACTAAGAATTACTCCTGTATCGTGGGTGCGTTTACAAACATTTAAATTCACATACACAAACAGCCAGACCTGGAACAACTACCTGTAGGCAATACAAATATTTGTTCCGTGCGGGAATCGAACCCGCGACACGCAGCGCAGCACTCGATCGCTCAGCCACTGCGCCAACCGTGTCGTCATTAAATATTAATTTTTAGTTGTATTTCTGCGAGCCCAATGACGATAACATAGTACAGACGCCAGCACATCAAGCTACCCGATACTTTTTCTAATCAAATTTTCCTAATCAACTTTGAACCTTATGTTTTGGCGATAAAGTTGAATATCTGTTAAAAAAAATTGACAGATTGTAGTAGCTTGATGTGCGGGTGTCTGTACATAGCGTTATCATAAAAAACTTCAGTTTATAGATTATTACGATGTCGAATTCTAGTGCAACCTACAGTAGCGGGTCACTTGGAATTCGTCATACTATCGACATAACAATTCGAGGATTAAAAGCATAACGTCGTTATAGATGACCCTGCCAATTGTGTGCAGGTAAAATTCTTAAACTATAGTCTATTCCAAAAGACGTATCCGATAGAAGTGCAAGAGATGTCAGCCTCAAATTGAAGGGGCCGGTGAGGGCCGAAGCCTGCCGGGTCAGCGGGATTGTCCAAAAGGGTTACCGCTGGCCCAGAACATAAAGGACTAAGGAAGGAACACGGGTGGGTTTTAGTCAGTAAGAATCTGACACTCCCTTCCGCTCCACCCAGAGCGGGAGGGATCATTTAATGATTTCCAATTCTGAAATAAAAAGACACTCACTAAAGGGAATAAGTAACACATTCATCTGTTTTTAGAAGGTTTGAACGTTATTATCTCATCACTTTTTCCAACTATTATTATTGTTTGAATAACATGATTAAATTGTGATTGAAAAATTATCGACGAAAATTAAGGTTGTGGTTAAATAAATATCTTTAAGGTGATATGATAATATCTTTCCGCAAAACTTGTAGCCGAATTTTGGGCCTGTAGATTGTCATCGACACGCTAAGAAGAAAAAGGTGGTATAAAATTTGACTTTCCGGTATCTACAAATAATCAAATCAGCGTTAAAATAAGTGGTTCTACAAATAGGCAGCCACAGGTACGTTGTCTGATTCATTTGTTTACATTTTCATCACATACTTTTGAAACTGACTATACATCTGTCAGTTTCTGACCAAGGCAAACCCACGTTTCCGGCAATTGCGTTCCAGTTATTGACCCATCTGCTTTTTGCGTATCTCACGAAGTCGTGATTAAATAATATCGGTCAAGGTTGGGTATATATTGTTTTACTTTGTTGAAGTATATTCTTTCTCGAGTGGGCTTTTTCATAGAATGTATCCCCTGAGGTAGCCTCATACTACGGCGCCTAGGACCAAGGTGCTAGGCGCCGTAGTATGAGTGGCTATTACTTCGATAAATTCGCTAGTTCTTTATGAGTCCCATAGGACTCAGAATAGGATTTTCAGTACTCGCCCAGAGCTTTGATTGGCATAAGCCAATTAAAGCTTTGGGCGAGTACTGAAAATTTCATAGTGGAAAACAAATCTTACATCGTTTTGGCCGACCTAGGGAACCCAAAACCTGTAAATTTAGTCTTTCAGTTAGTCTTTGGGTTTGCATTTCCTGAATGTTAAAGCCTGGTAAAAAACATAAAATATATTCACTGACAGACAACGCTATGCAAAAGGGATGTACTCGTAAGTGTGGAAGTTCGTCATTTTTCTCGATGAGATTTCCTATTTTATAGGTAAAATTAGTTACTCGTTACTGTTAGCCTGCATCATCCCCCACAGCTGGGCAAAAGCCTCGCCCCATAACTTCCAGCTCTTTCGATCCAGGGCTAAAGTGGGCCACTGGTCGTACAATTTGTATCATTTTAATTTTATACAAAAGAAAATGAAAATGTTTCAAACTACCAATAACTCAAAGTAGATATGTCGCAGGTTTTTCATAAAATTAGGTTTTTGATGAAAAACCGGAAGATGACACATTTTAAACTCAATTTCATCATAAACCTGTAACAATCCAGATTTTTGATCAAAAACCTGAACTAGTTTGGGTTTATGATAAAGTTCTTGTCAAAATCACGGTTTGCTTGGTTTTATGACAAATAAATCTATTTAAATGAAACAAATAAAACAATCCATCATTATTTGCAACTTAGTAGAAAGAAAACAATTATTTATTTATCAAAATTTTACATCCATGATCCAATCAATATTCTCCTCCTTCAATCCACTTATGAAATGAAATGTTTCAATGTCACGTACCTTATATTAATCTGATTTTTATAAACTAAGTAATAAGTACTAAGTTGCAAATGATACCCTAGAAAACCTAGGTTTTTCATCAAAAACCTAATTTTATGAAAAACCTGCGACAGATATACTGTTAAAATAATACGGGTCGATCTTTCTTATTAGATACATCCTCCTTGAAGTGTCATTTTTCATGCTGTTTGCTCTCAGGTCCATAAGAGGTACCAAATATTTAGTACCAACTGTATCTCATTCCACCTTCCTAATACAGAAGCTTTCTCACCACCCAACCTCAACAAAGGTCATCTACAATTAAACTAGTCACTCTTCAGGCGTAACAACATATCGTCAATAAGAAACATTGACCACTACTTACAATATAATCGATCGATCTGCACCTCACTATAAATACTGTGATAACATTGTGAGGTTATCAGTTGCATCCACAGCTTCTGGGTGGCAAGTTCAATCTGACAATAAAATATTAGAAACGAAAATGAAATTGGTAAGTTTAAAAAGTGATTCTTGAATTTAAAATTACAATGTATTGGTTGACTGAAAGATTGACAAAGAACACAAAGTAAATATTGAATTAATTTTATAACTGAATTACTTGGCGTTCCAATCTTAAAGGAAAATAATTGAAACTTTTCGAATTTTATAAGATAAAATTAAAATCTTAAAAAAAAAATGTAAGGCAAGTTTATCTTTATTAGTTAAAGATCTTCTGGTTCAAAATAATGACGAATAGAAGTGGTTAATTCATGACCTTGTAATAAATGATTACCTACTATTGCATTTCCATTTTCAGTTCATCGTTTTAACTATTGTAGCTTTGGCTCAAGCAGCCAAATTGGACAGGACCTACCTCCCACCCAATGCCCAGGAATCAGCAGGATCTTTGTTCCTCGAAACTCCTCGCGAATCCAACGGATTCAAGCAAACCAGTGCTTTCTCCAATGGGTTTTCCAACCAAAACGCTAACGCTCAGAGCGGAGCCTACTCGAGTTTCGAAGCTCGTCCCGAGCGCGCTCAGGCTGCCTTCGAGAGGAACGCTGCTATCCTTCGTCAGGACAAATCCAATGATGGAGAGACTTACGCGTATGCTTATGAGACTGAGAACGGTATCTACGGCGAGGAGAACGGAGTGGCGACCAATGGAGTCCAGGCCCAGGGCGGGTATTCCTACACTGGTGATGATGGCAAGGTCTACTCCGTGAGGTCAGAATTGATTTAAAATAATAATTAAACACGTGCCTGTGGTATTTGCAACTACGTTTGATAATTTATTAACATCTTCATCATAATTTTTCAGGTACACAGCTGATGAGAATGGTTTCCAGCCCCAAGGTGACCATCTCCCCACTCCTCCTCCCGTTCCCGAAGAGATCCTGAAGGCTCTGGAGCAAAACGCCCGCGACGAGGCTGCTGGCATCTTTGATGATGGTATGCATTTGGATTTAGTTACTTTATTTTCTAAATCTTGTGCATCATTTAAGTGCAAATGACACACCTTTTGACCACAACATTATGTTGAATGAAAGTTAACTGTCACAGGCAACATAGTTCATCAACTTTATTTTGTATTCCAGGATCTTACAATGAAGGCAAATATGACAGCAACAGCCAACAACAATTCTACAACAACGCTCAGGGCAATAACTACAACAACGCTAACTTTGTTGTTACCAACAACGGTTTCTCCCGTAACGACGCCGCTGGAATAGGTAGCTCTGCAGCTGGGATCCAGAAAGCGTACCTCCCACCTTTCGCTCAGCGCACCGACCAGAGGAGCGCAGTGAGACAACCCACCTTCAACAACAACGCTCTTCTCCGCATCGACGCTGCTGGAAGCGGTAGCTCCGTCGCTGGACTGCAGAAAGCGTACCTCCCACCTTTCGCTCAGCGCACCGACCAGAGGAGCGCAGTGAGACAACCCACCTTCAACAACAATGCTCTTCTCCGCATCGACGCTGCTGGAAGCGGTAACTCCGTCGCTGGACTGCAGAAAGCGTACCTCCCACCTTTCGCTCAGCGCACCAACCAGAGGAGCGCAGTGGGACAACCCACCTTCAACAACAACGCTCTTCTCCGCAACGACGCTGCTGGAAGTGGTAGCCCTGTCGCTGGACTGCAGAAAGCGTACCTCCCACCTTTCCCTCAGCGCACCAATCAGAGGAGCGCAGTGAGACAACCCACCTTCAACAACAACGCTTTTCTCCGCAACGACGATGCTGGAAGCGGTAGCTCCGTCGCTGGACTGCAGAAAGCGTACCTCCCTCCCGTCGCTCAGAGGAGACAATCCTCCTTCAACGCTAGAAACAGCTACCAATATTAGAGGCTTGATTATTATTGTTAAACAACTTATTAAATAATGTATTTATAACGAAAACTATTTTCTTTGTTTCACATGTTGATTTTGCCATAAAACTATGATCTCATAACAAACCAGTTACACAAAGACAGTGAAAAAGAATAACAGCATTACACTTGAACACTGCTAAGCTGTACCTAAAGAAAATACAGTGTACTATTTAAAGAAAAGATAAATATTTGCGACACGGATTATAAAACAGATCGATCAATACTAGAAAATTGACGGAGGGCTCTGCCTGAAGAATGGTCGAAACCTTAATTATTTTGGTTTCAATTACTTACGCAAGTTTTATAGAATCTTCACTGTAATTAGTAGGAACTGAATAGTGAAGACAATGAAGTTAGCTGTAACTTAAAATTTGTAGTATTAATAAGGAGGTCTCATTATGAGTACTCATTTCAAATTTCCAGAATCAAGACTACTCACCGGGCCAGCGTTATATTTTGCAGAAAACGAATCCTTGAGTGGTTTAAGTTTGGGTATTGTCGGATATTGGGATGGGATGAAATAGTTGAAGCAAAATTTATAGTAATTAAAGGAATTTGTTGTAATCATCTCTGGAGATGCTGTTTTATTTAATTGCTATAGGTACTCCAAAATAGATGATTTCAGACTAAAACAAGAAGCGATAATTTTTGAATGTGTCTATTTACTTTAAAATGTTATAACTTGCCATAAGTATACCTATTTCCACAACAAACATTATGGGAAATTTATTGCCGAAAGTTATTAATTTGCAATTGGCATACGGTTTGCAGTACAATATCGCGCTTTTTCAGCATCTTATTGGCTGATGGCTTCTAACTGATTGGAATTTTCTCATATTTACAGTTTATTAGAGGTAACAGATCTTTAAAATTAAGTGCCCTATACCAGACAGTAAAGTTGGTACTTTATTAACATGTGTACTTATTTTTTAGGTATATTTATTGGTGGAATTTTGCCTGTGCTTAGAAATTTACTATCATTGCACTCATCGTCTCCACATTTAGCTCAAAATAATAATATTTAGGTACTATATTAAATGGTACTGCAACCTAAAGTAGCGGCACACTTGGGATTTGCCATACTATCGACATAACTATATAGCATCCTCTATAGATGAATCTACCAATCAGGTGAGCTACACATAGTACACATTCGTTAGGCTCGACAGCCGCGCGTCAAAATCCTAAATAAATAATTATAAATGCGAGAGTAAGTTTGTTTGTTTGTTACCTTTTCACGCATAAGCGTGAAAGCGTGAAGCGTGAAATTTCAGGATGATCGGTTCAATGGTATAAACCATTGAACCGATCATCCTGAAATTTTGCATATACGTTGTCAGGTGTACAGAAACGGACATGGGGTACCTTTCATCCCGAAAAAAAGTGCTGTTCCCGAGGAAAACAACAATAACGTTATTATGATAATAGATGGCGCCACGTGTCTTTCGAATCAAAAACAGAACAATGTCTTTCAGGTCAGCTATTTAAGTATAAAAAATGTACATTTATATTTGAAAAAAAATGAGGGTATAGGAAGTTTGAGTTTAAGACAAATGAAAACAGAATGTGTGTAGCGATTCCTTCAAGTCGGCTTTATTGTTTAACAAATACTGCTGAATTGAATGTGATAACCAGGGGGCCTAAAAAGGCCACTTTGGCAGAATCATAAAGGGATAACATTATGAATCATAATATGGCGAAGACAGTCGGTGTTTTTCTTTTATTCGCTGCACTACGTAGGTATACCTAATCAAAGAGATTGAGATTGGATTGGATTGATTGGTATTTTAGCACAGACAACAAAAAATAACTGAAAAATCCTTCACCAATGGGATTTGATACGACTAACTTAACAGTTAATTTGTTCATTATGATTCATAACGTTATCCTTTTATGATTCTGCCAAAGTACACTTTTTAGGCCCCCTGAACATGTGTGTAAGTGTGTAACGCCCCTTACATAGTTAAAATGCCTTACTTTGTACCTATTACATTTGATTACTGGTCAAGGCGAACTGACGGTTCCGGCAATTGCGTTCCAGTTATTGACCCATCTGGTTTTTGCGCATCTCACGACATTGTAATTACGAGTAAATAATATTGGTCAAGGTTTAATTTATATTATTTTACATGCTCCAACTGTATTCTTTAACGAGAAGAATACTTTTTTAATGTACCAGAGATTTATAATTTAAAATTAGCCCTGGGGTAGGCAGAAGTTTACAGTAAACTCATATTTCGCTAGTTATGTAATAAGAACAAGCCTATTGCCAGTAACTTGGCGAAACTCCAGGCTGCTAGAGACTATCCTAAGGAAAAGAAAAAACGTGTGCAGTCGGGAGCCTCTGTCAGGAACGTAATTCCTTACGTGATACTTGCACGCACACAGACTTGTGTGACTTGTGCTTATGTATAATATAAAGAGTCGAAGAGAGAAAATATGAATTCGATACGCGTTTTTAATACAGGTCAATCAAGTATAAGTTTTAAGAAGCTCTTATAATGTTGTCGCCATCTTTGATTTTCATTTTAACCTCACCTCGAAAACCATGAAAACTACACACCCATCATTACAAATTTGGACATTTTTGCAGACGCCATCTTTGATTTTTATTTTAACGTTAATATTGGTTTCAGCACCCTCGAAAGCCATAAAAACTATCTTTCTCTCTCTCTCTCAAAAGACAAAGAAAGTCGCATGGACGGCATTACGCTTTTTCGTTTTGTGACGATTTTTACCAATAGCACTTCTACCGCAAGCTGCCTTGAAGAACTTCATTCCAAAGTCAAAGTCAAATTATTTCAAACTAGCTGAGCCGCCACGACTTCGTTCGCATGGTATCCTACCCCTACCCAACTGATACCCCTACTCTACCCTACCCTTGAGACCGACTTTTCCGACATTTTTTATTTTTTACTTTCATAAGAACCTTCTCTTGACAAAAACAAACACAATAAAAAAAGAATCAGCCAAATCGGTCCAGCCGTTCTCGAGTTTTGCGCTTAGCAACACATTTAACGATTCATTTTTAATATATAGATAGGCATTTTTGAACGTCAAAAAACCAATATCACCTCTTGGCGTAGCTGGGCAACCTCAAATCAGTATCCATGCCTGAAAGCACGATAGCCCAATGAGGCAGTCAGTCTATGGTGTCGTATTTTCAAAAAGTTTAAAAACTATGATTTTTATCAGTAAGTCAGCTTTATAGCAATTTATTTAACAGTGTACACTTAGTTGTGCGATATAATAAAAAGGATTCTATCTTTTCTTATCTAAAAATAACATAATTAAAATGAAAAACATACCTACGTCCATCTACCGCAAATTATTTACCTACACTTTCCGTTGTTGAGATCATAAGGGTTGATCTTACTTTTAGATTCATCTCCTTGAAAAGCCTTGTGCCTTTACTCCTGCATTTTGCAATTAAACGTTAATCAAAAGGACTGTCTGCTCTCTGCTCCTAGTGGACACGAGAAGTTCTGTATCAACTGTATCATTATACCTTCCTGACGCCAAAACCTCACCAAATAACCTCACCAAAGGTCATCTACAATCAAACAAGTCACTCCTCGGGCGTAACATCATATCGTCATTAAGAAACATTAACCACTACTTACGATAATTATAATTGATCGATCTGTATCTCACTATAAATACTGTGATAACATTGTGAGGTTATCAGTTGCATCCACAGTTTCTAGGTAGCAAGTTCAATCTTTCCATAAAATATAAGAAACGAAAATGAAATTGGTAAGTTTAAAAAGTGCTTCTTGAATAACCACTGCATTGTTCTGGATGATTGAAACAAAATGTTTAAATTATTAAAGGAAAAAAATTAAAAAAAAAACGGTCACTTAACTTTTTACATGGCGACTGCAGCAGTTTCATCAGAAAAAAAAAAATAGTGGCACTCCAGGAGTGTCGACAGAAATGAAAACTTGAAAAAGCATCATAATTTTATAAATATGTTTGAAGGTCATTTCTTCCCAAAGAAAATGTAGCGCGCGTTGATGTCTTTATAATGGACAAAACTGAAAACAGAGATGTCGGTTACGATAACAGTGTCGCGAGTTCAATGGTTTTTTCCCCCATCTCAAAAAATTCCCAACGCGCCTAAAGAAGTTTTCTCTTTAAAAAGTTGTCGTATTCATTATAATAATATTACTAATTACCGTTTTTCAGTTCATCTTCTTAACCGCCATAACTCTCGCTCAAGCCGCCAAATTAGACAGGACCTACCTCCCACCCAACGCCCAATCTTCAGCAGGATCTAGCTTCCTCCAGACTCCTCGCCACTCCAACGGATTCCAGGATCAAACAGGTGCTCACTCCAATGGATTTCCAAGCCAAAACGCTTATGTCCAGAACGGTGCGTACTCAGGCTTTGAAGCTCATCCCGAGCGCGCTCAGGCTACCTTCGAGAGGAACGCTGCCATCGTTCGTCAAGACAACTCCAATGATGGAGAGACTTACGCGTATGCTTATGAGACTGAGAACGGTATCTACGGCGAGGAGAATGGAGTGGCGACCAATGGAGTCCAGGCTCAGGGCGGGTATTCCTACACTGGTGATGATGGCAAGGTCTACTCTGTGAGGTGAGAATCTGTTTTTACAAACACCAAGATACATAACTAACAGGTGATATCAGTCATATCTAAATTATAATTACGCTATTCTAAATTTTTAGGTACACAGCTGATGAGAACGGTTTCCAGCCCCAAGGCGACCACCTCCCCACTCCTCCCCCCGTGCCCGAAGAGATCCTGAAATCTCTGGAGCAGAACGCGCGTGACGAGGCTGCTGGCATCTTTGATGACGGTAAGCATCTGTCAAGTAATTTCTTTTAAGGATGTGTAAAAAGACTGTAATCAAATCAGCTTCCATTTTAGCATCTGCTATGTTTTAAACAAAAATTATGTGCTAAGGCTACAATAATTTCAATGAAATTACATCATTTATTTTTCATTATCAGGATTATACAACGAAGGCAAATACGACAGCAACAACAACGCTTTCTCCCGCAATAACGCTGCTAGAAGCGGTAGCTCTGCAGCTGGAGTTCAGAAAGCGTACCTCCCTCCCGGTGTCGCTCAACGCAACGACGAGAGGAGCGCAGTAAGACAACCCACCTTCAACAACAACGCTCTTCCCCGCAACGAGGCTACTGGAAGCGGTAGCTCCATTGTTGGAGTCCAAAAAGGGTACCTCCCTCCCGTCGCTCAGAGGAGACAACCCTCCGTCAACGCTAGAGACGGCTATCGTTATTAGAGACTGATACAAGAAGAGAGAATTTATTGAATAAAATATTTAATTGAACAAATCACAAATATGTTTTTTTAAATTTTAATAGTCATAATTAGGCTATACGATAAAAAATAGTGTAATAGTAATTCACTGATGGTGAAATCATAAACTATTTCTTGACTTGGCTATGCGACCAATGGATGCAATCAGGGTGGTATTAGCTCTCCTCGTCTCTTTAACCTTTACATTAATCCCATGATTGTTGAACTCAGCAGCACCCGTAGGTATAGGCTGTCACATTGATAGAGTTTGCGTTAATTATATAAGTTACGCTGGCGACATGGGGCTGCTGAGTCCATCTATAAGCGCACTCAGGCATCTTGTTAAGATTTGTGAAGACTACACGGTCACTCAGGGACTCAGGTACAATGCAAAAAAATGTGAATTATTGGCAAATGTGGATCATATATTTTGATCTGAATTAAATATTTATTATTATTATGCGTTAAATGACCCAACTGTTCCATTATTACTATAGGTATTATGTTATGTAGTTGGATAATCATCTCAAGAATTGTTTCAAGTAATGTCCAAAACAAATTATCTTATAAATCACGCTATTAAAATTTGACATTGCACCTTGGATGCGAAATCTGATGAATCATTACGAAAGAAATACTGTTAGTTTGTTTTATTATTACAGACATAATTATACAGTTGGATCTTATTTAGGTACAACAAGATGAATGAATAAAAAACTGAAAGAGACTGTATTGGTTCCTTATTGATATTATGCGATCCTCTGTCTGTAAGAGCCTTAATACATCGTTAGTCAGGCTACCGAGGAAAGTGCCCAACATCTCATCGTATCGCCCAAATGCCAGAGACAAAATTGAGAATAATTGTTGGGCATGTAACTTCTTTGAAAAAAAATTCTGCCTGCTTAACACTTCGTCACTTTTGGACTTAGTCATCTAAAACTTGGTTCCTTGTCTATGATGAAAAGGTCAATTACACATACTATGTATTCCATTTATTCCAAGGCACCATTATTAATGGACGTAAAAAAAAGAGGAAGCTCAAGTCGACGTGTATATTTTTTTGATGTATATGATCACTCTTTTGCAGAGCAGTCCGATTCTGACGTTTCTTTTATTTTAACTACGAATAGAAAGGTTTTCAGTTACATGGTCAAGGTTTTTATAGATCGATTGTGCCTAATGCTGCCAAGTGGGCGAAGGTAGTGGTGCTTCCCCAGATGAACTGTTTCACAAGCAGGTTTACGTTGCAAATCTCTTTTAGACAAGATTGGCACGATACGTCTTGTGTAACAATTGAAGTTACGTCTAATAATTAAATTGAATTTTAATCTCGCTTTGTTGCATAAATTGATGAGAGTAGATTATTGTCTAGATAAGTTTTTATCAGTTCACTTGTGCAATTTTAATAAGTAGATCACACCGTACTGACAAGTTTTACATCATTTTAAGGTATTTTTTATCTACAAGTCGGGGGTGCGACGAATGTACAAGTATCTCTCGGGCCCCCGACTCATGGTACTAGAAGGAACAGTGGGGTTTTAGTTGGTAGGAGTCCGACGTAATCCTCCGTTCTTCCCAGACGGATGGGGCACCCATGAGGAATTCCCCACGAAAAAAAAGGTATTTTTTATGTATTTCTTTACAAACAGAAATCATAATTATGAAATCATTGGTTATGGGGAATTTGGTCCCTAAAACCAATGGTTTGCTACATATAATACTTTGTTTTTTAGTTTCACAGACAACCTGTTTGAAATGGCAATAATTAGCTGAATCCAAATAGTAAAGCAGTACCGCATTGGTTGTTACACCAAATCTTTACATCTAAGATCAAACCAATTTCCTTCAAATGGCTCAATATATTATTAAGAATCCAATTACTAACGACTAATTTGTATTTATATATCCCACGATAAGCGTGGGATGGGAATTATTATAATTAATTATAAGAACTTCATCTGATACACTTTCAGATCTTTAACGTTTACTGGCTAATAAAGTATTACTACCTTTGATAAAATATTATATTTCATCTATATTCACGTTGGCAGCTTGTATTTTTTTAGCTTTAATTGAAAAATTATCGCCACGCGCAAAACAAAGGGTTGACTTGCGCGTGGTGATAACTGACATAGCGTTCTTTAACCGATTGATGGAATAGGCAATGGGTGATGTACGAGTAGATCATAGTCTTGATAATATTTGATTCAACCCTTCATTTCCAGAGAAAAGCTTGGTATATTAAAAATTATACTTACAGAGTTAATTTGTGAATTTACCTACTTTGACGCGTGATAAATTAAAAAGAAAAAGTAGGTGGTTACAAACATATTTATTTACAATTGAATTAACATAATTTCATCAGTCTCTAATAACGGTAGCCATCCCTTGCGTTGAAGGAGGGTTGTCTGCTCTGAGCGACGGGAGGGAGGTACGCTTTCTGGACACCAGCTACAGAGCTACCGCTTTGAGCGTTGTTGTTGTTGTTGTAGTACTGTTGTTGGTTGTTAGCGGCTTCACGGTAAATACCTGAATAAAAACAAATACTAAGTAAAATGTTGGTAAAATCTTAGAATTTAAATAAGTGATGGATTACCGTTCATTGGCATTCAATGTTAATTAATTCGATTATACGAGTAGAGTAGAGAGTGGTCTTTAATATTGATTGAACATTACCAACGCCAAAAAATATTAGTCTTGAATATTGGCTAACAGCACTAAACTTATTTAAGTTCTTCTATTTATAATTTAAACTAAAGATTAAACTAAAGACTGTGGTTTCATAATTTATATTCTAAATGTTGAATAATGCTTACCATCATCAAAGATGCCAGCAGACTCGTCACGTGCGTTCTGCTCCAGAGCCTTCAGGATCTCTTCGGGGATGGGGGGAGAAGTGGGGAGGTGATCACCCTGGGGCTGGAAACCGTTCTCATCGGCCGTATACCTGAACATTTTAAAAATAATTAAAATTTTATCGATGTGACAGGATATCAAAATAATTAGTAGCTAAGTAAAGGTGATATTTAATTTTATAGATAATAAAAATGGACCCTCACCTCACAGAGTAGACCTTGCCATCATCACCAGTGTAGGAATACCCGCCCTGAGCCTGGACTCCATTGGTCGCCACACCGTTCTCCTCGCCGTGGATACCGTTCTCAGTCTCATAAGCATACGCGTAAGTCTCTCCATCATTGGAGTTGTCCTGACGAAGGATGGCAGCGTTGCTCTCGAAGCCAGCCTGAGTGCGCGCGGGACGAGCTTCGAAGCCTGAGTAAGCACCATTCTGGGCGTAAGCGTTTTGGCTGGAGAATCCATTGGGGGAAGCAACAGTTTGATCCTTGAATCCGTTGGACTGGTGAGGAGTCTGGAGGAAAGCAGATCCTGCAGGGCCTTGAGCGTTGGGTGGGAGGTAGGTCCTGCCAAGTTTTCCGGCCTGAGCCAAGGTGATGGCAGCTAAGACGATGAACTGAAAAACAAAATTGATTATTAAAGTTTTTGAAAAGTTAAAATGTGTCTTAATCATCCACACCTAACCTATTAAAGTATTTTTCTGGATCAATAAGATAACAGCAATTTAAAAATCTTGAGTTTCTTTTTTTGTGTTTTTGATATTGTCTCTCAAAGGTCGCGTTTAAAATAATCAGTTTAATTAAAGCTGCCAACAAATCCCAGTAGCTCACCAATTTCATTTTTGTTTGTTGAATTGAACTTGCTACTTAGAAGCTGTGGATGCAACTGATAACGTGACCGTATCAGTACGGTATATATACTTAGGTGACGGTCGATATGTTTAATAGTAAGTTGCAGTCCATATTTCGTCATCAACATTCGGGGATGGGCTAGTCTAATTGTAGATGACCTTTGTGTAGCTAGTTGAGATAGTTTTGATATTAAGAGATGTAATGATGACATTAAACTGTATAATAATCTAGTTTCCTTAACGGTCACGGAGGTCAACATGGGATACGTCAAAATGTAGTTAATAGCTTCATTCATAAAAAACAGGCACGCCATAGCACTATGATTTTACACTAACTAAAATTAATAAAATAGCTTTTGTACTTTGATCAAAATATGTTATGTACTATTCAGGAATTTGAAAAGTTTAGGAATTATACTGTTTATATTACGTAATGAAAACACAAAGCGGTGTAAAGTTTCGTCGAGCGGTAGGAATTTCAGCCGTAAGCTATACTGAATAAAATCGAATTTCAGTTGTTATAGAATTAGTCGCTTCGCTGCCACTCCGCCGGTCTATACTTACCTTAAGCAGGTGGTTTGTTATGGTTGCTCAGAGCGCTATTTTTTATGATATTTTTCTTTATAAGCCAACCAACTATTGTTACAATTTTAAAATAGTACTTTACTTAAATCTAAGGTTAGTGTAACAATTTCTTATAGGGTGGCACTGCATGCCTCATAAATGTCATAATTGTGCCAAGAACCATACGCGAGCAGTGGTGTCCTAGTGGTAACGACCGCGACATACAAAAGGTCGTAGGTTCACTTTATTTGTCTAAAAAATTTCATCATCACTGCTCTGAAATCGATGATGAAAAACATCGTGAGAAAACCAGCATGTGCTAGAACCAAAAATTCGATGACATGTGACATCTATCAACCAGTGGCGTGCCTAGGGGTCAAAATTAGGGCAAGCCCACAGATTTTCAATATAAAAAAAACGCCCAACTGAGGGATTGGCTGATTTTCAGTTATTAATGTTTGTGTTCAAGTTCATTGATTGGTATTTTTTTAATATATTTATTTATTGATAGGTTTAAGTAAGTTTGTTGTTGTGAATTATGATTTTATTAGGGCTCTGCTTGAAGATTCTTTGAAGGGTATCCGGAATAAAATTTTCCGGAAAAGAACTGGAGTATAATCTGCAGGATTAGAATGCTGACTGAAGTGGCAGTGGGCTGGCCATGTTTGTCGTTGGACCGATAAGTAGAGGACACGAAAAATAAAATGTAGTTTGTACATAAAATTATCACACTAATATTAGAAAGGCGAAAGTTTGTGAGTATGTGTGTGTGTTTATATGTTTGTTACTTCTTCACGCTCAAACGGCTGGACTAATTTTGATAAAATTTTGTATGTACCTACATACAAAATTTTATCAAAATTAGTCCAGCCGTTTAATCCAGGGTGTCAGCTACCTAGCTGACACCCTGGATTAACATATAGGCTACTTTTTATCCTGATATTCCCACGGGGTCAATATTTAAGCGGGTGAAATCGCGGAGTGCAGCTAATTAGAAATAATTCACAGTCCTATAATGAAACGCAGCTCGTGAACCCATTTCAACTCAACACACTAATAAATTTTTAAGCTTTTTAGGGACAGGTTGCATTAGACGTACCAGCAGCGCCTCAGTTGTACTGCAGCCTCCAGTTTATAAAATCTGACATTTAATGATGTAAAAATGTGCTATTTAGTCCTGTGAGTTAATTTAAACAAGTTTATCAACTTGTTTAAGTTGCCCACTGAACTTCTGAGAAGAAAAAAATTAAATAAAAAGTAAGATTTTGCCACTTTATGTATTTAGTATGTCTGTAAGCAATATTTTTTTTGTTCATTGATCTCTAGTTTTAAATTTAAACTTTGTGGCCCCTTTGCTTAGTTCGTATTTTCCGAGAATTCCCAAATCATACCATGAGTTAAGAACGAAATTTGAAAAATCAAGCAATATGACTTAGGAATACAGCGGAAATGGACGATAACTTATATTGAAACAATACTTAATTCATTTAGACTCTAGAGTCTAAATGAATTAAATATTGTTTCAATAAAATCCCTAATAATCCTTAAAAATAGGAAGTAACTAGTTACTTCCTATTTTTTATAGATCTAAGGATTTTTTAGGTAATCATCTGAATTTACAGCACTAACTTAATTTATAGGAACCTACTTTGCGTAAGTTCTTTTCATATCGAATTCACATTTGAAAATTTACACTTATGAATAAATTTCATAATCTATTGAATATTAAAACTAAAAAGTAGTAGGTTAGAATTTTATTATTTACGATTTAATTAACATTCAACAGTCTTTAATAATTGTAGCCATCCCTTGTATTGAAGAAGGGTTGTCTCCTCTGAGCGACGGGAGGGAGGTACGCTTTCTGGACACCAGCGACGGAGCTACCACTTTGAGCGTTGTTGTTGTACTGTTGTTGGTTGTTAGCGGCTTCACGGTAGGTACCTGGATAAAATCAAATAATTAAGTAAAAAGTTGGTAAAATCTTAGAATTTAAATAAGTGATGGTTCATTGAAATTTAATTATAGTGTAGAGAGTGTTAAGTGGTCTCATTATACTATATAAAGCTCGATTACCACTCACTCACTGACTCACTGACTGACTGACATAATTGTTCTCCCAGATGGTGAAGGGGGAGGTGGGTATATTTTTACAGATTCGTATACAAGTAACTCTCACGAGTATGGGAAAAATCCCAAACCTCCCCTTTTCCACCCCACTCTCCCCCCTCCCTATCGTATCTCGGAAATTAAGAAACTTGGGTTTTGTTTTTTTACGGATTCGTATAGAGGAGGCTCGGAAAAGTAAAATCCATTTTTCAAAGTTGCCCCCTTGCCCCCCTTCTCCCCCCCCCCCTCTAGGTAGATCTCGGAAGTTAAGAGACTTGGAACATTTTCTTTTTCAGATTCATATCAAGGGGCCCAGAGTTGGTCAAAATCATTTTTCAAAACTCCCCCCTCTCCCCCCCTTCACCCCTCCCCCCATCGTATCTCGGAAATTAAGAAACCTGGGTTTTGTTTTTTTACGGATTCGTATAGAGGAGGCTCGGAAAAGTAAAATCCATTTTTCAAAGTTGCCCCCTTGCCCCCCTTCTCCCCCCCCCCTCTAGGTAGATCTCGGAAGTTAAGAGACTTGGAACATTTTCTTTTTCAGATTCATATCAAGGGGCCCAGAGTTGGTCAAAATCATTTTTCAAAACTCCCCCCTCTCCCCCCCTTCACCCCTCCCCCCATCGTATCTCGGAAATTAAGAAACCTGGGTTTTGTTTTTTTACGGATTCGTATAGAGGAGGCTCGGAAAAGTAAAATCCATTTTTCAAAGTTGCCCCCTTGCCCCCCTTCTCCCCCCCTCTAGGTAGATCTCGGAAGTTAAGAGACTAGGAACACTTTTTTTTTCAGATTCATATCAAGGGGCCCAGAGTTGGTCAAAATCATTTTTCAAAACTCCCCCCTCTCCCCCCTTCACCCCTCCCCCCATCGTATCTCGGAAATTAAGAAACCTGGGTTTTGTTTTTTTACGAATTCGTATAGAGGAGGCTCGGAAAAGTAAAAACCATTTTTCAAAGTTGCCCCCCTTGCCCCCCTTCTCCCCGACCCTCTAGGTAGATCTCGGAAGTTAAGAGACTTGGAACATTTTTTTTTTCAGATTCATATCAAGGGGCCCAGAGTTGGTCAAAATCATTTTTCAAAACTCCCCCCTCTCCCCCCCTTCACCCCGCCCCCATCGTATCTGGGAAATTAAGAAACCTGGGTTTTGTTTTTTTACGGATTCGTATAGAGGAGGCTCGGAAAAGTAAAAACCATTTTTCAAAATTCCCCCCATTCTCTCCCCCTTCTCCCCCCTTTAGGCGGATCTCGGAAGTTAAGACTTGGAACATTTTCTTTTTCAGATTCATGTCCGTGGGCCCAGAGTAGGTCAAAATTAGTTTTTTCAAAACTCCCCCCTCTCCCCCCTTCACCCCTCGTGAAGGGGGAGATAGGTATATTTTTACAGATTCGTATAGAAGTAACTCTCACGAGTAAAAAATCCCAAACCTCCCCTTTTCCACCCCACTCTCCCCCCCTCCCTATCGTATCTCAGAAACTAAGAGTCCCGTGTTTTGTTGTTTTACGGATTCGTATAGAGGAGGCTCGGAAAAGTAAAATCCATTTTTCAAAGTTGCCCCCTTGCCCCCTTCTCCCCCCCCCTCTAGGTAGATCTCGAAAGTTAAGAGACTTGGAACATTTTTTTTTTCAGATTCATATCAAGGGGCCCAGAGTTGGTCAAAATCACTTTTCAAAACTCCCCCCTCTCCCCCCCTTCACCCCTCCCCCCATCGTATCTCGGAAATTAAGAAACCTGGGTTTTGATTTTTTACGGATTCGTATAGAGGAGGCTCGGAAAAATAAACACCATTTTTCAAAATTCAAACCTCCCCTTTTCCATTCCACCCCACTCTCCCCCCTCCCTATCGTATCTCGGAAACTAAGAGTCCCGTGTTTTGTTCTTTTACGGATTCGTATAGAGTAGGCTTGGAAAAGTAAAATCCATTTTTCAAAGTTGCCCCCCTTCTTCCCCCCTCTAGGTAGATCTCGGAAGTTAACAGACTTGGAACATTTTTTTTTTCAGATTCATTTCAAGGGGCCCAGAGTTGGTCAAAATAATTTTTCAAAACTCCCCCCTCTCCCCCCCTTCACCCCTCCCTCCATCGTATCTCGGAAATTAAGAAACCTGGGTTTTGTTTTTTTACGGATTCGTATAGAGGAGGCTCGTAAAAGTAAAATCCATTTTTCAAAGTTGCCCTCCTTGCCCCCCTTCTCCCCCCCTCTAGGTAGATCTCGGAAGTTAAGAGACTTGGAACATTTTTTTGTTCAGATTCATATCAAGGGGCCCAGAGTTGGTCAAAATCACTTTTCAAAACTCCCCCCTCTCCCCCCTTCACCCCTCCCCCCATTGTATCTCGGAAATTAAGAAACCTGGGTTTTGTTTTTTTACGGATTCGTATAGAGGAGGCTCGGAAAAGTAAACACCATTTTTCAAAATTCAAACCTCCCCTTTTCCATTCCACCCCACTCTCCCCCCTCCTTATCGTATCTCGGAAACTAAGAGTCCCGTGTTTTGTTCTTTTACGGATTCGTATAGAGGCGGCTCGGAAAAGTAAAATCCATTTTTCAAAGTTGCCCCACTTGCCCCCCTTCTCCCCCCCCTCTAGGTAGATCTCGGAAGTTGAGAGACTTGGAACATTTTTTTTTCAGATTCATATCAAGGGGCCCAGAGTTGGTCAAAATCATTTTTCAAAACTCCCCCCTCTCCCCCCCTTCACCCCTCCCCCCATCGTATCTCGGAAATTAAGAAACCAGGGTTTTGTTTTTTTACGGATTCGTATAGAGGAGGCTCGGAAAAGTAAAAACCATTTTTCAAAATTCAAACCTCCCCTTTTCCATTTCACCCCACTCTCCCCCATCCCTATCGTATCTCGGAAACTAAGAGTCCCGTGTTTTGTTGTTTTACGGATTCGTATAGAGGAGGTTCGGAAAAGTAAAATCCATTTTTCAAAGTTGCCCCCCTTGCCCCCCTTCTCCCCCCCCTCTAGGTAGATCTCGGAAGTTAAGAGACTTGGAACATTTTTTTTTCAGATTCATATCAAGGGGCCCAGAGTTGGTCAAAATCACTTTTCAAAACTCCCCCCTCTCCCCCCTTCACCCCTCCCCCCATTGTATCTCGGAAATTAAGAAACCTGGGTTTTGTTTTTTTACGGATTCGTATAGAGGAGGCTCGGAAAAGTAAACACCATTTTTCAAAATTCAAACCTCCCCTTTTCCATTCCACCCCACTCTCCCCCCTCCCTATCGTATCTCGGAAACTAAGAGTCCCGTGTTTTGTTCTTTTACGGATTCGTATAGAGGCGGCTCGGAAAAGTAAAATCCATTTTTCAAAGTTGCCCCACTTGCCCCCCTTCTCCCCCCCCTCTAGGTAGATCTCGGAAGTTGAGAGACTTGGAACATTTTTTTTTTCAGATTCATATCAAGGGGCCCAGAGTTGGTCAAAATCATTTTTCAAAACTCCCCCCTCTCCCCCCCTTCACCCCTCCCCCCATCGTATCTCGGAAATTAAGAAACCAGGGTTTTGTTTTTTTACGGATTCGTATAGAGGAGGCTCGGAAAAGTAAAAACCATTTTTCAAAATTCAAACCTCCCCTTTTCCATTTCACCCCACTCTCCCCCATCCCTATCGTATCTCGGAAACTAAGAGTCCCGTGTTTTGTTGTTTTACGGGTTCGTATAGAGGAGGCTCGGAAAAGTAAAATCCATTTTTCAAAGTTGCCCCCTAGCCCCCCTTCTCCCCCCCCCCTCTAGGTAGATCTCGGAAGTTAAGAGACTTGGAACATTTTTTTTTCAGATTCATATCAAGGGGCCCAGAGTTGGTCAAAATCACTTTTCAAAACTCCCCCCTCTCCCCCCTTCACCCCTCCCCCCATTGTATCTCGGAAATTAAGAAACCTGGGTTTTGTTTTTTTACGGATTCGTATAGAGGAGGCTCGGAAAAGTAAACACCATTTTTCAAAATTCAAACCTCCCCTTTTCCATTCCACCCCACTCTCCCCCCTCCCTATCGTATCTCGGAAACTAAGAGTCCCGTGTTTTGTTCTTTTACGGATTCGTATAGAGGCGGCTCGGAAAAGTAAAATCCATTTTTCAAAGTTGCCCCACTTGCCCCCCTTCTCCCCCCCCCTCTAGGTAGATCTCGGAAGTTGAGAGACTTGGAACATTTTTTTTTTCAGATTCATATCAAGGGGCCCAGAGTTGGTCAAAATCATTTTTCAAAACTCCCCCCTCTCCCCCCCTTCACCCCTCCCCCCATCGTATCTCGGAAATTAAGAAACCAGGGTTTTGTTTTTTTACGGATTCGTATAGAGGAGGCTCGGAAAAGTAAAAACCATTTTTCAAAATTCAAACCTCCCCTTTTCCATTTCACCCCACTCTCCCCCATCCCTATCGTATCTCGGAAACTAAGAGTCCCGTGTTTTGTTGTTTTACGGGTTCGTATAGAGGAGGCTCGGAAAAGTAAAATCCATTTTTCAAAGTTGCCCCCTAGCCCCCCTTCTCCCCCCCCCCTCTAGGTAGATCTCGGAAGTTAAGAGACTTGGAACATTTTTTTTTTCAGATTCATGTCCGTGGGCCCAGTGTAGGTCAAAATCATTTTTCAAAACTCCCCCCTCACCCCCCCTTCACCCCTTCCTCCATCGTATCTCGGAAATTAAGAAACCTGGGTTTTGTTTTTTTACGGAGTCGTATAGAGGAGGCTCGGAAAAGTAAAATCCATTTTTCAAAGTTGCCCCCTTGCCCCCCTTCTCCCCCCCCTCTAGGTAGATCTCGGAAGTTAAGAGACTTGGAACATTTTTTTTTTCAGATTCATATCAAGGGCCCCAGAGTTGGTCAAAATCATTTTTCAAAACTCCCCCCTCTCCCCCCCTTCACCCCTCCCCCCATCGTATCTCGGAAATTAAGAAACCTGGGTTTTGTTTTTTTACGGATTCGTATAGAGGAGGCTCGGAAAAGTAAAATCCATTTTTCAAAGTTGCCCCCCTTGCCCCCCTTCTCCCCCCCTCTAGGTAGATCTCGGAAGTTAAGAGACTTGGAAATTTTTTTTTTCAGATTCATATCAAGGGGCCCAGAGTTGGTCAAAATCATTTTTCAAAACTCCCCCCTCTCCCCCCCTTCACCCCTCCCCCCATCGTAAGAAATACTCCTCAAAAATACGACCCCGCGAGCTGCTTGCAGCTCGCGCAACGCCCAAATACTTTTTACAAGGGTAAGAAATACTCCTCAAAAACACGACCACGCGAGCTGCTTGCAGCTCGCGCAACGCCCAAATACTAGTTTATTAATAATATTGATTGAACATTACTAATGCTATAAAATATTAGTCTTTCATATTGCCTAACGGCACACTACATTTATCAGTCTTTATACATATAAAGACTGATAAATGTACATATATGTATGTATAATAGAAATCACTTAAGTGGTTTCATAATATAACATTCTCAAATGTTGACTTATTGTTACCATCATCGAAGATGCCAGCAGCCTCATCACGAGCGTTCTGCTCCAGAGCCTTCAGAATCTCTTCGGGCACGGGGGGAGGAGTGGGGAGGTGGTCGCCCTGGGGCTGGAAACCGTTTTCATCAGCTGTATACCTGAAAAATTAAGAAAGTATTAAAGTTTTATCGATGTGACAGGATATCAAAATGATTAGTAGTTAAGTAAACGTCATATTTATAGATAAAAGTGGACCCTCACCTCACAGAGTAGACCTTGCCATCATCACCAGTGTAGGAATACCCGCCCTGAGCCTGGACTCCATTGGTCGCCACTCCGTTCTCCTCGCCGTAGATACCGTTCTCAGTCTCATAAGCATACGCGTAAGTCTCTCCATCATTGGAGTTGTCTTGACGAAGGATGGCAGCGTTCCTTTCGAAGGCAGCGTGAGTGCGCTCGGGACGAGCTTCGAAGCCTGAAGAAGCACCATTCTGGGCAAAGGCGTTTTGGCTGGAGAATCCATTGGAGGAAACGCCAGTTTGATCCTTGAATCCGTTGGACTGGCGAGGAGTCTGAAGGAAAGCTGATCCTGCAGAGCCTTGGGCGTTGGGTGGGAGGTAGGTCCTGCCAAGTTTTCCGGCCTGAGCCAAGGTGACGGCAGCTAAAATGATGAACTGGAAAACAAAATTGATTAAGGAAAATTTTCGAAATGATAAAATGTTAACCCGTATCCCTTTTAGGTACTTTTCTAGATCAATAAGGCAACAGTCATGAGTACATAAATTTTTCAGTTTTCTTATTTAACTTGTATGAGTTGCGAGGTTTTTTTTGTCTTTTTATGTTGTCCTACTGCTCGAAAAATTCTTGTGTGTACTCTTCTTATTTTTTTACAGATTGATTTTTTTATATTGTCTATCATTGTTGTCATTTCACTCCCAGTAGCTCACCAATTTCATTTTTGTTTGTTGAATTGAACTTGCTAACCAGAAGTTGTGGATGCAACTGATAACGCTACTGTATCAGTACAGTATATATACTTAGTTGTCGGTTGATCTGTTTCATAGTGAGTAGCAGTCAGTATTTCATAATTAACATTTGGGGATGGGCTAGTCTAATTGTAGATGACCTTAGTGAAGCTAGTTGAGATACTTTTAAGATATTAAGAGTCATAATGATGATATTAAACTGCATAATAATCTGGTTTCCTTGTAGTGGAGGCTAGAGAGGTCAGAAAGAGGATCAATCAACATTTGGGGATAGGCTAGTCTAATTGAAGATGACCTTAGTTAAGCTAATTGAGATAGTTTTGAGGTATTAAGAGGCGTAATAATGCCATTTAACTGCATAATAATCTAGTTTCCTTGTATGTAACGTGACCTCCGTTCCGTTTATTTCTCCGTTTCTTTTAGAAATGGTTAGACAATATGCTTATTGTCTATAGGCTACTTCTTTAAAAAGATATTGTTTTTGTTCATCGCTATTTTTGTGGTATTCCTCATTTAAGCATAATCGTATTTTTCGTAAGATATGTATGTTGTTTTGATTTTAAACTTTGAATTCACTGCTAGTACGAATTAAGCAAAGGAATTAATAAATCGTACAATGAGAGCAGAACAAAATTTGAAAGACCTAACAATATGAAAAAGGAATTCAGCACAAATGGACAATAAGTTATATTTAAACAATATTTAATTATTAACGGCTGTAATTTTTCACATAATTCCTGTAATTTTTGACATTAATCTTGTAATTTTGACATCTATCTTGTAAATTTGACATAAATCTTTTAATGACAGACATGTAGTTACTTTGACATTATTCTTGTATTTGATTGACATTAAAGTTTTTTGCCTTAAATTTAATTTTGATATTATAACATAAAAAATAATTTCTAATTTGTAAAGTTTCTAAATCAAAACTTTGTAATTGCATTTTTAGATTTTTAGTATTGTTAATTCTTTTCATTGTTATGGAAATATTTGTACGCCGATACTTACGGCTAAACATGATTGGACTCAAACTATATAATATCTTGCATGCTCTTATATGTATACAATGTTTAACAAATAAAGAAATCTAATCTAATCTAATCTAATTCAATTATAGTTGTCTAGTTTCTTCTTAACTATTAAAGAACCTGTCCCATCCGTCCCATCCGTTCAGTGTCCCGTGCCTCGGAAAGCACGTTAAGCCATTGGTCCTACGCCTGATCTCTCTCTGGACGTGTTGGATTGCGGTCCCATCAGACTATGAGAGTGAGGGAAGTGGAAGTACACCTGTGTCTGCCACACTTGTGCGTTATAACATCTCCCGCGCCGAAGGCTATTCTCCGTTGAGATTGGCCGCCGTGGCCGAAATACGGTCTGGAAGACTTTATTTATTTGTTTAACTGTTAAAAAAGAGCAATTAAATATTTGTTTGTAGTTTTTAATTTGCTTAAATGAGGTTTTAGTATTTTTTGAAGTTATCGTCTGTAGTCGTCCGGCTGGGGTGAATGGAATGATCGATATTCCCACTATTTATAGGAACTTTTTTTGTACAACGCTAAAATCCCATTATGATAAATTTAATGATATTAGTTAATATCTTAGTTAAGATTCAGTAGACACAAAATTTAGGTTTGACCCTATAAACTATAGCAGTTTTCCCTTAGGGTGGACGACTTTCGTAACCTTATATATTATATTATCAACTTTATTTAATTTTTCATAATAATTATTTGAGAATTATTATTACTGAAACTATTCAAGTATTGCAACATTGATCATTTGAGAAAGAATTAAATAAAAACCGGTCAAGTGCGAGTCAGACTCGCGCACTGAGGGTTCCGTATTTTCACCGAGGGTTCAGGTATGTAAATAGTTTATCATCGGTTTTTTTATATTTTAGTTGATTGATTGAAAGGTAAATTGCGGTTTACGATTTATGACGTATTAAAAAAAAACCTACTTACTAGATCTCGTTTAAACCAATTTTCGGTGGAAGTTTGCATGGTAATGAACATCACACATTTTTTTAGTTTTATCATTCTATTATTTTAGAATTTACAGGGGGAATTTACAACACACATTTTACCACTTTGGAAGTGTTTCTCACGCAAACTGTTCAGTTTTGAAAAAAATGATATAAGAAACGTCGGTATCATTTTTGTAGACCTATCCATAGATACCCCACAAGTATGGGTTTGATGAAAAAAAAAATGAGTTTCAGTTCTAAGCATACCTAGAACTGAAACTCATTTTTTTTAAAAAAAAAAACAATAAATTATTGTTTTTTTTTTTAAATAATTTTTAAGGGTTCCTCATAAGGCACCCTTAAAAATTATTGTTTTTTTTTTCTATTTTTGTGTGAAAATCTTAATGCGGTTCACAGAATACATCTACTTACCAAGTTTCAACAGTATAGTTCTTATAGTTTCGGAAAAAAGTGGCTGTGACATACTGACGGACAGACAGACAGACAGACATGACGAATCCATAAGGGTTCCGTTTTTTTGCTATTTGGCTACGGAACCCTAAAAAACATCATCAACATAATTTCAGCCGAAAGACGTCCACTGCACTGGACATAGACCTCCCCCAAGCACCTCCACTTCGACCGGTTCAGTGCTTCTCGCATCCAACGGGTTCCTGCGACCTTCACAAGGTCATCGACGTAACATTTTCTGCTTAAGAAACCAATAGTTATCGTCGCGATAGAGGGTGCTTTCCGGTTTGCCGAACAAAAAGTGACATAATTATGAACGCGACGATTGTGTCTTCGCAAGACAATCGCTTTTAGTTAGGACGCGGGGTAATAAGAAATGTTATGTACAGACGCCAGCACATCAAGCTACTACAATCTGTCAAATTTCTTTAATACCTAGATTTTAAACTTTATCGCTAAAGCATAAGGTTCAAAGTTGATTGGCAAAATTGGACAGACAGACAGGGTAACTTGATGTGCTGGCGTCTGTACTATCTTTACTAATAATAAAGCTAAAGAGTTAGATTATTTGTTTGGTCAAAAAGAATTTTTCAAATCCGACATTTTGCATTTCATAGCACAATTCTATATGCTAACATTCCTTAGGAGCCGAGAAACAAAGTCAGAAAGAACGCTAAGTGAAAACGAAGTAATAGTGCGGATAAGCGATGCGATGCGACAACAGTCAGTCGGGGGAACGAGACATACCACACGGAGAACGTCGCGGGCAGAGGCTAGTCTTTTGATAAAATAAATTGTTCATTTTGACAGTATTACTCGTACGTTTTTTTTTTCAGGGAAGTACTCGTAGTCTCAGTGGCAATAACGTTCAGTTAGAATTAGATTTGAGAAGTTGCAGCAACAACATCATTGATGGCAAAAAGCAATGTGAGATGCACAGTCTTCCTAAAATTATTTTATTGTATTTAGCCCGTCATTCCGATAATATAGCTTGGTAAATTACTCTGAATTTACAGTAATTTATAAAAAGAAGTTTTATTTATGGAGGTTAAAAATAGATTTATTAATCTATCGAAGATAAAAAAACTAAAAAGTAGGTGGTAATAAATATATTATTTACAATTCAATTATTAACATTCATTCATCTCTAATACCGGTAACCGTCTCTCGCGTTGAAGGCGGGTTGTCTCCTCTGAGCGACGGGAGGGAGGTACGCTTTTTGGACACCAGCAACAGAGTTACCGCTTTGAGCGTTGTTGTTGTTGTACTGTTGTTGGTTGTTAGCGGCTTCACGGTAGATACCTGGTTAAAAATAAATAATTGAGTAAAATGTTCGTAAAATCTTATATAAGTAATACCGATTACCGTATATTGGAATTCGGATTAATTTGATTATAGCGTAGCGTGTGTTAAGTGGACAAACTAATCAATTATTGATTGAGAACGAGCAATGCTATAAAATATTGACCAACGGTCCATTATATTTATTTAAATTCTGACTAGTCTTTATAGTTCATAAAACAGTTAATACAAGTGGTTTCATAATTATTATCGATAGAGTTGACCGCGCGTTCTCTTAGTTCGTCTAAGTTAATCTCGGTTTCTTGTTGATTTAGAAGAGGCGCACCGATGATCTTCACCTGATAACATTCTCAAAGTTTGACTTATTCTTACCATCATCAAATATGCCAGCAGCCTCATCACGAGCGTTCTGCTCCAGAGCCTTCAGGATCTCTTCGGGCACGGGGGGAGGAGTGGGGAAGTGGTCGCCTTGGGGCTGGAAACCGTTCTCATCAGCTGTGTACCTAAAAATTAATGATAATTGTAATTTAGATATGACCTGATATCAAAAGTTAGTGATTTATCTTGGTGTTTGTAAAACAGATTCTCACCTCACAGAGTAGACCTTGCCATCATCACCAGTGTAGGAATACCCGCCCTGAGCCTGGACTCCATTGGTTGCCACTCCGTTCTCCTCGCCGCGGATACCGTTCTCAGTCTCATAAGCATACGCGTAAGTCTCTCCATCATTAGAGTTGTCTTGACGAAGGATGGCAGCGTTCCTCTCGAAAGCAGTCTGAGCACGCTCGGGACGAGCTTCGAAGCCTGAATAAGCACCATTCTGGGCATAGGCATTTTGGCTGGAGAATCCACTGGGTGATGCACCAGTTTGGTCCTTGAATCCGTTGGAATGACGAGGAGTCTGGAGGAAGGCAGATCCTGCAGAGCCTTGGGCGTTAGGTGGGAGGTAGGTCCTTTCAAGTTTCCCGGCTTGAGCCAGAGTGACGGCTGCTAAGATGATGAACTGGAAAATAAAATGTATGATGACCAAAACGCTTAAATATTACTTGATAACCATTCACTCTTTTTGGTACTTTTCTGAACTCACAAAGGAAGAAAGAGTCATGAGTGAATACATTTTCCCTACGTTTTTTTAGACTTGTATGATTAATGAGGTTTCTTGTTTTTGTTTTTTAATCTGTCCCACTGTTGGGCCAACGTATCCCCCAAATTCTACTCCGTATAATCTTTTCCTTCCTTTTATTTTTGAGCCGTCAATTAAAGCTGTCAATAAATTCCAGTAGCTTACCAATTTCATTTTTGTTTGTTGAATTGAACTTGCTACCCAGGAGCTGTGGATGCAACTGATAACGTGACCGTATCAGTACAGTATATATACTTAGTTGTAGGTCGATCTGTTTCGTGGTAAGTAGCAGTCAACATTTCATCATCAACATTCGGGGATGGGCTAGTCTAATTGTAGATGACCTTAGTGAAGCTAGTTGAGATAGTTTTGATATTAAGAGGTGTAATGATGACATTAAACTGCGTAATAATCTAGTTTCCTTATAGGTCACGGAGGTCGACAGGAGGATACGTCAAAAGATAATTAAAGGCATCATTCATGACGAACTGGCGCGCCCTCTCACTATTTAAAATCGTTAAAATAGCCTTTGAACTGCGATCATATTACTATTTAAGAATATGAAGTCTTAAATCATAACAAGTAGTAAATTCTTATGTACGTTGTGAAATATAATCTTCTTTAGTTGCATATAGCCTAGAGGGGGGCTTGAGGCTAAGTAATAACATCTGCACGGATCGATCTATCAGGTTAAGTTGCGCTTGCCGTGGTTGGTCCCCGGATGTTTGACCATTTTTACATACCAAGACCCCTCCGTGCCTCGGAAAACACATTAAGCCGTTGGTCCCGGCCGTCATTCGTGGATCGTTGACAGTCATTACGGGTAGTCAGAAGCCCGAAAGTATGGCAACCAGTCTTACTAAGGGGTATCGTATTATCCAATAACTGGGTTGTGGAGTTCAGATAGGCAGTCGCTCCATGTAAAATACTGGTATTGAGCTGCATTCGGTTAGACTAGAAGCTGACCCCAACATAGCTGGGAAAAGGCTAGGCAGATGGGGCAGATGATGAGTTGCATATAGCCTAGATTTCATATGAAAATGATCTTATACTCGTTTCTAAGAACAAAATTCAAAATTCGGTGCATTTTTTTTTGGGTATATTAAATCAATATATATGAAGATTACCGTTCTAGTCAAGAACAAGGAAGTGGGAAGTGAAAAATACATACTTAGTCCAAATCGATCAATCATCGAACAATCTATCCATTGTGTTTACAAAAACACTTAAAAGTAAGCAAACAGCATCAGACATTATGATGTAAGTAATTTGTTTACTTTTAAAATGCATCGTTGACTAGTTTGTTTACAATTTCACATTTAAAATTATCATCAAGGATACTTTACAGATCTATATAGATAAATCGTGAACTCATTTTAGTTTCGTCATCCACGAACATTTATCCATCTTTCTAAACCTAACGTCAAACTTAATACCTATACACAATCATTTTGAGCATTACTTTTACTGAAACTATTGAAGTATTGCACCATTCATCTTTTGAGAGCACTCGTAATCAATATGATTGCGGTATCATCACGCATATATTTGAGGTAGGCAGCGTAAGGCAGCGGGGTGAAGGTCGTTTCATAGTGCTCTGTTAGTTCTTCAATGGTATAATAGATGGCGTGAGCTATCGATGGGTTTACCGCTTTTGTGGAGCTTTATCAGATTTTCTTTTTTTGTATTTGAAATGGGTTTGCTGTTGACTCTAGTCTAGGTCAGAGGTGACAGAGACAAAGTTGTCCTTTTGTAGCTATAGAGCGATTCTGCACCATATCCGATCCGAATCCGAGAAATGCCGGTCTGATGTGATCATTGTCCAATTTGTATGAGGGTTTACGCACTAGATCCGAACTTTATCCGTCTGAATTTAGAGCATTCCCAATTCGGATTGAAGTCGAATCTTGAATTCGGATTCGGATCGGATGTAGTGCAGAAGCGCTCTAAGTCTTTTCCAATGCTAGGGAAGGGCCTCGCCCTTGCTTATGATTTAAGTAATACTGTCGTTTTATACTGTGCTGTGTCTAGGACCCAGAAAAAATGTACAGACGCCAGCACATCAAGCTACTACAATCTGTCAAATTTCATTAATAGATTTTCAACTTTATCGCTAGAGCATAAGATTCAAAGTTGATTGGAAAAATTTTACAGTTTCGGGTAGCTTGATGTGCTGGCGTCTGTACAATTTTGTTTTCTGCGAAGATGTACATACACATGTCTCCAGCCGGGCTTACAGATCTTAACTAATATTTACAAAAAAACAATAATTTTACCTCTTTATTTAGTACTGATCCGTTAACAAAAGTCTGTCACTGATGGAAAGCTATACTGTCGAGTGACATAGGATATGTTTTATATTTTATAGTATAGGTTTTTGACTTAAAGCGGACGAAAGTCGCGGGCAGAGGTTAGTACCTACGTGTAACTTAAAGAATGAGCTCTCTTTTTCGTGGTTGGAAAGAAATCATGATTAATACGTGCCTGGAGGTAAACAAGTTCGTTCCTTAAACCATGCGGTTTCTTCTATGGTGATGTAAGTGAATAACGTAATTATGTTGCAAATAGGGCATAATAAGTTTTGAGAAGAATAAAAATAGTTTTAAATCATTCGACCTTCTCGTATCTAATTTAACAACGAAAACCTAGATGGAGGCCTAAAAAGGCCACTTTGGCAGAATCATAAAAGGATAACATTATGAATCATAATGGACAGTTAACTGTTTAGATAGTCGTATCAAATCCATTGGTGAAGGATTTTTCAGTTATTTTTTTTGTCTGTGCTAAAATACCAATCAATCCAATCCAAATTCAATCCCAATCTCTTTGATTATACCTACGTAGTGCAGTGAAAAAGAGAAAAATACGGACTGTCTTCGCCATATTATGATTCATAATGTTCTCCTTTTATGATTCAGCCAAAGTGGCCGTTTTAGGCCCCCAGATACAAAACATTGAAGCTTGATTCACAATCCTTTAATAATATTACTCATCTCAATCTGATATAAAAAAGACATTATAATACAATCTGATTGTGAAATCAATCCATCTTTGCAACATCCTTTTATGGCACGGAATCCCGACCAATTGAGAATCTGAAGAGATTTGTATCGCTATTAAAGGCTTCATGTATTTGTACGAAGCTGTTAATAATGAATTGATGACTGACAATATTTTATTATCTGGAAAAATATAGGTTATACATTTTTGGTCGAACAGGTACACCAAAAAAAAAATATAGCTTTTGTATTTTTGATTAAGAATACTAATGCGGCCAAATTATAGCCAGCGTGTAATTTTTTTTGCTTATAGAATTTCTTTGGTTCTATATTGGTTTATTGTCTGCAGTAAAAAGGTATAGCATAGCGTCCACATATTTTAACCGTAGAAAAAGTGATTGTAGCATGAGGATTTGTCCCAGAGGATGGGCAGCGCTGATCTACAGAGACTACAGACGAATTTGATGTGTTACAGTCATTACCTCTCCTATTGCCTATCCAGCGGACTTGAAAACAAAACTGACAACCACACTAAACCTACAGATCCACATAAAAATGTGTGCTCATCACTGCATTATGACATCGGTCGGTCATCATCTGCCTTATCTGCCTAGCCTTTTCCCAACTATGTTGGAGTCGGCTTCCAGCCTAACCAGATGCAGCTGAATACCAGTATTTTACATGGAGCGACTGCCTATCTGACCTCCACAACCCAGTTATTGGATAATACGATACCCGTTGGTATGACTGGTTGTCAGATTTTCGGGCTTCTGATGACCAGTAACGACTGTCAAAGATCCATGAATGAGAGCCGCAACCAACGGCTTAATGTGCTTTCTGAGGCACGGAGGGGTCTTGGTATGTAAAGATGGTCACCCATCCACGGACCAACCGCGCCAAGCGTAGCTTAACCTGATCGATCGAACCGTACGGCTGTTATTTCTCAGTCAAATGCCCCTCAATTATGACATCAGACAGTATTCGATCAGAATGAGCCGTTTCGTCACTGACCGTACAGTTTTATAACAGACGGCTCATTTATGAAGTTAAGGTCAAGACACGTTAAAGAAATTGACAGATATGGTTTTTAAAGTTTATAAATACTTAGAAAATAAGGGTATTTTTGTATAATGCTTTCAATTAGTGATTGCTTGGAAACAAGCTGGTCCTGCTCGATATAGGACAATCTAAAGTCTAGACAAAATTAAACTAGTTGCTAATTGACTTATTTATTTAAAATTTTGATTGGTTTCCTTAAATAACTTTTATAATATTTAACACGACTAACTATTTACACTGAGTACTATATTAAATGACTAACGATACAAATTATTACAAAAACAAAAGGACACTTATTAGGCGTCGAAGTACTACTCCGCATCGCGGTCATCCGGAAATGTGCCCAGAAGACAGACAACAAAAGCCACTTTGAATAATTACTTATTGTTATGACATTATGATTACTAAAGTAATCACTCTCTGACTTATTACTTGTTAAATTTTTTGGAAGACCGTCTAATACTTTTTTTAAAAAGAGAATGGCTTGAGCTCTATTTAAATGAGTGTTTCGAACGAACTTAATTAAGACATAATTAATTTAGTTCTCAGACTTTATCTGTTAATACTTTGAAAGGTAAAATGTTTGACTGGCAGACAAAGAATTCTAAAACAATTTACATACAAGCTAAAGTACCTATCTGTAAAATTACACCTAAATACTTACATAATTGTGACCCTACGGCAATTATCGATTATTAAACTAAAAATAAGCCTTAAAAGCAAGTTCACAGTTCACGGTCGAGCAAGTAATTATAAAGACAATAACGATTATCTTACGAACGCCCGATCGTGTGTCCGGCGACCTTTCACTGTGTTTGTCTTGTAGGCCGAACGTTGATACGACCGAAGCGTAACATGTGATTGGTCAGATGCAACACGATGAAATGGTTTCTGTCAAAATTGATGATTTAGGTACTTAAAAATCGAGAAATACAGTACATGATATTCAACAACCCGACGCGACTTAATGCCTATGGCATTAAGTCCGCCTCTGTACATTTATGTGCTTGAAGTATTAAATAAATAAATAAACAACCACGCGTTGAAATTTTTCGTCGGGTTTTAATTAAAAAAAAAAAATGCTGTTGCACTTTGCACTTTTTGAAAGTCGAAATAGATCATAGATCATGAGAGATTTTATACATCATGAGAGTCGAAATTTTTTTATTGGATCGATCCAAAAAAAAGTGTGAGCAGTGAGTGCGAAAATGACTGTTCCCGTCTGGCCGTATAAGTGATGATAATGACTGGAGTCGCATAACAGCATAAGCAAAATCAGCCTATAATATTCTCGCTTCTGGAACACCGGTCTCCTATCTGGGAGAGGGAGTGGACCGTAATCCTCTACGCGGGCCCAATTTGTGGTTTTTGAACATGCCAGTTTCCACACGACGTTTTCCTTCACCGAGTGCAGTGGTGATGAAATAATTTACACAAAGTAAAGGTTCGAAAGGAAGAAGGAAACAGGTTGTCCCAGCAGTGGGAATATTATAGGCTGATGATACTTATGCTAAAGGTTCGAACCTACGACCTATAACTCGTAAATCGCGGCCATAACTACTGAGCCACCACTGCTCTTCATCTAACATTTAAAACATGCAGAACATGTCCAAATCTTTCAACTACCCTCGTAAATTGAGAGAAGTGCTCGCTTACTCTTTATAGAATATAATTATGTAGAGTATATTCCATTATCAAGAAGATTTATTAAAAAAAATATATTTGCACACAGAAACACGTGCACACAAAAAAATCGGTTGTCTGTAAAGTCGGTTTACTGACGATAGTTGAACGTGACAACGTCATAAGAAAATACTGATGGAATAGTTTCATTGCATTTGTTAATATTCGCTTGCATTTCAAGCCGCCATGGAACGACTCCACGCTACAGAGCGAGGCCGCGAGGTAACGCAACATGAGTCATGTTTTTTCGTGAGTGCAGCCAGCTTCATCGATTTATTAGACGTTGTCACGTCAAAAAAAACTGGAATAGTAGAACAAAATAGATCTATATAGGTACACGAGCAACAAACAGACAGAAAATACATAGTCGGCCGACTGCACCTAGTGACTCCGACGGTGAAGGCTTTCATTCAGCATAATGCTGTGATTTTGAGATTTGGGGTTAGCATATTAATTGACTATAATCATTACAAAACGTATCAGTATTGCAATTCTTACCCTGAGATAGTGCATCAGACCAGGCAGTCTATTGAGATGTGATTTATTACTATTTACTTTACTAACCTTTTAAACAATGGCTAATTATAATGATACAGATGAATAATTAGAAGTTTAATATGTTACTGCTAATGATTCATCTTGTTCTATTATAATAACCAGTTGTGTTTCAATGTATTAATCTAGTATCTAGTTATAAATATGTGATGTAACATTTACAAAGACTGTGATCGAAAAGTGAAGTACTGGGTACTGACGACGAACGACGAATTGAACAGTTTCCAACTACAAAAAAAGCTTTGTTAGCAAAAAAGAAAAGGTGATGACATATAGTATAAGATTACATTTAACACAATAAAGTTTCTACGTGTATCTTCTGAAGGTACTGTTTGACTGAAAACTGCTTCGATATAATATTAAGAAAAGATAGATGATTAGTTATATTGATCGGGTTGGCCACAGGCGAATGGTTCACCTTATGGTAAATGGTCACCTCTGCGGGTTATTCCATTTATCCTCCCCAAAAAATCCACCCTAAGCTGGATACGCGGAAACGCATGTCCGAGAATCCTCCCCGGACTCAGTTGATTCTCGCACATGTGTTTCGTGGATAAACGGAATAACTGACCTCTGCCAATACATGGGGCAATGCAGGTGCACTTTCTTCCCAGAGACTAATCGAAAAAGTATTTTGCACCTATCTATAATTACACAGGTAGCCATCATAACCTCTAAACTTGAACAAAGTGCTGATTGCCGACTGTAATATGTAAAGCATATGCGTCAAAGAGGTTACGTTACTCTATTTTAGTCCTTAGGCTGGCAATAAAAGGGCTTGTAAGTTGAAATGCAATAAATCACTTTCAAAACGTTTGTCACCAACAAATTATAGTGCTGGCCATAAAAATGCCAAGGCCCTATAATTTTACCATGTGATGTAATAATAAAATAAATACGCTTAATACGCTGTCTGTAGTGACAGCAACAATTAGGGGATTGTCACGCTGTCCGTCTATCACGTACCCACGAACATCTAAATGGTCATTATGGGTTTGTGGGTGGTATAAATATCATTTGTTTTTTTGGGATTATCACACATCTCAAGTGAGTCCTGGTGAGGATACATCAGCAGAGATGAAGTGGATCTTGGTAGGTTATCAATCATATTTTATTTTATATAAAAAGTGCAAAACAATTAAGTAGTACAGTCAATACAAATAATATCAACCCCTACGATTATTTCAAATTAAAACAATTTTCAAAAATGTACCTATTATTTTAAACTTCATTATTTCAATTACTTCTTTGCAGTGGCCATGTTTTTATGTCTTCAAAAAAATGTTTCTAGTAATTTTTTTTTTATATTTCGGTGGTATGCTTTTCCATGTCCGGCATTGTACACCTTAATTAGAGATAAACGAAAGCACTTTGAGCTTTGCCGGGGACAATATGCACCGACAATGAGCTCTCATTATTGATTGATCCAGTAATGTACTTCCATTATGTATCTGACTGACACAATATACATTTGAGTACTTTATTCATAAAGAATGAGGTCTTTAAAGGCTTATTGACTTATTTGTGATAGAGATTGTTTTCCGGGTTGAATTGTTGTTAACTTATGTTATTCATCATCTAATTCTATGGACGCATTTTTTTTTTTGATGACTGATCCGTGTCCTTTTTTCATGTCCTTTGTATTAAACGTTCTTTAGTAAATAATTTATCAAAAGTTTGACATCTTTTTCATTTTGTTTTCAGATTTTCCTGGCCATAGGCCTAACAGCTTCTGATAAACTGGACCGCACCTACCTTCCACCACCAGGTGCACAATTTGCTGGAGGAGTCCTTGGTAGCCATGATGCTCCCTTGGAACCTCCACATCACACACTTTCAGGAGAAGAACCCGTGATTGGAGGACAAGGAACTCAACCCAACTTTGGAATAAACGGAGAACCTGTGAACTTCGGTGATAAAATACCCAAGGTTCCAGTAACGACCCCCTCTTATGCGTTTTCACAGACAACGACTTATCCACCTGGAGAAAGCTTCGAAACTACGGCTTTCCCAATAAATCCTGTTACTGGACTACCAATTGTATTGGAGCAAGGAAACTTCCCCTTTGGATCAATTCAAGAGCAAGCACCAAACTTTGGAACTAATATTCAACCTGGATTTGTTCCTCAAGGACCAAAATCAGCACCTGTCAGTAATGGCAGTCCAAGTTACGACCAATTTGCAAACCAGCCGCTAAGTCAATATCCAGGACAAAATGTGATTACTCCTGGAGGTGCTTCTCAAACCCCTGGATCAGTATATCCTAATCAAAATCAGGGTCAATATCCTGATGGGCATATTAATACGGAACAGCAAGGATTCGTACCTACTGGTACCCCTGGCAACCAGCGTTTAGATCAATATCCAGGACAAAATGTAATTAATTCTGGAGGTGTTGCTCAAATTCCTGGCGGTAATCAAGGTTTGGTACAGTATCCTGGTAGTCAGACAGTAACAGAGCAGCATGGACTCGTGCCATCAACTGGATCTCCAATAAATGTTCAACCAGGTAATCAAGGCGTGAACTATGATGGTTCTCAAGGAGTAATTCCTCAAGAAACTTACACTGGGCAGCCGATCAATGTTCAATACCTGGGTGGAACTCAACCAACCCAAACTTCCTACAAAAACCAGGAACCTATTAATATTGGAGGAATCCCATCGCAATATCCAAATGGGAACCAAAACTACGGGTCATCTGTACCTAGTGGATCTGAAAACGTTTACCAACCTGAGTCTACACCTTCTACCATTCCTTCATCATATAAAAATGGTGTCTCTAGTACAACACCTTACCCTGGATTACCATACACTACTTCAGCATACTCTTTAATTGGACCAGTTTATCGACCAGAAAGGCCCCAAGCCGCAGCTGATAGAAACGCCATTATCCTCAACTATGAAAACATTTTAACTCCAAACGCCTACTCATATAGTTTTGATACCTCGAATGGAATTCATGCTGATGAAAGTGGTATTGTTGATAATGGAACAAAAGCTCAAGGTTCTTATTCTTACATTGGTGATGATGGAAAGGTTTATAGTGTTATTTACACAGCTGATGAGAATGGTTTTCAACCTCGTGGTGATCACTTGCCTACACCTCCGCCTATACCTGAGGCTATCCAGAGGGTTATTGAGCAAGCTGCTAGAGATAAAGCCGCTGGAATTATGCACGATGGTAAGTTTATTCACCATATTACATTACTTTTACTTAGCTTACAAAACACTTATTTTTTCTCGTGAGAATTTAGAATGCAATCATAGAAATGTTATCAATTATTTTACTGTAGATCTTATAGATGGTATATTATTCAATCAAACTAATGCATTATTTCTAGCCATACAATTACATTTCATGATAGTACTTAAGATGATTATCTCATCCTTTAAGACTAGCAGTTGCTAAGCCTGTTAAATTATTATGAAGAATCAGTCTTACCAAATCAAACTACATTTATAATAATATTTTATTCTGTTGCAGGTTCTTACGATGAGGCTAAATATGGTGATCACCAATACCAAGGAACTAAAATATATCATCGTCGGCCCCAAAATCAGGACGCTAATCAATTTGGTAATAACCAATACAACGGAGCAAAAGATGGTCTAATAAAATCTATCGTTGGAATTAAAGACGAAGAATATGATGAAGGTACAGAAAAGGATCAGTTTAACAATAATATTATTCCAGTTACTGGTACGAAGAAAGACTTTAACGGAATATTACCTGTAAGACGCCCTTCGAACCAAAAAAACAGTAAAAATAATAATATCCAAGATGTTTCTGAGGGAAACGGAAGAGTTTCAGGGGACTTTGATTCACCAAAAGGGGATTTTACTGGTAATAATATGCCAATAGTAGAAGAAGGAATAAATCATGTAGACAATTATGGCACAAAGAAACAAGTAAATAATCTGCCTTATGATGAAGCTAAAGATTCCAATAAAAATAATCAACCTGAATTGAAAAACCGTAGGCCCTCCACACGCCGCCCAATATCTGGCAACATAAAAGATATTACAGAAACCAAGTATCCTGGGTCTAATATAGATGTTGGTGCTGCTGACTACTCTGAAGGAGATGGATTTAATAATAACGACAATCAAGATAATATTGGTTCTGGTAGCCCGAACGTATCCAATGGATCAGAAGAAAATATGAATACTAAATTTTATAAAGTTACAGGCGCTCCTATTATTGGAAACAAACAAAAAATATTGAGGCAAAAAGTCAAAGGAAATAGAACAGGTAATAGATACACCCAAAATAAAAATGGCAGGCCTCAAAGTGAATCTTTCACTCAAGGAAGCACCGAGTCGCCTTCGTTTTCAGATTATTTAAAAAATGCTATCGCAAACCAACACGAAACTAAACAAGATGACACTGGGTACCAGTACCAGCAACCCAACACCAAGTTTGAACAGAATAGATTTCCTACTCGATTCAGTCCTCAAGAAGCACCTTCAACCCAGCCTGATCAACGTAGACACGAATACGTAGAAGGCACGACACAAAAGCTTTTTATGATTCCTAACGTTTACAATCAAAATAATAAGAACAAACAATCAACTCCTAACACATACAATCAAAATGATATTAGCGGCCAATCAACCACCATAAAACCTTTTACGAATATCGGTATCACATCACCTACAGATAACTCTTACACTGATTATGATGACGGTGATGATTATGCAACTAATCAAGATATCGGTGACGATAGAATGGGATCTACCAAAAAACCTGAAAATTACCGTGTTACTTCTCGACCTTATCAACCAACACACACTACATCAAGACCTCAAAATGTTCCAAGTGGTCAGAGAACTCGCGTCAATCAAAAAGGAAGTGTAACTCCAGGACGTGGAACAGAAAATTCAGGAACGGTATTGCCAGAATATACTTATGGGCCGACTACTCAGATGCCATCTCAGAATTCCCGATTTGGAAGTATTGAAATTCTCCGAAGAATGAAACCTCAACAGCGTACACCATCAACTACTATCCCTGATTCGGCGACTGCTGTTGGTAGACCTGTTACATCTCAGTCTCCCTCAGGAACTAGACAGTCGAACGATAGATATCATACTACGGGACCTAACTCTAAATATTCTGGTGAAAATGTTGGGTCTAGTTATCCAACCACTGTTGCTTACCCTGGCCTCGGCTCAATGACTACTACTCCTGGAGTATCAACTCCTCAGAACTATTATACTTCTACCTACGGACCTTCTCAGGGTTACTCTAGTACAACGGCTGTATTTCCAACTTCTGGATTCACAAAAGGTTCTGACTCTCAAGTTCCATATAGGACTCCTGGATCATTACAACCTTTACAGGACCAAACTTTCCTTACTGGTTATCATTACGGACCTCCAAAGTCTGGTTCATTAAATCTTAATGGTCCTGGTTTATTCACACCCACTGGAAACTCTGGAGTGTTTCCAACTTCACTAACTGGAAATTACCAAACTACTTATCAACAAGGCCCTGGTGGTTTCCCATCTACTACTTTAGGCCCTATAACGCCTGGACGTCAAGGAACCATTATTACATCCCAACCTGGAACCTTTGCTCCAGGGACTTCACCAACTGGTACTTATCAAGGAAATTACCAAAATGGACCTTCTACGCCTGCCTATGCTACTACTATTGGATCAGGAGGTAAACCTGTGTTTACATATCCAGGATCACCTGATGTTCAGAACACTACTGGATTCGAATACGGACCTTCAAAACCTACTTACTCAACTACTGACTCACCTTCAGCTATTGGAACAACTCCTGGTTCCTTCATACCATCTGGAACCACTGGTCCATCTCAGGACTATTCCACCACTCGTCCTGGTCTGGAGACTACTAAGGATACGTTTGTGGGAGGACCTGTTGATGGTTTTGGAAGACCAATCACAACTGAACGGGGTGGTTCACATCTTGGATTGCGATATCCCACGCAAGGAACAACAAGACCAGAAATAAATACAGGACCAAACATTGCTGGTACTGACCAGTCTTCCACATATCCTGGTGGTTTTGATCAGACCAGGGTCATTGGTGAAGACTTTAGTGGACCCAAACAGCCTCAAAGATACGACCCTATAACCGGTTACCATTATAAATAAATAATTGATGTAGGTACTCTGAAGATATTTATTTTTGATAATTTATTGAGAATTAATAAAAAGTTTAATACTTAGAATGTTGTATTTATTATTATAGTATTCTGGAATTTAAAAAGTAACTTATTTAGGCTTTAAAAATAACTTTGTCTGTGTAACAATGTCTATTAGTAGCTAGATACTGTTTTACATCGGTAGGTATTCGATCATTTCCTTAATCGATCCTTCAATGTCTACTTCCCAAATTATATATACCTATCCAAAATACATAATACAGTCATATTTACTTATATATTTTAACAAAAAAAAAATCTTATTGATCCAAAATTGCCCCAATTACATTCTGATCTTATGTCATTAATCATTCAAGAGTACCTATTCAAACGAAGCGACGTCCTATTTCCTATATCATTACGATTACTTAACACACATACGTGGTAATTACTGCCATGTAACTAAATGTCAAGATCCTCTGATCTTGACATTTAGTTATCTGGATCATTTTTTACCCACACATATTCTAATCCATTCCACAAAACGATTAAACTGTATACATTAAAAGTGAATTGAATTTACATAAACAAGAAATTAAAATGACGTGTCATAATTTATTATTTAATTAAATCTGAAAGCTGCTCACGTTTGATGAATAAAATGATGGTCTGAAATCAAATTGAAGAACATTCTTTTGCCTGGATAAAAGCAGTGAAATAAGGACTACTGGTCCACCAAATCCATTATCAACACCTATTCTTTATCAGATAGTCTTACATCTCATTAAAGCTTATTACTTACACTTACCTATAATATAACAAAAGCTACGAGATCTGCTTCCTATATTTATTTTCAAAAGCGAGATGATATCCAAAGAGGTAAAGCTCCATCTACACTGAAACTATGAAAGTTGGCCAATGATCTACTATGAGAGGTTCACACGCATCGCACGCACGCATGCAAAGTAGCTTTGAGTTTTAGGCGACAGAAAATAGATGGCGCGATTTTCAGTATTGTAGATATTTTTAAATAATTACACAACAACACGCTTGACTTGTATTTCCTGAAGTGTCAGGTAGTGGTGTCTAGGAGACCTAGATTTAACTTCTATGTACTCGTAATAGGGGTGGAGCTTTTTCCTGATGGAAAAACCTCGATAAATCCGCCAGACACAAAAATTAATAATAGCTAAATTTAGAATCATATTATGTGTTTCCGGGCAAAGACTTTTATTATTAATTTATTGATTATTTGACTTTGATGGCAACATATTTTACGCCGACTTACCATTTAGTAGGTACCATCTTTTACAAGTATAAACAGTGGATAATGTGATGTGTTAATGTGAATGTGTTAATTCTACGCTGCGAGATGAATTAAGCATCGTTCGTATTTTTCTTGACCAGCAAAAATGTTTTAATTGTACATTTTCACACAAATATAATCCAAGTTCACAGCATGGAACACATAGCCTACTTTACAGATTTATGGATGTAAAAAACACCCCACCAGAGAATAATAACGCTACAAAACGATAAACTCTATAATTTATATTAAGCAACAAAACTATTGTTCTAAATAATCTACACCATAAATTTGATCATCAACATTGATGTGATGTCGTGAGAAAACCTACACGTTTATAATAAATTGCCATCGTGTGTGAGTGTGACGACAGCGTCACCTGTGAGACTGGGCGTGACTTACCGGCGCCGGCGTCGCTTGGGATGGTTTGAAGTGTTGCTGTAATGTCCCACGTCTGGGTAGCCTTTCACTGCTATCGCTCCTTTGATTGCATGCTTTGTGTATCTACAAAGGCTTTGGGGTAATTCGAGGAGCAGATAATAATAATAATAAATAATACATATAGATAAATAAAAAAAATAATAAAAAAAGAAAGATAAATGTAGGAAGATTCAAATCTCAGACTGACATGATTTGCGATCATACCTGCACACTGCACATAACATTTTTAAGACTACGTTGATGGTAAAGTGCACATAGGGGACAAGAACTAATTTCTAGTAATTATACCCAGTAACTGGATTGTTGACATCACCCCAGCTGCAAATCTAACCGTAGACTGGAAGCTGAACCCAACATAGTTGGAAAAGGCAGGCAAATGATCATTATGGTAGTTAAATGCAATAATGAAAACAGCGATCAAATGTAGTGATAAATGAAAACATCGATCAAATGTGGTGATAAATGAAAACAACGATCAAATGTGGTGATAAATGAAAACAACGATCAAATGTGGTGATAAATGAAAACATACATTAGTAGCTTTTAGTTGTGTCATCCTATCACAAAGGATGGCAAAATTAACTACTAGGGAAGACCCTAGTAGCTCTGTTGATAAGAATCAACAGAGCCTAAAAACTTACGGTACGATTTTCGCACGAAACAAGGTATTTCAATTGCCTAGAGATGGTTTCCGGGTGAGTGTTCGTGCATGTGAAATTGGTGTATGTAGCTACGATGGAGGATAAATAATATTCTAGTAATTAAAGATCAACGATGCTGCAAGTATTTATTGAAGTAAAATGAAAATAACTTACCTTTGCTCTAAGCAACGGATGATAGAAATAAAGCATTGGTAATAAGATCATAATAGTTATTTATGCAACTGTTGTTTATAAGGGGTATCAAAACACGAATGTGGGTTTATCACATGAGTGTTTTAGTACCTAATTATGTACAGTTGCATTCAAAACTTTATCTACACCCATGATATGAAATATAAAAGATTTTGAAACCATAGGGTGTTGTTGTACAGTGTTGAAAGAACTTATGTAAATTCATGGAAAGTTTAATTGCTGAATATCAAAGATTGTGTCACTCATTTTTGTAAACAACAAAGTAATAAATTTTTGCAATACTAATATCGAACAAAAATGTCGGGATACGACGTGAATTCGAATAACCTATAAGTTTTTTTTAAATTACGGCGCTGTGGTAGTGATACGCGAGTGCACGACAATGTTTTGTTTTTTAAATCATAAAAATACCACGAATTGAGTAGTGAGAATGTGGCTGTTTGATGAAGAAGGAAGGGATCGAAAAAGCAAAGGAGTAGCCTTATGAAATTTGGTACAACATTATAACACTCGTTTGGATGATATTATGATTACTATGACACTAGTTGTTTTAATGTTGGCAATAAGCTAACTATTTCAGAAACTTCTGTAGAGGATTTATAGCATGGGTGTAGATAAGCATTATTACTAAACCGGATTCCAATGAAGAAAAATAAGATATTCCTAATCATACTACTAACAATTTCCTAAGAGCCAAAACCGATAAAGTAATAGCCTATTAAAATAATGATTACCTAATGACTAATAACGTTCAAATTACATTATTTAACGAGCACACATCTTTTAATTTGAACAAATCATAGTTTGCAATTGTATGTTATATATTTTTTCGTCTCGAGTTTTTGTTGGATGTTAATGGCTTCGGGTCAGTTAAGATCCGGTTCCTTTTAATTTTGTGCTCAAGGTTAAGGATGGGCTGTTAGTTTTTGTTGTAGGGTCTTCTTGTGGTTTTTCTTAAAGGGCTTGGAGGTTTTTTTAGGAGTGCAAAAGGCATTTCTTATAATAGTCTTTATGAAGAGGCATATAAGAGGGTGGTTTCATTATCTTAGTCTGTTGTACTAAACTCCATTGTTTATTTAAGTTATTTTATTATTTATATACACAAGGTAAAAACAGATACATGCCTATACGACATACATACGTATTGAGTACAAAAGTACTGGTTCTGCTTCTTCTTCTGTTGGTTCTTTTTATTTGGATATAAAAAATGGTTATTCGCTATACAAGTCAAGATTTCTCGGATATTTAGGCGGTTAATTCAAAGGCAAAGTAAACATTTTCATTGTCAGTTGATTGTCCATTCATTTCAAATAGTAATTGGTTAAAAAAGATAGCTAAAAGTTTAATTGAGAATACCTAAAGGTCGTGTCTTTAGTCATACTAAATGAAGCTCTTAGCTACCGCTATGTCTTTAGTCAAAAGAATAATGAACAAGCACTAAACCAAGTTCTAAAGACACAAGCTACTATTCTTAAACCACTTAGTCATAAATAAAGCAACAAACGTAATAATATCGAGCACAAAGGTCACAAAAGCAATGACAGGTTAGTAACCAAAGTAAACAAATGCCCACGCACTCAATTAGTGCACAATTCACATCGCGTGGGTTACGCAGAGGATGTAACGAATAAATAATAGAATTCTGAATAATTCTTGTCGTAAACCTATCCTGAATAAACTTGGTTATTATAATAATTGTAATAATAGTTGAAGACTTTATTATGACCGAGTGTATTATATTTTAGAATGGAAGTACAGTCAGATGTTTTGGTGTTTGTCTTGTTGTTTTTGATTTTGTACTAATTGATTACTATTTTTTTATTTATTCATTTAGGAAAGGAATAATTTTGAATTTTTGAAGGTGCTTCCATAGAAAAACTGTCAGACGTCAATTTTATTCCACGAATAAAAATTATCTGTAGATTGAAAAATCTGCCAAAAATTATGTAATAAGTATGTTGAAACTGTTTGTACTCCGGGAATTTTGTGTTTCACGAACTGTGTCTAAATAATCGTTATTCTTCGTTTATTATTTCTGTCAAGATGGTAAAATATTTTATACTTAAATAAAATTAGATTGGCTCGCGGACATGCTTGCGTCTAAGTAATAACAGCCGCGCGTGTCGATCGATCAGGTTAAGCTACGCTTGCCTCGGTTGGTCCATGGATGGGGTCCCATCTTTTCATATCAAGACGAGGGGTCTTGATATGAAAAGATGGGACCCCATCCATGGACCAACCGAGGCAAGCGTAGCTTAACCTGATCGATCGACACGCGCGGCTTTATTACTTAGCCACAAACCTCTCTAATAATCCCTCCTCCTCTAATATCCTCTTATTGATGAATCTAGAAAGAAAGTGAAAGTGCTTCAGAAAGCACGTTAAGCCGTTAGTCCCGGCTGTTGATCGTGGATTTTGTCCGTCGTTACGGGTCGTCAGAAGCCTGAAAGTCTGACAACCGGTCTTACCAATTAAGGGGTATCGTATTACCCAGTAACTGGGTTGTGAACGTCAAATATGCAGTCACTTCATGTAAAATATTCAGCTCCATCCGGTTAAACTGGAAGCCGACCCCAACATAGTTGAGAAAAGGCTAGGTAGATTACTAGATTGGGTCGTGATTCACCACTATTTCATAAGATGTAAAGCGACGAATAATGTGGAGGGTGTACGCTTACCTAGCCTGAAGATTCCCCTAGTCTAAATTCTCGGGGAACTCAGAATCAGCTTAGCATTTCACAACCGTTATAGAATGGTTTTGAATAATTATGCACATTTTGTGTTTGGCACGGAAGCTTAGGTATCGATGCTAACTTGAGCAGCTATCAATGTTAACGAATGATTCCTCTAAAGGCTATCCAAATCCAAAACCCGAAAATTTTAGATGACCACCTTTTTCTGACAGTTTTTTGCTGTCGAAGAGCAAGGTAAATTAATTTTTATTTTTGATTCGACAACCTGCCGTATGATGGTGTATAATGTTACTCTTTAGCATCGAGATATAAGTACTACGTTAGTACTTATATCTCGATGCTCTTTAGCAATCAGTGCACATTTTAAGGTTATGCGAATTTAAATTGAAAGATTTTGAATCCAGAAGTTTTGTAGATCACTGCAATCTACTATATAAAAATAAGTCGGGTTTTCCTTCCTGACGCTATTACTCCAGAACGCACGAACCGATTTCCACGGTTTTGCATTCGTTGGAAAGGTCTCGGGCTCCGTGAGGTTTATAGCAAAGAAAATTCAGGAATTACGCGGGTGAAACCGCGGGGCGCAGCTAGTTTTTTATAAAATATCTGAAACCTGAGTATTACGTCATTAATGAGCCAATATTGAATCCTGTTACAAACTATTTCTGATACTGACAGTACGTACTAAAGCTCATATTAATAAAGTTCATATTACTAAAAGTAAAAGGAGCATTCACGATCACAATAATAATGTTTAGCGTACATATTTTAACGACAAAGAGTAGGCCAAACCAATCTGTCCACGGATCTCGTAATTTTACGACATTATTTTAAGAGGACGGACAACCTCTCAAATTGTCCTGAAGTTAACCTTAATTATCTATTTTATTACCTAAACTTTAAACACCTAGCATGTCCTCTTCTTCAATGAGGTTATAGCGCACTGGTCCAGAGGTTGCAATAGCCGCTGTTGAGGCAGGTCATGACTTCGCTTACCGGGTGGGCAAAGTATTACATGGTTCAAGTTCCAAGTCAGCTCAAACCCAAAGAATTTATTACAATAAAACCATTGTAGTATTTTTGAATTGTATAGGAGTCGGTCAGTCAGAAATACGAAGCTATTTCAAAGGATTCTATTGAGAAAAACGGGCAAGAAACTTCATCGACACTCTTTGATTAATCAAACTTTTGGTCATTCATGTCGATTTTGTACATGTCTGTGAGAACGATGGAGAAAGACCTGCACGTTAACAGCGTCCAGAGCTAACGTTAAAAAAGAATACAAAAATAAAATCAGTAATTAGCGTTCATGGCATTATAGATTGACTTTGTTTGTCAAAAATTTACGAAGGCAGCCTGAAGCTTCGAGCTATTGTACCGGTCTTACGAAGGCACTGTAAATCTTTCAAGGAATTACAGACTTTGTTACGTACAAAAAATAATCATTATGACCCTTGATTGACATAATCTTCCCAAATCTAAAGAAGCTACGCGGCACGATGTGCCAATCTTCGAACCTATATATTTATTTCAACAAAATAATAGCGCCATGTCAATGTGAAGAGAACTTTAATATACGGTGAGGGTACACGATACGGAATCAAATCTTGTACATCACGTTCGCATCAGCTGAGATGAAAGGGCCGCCAAGGTGAGGGCAGGGGTTTTAAAATAGTGCATAGTATTTAGCTTTAAATGTATGTGTAGCTAGCCTTATATGTACTCATTTGGCAACTGCGGAATGTTCGTTATATGAATCTTCATTCGGCACGAGCTGTATCGGTATGAAAATAGCTCAAGACATGAATGATGAACAGATTAGCTTGTTGCTAAGCAAGATAGGCTGTCGTCATGTCGTCAAGGCAGTCATTCACGGTTAGGGCAGAGACTATCTGTGACCGTGAAGTATAAAAAAAAAAGAAGTAAAAAAAAAGGCTCACTATACCAGCAACCAACTGTGGGTAGATTATATAAAAGAAATGCTAACATCTCGAATGAATTTGTGGAATGGCGACGATGCATAAATGATGAATCTAAATTGTTCATGTTCGTAATTTTTTTGAAGACGTCTTGACCAATTCAATTTACAAACACATGTTTTGTAAAGATGGCATTCAGTTTAAAACTGTATAGGTGCGGCAACATGACTAAAGAATCTCGTTCTGAGCAAGACGTTCATCTTTTAGAGACGTGACTAGCATTAGGTACAGTCTAGAAATCTAGACGAAAGGGCCGCCAAGGTGAGGTTAGCTCCTAAAATAGACTATAACTAAGCTTGTACTACTTGACTGCGTTGTGTCTAGCAGTTATATACAGATGTAGAAAGAGAGTGTACGGTAAGAACTGTGTAACATTATGCTGAATGGATTTCGCTGAAAAACCCTGAGTTAATTAAAATGACCTATATGTGGTCAGAAGACCAATTCCCGTAATTAAAATGTTTCAAATCTAGTCGCAATTTCATCTCGGCGATAATCAACGTCGAAAACTTGTTAAAAATGTAGGGAAAATTTAGATATTTTTGACAGATTGAGACTGAGAATGTTCTTAAAATTACGGAAATTGCCCCTGAAGCAAAAACAGAAAGATTAACTGGGCTACAAATGCATTTTGGTGATAGTTGGGCAGGACCTGGTAAGGCGCAGTGACGGTTGGTGGAAGTAAGGCAGTGATCGAGTGGCGTCCAAGGTCTGGAAGATGAAGTGTCGGTCGTTTACCGGCGAGATGGGTGGACGATATTGTTGCCATTGCGAGTAAAACTTTTATAAGCCTGGCTAAGAGCGTGGAGATTGGTACAAAAAAAGAGAGCAGTGGGTGAAATTGCGCTGCATGTGGATAAATTATACTATAAGCTACCTTATTTCATTGAGAATCATTTTGTCGTGATCGATCGAATGCCTGTATTGACTAACCTTGTAAGTAGAAGAAGGAAATACCGATCAAACATTTCTACGATAGTCGTGAGAACTGTAAACCACAACCTATGATTCATCCAAATCCTAGAACATACCAAAAATATACCTGCCAATACCTGTCAAACCTTCATACATACTCTACAAAATATCAAGGTTGCCACAACAAAAGACTTTGCGCAATCAGCCCACATTGTGGCGAGTTCATTTCGTTGGGACTTGACCCCAGAGAGGCAACCTTAGACCGAATGAATGCATATAGATCGGATAACCGTCTGCTGATTCCGATGGCCGCATTGGTAACGAAATCACGATTCTTAAAGCGATTGTTTTTCTCTGAACAATAGATATGCTTTTGTTTTTAACGTTAATACCTTCTTTGTGCTGGTTATAGTAATATCTAATGGCTTTTTAATGTTTCAATTTATCGAATTTTCATCAGTAGATTATTATTGTTTGATGAACTATTGATATCATAAAGTGGTTGCTGACAAAAGAAGATGTACATTATATATTATTTATGTATTTAATGTATTTGAAGCCATGGGACTCTGACATAGTGTTAAATGAAATTATATTTCTAAAAATTACTTTGATTTGCGAGACTACTCCTTTTTTTGCTAGCTTAGGTACTTTATAGAGCAGTGATAGCCCAGTGTGAGTGTGTGTTCGAGGATTCAAATCCAGGCAGGCACATTATTTTGTTTAATTTATTTCATCACCACTGCTCTCGAAACGTTGAAGGATAGCATAGTAAGGTGAACAGCATGTCCTAGAACCAAAAAGACATGTTACATCCCCAACCTGCACTGGGCCCATGTGGTGACCTATGGCCCGCTCCCTCTCACAGAGAGACTGGCAGTGGGCACGTTATAGGATGATTATAATACTTTGACTTGTAGTTACGACAGAGACAGACAGGGCAGGGCAAGGCAGGGTGTTAAGTTGTGAGTTGAGTTGCAGTTGCGTTGTTTTTGGTGATGTACACGTATCTGTACACCATATGGATTACAGATAAAAATGTAGAAATTTTATGTAGGATGACACAATAGGTGGTCTTATCTTTTAAAGACAACCTTATCTTGAGTATCTTACCACTTTTAATGTCCTAGATAACTGAGCCTATCAGTCCAACAGAATGTTTTGTAGTAAAGATAATGAGCCAGGGAACATCTCATATAAACCAAGTATCGTAACTCATAGGGACCACCTTGATGCAACTTCTAAAAACCTCTTAAAAAGTCAAAGATCCAAACCCATCTATCAAATGCAGTGTTGCCAACATTCCGAGCAACACCTACTACCAATCAAGGCACTTGCCGACTTATAATGATGCACAAAACAACGATGATCTACATCGCATGTCGCAACTTTACTAAAGATCCCTCGATCCAGTAACTGGTTCGATAACTTTGTAGACGAGCGACTTCTTGATTGCTAGGAAGGGTTATTTTAACATCCAGAAGTCATATTCTGTTAACGTAACTTAGAAAGTCACTCTGACCACAAACTCGAGAGATACATCATTTGGAAGGGAATTCATTATTATCATTAAAAGCCTGTGATGCTCCACTACACGGCAAGACGTCCCTATTCTCTTCACTCTGTTTAAAGCAACTAATGAGTAGTTCTTGTTCAAGGACAAACCAAATGACATCAGTTACCTTTGTGATGTAACGGATGGTCGTATTCCTAATTCGGTTAGGTTTATACCCAGAATACTTCGTTCCATACCCTTTGAGAAACCTTGACGGTGAACCTTTGCTGATTTGTCAAATCTTTGTGGATTCACAGAAGAGAGAAACGAAACGAAACGAAACGTATTTTCTTTCTTTCTTCTTTCTTTCTAACGAGCAATTTTTTAAAGCTTTGATGCCCACGTATAGATCAGTGGCTGAAATATTAGCTTCTGTACTACAAATTTCCCACCGATTGTATTCCTACAGTGAACGTAAATAGTTGTCCAGTGGCCTTTAAATCGATTCCAAGTCGGGGTGGGTTTTCAAGTATGATGAAAAAAAAACAAGTTTTTTTTAATGGTGTCAAAGTCAAAGCATTTATTATATTCCTCTTTTAAAATGTTTTACAATATTTTGTATAAGGGAATTATAATTATATGAAGACGATTAACCTTGAATAAAAATAAATATACCACAAAAGGTAAAAAGAATTAAAAATTAAGTAATGACAGATACATTAATTATGTGATATAATTATTATGGTACTCAGATATTTACAAACACTGCAAAAGTATACGATTTTCCTAAAATTTTAACAAATAATAAGGTGCAATGGGTTCTATTTTCATCAACTATATTCTATTAGAGTATTCTATTCTATTCTATTCTATGAGATCTTTATAATTATAAATGCAATTTCTGATTGATCTTTCCGTAACATTCCAATTGAGAAAATTTGATAGCTAATGATAATGTTTGGACATCAAGATAAGCAAAGCCTATATGTAATGGGTCACTTGCAATTTGTTTTTCGTAAGAAGGACGGTTATGGATGGAATCCCAAGCATTTATTACGAGTATGATGCCATCTTAGTTTACGTTATCTTACTAATGTAATAAATGCGATAGTTTAGCTGATTGGACACTATGATATTTGTCGATATTGTTAATCCATGTTGATGCCGACTGAATTGATTTGGATGGAATTTGGTACAAAAGTGGTACCCCGATTTTGGAAGCCTTTGAAAAGGTGACGAGGATTCGATATTACAATTTATAAATAAATGTAAAATTCTATAATATGTTTTTATGTCACCCCAAATGTTTCTGGTAGTGCTAAATACCAGAGGCATTTTTTAATTTTTCATGTTCCTATAAATGGTCTCTATTTTCCAGCCTCACTTTCTTTTATATAACTTATGTTGTTGTCAAGTGTAAGAACTTTTTATATTATTCTATCCATAATGTTTGGTTTTTTAGAATCCTGCGAAATAAACCTCATTAAAACTCTTTGATTAATCAAAATATTGAGCATAAAGTATCGTGCAAAAGAAACTTTGAGAGCAGTGGTGGCCCAGTGGTAACTGCCGCGACTTACGAGTTGTAGGTCGTACGTTCGAACCCTGACAGGCGCTTTACTTTGTGTAAATGATTTCATCACCACTGTTCTCAAAACGGTGAAGGAAAACATCGTGAGGAAACCGGCATGTCCTAGAACCAAAAATTCGAAGACATGTGACATCTACCAACCCGCACTGGGCCCGCGTGGTGGATTACGGCCCACTCCCTCTCACAGAGAGGAGGCCTGTGTCCCAGCAGTGGGAACATTATGGGCTGGTTATGAAAAGAAACTTATAAAAATTAAATCTAAATTAAAAGTTCAAACTATGATCTGACTCTATTAGTAACAATTTCTACACCTATGGTAGATTGATCTCCTGATTATACAAAGGCAATAAGTCAACACTGTCCCCACACTGGATTAGCATAAAAGTTACATTTACTTTCATTTCTCATAATAAATAAGATCAACTTGTTAAGCCGGGTACAGCTAGTTAATTATGTATCGACTAGTAATTTACGCTTCTGCTATTTGTCAGCAAGCTATCGATTCGTTTCGATATGTTTATATGTCTATTTTATCAATTACCGATTTGTACGGAATGTATAATATCTTACTAGGCGCTCCTAAGTTCTAACCAACTGTATGTATAATGTATAGTACAGGAAAACGCATCTCAGTGGTTTTAATTTGACATCGACAGTGCCTTTATGCAGCAGCAGTAAGAGTTTTATAGTGCAGGTGTTGCTAGGTATTTGGGGTTGACTGTACAAAGTGATGGATTAAAGTAATAACTGTTTTATTTTTTCATTTGTATTGGTTCAAATAATTTATGTATTTGTGTGTATATTATTTTACAGACCGGTTACCCCACAAAGGAGAATACTATACACCCTCGTTTTTTCTTGAAAATGGTTGTTCAAAATGGGTTTTCTTTTTGCTGTGAGCCGTTTTGGTCTCAGTAAATTTTTGTGCTGTATGAATTAATCAACGCTAAGAGTAGCCTAAGATTCATAGCAAACGCACTTAGGTTTGCTAGGAATTTCGAAATCTATGAAAACCATCCATTAGTAAACTATGAAATCGAGCGGTACAAAAGACAAAACAAGGCACACCTAACATTGCACCCAAACATACTTGTTACACAGCGGTGGTGAAAAAGCTGAAGTTATATGTGAGAGGCACAGCACTGGCTGCTCCATCACAACGCCATTTGTCATGGAGCGAATTCGCTTATGGTCTGACGACCGATCTCAAATGAAAAAAAAAAGAGTTGCCATTTACTCCTAGGTTGACTGACTAACTACTACTCACGTACTAATTAATGATGTTTCATGAAATTCTTATTTACTCAAGGAATAATTTATAATCAAACAAAGAAATTTTAATAACAAATAAAGCAGCATCACAAGCCGCCCGTCTGCTCAGTTCGACGCATGCGCACAACCGCAGGCTAAACGCCGCAGCACGAACTATTACGTAGTGCGATACACACCACATTATGAGTTGCAACAACTGCCTGAATGTAGGGCCGCAGAGCTTCGACCTTTGAATTAAAAAGTATTTGGTAAATAAACGATTTTATTTTGACAAAGAAAATAATTATGACAAAATAAGAGTGTGCGTTGAAGTCTTTTTGTCGCTGTTCGACTGCTCATACAAAAGACTTCAACGAACGAAGTCTGATAAAATAATTTATACTGTCTTGAGAGAAACAATCTGCATTATTTCGTAGGTTGCCGCTAGATATTTTTGAACGTTTTCCCAACTTTGTATTTTCCCGGTATAATGGGTGTGTTTACAAATACTCATCTTACATACACAAACAACCAGACCCGGAATAACTGATGGCCATACAAATTGTTCCGTACGGGAATGCAGAACCTGGGAGGCCGCAACACGCAATTCAGCAACCAATTGCTCAGATCAGCCACTGAAACAACCATGCCGTCACACTCATCATCACCATCTGCCAAGCCTTTCCTTTTCCCTAATATTTTGGGGGTCGGCTTCCAGTCTAACCGGATGCAGCTGAATACCATTATTTTACACGGAGTGACTGCCTATCTGACCTCCACAACCCACCCATCCTCATGCCGTCACACTATTATGAGCAATTATCCCTAATTAGTCCGTAGTGTAAACTCCCAACAGCTTTTAAGAGACAGCGTTTTATGACAGCTCACTCCGTATCTGAATGCCAATTCCCGTAAAGAAAAAACTTTAAAAATTTAGCCGCGATCTTATCTCAGCGATAATCAATATCAGAAACATGTCAAAAATGTAGGGAATATGCAGGTTTTTAGATAGATAGATAGATAAAACGTTCATTCAGTGCAACATAAGACACAATACAGGTATTAAAAACATCAAAAAAGGTGAAAAAAAATAACAAAGATTAAAAAAATAAATTGAACCATAGACACCTAGCTCATAAACATCTATAACGGTCGATACTACTGGGCGGTGTGTGTCTCATGGTTGCACCAAATGGGAGTCCAGCTCAGCATATGCCAGGTTTTTGACAGATTAAGACTGCGATCAGACTATGAACTTGACAACATTTTCTAAGCTTGAGTACAAGGCTTTTGACTACGTTGTGTATGTATATTTTATAGATAGACGGATGTGCAGAATAAAAAATTTTTATTTCTTCTTTCTTCATGAACGTTCTTAATATTACGAGAATTGGCCCTCTAGGCCCTGATTCCACTAATTTTTGAACGTTTCAGCAGTTTCTCGATTGTTTTTTTGACAGATTTATCATAAAAAATATGTCAGTAACACACAATTGAGAGAGGTTGATTTTAGAACCACCCTAATCTATTTAACATTTTGTAGAGAATGGACCTGTAGAAAGGAACGTAGTCCATTCAAGTAAAAAATTCAAACATTTCAAAAATCGATTTCTCATCTTACCCGACCTTAAAATAGACCTTAGAGCAAGTACATTACCTCAAATCCGGTCGTGTAGGTGAAGGATAATAGCCGGAGGGTGCTCTCAGTAATTACCTATAGTGGTGCCATCAGCGTTGCGTTATGTCATGTCAGACCCATGGCCACGTTCTGACAAGTTGGCTTAATTGGGTCTATTTTGAAGTGCAGTGTATAAAAATAACCTACAATTGATGGCGGCCTCAGGAAACTGGTTCTGCTAACTAAACAACAGCTACGTATACTAACAGCAGCTTCACTTGGCCACGGATCATTTACCTCTTTGTCATAGGAGTCACAGACAGCCTGCTTTACAGGGCGTCCATTGAGGACGATGAGACAGCAGTTCATGTGCTCCTAAACTACCCGGATCAAGGCGTTGCTGGCTTTAGGGAGCTGTCATTTTAGCCGAAAGACGTCCACTGCTAGACATAGGCCTCCCCCAAAGAGGGGGGGGGGGGGGTTTGGCATAATCGCCACGCTTGGCAGGCGGGTTGGCGATCGCAGTATGGTATGGTGGTGGAATGCATAGAGAACGCTGCTGCCGATTCTCCGGTACGATGCTTTTTTTTTTCAGGATGTGAAATCATCAAATGACCCCTCCCGCTCTGGGTGGAGCGGAAGGGAGTGTCAGACTCTTACTGACTAAAACCCGGTACGACCCTTAGTTGCCTTTTACGACACCCACGGGAAGTATGGGGTGGTGCTATTCTTTAAGTCCGACACCACACAGACATGGGGAGCTGAGGTGGATCAAATAATTGATTTTCCCAACCCGTACCCAAAGTAAGCGCTTCGAAGTTGTGGGCATCAGCCCGTTACCTATTGTTTACATTTGTTTGTAAATATTTTTTTATTAATGGATAGCGATAAAGTGTGCTGAAAATTATAGAAATATTTTTTTAAAGATTAGGTATCATCTTTTTGCGAATGAGACCTATGATGGCAGACGTAAGTATAATATGAAAAAAAAATTTTTTTTTGGACAATTAATTCTTCACCATAATAAATTGGGCAGTGGTGGCCCAGTCGTAACAGCCGCGACTTACGAGTTGTAGGTCGTAGGTTCGACCCAAGACAGGCACTTTTTTTTTTGTTAACCTATGCTATCCCACTGCTGGGCAAAAGCCTTCCCCAAACCCTTCCAGGAACTCTTCTCCCGCGACAAGCGCTTTACTTTGTGTAAATTATTCCATTACCACTACTCTAAAAAAACATCGTGAGGAAACCGGCATATCCTAGAATCAAAAATTCGAAGACACGTGACATCTACCAACCCGCAATGGGCCCGCGTGGTGGATTACAGTCCACTCCCTCTCACTGAGAGGAGGCCTGTGTCCCAGCAGTGGGAAAGTTATAGGCTGATTATGTGTAACAAATTACAAATAAGAACCTTATGAGCTTTTTTTAGGTACCTAAATATCTACGAAAAAGAAAATAAATTACCAGTCATTCATCTAGAACCTTTTAGAAAACTAACACAACTTGACTTGTTAGGTCAACTTACAAGGCAGATTTTTTACAATATCCTTCGAAGGAGACGTCTCCATTAGAATGTAAGTATTACAGACATCTCGTGGCCCAATTGTATACGATTAGCACTGTATAGGTAGGGTCCAACAATTCACACATTCACACCGTATAAGATCGTCTCGGAAGGTCAGATAAATGGTCTCATCTTATTTATTAGGGCTATGATTAATAGGTGTTAAGAGCAGATCTTAGAACTAAGTGAGACAAGGCAAAAGCTCAAATGTGTTTGAATAAAATATGAGCACTTTTAAATTATATGATTACCAGCTGTTGCCCGCGACTTTAACTGCGTGTATTTGGAATTTCGACATATTTTTACAAATATCCAGGGTGAAAGGAAACCTGTGTCCACCTAAAGGTTCCAAGGCTACCTAATCTGTGTTCGCGATTTATTTGCCAAACATGTAAACAAATATGAGTTTAAGGAAAAATAACTTAAATTACTACACGATAAAGTTCAGTTTACGCTAGAACTTCAAAAATTTTTATTACATCAACTTCACCACCACTGAAATAAAGTTCATATTTGTTTAATTTGAAATAACATCAATTAGAAACATAAATTGGAATAGACCTTATATGTAAAATTTCATAACAATCAGTTCAATGGTTTAGGCTTGAAAAGGTAACAGATATGATACAGATATTAGTGCAAACGCCAGCATATCAAGCTACCCGAAACTGACAAATTTTTTCAATCACTTTGAACCTTACGCTTTAGCGATAAAGTTGAAAATCTATTAAAGAAATTTGACAGATTGTAGTAACTTGATGTGCTGGCGACTGTACAAGCATGGATGCATAAACTCAGACCATGATCACCTGACATGGTCTGGTATGACCATGATTTATGTACCTATATGTCGCGATAAAAAAAATAAAGAAATAAAAAAGAAAAATATTTTTTTGGGAGACGCGCCGGAAATAAGTATACAAAGTAATAAAAGAAGCATTTAAAACTAAGTTACAGTAAACAAAAAAAAAAATTAATGAATAAACGAAATTAATGAAAACACTTTCTGTTTTTTACTTCTACTTTTCCTAAGATAATAGCGATAGGAAATAGATAGATAGATAGATATATAGATAAAACGTTTATTTAGACAGAAACGACCCTGGACCCCCCCCCCCTGGGCTTCGACTGGAGTGACGAAATGACTTCCTCTTATCCCGCTTTTATATATAGCAGATTATTTTTAAAGGTATTTCATCATCTGCCTAACCTTTTAGCAACTATGTTGGGGTCGGCTACCAGTCTAACCAGATGCAGCTATGTACCAGTATTTTACATGGAGCGACTGCCTATCTGCCCTCAACAACACAATTTTTAATGGTATCTGACTCCCAAACTTTCTAATTTAGCAGAATATCTGATTTTTGAAGTGAAAACTTCTTTAGCGGCGCTGTGTACTTTTTTTGGAATGGGTAAAAACTTCTAAATTCGCGTCAGGTCACGTGACCCTGATCGAAAATTCGTAAGACGTAAAACGTCAGACGTAAAACGTAAGACGCGCGTTGTTGAGGACAGCGCCATCTATGCACATCGGGAAGAACTACGAGGGCCTCGCGTACTAACGTCAGACGTAAAACTTAAGACGCGCGTTATTGAGGACAGCGCCATCTATGCACATCGGGAAGAACTACGAGGGCCTCGCGTACTAACTACGTAGTTCATCCAACAACGACGAGATGGTGTGCTTATTTGTAAATCTGAATAAATTCCTTTCACGAGAAGAATAAACCAGTCACTTTGGTCATCATACCTGATTTGCAAAAAACCCTATAAAATAAGGAACACACCTTAACACGCGTGTTTTGTTTATAAGACGATTCACAAAATACACTCGTAATTGTTCAAGTTTTCACTTCTGTCGGCACTACCGGAGTGCCAGTGTTTTTTTTTCTATGATCTATGGCTATGACTAACGGGTGCAGGCAATGTTGTTTTATGACATTAATGGTATAATAGCATAATGTGTGAACGCGAAACTATTTATTGATATTAAAATGGCCTTAAGTTATCGAGTTAATTTATACAGTTGTATAAATTATTGAAGTATGAAAAATATTGTTGAAATCGTTTTCTGTTGTGATCTCGTAAATATTCTTTTATGTGTTTTATTGTAATTTTACTTATGACTTTTAGGCGATACCAAAAGATACACTTAGCAAAAACACAAAGAAAGATACACTTAGCAGGCATTACTGGTAGTTAGAAGCCCAAAAGTCTGGCAACCAGTCTTACCAAAGTATCGCAATAACTGGGTTGTAGGGGTCAGATAGGTAGTTGCTTCATGTAAAATACTGGTGTTTAGCTAGACTCGAAGCCAACCCCAACATAGTTGAGAAATGGTACATTGATTAAGTTATGACTTTTGGCACTAAGTTAATTAGTGAAGTTCTATGGTGAATTATTTGAACAAGGCTTGACACTCGTGGCAAAAAAGTTGGTCATGACTCATAGAAGTTTTGATAACGCATAAACGAACTTTTCTAGCCATGGCAGACTGAAACACTGAGGGTTTTTCAGATGGGTTGATAGCTTAAGCGTTACTGGCATAGTAAATACCCACAAATCCCACTTTCTGATATTGTAAAAATAAACAAAATAAATCCAAGGTTTCATCATAATACTTCGGTATAACTAATAAACTTCAATTATTTAGCAGAAGCACCATCGTAAATCTTAGCGCATGTGCCATAACTTAGTGTCCAAGTTAATGCCATCAAAATAGTTCAAGTATTATAATTGTAGACTAAATTTAGTTTTCGTTAGAACGTGCATTCGAAACGTGTGGGAGCGGTTAGTCGCTATGTTTTGTGGAATTTGTAGGGATGGGACATTCGACAATCATCATCTGCCTCGCCTTTTCTCAACTATGTAAAGATATGTTGCGCCGACCCCCAAATAAATACGGATATTACTAAATACGGATATTGATACGGAATTTAAATTACACTAACTTCTTACGTTTGTTAAGTTGCATCAGTCAAAATGCGTAAAATGATTTGCTAGGCTGCAATAAAGTTATCATTTTGGTGTTTTTTTTGGTACAAGAGCGAGCGAAGCGAGCTCGGGACTTGGGGCATCCCGACTCAGACAGGTTAGCCCAGAAGGATGGCGGGTTCGAGTGAGTGAGCGAAGCGAGCCAACAGACCCAGCCATCCCCTTCGTGCTTATTTTTTTATAAACCACCCAGAAACAGGAATAATGAGAATTTTGATCGAACATTTTAATATAAAAAAAACTACGCACCTCCGGCGGAGGGGGAAATGTGGAGGGCGATTCTACCCGTTTCCCCCTACCCCTATTAAGGCGACTTGATACTAAACCTTAACCCAATCTGATTTCAGTCTCAATCTGCCAAAAAATACCTCTAATTTCCCTACATTTATGGCAAGTTTTTGACATTGAACCTTCTGGTATGTGCAAAAAAGTGTTAATATTATTTACTTTAATTACTTGTGGGCCAATACTATCAAGCAGTGGCGTGCCTAGGGGTCAAAATTAGAGCAAGCCCACAGATTTTCAACGTATAAAAAAAACGCCCAACTGAGGGATTGGCTGATTTTCAGTTATTAATGTTTGTGTTCGAGTTCATTGATTGGTATTTTTATAATATATTTATTTATTGATAGGTTTAAGTAAGTTTGTTGTTGTGAATTATGATTTTATTAGGGCAAGCCGGGCTTTTCGGCTTCTATGAAGGTACCGCCCCTGCTATCAAGTATCCAAATATTTAACCATAATTTTATTTGAGCCAAACAATATTTCACAATTCTAAACAGAACACAATATAATACATTGATGAACCGCTCGCAGCATTGAAAGGTGAAATTTCAACCGTTTGTACTTGAAAGGTAAAATGACGTAAAATTGAGTTATCGTCTTCCTAATACTGTATATTAAACTAAAATTTTGTACATACATTAACCGCCTTTGGGTATAGAATGAATAGCTATTATTTTATTATTTTGAACTATAATAGAACAATTGTCTCGGTATTTCTTGCCTTAAGCGATAGAAGTATTCTCATTGTTAACTTCGATTGCGAAGATTTTCGGATTTATTTAGGTATCATCACGCTTTGGTTCGTAAAAGGGTGAGGAGAACACGAGGTGTGCTGAAATTAATACTTGGTGCCACATAAGGGACCCATAAATTATATATAAAGGTTACTCGGTGGTTTTCATGTTTCAGAATAAGTAATCTTTTGGTATAGAGAAATGAGTGACGCCATACTTAGAACATGAAAGTTACTAAATTATACAAAATTAGGGCACACTATGATTTGAATTTGTAAGGGAATATTGTAAAAGGTGGTTTGTGAAGAAATAAGTTTTTTCTTACCACGTTTTTATTAATTTAGTTATTATTCATTTTTTTTGTCATGAAATTAAAATTGAACTAACCTAACTATGTCTAAAAATTTAAAGAACTTAATTCGTTTAAACACACACAAGTCACATCACTATTTCGGCCTACGTTCAATAATCGAAACACGAACTGTTATTGCGACGCTAGTGTTGTCAATCATCCGGCTCTCGTCCCGAATTATCACAACTATCTCAAAATGGCGGATTGTTTGAATTCATAGAAATGTGTTGCAGCTTCGCGAGGAATCCGATGGCCGTGCCTACAATAAAACATAAAATAAGATTTGAAAGGATTGCTGTGAAACGTTAAAATTTACAGCTTAACAATTTATGAGTCTGAAACTAATTATATAATTGATCGATATAGTTGATGGATAGAGAGAGAGGTTATTCCATTTAAGAAAATTCATAGACTGAAAGTAAAAATCACGTTTAAGGAGATCTAGAAATTAACTCCAGAGAGAGAGCAATCACATGGAACACATCACCTACATCCATGATTTCTGAGTAAAAAAAGAGACTTTATATCCTTCAAGAAGAAAATGCCCTACAACCTACAAGATAGTCGATAGTGAATGACACAACTGTACTAAGATCTACATCCAATTTGATCAAAAAAATATATACATCTTCATATTATGATAATGATTAGGTACCTATAGCATCTCTGAAATATCGGTAATGGAACTATAATTAATCATAATAAAATATATAGAAAGAAAGGGGACGCCATATAAGAAAATACATATTATGTTGAAATTAAAAGTGACGTTTTTAGTGATCTAGAAATTAACCCTCAAGAGAGAGAGAGAGAAAAATAAAATACTTCTCCTTAAATTTAGGTAAAGTATTCCGCCATACCTAACGATGCATTGCCATGCAATTAGATTCTAAATGCTAGGTTTCTGAGTAAAAAAGAGAAGTCACTTTATTTCCTTCAGAAGTAAATAAACTATGGCCTAAAAGTCAGTAGATAATGACACAAATGTACATAGACATACTTCCACTTTGATAAAAAAATACATTCACCTTCACATTAAAGATAATGAATAAGTATAGCATCCCTGAAATATCGATAATGGTACCAATCAGTAAGAAGGCCCATACACATCAGAGGATATTAACAAGCCTTATATTCATAAGTAACATAATAAAAAACGATTACACTAAATAAAATGACCTTGTCAGTGAATTGGAACATAGTAATGGAACGCATCAATTACATTTCAATAGATAATATAAAGTTCATCTCAAACACATATTGAGTATTTTAATCAGTATATTTGGTAATGTATTTGTGTTTTATAAATATTAAACAGTGAAATGCAGAAGTACAATCTTGTACAAACAATCTTGGAAATTAAATTAGACGAACAAACTCAAACTTAAATTCACTCTTAAAGCATTTATTTCAATTAAACCAATTACAGGCACTTTTGGAGGCCAGTCAGAAAGGTGAAGCAACTATGCCATCTATAATATAGGAACGGACAACTAGCCCATTCCAAAGCGAGGTAGGATAGGTAGATATGTCTTTCCTATGGAGCAGAACGAGCAAGAAACTCCACGGACACAAAAAGTTGATATCATACGATAAAGAGGCAACATAAATTATTGTAAAACTTAGCAATCAAGGAATTGTCGTGGAAGAGGTTATAGTACTTTAAAAGAAACACGTAAAGCCGTAGGTCCCGGCTGTCATTCGTGGATCTTTCACAGTCGTTACAGGCTGTCAGAAGCCCGAAAGTCTGACAACCAATCTTACCAAAGGGTATTACACGCACAATGATCCATTTGAAGGACTAAGTGCGGAAACCAAACCCATAACATAGAAGGGTATTGTATTACCCAGTAGCTGGGTTGTGGAGGTCAGATAAGCAGTCGCTACATGTAAAATACTGGTATTCAGCTGCATCCGGTTAAACTGGAAGCCGACCCCAACATAGTTGAAAAATTGCTAGGCAGATGATAATGATTAGAAGGGCGTAATCATTGGCTTTATAGTATCTTATTTATCTTTGTATAAGCTCATAATATGAGCTTATACAAAGATACATGCAGAAGGTTCAATTGTTATATTATAACAATTCATTGAACCTTCTGCATGTATGTTTGCTGTGGCTAATCTGAGAGAATTGACCTTACTCAACAAGTGCAGAAAGGTAATAAATTTCTTTAATCGTGCATGTTACCAATCTCGTACGTATGTGTTTTAGCTTAGATGGTATAAACGTGGATATGTTATTGGTTCATTTTTTTTGCATTTAAAATTTCTAAAGCATGTTTATTTAAAATTATAATTGCACAATAATTAAGCTAACAGTCTTAAAACAATTTTAATAATGTTATGAACATGTTTTTTTTTTAAGAAATATTTAATAGTGTATTTAATACGAAAAAAACGAAAACGGAATAATAATATTATTGTGTACATGTATTGTATAAAAAAGGTTCTTCTGTATTGGTTCTTGATTAGTTTCATCTTATATTTAATACTTTATAATTAAAAAGAGAGAGCTGTGGTGGTCCAGTGGTAACGGATCCGACTTACGAGTTGTAGGTCGTGGGTTCGGACCCAGACAGGCGCTTTACTTTATGTTAATTTATTTCATCACCACTGCTCTCAAAAACGGTGAAGGAAAACATCGTGAGGAAACCGGCATGTCCTAGAACCAAAAATTCGAAGACATGTGACATCTACCAACCCGTACTAGGCCCGCGTGGTGGATTACGGCCCATTCCCTCTCACAGAGAGGAGGCCTGTGTCCCAGCAGTGGGAACAGTATAGGCTGATTATGTGTAATTAAAAAGACATTTTGCTCAATGCAAGTAATTTCATTTATAACTTTCTGGAAACCAAGTTGCCAAAGGAGAGGCAGGACGAAACGAACGGACGATGTACGGACAGACAAAAAAAACAAAGACTAAGTACAGTACCTGACGATAAATATTGCACATCGACCTATGGAAAGAGACAATCGGCTAATTTCGGCTTCGTAGAGCGTTATCTCTGTCGTACAAACAGTCCGGTACCTATCTATTAGGAGCTGTTACAACAATTATGATTTGCTTCTTTTGATAATTATTTTTATTCTTTGTGTAAAATACAAAAAAAGGTAAAGTTTGATGTGAAATATTTATCGCCGGGTACTGTACTGTCAAATACATAATATTGCTGCCTCCTAAACTACAAACTGCGTAAAGGTTTTTCAACATCTGTCGTAATTAGACGTGCTAGTAAAAAGCTAACAGACTCATTCTCCAATATCAAATTAACCTTTCCAATCATTTATAATGTTCCAACTATCGGAAGACAGGACTTCTCTCTGTGAGAAAGAGTGGGCCATAATCCACCACACGGACCTAGTGCGGGTTAGTGAATGTCACATGTCTTCAAAATTTTGGTTCTAGGACATGCACCGGCATTCGAAATCCGCATTCCTCACGGTGTACTAGCTGACATATGGAAAATAATTTAATGTTTTGTGTTTCGCCGTAATGTTAATAACTATTGTGTGTGGAATCGAGATCTTCTAACTGAACAGACAGCTGTGCTGCTGGGGAGTTTGCTGCGCCACTTCTTCTAAGCGAAAGCACTAGGAAGTGGTGAAGGGCGTTTTGAGAGACTGTCACAAGTAATAAAAAAACTAATAAAATATGTAGTAAAAAAGTGCCGAGTCCCAGCCTAGTTTTAATAAATTACTTTTATTTTTGTGATTTCACGATGTTTTCCTGCACCGTTTCTGTCCGTCTCCAATCATTACTTATTCGAAATGATGTAGTTACTATCACATCTGCCACAGAGGTCACAGGTGCGATTCCCTAGACAGCCTTGTATCTGTTCTATTTCAATTTATCTATAACACGACACACTATAGAGATCGCACAACATCCAAAATACGTCGGTGAAAATGTGTTAGCGAAATTATAGGTTGCATTCGCGGTAATTGATGTTTCTGGATAATTTATTGCAGAGGACTTTATGATCGAAAATGATTGTAGGAGAATTTATTTATTGAAAATGAAAATAATTTATGTTCGGTGAAATATAAACGATTATCCCACTTATATTATAAAAGTAAGGGAGTTGTGAATATTTAAATTAATAGCGTTAATATCAAGGATGCGCGTTTTATATTGAACATAATCGTGTCATCATTATATAGGCAAGACTCTGTAAGTACCTATAACTATCCTAAACTGCCAATTTCAGAAAAAAATAACATGGAGCTGAAGATAATAAGGAAATTAAATATTAATTAGTACGCCAAAAATGTAGACCTCTAAATTATAAAATTAAAAATACATGAAAATAATAACATTTTGGCTCACCTATCATCACTCACAAGTCAACGAGCTTGACCAACCTCTTTTTTTTTTTAACGTGGAGAAATGCTCATGCATACTGCACTACCACGGGGAAGCTTGACGATCGACCTAACCCGACCCATGTAACTTCTACCTCATGTCACACAGCTGATCAAGTCCCTTCTTGATTAATTTATAACATATCTATTCTGTCGCCGGCGACTCATCGCCGCGCACTTATGGTCTGATTACTTGTATTTAGATCAATTTCGATTGAGTATCCATTCAGACCAGTTAAGTATTTGCCGAGATTATTCTAGAATTAAATAAACATGAATATTAATACATCAGATTTAAGGGGCTTACAAGACCTAGACACAAAAATGCAAGTTTTAGAAACAATAAAAGTATATGATCGACTACAGTAAACAAAATTAGAAAAATATATGATTATCTTCAGGATATAATATGCTAGGTAGATAGTGTGTTGAAAACATAATATAACTAATTTGATATGATAGAAAAAAATCAGGAAAATACCTCTAAAAACTTTCTTTTTACAATAAAAACCATACAAACATACATACAATCATTCTGATTTTTTTTCAGATTATTCTACAAGCAACATACTAAAATACTAGTGTTTTAATTTTTTAGTCCAAACAATAAATTTTTGTAATTAAATAATTGCTTCATATTTTGCAATAAATTACCAGGGTTGTGTAATCGCGCTTCTCTTTCTTTTCTATGTAGTCCGACAGTGACCGCGCTTTAGGTCATGTAAGCCCCCTTTTTTTTACAGGATGGGGAATCATCAAATGACCCCTCCCGCTCTGGGTGGAGCGGAAGGGAATGTCAGACTCTTACAAAGCCCATTTAATCTAAATAATTGATGCTTATGGAAACGATTGGCAGTATCAAAGTTTATTTGAATAATAAGCGTAGGTAGTTAGGTAGAAAGGGCGTAGGTTCGCAAACGCAATTAAGTGAGAATTTCACAACGATCTATAGACACCAGTCTCTTAAAACACCAATTACCTATAACAGATAATGTTCAGGAAAAAGAAAAATGTATTGACTTAGGAAGGCCATAATTCTTCATCCGCCTAGCCTTTTCCCAACTATGTTGTGGTCGCCTTCTAGTCCAATCGGATGTAGCTGGATACCAGTTTTTTCCATTGAACGACTGTCTATCTGACCTCCATAACCCAGTTACTGGGTAATACGATACCCCTTGGTAAGACGACGCAGGTCAAGGAAGGAAATGCTTAAAGTTTATTTAAAGTAGTGAAACTAATATTTTATTAAAGTTTAGTAAATATCTCTTTCGTGACTACTTGTAAACTAGTTTGCACGTTCAAATAACGTTGTCTTAAAACATTAAGTTGGCTATTTTATAATTATTGCTAATCATTATCGTTAGTCAGGGTGTAATGAATGTGTTAACTACCTTACGATGTAATCACTTAATCACGATGTGTTACAATATGATTTTTGACCGATCTTCACACATAATACTGTGATGCAATTTTAAAATAATTATGCGTACGGATATCGTATAATATGGTTGCTTGGTAGTGATAAATGTGGGTAAGTAATATCAGCTGCACGGGTCGATCGATCAGGTTAAGCTACGCTTGCCGCGGTTGGTCCGTGGATGGGTGACCATCTTTACATACCAAGACCCCTCCGTGCCTCGGTAAGCACGTTAAGCCGTTGGTCCCGGCTGTCATTCGTGGATCTTTCACAATCGCTACGGGTCGTCAGAAGTCCGAATATCTGACAACCGGTCTTACCAAAGGGGATCGTATTACCCAGTAACTGGGTTGTGGAGGTCAGATAGGCAGTCGCTCCAACTAAAATACTGGTATTTAGCTGTATTCGGTTAGACTGGAAGCCGACCCCAACATAGTTGGGAAAAGGCTAGGCAGATGATGAGATAATGACATGTCATTGTATAAAAAGAAGGAAATCACAATAAAACTGATAAAAACTTAATTATAATAATAGTATTGTGTGACACGACAATGCAATCATAGGCATATTAGAATTTTGATTTTGATCTGTTAACCCCTCGCATCGGTAAACCCCTTGATGATAGGTAGCGGTTAACATTAGCGGCTTCGTAACAAATCACAAGGTCAGCCAGACTCCTTGATTTTTCGATAATTGCGTATTGCCCGTCTAACATTGCACTGCGAAAGTCTAATCAGATTGCATCGTATTGGGATCTTGCCACCTAATTATTCACTCACGAGGTATTGCATTTTTTTTACTGATCTCTACCAGTAAGTAACCATGACGAAATTTTATGCAATTTGATATTTCTCAATACTTTCAAAAACTCGTCCATCCCACGACCTATGTACCCGAACTTTATTTTATATAACTTATGTAATAGTTTGGTAATTGCAAATATGGTTATACTATTGCAAAGCTGTTAGATAGCGCAATGGCATTTTTAAGGTGCCACTAGTCGATATTTTTTCCTTAAAAATTTCGGGAGAGTATTACTCCACTGTTTGATATTGTGAATCCAAAGTTAAACATAATATAATTTTGACTTATTATTAATTTGTCTGTACTGAAACAGAATAGTAAAATAAAAAGCTATTTAAAAGTTATGAGTCAACAAAGATTCGTTTTTCTTACTTTTTTAACGTAACTTCGGGTATAAATAAGAAATAAAAGAACTGTAAAATCTTCAAAACCAAGTCCATACCGACAAAACTCAGTTATCGAAGAGTTCAATGAACTTTATTTATAATTGATTTATTCAGTGGTTTTTCAAAAAACTAGATACATATTCCGAAGCACTTTTCGAATTTATTTACGCGCCTGTCAGTTCGGAACGGTGTTTCTCTGCGTGGGACTAAACGTTGTAAGTGTAGACTAGCGTCTAACTACTAATCACTGATACTATCTCTATCAGACACGAAGCCAGATGAGACAGAGTGCTTTTTGGCCATGACCACCAGTGAGTTCGAGCTCGCGACTAGTTTACTTTTAAGGCCCACAGTTAACTCTGAAGATGGTGCATAGCAATAATGTTTTAATCTTTCAATTTGTTTATGATGTTTTTTAAAACAATATTGTGCTAAAGTGCGTAGTGCTCGCAACTGGCGTGTGTATGGCTTCTAAATTAGATACGCCAACATACAAGAGAAAATATTCCAACTTGATTGGGAGTTATATGTTCAAACACTAGGGCCATGGGGTCTGAGTGCCCACTTGGTTTTACGAGATATCGGGAAGCGATTAGTCGACTCTTCACGCGACCAGAGGGCTGGCCTATTTCTTGGCCAAAGAATTAGCATCGCCATACAACGTGGCAACGTGCTGCCAGCCTTTTAGGCACTGTTCCTGTTGATAACGATGTGGACGAATTTGATTGAAAAAAAATTTGATGCCTCCAATAGGAGGCGAGCCTATTGCAATCAGCAGGGCACTAATCCAGACTTTTGGCACTAATCCAAATTTCGCAAGTTATGTTTAAGTCCCATGTAATAACATGAGACTTAAACATAACTTGCGAAATTTGGGCTTACTATAGGTGATTTTATTTAATGATCCTGGATTCCCCGAACGGTTCGACAGCTGTACGTGTGATGTTTATAAGTTATATAGTACTACCTTCCGCCCGCTTCACCCGCGAGGTATGTCGATAAAAACTACCCTATGTCCTTCCCCGAGATGCAATCTATCTCTCAGCCAAATTTTATCGAAATCCGTTCAGTTGTAGCGGTGTCTACAACGCCACATGCAAAACAACGCGTCATACTGACGTCACGCAAAAATCCTGCATCGCGCAAGCAAAGTTTACCGCGCAACTAGCATAGATACAACGGCCCGACATGAGTCAACGGGCAGTTGCCCGCCAGACACAACACCCGTCTGGTCGGAGGATCCTCCCTTTTCTATGGAGAATGAGTTAACTTTACACCCTGTTCCTCATACCACAGACAGAGTTACTTTCCAATATATAATATTAGTATGGATGTTTAAACATAATAGGCAAAATGTGGATTGAACCTCTGCCTTTCCCTTTCCTTCAAAGCAGGCGTGATATTAAGCATATAATTAGCTGCATTTCTATAAACTAATGAGGAACATTATTTGTTCTACTCATATTAATATGGTAATTCTATTGCAAGTTACATAAACAGCTTTAAGATCTCTATTTACCAATTTACCATGACAATGGTAACTCATTTTCGCACTTCTAAGCCCAAATGGTAATATCTTTATTTGAACTTATGGCATTTTAATGGTAATTACCTTATTAAGATGATAGAACTCGAAGAGGCATAGTCTGTTAGTTGTCTATTTTAAGAAAGAACTGCAGATTAAGAATTCTATTGCAATGTTTTTGGATTTGAGAAGCTTGAGACCTTCATTTTGCATGGCTGTTTTCTTGGTTGATATTTTTGCAATCCAGATCACTAAGGCTCCATTTTCTTCAATTATAATTTGAATGAAGAAAAAAAATATCGATTTTATGTCTTATTATCATCTATAATACAGTTTTTTTTGAAGTGACAACTTCTTTAGGCGCGTTGGCCAGTTTTTGAGATGGGACAAAACCATTAAACTTGCGCCATTATTACCGTAAGCGACATAGCGCGTGTTTTGTTTATAAGACGATTAAAAAAAATACTCGCTTCGGATGTGTTCGGCTGTCCTCGGGATGTACTCGGTTTTAATGTATATCCGATATGTCAGTGAGTGGTGGTGGTGTATTCTGTTTGTGTTTTGTTTTCACATCTGTCGGCACTCCCGGATGGTCACTGTTGTTTTTTTTGTTAATACGAAACTTTTGGATAGGTTGTAGGTACTAGAGCTTTTCAACGAACATGCCTTAGAGATAGGAGTAGTGGGGCCCCAGTGGTATCGACTGCAACTTAAGAGTAGTACTTTGTGCCTATAATTACTTCACCACTGCTCTCAAAATAGTGAAGAATAACATCGTGAGGAAACCGGCATGCCCTAGAGTCAAAAATTCGAAGAAATGTGACATCTGCCAACCGGCACTGGTCCTGTGCGGTAAATTATGGCCCACTACTTCTCACAGAGAGGAAGTCTGTATCTCAGCTGTGGAAACAGGCTGATTATGATTTCTTAGATAGGTACAATTTTCTAGAAAGATGATCTATTTTCCATTCTTTTTCTGTGATATCTTTCATTCTCCTACTGCTTGAGGAAGATGGTCTAATCAAAATCAAAAGTCATTTATTCAAATTAGGCCGAGAATCAGCACTTTTCGAACGTCAAAATTACAAAAGACAGTCTTCCAAAACGCCCGCCCTTCACCACATCCTAGTGCTTTTGCTGGGGAGAAGAATCGCAAGAAACTCCCCATCAGCTAATAATACCTAAATAGAAAAAATCTGCTGCAGAATCCAAGATTTAAAACTTAAGTTAACATCTACGGGTAGATGAATAATTCAGCTTGACTAAATAAAAAAAGCTCGACAAATTCATTCCATTTACACACCAAAATAATAATTTTCTTAAGCTCTTTAAAACCCCGAGGCTACAAACGATTATAAATAAAATATTATAAATGTACCGAGTCCGAAGATCCGCGTAATAGCAACAATATTAATATTATGAGTGTGATCGCACGCAGCTGATGTGTTCCGGCAATATGCTACAAGGCCAGGCCGATCACTTGTTACGGGTGATTCGAGAGTGCGGTGTAGTGATAGCGATGCGATATCTATACTATCTAAACTAATATTATATTATCATAACACAAATACTAACACACCTACGAACAAGAACGTTTCCCAATGCAAAACACTGTAGAATACATAATTAAAGTGTCGAGTATACTTACAAAACTTCACTCTACACTTAACACCTGTCACAACACCAATTTATCTCGTCTACACAACGTCCGTATGTCACAGCAGGGATCCAGCAGAATATCAGCGTCAAGTACAGATGCCAGCACATCAAGTTACTCCAACCTGTCAAATTTCTTTAATAGATTTTCAACTTTATCGCTAAAGCATAAGCTTCAATGTTGACTAGGAAAATTTGACAGTTTCGGGTAGCTTGATGTGCTAGCGTCTGTACATTTGCCTGACACATGCTGAGTTGGACTCCCATTTGGTGCAACCTTGAGACGCACACCGCACTGTGTATGTTTGGTTATTAATTTTATTTTAAGTGTTTATCATAGTGTCACTTTTATTTCGATATGTGTTTTTCATTTTGTTTTTTTATCGGCACCTTGTTTTTTTATTATAATCATGTGTGTAATTTGGTTATTATCTAATAGTGTACTTTTGTGTGTTGTGCTGTCTTTTTATGTGCGCCAAATAAATGGTTTATCTATCTATCTTTATAAAGTGGTGAAAGTTTGTTTGTAAGTTTGTATGTAGTGGGTAATTCCCGGAACTACCTGTCGAATTTGAAATTCGCCCCTAAGATGACCCACTGACCAAACTGGTACGGTTACAATTAGTAAGGGGCTAGTGTTTTGCTAGTATTTTTTTTCCCAAAGCCTCATGATTGTCATCCCATACTGGGAAAAGAAATACCGTGTCAGTTGCTACAATCTACACCTATAAAAGAATATTGAATGTTGGTTTTGTTTATAGCTCGTTCAGTATGAGGAGTCATCTTTAAATTTATGTAAAAAAAACACTATTTTTCATTTAGTCTTCATCAAAATGAATTATGATTTTTAACACAAATTTGTTCTCATGGATTCCTTAATTTTTTTCTTAGAAGAAACAGCAGTAATCTGAAACGCTCCAAGGAAGGGAAGCGCTTTGAAATTAAGGGCTAATTTTCGATCATCTAGTAACTTTATTCGAGGAATAATTTTGAAATTTTGACGGTTGTTTCATACAAAAACTGTCAACCGTCAATTTTATTCCTCGAATAAAAGTCATCTGGAGATAGAAAAATTAGCCGTTAGAGTAATAAACTTTTTCAGTGTTTTTTTTTTTCAGAATAATACTTCTTTTGCTACGCTAATTCCTTGCTTAGCTACCACTTCACCATGCTGCATGTGGTGGTTGCCATTAACTGATTCTATAGTTGTTTGCTTCGCTTTGTTCGCTTAGCTTGCTCTGCTCCACGCACGCTGCGTATGGCGGTGAGCGGTCACATTATGAGCTATTAACAGGCCGCTCTTGATTCACGCTATTAACTGATTCTATTGCATGATCCACTGGGATGCTTTTTAGATCCTTGTGCATACCAACCTTGTTAGTTGTTTTCGTCTGTAAAACCCTAGGTTACTAACAGTTTACTAGTTGCTACTTTAGTTTTACATTCTGAAAAAGTTCTTGTTTTACTTGTAATGCCTTTTTAATCAATTAATCGATAATACTGCAGGCCATAGGATTCTCCGAGGCTGCGTCACAATACCCTGTCCTCCGCCTTCCGCATCCAGTTTGTCTCAGCTACCTTCTTAAGGTCGTCAGTTCACCTAGCTGGGGGACGTCCCACACTACGCTTGCTGGTACGCGGTCTCCACTTCAGCAGTGCTATTCTGCAAAAATCTCACCGTGAAAACTTAGGTGAAGTGAGCGTGGATTGAGCTGTCAATAGTGTCAATTCCTAGCATAAACAAACTCACTTCACCTAAGTTTTCACGGTGAGATTTTTACAGAATCGACCGGCAGGACTGGTCTCTAAATAGCTTTAATTCTTTTAAGGGGTAGCCAGCCAGTATACAACATTAATTTATCGTTCACATTACGAAGAATGTCCCTTTCATGTATAAAGTTATGCTATTTAGATATTTTGTCGAACATAATCACGTCAGAGCAATAAACCGTATGAAAACAGATAGGAACCTAATAGGTTTCTAACACGAGCTATCTAAATTGCTAAACAGTCACATAAGCATCATAGTTCAGCAATCAATATTGGGCACGGCCACTTAGACCAACTAATTGCTCCACTCGATTCAAAGAGATTGTCGCCGAGCTAATAAAATGACTCGTACAATACTACTTGCGGCTTACATGCCTACACAAAAAGTTACCTATGACACAGGATGAAAAACATCTGGTATACTTTTCCGTGTCTTTCATATAAAAAAGCTAGGATTAACTTTTAAAGCTAATTAACATAAAATAATTAAAGCAATTTTAATTGTACGCATCCTGTCGGTAATTACAGACATTACTAAGTAAAGGTTAAGCGTATGTATTAATTTAAAATCGTTACAATTAACTACTTAGTTATTTGCGATGTAATTATCTTCCTTATTGGGTTTATTGAAGAATCTTGTTCAGACGGTACCTATACTTTTGACCTATGTATGTGAATTTATTTTTAGAATTTGGATAAATCTTGTCATATAGCAACTTGACTACATTTAGCATTTTAGAACAAACATATTATTATACCCTTAGCTAAGAAAGAAAGAAAGAAAATACATTTATTTAGCACAGACTTAAAAGCATAGTAAAATATACATCAGATAAAAAAAAGTGAAAAGTCTGGTGTAAAAATAAATTAAGATTTGTTACTGCTCTCAGGAAAACCCTTTATGAAAGAAAACTTATTTTCTTGCCAAAAATAATGAAACGTTTATTAGTGTTAAAGAGCTTTACTAATCAATATTCATTTTATGATGAACAGCCGACATTGTCGCCATCGAGGGCAAAACCTGGATGAGGTTGGCACAGGACATATTTTTCTTTTTATAAATTGTATTTCTGACTTTTTTTATGTTCTCTTTTTATCTGCCATCGGTTTTCAAGCCTTTATCAGAAGGGATCTTCGTGTGAGATTGTTTTTCTGATGTTCCATTGAACATCCACATTGTCTTTGAGTACTAAGTCTGAAATCAAATACACTTTTTTGTCGATCTCGATTTAATTACATGCGTCATAATATTTACGATTACCAGTCAAACTTACTTAATGATGAAGCCATAAAATACATGTTTGAACAGTTAAACTAATTAATCTATTTTTACAAGGATTTCCTAACATCAACTGAAATGCAAGTAATCGTGGGTAATTATAATAATAAATTGATGCTCTGTATAAATTATTTAGTTTAGCACCCACGGTTATAATTCATGATTGGTTAAATGTCATGCGCTTGTCTTGAAGTAACATTAATTTTACTTATTTGGCTTATAAATATTAAAAGTTGTGTAATTTGTGAAATAGCATCGTAAAATAATTGATTATTTTATTTATTAGGTCACTTGTATGTACTTGTAATTAAGAAAGGTAGAATTTTGCCTGTGGCGCTGTCTGTTTGAAAATGACTTTGAACTGGAAATGCAAGGTAGAGATGTCGCAGCTAACTGATTTAATTAGCCGTTTAGTTAACCGCCTAGACTTTTAACTAAACGGCGCGGCGGCCGTTCATCTAACGGCCTGAATGATGTTCAATTTGACCTAGACCACCATTCGGTCACAGCTTTGCTCTTTCTCAGTCTGCATACAAAAATTGAATCAACAAATAAATAATCAGTCACTCTTTATTTTTAATCTGTTTTTATTTAGGGGTTTTTATCTTATAGACATGCCAACCCCATTATACCCTTTTACGATACATCTACATACATCGAATTTTCTTATCTATTTATCTTAACATCTATTTGGATTAGTATTAGTACTAATATTTCAAAGAAAGTGAATCACTCAACAGGTACTGTCATTAACTCACAAAATTTTTTAGTGGTCTCCGAACATAGTAAAGATAAAATTGACTGTATTAAGCCTACATCTAACCTATTTAGTTTTAGCTCGATCATGAGTGATTCACGTACATCTTTATTTCGGATACAATCCATCAGCAAATGTTGTACATCCTCGACTTTATTGCACACTGTGCAATTCGGAGAATCGCTCTTTTTCATAAGAAATGCAAACTGCCGACGGGTAGTGTCCAGAGCGGAGTTTTAAAATTTGCGTTGCGCGACTTGCGGTGCCTTTGTGTCGCGTGTCGTGTCGCGCCTATTTGAAGGAGCCTTAATACGCGGGCCCAGTGCGGGTTGCTAGATATCACATGTCTTGGATTTTTTGTTTCTAGGACATTCCGGCTTCCTTGCGATGTTTTTCATCACCGTTTTGAGAGCAGTGGTGATCAAAATATTTACACAAAGTATAGCGCCTGCCTGGGTTTGAACCCACGACCGTAAGTCGGGGCCATTACCTTTGGACCACGAATGCTCCAAGAGAAAAAATCTAAAAAAAAACAGTGGCACTCCGGGAGTGCCGACAGAAGTGAAAACAAAACACAAACAGAATACTTTGCCATCACTCACTGACATATCGGGTATAGGTACATTAAAACCGAGTACCTACATCCCGAGGATAGCCGAACACATCCGAAGCGGGTATTTTTTGAATCGTCTTATAAACAAAACACGCGCGGTGTCGTTTACGGTAACAGGTGGCGCGAGTTAAATGGTTTTTCCCATCTTACAAAAAATGCCCAACGCGCCTAAACAAGTATTCACTTAAAATAGGTTTAAAATATATATTAAAGGTCTATCTTTAAGTATTATAAGGAATACAGTTAAACTATAACCAATATCATATTTAAAAGAGCTTATTTCATATTTCTTATTACATTTTAAGGCTGAATGACGATTCCTTTGCTCTATTCGTGCAACGCGACGCGACGATGAATTAAAAGTCAACATGACATAACAATAACAACCGATGACGCGACGCTAACAAAATCACTTGAATTTGTAGTTTTTAAACTTTTGGGTGCTTGTGCTTGATTATTTGTATCAGCGAGTGCTTTTAACATAGGTAGTTCTGTGACTAAGAGGATAAATACAACTACCTAATGAAATGTGAGTATTATGATTTTTTCACTGATAGTATATGGCTATTATTACTATTGTCTCATCCACGAGTATTGTATGATACACGAGATATTAATAAAATTTAATTAAATTACATGATTAGCTATTGTTTTACTATAATATGTACGTATAACTTTATTGTTGTAACGTAACATTGTGTGTTTTAGCATGCCAAGAAGTGCTATACTTTCATTACATAATATGAAAACTGTATAGGTACTTGGAAATTATAATTTTCATATTTAATTTTGTAGAGTCCTAAGCAACCCCTAAGACGACCTACTGACCAATTACTGCCTGTAGAACAATCTACTAGAGGCATGCTCCAGACCGAACAGTCCACACCTTCAATACCAGTAAGTTAATTCTAATAAAATATAATAATGTAATGTTATATTTGCAGGGCGAACGGACATACAACCAGGCCCATCTTTGTATAGGGACAATGTGCCAATGGAAAACCAGCCTAATACAGAACAAAAGGTGAAGTTTTAAATAAAAGTCTTACAATAATATGTTTTAACTTTATAATGGATATTTAGATAACTTTTTTTTGTATTACAGTTTGAGGCTAGATCACCACTTGCAGTCTTGCAATGCGTCATCATAGGAGTAATGCCCCAATTGCATCTTCATGTAAGGTTAACTTAATTATAATTTGGTTAATTATTGGTTTAGTGTAAAAAGCACTACATAGTAGTGGTCTCACTTTTGATTCCCGGGTTGGGCCAATTTGTTGGGATTTTCTGTAGGTTTTTTCAACAGCAGCCCTTATTCAATCAAGATCAAGATATAGACTACATCTAATAGAATCAAGATATAGACTACATCTAATATGTATACTACATTGTAATATCTATTCCTTTAGAGGGAGAGTGATGTGATGTTGATGATACTTACATATTTGTTTTACCTCTGTATAGTAATTTGTTGCATTTTTATGTTCATAGCATCTCGTAGGCATCGAACGGCACACCGCCGTCTGATCCAGCACTCACCACCTTCTCAAAGGCAATCCAAATGGCGAGCCTGACTGAATGTTTTGTCGCCATTAAAGAGAGGTGTTTGGAAAATGAGAGACTTCTTATTGACAACCAGCAGAGGATGTTCGACTTTTAAGGAAATAAGTGAGTCATGGTCAAGGCAGACCCAGGCACTGCAGGATTTATGAGCATCAGTCGAGGAAGTTGAATCTCCGAAACATGGATCTACTACTATGTTTAGATAATTTTAAGTTTATTTAAGATGGATGTTAAGAAGTTTAAGTATAAGAACTGTTTTTTTGTAGTAAATGTCAATGTTTGTTAGCGGGCATGCTCTTTATGCCTGCAGGCTTTTATTTAGGTACTTATTTAATTTTGTTTTGCTTGGGTAGTTTTCATTGTATATACTAAATTATTTAATTAAATGTCCTGTTTCTTGTAATGTTAATTACTTTGCATACCTACTATTGTATAGAATCAAGTTTTTCTAACTGAATATCAAAAGTCATTTTGAATAAATGATTTTTGATTTGATTGATTGTTTTTAATAGTAAATAAAAAAGAAAATAATGCAGTTATCTGTTTAATTTCTCATACCCCTGTATACACTCTTACCCATTTAAAAATATAGTACAAATAGGGACTAAGGTATAAATAGGCACATATTATTATAGGCTATTGATATTATACTAATCATATACACCTTAAACACCACACTTTAAATACACACCTTAAATGTTATGACAATTGTTGATTATAATAATATTTTTATTAATAATTTAAATACCTATTTATTGTATCTAATCAATAATGGTGAGTATATTCTATCTAAACACGTTAACCACATCTGTAAAGGAACGCATAAATTGTAGATACAACATGCTCGCCATAATTGATTAACTAAATCTCGCCTACTTATCAGCCTACTCTCTAAGTCATCATGTGTTGGAGCCTGATGTGTCAGGATTCCAAGTAACCTAGATTCTTCATCTAAGTCACATTGGTCTCATCATCATAGGAGCTGGTAGCCCGGCTCTATTACATATGTCGTTTAAAACACAGGAAGCCATCACAATTTCTCCCACTTTTATAGGATCATAGTACAATACCCTATGTACTAATAAACATCTGAACCGTCCTTTCAGGATTCCAATAGTCCTCTACACTGTTTCTTGCACTGCTGTGCAAATTGTTGTAATGGCTCTGGAGTCTCAGTTTCTGAATTACTAAAGGGAGTCATTAAATAAGGCCTTTGAGGATATCCTGAGTCACCTGAAATCAATGAATGAAGCTAGAATTAAGTGCAATCTTGACTTGTGTTTAAGTTATCATTGTATTGTAAATAATAACTTCGTGGATTGCCCTAGAGGCAGAAGACTGAGATATGTATGTGTCTACATTCTTCCCAATGATTTTTTGGTAACTTCCATTAGCCAAAAATGATAGTGTGCATAATATCTGAAACATCAGGAATTCAATAGGCTTTTGTTGGTGTGTGGTGAGGTATACCCATCATATCTCAAGAAACCTAGATGTAAACAAACCTTTAGCCTCTTGGTTAAACCACTGGAACGAAGTCGCGGACGCATATATGGAGTTAAGTCATCTTCCAATATATTAATTAAATCCTCATAAAGCCTGTAAATATGGATAAAATCTGTATCACGGAATATTGTTTTAAACTTTCGTATTTGTTTCGCCTGTCGAGCTTTCTTCAAATTATCACTTTTCTTAGCTTCTTCTAATAAATGTAGCTTCAATTGTGTAGTAAAAGAATAGAAATATTTAAAAAATTAAGTACAGTTTATTATTTTTGTCAGTCTACGCCCGAATATTTAGAGCTTTTTGATTTGACAGTTAGAATCGAGGCTGTGGGCGAGACGTCTGACGTTTTACGTCTTACGAGTTTTCGATCAGGGTCACGTGACCTGACGCGAATTTAGAAGTTTTTACCCATTCCAAAAAAAGTACACAGCGCCGCTAAAGAAGTTTTCACTTCAAAAATGAACTAAAAATACCAAAATTCCTATGCTTGGTAAAGTAATTATTGTTAATATGTTACCTACGTAGACAAATACCTATTTTCGTGGAACATAACAAAAAAATATCTATGATAATAATAGATCAGTTACGAACTTAACTCAAAAAAGTCCTAGTAGAAGCAGAGAGAATGAAAGAAAGAAAATATTTTTATTTGCGCTAAACATGACGCAGATTTTTCTGCGTCATGTTTAGCGCAAATAAAAATATTATATTATATTGTTTTTGTTCTTTTGAACAAAAACAAGAAAAAAATAACAATAAAAAAAAAATAAAGGAGTATGATTTTGATTTATCCATCTATCATTATGTATCTACCTATTAACAATTTCCGTTAACATAAACAGGAAACAACAATGCCCTAAGCAACCTCAAACCAGTCCATCACACGCATCACACGACCGGACAAACAAACTGTTTATCATAACATAAAAACACAGATATATCAGCCAGTAATATTAATTGCTCCATCTTAACATGTGTATGTTAAGATGGAGCAATTAATATTAGGTACTGGCTAGTTTGCCGTCGATAATAATTAGTGCGAATTGAAATTCTGTGCGGTAGTCAATATCCTTGAGATGAGAACTCCGTTCTTATTTAGGATAAAGGTCTAGAATATTGATGAGTTTGTTATGTTACTGTTGGGTAAGCAATAAGCAGGCTTTTTTGTTCTTTATGTATTGTAAAGGACTTTCTTTTAGTAGTCCTAACGTAACAAAAAAATAGGTAAATAAACACTACCAAATGTAACGGTTACGTATCTTAATATCTAAATTTATTCTAACAATTTTCGAGATAACTACGGTCAAAAGATCTACTGGTTAAATTACCTAAAGATCGTTTCACAGATTTTTGTAATAACTAATGAACGAAATACATAAAGGAGAATTCACCTACGGTTAATTCAGTTACAATTAATAAACCTAAGGTTGATTGAACTAACGGACGATTCACCTACTTTTGCTTTTTGAACAAAAACCTGATTTGGTCTGGTTTTGTGCTTTTGAACCAGAAGAAGACGGTTGACGTCAGGGGTACCCCGAGATTCGGTTTGGTTAGGTTCCTTTAAACCCTCCAGACATAAATAGTCGACCGTCGACCTGACGTCGCCGTTGTTAGAAATAAAACGAGCGCGCAGTATTAATTAGCTGCTGGCGAATCGTCCATTAGGTATTTAAAACATAGTTGGAATATCCAGAATCTTAAAAAAAACATTAGATTAATCGTTTGTTATTGCAATTAATTTTAGTTTAATCAAAATTAACTAAGTAAACCAGTAGTTCAGTCGAACAACATGTGTTATGAACATATGTGTGAATCAACCGGAGTTATATCGAAAATAGAATAACTGTAGTTGTTATAGTACGTAACCAATGCAACATAGTTTCACTTACATAACCAACCTATAATGTTCACACTTCTGGGATACGGGCTGGCAGGCAGGCACTGCTTTCTGTGTGAAGAAGTGGGCCGTAATCTACCAGGCGGGCTCAGTACGGGGTTAATTTTGCTGAATATTATTAAGTATCTAACAGTTCACACATTTAAAACTTGTTTAGCTGCGTTGAACTCATTGTAAGATCTTGTTCACGTTATGGAACGCATAATATACATGTGTAGTTAATATGAATATTAGTTGGTAGCAGCTACTTTGAAATAGATTTTTTTTTTTATCTTTTCATATTTTGTGTGGTCCTTGACAATGAAGAGAAAACTTATTTTTGGTAAAACGCATCAACAGGATAGACAACTGGCGCTGTTTTGTTCAAGTACCCAACTACCCCGCTCAGCTAAGCATGGTTTCTTGCCCATGTCTCTCCATAGGAATCTACTACGTTTTGTAATGGGTAACTGACCGACTTCTTGACTATTCAAATGTGCCTGGTTTATATGGGCGCCGCCCGCCGCTGCCGTCGCCCGCGCCACAACACCGGCTGCGGAAACGTCACGCGTAGGTACGAGTACGTCGACCCCTAAACGTGCCTACGCTGCTATTGTCACCAGCGGTAAATCAGATGCGTCGCAGCCTAAGCGACACACCAAAAAAGGGGATAAACTGGTAAAGGGTGCTCAACCTGCCCTGACTGCGGTCCGTTGCTCTTTGCCAAGAGCCAGCCAAGTTGATGAGGAGGGTTTCACAAAAGTAGAAAGGAAGAAGAAGAAGCCCTATTCTCGTAACCTGTGTGGTACCGCACCGACTGGACCCAACATGCTGCTGCGCCCTGCTGTGCCTACGACGCAGCTGTACCTTTCGCGTCTGCATCACTCCACGACAACTGAGGAAGTTGTGCAGTATTTGAAGGTGAAGACCAACTGGACTCTGAGGGTCGAAAGGTTGGAATCGCGCCACAACATCAACTTTAAGTCTTTCGTGGTACGTGTTCCAACCCAACATCTACAGACCTGTCTGAAAGAGGACTTTTGGCCGAAAGGTGTCGTATATCGACGTTTCCGAGGACGGTTACGCGACACCACGCAGCGAAACACGACGCCGACAACGTTACGTGTATTATAATCATAGTTTTAAGTTTCTTTAATATGTATTAGTTTATTATTGTATAAGATTATTTTGTGTATTTTTTCTATGGGCCTTAGTTGCCTGAAAATAAAATGATTATTATTATTATTATTATTATTATTATATATGATATAGATGCTTTGAGTTTGAGTTTGGTGATAGTAGTGATTTTTCCTTCCTTTATTGGTTTCAGCAGAAGTTCACAAGCCATATACAGTATGGACGATAAATGCTTTCCCACGACTACATATTCCATTTTGGTTTCACTTTAAATAATTTTGTTTTCATCTGCCAAAGTTTCTTAGAGCTACAGTAGGTAGTCGTCTTTTACCCGGAGCTGTCCATTTTACAAAAAAAAATCTTGTTTACCTCTGTGTCTTGCTGTTATGGCAACTAGAAGACGTGCCCATCCCACACCAGAAAAGCCTTGGCAACATTTATAGCTACACAAACACACATCAAATTTACAGATAATTAGCCACAAGAGAATGCTAATCATAACGTACCTACCTAGTTCACATTATAATACCTACTTAGGCAATATTGCTCCGAGCAATTTGAGGATCGAATGTGTAATAATGATGATTAAATTTTAATACGATGCGTCTTTTGAAAATTTCTTATGAGTAGAGCTATAGGCTATGAATATAAATGGTTTGTGTAATCGTATTATGTATTGTGTCGATTTGCTCTTCATTTTGGGGTTAGAGATCAAGGAAAGAATTAGTGATCGATTTGTGACGTAAGTTGGTAATGGTCTTTCTTGCAGTTGGGGAGGAGTAGCTTATCTATTACTAAATTGTTAGACTAATAATAAAGACTGTTTAGTGTTTTGTGGTATACTAACTTAGTTTTTAAGTACTTACTAACTCAAATATGGATGTTCTGTTCTCTGAAATAAAGTTATGATTATTTCGTTTATTTAATTAGTTAACTTATTTTATTACATTATTAAATATTTCTTAAAATACATGGTTATTGGTAAAACATTAACAACCTCTTAAGAGGTCATTGTACTCATCATTATGAACAACTTTTATTATGGGACCAAACCTGAAATCGCGATAAATAAATCAACTGTTACATTGATGTTCATATAACTTGTCAAATGTAGGAGGTATAGCTGATATTCTTTTTCGCGATTTCAAGTTTGGGCCTCATTATTATTATTTCCTTTATTTAACTAAATACATATAAATTATATTTTTAAATATTAATATAAAAATAAATAAGTACCTATAAAATTTTAAAAATACATATAAAAATACAAAAAATAGTAGTATCGGGAACAGGGTCCAAGCTACCGGCGGTCAGGGTTCCAGAGAGAGGAACCTCCTAACAATGCGGGCCGTGTCCAAGCTACCGGCGGCGGTCAGGGTTCCAGAGAGGAATCTCCTAACAATGCGGGCCGTGTCCAGAAGTACCGCTCTCTGAATTCAAGCCCTTGATCCAGCTGCCCAACGAGAGCCTCCTCAGGTATTGGTCGAGGCTCTTGGCTATTAAACCATTGGCTGTCACGACTATCGGCACAATGATCACTTATTATTATTATTAATAGTGTAACAAGCCATCTTCAATTTATTAGTTTAAGCCACCAGACATCTAACCGTAAAAGTTAATAAAACAATATATTTTAATAATATTTGTACACAAAGAAGCGCTACCAGTTAAATCTTTATTAGAACCATCAATTCATCCACCAACTTAAATAAGATAATGATCAAAGATATTAGATAGTTGATAATGGTAGAAAATGCCTATGGCATTAAGTCCACCTCTGTACATTTATGTGCTTGAAGTATTAAATAAATATTCTTGTAATAACTACCCAGTAATGTTATAAGTAATTGACAATTAATTTTAATCGATTTTGATAGTGCCATTCCGTACATTATGTTTCTCAGTATCGCGTGACTGGGAGATGAGAAAATCAAGTTGTTTCTCATGGAAAACAGTAGCATCACTTTTATCAATCTAATACATAGCCTTATTTAATAGGTAATACGGGCTGGTGTCCGCAACTCCACGTCAATGCGCGTATTTTGCGTACGGAGCCTTATTTAATTTGAGTATTCTATTGCTTTATGATATTGGCTGAAATTATGATGATGATCATCATAATTTCAGCCGAAAGACGTCCACTGCTGGACATAGGCCTCCCCCAAGCACCTCCACTTCGACCGGTTCTGTGGTTCTCGTATCCAACGGGTTCCTGTGGCTTTCACAAAGTCGTCGGACCACCTTGTGGGAGGCCTTCCAATGCTACGTCTTCCAGTACGCGGTCGCCACTCCAGAACCTTTCGGCCCCATCGGCCATCTGTTCTGCGAGCAATGTGCACTGCTCACTGCCACTTAAGTTTGGCAATTCTTCCGGCTACATCGGTTACCTTGATTCTCCTGCGGATCATTTCTAATTCGATCACGCAGGGAAAATCCAAGGATGTTATCACTTATAGACTATCTTATCCTGGTAACCGTATGTTTCGATGTGAATTCAAAGAAGCATGTTTAACGTTATAACCACGTTTCGACATTAAAAGCATTGATATTTTTTTTTTTTGTAGAATGAAAGATCAGATTCTCATGAATAATAAAACATACCAAGTCATGATTACGCGTTTCTTTGTTTCCTTCTATGGTCTAACACAATTGAATCACGCAATTTGCTCTTTAGGCTAAATTCATTGTTATATAATAATGTTCTGGGTTAAAGGTTGCTAAAGTAGTAGATTTTGCAATCTTTTAGCCTAAAACTATTGACTGTTGGCACGATTCACTATACTTGGAGGACAGATTGTTGGTTTTGGGTAGGTAAGGAAAGGCCGAAACTAGTTCATAATCGAGGTGAAATAATTTTTTTTTTACTTGTATGTAAAATGGATTGGCTAATTTGGACTGTTCTAAAGTCTAACCACACCGAATCACAACAGGAACTTGCAACACCAAATCTGCTAAAACGATCTTTTGACCCTTCCACCTTTATGGTAACATGAATTGAAAACTAACAGCTCCACATAAAATTATACGATCTAATATCTTTGATACCTATACATTGCATGTCTGAACTAAGCTTAACGTACAGTGTTAACGTCTTTACAGGTTCTTCACACTTAGTCAAGCTTGATTATTAAGCTTTGAGTACATGAGTAAACATACAACAGAGACCGAACTTGAAAAATTGGCGGCAACGATCTGTTTCCCACCGCGATCTGATTTTTCAGCGTAATCTATATAGGAGGGGTGCGTGCGTGGCTTCATCATATTACGGGGATGCCAAGTATCGTCGAGAGATTTCTGGTAATCCTAAAGTGTTGTAGAAAAAAAAGATTTATTACAATAAATTAAAAAAAGTAGATTTTTTAAATGATAAGGGTTTCTAGATAAACCTGTAAATAAAGGATATCAATTAATAAATCCCCCCCAAAATAGATGATACACCAATTAAGATTGTTTAGAGTCCTAAAGCTATATTTACCTTTCCAAGGCGGACTCCATGAGACTGTGCCTTTTTTTTTTCTTTTTGAGGATGGGAATTCGTTAAATGACCCCTGCCGCTCTGGGTGGAGCAGAATGGAGTGTCAGACTCTTACTGACTAAAACCCACCCGTGTTCCATCCTTAGCCCTTTATGTTTGTTTATGTATTTATGCTTTCAAAAAGGATTACACTAACATAGATTAGCGTGGCTATAATGTGCATGCAGTCTGTATGAGGCTTCGTCTCTGCTAATTATCTACTCAGTGCTTTTGTGCTGTGAGTACATTGCCCGGATTCCTAATGTTTATCGTATGGGATCGGTATGGAAGTTTCGTTATAAATTCTATTGAGCTCATTACTTTATCAGCTAACTAGGTTTAAACTCTGATTTGTTGATCTTTATTATTTTGTTAATGTTAAGAGGGAGATTTATTAAGACAAACAACAAGTCCATTGTAGTAAAGTTAAATTTTACAAATTCATCGGTTTTAAATTTTATTCTTATTATTACTATTCATGTAATAATCCAAAAGTAATAAATTATCCTACTAATAATTGAACTACTTTGAATAAAAGAGCCATTTTCAATAGGGTTCCTCCAATGGTTGAAACGAATCTATTAAAAAAAAATTACTCAATTAAGTAATTTATTTTTATTTTTTTTGAAATATTTTGATGTTTTTATCGTTTCTGCGGTATTAAATCAATTTTTGACAAGTACAGAATTAGTTTCCATTAAATTATCTATACAATGGTGTATAAATTAAGGAGGTTCTGTGTACTAGCAGGAGTATAACAATAGAAAAACTTACAGAAAGGAGGCAAAAAAAAAATTCGATCGTAAAGCTCTCTCTAATTCAGCGGGATTGTCCGAAAGGGTTACCGCTGGCCCGGAACATAAAGGGCGAAGGAAGGAACACGGGTGGGTTTTAGTCAGTTAGAGTCTGTCACTCCCTTCCGCTCCACCCAGAGCGGGAGGAGTCATTTGATGATTTCCCATCCTGACAAAAAAAAAAAAAAGCTCTCTCTAATACTTCGCATTATAAGTCGTGCAACACTATACTTGAACTTATTGGAATCACACTAATATTATAAAGGCGAAAGTTTGTGTGTGTATGTTTATATGTTTGTTACTTCTTCACGCTCAAACGGCTGGACCAATTTTGATAAAATTTTGTATGTAGGTAGCTGACACCCTGGATTAACATATAGGCTACTTTTTATCCCGATATTCTCACGGGATCGACATTTAGGCAGGTGAAACCACGGGGCGCAGCTAGTTCATCACAAAAGGTTGAACGAACACTAAACGTCTTTCTGCAACAGTTTCTTGACCATCTTACACCACATTTGAAGTTATGGTGCCAATCTCAGGTCACAGCTACTCGTAAATACCGATCCTAATGTCAATAAATCAATAAATAAGCGTTAATCGATATAATAACACCACCATTAATTAATCTACGTTTACTTAATTAGTGTACGAGTTATGTTCGCAAGACCTTTTGGTTTTTACTGGTAACTCTTATAGTCCGTTCCCATTAGTCGGGTTAGTGTTTTAATAAAGAAGCAATAAAAATCTTTTATTTCAGGCCAATTAACTGAGTTGTAGAAAAGTTTCCCGGAATTTGTTGTGACGTCTCTCACACTGAACTGCTTGAAAAATCGTCTGGACAGATGCAATATTTCCAAGATAGTTGATACACACGCATCAACAAATTAGCTGCAAATGTGTTTAACCAAATAATAATACCCCACACACACACCCCACACATACCCACACACCCCCACACATACAGACATACACATGCATGTCTGCTATCTTTCACACTCATTTTGTTACTTGGGATTAGTTTTTATTATTATTTTATTTTAATATTAATTCTTTCTGTACACCTGCAGTGCGATTCTCCATCTCTCTTCGACCATCTCACCGTGAAAACTTAGGTGAAGTGAGCGTAGAGTGAGCTGTCAATGGTGTCAAGTTAAAAAAATATTTTACAAACTATTACTATTTAAAAGATATTTACCATTAAGGACTATTTAGAAGACAAGTCAACAGAACCTGTAATTTGTTAGTTAGATTAATTGACATCGATGATTGTAAATACATTTGCACGCCAGGTTATGGCAGGATATGCTGAAATAAATTTACTGTAACACCCTATCTACCATATTCTAGCAAATAAATATTATGATTTGATTTGATTTGATTCAATTGCTAGCAAAAACAAACTCACATCACCTAAGTTTTCACGGTGAGATTTTTACAGAATCGGCCGGCTGTTAGTATAAATCATTGACACTGTCTTCACCTGTTTTTGGTTGCTATTTGGCTAAACCCTATCTTTTAAGATACAGACTAGTTTAAAAGATAGAGTCTATTATTTTCAACCAATGTATACAGTGCAAAGTGCTATGTTTTTGTGAAATAAATACTTTATTATTATTGTTGTTAATAATAATTCGGTTGGTACACACACCTTAGTAACTAGTTTTAGTACTGCCAGAGAAACAACACAAACTATTTATTGCTACGCCACAGTGGCATCACTGTAGACTTATCCAATGTACCCCATACTGTCCCAACCTATCTGCTATAACATAACTAGCGCGAACCCTGCGCATAATGGAGGCGCATCCCTTGCGCATGATGGCGAAAAAACTAACAATTCCCGCCTCTGCGAACATGCGGAAAGCGTAGCATCAAAATAGCGTAGCATCCCGTGATATCAACACCCTGAATGCATTGCAATCGCATATCACCGCCGACATGCATCAGACTATAATGTCCCCACTGCTAAGCCTTCTCTCTGTAAAAGGGAGTGGACCGTCATCAACCACCCCTGCTCAGTGCGGGTTGGACATGATTTTAATGAATTCAGTTGTAGAGGTAATCGGACCCTACATCCGACAGAATAGATCCGACACCCGACAAGTGGAAACGAACCGTTGAGACCTTTGACATTTTCTTTAGGAAGTGATCTTGTTCAGTGGCCTTCATTCGATGCAAAGGTGTTGTGAGATCCGTGTGTATTCCGGACCTTTGCGAATTGTGGATAAAAGAGGCTGTTTTTCTGAAGATGACTGGCAGGTGCCGTTAGTGAAGATGACAGGCAGATTTAAGTGATCGTTTTTGTGGAGTATTTGCCCAGTGGTTCTGTGAATTCTTATGTTAGTCGTTACGTTGATTTTAGTTTTAACAGTTGGAGAAAAAATCTAGCTTTACTGTCTGATTCCTCAATTAATATGAACGTGCCTTCGCAAATAATCGTTGTAAAAAATAAAAATGCTGTTTTAGTGTACAATAAACTGTTTTATTGAATTTGTTAAACAGGAGCGCTGTGTTTGTTTTAAAGGGAAATAATAAAGATATTTCATAAACTGAATAAGAAGTACCCTATGTTTTTCTTTATTCATTAATTGTTGTCAAATTTGTACACTAGACCTCTGCTGACAGCGGTTTAAATCGGCAATTTTTGATGGTTCTAGTGCTTATAAAAATTCATCAAAAAGGAAAACATAGGGACATACAAGTACTTAGTTAATATTTGTTATTCTATAAAAAAATATTGCTCCATGGCCGTTAACCAGATAGTAAACAGGCGAGAGCGTTTCTATGGAGAAAAGACCACCCGCATTTCCTCTTAAATGTGGATGTACAGACGCCAGAACATCAACCTACCCGAAACTCAAATTTTCCCAATCAACTTTGAACCTTATGCTTTAGCGATAAAGTTGAAAATCTATGAAAGGTATTTGACAGATTGAAGTAGCTTGATGTGCTGGCGTCTGTACAATAGGTACACCTTTTCCTAACCTTTCGCATATTACAGGTTGATGATAGATTATGCTTGCTAGGTCGGAAGCCAATCGTTCTGTGTCAAGTTAGCTAGATTACAAACCGACAAAGTACGTACAGATCCGTGTCTGATTAAACGTTGACATACACCTTGCACACAGAGCTATAAATTATTATAATTCTAACGTTAACACCTACATGACGTCTAAACGGCTATTAAAGGGTCATATCTAAGCATCCTGATGAGTAATGTTGACTGTTTCAACTTATAATTGATTTTAATAATTATGTTATTACTTACTTATTCTAGAGGGCTTGCCAGGAGGTCACGTACAAGATGTGATTATAAAATGATTGTCTACATCCGTATCCGGTAAGATTGTAAGCCGTCTTCAACTTAGTTGAGAAAAATAATGTTTGATTATAATTTATGAGGTCACTGGTAGCATAGGTTATAATTACGAGAACTTGAAAACACATGGCTGTGAGGTTTACAACGGCTCAGTCTTCAATTTCCTTTAGAGGTAACAGTTACGAGTTTTATGTGGGTACAGACGCCAGCACATCAAGCTACTACAATCTGTCAAGTTTCTTTAATAGATTTTCAACTTTATCGCTAAAGCATAAGGTTCAAAGTTGATGGGGAAAATTTGACAGTATCAGGTAGCTTGATGTGCTGGCGTCTGTATAAATATTAACCACATTGTTAGCAGAAAGGAGGCCGAGATTATAAGTATCCGGGCCCGGATATCAAATTATGAAACTTAATTACACCCATATTTTACTGGCCTGCTATATAATATATCTTTTACTTCGATCTGCTAACTATATAAGTAGTTAGTCTTTATGCGTACCTACGAAGATTAACTATTACTATATTTAGCAGAACGAAGCTTAAAATCAGCCCAGAATTCCAAGTTATGTAAATAATTTCACCCCAATTTCAGTGGTTTTCACTACATACATCAATTCTTCCCAAAATGTGTGCAAACAACACAGGTATGGCTCTAAGTAGACTTATGCTAACCTCTTTCAACATAACTTATACAATTAGGCTTTATTCAGACTGCGCAAGTCGAGATAATCTTTCTAGTACATGCCCATAACAAAATGTAGTCTGCTTGCCATATAAGTGATTATCTGAAGAAGTGTTTTGCTGCGATAAACCTGCCTCAAATATGGTAATATGGTATGCATAGTAGAGTGATGGCTGTTTGACATTCACTGTAGCGATCTGGAGAGTGAAGGTGACAAGCACGCACAAAGAACTTTGTGCGGTTTAGGGCGCGTTTGTACGGGGCGAGTGGAACACTGTATTTAGAACGTATTTTTTAATAAAACATACTAGCATTTTTCAACGGCTTCGCCCGCTTGAGGGTTTGAAATTATCCCACCGAATTGTGGATATAAGTGCCGTATCTTTACATATTTAACCGACTTCAAAAAGGAGGAGGTTCTCAATTCGACAGCATTTTTTTGTATGTATATTACGCTATATCTCCGGCAATTGTAAATCGATTTCTAAAACTCTTTTTTTAATGGATAGGATACGCCTCAGGGGTGGTCTCATATACACTTTATTAACTTTGCTCGAGTAGTTTTGAATTAGCTTCAGTCAAAGTGGTTATATAGTCTTTGGCTTCATTAATACGTATTTTTGCCACTTAGTTGATATTGATGATGTTATAATAACTCCCTGACACTGATATTTACATAGCAAGTAGTGTTATATGAATTTGTGTGGAGTAAGTACAGCTTAAAAGTGAAACATAAAGGCTCCTACAAACAGGCGCGACCCGCGATTAATTGCGCGCGACACAAAGCCACCACTCGTTGCGCGATTTGCGGTGCTTTTGTGTCGCGTAAAACGGATCGTTTCGATATGTTCCTATAGATTATAGACCGGTGGGTCACAATCAAAATTACATAACATAATCAGCCTATTGCGAGTATGTTCCTACTGCTAGAACACAGGCCTCCTCGCTGAGAGACGGCATGGGCCGTAATCAACTACGCGGGCCCAGTTGGTTATCGACCTACCTGCAGATGATAATACATTATCTAAGTTTTATTACTCTATCAATTGATACTCGTATGTCTATTAACTGACACCGCTATTATATAATAACATTATTCGAATGAATAGTTCAGCCAAATCGATATTCTCTTCCATCGATTCAATTTTCAGGTAGAATTTAATATCTTGGTTGCTCTTTCTTCGTGTTGAAGTAAAAGCTTTAACTAATATAATAGAATAGAATAGAATAGAATACTCTTTATTATATACACCATATAAATTACAGACATAAATATAGAAACTGTACCAAGGGTGCTTAGGGAGGTTTATAAATGACTATCACTCCTTATGTACAGTTATGTGGATTCTTCAAGATTACATTAAAGGGACTGTGCAAGAATTCAAGAATTTTGGTTCAATGTGCTTAACGAGAAAATTATTGATCTTACTCAATCTTTACTAATTACCGGAATTATTAAAGAAAATGAATTAATTAATAATCAAATTAATTTATTATTAATTAATTGAATTAATAGTAAATTATTATTTAGGTATTAATAAATTAATTTAATTATTAATAAATAATAATTTAAACGAACGGTTACATAGAGGTACTATAGGCATACCTCTATGTAACCCTTCGTGAAATGCAGGTGTGTTGTTATGTTTTGTTACGGGCAGGACCATTACCGCATCCAGTAGATTCCATCTTCCTTCACTAGATATTCTGTTCACCATGTGGATGTCTGTCCAAGAATACATTGCTCAATATTTAAGTAGAGTTTGTTCTAAGACTATTTCATATTTTATAGCCTCTCCAATAGTAATTTATACAGAACGCAGTCTCATCAACTCGATGGGTTAATTAAAAAGTCTATTTAGCAGGCTAGACGTAATAAAGGCACATGCCTACTTGAACTGATTGCTAAAATAGTAGAAGACGAAGTGATAGTCAAAGGTAATCCACTTACAATTAATATTTAATTACTTACAGCTTTAATCGTAAAAATTTTAACGTTACTATTTCATCATAGTTAATTTAACAACAGCCCTATTCGATTGTATTGTTTATATTTATTTATACATATATACTTTATTGAACACTACAAAAATACATAACAAAAAATAGATCGAACATTACAAAATATCTAATGGGCGGCCTAATCGCTTTCTACGATCTCTTCCAGGCGACCTTGGAATGGACAGTGGTCAGTCTGTTGTATCTGAGTTTCTTAATGGTGTGGTGGTTCTTAATGATGATGATGATGTGGTGGTTCTTAATTTTAGCAGCGTTGTCAAGGTCTAATGTTTCATGATCAGTTAGTAAATCCACTTATCAAGCAAATAGATCCAACAGTGGTTTAGTTGGTCCACCAAGCTTAGTCGCATGGTCAGTTTTGCTTCGGTAAGCACCTGAATAGGATGGCATGCGAAGCTACTGGTATCACTTTGCCGCTGCTAGTTATCACAAGCCCGAGTGGGACCTGGATTTGATTCCCGGTTCGTAAAAGGTAAATGTGTTTTCAATCATGTTATTGAGTTTTCCGATAGGAAATTCTAAGTAGTTGCCGTTCGATCAGGACCACCCTTGTCGGACGGCGCGTACATGTTCCACGCACGCCTCAAAGAGATGTCAGCATCAAATTGAAGGGGTCCGTCAGGGCCGAAGCCTGCCGGGTCAGCGGGATTGTCCGAAAGGGTTACCGCTGGCCCGGAACATAAAGGGCTAAGGAAGGAACACGGGTGGGTTTTAGCCAGTAAGAGTCTGACACTCTCTTTCAGACTACGTTCGGGACATGTTCCGTTGAATAGCTTCGCCTTTTTAATGAGAAAAAAAGACTCGCCAAATTGTTCTGAGTGTGATAGGGTAGAGGATAGCACGCATATTTTAGCGGAATGTGTCCGGAACGAGGTTGAGAGGAGTAACTATCTCATGGAATACGGTTTTAATTCTATTAATGTTGGCATGTATAATAGTATCTTGGCTGCGCCCTTGTCCAGGACAGCCAAAAAATTATATAAAATTGTACACCTAGGTATTAAGCGTAGATAGACTTAGAACGTTCCTATTAGGGTGGCATGGTCATATAGATCAAACCCTCTATAAAAAAATAAAGACTTAAAAAAAAAAAAAGAGTGACACTCCCTTCCGCTCCACCCAGAGCGGGAGGGGTCGTTTGATGATTTCTCATCCTGAAAAAAAAAAGAGTTGCCTAGGGTCGGAATTTGTGTATATAGGCTATAGGCTCATTTCCCATTACTTGCAACTTATTGTATACCATAACAAGCAAAATGTGGACTGTACGTGCACGCCCATCTTTTCGAAGATACAGGCAGTGCAAAATTTGTATTATGAAAATATACCAATTTAGCAACTAATTAAATTCTACCCATCAATCCATCAAGTAGGCAAATGCTCAGAATTTAATTAAGGGGTATCGCATGTCTTCATATTACAGTAGGTACTGTTGAAATATAAATTAAATAATTGCCACGTATGCAGCCATTAAGTGAGAAGCTACAAGTATACTAATTACTTATCACAGTGATATAGAAATGTGTTGAATGTCAGTTTGTTTAATTCTATCTTCCTGTAAGATTTTGCTCCTGATTTTCCTGGTCTAGCACTTTTTAACCGAAAATTTATAAAATAAATAAAATATTAAACCAAAAGTCTCCACACAACAGGTGCCTGAAAATGGACGGCGCTGCCGGGATCGGCCCAGAAAGCGGTGACCTGGACGGGTACCGCAAAGACTGGTTCGATGTGGCGCAGAGTTTTTTCAGAAACCTGTTTCGTGTTTCTTTGATAAAACCGAGCTGACTTGGATTTTGTTGTGTTATGAAATATCTAAAATGATTTATATCTGACTCAAGTCCTTAGAAATCCCACATGGCTATCTTTGTATAAATATTCAACCTACAAGAGACTGTTTGACAAGAGTTTGCGCAACTAACGCCTGTTATAATATCTATTCAGTAGTAGTAATTTTAAAAACAATATTTGTACGCCGGAAACGGCAGAATATTATGATCCTAACACATAATGCTGGCTACATGCACATAACAACTTTGTACAATATTCTGACAAATAAATGAATTGTATTGTATTGTATTGTATTGTATTGTATTGTATTGTAGCCTGTCTTCCCAAGCTAGGCACCCAACTGCGCTCAAACCATAACTTAATCTCGAGCGTAGCCGCAGGCAGACACAAGTTCAATCATCTAAGTTCAATAGGTTAGTTCACCATTTCACTATCATTAGACATTTTAAGTGGTCGTAAATTTTGTAATCTTTACCAGCGATGCATGCTTCAATACCCAGTAATACTTCGGACTGCACCTTATACATTCACCTTACCGAATGAATTCATTAACTTTGCAACTTAATTACCTACTGTGAAGTACTAATGTTTCAGTATTCTATTGTGGGAATGTATGTTTTATTACAAGTCTTCTCATTGCTTTTGCAGCAATGCCGATCGAATGACATACACTGTCGTTCGGTCAGCAAAAAGTTAAATTTGTGTCTTTGTGTCTTTTTGTCTCGACTGTATCCACGGGTAGCTATAAACAAAAGATGTTTCTTTAAGTTTGAATGTGGGTCCAGTTAACCAAAAAAATACACAAAAAAAATATGTGGTCAACTGGACCTGCGGGTCCAGAAGTGACCAGGTCCAGCTGACCGAAGACTCATAGTAAGAATGATCTTATTATTTGGAACGAAGTTTTTTAACACGGCTTGTAATAGGCGAAAACTGATTTTCTCGACGATTTTCTCTTTCTCTTTTTTTCTATTTTATATTAGCAAGAGAGAGACCGTTTTCATGATTTGCGAGGGTGCTGATGCCAATGGTAAGGTCAAAATTAAAATCCAAGATGGCGGCTGCGAAAATGTTCATCATGGGTGTCGTTTTCATGGTTTTCGAGGGAGCTGAAGCCAATATTAGGTCAAAGCTCAACTTCTGTGACCATCTTATCATCTATCGTGATACTGACCAATCTATATAAATTCAAATTCAAATAGATTGGTCAGTATCACGATAGATGATAAGATGGTCACAAAAGTTGAGCTTTTGACCACATTCACTAGCGTTTCCTACGCCTGTTTCGTTTACGACGCTCGTCTTTAGACAACCATTGCATGACGACATTGGCTCATTTTATCCCAAAGTATTCATAAAATGTATAAATCTTATGTAAGTATATGGGATCTAAGCATTAAATAGAATAAAATTATGGACAAGGGAGTGGCACAAATTGATAGTTAAGATGACTCCTAGATTACGTAATTAAAATTCAATGGAACTAATTTAATTACAGCTCAACAAAGTCAACTCATCGTTGTTTTCGATGCTGACATAATAATGTAGTTACATTGTTAACAATATTTAATAATGTATGTTTCGGCTGTTGCCGCTGTGTTTTGCTTCGAAATAATGGACCGTACAGGTTTATATCTATAATTTAATTATTGTATTGTATGAGTATTATAAAGGTTCTGGATTTCTGTGAATCTGAATATATAATCTGAGCTGAATTTGAGCGACGTTCACAAAGCGATGGCGAGACGACGATTGGCACCCCTAGAGTTGGCAAAAAACGAGTAGAATAGCGTGCAATTGAAGAGGCTTTTGTCCAGCAGTGGACTGCTGTGGGCTAATGATGATGGATGCATCGGATTTGCATGAGTAGCTGTGCAATTTGCTTTTGTTGCTAATAATTACAATCTCTGCAGAAAGCATAAATTATTTAATGTCTTATTATGTCATACTGTAGGTCGATCCATCTCCCCTTTACCGCATAGGCTGACGATGCTCGTTGCTCTCGTGGAAACCAAACCTTCTTTTTTTTTTCATTTGGGAATTGTGATGTATCTTTCCACACATCTGATCATAGTCAGGGTTGACTGATAGCAGATAAGAAAAAAAAAAAAAAAAAAAAAAAAATTTGGGAAATCATCAAATGACCCGCTCTGAGTGGAGTGGGTGTGTCAGACTCTTACTGACTAAAACCCACCCGTGTTCCTTCCTTAGCCCTTTATATTCCGGGCCAGCGGTAACCCTTAGGGAATATTTGGCCAATCATTGGACCAATCATATGGCCAATCAATTGTACTTCATTACCTACAATGGCTACTGAGAAGTCATTACTGAGAAGATGAGTATTTAAAGAATGTTTCAAAATCTTTCGTGTTCTCACGACAGTTGGAAATACACGGGAGGGTTTTGCGTCGAGCTAAACGTTGGTTTTATGTTTAAAGACATTTTGTAAAAAATATCTTTTTAGATTTGGTGTTCAATACATTGTGGATGATGGAGGTTTTCGCCGAGCAGTTGGAGGAGCTTACAAAAAATCAAAATCAAAAATATTTTTTTTTCAAATTAGACTGAGAATCACTTTTTGCACGTTAAAATTACATGAGAGAGTCCTCCCACCCATCACCACTTCGTAGTTTTTTGGCTGGGAAGAAAAAGTGGCGCAACAAAGTTCCCCTAAACACATTGTCTGTTCTTCTCTTTAGCGTGTCGATAGCAACCTGAATGGATTCGGCCGAGAATTCGGCTACTTGTTTGGCGCCATCACCAGCGTCTAACAGTTGCAAAAAAATAATGATTTGTTACATTTTCTTCTCTTTATTTTCGTCTATTGTCTGTTAAGTTAGAAGAACTTGATTATATACGAAAGTATGCAAAGTAAATACATAGCTGAATAAAATAAAAATACTTGAAAACACCTCAGTACATAATGAACTTTCCTGACATTTGCAAAGGAATGATTAACACGTGATACTATAATACATTCTTCGCAAAATAGCATCATACCAGCTACACCCGATAGGGCTGTGTCTACGCAGTAGCCACCTGCCACCCTTTAAAGGGAAGAAAACCTTACTGATGAATAGAATACTTTATTATCCATCCATACTTCCATATATACTATGTAGGTACCTATTAATACAGGATGGTCAGAAAGTCGGGGATCAAATGAAATAGGGAGATAAAGGAGGTCATTTCCAAAAAAAAATCTTTTTATCACACCTGCTCTGAAAATACATACTAATTATACCAATTAGAGGGAAGAAACGCCTTTATCCCGCCCTTTAAATCCTTTCATCCCAAGGTATGGAAGTTTGTATGAAAATCCTTTCGACCCAAGGGTGGGAAAAATGTATGAAATTCCATAACATACCCGGTGTTAAATACCTGATGGTATTTGGAGGAGGTTGACCTGAAGGTACACTAGCGAGAATTGAAAATAAAACCACTGTGTACTGATCTCACGTGATAGCTCAATTTATTAAAAAAAACTGTTTAATTATACTAACCGCGGTAACGAAACCATAGCGACTTCTAAATTGACGCCAACGCCATCTATCGAGCACGCGGGAAGCTTTACAAATAACTAGTCGTAAACATACCGCCCACCAAGGACGTTACTGACGGAATGTCCTTCTAAACTGCTCTAAAGTGGCACATTGCGAAAGCAAGTCGAACTAAACATTGTACTACATGAGAAAATAATTTGAACTAAAATTTAAAAGCTATGGTTCCTTTATCACTATGACACTCAATTCGTAATGGCTAACAAGAATATCACAATAACTTAGATCTAAACATGAATTATTCTAGGTTGTAAAAATAAGATGTACTTTCAACAAATGTATATAAACATTGTAAACAGTGTAAAGATGGTTGTATAAATTGATTCTAACAAGATAAAAATGTAAATTTGTTGTAAAATTTATGGTTAAAAAAATACGTAAACAATAAATACAATACAACTTTCTTATTCGACTACGGGTAAAATACATATTTTGGATGTTGGCCTTTTGATTGTTGAGGATTTGGTGCGTAACGTGACGACACGGGTGATATTATCATTCCCAGGATGTTTTTGTACTATCCTACCCATCAACCAACGACTTGGCGGCAAGTCGTCTTCTTTGACTAGCACAATGTCTCCAATTTTTGGCTCAGCAACTTGGGAAGACCATTTGTAACGATTCATCAAAGTAACAAGATATTCATGAGACCAACGTCTCCAAAACGACTGAAGCATTCGTTGAATGAATTGCCAGCGTGATAAATGATTAATATTTGAATCTTCGTACTTGTTATCCGGTACATTCACTAAGGGCTCTCCAATTAGAAAATGTCCAGGGGTTAGTGGTAACGGTTCACCAGGATCATCAACCCTAATTGTGCTCATAGGTCGCGAGTTTAAACATGCTTCTACCTGACTGAGGAGTGTCGTCAGTTCTTCGAACGTGAGAATCGCTTCACCGATCACTCGTTTCAAATGAAACTTTGTGGACTTCACTCCTGCCTCCCAAAGTCCGCCAAAGTTGGGACTGTGAGGAGGAATGAAGTGCCACTCCGTACTATTCGCTTCAAGGTGCTCGGCTATGGACGGTTGGATAGCAGACAACTGCTGCAACTCCCTGGAGGCACCTACAAACGTGGTGCCATTGTCACTCCACAGTTTGGCGCAATGACCTCGTCTCGAGACAAAACGTCTAAACGCTGCTAAAAAGGTTTGAGTGCTCATGTCGCTCACTGCTTCTAAATGCAGTGCACGAGTGACCATGCATACAAACAGGCATATATAGCCTTTGTATGAACGGTGGCCACGACCTTTCGTTGTCCTCACATTAATTGGACCAGCATAATCAACCCCGCTATGCAAAAATGGTCGAGCTGGGGTGCACCGAACAGCTGGGAGAGAACCCATGAATTGGTTTTTAGTACAGGCTCTTTGCCTGGCACATGTCACACACTTGATGACATGGTGGTTGACCACATTTCTGACCCCAATAATCCAGTAGGCTGTCCTCAAATAATTTATCATGAGCTGAGGACCCCCGTGAAGGGTTTTATGGTGTGCGTCAGCTATGATTAACCGAGTTAGATGACTGGAGTGAGGCAGGACTATCGGATGTTTCATTTGTTCGCTTAGTTCTGATTCCTCCAGTCTACCTCTAACTCTCATAATGTCCTTATCATCAAGGTAGGGGCAGAGTGACTTTAATGGACTTGTTTTTGATTGTATGTAGCCTTTGTCCTTCAGTTCATTATATTCTGTTGTAAATAGTTCTTCCTGTGTTTTCCTAATACAACCTTCGAGTGCAGCGTCTAATTCTGGTTTTTGTAAAAATCCTTTCCTGTATATTTTGTTCTCCTTTAAAAATCTTCGGCAGTATGCCACAACCCTAACCAATCTTCGTAACTTAGAAAATTTATCAAAGAAGGAACAGTTTGGAATGATCGCTATATGTGCCTTTGCCGACTCTTCTAAATCTGTACTGCAATAATTATTTGGCCTATTGTAAATTACGTTTTGTAATTTAAGAAACGAAGGTCCAGAAAACCATAAATCGTTTTCTAGCAGGGAACTGGGAAGTATTCCTCTAGAGGCGCAGTCTGCTGGATTTTCTTTCGTGGGGACGTGAAACCATTGCGACGCTTTCATCGAGGTCAATATTTCAGACGTCCTATTGGCCACAAACGTCTTCCATTTACTGGGGTGGCTATTTATCCAAGCCAACACCACAGTAGAATCCGTCCACGCCTTGACCTTGTCTGAGGAGATACTTAAGACTTCCGATGTTTGAGACAGTAACTGTGACAGCAAGACTGCTCCGCAGAGCTCTAACCGCGGAATACTTATCTGCTTTACTGGTGCAACCCTGGTCTTAGCAACCAGCAATGACACTTGGACATTGCCATCTGCGTCTACAATCCGCAAGTAAATCGCCGCTGAGTACGCTGTTTTGGAGGCGTCACTAAAGCCGTGAAGTTCCAGATGGTCGTTCGACTTGGTGCCCAGCCAACGAGGAATCCTAACCTTGGTAAGTAGTAACAATTCCTCACGATATGATCTCCATTCATTTTTTAATTCGTTGGCTATCTCCTCATCCCAACCAATACCAGCAAGCCATAATTTCTGGATAAATACTTTCGCTAAGACCACACTAGGGGCTAACCACCCTAATGGGTCAAAAAGTCGTGCTATTACAGAAATGATGGACCTTTTAGTCACAGGTACGTTCGTCGGCGGCGGGAGATTCACCGTGTACTGGAAGGTGTCCGCGTTGCGGTTCCAGGTAAGTCCTAGAATTTTGATGGTACTATCTAATTTAATTTCTACTTCCTTTTCTTTGTGTTCTGGTATCTTTGGTTTGTTGTACTCAATTGCTTGTTTTATGTCCTGTATGATTTTGTGCTTATTTGTGTTGTCCTTGTGCATGTTGTCCTGTTTCATGTTGTCCTTTGTCCTAATTTGATCTATTTGTCCTTTTTTTGTTTCTATTTTCTGTATCCTGTCTACTATTTCTTGGTTGTTACTGTTCCATTTTTGGAGCGTGAATCCACCCTTTCCTAATAACGCTGTCATTTGCCTGTAGATTTCCAGGCCTGTTTCTACGCTATTACATCCGGACATCAAGTCGTCCATGTAGAAGCAGTTCAGAACCATATCGGCAGCCAAATTGTAATCTTTACCTTCATCATAGACGACTTGATGTAGGGTTCTAACTGCTTGGTATGGTGCTGATGCCGTACCAAAGGTAACCGTCACCAGCTCGTAGTCTTTGATTTCGGTTTCAGGACTGTCTCGCCATAATATGCGCTGAAACATTGCGTCCTTTTCCGAAATCTTGACCTGGCGGTACATTTTGACTATGTCCGCTACCAGTGCTATGGAATGAAGTCTCCATCTTAACACCGTGTGTCTTAAATCAGACTGCAATGTAGGTCCCACCATCAACGTATCATTGAGTGAGACTCCATCGTTATTCTTCTCGGACGCGTTGAAGACAACACGTACCTTCGAGGTAGTTTTGTCTTCCCGGATTACAGCATGGTGAGGTAAGTATACCGCCAATTCCTTATTCTTATCATTCTTATCTATCTGCCTCATGTGTCCTAATTGTAAATATTCTTCTATTACCTGCTTGTACTTTTCCTTTAAATCTGTATTTCTTTCTAGCCTTTTTTCTAATGACTTAAATCTTTTTTCAGCGATGGCACGAGAGCTTCCACCTTTACAAGAAGGATTTTCTTCACGGAAAGGTAGTCTCACTACGTACCTTCCACTGCTATCCCTTACTGTAGTTTTAGTATAAAACTCTTCACACTTCATTTCTTCAGGAGTTAGTATTTTCTTTGAACTAATTTGCTCTTCAATTTCCCAAAATTTCCTTAATATTTCGTCTTCATTAATTTGTGCATGCAACACATTAATTTTAGGTGATCTTTTAGATGTATCCCTACTAACTGCACCGGACAGGACCCACCCTAAGGTAGTGCTTTGAGCAATCAAAGTGCCTGACGGACTCTTAGCTATGCCTGCCATGACAATGCTGCTGTAAGCATCAGCGCCCAGTAAAACATCTATTTTACTGGGAGTGTTGAACTCTGGATCTGCAAGCTGCATCGTGTTAACGCATAACCAATCTAAGGTAGTGTCGACTCTACGCTCAGGTAAGTACGATGTAATTTTACTTAATACGTAAGCATTAAGTTTGAGATTAAAATTTGAATCTATCCGAGATTGGATATTCAAATGTACCATGTTCGTTGCCATGGTTGAACTATTACCACCAAGGCCTGAAATAGTTCCTTGAATAGGGATTTTTTTCAGGTTTAGTAGCTGAACTACGGCCTCTGTTACAAAACATGCCTGCGAACCCTGATCGAGCAATGCTCGGACAGCCTGAAATTCACCAGAGCGTGACTCGGCTTTTATTAGCGCTGTGGCTAATAAAACCTGCCTGGGCTTGGGAATATTACCTGTCGACAGGCACGATACAATCGGACTAGTATTAGGTGAACTAACACTGTCGATAGTCGCTGATGTCGAAGGTTGGTCCCCTTTGTCCGACTCCTGACCTAAATGCAACAGCGAATGATGGCGCCTTTTACAAACCTTACAGGTGGTAGGTTTTCTACATTCTGAAACAACGTGATTGCCACCTAAACAGTTGAAGCAAATTTTATGCTTGGCTACAAAATCACGTCTAACTTCAACTGTCTGCTTTGAGAATTTCTTGCAGAAACAAAGTTTGTGTCCTTCTGTGCAGAATTCACATTTTATTGATGAACTCGTAGCCAACATTGCCTTTGGAGTATGAGCAAATGAACCTTTATTATTTTTGTTGCCCTGATGCACCGGTGCCCTTTTAGGCTCTAAACACTCTAACGCACGAAACCTATTTTCTATAAAAGTTTTAAATTGTTTGAAAGTTGGTAAGCCATCGTTGGAGTCATTGTTGCAAATACTAAGTTCCCATTGTTTACGCGTTTCGTTGTCCAATTTAAAGGTAACAATGTGTATAATAATGACATCCCATGTACTAACGTTGATCTCCAAATTACTCAACGCATTAAGACAATCACACGTGGTATCAAGCAACTCCTTCAAAGCGGTAGCTGATTCCACCTGCATACGTTTTTGGCCGAACAACCTCCTAAGAATACAATTTGTTAAGTATTTTTTATTACTATAACGCTTCTGTAACTGAGTCCAGCACTGAATATAATTGGCATCAGTTATAGGAGTATGACGTATTAATTGCTCTGCTTCGCCAGAAAGGTGACCTTTTAAATAATGGAGCCTTTGCACATTATCTAAAGTATCATTTTTGTGTACTAATGATGTAAAAAGATCATGGAATGTTGTCCATTCATCATATTTTCCAGAGAATGTTGGAATGGATATTTTGGGCAACTTAACAAAAGAACTACTTGATTTATTTATACTAGTTGAAGCGTTATCGGTTTGATGTACAGAATCCTTAGCTAACCGAATTTTATTAAGAGCTGTTTTTATTAAACTTTTATAAATAACATAAGTGTCCTCTGTCTCATCATAGATATCAACCACTTCCTTTACTATATCTTCCGCTTTAAAACGTTCATATAATTTAGTGTTATTTTCTTTAAACAATGCCCAATCCCCTTCCAATAATTCTTGCCTTGTTTCTATGTATTCCAACGTTAATCTATCTTTACCGCATTTCTTAAAATTAGTCAATCCCTTTGTGATAACATTCTGTTGATCTTTTAAAACGTTAATTAATCCTTCCATTATGATTGATTTATGTACTTAATAAATAAATAAAATGCGTTTAAATTGATTTTAACTTGATTAATTGTTTATAAACAAAGCAAATGCATAAATTGATGAAATCAATGTAAGTATACAAATGAATAAAGGCTTGTACACACAGGCGCGACGCGACACGCGACACAAAGGCACCGCAAGTCGCGCGACTTGCGGTGCCTTTGTGTCGCGTGTCGCGTCGCGCCTGTGTGTACGAGCCTTAACCACTTTCTCAAAAGAGATAGAATATGCAAGACTTCTGAGTGTTGCAAACTTAATCACTATATAATACTTTTATGTTTATAACAGCCGACTAAAATTTTCTAAGTTGTACAATTTTACTTAACAAAAATAATACAAGTCCCAAATCACTACTTAAAATTTTACAAGTGTTTTGGTAACACAAAATCTGGTGGAAATCGGGTATAGGTTCCCCGTTCCCCTGTTTTCTATAAAATATTCTAAGTCCTAATTCTAACATGCACACATAATTTAATATACTAACAAAAGTTTTCTAAGTTTAAAAATGTTTAAGTCCAAGATTACGAAATAATTTTCTAAGTCAAAACTTCTTCACTATTTCTTCAAGTTTAACTTCTCATTGGAATAGAGTTCAAAATCGTTTGACTCGACCTGTTGTCCAATTCGTGGACAAGATAATTAATAATTATATAAAATGTACTCACAAAACTGCACTTCACACAAACACCGTTTTCAACCTGCAAGTGGCGCCCTCTGTGGCCGCTATCTGAACTGCGCGTGACGTCACCTGTGTCGTCACGTGATGGCTGCGCCTGCGTCACCTTGCTGTCATCCAGTGAAGTGTTGATCTGAGAGTGGCGCCCTCTGTGGCCACTCCTTGAACTAGTCCACCAATGCTGACTCAGCTCACCGCCAATGCTGGCCGAAGCTGTCGCCGCTGGTGCGGAGGACCGTGTACCTTTCTGCAGCGATCCACTGCAAGTACACGCGACGGAGAAGCGGGCCCACGGTGGCTCCACTTATCAAAAAACTGTCCAAATGATACGGCTCGTAGGACCAATGTTAAATACCTGATGGTATTTGGAGGAGGTTGACCTGAAGGTACACTAGCGAGAATTGAAAATAAAACCACTGTGTACTGATCTCACGTGATAGCTCAATTTATTAAAAAAAACTGTTTAATTATACTAACCGCGGTAACGAAACCATAGCGACTTCTAAATTGACGCCAACGCCATCTATCGAGCACGCGGGAAGCTTTACAAATAACTAGTCGTAAACACCCGGTTTTTCTTTTTTTTTTTAATTTGTCAGCAGTCATACTGCCAAGAGATTTTAACTGTCTACTAATTAAATTTCAAGTAAATTGTTACTGGCCACATACAGTTTTTTTTTTACCAGTTACCAACCTCCTTGGTGCATACAGAAAATTAAAACGAAATTATTTTTGTATATAAAACGGAAGAAGTGGCTGCATGACCTTATGATCTTAGCCTACTCCAGAAACGGGCGAATAAAAAATGGAAAAGCCCGCGCATTTTCGCAAAAACACATTTATCTTTGTGTTTTTTGTAAAATATGGATACTTCGAGCGACAGTGATGATGTTATCCCTAACACACCGCCAGAACTATTAGAGACGGCCCAAGAAGTTGTTGATAATCTGTTGCCGGAAAAATCTAAATGTAGATACAACAATACTTATATGTCCATAATTTTCCTCGTAGGTGTAATAAAAAGCACTATACATCCCTCAGGATAAAGTACAGTTCCATACCTCAAATGGTTTGCGCCCCTCGCAAGCTCGTGGCGCAAATGCCATAATCTCGGTATGGAACTGTCACTTTCTTCCCTCTGAAGTAATGTACTATTCTACAGCATGGCCATAATTCAATTGCCCTAAAAGTTATGAATATTTTTGTATACCGAGTTCTTTTACAATTAGACTAATTAAAAAAAAATGTGATATAAAACAATACAAAAAACGGTGTTGTATTATTACTAAATAATTTATCAGCACTACAAAAGTTCTATTGCGGTTCTGGGTACCAAATTTCAAGAGCAATTAATTTTTTTACAAAGATTTTGAAGTCTTACCAAAAATTATTTCTCACTTTAAAAGTGTTTGAAATGACCTCCTTTACCTCCCTAGTTTTAGTTCCATCCTTTATAATTATAATAATATTAGCATACGCGTGATCAATGTTCCTACTGCTGGGACACAGGCCTCTCTTTGAGAGGGAGTGGGCTTAATCTACCACGCGGGCCCAGTGCGGGTTGGTAGATGTCACATGTCTTCGAATTTTTGGTTCTAGAACATGCCGTTTTCCTCACGATGTTTTCCTTCACCGAAAAAATTTATTATAATTTCGAAATTAACTCTGTCTGTCTGTTACGTTTCACACCTAAACCACTGAACCGATCTTTATGAAATTTAACAAATAGGTAAACTGGGACCTGAAGCAAAACATAGGCTACTTTTCTTCCTGGATATGAAATACAAACACACGCAGACGATGTCGACATTCTACAGCTAGTTAATTAATAAAAAAGGGCTGTGAGTACCAACGGATATCCTGGGATGAATAATGAGCTCATCTGAGATCATAGCAAATGATCTCATGCGAGGTCACTAGATCTTAATCTAGAAAATTTCAAATTGTTGTTCATAGAATACAAAGTAATATTATTGTATAGTGTTTTGAAAGTTTATATTTATTTGAAATGATGTAATATAAAATCAAAAGAAACATTTAAAATGTAACAATGATTTTGCACATCGAAACATGTAGGCTGTCAAATGTTTACATCTCACTTAGTGCCAGCATGTATTTTAGTTTTGACTGAAGACGAACGTTTTTAGAACGATCGTCGTTTATTTCTGGATCGATAGATGAATAAAAAAATAAACATTAATTTTATTGCTTAACTTGAACATGACTGGATTTTTTTGTGATTTTATGTCAAAATTGAATGCAAAAAAAATAGTAATAATAGGCAAGGTAGTTTGTCGCTGACTGAAAATCTCAGACCAAAACAGACTCGGAAACCTTATTTTGTTAAGATGAGAAGAAACTGGAACAAATCATTTCGAAAATGTATTTTTTGGAATCTCAAGTTCATCTTCTTCTTAGCCAAAAAACGTCCACTGCTAGCCTTAGAATACCAGAATACCTTAGCCAAGCAGGCGCTTTACTTTGTGTAGATAATTTCATCACTATCTGCTCACAAAACGGTGAAGGAAAACATCGTGAGGAAACCGTCATATCCTAGAACCAAAAATTCGAAGAAATGTGACATCTACCAACCCGCACTGGGCCCGCATGGTGGATTATAGCCCACTCCCTCTCGAAGAGAGGAGGCTTGTGTCCCAACAGTGGGAACATTATAGGCTTTTATGCTAGCCTTAGGCTCCCTCCAATCATCGCCACAACGACCGTTTCTGCGCTTCCCGTACAGTACCCGGCGATAAATATTGCACATCGACCTTTGGAAAGAGGCAATCGGCTAATTTCGGCTTCGTAGAGCGTTATCTCTGTCGCACGAAATACAAACAGTCCGGTATCTATTAGGAGCTGTTAAAACAATTATGATTTGCTTCTTTTGATAATTATTTTTATTCTTTTTATAAAATACAAAAGAGGTAAAGGTCGATGTGCAATATTTATCGCCGGGTACTGCACCTATATGCGATTCTTTGACCTTAGCTTCGGCTTCACACAAAACTAACCCGTATATTACTTCTAAAAGCAAGCATAATTATTGTCGTCACAGTAACTAAATAGATAACACAAGTTCGCCTCTGCACAGTTTCCTAACGTTACTGTAATGGGCGCTTATTTATAGGGTTCCGTGCAACCGCCATCAAAACGCTCTAACTTTATCATATGTAAACTAATTATAAGTTGTTAGCTGTCACTTTCAAAACTATTGTTGTTTTGTGACAAATACATAAACAAATGAAATAACCTTTAAATGTTTATTACTTACGAGTAGTAAATTCGATATTTCTTAGTTAATGTTAAGCATCACTGGGTGCCAGTATAAAGAATGCATCGTACGAAATGGTCTGTAATTGTTTTAGAAAATAATAGATTATTGTTCAAAAACAGCACCTCGACAGCGGCCTGTGTCCCAGTAGTTAGAATACCATAGGCTGATCTTGCTTTGGGGGAGGCTTATGTCCAGCAGTGGACGTCTTGCGTATGCTGTATGCTTTGTTCAAATAATGGTTGGAAGAATTGTATGCATTGCACATATTACAAAAAAAATCGTGGTACTCCGGGAGTGCCGACAGAAGTGAAAACAAAACATAAACAGAATACTTTGCCATCACTCACTGACATATCGGATATACATCCCGAGGACAGCCGAACACATCCGAAGCGGACATTTTTTTATAGTCTTATAAACAAGACAAGCGCCGTGTCACTTACGGTAACAGTGGCGCGAGTTCAATGGTTTTTTCTCGTCTCAAAAAGTTCCCAACGCGCCTACAGGAAAATCATTGGCAGAGGTCACAAATGTCACAATAAAAAACTTTGAATTTAGAAACTACAACTAGATTTTTTTCTTTCTTTTTTTTACTTTTTCATAGTATATAGTCAGTACGATTATTTGAAATGGTACTTTAACAGAAATCACCAT